>CM029522.1:41283226-42598539 GCA_017140615.1 Eucalyptus cladocalyx
GACCCTTTGTAGGAGATATTGAAATCTTCCCTGAAGATCCTCCAATCTCTCTCGGTCATCTCCTCGAGCTTCTTCTCGGTCCAATGCCTATCAACCCTCATATCAAACGTATCATACACATCCGCAGCCTCCTCTCTCTGCTTCTGCGCGAGGGCCTCCTCGGGCTTCTCCTCAACCCCTTCCTTCCGGCGAATCTCCTCACGGAGCTCCTTCTCGTTCTTCGCCGCGAGCTTCTTCTGCTCCCTGCGATCCATGCCGGCACGGAACCCTCGCCCGAACAGCAGCTGCGCCTCGTGAGGGTTCTGGTAGAGCGCGTTCATGTCCCGGGAGGTGTCCTCAGTGTTCTCCCAATCGAACGAGAACCTGAACTTCTCGCTCGGCTTGATGACCCGCTTCTTAGGCTTCTTCGACCCCAGGTACTGCTCCTTTATGGCGTCGAGCTCCTTCTCCCGCTCCCTCTCCGCCAGCTTCTCCAGCCGGGCCCGCTCCCGTGCCTTCGCCTCCTCCTCGCGCTCCCTCTCGCGGTTCCTCCTCTCGGATTCACGATCCCGCTCCCGCCGATCCCGCTCGCGGTCCCGCTCCCGCTCCCGCTCCCTGTCGCGCTCCCGTTCCCGGTCTCGCGGCCGGTCCCGGTCCCGGTCCCGGTCCCGCTCGCGGTCGCGGTCGCGGTCGCGGTCGCGGCGGTCGGGATCGGAGGACTTCTGGTCAGAGCCGCCGCCGCCGCCGTCCTGGGCGAGGAGGAGCTGCTCCTGGCGGCGCTTCTGGGCGGTGGCCACCTCGTCCTGGCGGCGCTGGAGGGCGAGCTTCTCGCGCTCGGCCTTGGTGAGGAAGACCGGCTTGGCGGCGGCGGCCGCCGGGGCGGGGGCGGGGGCGGGGGCGGGCGGGGGCGCCGTCCTCGATCGGGCGCTTCATGGTCGGATAGGCGTGGCCAGGGAGAGAGAAAGAGAGATAGAGATATAGAGAGAGAGTGGGGGGAGCAAAGAGATCGCTTGGGTAACTGCAGGAAGGGAAGAAGAAGCAGAAGAAACGAAGACTCTGTTCGCGATCAGGGCGTCTTCTGCTTTTTTAGCGTCTCGTCTTGAGGTGCACGACATCGCGTCGGCCTGCGAAATTCGCAGCGGGCCGGTTCGCGGCCCCCCGGTCTCGCCCGGCCCTGGGCCTCGCCCGGAGGACCCGGTTCGGCCCGATGGGCTCGACAATAATCTAGATCGGTCTTGAAAAGCAACAAGTGTTTGGCTCTAAATATGTTGAAAAAGGAAAATTAGAAAAAGGAATCGGGACCCGATCCGATCCGAAGCGACGCGATGTGGGTCGATATGGCTCCAAAAATCAATCTCCATTCCGATTGGTCGGGGACAAGAATTTAGGCCTGACGTTGAGGCCGTCGCCGGACCAAACCTAAGCTTGTTCGACGATCACCGTTGAGTCAAAATGATGGCACGACATGGGACTATCCGATAGAGGATTATGCTTTCCTCTGTTCTCTCATTCTCACCTTTTTATCTTACTATGCCCTCTTTTCAATTGTCTACGTACCTTGATAGAGCTAATTAGCCTTTTTTTTTCCATATTTTTAGGAAAGATTACTATATCGATTTTGAACCTATTATATGGATGCTAATTCAGTTATCGATTTTTTATTTTATTAAGTTAATTCTAAATCTTTATGCGAAATTTCAATATAATTATTCAATTAATTTTAGTTGGAAATCGCTATGTGGCGACTGAATTGGCATAGACCTAACTATTGAATAACCCTTGAATTCAAGGGAAAATGAGAGTTTACTAATGCTCTTCATTCGTTTCACGGAAAATAATTTTCAGAAAAATGTTTTTTGGATTTTCCGGCTTTCGTTTCACGGAAAATAAATTCATTGGGAAAAATATTTTCCATGAAAGGAAAAAAGTATTCTAAATTAAAGGAAAATGTTTTTTACTTTTGAAAAGTGGAAAACATTTTTCTCACTTTGATCTCTCTTATCTCACGCTTCTACAAATTCTCACTTCCTCCTTCCCCCATTTTTTTTCTGAATTATTTTTTAATTTTCTTTTTCTTTTTTAATTTGAATTAGTTTTAATTTCCTTTTTCTTTTCTTTTTTTGCTTTTTCTTTTCTTTGTTTCTCATCTTCTTCTTTCTTAGCTAGTCGTCGACTGTTGCCAGGCAAACCTCGAGCTCATTGATCTCAAGCTCGCACTCTGTACTCTTGCTTATCATTTTTATTTATTTATTCTGCCATGCAGTTGTACATTACTCAAGCAAATAGTTCTACATGCTTTACTTCTTTATTTTTTGTTTATTATAACACAAAAGACGCAAGGGGAGAACGTAGGCTACTCAATTGGAAGATTCTCATGAGGCTGTACATGCTTTGCTTCTTTCTCCTTTTTTCTTTTTTTTAAAATCCATACGGATATTTTTTAGAGTAGATGAACGTTTGGCGACAATGAGAGAACAAAGATATGAAGTAAGTTTGCCTATATTTAAAGACAAGTTCATATTTTATGAATTTATAGGTCATAAGTGATATACCTAAAGTGGTGAAGTCTTAGAAAATATTTTCTTACCAACACCGAAAAATATTTTTCCGAAACATTTTCAAATTTTAATTGAACACCAGAAAATATTGTCATTTTTTTGGAAAATGACTTATGAGAAAATATTTTCCAAAAATGGTCAATTTTCCGAAAATGAATGGACCCTAATAAGAAATCGATTTGACTTTTGGAAAATTGATAAGATTAATAAGTTATTGGGGAGGCTTTTAGAGTCCTTTAATCACGATGAAATTTCAAACCAACCTTTGGCCCGACCAAGCCCACCATCACTTAAAAAACAACGAGTTCACATGTTCACAAAACGCATCGAGCCTCTATTGCATCTGATCCAAGCAATGTTGCACCCACGATTCTTTTTTGTTCACTTAAACATCGATATGGCGTTCGAGCTGGAGCACTCGTTCCTTGTCCGGCCCAAAGAAAAAAGCCCAATCGATGCCTTCGACAGATCTCTTTCAAGTTACAATATAGTCCAAATTGTCTTCGTAGTGGCCCATCCCACTTCACGTGGGCCGAGTCCTGAATATTCATAGTGCAAGGGATTGATCGATTTGAGGTGGGTCTTACTCATAAATCACTCGAGAAGGCCTCTCATATTCAATGTGAAACTTGGAGTATCACGTACGCTGCTACTTAAAGCATTGAGTAAGATAAGGCCGACCTCTCTCCTATATATGATCCCATCCACCTCTCCAATGTTTTGATTTTCTCGTCACCATTAGCCCAACGATACTCCCTTTCCTCGATGTGAGATCCAGCCCATTCTTGTCCTTTTATTGTCCGAGAGGCTTGTTAGAAGCTGCACTTAGTTTGAGCCTTCTCTCCCCTAGTGATCGATCATTCCCTGCCCCTTGTCAAATGGGCTTGGGCTTAACCCATTATGAAGCACACGTCCACCAAAGAGATCCTGCTTAATATTATTTGTAAGGACTTGACCTATTCATCAAGAGTCCCATCTTGAGAGTACTCATAATAACAACAGAAGATGGCGACCACTTCAAAAGTTTCACTTATCAATTAATCAAGATGGCCTCTCTTGTACGATCGAAAATTTAGAATGTGAAAGAGAAAATCTCTAGTGGCTTGATCCGATCCATGTAGACCTCACCTCTAAAACAAATACTCAAGGCGAAAATAGTAGATGGTGACCATTCAAGAGTGTCTCATTTATGGTTCACTCAAGAAGACCCCTTCCATTTGATATGGAACTTATAATGTTACAAGCTCCCCCTTTGAAGCACTAATGCCCCAGACATTAGTTCCACAACTAGTCTTAAAATCACTTCGGTGATACTAATCCATATCACCTGGCGATATTTTAATGTTTTGAAGTTCTCTATCTTGATTTGATGCATGATCCAGACCACTCATGGCTCCTCCACCGTCCTGGTAGATTGTAAGGAGTCACACCATGGTCCGAATCTTCCAGTTGAACGATTATTCCTAACGATCAAAATGTTCCCGTAATGGCCTATCCAGCTTCAAGCGGGCCAACTCCCGAATATTCAGAGTGCAAAGTAATGACAGTTTTAGGTGGGTTTTACTCATAAATTACTCGATAAGGTTACTCATATTCAATGTGAAACTTGGAGTATCACATACTCTACGACTTAAAGCATTAACATAAGATAAGGCCCATATATTATCTACTTGAGATTTGACCTCTCCCACATCTATCCCATTCGCCTCTCCAATGTATTGATGCTATTTTAGCCCATCTCACCCAATGATACTCTCTTACTCGACGTGAGATTCAGCCCATTCTCATCCTTTCTTCGTCCAGGGGACTGTTTGGCCCTGGGCATATATACAAGAGATAAAGTGAAACAGATTATGGTATTATTATTTTATTTGGGTTCTTTTTGAAAACAGACTTGCTATCAACAATTTCAAGGACCAGGTTGTCCAAAAAACAAGGAGAATAACTCTTTGTTGTTTTCTCTTTTGGGTAGATAGAAACATCGTGTCAAACAAGAGTTCCCGATGGATTCAAAACAAAAAGACAAGAGTTCCCAATGCTTTCTGCTTCTAAATCCCAGCCTCAAAGAAGCAACCCCAATGTAGGGTCCACCAAGACCAAATCTTATGCAAATTTGCCTGTGACAATGACAAATTGCTAGTGACCATTTTCATCTAATCTTTTATCTCCAAAAGAGAGAGAGAGAGAGAGAGAGTCGGGCAATCCAAGTTCACATCATGCAATCCGAATCCATATGCCTTGGAACTTGGCAGTACGAGACGAATTTGACATTTCGCAAAAGGACATAAGTGACACGGCATGTTCATTTATATATTATCAATATCATCGATCCATCCGCCTAATTAAACAAGTTTGCGCATTGTTAGTCAGCATACCTCCAAAAAGGAAACAATGCTAATAGAGTAAGAATATATGAGGAGATCTCAGTCGGCAACGACGAGCTTAAGTTGAAACACTACCAGCAAAAAGGCCAGGTCCTAAAATTTGATAATTTGTTTTTTTTTCTGTAATAAATAAAACCAATTTTGGTCCAGCCAAAAACTCTTATTTGAAAGTTAACAAATAATAACATATTAGTGCAAACATTTCAGGATCTTCAAGAGAGAGAGGGACTAATCAAGTAGCCAAAAACCACTTCTTTGTACAATTTACAAACAATGGGTATTTCCAAACAATAGTGATAGAAAAGAAAGTAATCCAATCTAATAAGAAAAGTAGTTGTTGCAGGAAATAAGGAAATATCACGCAGTATCCCTAATATCTAATAATTTTCTAACAATGTAAAGGGGATTTGCTTTGTATCTAAATAAATTGTATGTAAAAACACTTAAAATTATTTATGACGGTGACAGTGCAAGTACATTAGACCTATTGAGGGTAGGTATAATTATAAAAAAAATACAAAGTCCGATCTAAAATTTAGAATGTGAAAGACGAATATTTATATAGGCTTAACTGGATCCATGTGAGCCTCACCTCTAAAAGATACTCAAAGCGACAATAGGAGATGATGACCATTGAAGAGTGTGTCTCATTTATGGTTCACTCAAAGAAGACCCCTTCATCCTATGTGGAAATTAGAATGTCACATTCTCCCCCATTTAAAGCATTAATGCCCACATCATTCAATGATACTCTCTCTATTTCATGCACAATCCATACCATTCATGCCTCCTCCACCGTCCTGGTAGATTGTAAGGAGTCACACCATTGTCCGAGTCCTTTTGCTGAACTATCTTTCCTTGCCATGTTGGATCAAGTACATGCCTAGTCCATCTACAAACCACATATCTATTGGAAGGAATCCTCTCCGAAACCATATGCAATGATATGGTCCATCTATAAGAGTCAAGCTCTCGTAAGAAGTGCTTAAGTAATCACACTGAGTGGTGATTATTGTTATATGAATTATATATATGAATCACTCAAAAAATTTATCATTTGACATGAGATTTAGGGTATCATGGTTTTCGGTACATATTGGAATGTTTGCAAAAAGAACAAACAATACAATCCTTTTAGTATATAGAGTAATCATCCATCAGTTGTTAGTATTCTCAAAGCATTTTTATTGTTATGGATTTTCATCACATACGAGACTAAGTGAAACGAATTATGGTATTTTCTTGGGCTGTTTGTCAAAAACTGACTTGTTGTAAACAACTTCGATGAACAGTTGCCCTCAAAAGGACAAGAAAAATCACTGTGTCATATTTCTTTTATTGGGCAGATAGAAACATGGTGTTTAAACAAGAGTTCCCAACGCTTTCTTCTTCTAAATCATAGCCCAAGGGAAGAAACCTCAATAATTGCTAGGGATCAAAACCTACGCAAATTCGTTAGCGTCAATGACAAATTGCTAGCGACCATTTTCGTTTAATCTTTTATTTTGAGAGAGAGAGAGAGAGAGAGGGAAGAAACCTCAATAATTGCTAGGGATCAAAACCTACGCAAATTCGTTAGCGTCAATGACAAATTGCTAGCGACCATTTTGAGAGAGAGAGAGAGAGAGAGAGAGAGAGAGAGAGAGAGAGAGAGAAGAAACCTCAATAATTGCTAGGGATCAAAACCTACGCAAATTCGTTAGCGTCAATGACAAATTGCTAGCGACCATTTTCGTTTAATCTTTTATTTTGAGAGAGAGAGAGTCCACATCATGCAATCTTATATGTCTTGGAAGATGGAAATGCAAGACAAAACTGACATTATTGCAAAGGACAATAATAGCATTAGACGTTCATCTATATATATTACCAATTTTCATCGACCCATACACCTACTTAAGCATGCTTATGGATTATGATGCCTTTATGAGTTAGCATATCACCGGAAAGAAACATAATATTAATAGAGTTAGGACATAGCAGAAGATCTCAGTTGGCTGTCGCAAGCTTAAGTTTAAACACTCTCGGCAGAAAGGCCACGTCGGACAATCCGATACTAATTTTTTTTTCTCCATTAAATTAAAATTAATTTAGTAAAGCCAAAATTTGCTAATAAAATAATTATATATGCTCCTTTAAATATTTTAAGACCTTCAAGAGAGAGGAAGAGAGAAAATAATCAAAATTTATATTCTTACTCAATAACTTCTCAACTTTATAATGTGTCAAGGGGTATTTATGTTTAACATTATGCACAGAAAAAGGAAGTAATCCAATCTAACAAAAGAATTCACTATCTTAAACTAAATAAGAAATTAGCTATCCTAGAAAATAACAAAATATCTGTAATATTCTTTACCAAAAAAAAAAAAAAAATCTGTAATATTTAGTAATGTCTCTAACAATATTTTGCACATAGAATCTCTGACATCCTTACATATATTTGAACACTCCCCCTCAAGTTCAAGCTTGTAGCTTGCATATGATAGGTGCAACTTTCTTAAAAAGCCTATGACCAAAGTGGCATGTAAGCTGGACCTTACACTAGCCAAGGGATATGGACATACCTGTCCGTCAAAGCTTACATGACAAATTAAATGTAGTCCACATCATAGCTAGAATTGACAGGTGCTCAAGAAACGCATGATCGGAAGGTTGATACCTCTTTCTCACACAATCTTTATGAAATTGTGTGAAAGAAAACTCAAATTGTGGCAAAATAATCTGCATTTCCTCTCGACGCTCAACTTTGTTTGCCCGACGAAGGCATGCTCAACTTCGGCATTCACACTCGCCAAGACACTTGATGTTGATTTCCCTAATCGATGACGCTCGCAATTGACATAGAGTCCCACAACAGAAAATACCCAAGATTGGCATTGTAGTGTTAACAAAATTGGGAACTTTCCAAAGCCAAGGTGTTGCAATTTAGAGCACTAGCGGCACCGTAAAATACTCTTTCTTTTTCTTGTGAAAACTCTCCCGATGACAACGGAGAGACCAGCTCTACCCATGGGATAGCATTGCTTTTGAGGATAAAGATCGGTCGACGAAAAACAAAGGACTTGTGACAACGAACGTTGGTGATCCTCTTTATCAGGGTAGACACGATAATACTAGAGACGAGGGTTGCGCAAACATGCCATTTCCCCCCTCTTTCTGGGCCATTATAAACTATATTAAGAGATTACAATTTTACAAATAGTGGTCATGTTTTTCCTCACGCAATAAAAATTTTGGTCAATTGAAACTCTCTCTCTTCCCAATACAAAAAAAATGGTGCTTTTCCTTGTCCCACGTAGGAAAATTGGGAGGAGATTGGCCAATCAATAAATGTGAGTCTTCTCTAGTGTGTTTAAAGAAAAGATCGGGTGTGGGCTAGACTTCACAATACTTGTGTGCAGGTGCATGATCATTAGGTGTACTTAACACTTTGCATGCTCACGCCTATGGTTCAATTAGCACTAACCTTTTCATTTTATTTTATTTCGTACAGTTATCTTATTAAACTCTATTAGTTCAAGGTTATTTTTTGTTTATTAAGTTGGAAATTATGAAAATTCGAAATTTTATTCATTAAAAGATTATTTTTTCATTATTTTTATTATTTTGATTTTTTATTTATTTATGTGTCTTTTCAAGACAACTTTTAGAAATTATTCTTGTTTAGTTTGTTACCTTTTTCAAGTCTTCCTTCCAAAAACTACAGTAATCTTTTTTTTTTTTTGATGACCCAAGGAAACTCGTATAGCCGGTAGTTGGCGGGCAAACCCTGAGGCCGCACGAGGGAACCACCACCCCATGCAAGCGTTTAAGGCACCAAGCGCTTCCGCTGGGTTTTGAACCTCTCACCTTGAGGGTAAGGATCAACGAAGTCTTATCCAGTCGAGCCATCGCGGCGGGTGGTAAAACTACAGTAATCTTTTCAATTGTTTCTTAAAGAAAACTCTAGAGAAATAGTAGAATTTCTATCTAGTATTCTCATTTGAGACTTTATTATATTTTGAAGGATATTTGCCAATGACCATTAGCAACATTGTAGGGCAAATAAATCATTAATGAAAATCCTGACCAAAAAAAAAAAATCATTAATGAAAATAAAATCACACCGCAAAATCATACATGATTGCTCTATTGATTCAAAGCCATATTTCCTAACAATTTTTAGGATTTATTTCGTTCAACAATGGAGTCAGAGACAATCAAAATCATGAATCAAGACATGGTCAAACTGGATTGGTTCGATGGGAACAACTTTTCTTACTGGAGGGACAAGATGATGTTTCTACTCATTGCCTTGAAGATTTCCTACATACTGGATCCTAACTTGGTGCCTATAAAAGATTTGAAGCTTGCTACCGAGGGAGGACAGCTAAGTGCAAAAGCCATTGAAAGGGTTGACAAAGAGAAGAAGAAACGTGTTGAGGGCGAATTGCTATGTCGTCAACACATTCTAAATACATTGTTCAATCATTTGTATGACTTATTCACTGAAATTAAGTCAGCTTGAGAAATTTAGAACGCATTGGAATTCAAGTACAAAGCAAAGAAGCAAGGAACCAATAAATATCTAATCACAAAGTATTTTGATTTCAAGTTTATTGATACTGAATCTTTGTTGGAACAAGTCCATTAGTTGCAAGTGCTAGTTAATAAAATTTATGCCCTCAAGATTAATATTCTAGAAGCTTTTCAAGTTGGAGCAATCATTGCAAAGGCTATGGAAAAAGGTTAATGCACAAGTTAGAGGACATCACCTTGGAGCAAATACAGAAAGATCTTTGTATTAAGGAAGAATCACGTTTACATGATAATTCTTTTTTATATGATTCCAAGGTGAATGCCGTGGAAAGAAAAATGAAAAATCGGCCATAAATTTAAAGTAAAGAGTGCACATAAATTTAAGAGAACACAAAAGAAGAAAAATGGTTGCTGTTTTATTTGTGGCAAACATGGACACTACGCCAATGATTGTATTCATCGTGAGAGCATATCAAAGGATGAGAACATTCCAACGATGAAGGTAGATGCAAATTTAGTTGAAGAAAATTATGTGGCCATAATTTCAACCATATTGCCGAACATGAAAATTTCTGAAATTAATGATGCGATGGCTATTGGTATGGTCTCTGAAATCAACTCTACTACTGTCTAATCTGATTGATGGTTAAATTCTAGAGCAGCAGCCATGTGTGCAAGGACAAATACATGTTTAAGCAATTTGAAGATTACTTTTCTTAATGTGTTAGTTATACCCAAAATTAGGAAGAACTTAGTTTCTATTAATTTACTATGTAAGAGGGGGCTTCGGATTTTGTTTGAATCCAACAAGATTATCATGTTGAAGTATGGGCTATTTGTAGGAATGGGTTATGGCAATAATGGTATATATCAACTAAGTATTAATAATAATATTGCTAGTTTTGCTTATATTGTTGAGTCTTCATTTTTATGCATGGTAGGTTGGCACGTATAAATATTTGTTATTTGAAGAATATGAAGAAGTTAGATTTGATAAATTTCAATGACAAATTTGATAAATGTGAAATATGTGCTAAGTCTAAATTTACTAAGAAACCATTTCCTGATGTTAAAAAAAAATCGAATTTATTAAATTTGATTCATAGAGATATATGTGAATTCAATGGCATATTAACATGTGGTAATAAAAGGTATTTTATTACCTTTGTGGATGATTGTAGTAGGTTTTTATGTGTTTTTCTCATAAGGTCAAAGGATAAAGTATTTACCATGTTTAAAAAATATAAGGCTA
Organism: Eucalyptus cladocalyx; assembly: GCA_017140615.1. Taxonomy (NCBI): domain Eukaryota; kingdom Viridiplantae; phylum Streptophyta; class Magnoliopsida; order Myrtales; family Myrtaceae; genus Eucalyptus; species Eucalyptus cladocalyx. Next base: position 41,293,921 of record CM029522.1, read on the forward strand.
ATGGAAATGAATTAGAAAGGAAAATCAAAGTTCTATATTTAAATAGAGGTGGAGAATATTTCTTAAATGAATCTTTTCTTTTTGTGAAGAACATGGTATTACTCTATAACAAAATGGTTTGACTAAGAGGAAAAAAATGATCTCTTGGAGAAATGGTTAATTGTATGCTTTTAAATTCAAAGCTACCAATTAATATTTAGGGAGAAGCATTGCTGCATGTTATATTCATAATAAAATACATTGCAAGGAAAATGACATAACTCCTTGTGAAGTATGGAAAGGTAGAAACTAAATTTGTCATACCTTAAGTGTGTGGATGTTTGGCATGCTACTGAGTACTAGAACCCAATAAAACAAAACTTGGACCTAGAGCTATTACAAGTATTTTCATTGGATATACCACAAATAGTAAAGCTTATAGAGTTCTTGACTTAGAGTCCAATGTTATTATAGAATCGAGAGACGTTGAACTCTTTGAGAATAAATATTCTGTATGTTCTAAAATTATTAAAAATAATTCAAAACCTATGGAAACTCAAGTAGATTCTCAAGAGTAAGAAATGAATGATTCTAAAAACATGATTGAACCGAGGAGAAACATTAGAGCTAGGAAACTAAAAAACTTAGATCCTAATTTTATTACTCATGTTTTTCTTGTTGAAGGAGATAGAGATAATAATGTGATAAATAAATACCATTTAGTATTAAATTTAGAAAATGATCCTAAAGATGCTATGCCTTCTAAAGATGCTTCTTTTTGGAAAGAAGTTATAAATGATGAAATGGACTCAATTATGTCCAATATTACTTTAGGTTTTAGTAGATTTACAGAAAAGATTCATGCCTATTAGGTGTAAATGGGTTTTTAGAAGAAAATATCATAATGATGATTCTATCCAAGCTTTTAAGATTAGACTACCAAGGGGCATAGACAAAGGGAATGAATGAATTACTTTGATATGTATGCTCCTATTGCACGTATAAATTCTATTCAAGTTCTTTTTATTCTAGCTTCCATTTATGATTTTTGTGTTCATCAAGTGGATGTCAATGTTGCTTTCTTGAATGTTGTTTTAAATGAGGAAATTTACATGAAACAACAAAATGGTTTCTTCTTCCAAGAAATGAAAGGAAAGTATATAAATTAATTAATCTCTTTATGGGTTTAAGCAAGCTCCTAAGCAGCGGCATGAAAAATTTGATTCGGTTATATTGTCAAATGGTTTCATCCACAATAGTGCTGATAAGTATATATACTCTAAATTCACTAAAAACTATGGTGTCTTAATGTACTTGTATGTTGATGATATGCTTATCTTTGAAACGAATATGACTGGAATTATGGAGACTAAGAAGTATCTAACCTCCATGTTTAAAATGAAGAATTTTGGTGAAATAAATACTACCTTAGGTATTAAAGTTAAGATACATAGTGGGGTTATTCTTTAAACCAATGTAATTATGTTAAATTTTTTTAAAATAAATTTCAAAATTTCGGTTTCAAGGAAATTAGTACTCTATTTGATTCAAGTATTAAATTAAATTATAATACTGGTAGAGTGGTAAAACAACTTGAATATACGAGTGCTATAAGGTCTTTAATGTATGCGATGTATTATATCAGACTTGATATTGCTTATTTTGTATGCAAATTGAGTAGGTATACTAGTAATCCAAGTATAGACCATTAGAGGGCTATTATCAAAATTTTTGATAATCTTAATAGAACTAAAAATTTATGATTATTCTACAATAATTATTTGGTCATGTTAGAAGGATACATCGATGTTAGTTGCATTACAAGTGTGAGAGATGAACATTCCACTTTTGGATAGATTTTCACACTAGGTGGAGGGGTTGTATCTTGGACGAGTAAAAAAAAAACATTTGTAACTTATTTAATGATGAAATTAGAATTCATTGCTTAGCAACAATTGAAGAAGAGGCTGAATAGATTAGAAATTTTGTTATTGGATATCAAAATATGGCCTAGTCTTATGCCTCCTATTTCTATCTATTGTGATAGTCAAACCACTTTCGAAAGAGCTTATGGTAGCACCTATAATGGTAAGTCTAGACTTATTAATCTAAGACATGAATATGTAAGACAATTGATTAAAGATGGTGCCATAACAATTGTCTACATGAGGTTGAGTACTAAGCTAGCCGATTCCTTAACAAAAGCTTTACCAAGAGACATGGTAATAATGACCTTACAAGAAATGGGGCTGAAACCCTTATTAAAATAACAAGTAATGGTAACCCAATCTTTTTCTAAAACATCACTAGTTATAAGGTTTAATGGGTATAAACAAGTTACTGAATGTGATTATTTGATACTGACATAGTCCTGATATGAAAGCCAGTATTGTCTGTTACGTTTTGTAGGTTGATTGGAATTGTTAATGAAGTATAGTATAAATTTGTAATGGGTTAATAGTAATAAAAACACATGACATATACTTCACCTATATGAATTTAGAAGTGGTACTATTTTTCATGAAAATTAGGATTACTTTCTAGAGAGCTCATGAAATAGGATCAAGCAAAATGCCATAATAGTGCGGAGTAATATATAACTTCTCGTTGAAACAAGAGGTTATATATGTACAGTATGTCTGATTTTATTATTTAAAAGTACAAGTTTAAAGCCGAGTTATTTGTCACTTTGATAGAATTTTAAGATACTTGCATTAAGTAAAGATTTAACTTTAAAGAAACCTTTAAATATGTATATGAAAATTCAGAATTTTAATTATTAAAAAATTATTATTATTATTTTTCCAAATTTTTTTACATATGTGTCTTTTCAAGATAACCTTTAGAAATTATACTCATAAAGTTTGCAACCTTTCCTGAAGAGTTACATTTGTTTATTTTGTTTTTTTGGTCATGTGGGAATGCATTTGTCCACTTTGCAACCTTTCGCGAAGAGTTGTATATGTTCTTTAAGACAGATATATATATGAAATCATTTTCGAGTCTTCCTTAAAAAAACTATAGCCATCTATTCAATTATTTCCTAGAGAGACATTGGAGAAATATTGGAATTGCTTTTTAGTATTTTCATTTGAGTCTTTGTTGTATCTTGGAAGATATTTGCTAGTGACCATTAGCAACATTGTGGGGCAAATAAAATCTTAATAGAAGTGATATCACGCCTCAAAGTCTAAGTTGATTGCTTTATTGATTCTAAGTCATGTTTCCCAACATATATTACATTAAAAACATTATGACATTTACATAAGCTCATAACTATGTATCAAAATTGCTGATGTAGTTGATCTCTTGAGCTTACCCCTGAAGTACATGAATTTCACCTTTGTCGCGACCTTCCCTCGGGGGGAGGGAACAAGTTTAGGGGTATTGCCTAAAGGACGGGCCTAAGGCCCATTGATTGGGCGCGGACTCTCCCAAGCCCATACTCCGCGTGACGTTGGGATATTCTTCATGAATTTTTGGACAAAAGGAGTCACCACTAGCCTATTGGGGTTGGCTAGAAACCAAGTGAGGCATGGGAGCGTGCCTCACTTCCTACGTGACCAAAAGATCTAAGTTTGAGGACTTGATTACACTAATTAACCAATTAATGCCATTTCGGTACCTAATCTTGTTCATTTTAACAAAATGATTTTTGACAGGCAGTTTGAATTGATTTTATACTTATCCACTAACATATGATGTGATCAAGCGGGTGCGCAATCATTAAAGTAATAATCATAACTATCAAGATCCTAATTGCCATAAAATTAAACACATGCAATCAAACATAATTAGATATGCAAATTAAACATGCAACATAATCAATATACGAGCACATAAAGGTCTAATTAAGCTAAAATGACAATACAAGGCAAGTCCTAATCAAACCCCATCATTTTTGGATTTTAGAAATTTTTAATTTTTTAAAATATTTTTTTAAAAGAAAAATAACTAATTTCTAATTTTTAAATATATTTTGGATTTTCGAAATTGTATTAAATTTTTTTCAAATTTTTAAAATTTTTTTAATAAATTTTTTAAAGAAAAATAACTAATTTCTAATTTTTAAATATTTTTTGGATTTTCGAAATTGTTTTAAATTTTTAAAATTTTAAATTTTTTTAAAGAAAAATAACTAATTTCTAATTTTTAAATATATTTTTTGGATTTTCGAAATTATTTTAATTGTTTTAATTGTTTTTACTTTTTATTTTTATTTTTTATTTTTTGATTTTTTAAAGAAAATATTTTTAAAATTTTAAATTAATTTTTATTTTAAAAGGTGAATCGGGTCGGGTTCGGTTCGACCCGACCAGTCAACGCGGATCGGGTCCGATCGAAGACCGGACCCGGGTTCGGTCCAAATTGGGGGGGGTCGGCCGAACCGGCCCGACTAGCCTTGGTCGGGCCTTTCTTAATTTCGGATTGGGCCCAACCAGCGGGCCTAATCTAGTCCAATCTCTTTTATTTTAAAAAATGAAGCCCACAACTCCCTAAACCCACAAGCTCTTAAATCCCTAAGCCCGCAAGCAAACACAAACCAAGCCCAAATCATTTAAAAAAAAAGAAAAAACCTACCTGTTTCGCCACCTGCGCTCGATCCGTGCGACCCGGTTCATGGCCGAAGCCTTACGGCTCCTTGGCGGTGCTGAGGACGGCAGTGACGGACTTGATGGCGGCGACGACGCGGCGGGTGATAGCGGAGACGCGGTGGGCGATGGTGAGCTGCTGCAGGGCTTGCGGATTTTGCAGGTGGAGGCGTGGCAGAGTAGGGGCGAAGTAGGGGCGGAGACACGGCGGTCCTCGCGGTTGCAGGTAGAGCGCGGTGAGTCATAGGCTGGCGCGATCTGGCGAAGGCAACGAGCATAGGGTTCGGCGGTGCCGGTTCGGATGGCGTCGGGCAGGGGGGCGGCGGCTCAGTTTGGACGGCATCGGGTTGAGGTTGAAGCTGCAGCAGCGTCGCGGCTCCTGGGTAGCGACAACGGCACGGACGGGATCGTGGGCGTAGTAGCTCGGAGTCAGCGTTCCGACGCGGTAGAGCGGTTGGTGACGGCAAGAATGGCACTAACGGCGATGGCGAGTCTTCTTCCTCCGGTACTCTCCTGCTCGATTGGCGTCGGGTTGAGCTGCGGTGACGGGTGCTATGAGTCGACGCTTGGAGGGCAGTGGCGGCGTCGCAGCTTCGGGTTGCAAGCGTCGTAGGGGTTAGCGGTGGCGCGGCGAGGGCTGCCACCACGACTCCTCCTCCCCTCTCGTTTCTTTCTCTCTCTCTCTTTTTTTTTTTTTTTTTTTTTTGTGCTCGGTCCCCCCTGTTTTTTCTTCCTCCTCTATCTGTTTTCCTTTCTTTTTCTGGTGCAGATCTCCCCCTGCTTCTCTTCGCGTGTGTGCGAATCGGCTCCTCCCAACCCGCCGACCTACCAGCGAGATGATGCTGTCTCCTCTGCCTTTCCTGCCCCTGCTTTCGGCTTCGCCATTTACCCAAGCGGACAACTGCTTTCTGCTTTGCTGATTACCCGTGCAGAAAACGGCTGAGGGAGAAGACAACGGGGTGGGCTGGGCTAGAGGGAAGAAGAGGGCTGGGCCGTGCGAGGGGAAAAGAAGAAAAGAAAAAAAGAAAAAAAGGAAAAGGAAAGGGGAGGGTTTGAGCCCAAGCCCACACAGGGAGAAAATAAAAGGAAAAAGGGGCCGGGTCGGGCCAAGGCCGGATCCGGCCCGACCCGGACCTCACAACTCTTTTTTTTTTTTTTAAAAGGAAATTAATAGCTAAAATTTTTTGATTTTGATTTTTCTTTATTTGATTTTGATTTTGATTTTGATTGATTTTTTTTTTATACTATTGAAAGATAAAAAACTAGGTGTCAACAGCTGCCCATCTTTGAATGTAGCCTCGAAGAGGTTGCAATCAAAGACATATGACACCTAAATTATTTTTGGCGATAGAAAGACCCTAGGGGCATATGCACATATTAGGTCGAAGAAAAGGACTCATAATTATGAAAATGTGTCTTGTCAATAAGGTGAAGAAAGACTTCGGGCTACAGAAGCCCACCGAGTCATAAAAAGTGATGAAGACTCCAGGATACAAGGCTCTCCGGGTCATAAGAGGTGAGGAAGACTTCATGATACAAGGCTCTCCGGGTCATAAGAGGTGAGGAAGACTCCAGGATACAAGGCTCTTCGGGTCATAAGAGGTGAGGAAGACTCCATGATACAAAGCTCTCCGGGTCATAAGAGGTGAGGAAGACTCCAGGATACAAGGCTCTTCGGGTCATAAGAAGTGAGGAAGACTCTAGGATACAAGGCTCTCAGGGTCATAAGAAGTGATGAAGACTCTAGGATACAAGGCTCTCCGGGTCATAATAAGTGATGAAGACTCCAAGATACAAGGTTCTCCGGGTCATAATAAATGGGGAAGACTCGAAGATACAAGGCTTTCCGGGTCATAAGAAATGGGGAAGACTCCAGGATACAAGGCTCTCCTGGTCATAAGAAATAGGGAAGACTCCAGGATACAAGGCTCTCCGGGTCATAAGAAGTGATGAAGACTCTAGGATACAAGGCTCTCCGGGTCATAAGAAAGTGAGAAAGACTCTAGGATACAAGACTCTCCGGGTCATAATAAGTGATAAAGACTACAGGATACAAGGCTCTCCGAGTCATAAGAAAGTGAGAAAGACTCCAAGATACAAGACTCTCCGGGTCATAATAAGTGATGAAGACTCCAAGATACAAGGCTCTTCGGGTCATAAGAAATGGGGAAGACTCCAGGATACAAGGCTCTCCGGGTCATAAGAAATGGGGAAGACTCCAGGATACAAGGCTCTCTGGGTCATAAGAAGTGATGAAGACTCCAGGATACAAGGCTCTCCGGGTCATAAGAAGTGATGAAGACTCCAGGATACAAGGCTTTCCGGGTCATAAGAAAGTGAGAAAGACTCCAGGATACAAGACTCTCCGGGTCATAATAAGTGATGAAGATTCCAGGATACAAGGCTCTCCGGGTCATAAGAGGTGAGGAAGATTGAGGTCTCATCATGTAAAAACGAGTTTTGACCGGGTATGATAGTCTCACCATGTATGAACAGGTTTCGACTAGGAGGCAAACAAGCATGGTTTACCAATGAACCCACCAATCTTGGAAATGACATGGTTTAAGGTTAACCATAAACCTTTGGTTTTTTTTTTTTTTTTTTTAAGGGAAGCACCTGCTAACCCCTTAAAAAACTGCATGGCTTTACTGATGAACCCTGTCAAACTCAACTCGAGCAAATGTCATTAGAGACGTCATCAAGAGACGTATTGGCAATATTGTAACATTAATTGAACAAAATAATCAAACTGAGTCCGATTGCTTTAGAAAAACATTTGATGTCCATCAGCATCATGTGGCACAAAACTGTCATCTTGCTCGTGGATAATATTAATCATCAAATTTTCTAGGAGATAAGTTCTCATCCGAATGGCTACGACTCAAGAAAAAGGTTCATTAAGCATGCCAAATTAGAGCTTCTTAGTCAGAAAAGGTTTCTCACGCACTTTCAATAAAATGGCTACTTAATCCCATCCATTCATGTGGGAGATAATTGATTGCTGAAGGTTTCTCACATAACCTATGTTGAAAGCTTCCGGAAACATTCACAATGAGCACAATCTGATCGATCAAAAATGTCTTTTGAAAGGACCGCAATATAGGCTCGGTTAGGGCTTACACAAAGAAATTATTGCTTTGAGGCCAACAAAAGAACATTTGTCACTATCTTTATCGGCTTTACAAGTCGAGAGCTTGGAAGATGAGACAAGATAAAATTACTTCCACTCCTTCAAGCAGTAGCTTCTTGGTGGTATTCTCATTTTCACTCAAACCATCCCAATTAGAAGAGACTTCGGAAGAGGGTTGTAATGTTGGCTTAGGAAAGGCTCAAAAGGCTTAAAATTTTCAAGAGGGTTTTTAAGAGTTGGTGATCATCATGACATCATGACTAGGTCACTTGACATTTCCAAATCATTTGGCTTTTGAAATACAACGCATCTTGAAAGTCCCTTAACTAATCTTTTGTGCATGGGAGCTTTGCTCCTTTCTCTAATGTCCTTTGCTCTTGTGATGAAATATATATATATTTTTGCACAAGCACTTGGACCTTGATAATAATTTTTTTTTCCACATAAGATGCAAATTTTGGCTTTTTTTTAACGGGCATTGGCCTTACTTTTACCAGGCACACTGCTTTTTTATGCCCCATAGTTTGTAGAACTCTTTGCTCTTTGAACTCTTGGAGCTCTTATGACTTTTGAGATGCTTTTCACATTTTCTCGTGACTCTCAATTGTATTTGGTCAATTCTCATGCCTTGCCCCAGTGAAGGGAGATGATCACCGCTCGGGGTTTAAAAATGAATAATCAGGCCCAAATCGGTTAAAGCAATGGATATATGTTTGGGTAGAGAAGGAAATGCTCTTCTTCACTTTGGGATGAGTCAAGATCTAATGAGAATTCCTTTAAAGCTATAACCAGAAGATTGATTCAAGTGAAAGTAATAGGATCTTTCCCAATCCTTTGCTTTACAACATGACTGTAACCTCCTATGCTGCCCCAATTTCGGGTTGTCCTTGACAAGGGGTATTTTGGAGGATCATCTCTATTTGGCATGAAGGGCTAGCAATATGTCAGCTTGGCATTTGGGATTGGTGAAGGAAACATCTTTATCATTTCGATCTTCACGCTCAATGCGAATGGATCCTTCGTCCTAAGAGAAGGTTATTTTTCACTCAACTCTTGAAAGTGTTCGAAGGATGTGTTTGGAAATGTCTTCCCTTTCTTCATCCTAAGTACTCCTTATTTGGCATGATTAATGTTTCAACTTCTTATCCAAATAAAATCGTTCTTATGAGCTCCCCCCTTCAAGAATTACCGACATGAAGCACGTATAGGGGTGCCGAAAAATAGGTGGTACGAATGACGCTATGCCCCCCGGCCTTTTTTTGCTTTGCCCCTTTTTTTTCTCTCATTTAAGAAAAAGAGATATTCAACCATTTGTGTGGAGACTTGATGGGTCTTTTGAATTGACTTTTCTCTTCGCCATTTTCGTCATCAAACGGTAAGGTGCCTGAAACACAAATAGATATGCGTGTATGTGATATATGTATGATATCTATGATGCTATGCATGATGCCATGTGACTCAGATTGCGCATGAAGTGGTTCTTCGACCTTGATTTCAATCATGGAAAGTATTTCTTGATCGCATCCGAGTTTACGGTCTAGGCAATTCACGCCATCCATTTCAACTAAAATCATAGCACCACCAGGCAGAATCTTTTTAATGACATACGCCCCTTCATAGTTTGGGGTGAATTTGCCACGAGGATCTGGTATAATCGGAAGCACTTTCCTCAGCACTAGGTCATTGACTTCAAAGTATCTAGGACGCACCCTTCGATTGAAAGCTTTTGCAACTCGTCTTTGATAACATTAGCCATGACACACAGCTTGCAATCTCTTCTCATCAATCAAGTTTAACTGCTCATGCCTCTGTTGCATCCACTCAATCTCATCGAGCATAGATTGGGAAATTACCCTTAGAGAAGGGACCTCAACTTCAACAGGTAAGACTGCCTCAATCCCATACACGAGTGAAAAAGGAGTTGCCCTTGTGGAGGTACAGATAGAAGTTCGATATGCCATTAGCGCGTAAGGGAGTCTATCGTGCCAATCATGATAATTTTCGGCAGTCTTCGATAGGATTTTCTTTATGTTCTTGTTCGCCGCCTCCACCGCTCCATTCATCGAGAGGACGATACGGTGACGAGTTCAAATGCTTAATTCGAAACTCACTAAACAATCCATCTATGACTTTGTTGTTCAAATCAGTGCCATTGTCGGTAATGATCGCCTCTGGCACTCCGTAACAAGCGAAAATGTCACGACGAATGAACTTCGCCACATTCTTGGCAGTAACATTAGCATATGAATTGGCCTCGATCCACTTGGTAAAATAGTCTATCGCCACTAGGATAAATCGATGCCCATTTGAAGCTTTAGGGTTAATGGGCCCAATCATGTCAATTCCCCACATTGAAAAGGGCCAAGGTTGAGACATTTGGTGAAGTTCATTTGGAGGGGCATTTATCCTATCTCCATAAATCTGGCACTGGTGACACTGTCGTACGTGCTGAATGCAGTCAGACTCCATGGTTAGCCAATAATAACCGAGTCGCATGATTTTTCTTACCAAGAAGTGTCCATTCATATAGGGGCCACACTCCCATTCATGAATCTCCTTCATTAAACGATTGGCTTCTTTAGCGTCGACACACCTTAGTAATGTCGAGTTGGAGGACCTTTTGTAGATGACATCTCCACTGGCGAAGAATTTCGACGCTGACTTTATTAAATGCTTTCTATTTGCTGCTTCACTTCCTTCGGGAAATTCACCATTCTGCAGATACTTCAAGATGTCGTGATACCAAGGCTGTCCGTCCAGTTCTTCTTCAATAGTCATGCAATAAGCTGGGCGCCTAAAGATTTCAATTCTTAATGGTTCAATATCTAAGCCTCTAGCTACTTGTAACATTGAAGACAAGGTAGCTAGGGCACCGGCAAACTGATTTTGAGACCTTGGCAAGTATTCAAATGCTATTTCTTGAAATTCTTCCATCAACTTCCCCAGGAACTCATGATACAGAATCAATTTAGAATCATGTGTTTGCCATTCACCTTTAGTCTGTAAGATGATAAGGGCTGAATCACCATAAACTTGCATCTTTCGGATCTTCATGTCAATAGCAGCTTGGAGGCCGAGAATGCATGCTTCATATTCGGCAGTATTATTCATGCAAGGGAACATCAATTTAGCGACAACAGGGTAATGCTGATTGTCTGGGGAGATAAGAACTGCCCCGGTACCCGACCCAGCTAAATTAACTGCACCATCGAAGTACATTGTCCATTTGTCACTTGATACAAGTAAAATTTGCTCCTCTGCATCACTATCCTCGTTAGACGTCCTGGACCTCTCGGGACTTTCTGCCAACAAGTCTGCTATGGCGCGACCTTTAACGGACTTTTGCCCCAGGCTTTGAACGTCAAACTCTGAAATTAAGATTTGCCACTTGGCCAACTTGCCAACTAATGCTGGCTTCTCCGGAGGTACCGATGGGATCATTTGTAGTTACCAACGGGATTCGGTGATGAAGTGTGTATTGCCACAGCCTATGCAAAACCCAAATCAAGGCCACGCAAGTTCTCTCAACTTCTGTGTAGTTCATCTCGGAAACAGTAAACTTCTTGCTCAAGTAGTATATCGCGCATTCTCTCTTGTCATTTGGTTTTTTCTATGCTAACATGGCTCCCAACGATTCATCGTGTATGGTCAAGTACAAAATTAGGGGAATTTTAGGGAGAGGGGGTACTAAGACTGGTGCGTGAGTGAGATAGTGTTTTATCTTCTCAAAGGCATCCTGGCACTCGATATCCCACTCAATCTTTGCATTCTTTTTCCGGAGCTTGAAGAATGGTCTCGCTGTTTCAGACAACTGACAGATGAACCTCGCCACATAATTGAGCCGCCCCATCAAGCTGCGAACTTCCCTGGTGGTGGTCGGGGATCGTAAATCACAGATAGCCTTAACCATTGACGGATCAATCTCTATGCCATTGTTACTAACCATGAACCCTAACAGCTTCCTCGATCTTGTCCCAAAAACGAATTTTGTGGGATTAAGACGTAACTTGAATTTCCGAAGACGTTTGAACAATTTTTGCAAGACTCCAACATGGTCCTTGCCTTGTCTTGACTTTGCAATCATATCATCCATGTATACCTCAATCTCCTTGTGCATCATGTCATGAAACAACGTGACCATGGCTCTTTGATACGTTGCCACAAAGATTCTTTAGACCGAAAGGCATCACTTTGTAGCGAAAAGTTCCCCAAGGAGTTATAAATGATGTTTTGCTCCTATCCTCCTTCTTCATACGGATTTGATTATATCCAGAAAAACCGTCCATGAAGGAGAATAACTCAAATCCCGCCGTGCTGTCAACCAAGACATCGATATGCGGGAGTGGAAAATTGTCTTTGGGGCTTGCTCGATTTAGGTCACGATAGTCAACACATACTCTGATTTGCCCATCTTTCTTTATTACCAACACGATATTTGCTACCCAATCAGGATAACGTGTCACTTCAATAAAATTTACTTTCAGCAGCTTCATTACTTCTTCTTCGATCTTCTTGGACAACTCTGGTTTAGTTCTCATGAGTCTTTACTTCTTGGGTGGCATATCAGAATCTGTTGGCAGAGCATGCTCCACAATTTCAGGGTCCAATCCCAGCATGTCGGCATATGTCCAGGCGAACACATCTTGATATTCTTTCAAAATATTAGTCATCTTTTCTGCCTCTGACTCTAAGAGACATGCCTCGATCCTTACTTCCCTGACATTCTCTGCATCACCTAAATTTATGGTGATTGCTCGCTCTTCTGTCAACGGCTTCGATCCTTCATGTCGATTCCATTCGCGTTCAATCCCCTTATGATCGTCATCGTTGGTGTCATCAGAACCTGAGAGACTTTCTTCATGCACGTCTGAGTCATATGCGTCCTTATTATGATTATGCATAATGTAATGCCTGAGATGCAATAAAATGAGTTAGAGCAATGTTGACAATAAAAATGATGCATGTCTTTTTTTTGAAGAATTTTTTTGAAGTATCTTTGTAAAAGTTTCAAGAACTCATCCTCATATCCTCGGATTTCCTCGTCCTTGCAAGGTAGTCAAATAAGGGAGCATGTGGAGACCTAGGCCTCAGTGACCATCATAAGACTAGTTTGATGTGCCTCCACATGTCCTTAATAAAACATGTGTCTATTTTATTGAATGAGGAAAGATAAGGCCATATTTTAAACACACACCACCCACGACCAACGGCTTAAGATAAGGGTTGACCATAGTTCACATTACAAATGACATAAACGGGAAATAAATAAAGAAAGAAAAACTATGAGATCCCACGCAGGGGAGAAGGCATAAAACAAAAGACTAGGCTAGACGAGAACCACCCTACTTTGAAGGGACAACCATGACTTTAGAGGACTCAGCTTCCTCGCATGCCAGGATGGTGCATATGACATCTTCCTCGAATAGCTCAGTCACACCATAGATGTCCACCTCTTCCTCGAATAACATCCTTGGAGGTCTTGGAAACGTTTCTTCCAATAACGGGTGAAACGGGCCTTGACCGCCCTCACCCTCCTCGGTTTGGGCAATACGTTCACTCCAATATCTATACCCACCTTGGCCTCCTCGGGCATTTCGGCCTCTCTGCCTTCCATGGCCCCTTTGGTTGCCACGATCACCTTGCTCGCTACGACCTTCTCGCGCCTCAACATATCCTAGGCCTCTCCTCTTCGAGTTTTTATGAGTTTCAACGGGCTTTCGCACACCCTGACTATGTGGTCCAAGGCCTTCTCCAGGATTATACCCGCTTGCCAGCATGATTTTTCCCGCAGCTATGGCCGGCTTAGACAATTTAGGAGCCTTTGTGAAGGACCCTACAGGCACATGGACCATGGATACCGGCTCGAGGGTTTCAAAGCTGGATTCCTCGGTACACTCTGGCTCCACATAAGGGATGGCTGTCTCGTGATAGATCTTGAAGTCGGATTCTCCATGGACCGTGATAAGCCTATTGTCCACCACAAATCGTACCTTCTAATGGAGGCTAGAGGCAACAACACCTGCTGTGTGGATCCATGGTCTCCCTAGCAGAAAATTAAAAGCGCTTGGTATATCTAACACCTGGAACATGGCTTGGAAAAGTACAGGGTCAATCAGCAGCTCAAGTTCAATTTCCCCTATCACCTCCTTCTTCATCCCGTCAAAAGCTCGCACCGTCGACTTGCCAGTACGGATTCTCCCAAGATCAATGCCAAGACGGTGGAGAGTAGCCAATGGACATATATTGAGTGCTGAACCGTTATCGATCAATACTCTACAAACAAGAGTGCTTTCATGTTTCACCGAGATATGTAGTGCTTTAGTATGATTAGGACCATCGGGGGAGAGATCTTCATCAGTAAAGGAAATTTGGTCTTTCAGTAGAACGGCCCCGACGAACTCCTCCAATTGGACTTCATCGATTGATTCTGGCACATGCACCTCATTAAGGACTTTTAGCAATATGTCCCTATGCTTCTCAGAAGATTTGAATAATTTTAGGAGGGAGATTTGAGTTGGCAACTATCGAAGTTGATCCACCGCGTTGAACTCACTGGACTTTACTACAGCCAAAAATTGCTTTGCCTCCTCCTCGGTCACGGCCTTCTTTTCTACTCCCTTATTAGGTGCATAAAAACGGCCTGATCGCGTGACATCATCTACCTTATTTGTTCCGTAACCCCAAGGTACAACTTTGGGATCGAATTTGGGAGGATACTCCAGCATTATCATTCCGTCTTCCTCCTGGGGAGGCAATTCAATCGTGACTGGCATTGTGTTTCCTTCCGTGACTTCGATTGTCGACATCTCTTCGACCATAAGGTCGATCACTGTGGGTTCAACAACTTCCAGCTCGATATCACCGGTGAGCTCCTCATCGGACAGTTCAATCATTATTGGGGTAATCATAGCTATCACCCCTTCCTCGTACAAAGCTGGGGTCTGCGAAATTCCATGCATAAGCTTCTTTGCCCGAGACATACCAGCAAAGTTGCAAAAAGATGAGCAGAATGACGATGGCATTGTCACGGATATGACCTTCTCTTCCTCTTCTCCGCGTCTAATTACTCCCATGGCTACCATCCTACGGACGTGGTTCAATTTCTCTTCTAGGGTCCCATTCTCTTGGCATTCATAGTATCCCGCTAGCACTAGGGATTCATATAACTTGGAAGCATCCAACACTAGAGACTGTTGACTCGCCCGCGTGTCCTCGGAAATTGAGTTCACTCCCCCTACATGATTTGGTAGAGGGTTCTGTTGCACGTTGGGCTGAGCCTCCCTGAAAGTCAAGATGTTTTTGTCTAGAAACTGTTGAACTTTGTATCTCAGCATGTGACAATTATCTACATCATGCCCCCTTTCTCCCATGTGGTATTCACAGGTCTTGGTTATATCGAACCTGGCGAACCTCGGGGAGTTATCTCTAGGCACCTCCTTTGCGACCATCCTCTTTTCAAGAAGCATGGGTAATAACTTTGACAGCGGGCGTGGTAGTGGAGAAAACCCCTTTCGAAATGGCCTCTTGCCATTATCGTATGCTTGTGATGAACTACCTGGAACCATCGTAGGCTTGTGCACGGGTGTTGCGGTTGGCCGAGGGAAATGTGACTCTTGCACAAGCGCTACTTCAATTGCGGCCTCCTTATCTTTTCTTGCTGGGAATTTCTTTGCGCCTCCAGTTGAAATCTTTCCCTCAACCATCGCCCATTCAACTCCTTCACCTACCTCAACTAATTGTGAGAATGTCTGGTAACCCGAGAACACTAACCCTTGGAAGTATTCAGAGGGCAATGTTTTGAGGAACAGCTGCTTCATCTCCCTCTCATTCAAGGCCGGCTTTACTTGTGAGGCCATGGTCCTCCACCTTTGCGCAAAGGCCTTGAATGACTCATTCCTCTTCTTCTCGACACGAGTCAACTCTTCCCTCATGGGGGCAAGCTCAGTGTTAAATTGGTATTGCTGCAAGAACTCATTGGTTAAGTCATCCAAACTAGTGAATTCTTCAATGTCTAGCGCAATGAACCACGTCAGGGCAATGCCTTCCAAACTATCTTGGAATGTGTGTATGAGGAATGGCACGTTGTCAGCATAGCAAGCCATTTTCCTCATGTAATACCTAAGGTGGGTCCTTGGGCATCCCGTTCTATCGTACTTTCTTGTGAACTCAGGCTCCTGGAAATTCTCAGGAAAGCTCGTCTTGGTGTATGGAGATAGCCTATCAGCTCCTTTCAGCTCGTAACCTTGCAAGACACACAGTCGATCTTCCATCTTTGCCAAACGTTTTCACTCTCTTCACTTAGGCGGGGTGTTGGGTTTTCCTTTGAAGGAGGATCCAGATTAACGATGATTGGGGTGACAGAAGGAGCTTCTCCGGCAATTTCTTTCCTAGGGAGATCAGCAACGTGCGTGCCTCCCGTCGATGGGGAAGCGTGTCCTGATAGCGTAGGAGTGGATGCCCTAGTGACAGCTACAGCGGGGGGCTCCTTAAGCTTTTGGCTTATTTCAAGCATCACTGAGGTGAGTTGGGCCAGCTGCTTCTCCATCTTGGCCATGCGCACGTTGGTGTCATCGTTCTTCATTCTAACTTTTGCACGAGTGCGAATTGGGGATCTCCGCTTGGCCGTGTCGACGATCAGTAGAAGACAATCGATCAGTTAGTACCTGAAGCAAAGGTAGATAAGCATATATAAGTACAAGTAATAATTAGGCAGTCGGCCCACGACAAAAATCTAATCGCCCCAATTTGCCCGTTTCATTGAAAGCTAGGTTACTACATAATACAAGAAAAAATGCAAAAGAAAACCCTTAAACAACGAAGCTATTTCAAAGACGAAAAGACATTATTCTAACTCCCAATTTTCAACATCGAGACTCGAGACAAACTCCTTAATATCGCAACGTAAGCGAATAAGGTCTTGCTACATATTGTGCTCGACTCAATCTAACTGATGAGGACAGCTTCCGCTTGTGGCAGCTCCACTAACTCGGGTTAACTTTGAAGCACGCTCCTCGGCTTCCTCGAGCTCTCTCTTGAGGCGCTTGATCTCGGCTCGATGGGTGATCTTCAATGGCACTTTAGGAATCTTCGGGCGAAGTCTCTCTGGAATCTTGTGTCTAAGGATGTACTCCTTCGAGGCATAATAGGTCTTCTCTTGCCCCTCCAACTCTTCTTCAGGCCATATCAACTTTCGGGGGTGGCACATATCCCACATCAACTTGACCAACGCGACGGAGTCTTCGTGGTCTTGGCATCCGTCAGGGAAGTCTATCCTGAGCGGGTCCTCCTGGATTGCCGGTGGAAGCTGTTGAATCTCTTGAAATTGACGGGTGACTCGAGTGGGGTAATATTCGGTGACTCCAGTGATTCCCAACAAAGGAATAGGTCCGGTAAGCCCACACACAAACCGTGCTTCTCGAACTCGGAGCCATTTGGCATGCCATTGGAAATCCTCAGGCCTGGGGTTGGTCATGAAAACTAGCCATTCAAAATAATGATAATTAGGGGAGAACTTTTTCCTATCTCTAAACTTTAGGATAGGGTGACTAGAGTCAGAAATGTCGCTCATAGTCATCAAGCTACTGAACCCCTTAATGTGAGAGAAAAACCAAATTTGCAAAAGTGTAGGAGGAGCATGAAAAACTGTCTTTATTTTCTTTAAAACGAGTAAGGGAAAGAAAAGTTTCAATCAAGATAGCATTAAAAAAACCCTTTCCCATACATATTTCCCGAACTACCCATGCTACGGAAGGGGTAATAGCATTTCTACAATGTGGGAATATCACAAACCCGAAGAAAGCTAGTAGGAATATCTTATTCTTTTGGAAAGATGGGGCATTTTGAAAAAGCTCATTTAGAAATGAAAATGGGCAGGTTTTGCGATTGGCTTTCAAAACTTTTCTCACATCATCTTTTTTAATTTTAAGGAAATTTGATAAGGTCTATGCATGTTCAATTCCTACAGGTGGGCTAACCAACTCCGACGCTAAGGGCTTTCCAATGGCAATACTGTATTCCTCCAAGGTTGGAGTGAGCTCTTGATCACCGAGTACGAATGTGCAAGTTGCGGGACACCAAAAATGCGCTAATGCTTGCACAACACCAGAATGTGTTTCTATCTCCAATAGGGGAAGTAAACGTCCAACATATGATTGCACCCAATCACGGCTAATTGAATCTAATCTCTCCCACCACGCGTGAATCTCAGCTTTCGGGACGGGCATGATGCGAAGGTCGGATACCCCCATCGTGTGATCAACCTAATTTGTCGTGGACCGGCCAAAAATGAGAGCGAATAAGTAAATTGCGATGAAAAGAATTCAAGAAAAACTTACCCTACTCACTGAGCAGCGATGTAAGGGTCATAAACATGCGCATGGACAGTGGTTCAATTTCTACTCTAGATGGCCCAAAATGAAGCCATGGGATCACAGGACTGAACCAACATGCTCGTGGCTAGGTCGTGTTACCCATGACTCCGGCTTCGTCAAAGGACCGATCTGTGTTGCATGCTCGCAGACTAGGATGGGGACCTCTAACATCAAGAAAGAAATTTCGAGGTTGAGATGGGCGACTCGTACTACATGCTTGTAGTCGGAGTGGTATCCATCTCAACACCATCCTAAGTAATCCTATGCGGCCCAGGTCCGGCGGCAGGTTGTGTATGCTGATGTGTAGTGCAATGTAGGAGATGTAGGCATGACAATTCATAAGCAATTAACACTTCATACATGAATAATAAAACCATACATTCCTTCATCTCCCTACAAGACAAAAGTGAGCAAACACTTTCCCTTATACCTCCCATTCTACAAAAACATTTAACACCTTTAATGTTAGAGACATACTTGGAATCCTTGCTGTCAAACAAAAATATTTTTTTGAACAAGATTAATTTTGGCCTAAGTCCTCTAAGGTTCAAAACCAAGTCCCTAGCGGAGTCGCCAAGCTATCACAACTTTCCCTCGGGGGGAGGGAACAAGTTTAGGGGTATTGCCTAAAAGACGGGCCTAAGGCCCATTGATTGGGTGCGGACTCTCCCAAGCCCATACCCCGCGTGACGTTGGGATATTCTTCATGAATTTTTGGACAAAAGGAGTCGCCACTAGCCTATTGGGGTCGGCTAGAAACCAAGTGAGGCATGGGAGCGTGCCTCACTTCCTACGTGACCAGAGAATCTAGGTTCGGGGACTTAATTACACTAATTAACCAATTAGTGCCCTTTCGATGCCTAATTTTGTTCATTTTAACAAAATGATTTTTGACAGGCAGTTTGAATTGATTTTATACTTATCCACTAACATATGATGTGATCATACGGGTGCGCAATCATTAAAGTAATAATCATAACTATCAAGATCCTAATTGCCATAAAATTAAACATATGCAATCAAACATAATTAGATATGTAAATTAAACATGCAACATAATCAATATACGAGCACATAAATGTCTAATTATGCTAAAATGACATACAAGGCAAGTCATAATCAAACCCCATCATTTTTGGATTTTCGAAATTTTTAATTTTTTTAATTAATTAATTAATTTTGTTTATATTTTTTTAAAAGAAAAATAACTAATTTCTAATTTTTAAATATTTTTTGGATTTTCGAAATTGTTTTAAAATTGTTTTAAAATTGTTTTTAAATTTTTTTAATAAATTTTTTTAAAGAAAAACAACTAATTTCTAATTTTTTAAATATTTTTTGGATTTTCGAAATTGTTTTAAAATTGTTTTTATTTTTTTTTTAAAATTTTTTTAATAAATTTTTTTAAAGAAAAACAACTAATTTCTAATTTTTTAAATATTTTTTGGATTTTCGAAATTTTTTTAAATTGTTTAAATTGTTTTAAATTTTTTTTAAAGAAAAATAACTAATTTCTAATTTTGAAATATATTTTTTGGATTTTCGAAATTGTTTTAAATTTTTTTTTAAATTTTAAATTTTTGATTTTTTAAAGAAAATATTTTTAAAATTTTAAATTAATTTTTATTTTAAAAGGTGAATCGGGTCGGGTTCGGTTCAACCCGACCCGGTCAACGTGGATTGGGTCCGACCAGAGACCGGACCCGGGTACGGTCCAAATGGGGGGGGGGCCGGCCGAACCGGCCCGACTAGCCTTGGTCGGGCCTTTCTTTAGTTCGGATTGGGCCCAACCAGCGGGCCTAATCTACTCCAATCTCTTTTATTTTAAAAAATGAAGCCCACAACTCCTTAAACCTACAAGCTCTTAAATCCCTAAGCCGCAAGCAAACACAAACCAAGCCCAAACCAAGCCCAAATCGTTAAAAAAAAAAGAAAAAACCTACTTGTTTCGCGACCTGCGCCTGATCTGTGTGACCCGGTTCGTGGCCGAAGCCCTACAGCTCCTTGGCGCGCGAGGACGGTAGCGACGGACTTAACGGCGGCGGCGACGCGGCGGGTGATAGCGGAGACGCGGTGCGTGATGGCGAGCTGCTGCAGGGCTTGCGAATTCTGTAGGTGGAGGCGCGACGGAGTAGGGGCGAAGTAGGGGCGGAGACGTGGCGGTCCTCGCGGTTGCAGGCAGAGCGCGGCAAGTCACAGGCCGGCGCAGTCTGGCGAAGGCAATGAGCACAGGGGTCCACGGTGCCGGTTCGGATGGCGTCGGGCAGGGGGCGGTGGCTCAGTTTCGACGGCGTCGGGTTGAGGCTGAAGCTGCGGCAGCGTCGCGGCTCCTAGGCAGCGACAACGGCACGGACGGGATCGCGGGCAGTAGTAGCTCGGAGTCAGCGTTCCGACGTGGCAGAGCGGTTGGTGACGGCAAGAACGGCACTAACGGCGACGACGAGTCTTCTTCCTCCGGTACTCTCCTGCTCGATTGGTGTCGGGTTGAGCTGCGGCGACGGGTGCTATGAGTCGACGCTCAGAGGGCAGCGGCGGCATCGCAGCTTCGGGCTGCAAGCGTCGTAGGGGTTAGCGGTGGCGCGGCGAGGGCTGCCACCACGACTCCTCCCCTCTCGTTTCTTTCTCTTGTTTTTTTTTCTTTGGTTTTGTGCTCGGTCCCCCCTTGTTTTTTCTTCCTCCTGTCTATTTTCCTTTCTTTTTCTGGTGCAGATCTCCCCCTACTTCTCTTCGCGTGCGCGCGAATCGGCTCCGTGTGCGCGCGAATTGGCTCCGTGTGCATCCGAATCGGCTCCTCCCAACCCGCCGACCTGCCAGTGAGATGATGCTGTCTCCTCTGCCTTTCCTGCCCCTGCTTTCGGCTTCGCCATTTACCCAAGTGGACAGCTGCTTTCTGCTTCGCTGATTCCCCGTGCAGAAAACGGCTGAGGGAGAAGACAATGGGGTGGGCCGGGCCAAAGGGAAGAAGAGGGCTAGGCCGTGCGAGGGGAAAAGAAGAAAAGAAAAAAATGAAAAGGAAAAGGGAGGGTTTGAGCCCAAGCCCATGCAGGGAGAAAATAAAAGGAAAAAGGGGCCGGGTCGGGCCAAGGCCGATCCGGCCCGACCCGACCTCACAACTCTTATTTTTTTTTTTTTAAAGGAAATTAATAGCTAAAATTTTTTGATTTTGATTTTTCTTTATTTGATTTTGATTTTGATTTTGATTGATTTTTTTTTTTTTATACTATTTGAAAGATAAAAAACTAGGTGTCAACAACCTTAAATTTTAATATTACTTTACATCATATAATTGAATATCTCTCGTAATTATACCATACAAGTTTATCCTAATGCGGCAGTGGAAATTCATTTTCCAACTTGAATTCATCTATGTATGTCATTATACTCTGCATAAATCTAGATTTATATGAATACATCATTGAACTTGTAATAAGCTAATAAATTGTCAATGCGTTTGAGCTATAGAACTCTGCTCGAGGCTAAATCTGACTCATAAATGAAAAAAATTGGACAGCTAACATTGTATATAGTATATGCTCAATACAATCTTGATGAAACATACATAAGCATCATTAAGAATGAATTTACCTAAATAATGAAGATTATATGAGTCACTTGATATGGATAGAGATAATTGTCTAAAAAGTTTTAAATATGTTGTACATCGGTCAATTTAGTTCTAAACTTTTCAATTGACCAATCTAATCCTAAATCCTTTGACGATTTATCAGATTAGTCATTCCAACCAATTTTAGCAATAGATTCCGATGTCCACATCAACATTGGCTCTGCCACATATGATGATGGTCATAATTTTGTTTGTTAGGACTTTTTGGACAGTATCTCCGATATGGACATAATTCTAATATTTTGAACTTGTCCACACCACACTGGTCTATTAGACTTGTCATTGATATACTTGGGCTTTTGACATAAACTAAATTATAGGAAGTCTGCATACTAATTTAATCAAGTTGATATATATGATAATTAGAGTAATTTTTTATATTATCTCACATTAAAAAAAAAAAAGCGAGTAAATTTGAACTGGCGTAAGCTCGGGTAGCTTACCAGTATTTTACGATTGTCAAGGATGTGCCGTGCCGCCATTCACTTTTGACTTTGCAATCTAAAATGTTCGTCACTCAAAATAAGATGGGCATTTCTTCTTCTATTTTTTTTCAATGCTTTGAGATGCTAATTCGAGGAATTTTTCTTTTTATTTCATTATTTTTCTCATTTTTACAGCATATGATGGTTATTATTTTCGCTTCCCAAATTTAAGCACAAGCCCTTCCGATTTTTTTTTGGCATTCCTCTATTGGTGTCTGATGGTAAAATATCCAGTTTGAACACCGAATTTGGATTCTTCATTCATTGCTTCATAGAGGGTATTATATACATGTAAACATCCGTAATAATAATTATATTATATGGAACTCTATATGAAAAACACATGGTAATCAAACATATATAGTGTGCTCGGTTGTTGCAAAAAAAATTCATATTTTTCTTTCGGGTAATACCATTAAAGATCCCAAATTGATACTCCATGACATATTTATTCAATATGGATAGCCGATGTTGATACAAACATTGTTTAAAATTATTTTAAATAGTTTTTTTCCCATCCTTTTTTTTCTTTTCCTTAATTTTTGCCAGTGGCTAGTGAGGATTGGCCTTGCCCATAAAAAATGCACACATCACGCTGGCTATGCCATAGTGATTTCCAACCTAAATTGGCTGAATAAATTGAATTGGTATTAATATGAAAATGTTTAGGATTAAATTGGTTCAATTGAAATGTTTATAATTGAATTAGAAACAATGTGATTTAGGACTTTTTATTATTATACATTTTCCCATTAGTACTTCAATTTACTTAATTGAAGTGATAACTCGTGGAAAGGGTATCATCTGGAGTAACATTAAAAGAATGTCCACGGTGCTATTTGAGCATTATGTAGACTACATATTTTAATATTGATAATTTAAT
The DNA here is from genome assembly GCA_017140615.1 of Eucalyptus cladocalyx. Classification (NCBI taxonomy): domain Eukaryota; kingdom Viridiplantae; phylum Streptophyta; class Magnoliopsida; order Myrtales; family Myrtaceae; genus Eucalyptus; species Eucalyptus cladocalyx. Next base: position 41,316,985 of record CM029522.1, read on the forward strand.
ATAACTTTCTACGGTGGACGAGGCACTACATCAAATGACCTTTCATCGCCCTTAAAGTCAGCGAGGCGTAACATATGACGATCCATTCAGGTTCCCTGAAGTTAAAGTTTCAACTCTCCCGTCAAATCATTGCGGAGGTTGACGTTGGAGGCGTAACGTACGAGGATCCATCCTTGTTCCGTCAACTTAAAGTTTCAACTATCCTGACCAATTACTGCGGAGGATGACGCTGGACCGGTGATTGATGATTCTCATTGTGCACCATATAATAATAATAATAATAATAATAATAATAATAAACCGATGCCATGACTATCTAGCAATAATGCAATTTAATAATCAAGTTCGCTATCAAACTTTTCATCCACACCCATGGTGTAGCACTTTTGTTGGGAAATTGCCCCATCAATCCTAAACACATTATACAGATATTAATTTAATTATAAACATTTCAATTTTACCAATTCTAAACTTGCGTAACTTTTAATGTAGTTCTTTTGATAAATGTTTTCAAGAAATCACTAACATGGTGGTATGTCATGTAGAATGGCTAGAGACGACTGAATTACCATATCAGTGAATTCAAGTGAAAATTAATTGGAATGATTACATTGTAATTTATTGTAAAATTTTAAGACTAGATTGACAAAAATGAAAAGTTTGTAATTAGATTGACCTTCGAAGTTTAGAATTGATTGGGTAATTTTCTCCACCTTTTGCCATTTTTGATTTTGACAAAGTTCTCAATCGGACAATTTATTCAAATTTGATATGTGTGCATGTGGAGATTCTGAGAAAGTCATGCATTTGTTTTTCTAGTCAATTTAATTATTCATTAATGAGAGTGAAATGGATGTTCAACATTTTATATAATTCTTTGACAGAATCTTAGAATCTCGAAATACACTTTCTTTTTTATCAGATGAATATCCACTTATGTATATAAAAGTGGGAAATATGTGATTTGGTTGGTGTGTTGTATAGGATCAATTTGGAAGGAACATGCTCATAAAGGCCCCTAGGCGAAGAAAATTGGAGGAAAATACTCACAATTTTAAAATTTTATCTCCTCTTTTTATCCCACAAAAATTTAAATTTTCTCAAAAATTTTCTACTCGAATTTCGTCAACCACATCCTTAATCTCCCAACCATGGCATTAATATGAAAAGTTACTCATTTACTTGATCAATTCTGTTCATAAAGGTTTCATGTCCAGTTTTATCAGGACGGATTGATATCTTTATCGTAAACACTTTATGTATAGGCGGTAATGACATGGACAATTTCTACATTTAAATTTATTATTATTAATTATTAATTTTTTTCCTTTCATGGGTAAGGCCACCGACCTTCAACAGCCAACGACAATAGAAAAGAAAAGAAAAAGTAAAAAAATTAAAAAATATACAAAAAGTTTCAAAATATTCGATTTTTTTAAATTATAAAAATTGTTTACATTAGCACCGGTCATGCCACATAAGATGATCGGCAATCATGTTAACAATATTTAGCCAAAATTATCTGAAAGGACTTTATAGACAAAGTTAAAAGTTAAATTAAAAAGTTAAAACTGTATTGTCATCCATACAAAATGTTTAAACCTTTTTTCGGTAATTTTTCCATTGAGCATATCTATTGCGTCCTCCATAAATATTTACCTCTTGCATGTCCTTTAAACTGAGTTTTTCTAATTCACTATTTCTATAGTTTTAGACAGAGGATTCATGGTAAAACTTGATAAGCCTAATAATTCCAATCATATGGACATTTCTGTCTTTGGACTGATCGACACTACAATATATTAGACTCATCATCGATATACTTTGGCTTTCGACATAAACTATACCCTAGCGTAATTAATTAGCCTAAATTAATCAAGCATAGTTATATACTAATTAAGGTAAATATATTATATTATCTCATATTTTAAAAGAAGTGAATACATCTAAATTAAGTAACACTGATACCGACACGTGACACGTGACACGATACCATACGACACAACACACCGACGTGCTATTTCTAAAAAAGATAGAGAATTTTGACATATTGTGACACGTTGTATATTAAATATATATTTTTATATATACAAGATAAATAATCAATTTGATTCAAATTCACAAATAAATATATAATAGAATAGAGTATAGAATGAATTTACACTAAAAATATTAATCCACCATTTGCTAATATCATTCATTATTTCAATTTAACAAATTTAACTCCATTTCAATGGAGGAAAAAAAAAAGCAATACACGTTCTAAACTCATGTGTCAGAGCATGTCGAAAGAAAAGAAAAAAAGAAACAAACTTGAGAGTGAATTATGTGTCACAGGAAATGCGAGTTGAAAGAGAAGATAAGACTAGGTCTTTCTTCTTTCCCTATTTAATATTTCCATTATTTTTTATATTTATTTTGACCTATCATTTATTAAAATTTTTTAAAATTGACCTCGTGCATGTTGGAATCCTGGACTTGAGTATTGAAAGAGTTGACTGGGTGTTGGTTTTTCTGACACGTGTTAACCAAGAATCGGAGAGTGTCAGACATGTGTAGTAATATTCGACATGGTACAAAGGTTCTTGAAAAGTGTTGGTGTTTCATAGCATTTGAACTTGTGCCAGCACGGTATAGCTTATTAGTGTTTTTACGATTGACAAGGATATGCTATGGTGCAATCAACTTTTAATTTTGCAATTCAAATTGTTAAATACTTAAAATAAGACTGGCATTTCTTCTTCTCATTCTCATTCTTCGCTGCTGATATGCAAATTCATGAAGGTCAAAAAACCAAATCCAAAAGGTTAAATTTATAAATAATTGAGATCGGATGTATATAAATAGTATATAAATCTTGTAGATAAATGACGTGAGATACTTTTAACACGTGAATTATTCTTTTTATATAGTTTCCCTCTTTTTTGTTATTTGGATAGGGTAGCGGGTTATTATTTTCTCTTCCCGAATTTACCCTCAAGCCCTTCCATGTTCTTTCACTCCGCCATTGGTTTCTGATTTCGAAAGGATATATTTAGTAAAAATCAAGTTTGGACACCAATTTTGGATCCTTAATCACTTCATGGACGATATGGTAGATATATTTCAACTCACTTAATTGAAGTGATAATTATCTGGGAAGGGCATTATTTGGAGTAACACCAAATGGTGCCCACGATATACATATACAGACACACACACACATAATATATATATAGTTTAATAGATGATACTTGAATCTAAATACGAATCTGTCTACGATGTAGGGTACGAGGCACCACATCATTGGACCCTTCTACTTGCCCTAAAAGTCAACGAGGCTTAAACTTACGACCATCCATCCATGTTCGGTGAATTTCGAGTTTCAACTCTCTTGTCCAATGGCGTAGGGAGCGTTTAATCTACTTTAGAGGCATGATTGATGGTCCTAAACTGCACTTGCAATAACTACAATTTTAAAACTGACAATAATTGCTTTGACTAATCTAGCGATAATGCACCGACTAAAAAAAATCTAGCGATAATGCAATTTGTCAATGAAGTTGGCTATCAAACGTTAAGACTAATCAAATTTGACTTTGCCTTGTCAATTGTCATCCGCACGGATTTTACGCAACGCCTTTTTCCCTTTGGTTTGGACGAAGCTCTCAATCAGGGAGGATTCATTCATTTTTGGGAATGTCTCTGGAGATTTGAAGAAAAGTCATACGATTTATTATTTTAAGTGTATGTAATAATGTTCTAAATGAGAGTGAAACGGATGCTCAATCATTTTCCATGATTTTTTTTAACGGATTCTTAGTGTTATGGAAATAAGTAATCGAACGATACAATTAATAGAACAAGAAAATAATTGGACACTATATTTATATGGGTTCAATCGGGAAGACCTACATCCTTGGGAAAGTAGCCCCAAAGTTCAATTATAGACCATACGATACAATAGAGATTACAATTACACTCGAGTTACTCAAATATTCTAATTATTTCCCAACTCTCAATTACATTTAATAACTCTCATGGTGTTTAACCCTATAATTCCTCATAAAATAATCTCTCAATCACACAAAAGAATTAATAAAATCTTAACATAATACTTTTACAGTTTCAAACATTGGGGATGGAATTTAGGATTATAGGATCCTCTTGGATAATCTTCATGAAGAGGTACTTATTATATGTAGACGAGTTAGATCCAAATTATAAAACTCGCTTTCAGGAAACCTTCTCCCACTTGTAAAAATCAACTAGAATTAAGAAAGTTTCCTCCTCATACTCAAATTCGAGACATATTTTCAATAATATTTACATTGGCTTGACGTTTGCTAAGTCACGATTGCTTTGTTAGAATCTAAACTTCACCGATACTCTCCCACAACCCCTCATGGGCTTCTCAATCATCACATACCTCTTCCAAGTCCAAGCTCACTCAAACTTTGCTATAACCACGGGCCTTATTAGAATACCTAGTCTATATGCACCTTCAACTACTCCAGAAGGATTATTAGACATAACCTTGTTTATCACAAATAAGCAAAAGCATCGTTGTACAAGATATATGCAGAGGTCGAACAAGCACATTGTCAAACTTAGCAGATACAATATTCATTAGTTCCATATTTTCCACTTTGCTACAAGTACCATATGTGTCAATTACTTTGCTTGTATCGGGAATTTCTAGTTACAATTCTATCTTGAGCTGAACATCATTCAAATTTGTATAAGTACTACTACCATCATTCCTATATGAAAGTATTGAAAGCTCATCAAATGTAATTTTTCTACTGAAAACATTCCTCAATTCGAACCTCATCTATGGAATAAAATTACGACGGTAATTGACAAATCACGAAAAAGCAAGGGATGGCCACTTTAGGTTAAAAATTCAATTTTTCATTGGTAGGCCAAGAATTTTTGAAAATGTGGAAATGGGCCATGAACGAGAAGTCATGACGGCCTAAGCCACATACGATCCCAATGGGCCTCACGCCCACCATGGGTGGCCCAAGGGGCCCATCAAGCCATTTAAGCCCACACTTGATTTTTGGAAGCTTGCACATTAAAATGGGCAAAAGAACGCCTCAAGTGTCAAAAGTTGGTACAAAGAGATGCTTAAGTGCCAAAAGTTACGAAAGATATACTTAAGTGACACTTTTTTTTTAATGAAAAATTGGATACTTGAGTGCCACATCCGGCGAACCTCACCGAAAATCCTACATGGCATTTTTTTAATTAATTTTTTCACTTACGTGGCTCGCCGGAAGGCTGACTCAGTAAACCACACATAAAAATGATGTCGTTTTGACATTGTTTAGCCACATTAGCATGCAAAATGATGTCGTTTTGCGTGTAGCTTGTCAGAAAATTGCCACGTCAGCATTTTTGTCAGATTTTCTTGTCGGTGGCACTTAAGTCATCCATTTTGCTCCGATTTTGGCACTTAAGTGTCACTTTCGTAACTTTTGACATTTAAGTGTCCATTTGTGCTAACTTTTGGTACTCCAGGGGTTCGAGTGTCCATTAAAATGTCCATGTGCATGAATAGTATTTTAGGCTATAGTCTAATTATATCCTTAAATTACCCATTCTAGAAGCTAGTTGACCTAATGAGACAAAATGATTGTCATCCAAAGATGGAAAGAGGTGCCCATTGAAGAAGAAAGGGAAGAGTTCAACCTAGTTAGCCTTCCTAGTTCAATTCCAATTATAACACATGTTAACTTAAGAAGAAAGGGAAGATTTTGGCACTTAAGTGTCATTTTCGTAACTTTTGACATTTAAGTGTCCATTTGTGCTAACTTTTGGTACTCCAGGGGTCCGAGTGTCCATTAAAATGTCCATGTGCATGAATAGTGTTCTAGGCTATAGTCTAATTATATCATTAAATTACCCATTCTAGAAGCTAGCTGACCTAATGAGACAAAATGATTGTCATCCAAAGATGGAAAGGGGTGCCCATTGAAGAAGAAAGGGAAGAGTTCAACCTAGTTAGCCTTCCTAGTTCAATTCCAATTATAACACATGTTAACTTAAGAAGAAAGGGAAGATTTTGGCACTTAAGTGTCACTTTCGTAAATTTTGACATTTAAGTGTCCATTTGTGCTAACTTTTGGTACTCCAGGGGTCCGAGTGTCCATTAAAATGTCCATGTGCATGAATAGTGTTCTAGGCTATAGTCTAATTATATCCTTAAATTACCCATTCTAGAAGCTAGCTAACCTAATGAGACAAAATGATTGTCATCCAAAGATGGAAAGGGGTGCCCATTGAAGAAGAAAGGGAAGAGTTCAACCTAGTTAGCATTCCTAGTTCAATTCCAATTATAACACATGCATGAAATCTTGCATTTAATGAAGTTTGGATAAGAAGATTTCAAGAGCAAATTGTGGTCATTCAAAGATGTGACCAAGAGTGAATTAGGGAAATTTGTACCAAGCTCATTAATGCTTGGAGGGGAAACTTATAAGAGAAGCCCTCATTTCTCTCTCTCTCTCTCTCTCTCTCGGCTCATCTCTTTCTCCCCCTCTCCTTTTCTCTCGGTTGCTCATCACCATCCACCACCGCCCACTACTTGCCATGCCGTTGCCATTCATCACCATCGCCAACTGCATGCCATCATCACTGTTGTTCACCGCCTCGTTGTCCTCTGTCCAGCATTATCTGTTGCCACCATTGCCATGACGCTGTTTGCCATAGCCTACCATGAGCCGCACACCGTCACTATCATTGTCGTCATCGTCATCATCGTTGCCGTCACTGTCCCCTAAGGCCGTGAGTTGCCATGCCCTCATTGCCATCATCGTCGTCCCCTTTGTCGTGCGCCCTCATCATCGTCTCCACCGCCTATTGCCATGAGCTACGTGCCGTCATCATTGTCACTACTCACCGTCGAAGCTTGAAAATTGGTCCTATGAGTGACTTCTTACCCCTTGATTAGGATGGTGGTTATGCTTAGGATTAGGGTTGGGTTTAATGTTAATGGTAGTAAGATTAAGAGATAAGTGGATTAAGTGATAGCTTATCTTGATAAGTGATAAGTAAATGCGATAACTTATCTTGATAAGTGATAAGTAAATGTGACAACTTATCTTGATAAGTGATAAGCAAATGCGATATCTTAAATAGTGATAAGTGCTTGTAATAGTCTATCTTGAAAATTTATAAATGTTTGTAATAACTTATTTTGAAAAGTGATAAGCTATGTTGATAAGCAAACTCATGGTATAATATTGTGTGGAATGAGATTATTGTATGATTATTTTGGTGGATAATTAATCAATGGGTGATCACGTGAAATTATTTCATGGCATTTTTGTGTATAAAAATTACTAGTGTATAACGTGTGAGCACTAAATACTCTTGCATTCATTAAATGGGAAGATAAAAATTGACTTGAATTGTTGAGTGTGCTCGTGTGATCACTTAAATGATCTCGTTCTCAAATGATTACGAGAGACGATGCTCGATGGACTTTGGATGCCCCTATGTCAACGGAATGCCATTGGCGGATGAATTTTGGAAATGTCCTTAATCAAATGCCATCTCCAAGTAAGTTCGAGATGTTGTCATGCCCAATGGGGTAGGACGATACCCATTATGCTAGATGACCACCGATGCAAGTGTCAGTCATGGCTGTGAGCAATTGTTATAATCTGGACTTGTGTTGATGCATTGTGCATGGAAGTGGTAATGGTTTTGTTTGGATTATTATTTGCATTTGTTATATGCTTGTTGGAATTGTGAACTCATGTGGGAAAATTAATTATGTAATTATTGGATATATTGTTAGGGTGGTGTATGGTGATATGCTTACTTCATATTTATAAATGATATAGAATAAAGGTTTTGCTATTGATTTGCCATCGACAATTAAGTTGCATGAATAGGACGTCCCTGAGATGAAGTATTCTCCTACGTGAGGTTTAAGGAGTTTACTTACTGAGTTTTTTTTTCACTTATTGTTGTTTAAACATTTTAGGCCCTAACCATGACTAGCCCTTTTCGTCACGTGCCATTTGGGGTGCCTATGGATCAAGACACCCGGTGAACCCCTTTTCATCACGTGCATTTGAGGGGACAAGGACCTGACTAATCTAGTGCTCCATCGGTTCGTGGCATAGTATGTCTGGTTCAGAGGGGAGCTCTTCGACCTTTTTCAAGGTTTTGACGGGCCGCCCGGCGAGGGATTCGGAGGTGCCATTTAGGACCCTATGATCATGGACGTCTTCGACGGCTCCGTCACTGACCCGGAGATGGACTTGAACCTTGAGTCCAATCTCAAGCTCGAGTCATGGTATTATCATGTGGACGCGTACTATATGCGTAGGGAGAAACACCACTTTTTGAGGTTGTCCTCATAGGATAGAGGAGCTAGGCTAACCCCAACCTTTTTGGTAATCAGAAAGAATCCGTATTGTGGATGTGTAATTATGAAACTTCCGATATGTTAAGTAGATGTGTGTGTTTGTGTGTGTGTAAAAGTGTTTGTTGATGTGTTTCCATGCTATCCTTATTGATGTGTGTGATGGGGTGGAGTTAATTCTGCTTTCGCTTGCATATAATCGAAAGATAAAATGAATGGGTTGGCGACACCTCTTGGGACGTTGCAATTAAATGACCAATAAAAGAAGGGTTGCCACACGTCCGAGGGTCAAGGGGTGACGACATGTTAATTTAATTCCAGGCATCATAATCGATAGCCTCGCTTGCCTTGTGCATGGCCTATTAACATGCATTTCCTTGCTCTTTTATCAAGTTTACCATCACTCTCGATCATAATATGGGCAATCACATATTCTAAAAGCAAAATAATTGATAAAGTTACCTAAACACATTTCTTCGAGAGTTTGACATCCAATAGTAGTCAATTGAGATTTATTCACTAGGTAGCTTGCCATACTAAACACATCTATAGGAATCTTTTAAACATACTAGCATTAAAGATCATTTTAGGAGTTGTCTCCAGTAATATTTTGCTCATGACCTTTGCAACTTGTGTGGCTCATTGGCAGTAGTGCAGTTTCTCGCCATGCATTCCTTTAAGTAAAATTTATCTAATAGCTTTCAACAAAACTCCATATAATTGTCTATCCATATATGCTTGATCATCTTACCAATCTCATTTTTTTATTTTTTTTTTATCAAAGCTCTCAATTGCCTGATTTTGACAATAATATTAAATTTGTGACTCGACACAAACACTAAGTTGTCCTCAAATATTCATCCATATTTGCTAGCATAAATTTGACACTCTTTCTCAAAGGAAACCATGATAACCTACATACATCAAAGTAAATCAAATTTACAATCCCCATGTTTCTCTTACAATCATATTAAACTGCACTTTTCACCATTTCAAAGTCACTATACTTGCATATATTTAGTTTTTAAGCCACGTAATCACACAGAAGATTACTTTCACTCAAAATCTTTACATTTCTCTTGCCAATATACCTAAACACATATGCCACAATTTAAACTCTCAAATAAATGGATCTGACTTCTCTACGATGAATTCAATGATTGTCCACCTTGAAGTACATATAGGTTACCGTGCTTGATTCTTCTCATTGTCATCAACATAATTCAAATAACTTTCAAAACTCCACTTTTGAAGGTATATTGACAACTAGCTGAATCCGAGGCACTCTAGAAAATTAGATTCTTCTAAAATGTTAGAACGTATTTACTCTGGTCAATGTTATCATAATACCGTCAATTGTTCTAATTCTAATATTGCCAACACCCATGATATCATACTTAGTGTTGTTCCCCAACTACACTTTATTATTATCCATGTATTTACAAGTCAAATAGTTCCTATTTGATGTAGTGTGAAATGAACAACCAGAATCCAAAATCCATCCATCTACCAATGAATCCCCAGTGACAAAGAAGTCATAATTAACATTATCCAACTACAACTACAACATCATTAGCATATTCAACTTTAGTTCCTTTATTGTTCTCATTATTTACCTTAAGGCAATCCCTTCTAAGATGCCCCATTTTACCACAATTCCAACAGACAATACCATTAGTCTTAGCTAACAGAAGTACTAGCTCTTAATCTAGCTTTACCTAATAAAGTAGCGAGTATAGATTCACCAAATTCTCTTATACGGATGTGTATACTTCAAATCAAATCACGAACCATATCAAACATACCTAGAGGAATTACTAACGATAGTAACAATAATATTCCAATTATCAGATAATACAAATAATAAAATCAAAACATGTATCTTATCTTCAAATTTAATTTCAACTAAAATCAAATGTCTAATGATAATATTGGATTCATTAATCTGATTAGCAGTTGATGCACCTTTGCGTATCTTTAAGTTAAATATATGTTATAATAAGTAGACCTTGTTGATTGCAAAATGGTTTTTTCGTCCATGTTCAATAAAACATTCTTCAAACCCGCCGTGGTCTTCTCTTTCCTAGTATTAAACAAGACGTTATGTGCCAACGCAAATTGGATAGCACCCTATGTTTGTCCATCTAGCGATTCTCAATCAACTTTCTTCATTGAATCTAGTTTCTCTCTAGACACGAGTAAGTGTAGATGCTTATGATAAAGACAATATTCAATCTATATCTTCCATAAACTCAAATTATTCCCATCAAATTCATTGATTTTCACTTTTCATTCTTTTGTTGCCATTGATTTGTTTCAATTTAGTTAAGTTTGGCTAATACTAATTATTATAGAACAAGCAATTGAACAATAAATATAACATAATAAGAAAATAATCGAACACTAGATTTATGTGGTTCGGTCAAGGAGATTTATAGCTATGGAGAGAGTAGCACAGAATTCTACTATAGATCGAGCGATACGATGGATATTACAATTACACTCAAGTCAAAACACTAAGTGTTTCTTTACTTTCAATTACACCTAATAATTCTTATAGTTTTTGACTTCACAATTCCTCATGAAATAATCTCAAAATCTCACAAAGGAATTACATAAAATCTTTACACAAGATTTTCACAACTTCAAACACTCGGGATTTAATTCAAGATCACAAGCTTCTCTTAGATACTATTCATGAAGAGACATTTCTTATATATAAACGAGAGTTCGATCCAAAATAGAAAACTCTCTTTTAGGAAACCTTTCCCAACTAACAAACCATTCCACCAAGAAACATATTCAAAACAAGAAACTTACTTGAATGAGGAAGGTTCTCTTCATGCTCAACTCAAGACATATTTTCATCATTTAGAATCTACGTGTGTCTCTCTATCTCTCTATTTTTTTTTTCCCTATAGGGTGAATATCCACTTATGTGTAGAAAAATATAAAATAGGGATAATTGTTCTAGAAGTTCTAAAACTTGTCACAAAAATGCATTTGAGTCCTAAAACTTGTCAAAATGTTTCAAATGAGTCCTAAAATTGATGCCGTCTAATTTCTTGATGGAAAAAGCTGACGTGGCCCCCACGTGGCTTTTTTTTTAAAATCATTTCTCTCTCCTCCGTTGCGAATAGTTTTAAAAAAAAAATGCCATGCATTCAAAACGACGCCGTGTCTCTTCTTCACCATCATGTTACCTCCCCCTCTGTCTGTACGTCTTCTTCACTTGTCATGTTCCCCCTCCCCCTTCCATCTCTACGTCTACTTTCACTATTCCGAGCGAACCCTAAGCCCCAAATTGAATTCGTGCGAACCCTAAGCCCCAAATCGAATTCGTCCGAACCCTAAGCCCCAAATCAAATTCTTCTGAACTACAATTCTCTTGCGATTTGGGTCCTCATCGACCTTGAGTTCGATGCTTGTCGTGAGTTCGTGTTCTTTCCTTTGACAATTGTGAGTTCGTTTGAAGACCTCTCTTGCGGGAGTTTCAACATCTTAGCAATGAAGCAATTGGCATCGGGGACGACGACAGGGTCAGCGACGACGATGACGACTCCTTCTCACGCAGGTATTGCTCTATGCATTATAGCATTTTGGGTATCTCATGGTAGCATTGTTTTGCAAAGGTGCTTTAATCTCTGCATTATGCAAAACGACGTCAGTTGGCATCCTCATTTCTTCATTTTTTTTGGAGTTTAGAAAGCTTCAGTTTGACACACATCGACTTTATGTTATCTTCTTTGATGATTGTGAGTTCATGCAAAGACATGTCTTGCGGGCATCTCGGCGTCTTAGCGGCGGAGTGAGCGGCATCAGGGATGGCGATGGCGACTCCTCACGCAGGTATTGCTCTCTACATTACATCATTTGGGTATGTCATGGTAATATTACGATTTTTGTTTTTGTTTTGCAAAGGCATTTTAATCTCTACATTATAGCGGCGTTTTACTCTTTGTAATATGGTTGTTTTGCATTTTCCAATTGTTGCGATAAATTATAACATTGCTACAAATTAGAACATCACCTACCGAAAGGCGACAATAGGTCCCTCGCTCTCACTATTGATCATGTAGTTGTATTGTGATTGTAAAGCGCATTATGCTAATTTGTTGTTTCTGTATTGATTGTTAGTCTTTTATAAAAATATCTTCAATTTAGAACTTCAACATTGCTTTAATAATTTGATGATTGAAAGTGCTTTGCTCTTTGTTTCTATTCCCTTGTAGGTCCAATGGCCGAGAACAAAGTTTATGTCACTATTTGCTATGGAGGTAAATTTAAAGTTGGCCCATTGTTGGAATACATAGGTGGAAGGGCTGATGTTGCTGAAATAAGTTTAAGTAAGAGTTCATTGTCTAGTATAATTGAAGCTATTGAGGCTTTGGGTGTGTGTAAAATAGAGAAACTCTTTTATAGAGTCCCTAGAAGTACGACTCTTGTAGACGGAATAACTCTCAGGTATTTATGGATAACTCTGATGTGATTGATCTATTTTATCATCATTTGTGCTCTGAAAATATTAAGCTATATATTAAGCATGTTGATGATGAAAAGACATGAGCTGAGATGGGGGGTGTTGAGATGGAAACTGGAGGTATGTCTAATGTGATTGAGAATATTGATGATGATGGGAATCGGGCTAAAGTTGCTAATAAGGATCTAGATGAGGAAGAGGATGATGATGCACATAATTTGGTGGATATGGAACAGTCGAGTGATGATGATGACTTTGAACTGGTTGATGTAAGGAACAAATTAATAGAATTTTCAGTAAGACATAGGCTCCAAATTTTAATTATAGTGAGGCAACTGGTACTTCCCAACCACCGATTGTGGATGAGGCTCAATCATTAGATGATTCTGGGTATGAAATAGAGTATGTTGATTCAGATGAGGAAAACAGTCTTCAATTAATTTTAAATGATGAGGGTGATGAAGAGGTTAATGTTATTTCAAGGAGGAGAAGTAGGTTCCCATCATATGATCAAAGTGGTACAAATCCAGTATTTATTGTTGGCATGACATTTGAGAATGCAACTGAGTTCAAAAATGCAATTTTGAAGTATTCTGTGGCTGAGCAAAGAGCAATCAAATACACTAAGAACACAAAAAGCTTTGTAAGAGCTAGGTGTGCCCAAAAAAATTGTAATTGGATGACCTATGGTGCTCTTGATAGCAAAACTAGGTCATTTCATTTGAGAATATATAAATAAGTATATATGCAGTATCACTTTTGAGAATAAGAGAGTGTCTAGTACTTATTTAGTTAATCACTTCATGATTCTCATTTCTGCAATGCCTAAAATCAAAGTATCTAAGTTAAAGAAATTAGTTAAAGAACAATTTGGAGTAAATGTCATTTTCAGTCAGTGTAGGAGAACAAAGCTGAAAGTATTGAAGGAACTATAAGGCAATTATAAGAAGGAATATGCACAGATGTATGACTACTTGGGAGAGCTTTATATTACAAGCCTTTCAAGAAATTTTAAATTGAAAGTTGAAAGGCAATTGCCAAATTTTCTAACATTATTTGATAGGGTTTACATTTGCTTTGATGTTTGTGAGAAAGGTTTTTTGGCTAGATGGAGGAAGATAAGTTGATGAGACAATTTTGAAGATGTGTCAAGAGTAATAATATGTCAGAATTCGAGGTGCATAAATAGAGGTTGAAGGAAATGACTTAGGAAGGTTATGATGATTTATTTTGTATTGACCTAAAACATTGGTGCAAAGATTTTTTTGACACCGACATTAAATGTGATGTCATTGATAATAATCTCAGTGAAGCTTTTAATGGCAGGTGTGTGAAGGCTAGGTGCAAGGCCATTGTGAGTATGCTAAAGGATATTAGAATCATGGTTATGAATAGAATACATACTCAGAGGATGGATGTGTTAGGTGGACTAAAAATTATGGTTCAACGATTATGCACAAGTTACATGAGAATACAACTGCTAGTAGGTATTGCTATTTGATATGGAATGGAGACGAAGGATATGAGATTACGGAAGGTGGTGACAAATCTATTATTGATTTGAATTTAAAAACTTGTTCTTGTAGAGCTTGAGAACTTAATGGAATTCCATGTTGCCATGTCATTTGTGCAATACACCATAAGAGAAATGACCCGACTGATTATCTAGCTGAATGCTTCAACAAGGCAAAGTATCTAAGTGCTTATTAATTTATGATGCCTCCAGTGAGAGGACATAAATTTTGGAATAAAACCAATAAAGAAGGTCCTCAACCCCCACCAATGAAGAATATGCCTGGTAGGCCAAAAATGAGTAGAAGAAAGTAATCAATTAAGCTTGTAAGAGGTGATAGAATAATTAAAGAGGGTAAGCAAATGACTTGTTCTGCTTGCAATGTGGTTGGACATAACTGCAAGGGATGTTCTTTAAAAAGGTATTTGCTTAACTAACTGATCATCTTAATGTTGGGCATGTCACTTTAACATGTTCTCAATCAATGCTTAATATGTGCTTCTCAGGCCAATGCTTGGGCCAATGTATGTACATCCAATACTCGGGCCAATGTATGTACATCCATTGCTCGTGTCAATGCAAGTACAGCTGAAGCTCATGCTCAATCTCAGGCTAATTCCACTAGACCAAGGCTCGAAAAAGGACAAGTAAGTTGTCATCTAACCATTATTGTAAGTTTTATATGTCAAGGTTCCAATATAGTAATTATGAATATATATTCAGGCTAAAGCTAAAATAACGACAAGCGTAACTGGAGGAGGATCCGAAAGCCATGCCAATGCTTTTGCAAATGCCAATCAATAGGAGACAATAGTGGGCATGTTAATGCTTTTGCTCAAGCTAGTGTAGATGTAAGAGGGTGTAGTGCTCGTGCAAATATAAGAGAATGTAGTGCCATTGCTTCTGCTCAGGCTAGTACTAATGTTAGAGGATGTAGTGGTGAGGCCAATGCTTTTGGTGAAATTCATTTTGATCAAGAGGAAGGCATTTATTGTGCATCGACCAATATAATGGCTAAGCATAGACCTGAAAAAACTCCGATGAGTAATACCTCAATCTCCAGACATACATGTATTGTTACCACATTCTCATGTTGAATGAATTTTTTTTATTATTTCAGTTTAAAAGACCTACCATTGAAAATGACATGATACAAAGAGAATCACAAGCCAAGATGATGAAAATGGTAGGGTTGTGTGTTAAAAACATGCTCATTCTTATGTAGCCTAATACAACTAGTGCAAGAATCTTTAACCTACCGGACAAATGGGTAGTTTCAAGAGTTACGTCAATAGCAAATGTGCATTCCCAAGTCAGTGCACAACCTTAGTCATATCATGTATCAGCAGCTCTTTAAAAAAAAATTGTGGTGATGCCGAAGCCATCATTACAACCCAAGGTCAGTTCCCAACCTTAGTCATCTCATGCAACAATAGCTCCTCCAAAGCACGTTGCAATGAAGCCAAAAACACTATCGTAACTTGAGGCCAGTTCCCAGGCTCAGTCATCTCAAGCCAAAGGCACTATCGTAACCTAAGGCCAGTTGTTAGGTGAATTTATGTCAATTATTAGCTGATTTTCTGTATGAGACATGTGGCGTTTGTGCATAGAATCTTTTGTGCACTGAAAGTGCATATTTTGTTGAAAAGAACCTTTTGTGCACTAAAAGCACAGGCATTTTGTTGAACAAAACCTTTTGTGCACTGAAAATGTAAGCATGTTGCTTTATCAATGAATTGTGTTTCAATGAGTTATGTAGGATGCTTGGTTTTGGTTTGGATAATGCACGAAAGTGGTTGCTCTTTAGGATTGTTAATAGGTGATTATTGAAATTGGCCATCAAGAATTTTCATTCTTTCAATACTTTTGTCATCTTCTTTCCCATACATTGTTAATAGGATCGTTAATAGGTTCCAAATTTATTTTGGTGGCAATAGCTCATATGGTGCTATTGACAAGCACACAAATCAAGCAACATTTTTCAATGCGAAAGTAATTTCTCACATGGCAAGCAACCGGTCTTGCAAACTACAAACTCACATCAGATTTCATTCCCATCTCAATTATCCACAACTAGTGTTCAAACTTACAAACTTAGAAATAAGGTACTATGGAAGACTTAGAAAATTCCCACCAACTTTCACATTACATATAACCAATACAACAATATAACACATGCATAGAATGAATGCCGATTGATATAGCATCTTTCCTTTCTTTACTCATGAGAGCTCCTCCATTAAATGTCTATTTTTCGCCTTTTGAGTTTTCATTTCAACTAGCAATGAGTTCACATCAACTTCGTCATGCCTCGATTGGGTTGATTCACATAATGTTTGATTTCTTTCAAGTAGGTCAACTATCATGTCTCTCACATGATCTGGTATCTTTGGATCAACCCACATGAAGAAATCGCAGCAACTTGGACTATTAAACTTAGCACATCCATGGAACCTTCTTCTTGCATTTTTCTTGTCTTTGCCATAAGAATTGGCAATTAAAGACCACAATAATATGTTGCCTCTGAGTTGACCTCATTAAGAGTTACGCCACTTGATTCAAATGTTGCCCTCATTCTTTTGGGCTTTGTATTATAGGAACCTAATAGAAGTATATTAGCTATATTATGATTCCTTCATAACATCTTCATATAAATAACTTCTACATAATGCGATGTGTTTACTTGAGAGATTTAGGAGATGTTTTCAATCTCCAAAAAACATCTCTCTTTTCATATGCACTAGATGAATATACAACCATAACTTACTAGTATTGGAGAATGGAAAACAACAAAATGCTATAATGTAGAGAGCGATACTTGCATGAGGAGGAGTTGCCATCGCCGTCGCTGACCTTGTTGTTGTCCTTGATGCCAATCACTTTGTTGCTAAGATGTCGAGACTCCTGCAAGAGAGGTTTTCGCACGAACTCGCAATTGTCAAAGGAAAGAACACGAACTCACGATGAGTGTCAAACTCGAGGTCGATGAGGACCCAAATCGCAAGAGAACTATAGTTCGGACGAATTCTATTTGAGGCTTAGGGTTTGGACGAATTCGATTTAGGGCTTAGGGTTCGGATGAATTCGATTTGGGGCTTAGAGTTTGCGCGAATTCGATTTGGGGCTTAGGGTTCATTTAGAATAATGAAAACAGATGTAGAGACGGAGGGGGGAGGGGGAACACGATGGTGAAGGAGACGTACGGACGGAGGGGGAGGTAAAACAATGGTGAAGAAGAGACACAACGTCATTTGAATGCGTGGCATTTTTTTCTAAAACTATTTGCAACGGAGGAGAGAGAAACGATTAAAAAAAGCCACGCGGGGGCCACGTCAGCTTTTTCTGTCAAAAATTAGATGGCATCGATTTTAGGACTCGTTTGAAACATTTTGACAAGTTTTAGGACTTAAATGCACTTTTTGCAAGTTTTAGGACTCAAATGCATTTTTGTGACAAGTTTTAGAACTTCTAGAGCCCTTATCCCTATAAAATATTGTGTCATTGGAATTATGTGGTTTGATCAGTGAGTTATATAGGATCGATTTTGAAGGAACGTGCTCATAGAGGCTCCTTGGTGAAGAAAATTGAAGGAAAATACTCACAATTTTAAAATTTATCTCCTTTTTTCATCCTGCATATATTATATTTTCTTAAAACTTTTCTTTTGAATTTCATCACCCCCATTTTCCCCAACCTCCCAAACAGGACATTAATATTAAACTTACCTATTTACTTGATTTGATTCTCCTCATAAAGGTTTCATGCCCAAGTTCATCAGAAAGGGCTCTTTGATAAAATTGGAAAATAAGTGCTGAATATTATTCATTTTCAAATGTTGATAAACTTGAGTGCTAAAAAAGAGAAATAAAAATTTGTATATGAGAAATAAAAATTGATAATTGAATATTGTTAACTTCACACCGAACATAAAACAAGGATAATTGTCAAGAAGTTCTATTATTGTCATCAATGATTTTTCTGTTGAATGAATTCAATAACCCCTCCCTTACTTATCACATCACATAAATTTTGACTTACCAGAGTTTTCTTTGTCAATACTAATTAAAGTTATCAAATAATTTTTATTTCATCAGTAAATGAAAATTATGATTTTTAGCAGTTAATTGGGATATATAAATGATCCTCAAAATTGGAAATTTTAATGTGTTATGTCCTTATTTTTTAATGCTTGTACTTGATTGGATATTTACTTTACACTTGTAAGTACAAATCCAATCCTCGGTTCTACTCATCAAATTGTGTTAAGAAACCTTAAGTATGTAAAAAAAAAAAAAAAACACATAAATTGGATAATCATTTATCCTAAAGGTTAGAGCTAAAAGGAGATAGGCAAGGCTTGTATACCAATTAATAATTGTTATTTCTCATATTTGTGCTTCCATGTGAGGGTCATACTCAATATCTATAACTTTGTCCGACCAATATATATAATTTTGTCGCACTATTCATTGAAGGGTTTGGGAAAATACTTCTATGCTCGGTCCGCGTGCTTGTTATTAAGTAATTGTACGTTTGGACTTTTAAAATTTTTACAATAACATACTACTTCTTATAATAAATTAAAAAAGAGAGAAGAAAACTCAGTTATGGCTATATATGTTTCCCGCCCCTAGATTTCACTAGTCAAATTCATGTGCGACATGCAAATATCTCTCAATTGGAAATGTGCTATTATTATGAATATTTGATTGTCAAATTAGTCACAAATATGTCTTTGATACTAATTTCATCTTAGAGAAAATTGTCTAAAATTTTTTAAATTAATTATACATTTGTCAATTCAGTCTTATAGATTTTAATTATGTCTAGCTAGTCCTAAACATTTTCACATTTTATCAATTGAGTCCATCCGACTAATTTTGACTGGAAAATTTTGATGTGGACACTAGCTATTTTATGTGGTATAGCCGGCATTGACATAGATATTTTAAATAATATTTTTATATTTTTTTGAAATTATTTTTTAATTTTGTTATTTTTTCTTGTCCCCTTCCTTTCTTCATCTAACTAGTCGTTGGGCCTCAAAAGGGGGAGCCGGCAAGGTTGACCTCGTTGGCCTCGGGCAAGCCTTGCCCACCCCTGGTGGAATAATAATAATAATAATAATAATAATAATAATAATAATAATAATAATTAATAATAATAATTAATAATAATAATAGATTTTAATTTTATCTCGGAATTTGTCATTGAAAAGTGAAAGTCTTAATTTTTTTTTCACTAGTTAGCCATTTAGAAGCACCGCGCTGTTGGCATGGCATAATTAAGCACGTTGTAATTTTAGGTGCAATACAAGAAAATTTATGCAAACCAAAAAACTATGGAATAAGACTAACTAAAGAGATATATACAATACTAGATAAAAAATCAAAATAAATGAAATTGAACCCACTTTTCAATTAGGGAGAAATTATTTATACTTGGTAGACAAATGGAAGCACTTTGTATGCTAGATGCGGTTGTCGTTCTTAATACAAAACAACATAAATGATCTTAGAATTAGAAAATTGTAATCAAATTATTTAGTATTCATTTTTATGTCAATATTTAAAGATCAATTTTTTTTTTCATTTTTCTTTATTTATATCATAATCCTTAACACATTCGGGGCCAGAAGAGTGATTTAACTAAAAAAACGAGAAGATCAGATTTTAACCCATGAAAAATCACATATTAGGCACGTGCCAACAGAAAAATAGATGGAGGGTTAACGGTTGTAACAAAATGAAGTCCAAGGGTGGCTTTGTGTTTGGGAGCAAACGTGTACCACCTTGAAAGTTCATGGATTTTTGTGCAATTTTTCCCCGAAAAAAAAAAGTATTTCTTGACAAAATATTCTATATCTTTGAATAATCTTGAGCCTTGTCAAAGATATAGTGATTGGTTTAGGAAATTATATCGCAAAGGCTACACTAATCCTCACTCCTCACCTGTGCAAGCAAAGAACCTGATCAACTTACATTAGATAAGACTCCAGAATAAAGTGACAAGCGTGATCTCAAAAATTACTTTGAGCACAGACAGTGCGATTCAAATACAATTTTTGTCTTATTCAAATCAAATGTTCGAACAATGAAACTGCATCCGACAGGTCACATTCGAATAAAAGTTGGTTACACAACTACATAAAAATAATGTTATTGTCATCTGGAAATTTTAAATGTGTAAAGGTCACCCTCAATTTTTTTTTTTTTTTTTTTTTTTTTTTTTTTTTTTTTTTGTGGGGTAGAATATTCATGCCACATTGGATCTTACAAAGAGCGGGTCGGTGGAATAGCATAGGAAAAACATGCATTAAGGAAGAATTCTTTGAGATGTTATTCTTACATGTCCCTTTCATGAAGTCAGACAAATTTGGCCAACGTATTCTCCTAGGAGAATTAAATAATGATTTTTTTTTGGGGTGGGGGAAGGAGGAGTACTCTCCATGGCCTACAATTGAAAACTGGATTAGTTTTGTAGCATTTGACGAAACTTCTTGTCACTTTATCAGGATCCGGAGGGCTGCTTGAGGTCCTTTTGTCTTTTTTGTTCAGAAAAGCCACTTCTAATTTTGCTAATGACGCGTTTATATGTGTAATCGGTATTGTCGATGAGATTTTTGGCTTAAATGGCAGAAAAGTTCGCTCATTCTTTATGATCTTGGGTTCAAACTCTGTCGAGAGCACTCGACCGAGTAAAATCCTAAATGTATGAGGTCAATGCTAGATGCCACCTGAATCACTAGAAAGAAAAACAGGGTTTAAACCATTAAAGAATTGATGGGTTATATTTCACATCGTTAAGTATATCTCGACACGGAACTTGAAATTGGGACCATTAAGATAAAGGAGAGTACTTTATTAGACCATGATAGTTTAAAATTCTTGGAGTAAGTGGCCAAACATGTAATAAACTTAAAATAGTGAAAGTTTAAAGCATATTAATACCGCTAATTCTCATATCACGTTAATTTTTATATGATAATATATGCTATTTAAATTCACCACGGATTGTATATGGGTTGCAACGAGGTGATCTTCATTTCATATTGTCTCTCGACTAGTGGAATGTTTTCCCTTATTAAACCTTAAATGAACAGGAAGACTGTTACATTGTATGTATATGTCAATGTCATTAAACCATCTAAACAATGACAAATTATTAGGGCCAGCTCATTGGAGTGTAGCTAAAGCAATGACAGTTAAACTAATTCTAGTCATTTGATGTGATCAAACTGCAGTTTTCCTCAATTGGGCGTTATTTGCTCCTGAATAGAACCTTGAAACATAGACAAATACATGTCATTATTAGAAAAACGCCCCTTGAAAAAAGAAAAAGAGGAATTAGTAATATTCACGTTAGTGATAAATAATTTGAGAGAGCTGACTCATGGAAACTACTGCAAATAAATTTATCTCGACTAGCTTATGAGGAAACCGACAGGAGCGTACGCCTTTCTGGAATCGACCAATATAACCTAGTCACCTCGAAAATAAAGCTTATTATACTAATTCTTCACGCGAAACGAATGCGTCTTACGGACACAATGTCAAATTATTGAAATAAACAAACCTCCATCATCAACGTCAGCTTCAACAAACACTGCGCACAATCGGTTCAGCTGAATATGTTAGACGCAAATTGCGCAACCCCAAGATCTTCATAACCAGAACAAGAACATGCATAATTGAGTAGAAAGATTAACACACCTATTTTGGGATCCATCGAACATAAAGCGGAATCAGAAAAAGGATTACCCACATATATCAAGGGGATCCACGCATCAAGTCCTTCTCCTCTATTGCCCTCCGTATCACTGGCTCAATGAGGCGGCCTCCTCACGTGTAGCGTTAGATAAACACCTAACCCTTAGGTGATGATACATGTGAGAATTTGGGTTAGAGGAGAGACTTGAGCACTATTTATAGAGTTTCTAGCCAATCCCTCTCATTACGGGCCATGCTCAACTCGGCCCACACTAGCCAGCCCATATTAGACTAATTAAGAAACATTTTATCTCACTTTAGACCAACCCTGTTTTACGATAACCGTAAAAACAGTAAATTACAATATCAATTAATTTAATCCACATTATGAAAACTCTTACATTCTCCCACTTGGACTATATTAATTGAAATTGTACCATATGTGCGCACATTTGGTCCAGAGATAATTCTTAATAGTCAATCATATCCCATAAAGTCTTAAACACCGAATCATGGCGGTAACTACATGTATACACACAAAGCCTTCTATGGCCACGAATGTTCTTAACTTTATTGATATGGATTCAATATGGTAGTGTGTCAAATGGATAACATCTCTCATAAAGAGATCTCATTTGTCAGTCACCATTATCTTACATTAGGCGACACAAAAATTTGTGCCACAAGAGAATGTTTTATGGTTCCAATGAACCCACATATGTTTTATCCTTATGGTTAACCTTTCTTTATGTATCACAAGACATATGCACAAGGCTAATAACCGGATGCCCGGATGCCCCTAGCCTTCACTCAAGGTCTATACAATCCCTTGAGACTTTATCAATATGTATTCAACATAATAACAACACATTCAAAATATTTTATTAAATGCAAAAGTTGATACATATCAAACCGTTACTAAGTGTAACGAACCACAAATATGAACTTTATCAGAGTAAAGCCAAAATAGCTCCCACTAAACAACAATATCCAAAAATACTCCTAAGCCCATGTTAACGATATGTTACTAAAATACACATGGGCGTAGGTCTTTAGTTAGTGGATATGTAACCACATCATCTATGAAAATATGTTATATTATAAGTCACATTTTTGTACCATTTCTTTATGGTCAAAAATATCTAACCACCATATATTTAGACCCTTGAGACCTCTATAGTAAATAAATAATACTACAAATTTGTTATCTCAATACAATCGTATGGGTCTATCCATCAAGTTAAAATGATCAATTCCGTCATGAGGTTTTGGAGCCTAATAGCTCAAGTAACAATCTAAAAGAATGTTAATAACACTGCATACATAGTAGAAGATAACAAAGAATTTTATTTACTGCACTTCCTACTAACATAAATCTGTATTCCGTTATTGATTGCATGTCATCAGAACATCCAGCAAAGTTTACATCTAAATACCCTACTAACTGCAAGAATTGAACATGACTATAAATTAACATATAATCTCTTGTCTTCTTTAAGTATCTTAAAACCTTCTTGACAGTAACCCAGTGATCATGTCATGAATTTGACCGATATCTGCCTAGAAGTCCCGTCACAAAGACAACATTTAATCTAATGCAAATTCGAGCATACATTATACTTTTAAGTGCACTAATACAAGGTACACCATTTAATTAAATTTTCTCAATATCTAAATAAGGACAATGTGATAGATTTAGTCCATTACCCTTAACAACAAGAGCAATTCCTAGCTTGCAATGATGTATATTGAATATTTCCAATATACAATTTGCAAATGTCCTCCGAGAAAATCTAATATAATATGGTAAAAAAAATCCTTATAGATCTTAGTACAAAGGATATAAGATGTCTCAAGGTCATAATTTGTAAGCAAAATATTATATACATAAAGTATGAGAAAAAATAAATTTCCTCTCATTGACCTTGCAATATATTGAATTACTTTATTCCCAATTGAACAAAAAATAACAACATTATGAAACTTTAATAATATTGTCTGGAAACTTGCTTAAGACTATAAATAAGACTTTTTCAGTCTACACACAAGTTTACTTGAATTTGCTGCAAAATCATCCAATAACACAATATAGATTTTGTATCTATTTGGCGAACTAATATAAATAAATAAATAAATAAATAAATAAATAAATAAATAAATAAATAAATAAACTATTAATGCCACATTCACTTTGAAAGAATCTTTTAAAGAAATAATTATTTCTTTACTATAAACAATCCACCCCTCTTTCAAAGTTAAAACTTTAGTTACCAATTTGGCTTTAAATTTCACAATCTTTTTTTGAAATTCTTTTAGTTTTGTACGCCAATTTGCAACTAATAAACTTGTGATCTTTAGACAAGTCAGTAAGTTTCCAAACATGTTTCATAAATTGTATATCGCCTTTTATGGCATCTAATCACATACTTAATTGAGAACAAGAAACGACATTTATATACGTTGTTAAAATAACCATATAGTGGATATTGTAATCATGTTCTCACAAATAAACTATATAGTCTAATGGAATAACTGATCGTCTTTCCCTAACAAATCTCCTTAATAAAGCTGCAACCACTTCGTTATGCACTTGAGAGGTTTAAGAAATTTCATTATAAACTATATTAAAAATAGTACCTTGAACATCAACAAGTTTAGTCTATGGTACAAGAGATTCCATAATTATTTGTATAGGTAAAGACAAAAACATAGTAACCTCCATCATACTATTATCTTTAATAGTCTGAGAGCAATTATCCTCTACAATTACGTCAATTTTTAAAAACTTTAGAGTATGTAATTCCATAATTCTTGTACCTTCTTTAAGACCATAAAATCAATACCCTTTTTGTATATGAAAAATTGCTTTCATAATATCAGCCCACAAAAGACCAGATAAATTAGTCTTACTAATCATACTCATCACCATGTTCAATATGGTGCATTTATGCCTTTCGACCAAATCTTTTTGTCAGAATTTTCAGGTATAGTAATTAAATTACCACCCTAGAATCTATCAAGTATTTGACAAATGACCCTTTAAGCTATTTCGCATTGTCATACTTGCCAAAATACTAACGGCCACTGTTAAACCTGACAACCTTTTAAGACATTTATCTCGGTCATTTTCTTTAAATAAAAAAAAAAACTTTTGGAAACAACCTTTTATTCATATACGAGATGTATATGTCATTAGGACTTAAACACAATCTTTGCAGATGTGTCCTAATTTCAATATCAGACAAGACATAATTTCAAGCAACTAAGGCTTTCATCATCTTATAGCAGTGCAGTCCGCATGCAAACCTTTTTTCAAGTATTCCAGAATGGAACGCTTCATGGACAGTAAGCAAATTTAATTGCTCTTTTCTCAAGCAACAAATCATATGTCTACAACTTAAAATTTGAAGCAGTAAAAACCTCAATGGTGACGGAATTACCATTTACAGAAAATGTGACTGAAAAACAAGCAGTATATAATTAGCATCTTGTGAGTATTGTGTAACTTGACGTACAAGTACACATCCAGAGAGTTACATGCAAAATCACATAATCACCTTTGGGCAGAATACATGATATGCAATTGTACACTCCCCACATGATAAGGGTTATGCGAATATATTCCAATCTTTGTGAATTCATCACCTTTGGGCATATGAACCATTAGGATCAGTCACTCCTCCACCACACTATCATGTATTCCTCCATGAACTAATACACAATCACCTTCTTTGAGAGCATAACTATGCATTAGACCATGAGACATCCCAATCAAATATACGAGATCAAAATTTCTCATAAAGTGTGCCACTTTGGTGGTCACAACTCAATTGAATTCTTGAAATTCTCTCATACCAGGAATATAATCTTTACTAACTCACATACATCATATATATGTGATTTTAACTTTAGTGATATGGGCATGTTATCACTAAAATCACATATCATGCTAATTACATTACTTTATCCATTAATAAAAATTAATCATACATGTATATATAAATATATATACATCGAATTTGTTAGACAGATTCCAATGAGATCATTGATCACAGTAACACAAGAAACTTCTCATAACAGAGAATAAAACATCTCTTATGCACCCCCATTACATATTACCAGAATAACATAAAAAGAATGTTGATCTAAAATATCTCTCACAAATTAACATTAATAGTAATACACGGTACACCAAATCGACAAGCTTGACAGCTGATCCATCATCACTCATGAGTTCATAAGACAAAAATGACTTCAAGGCCAACAACTGATTTATTAATCAATTTTAGGTAACAAATATCATTACTTCAACCAGTGGCCTATAAATTGAGTCAAATCACAGAACTAAATATCTAAACTATAATAGTAGATATTATTGCTCTGCATAAATATTGTCATACTCCTTAACCATAAAAATATTCAACTTGATAGACATTAACAAGTGACCAGATGAATTCATGTACAATATGCAGTAACTTAATCGACATGTATTACCCACATTTAGCAGATGTGTTAATCAGTACAATCAGTTTGGTCACAAGTTCTTAAGACATCCATCATTCAAAGATTACCAGCGTGTCAAGGAGTATGCATGAGCAACAAAAGTTTCATAATTTTTATTGTTTCTCATCAGCTCAATACATAGCTCAAATACAATTTCATACGAATTGTATCTTACTAAGCCAGCTTTAGTTCACAATAAAGTTTGATTTTTATTGATGAATCACACCTTTTTATTATGTGATAACATACTAGTAACCCATCACCTATATTTCCAAAATCACAGAAAATACAAGAAAAATACGCAAAAATACACTAAAAATACACGTATTTATGATTCCATATGTAATTTCACATCAATAAAACCACCAAACATATAAAATAAATATACCATAAGAGAGGAAATCACCATACGAGTTCAACGCCGCCAACCACCTGCCAAAATAATCCCCCACGTGCCGCCTAAGTGTGTGGCGTGTGGGGCTCACACTCGGTGCGTGTCCGCGCGTGGGGGTGCGTGCGGCATCTCCCGACAACGTGCCGCTAACCCTCTTGCTCGTCTCGTCTCCCCCAATCCAAATTTGTGATTTAATTTAACTTTTATGTAACAGAAAGTCTCGAAAATCACAAATTAGGGCAAGATTAGTACCAATTAGGGCTAATCCATACAAATTAGGGTAGATATGTACAAATTATGGTAAATCCGTACAAATTAGGGCAAAACCAATTGCGTTCAAGTTCTAGGGTTATGGTTGCTCTGATACCACATGTTAGACGCAAATTGCGCAACTCCAAGATCTCCATAACCAGAACAAGAACATGCATAATTGAGTAGAAAGATTAACACACCTATTTTGGGATCCATCGAACATAAAGCGGAAGCAGAAAAATGATTACCCACATATATCAAGGGGATCCACGCATCAAGTCCTTCTCTTCTATTGCCCTCTGTATCATTGGCTCAATGAGGCGGCCCCCTCACGTGTAGCGTTAGATAAACGCCTCTTAGGTGAGGATATATGTGAGAATTTGGGTTAGAGGAGAGACTTGAGCACTATTTATAGAGTTTCCAGCCAGTTCCTCTCATTACGGGCTATGCTCAACTTAGCCCACATTAGCCAGCCCATATTAGATTAATTAAGAAACATTCTATCTCACTTTAAACCAATCCTGTTTTACGGTAACCGTAAAAACAATAAATTACAATATCAATTAATTTAGTCCACATTATGAAAACTCTTACAGAATATTCACTTAAAACGTCTTGGTTCCCAGGGCCCTATAAAGAGTGGAGTCATCACTTCGCGTTGAAGAAAGGAAGAGTGACAAAATCCAGCGAGAGAATCAATGGCGGAGAGGAAGGTGTTGGCGATGGGGGAGGAAGAAGAAGAAGAACCGGAGATCGTTATGGAAGCAAGAGAGGCGGAGAACGGGACGAAGCCAAACACGAAAGAGCGGAAAGTCTCTTGGGCGAGACTACGTCGTGTCGACTCTCTCAACCTGGAGGCCGGTCGAGTCTCCATGTCCCACGCCCACTCCTCCGAGGTGCTTGTTGCAAACTTCGCATGTAGTGTTTTTACCATCAGCTAATTGATCCCTTTTCCTTATTTGATATTAGTGGATTTCCAGTAAAAATCGCATAGAGTTCTTCCGTCAGCCTTTCTTGACATATGAAAAGCGGGTTTTACCAGGACGGGCCCTTGAACGATTTTTGAATCCTATCGATCATGAATATCGAGAGACAGGAGGAGGACTCTTAGATAGATGCGTGACCCTCATGCTTGGTTAAAACTACAGTGAAATCGATCCCTATATGTTTGTTACAATGATAGTAAAGTACTGACGCCTTTGGTTGCATGCCGTGAAAATATTTTTCCCGTTGATGGACATGGTAAAAATCTTTTTTGCCCTCGAGTCATCACCAAGTATTTGTTGTTTCCGGAATTGGAAATAATTGATTTACAGGTGAATTGGCAAAGAACCATGAGTTTGGCATTTCAGAGCATTGGAGTGGTGTATGGTGATATAGGGACGTCTCCACTCTATGTGTATGCGAGTACTTTCACGGAGGGAATTAAGGACACTCAAGACATTATCGGGGTTCTATCGCTAATCATCTACACGATTGCGCTCATTCCCATGCTCAAGTATGTCTTCATCGTCCTCTTGGCCAATGACAACGGCGACGGTATGCACATAAATCTCTACCGTGCTTCACATATTAGGATTATGAGAACAGTGCAAATGACCAATTTTTTGAAGGTTTCACGTGCCATTCTTTTGGGGTCTTTTTCCGGTGGTGACCTACGACTTGATTTTTGCAATTCTGACTCGCGTGACCCATGCGTGCGAGTGCAGGAGGGACGTTCGCGCTGTACTCGCTGATATGCAGGTATGCCAAGGTGAGCCTGATCCCGAATCACCAAACTGAGGATGGAGAAGTTTCGAATTTCAAGCTCGACACTCCATCAAACCAGCTGCAACGGGCTCAGAAGATCAAGGAGATGCTTGAGAACAGCAAGACCGCCAAGATCGTGCTGTTTCTGGTCACCATCATGGGCACTTCCATGGTCATTGGTGACGGTGTTCTCACTCCATCCATCTCAGGTTTAAATCGCAAACTATCACAACCCTTTCATAGAATTCTCTTAGTCCGACATGCCACGAAGCACCTATGTCCATCTTGAATACTTATTCCAAAATCAATACATCATCGTGTTTTTTATTCTCAGATTCATTGTTAACAATAAAAAGGGAAGACGTCTGGGACATGGCAGTTATAGTGCACATCAAGGGGAATTTTTTACCCTTTTTTTTTTTGGGGGGGGGGGTGTTGACCGTGATTCTGCATTTCAAGAAATGATATCTCAAATCCCATTCTAACTTCGAGTAATATATGAGTAAGAACACGAAAAAAAAAATTATTTTTTAAATATATTTTAGAAAATGCTACATTATCCTCTATCTTCATTTCAATTGAAAGAAATTTTGTTTGAAAAATTTTAAGTAGTTAACCATGAACAATCTATGTATAACATAAACAGATATTTTGATATATTTATATATTTTTTTCGTGCCATCACAGTTTTATGAAGTTTAACTTGGTATATCCTGATAATTATTCAAAAAACCACATCCAAAGTTATTTAATGGTGAAAAACATGATGGAGACTCCTTTGCCAAGACTGTGATAGCGACTTTAATATAATAAAAACCAATAATTTCATGAACGTAATACGTTAGGGGCAAATAAAAGGAATCGTGCTAGAGCAAAAGTCCACCGAGTCCCCTTCCTCCTTTTCGAAGAGTGTCTCATATAATAATAATAATAATAATAATAATAATAATAATAATAATAATAATAATAATTAATCATCATCATCATCACTGTGTCACCAATCGAAATTATGATGTTTTAATTTTAAAACTTAAAAAAGATTTTCCTTGTTCGCGAAAACACAACCACATGGAGTGCCGAAAAGTTTGGATTAGCCTTATTACTAAATAAAATAATAGAATATGTTTAGCATCTTGGAAGCTAACATAGCCTCTCTGGTCCTTTTTTTCTCTTTTGGGATTCTTGCAGTTCTTTCAGCCGTGAGCGGGATCAAGTCATTGGGCAAAGGTAAACACAATGCTTGATTATTAGCAAATTGATAATACAAATGTGCTTCTAAAAGCCCACCTATAACACCCTTCTTTTTGTGACAACTAATTTATGTTTGGGCATGCAGATGCGGTGGTGGTTATATCGGTGGTGATCCTGATAATCCTTTTCTGGGTCCAGAGGTTCGGGACGGACCGGGTTGGATTGACATTTGCGCCCATCATCTTCGTCTGGTTCACGTTCATTAGCGGGATCGGGCTCTACAACCTGTTCAAGCACGACATCGGTGTGATGCGTGCCTTCAACCCTAAGTATATTGTCGACTACTTCAACCGCAACGGCAAGCAAGCCTGGGTCTCGCTTGGGGGCATCTTCCTTTGCATTACAGGTCCCTCTGTGTATGCTTGTGTGTGTGTGTGTGTGTGTGTGTGTGCGCTTTATTTTTTATTTTATTTTTAAAGGTAAACAAAGGTAAACAAGTAGGTCACAGTTTTTAAACTCACTGACATGGATGGTTCAATTCAATCAGGCACCGAGGCCATGTTTGCTGATTTGGGTCATTTCAATGTTCGAGCAATCCAAGTAAGTAGATAGCATTTCCTTGTCTCATCTCCAAGACTCCGTCCACTGAGCAAATGATGCAAACAACAAGACCATACGTAAACAGAAAAAATAAACTGTCATGTGTTACTTTGTGATTTACGCAAACTATACGGTTACAATTTCCACTGAGTTTGATTATTGGAGTTTACAATTGATGCAGATCAGCTTCTCTTGCCTCACATTTCCTGCACTTTTGGCCGCATATAGTGGACAAGCAGCTTATCTCATGAAGCACCCTGACCACGTTGCCAACACTTTTTATGACTCAATCCCACGTATGTAATATTCAAATACAACGCCTTATTTGCATTCCATTATATATATATAGCAAAGAAAAATAATCAGTATGATTGCCTAGAAATTTGACCCAAATTATGTTCTCAAAAGTAAAATCGACTTGATGTCTTAGGATGAGCCCCGAGAAATTTACGAGGCTTCATGGCTGCGGTACAAATAAAACTATGTTAGATAATGTTTCGTGACTCATGTTGATCGATGAGCAGGACCAATCTACTGGCCCGTGTTTGTTGTGGCGGTCGCTGCAGCGATCATTGCGAGCCAGGCGATGATCTCGGGGGCATTCGCCATCATCTCGCAGTCGCTGAGCTTGGGCTGCTTCCCAAGGGTCAAGGTGGTTCACACGTCGGCCAAGTACGAGGGCCAGGTTTTCATACCGGAGGTGAACTACATGCTAATGGTCGCTTGTGTCTTGGTCACCGCCAGCTTCCAGACCACAACCAACATCGGCCACGCATACGGTAAGTCCAAATCCATAGGCTTCGTCGATGAAATATCCCAATTGAACCTAATTTGGTGGCTCTTATCATTAATTAGTCTCATAAATGTTTGGTTGCAGGAATTGCCGTGGTGACCGTTATGGTGATCACGACTTGCATGCTCACTCTCATCATGCTCGTTATATGGAAGACGAGCATATGGTGGATCGTGCTCTTCTTCACGGTCTTCGGTTCCATTGAACTGCTCTATCTATCGTCAGTCCTCTACAAGTTCGTACAGGGCGGTTTCTTACCACTCGTGTTTGCAGCCGTCCTCATGACCGTCATGATCATCTGGCACTACGTTCACAAGCAACGGTATATGTATGAGCTCAAGAACAAGGTGTCAGCTGAGTTCATCAGAGATCTCGCTACAAACCCAAACATCAACCGTGTCCCCGGGGTCGCCCTCCTCTACTCCGAGCTTGTGCAGGGCATTCCTCCGATATTATCGCATTTTGTGGCAAATATTCCGTCTATCCATTCGGTTCTAGTCCTCATCTCAATCAAGCACCTCCCGCTCAGCAAGGTTGCGCTGGAGGAGCGGTTCTTGTTCAGGCAGATTGAGCCGAGGACCTTCAGGATGTTCCGCTGCATCGTACGGTATGGATATAATGACAAAATCGAGGAGCCACATGAATTCGAGCGCCAATTGGTGGACAACTTAAAGGAATTCATCCGGCACGAGTACTTCTTCCTCGAGGCCGAGAACAATGATCACGATCGAAAGGATGAGCCAGCCCACAACAATGCACTGCATTCGACATTGCTAGGGGAAGATGGACAGGGCAAGGGATCAACTGCCCACATGGAGGAGTTGCCGTTTCAGCCAAACCCTTCCGATCACTCTTCCAATTCTATCCAAGCGTTTAACGCGATCAAGTCAACGAATTCTTCTTGTCGAACTGTGCTCAGTCCGAACCGAGTGGCCGAAGGGGAGATTCAATTCGTGCAGAAAGCGATGGAGAGGGGAGCGGTGTACCTTCTCGGGGAAGCTGAGGTGGTTGCTGAGCCAAAGTCGACCTTTTTCAAGAAGTTCATCGTCAACTATGTCTACAGTTTTCTCAGGAAAAATTTCAGGCAAGGCGAGAAAATCATGGCGATCCCTAGGAATAGGCTTCTGAGAGTTGGCATGACATATGAGATATGAATGAAAAGAGAACACTAATGATCGTTTAATAAGATTTAGCAACATTTCATGGGAAAGGTGCTAAATGCATGTTCAAAATAAGAGCACAAGTTGAAGAAACATCATGTTCACGTTTTTTAAGCAATCATTTTCCTTCAACACAACCAATGTTTTGATATGGACCACCTTGTGTCCTAATGAATGTTATCGCCGTGTAAATGTTTGTTTACTCTGCATTCAAAAAGAAAATTCAATTTTTGGTGATAACTTTAATTTGATGGGCAGGGCTCCGTGGTTCACTTTACTACTTCACCTGACCCGTTGGGCCTCCCCAAACGCAACTTTTTTTTTTCTTTTTCTGGTTACCTGAAAGAAGTTGTCTTAGAAGTTTACTTAGTCATGAGAAGGCTTGCCTGTGGCCGGTGAAGTAGTGAGGATCGGCTGGAGACCTTGCCGGCCTAGGGTGAGGAAAAAATAAAAGAAAAAAGAAAGAAAAAATTAAAAATTTCATTAAAAATTATCAACATCAATACTGACTGTGCTATATAGAATAATTGACATTGACTAGATAGTGGCATTAGTGATTTCTCATAAAAATTGGTCATAAAGTTTAAGACTAAATTGACAAATCGTCAAAAGTTTATTATTGAATTGACACAATTGAAAGGTTTAAATTGGATTAAAATAAGTGTAATAGGTCTACAACTTTTTTGTAATTTTCGCTACTTGTTATGGAGGCCAGATTTGACAAAAAGCTTATGTTTTCCTTTTAGTAAAAATTGTACTTAGAAATCATAAAGCTTGTTAATAAAATGCAATTGACTTCTAAGACTTTCAAAAATGTAATGACGTCACACCTTGATCCTCAAACGAGCGATGACCCTCTTTCTCTTTGGTCATTTAATTGCAACGTCTCAGGAGGTGTTGCCGACCTATTTCTATTATCTTTTGATTATACACATGAGAAAGCAAAATTTAACTCCACCCAACCATACACAATAAGAGAGATAGCATAGAACACATCCACAACCACTTATATATATATATATATATATATTTATATGTATATGTTAGCACTTCAGAAGTTACATATTCACACATCCGCGGCATGGATTCCTTCCTGTTCATCAAAAAGGGGGTTGGGCCTAACCTAACACCTCTATATGACGAGGGCACCTCAAAAAGTAGTATCCACTTCGTGTCTAGTACGCGTCTATGTTATATTACCATGGCTTGGACTCGGGATGGAACTCCGAATCCGGGTCCATCTTTGGATCAGTGATGTCGCCAATGGGA
This sequence comes from Eucalyptus cladocalyx, assembly GCA_017140615.1. Taxonomy (NCBI): domain Eukaryota; kingdom Viridiplantae; phylum Streptophyta; class Magnoliopsida; order Myrtales; family Myrtaceae; genus Eucalyptus; species Eucalyptus cladocalyx. The sequence continues at coordinate 41,350,960 of CM029522.1, forward strand.
AGATCCATGTCTATGGGGTCCCAATTGGTGCCCCCATGTCCCCCGCCTGGCGGCCTATCAAAACTCTGAGAGGGCCGAATAGCTCCTCCCCAAACCATGCATACCAAGCCATAAACTTATGGTATAGCAGTTACGTGAACCCCTCATTCACCCAAATGATTATCACATGCTTTTCATATCTAACATCAGACCCCACGATCGAGTAGAAGGTCACCTCGGTGTCTTGGTCCACTGGTACCCAAAATGTACATGATGGAACGGTCTAGTCATGATGAGGGCCTAAAACATTTAAACAACAACAAATGATATATATTCAGTAAGTAAACTCCTAAATCTCACGTAGGAGAGTACTTCACCTCGGAGACATCCTAAACATGCAGCTTAATTGTTGATGTCAGATCAATAGCAAAGCCTTTGCTGTGCATTATCTATAAGTATGAAATGCTCAACTCTCTTTACAATGCCCTAACACAATATTTAATAATTATATAGATATATCATCACGTGGGTGCATGATTCCAATAGGCATATGATAATCATGCATAATAATCTAGACATAAATGTTAATACTCCCATGCATAATGCATCATACAAGTCCAGATTATTATGATTTCTCTTGACCATGACCGACACCTGCGTCGGTGGTCTTTGATCGTCCTATCCCATTGGACACGGCAACATCTTGACCTCACTTGAAGACGGCATTCCATTTAAGGAATTTCGTTTTGAAATCCATTTGTGAACATCATCCTGTTGACGTGGGGCATCCAAAATCCATTTGATATTGTCCTTGTAATCATACGAGTATTGAATCATTAATGTGATCATGTGAGCATATTACCACTTAAGCTAATTTTTATCTCTCTCGATTGCTAATGCAATAGTGTTTAGTGCTTACATGTTATATACTAACAACTTTAGCACACAAAAATGCTATGAAATAATTCCACATCATCATCCATTGATTATTAAAATAATCATGCATTATCTCAAAGTATAAAATATCACACCATCAATTCATTTATCAACTTAGCATATCACCCTCCAAAATAACATTTTACAAGCACTTATCATTTATGAAAATAGGATACCATGAACACTTACTATTATTATTATTATTATTATTATTATTATTATTATTATTTTTTTTAAATGAGGATTTCATAAGCACTTATCACTTTTAAAATTATTAATTTAACAAGCACTTATCACTTTTAAAATTAGAACATAATAAGTACTTATTACTTTAAAATTGCAATATAATATGCACTTATCACATTTAAAATTAAAATATAATAAACACTTATCACATTCTTAATAAGTTATCAAATGCACTATTCACTATTAGCGACATGTTATCACTTATATTTATCACTATTCATGATAACCTATCACTTGTACTTATCACTATTCATGATAGCCTATTGCAAGTGCTTATCACTTATCAATGATAACCTATCACATTAGCTTATCACTATCAATGAAAATTTCATCATAATCCACTTAGCACACAATCTAACTATCATTAGCCTTAATTTAACTCTAATCCTAAGTGTAATAGCTCCTAGTGAGGTGTGACAATAGCTTGGTGGCTCACGGTGGCTTGCAATAGCTCCTAGTGACTCACGATGAAGGCGGCATGACATGAGGACCTAGGGCAAAAAGGGGATGGCATGAGGGCGGCTTGGCAAAGGTGCGGGGATTCATGGTGAAGGTGCAAGGAGGATGGCATAGTGAGCGGTGATGGATGATGGCTTGGCAATAGTGACGGCAAGGTATAGCGGGTGGTGGATGGCAGCTCATGAAAAAGGAGAGATGAGGGTGCCGAGGGGGAGAAAGAGAGAGAGAGAATGAGAGGGAGGGGGCTTTCGGTGGCGGGGGGAAAATGAGAGAGAGAGACAGAAAGAGAGACACAGAGAGAGTTCAACAAGATTTTTCCTAATCAAGCATTAATGGGCTCATGTACAATCTCCTTAATTTGCTCATGACCAAGCTTTCACATGGCCAATATTGCTTCATGAAGACCAGCTTATCCAAGCTCATTCAATGCAAGATATTGGCATGTGCTAGAATTTAGATATGAGCTAGGTAGGGTAGCTAGGTTGGTCTTCTTCTGTTTCCTCCTCTCCTTAGGCGCCACTTTCCTTCTTATATGGCTACAAATTTCGTCTCATTAGGCTACTAGCTTCTAGAAGTGGTAAATTGGGAATTAAATTAAACTATAGTCCAAGTACTATTCATGCACATGGGTAATTTAATGTGCAATCTTCCTGAATTCAAGAATGGCTTGGATAGCCTTGGTTGGCCCTCTTCGGCCGACCAAATGGGCAAGAGGCCCAATGAGCCTGTCCATGGCTCAGGTCCTCACGGTTCCTTGTCTGCGACCAATTTCCACTTTCATGAAATTTCACGATTTGTCGATTAAATTTTGAGTTTTCATCCTAAGGTGGCCATTTCTTGCTTTTCCATGGTTTGTCAATTACCATTGAAATTCTATTTTGTAAATAGATGTCGGATTGAGAATGTGACAGCAATCAAACCCTAAAATTCGTCATAAAAGTATAATCGAGTCCTAAAACTTATTAAGTTGGCATTTACATAGGCTACCAAACTCCATCGCTCTTGTGTCATTCATTTCCACCCAGCATTTCTGAGGTGGTGGGTTGCATTACATTAGATTAGATGAGACGAAAAGAAAGGTAATGTCCATAAGAGAGATCAATTGGCCATGGAAAGAGGCTTAGAGATCTTGCTTTGTGGGATTTTTTTTTTTTGGAGAGGGGAGGGAGTACATGGAAAGTGATTGGTTACAAATCAATATTATGATCCACATTGCATATATATTGAATTACACTAATCCTCATTATTCACCTCTACAAGCAAATAGCTTGGTCAACTTACATTAGGTAAGACTCCATAATGAAGTGACAATTGACAAGAGCGATCAGGTGCGCACGCTTGAGGATCAGGGCGTGACACCATTAAGACAATATCTTATGAAAATAGAGTGAACCACCCTTAGCTTGAATTGTTACAACCCTCTTCAACTAGCCCCATGACAATCTGCGCCTACTATCCCTGTTTAGCAATGCAAGTGTTCACACTAGCCTTAGATTTTACTATGTTTTGTGCTCGTTCGCTCACTTTTGTTTCTTGAACAGTTGCTATTAGCTTATGTATGCTTCTAGTCATACTTAATGGATTATCTTCTGGATATTGCTTATGTTATTTTTGCTAATGACAAAAAGGAGGGGAAAATGGTTGAGATGTGATAATTGTTTTGATTGGCTAAAATTCAAAGAATGATTGAATGTGTTGATAATCTGAAATGACAACACTAAGACAAGGGAAAGCAATAAGTAACTATGGTATTAACAATGTATTCAAATTGTAAACATGTCGTCTCCCAAAGCTTGTGTTGGGATGATTGCATACCTATTTTATTCGTCATCACTTTTGATTTATCATAAGAATATTGCTAATCAAGGAGTGTGGAGATTATTGATCATATCACTCAAACTCTTCTAGACTTCATCTCCAAGTTCATTGAAAATTGCTTGGAGACCCTACAATCGCCTTAATTATGCTACATTAATAATCACCGCTTTTGTAAACATTTACTTTACTAGCAAAATTTAATACACATTTTTCTATTAGATCTACAAGATAGTTTTGTTATATTAAAAAAAATGGGGAGATTGATGGAGAAACATCCTTAGAAATTTGATGATCCAAAAACTATCATTGAAATAATATCTAATATAATAATTGCATATTTTTCGTGATAATTAGTAGGGGCTACATGATACCTGTGATGTGACATCCCGATTTTCCAATTCTAATTTCAATTAAATAAGTCGGGCATTTCATCTTCGTGTCTATAGCTTTCTTCTCTTAATTATTTAGAAATTATTGGGTGTTGGGTTTTGACACCGAAAATGGTTTTAAATAATATACCAAATAGTGGGATTTTAAAAGGAAGGATATCAGTTTTTTTGATTCAAATTGATCGTGTACCCACACAAGATTATTTTTACTGTGTGTTTTTAATATGAATAAAATGAGCCAAGTACGCTATTTTAATTGGGACATTTGAGTGTAAAGCACAATGGTCTTGGCTAAGATTGAATGATTATGTGTTGGTTAAGAATCCGTCCCTGAAATGAGTCAGGTGGATGTGCTCTTATATGGGATGCCCTATCAATGGATGTCGATTGTAGAAGAGGTTGGACCGATGCTCCTTTGCGAAATGCTGTTGACGTAGTGACGTTGCCGTGCTCGATGGGGCGAGACGATACCTGGTTATGCCAGAAGACTGCCGAACGTCGAGTAGGCCGTGCCTGTGTATGGCCGTGATTAACAATTTGAACGCATGTTGAGTGAAAGTAATACGTCGGATTATGGTACAAAATTGTGTCACATAATGGGACGTGTCATAACAATTTGGCACTATAATCGGGACCCCTATGGCTGTTTGAGAGATGAATTGTGACGTTCCAATTAACTGAGTATGAATACGGTTTATGTCTGTGATATGAACTATATTGACATACATGAAGGATTTGAGATGAGGTAAGTTTTTGTGATTGTGGGGCTGTGTGGTTAAGATTCCCCTAAGTATATTTTCTTCCTAGTCAGAATTTAAGGGGTGAACTTACTGAGACATTGTCTCATCCCGTCGTGGGCTCAATCTTTTCAGGTCCTTAGATAGTGGTTCCTCCGGAACGTTTTGGGCGGCCGTGGGCTATTATTGAGCAGGGTATAGATGTCTGGATCCTTGGTAGTCATTGGGTCTATGAGTTAGTCGTGACCACCGTCTAGGTCGATGAGAGCCTACCTGAGAAGGTATCTCATTGATTCAGGGTGTGGTTCCGCCATGGACTCAATGGATATAGAGTGGGTCCTCTCTAGGGTTTTGAGATCCCCGTTGTGGTTGTCCATTCCACTTTTGGCGAGGGTGCAACTGACTCTCTTTATGGAGCTGTGGAGGACCTGGTGCCCCCGGAGCTTGTGCAGTCCGAAGGATTGGTGAACGTGTCTGACTAATAGGTTGTAGGACAATTCCTTTTTGAAAGCTGATCTTTTGTAGACCTTTGTATATAAACTCAGCTTGTTTATAAAAGTGTTTTTGGTTTGATGTGATTGTCATGCTTTCTTATCCCATGCTGTTTGTTGTCAGGGGTTTTCAATTTGCTTTCGCATGTGCAATAAAATGAATGGTCGGCAACGCGTTCTAACACATCGCAATTTCATCGACTACCGAGGGATGTGCGCACGCTTGAGGATCGGGGCGTGACACCATTAAGACAATATCTTATGAAAATAGAGCGAACCACCCTTAGCTTGAATTGTTACAACCCTCTTCAACTAGCCCCATGACAATCTGCGCCTACTATCCATCAATTTTAGCAGACAAGCGAAAGACACGTGATGTGTTTCATTGGAAGGAGATCATAAGAATTTGCAATCAAGATGTGGAGATTATTGATCATATCACTCAAACTCTTCTAGACTTCATCTCCAAGTTCATCGAAAATCGCTCCCTACATAAACATCATCACCGCTTTTGTAAACATTTACTTTACTAGCAAAATTTAATACACATTTTTCTATTAGATCTACAAGATAGTTTTGTTATATTAAAAAAATGGGGAGATTGATGGAGAAACATAACTATAATAATCAACTTGTGATGATCTCTATATAGTTGTTGTTGATGATTTTGGGATAAGTCATCTACTAGAATAACATAGTAGGAGAATCGAAAATCGTTGAAAATAGTGAATAGCTTTCGTCAAAATTGTTAGAGTGACTAGTGATGTGACAACAAAGGTAAAATTAACTTTGGGAAAGCTCACTGATGTTCATGGAAAAGGATTACATGGACAGTCTAGCTTTTAACAATAACTAGTGGAGAATCCTAATGGCTTCTTGTTTCTTAGGATTGTCCCTAACAAGAAGATTGAAGATGTTTGTATAAAAGAAGATCATTGAAGTTAGATGGGTTAGATGAAAAAACTAGAATGTGTTGAAAGTTGTTAATGTTGCATTTTGAGCAAATAATGTTTCATTCTTCTCGGATCTCTAATGTAGTAATCTTTGAGCAAATAATGTTTCATTCTCTTTAGATCTCCAATGTAGTAATCTTGCTTCATTGTAATTGTGAGAAGATTAAATGCACAAGCTTGATAGCAGTATTTGAGTCTCGATATTGTGATATATCATATGATAGGATAGTCCCCAACAAGAAAATTGAAGATGACTATATAATAGAAGATGATTGAAGCCAATTGAGTTAGACAAAAAGTCTAGAACAAGTCGAAAGTTTTCAATGCTGCATTTTGAGCAAATAATTTTTCATTCTCTTGAGATCTCCAATGTAATAATTTTGCTACATTGTAATTGTGAGAAGATTAAATGTACAAGCTTGATGGTAGTATTTGACTCCCAATAATGTGATCTATTATATGATAGGACCAGTGTTCATTGTTTGTAATTCATCTTGGTGATAACTAGTGCAATCCAACTCAACTTGTAGTTGTTAGTTTGGAGAGTAGATATAGGCTTGATGACTAAGCCAAACCATTATATATTGTTGTGTGCTCTTCTTGCTTCTATTCTTATTTGAGTAATGGCACGTTAGCATAATTTGATATCTCTAATATTTGCTTCTCCTAATTCCAAGTATTGGCTATTGGTTTTCACATAATTTTTAAAAATCTATCAATATAACCGATACATTCTCCTTTTAAGTTGCATACTTAGCCTTGACACAGTTGTTCTGCCATATCTTAAAAGAAGTGATTGTGTGATATCTTGGAAATTCAATTCTGTTTCCAATTAGATAAATTGGGCCTTTCATCGACGCGCCTATAGTGCTATTTTCAGAACTCATCACTCTTGAGATAACTAGATTATTTGGAGAAGTTATTAAGAGATTTTAATGTAATAGACTTGAGAATTCGACTAGGAATCGACTACTCGACCATGCTTATTTGCAGAGATCATTATGGCACAATTAAAAATCGATTAGAGATCAGAGATAGATTGGTTCGACTGAGATGTGTGGCTAAATGTGAGTGATTCCACCAAATTGCAAAATTCTCATTAATTAGCATTGAAATGATCTTTCCCGTCGATCATTTTGGTGCCCTTGTGTTCGTATTAGAAATCTTGAGATTTTCACGACCACCAAGCATCGCCAATGTATTGAAGAGGTTCATTGTGACTCGAAGAAAATTGATCACGAGCCATTTGCACTAAAAATTTCTAAAAGCTATCTGATAGGTTAGGTCACGCTAAAATCGCGCCAAATTGAAATTAACCGCAAATTTGAATCCAATATTTTAGAAATTAAAAGTTCTGTCATGTCATGAGTCATTTTAGGAATGTCGACTCATCCTCCGAAGATTTTTCTGTAAACCGAGATTTTCGGCGAAATTTCAAAGTAGGGCCGTTTTCAACTAGAAAATTCAATGGACCGTTTTTGATCGCATTTTTGGGATGCAAGTTGGTTCCATTGTCAAGGAAAAATGTCATTTTGATCGAGGATGCTTCGGTGGATTTTATAGGATCGAAATTTGACTTCAATTGGAAGAGGATTAATCCAATTTGGGAAAAATCAAGTCCAAATTTGTAGCCCCCTTGCCTTCAACCTTTGGAGCATTTCAATAGCTTCTAGAGGAAGATTGAGTAGAAAAATGGCTGAGGAAACCAGCTGGGCATGGTGGGGCCAAGTCAAGGGGACAAAGAGGTGAAGTTGAAGACCAAGTGCCCTCCTAGCTTGTTGTCTCCCCTTCTCCTTCCTTGCCGTCATTCCTCCATTTCTAGAGCAGAAGAAGTCCAAAAAATCATAGAGAAAAGCCACAGCTCCCGTCTCCTTGCCCATCGATGCTTGCCGAGGCCTGAACAACCATCGCTTTCGCCATTGGAGCCCGTACGCTGTCCGCTTGCTCGTGCGTTGCTCCACACGTCTATGGCCGTAGTCCCTATCCCAGCCATGTCCCCAAGTCGTCCTTGGTCATCATCGAGCAGTCTTGAACCACCGTCTAGCCGCTGAAAGCCCCGCCTGCTTTCGCTTGATTTGCTGCAGCTCTGCCGATCCTTTCCTTCGTCGTTTCCAGCCCTTTCTGCCACCGGTTCTAGTTGCTCAACCTAAGAGAAGAATCGAGAAGCTTGGGTTTGTTGGGCACTATTTGGCCCATTTCCAAGCCTTTTCCAACCTCGTAGGGTGCCTCCTCTTTGGAATTTATGGCCCAATTTTTGCGTCCCTATTGTCGTGGTCCCATTGAATCGCTAATCCAGTGAGTTTACTCACTAATCACTGCTTAGGAAGTTAATTATGCTTAAGAGTTGATTAGTTTATGTTAAGTATGGATTAGGTGGTTAGTTAGAACGGATTAATGATTTAATCGTTCAATATTGTATGTTAGGTGGTTAGAGTAGTGCAATTAGCAAGTAGATAAGTTGTAATATTTATCTAGATAAGTTCAGAAATTTTTCGAGCCCGTCTCGGCTTTTTATTAGGCTTTTTCGGCCTAAGTGTGCATTTTTGTTATTTATTGGTATTTAATAATTAATTTTGGTAATTCATTAATTAATTATTATTTTCCGGAAATTAGACCAGGATAGTTAGTGACCGAAATTTTATTCTGATTGCAATGGTGAGATTTTTTAATTAATTGAGTGCTATTTTGTGCAATTTAAATGTAATTTGTAATTTTGGGAATTTATCCCAAAATTTAATAATTTCAGTATTTAATTAGAAAATATCGAGCGTTGGTTTACAATGCCAAAAATGTGTTTTTGGATCATTGAAATTAATAGGATTTTCAAAGGAGAAAATTTTGTATTTTGGCTAAGGCCGACCGTGTACGATAAAAATAGTGGCATTCTCATATGGTGAGAACAGTATATTATATTAGCCTATGGACTTTGATACGTAAGCTTAGCAAGAGCAGTATATCGGTATACTATATCAGCCTATGGGTTTTGATATGTCAGCTTAGTGAGAGCAATATACCTTAGTAGCTTTTGGTGAGTATTATCAGTATGCTATATTAGCTTGAGGGCTTTGATATGTCAGCTTAGCATGAGCAATATACTTTATCAGTTTAGTGCGAGCTATACTATTTATCTTCAGCTTATAGTGAGCAGTCCTTGATATGATCGGACTTTATAGATAGTATTGAATGGATTAACCGAGTGATGGTCTTGATGACATGAAATTGACTGGATTGATTGATTGATGGCTCAATCTGATGTGATGATTTGATTTGTTAATGTGATTTGATGATTATATAAATTGTACTAACTTGCAAAAATGAATCGATGCGAAGGTAAGTCCTCTAACTTATGGTTGTGCTTGGGCAGCTCTTTGGACGTATTTTCTTCCTAGTCGAGTCTTACGGGGCGAACTTGCTGAAACGTCGTCTTACCCTGTTGTGGGATAACATTTTCAAGTTCTTAGATGGCAGCTCATCCGAGTGTTTTAGATAGCCGAAGAAGGTCACGGAGCAAGTATCTTACATCCCGTTTCATGGGAGTCTAAGAGGATGGGTCTATGAACTCATAAGACCAGTGGTTTGGGTTGATGAGGCTTTACCCCATAAGGTACCCCATCAATATAGATCATGGTATCAACGTGCACGAAATGGACAGAAGAGGGTCCCATACCGGAATCTGAGACACCTGTGTATGTGCTGGAGGTTGCTTTAGGAAAAGGGAGGGTCGACCCTCTAGGTGGTTCAATGGTGGACCCGTACTTGTCAGACCCAAGGTCCCCGCTATATTCTAAAGAAGACTCGAATTCCTAAGATCGATAGCACTCTCCCCCCTGTTTTGCAGACCTTGTATATATATCGGCTTGTATTGTATATGACATGGTTTGATATGTATACATAAGTGTGTTATGGTTTTGGAAACTACAGCGAAGGGACAACAACTAGTGCTATTTGGCTTGTAAATGTCTAGGAAAAGGATTGGTTGGGTAGTTCTAACTCCGAACAACAGTTCAATAGTAACTCTAATGACTCTTTGCTTCTCCAATCAACCTCCAATGGATAGATTGAAGATGGTTATAAAAGTAAAAATCTTAGAAGCCAAACATTAGAGAGAGCTACATACCTCAAAATCTGAAAATTTGCTTCTAGTTGCTCTTAGTCATAAGCTCTTTTTTTTATTGTTTCACTAAGTATTGTATTTGTGTTGTCTAAGCGATTGTGGTTTAAATTAAGTATACAAAAGTAAGAACAACAATTAAGTCTTTATAGTGTGATCTATCTTGTAATAAGATTAGTACTTGCCGATTTTAACTTTGTAAGTAGATTACTAGTGGATTTGAGCACGTCTTGTGGCTATTAATCGAAAGGGTGGACGTAAGCTTGTAGGTAAAGCCAAACCACTATATATCGCTAAGTGCTACTATTTTACTCTCTTTAACCTCACAAGCACACATTATGATCACAAGTTTTGAGACATTACATTGACATTATCTTTACTTAGCATCAACTATTTTCCATGAAAGTTTGCCAATTTTTTTAAACAACACATTCAGCCCTCTTCTAGGTTATAATTGAGAGTGCTAGTATGAACACCTAGAGGGGTGAATAGGTGTTTAAAATAAATCTTGTCAAATATATGCGAAATAAAATAAATTTCGAGTAAAACAAAGGAGTTAGGGAAGAGAATAAGAACACAAAATTTATAGTGGTTTGGCTTAATCCAAGCCTACATCCACTCTCCCACGCTAACAGCCTTCTTGGCTGAACAAGAGATTACAACTTTGAGTGCAAACACTTAATAGATCACACTATCTCACTAAGTCACTCTTTTGCTATTTCTCTCACGATCACAAACGTTTAAGCTCTCCAAAGACAAGTGCATGATCAAATATCGCTCGGACTTTGGAATTATAAATTCTACGCTCTATCTCTTATTTGCTCATCGGTCTTTCATCTCCTTAAATACTTCTCCACTTCCAAACTAGCCGTTGGACAATATCTCAGAGAATCGTCTTCCAATATACCCATTGGATAGCTCTGTATCTAGAATATTTGATAGTCGTTGAGTGACAAAGGTAGAATCCCAAAATGATTCCGATCGCCCATACAAACGAAATCTTAGTTTCCATAAGTAAAGCTTCTTCATATAGAAAGTTCTTGTCTTCAAGATCCAATCGTCAATTAAATAGATTGAGTCAATCAAATCAATCTTGATGTGGAATCCAAACCAAATCACTAGCCGTTGTATGATTGGGCTTGAGTTACGATTTATCAAATTTGGATGTAAAGTCTGAGAGCAATAGACTTTACAATCTGAGTCTGAGTGTGATAGACTTTACAATCTGAGTCTAAATATATTCTGTTTCAGCATAGAGTTTGTCTTCTAATTCAGCTTCAGCATAGAGTCTGTCTTCTGGTTCTTCCAAGAATAGACTTTGACAATATCCTTTACATGTTTTAATATCTGCATAGTCTATTACTTAATCATCAAACATGTTAGTAGCCTTTGATTTATTTTGTCATCTTTAAAACATCATAAGGGATTTCCCTAACAATCTCCCCCTTTTTGATGATGACAAAATAATCTTTGAATATACAGATTTGTAAACATGCTTTTAAAAATATTAATTTAAATCAAATGATATCATAAGATAGCAAATAAATTGAGCATAACAATATATAGAAAAATAATCGCAGCTCAATATTATGCCATATATAATATCAACCAATCAACACATGTGCATATTCATATATTCTCCCCCTTTTTGTCATAATCAAAAAGCGATAACAATAGATTCATGTAAAGAATATAAAATGATAACAAATGTGTCTTGCATAATTTAAAAAAATCAGCTTTTATAAAATAAATTGAATATTAAAAATATGCAATGTAACTCACTTCGATCATATATATACATATAAGCAAATATCCAATGAAAATCACGGATGCATCATAAAATTCACGTACCCTTTTTGTCATAATAAAATGATAATATCAATAAAAGATTTGTTAATGACAAAAGGTAATAAAAGATGCACTATTTGGATTTTTAGAACAAATTCTAACACACTTACCTTTCCTTCCATTCATAATAAGATCACGATCAATCCAAAAAGATTTTTCCATAATTGATCAATGCTCCCCCTCAATTTGTTGCCTTTTTGAGATGATCACGATTCTTTTCCTTTTCTTTTGGATTTGATTTCTCCCCCTGTGATCATGACAATATTTGCGAATATAAATAATTGTTGATTGTTGAACATAATTTTTTTCAGTATTTCCGTTGTAACAACAACATCTGCAACGATCACTTGCATTTTGAAATTCGATGAAAAAATTTATTTTCTTCAATTAAGCTTTTCTCGAATTCAACCTGCATCAACTTAATAAACTTTTTCCACAAATAAGTTATAATGATATACACATAATATATAATACCCTTTCTTCAAATAAATAAATTGAATAGCATATGTAAAATTAAAATTTAGAACTACTCAACATTTTGTACGACACATAAGGGATTTCCTCAACAATTTGCAAAAATTTTGCATAAGAAATAGAATCTTTGAACTTCCAAAAGATAGTATAGAATCTCCATGATTTTCTGATTGAGTTTCCAAAATCCATATGGAAGATTCTTTTGTGACCTGCAAATTCTTGTATAATGGATAACCATCTTTGCAAAAATGTTACGTAATATATTCCTTTGATTTGCGGATCAACCTTGCTAGATATAATATATCTTCTAAGAATATAGCAAGAGTATCCATAAATATGCAGTAATATATTTCGAGATCAAAGAGATTTCCTTGAGCATAAATTTCAGATATGCATTTTGCAAAAGAAAAATAGATATTTCTGTCATGTGCCAAAATTGCAATACTTTATATTTATGACAAAAGATATTCACAATATAATAAACAATCATTCAAAATGGACGTAGAGATTTGCAAGGCGGGATGATAAAAATATTCTCTTAGCCAAGGTATATATTTGCAATATACCATTGATTAAAAAAATCATTACCAATTGTTGCAGGAGATATTTTTTGATTGCACCATGATTTTTATAGATTTGCGATCATTCATCCCTTAAAAGAATTTCCTGCAATCAACTCATTTTCTTTTTGGTATCCATCAATTTGGATCCTTCCATGACGTTAGAGCAAAATATATAATCTCCAAATATTCTTTCTTAATTCATCATAATAGAGTACTCAAAGAAAGAATATTATGCATAATGATATTTTGAAAAATAAATTCTCATTTGGTCATAGTACGATAAAAACAGAGAGAATAAAATTCCTTGAGTATCTAAAAATATTTTGTATCATAAATTAATATCATGTAAAACAAATTTTTATTTGGCAAAATATGATAAAATCTGAAAATAGAAAATCAAACCAAATAAATTCATTTGTCTCTAAGCAAAATATCAAAAAAATAACCACACGTATCAAATCTCAACTTTCGAATAATAAATCACACAATTCTTTCTTCAATAAAGCAAATAAAAAAAATATGATAATTATAAAATCTGAATCAATCAATGATATATCAAATTTCAAGCATAATGAGAATTATGTGCCCAAAAACATTCCTTACCAACTTCTTCTTTTCCTTTATTTCCTGCAAAAAAGAACTCATCTTTTATTTGATATCCATTTTTTCTTGGGTCCATAAGAGTTAGTAGAATATACTATTTTTACCTAATTTTTCTTGGGTCCATGAGAGTGCTAGTATGAACACCTAGAGGGGGGTGAATAGGTGTATGAGCACCTAGAGGGGGGTGAATAGGTGTTTAAAATAAATCTTGACAAATATATGCGTAATAAAATAAACTTCGAGTAAAACAAAGGAGTTAGGAAAGAGAATAAGAACACAAGATTTATAATGGTTTGGCTTAATCCAAGTCTACGTCAACTCTCCCACGCTAACAGCCTTCTTGGCTGGATTCCACTATGCAATCAATAAGAGATTACAACTTCGAGTACAAACACTTAGTAGATCACACGATCTCACTAAGTTACTCTTTTGGTATTTCTCTCATGATCACAAACGTTTAAACTCTTCAAAGACAAGTGTATGATCAAAGATCGCTCGGACTTTGGAATTATAAATTATATGCTCTATCTCTTACTTGCTCATCGGTCCTTCATCTCCTTAAATACTTCTCCACTTTCAAACTAGCCATTGGACAATATCTCAGAGAATCGTCTTCAAATATACCCATTGGACAGCTCTGTATCTAGAAGATTTGATAGCCGTTGAGTGACAAAGGTAGAATCCCAAAATAATTCCGATTGCCTATACAAACGAAATCTTGATTTCCATAAGTAAAACTTCTTCGTATATAAAGTTCTTGTCCTTAAGATCCAATCGTCAATCAAATAAATTGAGTCAATCAAATCAATCTTGATGTGGAATCCAAACCAGATCACTATCCGTTGTATGATTTGGCTTGAGTTACGATTCATCGAATCTGGATGTAAAGTCTGAGAGCAATAGACTTTACAATCTGAATCTGAGTGCGATAGACTTTAAAATCTGAGTCTGAACATATTCTACTTCAGCGTAGAGTTTATCTTTTGGTTCAGCTTCAGCATATAGTCTGTCTTCTGGTTCTTCCAAGAATAAACTTTGACAATATCCTTTACATGTTCTAGCATCTATTTAGTCTATTACTCAATCATCAAACATGTTAGTAATCTTTGATTTATTTTGTCATCTTCAAAATATCATAAGGGATTTCCCTAACAATTGGTATTAGAGCCCTATTACTCATTATTTGAAGTGTATTTCTTTTGAGTATAAAGATCTTCTATTGTGGCTAATTTTGGTAGTTTCTTGACCAATGATGCTCAAGCTCTTAACAAGCCACCTTACTTTGATGAAAGTAACTATTAGATACTGGAAACAAAGAATACAATCATATATTGAAGCCACAAATCTTGAAATGTGGTTGAAAGTGGTGTAGACATGTTAGCCCCTACATCAACTCTTGCTCAATAGGAAGCATTAGCTCCAGTAACTATTATTGATAACATAGAAGAAGCATGAAGAAGAGCTACTCTCAATGCAAAAGCTAGAAACTTGTTGTATTGTACTTTGTCATAATCTAAATTTAACATAATCTCTTCTTGTGTTATAGCTCAGGAAATTTGGGATCATCTCATATTGACATTTAAAGGAATAGACAAGATGAAGGAAATAAAGATGAACATCCTCCTCAATAATTATGAATTGTTCAAAATGAAACTTGATGAAACAATGATATAGATATTCACTCGATTCACTGAGATAATGAATGGTCTTGCACATCGAGGAAAAGCATTCATTGATGATGAAAAAGTGACTAAGCTTTTAAGAGGTTTGCCTAAGGAATGGAGCCCGATGAAGACATCTCTGTGAGAAACAATGAAGATTCAATCAAATCACAATGGATGAGTTGATGGGAACATCCATGTCCTATGAAGTTCCTAGATGAGGAAAGTAACTCAAAAAGTAAAAAATCTATTGGTTTTAAGGCTGACTAGGATGATGCAAGTGAACAAATGTCTTCAAAAGGAGAAGATAGTGACGAGGACATGGCATTGTTGACTAAATGATTCAAAATTTCATGAGGAAAGGAGAAAACCACAAAGGAAAAAGACAAATGAAGCCCTCGAATGATAGAAAGCCCTACAAGAACAAAGAATATTCCAAAGATAAGTATATTGTTTGTTATGAATACATAAAACCAAGTCACATAAAGCCAAAATGTCCATCTCTTAAGAAAAAGAAGGAAAATACAAAACGAAGAAGAATGTACTGAAGGCTGAATTATGGAGTGATACTGAATGTGAATCAAGTGATGAAAAGAAAGCAAATCCTTATCTGATGGCTTATTCAGATCATGATGAAGAAAATGAGATGATCTTGAATAAAAACATATGGTATTTGGATAATGGATGCTCCAAACATATGACTAGAGACAGCACCACATTCATAAGTCTCATCACTATAAATGGAGGAATTTTCACATTTGAAGGAAAAGACAAAGAAGAATTATCGGCAAAGGAAATATCAGGTTGGGAAACTTGATCATTGAAGATGTTTCACTTGTCAAAGGCTTGAAGCAAAATCTCATAAGTATTAGCTAGCTATGCAACAAGGGATAAAAAAAAAAAAATCAGCTTTGAAGAAGGTAAGTGCATTAGTACTAACAAAGACAAATCCCAATCTTTCACTAGAAATAGATATGGTGACATTATTTCCTCAATATCAATTATGAGGAAGCTTACTATCTAATGTCTATCAAGGATGAATGTGAATTATGACATAAGAAATTAGGTTACATAAATGTGAAGTAGATTCACAAGATATTTTCGAAAGATCTTGTTTGTGGTTTAACAAAGATTAACTATAGCAAATGTGATTCTTGCAATGCATGTTCTTTGAGAAAGTAGGTAAGAAACTCTTTCAAAATTATAATATGTATTGCTATTAACAGATCTTTGTAACTATTGTATATGGACTTGTTTAAACCTACAAGAACTATCAGTTTATGTGGAAGAAAATATCGTCTTGTAATCGTTGATGACTATTCATATTTCACTTAGATAATGATTCTATTTCACAAAAATGAGGCATTTCACTCATTTGAGAAGTTTGTTCATCAAATTCAAAATGAAAAAGGATACAACATCACAATTATCAAACTGATCATGGAAGAGAGTTTGATAATCAAAGTTTGCTATGTGTTGCAATGAAAATGAAGTGGACCACAATTTTTTCACTGCCTACACCCTAAGCAAAATGGCATAGCAGAAAGAAGGAATCAATCAATAGAAGAAATAGCTAGAACCACAATGATTGAAAGTGGCATTCCCACTTAGTTCCAAGCTAAAATAGTTGCTACTACTTGTTACACACTAAATGGTGTATTGTTGAGACTTCTGGTTGAAAAGACTCCATATGAAAATCTTCAAAGGAAGACAGCCAACTCTACATTACTTCCATGTGTTTGAATGCAAATATTTTTTCTCAAGAATGCAAATGATAATATTGGGAAGTTTGATGCAAGAGCAAGTGAATTTTTTTCTTGGATACTCTACTACTAGTAAAGCTCATCATGTTCAATAGAGATACATAGGTAGTGGAAGAATCCAAATATGTGAATTTCAAAGATTATCAAACGGGAATTCAAGCTGATGACTACGGAGATGCCATGCAAACATCTTTACCAATTGTAACCAAACAGCAACAACCTTAGTCTCTAGCAGATCTCTCAAATCAAAAGCAAACCCTAAAGATTGGAGATTCAAGAGCATCCTAAGGAACAGATCATTAGGAAAGTAGATGAAGGGATTAAATTAGGTCATCTCTCAAGAATATGTTGAACTCCTTGGCTCTAGTATCCCAGTTAGAATGAAAAAGAATTGAATAAGTTATCACCAATGAAAACCGGATTGAAGCAATTGAAGATGAGCTACGTCAATTCAAAGTCAATGATGTTTAGAAACTAGTCTCAAGAGTCTAGAATCATTTGGTCGTAGAAACCAAATTGGTATTTTGAAACAAGCTTGATGAGAAAGTAATGTGATTTGTAATAAGGCAAGACTAGTTGCAAAGGATACTCATAGGAGGATTGTATTGATTTTGATGAAACTTATAGTCATGCTGCTAAATTAGAAGCTATACGTTTAGTATTATCTTATGCTTATTTTTACAATTTCATAGTATATAAAATGGATGTGAAAAGTGCGTTTCTAAATGGATATATTAAAGAAAAAGTCTTTATTGAGTAACCCTCAAAGACCCAAGAAGATTTGAATATGTGTATCAACTCAAGAAAGCGTTATACGTGCTTAAACAAGCACCAACAGCCTGGTATGAAAGATTAAGCACATTCTTGATCGATCATAATTTTGAGAAAGGTATGATAGACACAACACTCTTTATCAAGAAGAAAGGTAAAAATTTGCTCATTATTCAAATATATGTTGATGACATAATTATTAGAGACACTGATGATGTCCTATGCAAGACTTCACAAATATCATGAAAAGCGAGCTTGAGAGGAGCCTAATTAGTGAACTCAACTTCTTTCTTGGACTTCAAATCAAACAAAACTCCTAAAGACATCATCATACATCAAGAAAAGTATGCTAAGAAAATAGCAAGAAGTTTGTTTTAGAAGATTACAAAAAGATAAAGAGACCAATGTCATCTTCTATTAAGTTGGATAAGATGAAAAAAGTAAATCTATTAACTCCAAGTTGTATAGAAGCATGATAAGGTCTCTATTATATCTAACAGTATCTAGACTTGATATTCTATTTCGCACATGTTTGTGTGCTCATTTTAATCGGATCCAAAAGAGTCACATCTATCTGCTGTTAACCGGATCATTCAATATATTAGATTATATTCAAAATTAGGTATTTAGTACCCTAAAAATACAGATTTATGCTGATTAAATATTCATATGCTGACTTTGTAGGTTGCGGGATTGACAGAAAAAATATAACAGGTACTTACAAACTATTAGGAAGTATGCTGATTTCTTGGTACTCAAAGAAACGGAGTTTAGTTGCTCTTTCAACTACTGAGGTTGAATATATTGCTCTTGGAAGTTGTTGCACTCAATTTATCTAGATAAAACAATAGCTAAGCAATTTTGGAGAAGAAAATGAAAATATTCCAATTCTTTGTGATAATGCAAGTGCTATAAATTTAATGAAGAATCCAATTTTGCACTCAAGAACAAAACATATTGAGATAAGTCATCAATTCGTTAGAGATTATGTTAGCAATGGAGATGTTTGTATTCAATTCGTTGAATCAAAACATCAGCTAGTAGACATATTCACCATGTTGCTAGACAAGCATGCTTTTGAGTATAACGGAAGTGAACTAGGTATTTACAATGCAATCGAATAGATTTCACTAGGTAATATTTCAATTAGTATCGTCACTTTTGTTAAAGATCGGAATGACACCAAATGTCAGGTACGCATATTTATTTTCAAAAAGTTACCGTTACAGTACATTCTCTCTCTTCATATAGTCGTTTTGACATTACATGGATAATTCTCTACGATTTTCTGGAAAACGATCGGTTTGTTTCTCTCTTTCAATTTTGATGGATGATTAAAATAAAATATTAAATGAAAATTGAATAAGAAAGTTATCGTTATTGTGTAACGGATAGCTTTCTCAACGTGGCCAAACTGCTCCTATTCATAGGGAGATAGTGCACATGTTCTTTCTATCACTGAAACCGCTCCTCATCTTGTCGAAATCTCTCTATTTCTTCATTCCATTCTATAAGAGCATTTCTCCTCTCACAACCCATGGCTCCCAAACCCTCGCGCCTCTCAAAAGCAGCCGGAAAATCCTCACATACCGCAGCAAAGATGGATTCTCTCATGTTTACCTCGCTGAAGGATCCACACAGACAACTCAGAGTCAGAGCATTGCTCTATCTCAACCGGCAAACAGTTCTAGAACAGTCAGTACAGAATTACCATCCTCGATTGAAGATGTAAATTCGATCACAAAGATGCCCGAATCAAAACTTCTCTCTGAAAGAGGAATAGGAGTTGTACCTCCTATTTCGCCTCTCCAACTGGCTACTCCTTCTCCATTAGCTTCTGTATAGAAGTGCTCCTCAAGGGACTAGTCACACTTATGGGAAATCACGGCTAGCGCTACTTCAACTCGTAAAGACAGGGACGACAAAATCCCAGGCACAAGAACTCCATAGATTGTTGGAATCTCAAGGAACCTCTTAACCAGCCACTCAACTATCGCCTAAAAAATGCTCTACCAAAGAGGATGTACCTCCCGCACCTAAGACTGTCAAAGATAAAGGCAAACGACTCATCGTTATAAAGCCTAAAGCATCTTTTGAACCATTGATCCACATAAAAATTCTATATCAAAATATGATTTCTAATTTGACTTTGCAATTTAAACTGTTAAGTACTTAAAATAAGATGGTTCTTCTTCTTATCCTTCATTGTTATGAAGCACTGTTTTAATTCAAACCAACTTTATTTGAGATGCTAATGTAACTTTGATCATCACTTAGGGTGCATTTGTTTTATAGAAATTAAATAATTCCAAAAATATTTTCAAAAATTTTACTTATAACGTTTATAAAAATGAATGAACGAAAAGAAAAATCATTGTCCTCAAAATTATTATATCATAAATTATTTTTGATAATGAAAGTATTTTTTATCGACTTATTATTCAAATTGTACAAAATATTATTTTAAGAAAAAAATATGAATTATTAATTTTTCGCGAAACAAATGCATACTTAGTTAAAGTAAGGATTCGTGGGACCATCGAAGCTTTTTTTTTTTTCACCTGAACAACTGTATAGTTCAATATAGATACTTTAATTTAAGTACAAAAGGACAAGGCACCACATATCATGACCTTTCATTGGCCTAAAAGTCAACGAGGCATATCATATGACTATCCAATATCCATCCATGTTCAGTGAATTCATAATTTCAACTCGCCTGTCAAGTAGCGTGCGGAGGCTGACTTTTCAGATTGCTGCGACTATCTAGCAACAATGCAAATTTAATGATAAAGTTCGCTGTCAAACTTTTATTATAATTAACCTATTTTACTTGGTCAATTGTCATCCATACGAACTGCGTAAATAAAAGTGTGAAATGAATTTTATTTTAAATAAAGACATAAAGTACCATATCAATATTAAAGAAGGGCCTTATTTCATCAAAAATATTTCTTTTCTTTTTTTTTTTTTTTTTCTTTTTCTTTTCAAAAAAGACAAACCGAAAAAAAAAAAAATACATGTGGAGGGTTGGCAGCCCTCCCCTACTTGTGGTCATGGCCGATGAGATCCTTGCTAAAACTAGGCGAGGGCTACTTAGATCTGAGAGCTAAGTAGCATTGATACTGACACGTAACTTGTGACATGACACAACACTACACGACATGACGATAAGTATTTTCTTAAAAATAAAGAATTTCAATATGTTGATACACGTATATTAAATGTATATTTTTCCATATACATGATAAATTTCATTTTTATGATTATTTTAATCAAATTAGTTTGATTCAAATTAACAATTAAATAAATAATAAAAAAGAGCCTAGAATGAATTTATATTAAAAACATTTATATACCATTTGTTAATATCATTCATTGTTTTAATTTGACAAATTCAATTATATTTCAATAATCCATAAAAGTTGGAGGAAAAAAAGTAATTCACATTTTGGACTCACGTGTGAGAGCATGTCGAAAGAGAAGAGAAAAAACTAAACTTGGAGGATGAATTATGTATCGTGGGAAGAGAGAGTCGAAAGTAAATAGAAGAATGAGTTTTTCTTCTTTTTCCCTTCATTATTTTTTTTTTCACATTTACATCTTGACCCCTTAATTTATTGATAATTTTTAAAATTGATCATATGCGTGTCGGAATTTTGAGCTCACATGTCGGCATTCCAGACTCAAGTACTGAAGGGTGTAAGGAAAGTTGACTAGGTGTCGAATTTTCCAGTGTTAAAAAGTGTTGGAGAATGTTAGATAAGTGTCGAAATGTTTGATACAATACAAAAGCTCCTAGAAAGTGTTAGTGCTTTATAATTTGTGTAAGTGCTTTATAGTTTGGGAGAGGATCACCAACAATGGCTATCGCCCGCCACAGGTAGGAAGGGATATGCTTTTTACGTAATTGTTATTTTTAGTTTTTAACTTTTTTTTTTTTTTTTGAGTTTTTTATGGAAAGAAAAAATAGAAAAAATGACAAAAAAAAAATAAAAGGAAAGAAAATAAAAAAGGGTAAATGATTAAAATGCCCTTGATGAGCTAGTGAGGTTAGATCTTTTTTAAAGATTAACATGACACTTCAGGTCTTTATTTGAAATAAGATTTATTTTGGGTCTTTATTTGAAATAAGATTCATTTCGGGTCATTATTTGAGAAATGACAACACTTTAAACCCTTATTGAAAACAAGATTCACTTTAAGGGCGTGTTTAATAAAACAAGGACACTTCAAGCCCTTATTTGCAATTTTCCCTATATATAGATAAGAGTTTGATCCAAAATAGAAAACTCTCCTTTAGGAAACTTTCTTCAACTAAGAAAATGTTCAATTAAAAATAATATTCAAAATAGGAAACTTGCTTGTATTAATAAAATTTCTATTCATGCTAAAATTTAAGATATATTTTCAATAGTAAGAATCTATACCTATCTCTCTCTTTTTTTTTTTTTTTTTTTTTTTTTTGCCATTAGATGAATATCCACCTATGTATGGAAAAAGTAGAAAATATTGTGTCAATGGAATTATGTGATTAAATTGGTGAGTCATATAGGATCAATTTATGAGGAACATGCTCATAAAGGCCCCTTGGTGAAGAAAATTGAAGGAAAATTCTCACAAATTTAAAATTTATCTCCTCTTTTCATCCCACAAAAATTTAAAATTTCTCAAAAGTTTTTACTTGAATATCACCCCTATTTTCCTCGATCGTCCAAACATGGCATTAATTTTAAACTTACTTATTTACTTGATTGATTCTTCTCGTAATGGTTTCACGTCCAAGTTTACCAGGATGGGCTCTTTTGATAAAATTGAAAAATTAGTGAAAAGTATTCATTTTTAAATGTTGATTAACTTAAATGCTCAAAAAGAGAAATAAAAATTTATAGACAAGAAATGAAAATTGATAATTGCATATTATTAATTTCATTCCAAACATAGAACAAGAATAATTGTCAATAAGTTCTAGTATCGTCCTCAATTATTTTTCTGTTGAATGAATTCAATAATCCCTCCCTTACTGACGACATTACATAAATTGTTGACTTACCGGAGTTTGCTTAGTGAATACTAATTAAAGTTATCAAATAAGTTTTATTTAATCAGTTAATGAAATTTGTAATTTTTAGCACATAATTTGGGTCATATAAACGATCCTCAAAATTGGAATTTTGAATGTGTTATGTCATTATATTTTAATGCTCGTCTTGTCATGACCTTTCTTTCCATTTTTGAGTTAGGACTTGACTGCATATTTAATTTTACACTTGTTTGTAAAAATCTAATCCTCAGTTCCGCCTATCACATTGTGTTAAAAAAAACCCTAAATATGTATAAAAAAAAGGCACATAAATTGGATAACCATTTTTTCCTAAAGAGTAAAGCTAAAAGTAGATAGGCAAGATTTGTATATCAATAAATACTTGCTATTTCTTATATTTTTTGCTTCCATGTGACGGTCATTATCAATATCTGCAACTTTGTCGCATTATTTTTGATTCACTGAAGGGCTTGGGAAGGAACTTCTATGCCTGATACAGTGTGCTCGTTAATTAATGTCGGGGATATTAAAGTTTCTACTACAATAAGTTATTTCTGATAAGAAATAAAAATAAAAAAGAAAACCACGCTACCCCTGAACCAGGTCCTGACTAAAATGAATTACCGTCGCTTGAGGGTATATGTGTATCGCCCCTAGATTTCATCAGTCTAATGGCCACGCGATATGCGAATATCCCCCGATTGGAAAAGCGTTTTTGTTATGACTATTTAGCTGTGAAATTATTCACAAATATGTCTTTAATATTAATTCCACTTTATGAAAAATTGTCTAAAAAGTTTTAAACCTATTGCACCTTTACTAATTCAATTCTAAATATTTTAACTGTATTAGTTGAGTCCTAAATCTTTTTATGTATTGCCAATTGAATCCATCTAGTCCATTTTGGTTGGAAATCCCTGAAGCTTGGTGACAGGCTAGAAGATGAAGGGAAAGAAAAAGGAAAAAAAGATAAAAATTACAAAAAATTATCAACGTAATCACTTGTTGTGTTATCTAGGATGGCAGCATCTATGTAAGCGATTTCTAGTAAGAATTGGGTGGATTGACTTAAATGACAACTTGAGAAGGATTAGGATTCAATTGGCATAATTAAAAAGTTTAAAACTAAATTGGCAAAAATACAATAGATTTAGGACTTCTTGAATAATTTACCCTTTCATCTCGTACAATCAAATTTAAAATTGGCTGATTTTTTTAACATCAATAGAAAAAAAATTATATTCATGTTAGGATTTAATTTGCATTGAAAATAGAATGTCAAAGAAAATCGATTCGTAGGTATGTAACATACATGATGAAGAATAAGCAAGCAAATACTTGCTAAATTATTTCCTAATACTCACATTCATAGAAATATGCATAGAAATTTCATTGTTAAAAATGATCTGAAACAGATCTCTAAACAATTTCATGCGCGCCCTTAATAGCATCAGGGCTGAAGGCATAGCACATTGAGGAACTCTTGTAATTTTCTATATACTACAACATAATTTATACAATTGAAAAAACTATGAAATAAGACTAACTAAAAAGAATTGCGTCTTTACCAAAAAAAAAAAAAAAAAAGAATTGCGTACAATACTATAAAAAATAAAAGAAATTAAATCGAACCATCTTTTAATTAGAGACAAATAATTTACACTTGGTAGATGAATGGAACCACTTTGTTTGCTAGGACCGGTTCGTATTAGAACATACGAAACACGGTTAATAATTCAGGAGCAAAATTAATTATAATCAAATTAAAATATAGACGGAAAGCAAAATGACTAAAGTAATCAGTAAGTATTATAGTTTTACCTTTAAGAAATCACATATTAGGCAACCTCAAATTTTTTTTTTTTTTTTTTGGTGGACAAAACCCTCATGTCACATAGGGGTGATCAGTTTTAAAGTAAGTATATTCTAGTTGGAACCTGCAACCTATCTTGTTATTACTAGTTTTCAGTTTTTGGATTCTAAAACCTACTATGTTTGCCTAGAATCGGTTTTGGAACCTACCATATTTTTTCGGTTTGGTTCTAGGGTATATCTAAGAACTTGTTTTTAATTTTTTGTTCCGTTTTTTGGTTCATTTTTTAAAGAAAAAATCATATGAGGCTATGAGTAATAAAATGATTTAAAGTAAAGGATGAACAACTAATTTGCCAAAAACAACAAATCCATGAGATGAATACGTAGTCATGTACAATTTTATGCAATAAAAAGTTTAAACAAGTAACATAAAACATAAATTATAAAACTCCATTCCCCATTCATCCATAAAAATTTAGGGAAAGAGGAAAAACTAGAGAGGAGTTCCGAGGAAGGACATAAGACAAAAGAGTACTAAACTTTGAATTTAGGAGAAAAAGAAATTAGGATTTTGGTTTTCTGGCTTATAAAATTGGTTTTGAAACTGGCTCCAAACAAGATGGTTCAGTCTAGTTCCTAGGTGGATATTCATTTGGAAACTACTCTTGAATCGGTTACAATTAGCTCAAAAAATTTGGAACCTATTCCTAGATCAATTTTTTTGGGGAGTTCGGTCTGATTCCTAGTTAGAATCGGTTTGTTGCACACCTCTAATGTCACAAGGCATCTTACAAAGAGCAGGCTACGGGAATACATAGGGAGTGCATGTTGTCGCATTAGGAAGAATTTTCCGAGAGATTCTTAGATGTCCCTTTCATTAAGTCAGACAAGGTTGGCCAACGTATTCTCCTTGGGAATATTAAACAATTACCCGGTGGAATATAGGAAAATACTCTTAGCTATCCTATTGAAACCTGAAGGGTTTTGTATCGTTGAAAAAACTATGTTTCCTTATATGAGCACCCGGAGAGCAGTTTAGGGCCCTCTTGTTTTCTTTTTGTTCAGAAAAAAGACGGGCGAATCTGATTATCCTCAGTATGCATTTTTATCGAGATATGTTCAAGTCCTGTTAAGAGCATTCCATGAGAAATTATGAATGCACTAAATCAACGTGGATACCACGACCTTAGGACTGCCACTGGGAGATGGAACAGTCAAGTGCCCGAAGTAGGCTTGGACAATATTTGATCCACTATACAAAAAAAGAAAAAAAAGAAAAAGAAAAAGGCCTATAGTATTAAAAAGTAACGGATTATATTTTACAATATTAGGAATACCTCTCAACTTGAAATAGGATCGAGTATAGTGATGAAAGGTCGAATAGCTTGCGTACTAAATACTTAGGGCGAAAGAGTGGTACTGTTTATATAACAAAATTCTTTGTTGTACTTTTATAATTAAAATTTTTGGAGTAAGCGGCGGCTCCACATGTAATTTAATTTAAGTAGGGAAAGTTTAAAACTTATAAGTAGATCTAACTTTGATATCATGTTAAATTCTGTTACTATAATTTGTGCTATTAAAATACAACATGGATTGAAAGTTAAAATGCAGCGCTGTGATGTTCGCTTGACATCGTCTCACGATTAGTGGGATGTTATTTCTTATGAAACCACCAATTAATACAAACTATACATATATATTTATGTCACTGTGATTTTTATGGTATGAATGTGAATGTCATTTAAGAATCTAAACAATGACCAAGAAAACGAGTAAAGAAACCTCATATTTTATTCTAACAATGACCAAGGAAACGAGTAAAGAAACCTCATATTTTATTCTGGACTAAACATTGTTTCTAGGACCAGCTAATAAGATCCTAGCGTGTAGCGCAGGCAACCATAATTAATTACCTCTAGTCTTTGCTGTGATCCAATTGCACTTTTCCTCAACTGGCCATATGTATGTATGCTAAAAACAGAGGCGAATACATTGCATTATTGGAAAAAGCCCCTTAAATTAAGTTAAGAAAAGGAGTTAATAAAAATGACATTGGTAAATAAATAAGTTCAGAGGACCGGCTCATGGAAAACCATTACAGAAAGGTATCTCAACTACCTTCTGCGGAAAGCGACAACAGCATGCGACTTACCAAATGGACCAATGAGACCTAAGTCCCCCTGAAAAGATATATTATTAGAGGTGATTGGTTTCAAGTAGAAGGCTCTCACCCTGGAACTAAGAACCATCGCTAAGGACTAACTCTATAAAATGAGAATTGAGAACTACCTATTGGTTTCATGAATCCACCCTAGAACTGGACGCCAGTCCAGTTTGGTTCCTAGGTGGGTCCATGGAGCTGGTTTAGTTTGATAATATAAAGTTTGAGATCTGCAGCAAGACCAAATAGAAGGTAATAATACACTCAGTAAACTTTCTGATGCCCAACGGTGCTCACCGAGGGCTCTACAAGAACCGTGTTCATTGAAGGGACGACGAGGGGGGTTTGATTGTGAAGTGTTAAAAAGATTGGCGACATCTCACGAAGCTCGACTTTTTCGAGTCATTGATAGATGTTAATGTCATCCCATGCGCTCCTTAAATAAGAGCAAGATGTTGAAGTTTGGCTTCTTGGTTGCTGCTAGTGCTGTGCTTTGTAGTTACAGACGCAGTGGCTGCTTGGCTCATGCTTTTTGAGTTTTGGACGCAGCTTGTTTACCCTACTAGTGATTTTAAGGGAAGCAGTGCCCGTTACGAATCCCTCCGCTTTCCTTTTTACACAGCCTTTTATTTTTTCGCTGTACCTACGAACACCAAGTCCTCTCTTCTCTTTGTACGTACGTACGTACGTAATGCATGTATGTAATGTATGTATAAATGTAAAAGTATGTTTCGGTCTGGGCATCTGGGTAGTCTGGATGGGTAGTTTTACATTGGAATTGAGAACCAGACCGCCTGTCACTAATTCCAATTTATTGAAACCGGAAACCAGACTGAACCCGTTGGAAACTACCCAATTCTGGGTGGTCTAGGTGATTCCTGATTCGTTTTCACAACCTCACATCTTATTATACTGATCCCTACGTATGAAACAAACCGTTCGGCTGATACAATGTCAAATTATCGTAATAAACAAACCTCAATGATCACCCTCATTTTCTAATCGAGCACTCCGCATGATTGGTCCAGCGGAATATTCAGTTAAAACGTCTCGACTCCCGAGGCCCTATAAAGAATAAAGAGCGGAGTCATCACTTCACATGGCAGGAAGAAATTGAGCAGATTCCAGCGAGAACCGATGGCGGTGGCGATGGGGGAAGAAGAAGGGCCGGAGTTCTCGACGGAAGCGAGAGAGGCGGAGAAGCTGAACATGAAGGAGCGGAAGGTCTCGTGGGCGAGGCTGCGCCGCGTCGACTCTCTCCACCTGGAGGCCGGTCGAGTCTCCATGTCCCACGCCCACTCCTCCCAGGTGCTCTTTGCAAATTGTGCATCTGTAAATGTTTTTTTATCAGCTAATTAATTCCATTTTCTGAATCTGAAACTGCAGTGAGATAGATCATTTTTATGCTTTTGTCATGGAATCATTTTTTCCTTATTGATCTTTCCGTTATTTTTACCTATTCAAGAAATACAAGTGACGGGGTAAATAAGTTTTACAGACAATTTGCTGCGTGACATGATAATGATAAGCTAAGCACGATAAATTGATTCTAGTTTTTCCTATTGATGGACTTGTTAAAATCTTCTTTCCCCTCATTTGTTTTTTCAATTAAATTGCTAATATAAATTATTTATAGGTGACTTGGCAAAGGACGATGAGTTTAGCATTTCAGAGCCTAGGGGTGATATACGGTGACATAGGGACGTCTCCACTCTATGTGTATGCGAGTACATTCACGGAGGGAATTAAGGACACTCAAGATATTCTTGGGGTTCTGTCGCTAATTATCTACACGATTGTCCTCATCCCCATGCTCAAATACATCTTCATCGTCGTCTTAGCCAATGACAATGGCGACGGTACTCACATATATCTCTATCATGCTTCACATGCTAGGATTATCAGCATATGACCATTTTCTGTAGGTTCACATGCCAATGTTATTTTCATCTATTTCCTTTTTTTTTTTTTTTTTTTCTGTTGGTGACCAAAGACTAATTTTGCAATTCTAACTAGTGTGCCTCATTCTTGCGTGCAGGAGGGACGTTCGCATTGTACTCGTTGATATGCCGATACGCAAAGGTGAGCTTGATCCCAAATCAGCAGCCGGAGGACCGAGAAGTTTCGAACTACAAGCTCGACATTCCGTCGAACCAGTTGCAACGGTCTGAGAAGATCAAGGGTATGCTTGAGAACAGCAAGAGTGCCAAGATCACGCTCTTTCTTGTCACCATTATGGCCACTTCGATGGTCATTGGCGATGGTGTTCTCACCCCATCTATTTCAGGTTTAGATCGCCATCCTATCTCGCTCTTTATCTATTACAATCCTTTCAAAGAATTCTTTCTCATCATTTTATGCACAACACAACATATATTTGGCAATTTTCCGTTTTCATGTTCTCACAGTTGAATGAAATTTCAATCGTTATATATGGAAATAATTTGAAAAATTATATCAAGGATTCCTAATAGTGCACAACATGATAAGGGCTTCTTTTTGCCAATGTTACGATGGAGACTTCAACAAGAAAACCGATAATTTCACAAACCTCGTGTTACAACAAAAGCCCACAAAGTCGTCTTCCTCCTTTTGAAGGAGAAAGTGTCTAATTGTTTTTCCTTTGGTACTGTACATGTACACTTCCGATTAGTCGTGCCGAAGGTTTTGGGAAGCAACGTCAACCCTTTATCACAAAATAAACTAGATATTTTGTGCATCTTGAAAGCTAAGATAACCTCTCTGTTCCTTTTGTCTTTCTTTTGGGTTCCTGCAGTTCTATCAGCAGTGAGCGGGATCAAGTCACTGCACACAGGTAAATATTATTAGCAAATAGAAAATACAAATGTGCTTCTAAAATCAAGATACAACTCTCTTCTTTTTGTCACGCATATACTAATTTATTGATAGACGTATACTTATGTATGGACATGCAGATGCTGCGGTGGGGATATCGGTGGCGATCCTGATAATCCTCTTCTACGTCCAAAGGTTTGGGACGGATCGCATCGGGTTCTCCTTCGCGCCCATTGTCTTAATTTGGTTCATGCTCCTTAGCGGGATCGGGCTCTTCAACCTGTTCAAGTATGACATCGGTGTGTTGCGTGCCTTCAACCCTAAGTACATCGGTGACTACTTCAAACGCAATGGCAAGCAAGCCTGGATCTCGCTCGGCGGCATCTTCCTCTGCATTACAGGTTCGCGTGTTTTTTTTTTCCCCTTTCTTTTGGCTAGACAAGTAGGTTAAAATTTAAAGCTCGTTGATATGGATGGTTGAATTAAATCAGGCACTGAGGCCATGTTTGCTGATTTGGGTCATTTCAATGTTCAAGCAATCCAAGTAAGTAGATACAATTTCCTTCGCCTTAACTTTCAACATAAAGAGGCTCCTTTTGACTTCTTTAGGAATAGTTAATCAATTTTGTTTTGATTATCATTATTTGCTTTAGGACTCCGTCCATTGAGGAAATGATGCCAATAACAAAAGCACAGACTTTCTGAATCTTGCTCTCTGAATTCGTGGTCCCAATCCAAACGCACATAATTTAGTTCTCTCTATTTTATGAACCACACAATTGAAAGCGTCCACTGAACCTTTTCTTATATAGTCCTATGCACTAAATATAAAGCTAGTAACATGTGTTCCCATTGTTGAGGTTGATTATTGGGGTGTACAATTGATGCAGATCAGCTTCTCTTTCCTCACATTTCCTACACTAGTGACCGCATATAGCGGACAAGCGGCTTATCTCATGAAGCACCCTGACCATGTTGACAACACTTTCTATGACTCAATCCCAGGTATGTAAAATTGAAATACCGCAGGTCATGTAAATTTCATGAAAGGTAAGGTCTAGCCAAAAAAACAAAAAAAAATGATTAGTATGATTGCCATGATCAAGAATTAGAAAATTGACCCGAATTAAGCTCCGGAAGGTAAATCACGTGCGATGTCTTGTCATGAGCCTGCAAAAGATTATAAGGCCTCCCGCCGGCAGTGTAAAGGAGCCTGCCTTTGACGATGTTTCGTGACTGCTGTTGATCGATGGGCAGGACCATTGTACTGGCCCATGTTCGTGGTCGCGGTTGCCGCAGCGATCATCGCGAGCCAGGCAATGATCTCGGGGGCGTTCGCCATCATCTCACAGTCGCTGAGCTTGGGCTGTTTCCCAAGGGTCAAGGTGGTGCACACGTCGGCCAAGTACGAGGGCCAGGTTTACATACCGGAGGTGAACTACATGCTCATGGTAGCTTGCGTCTTGGTCACTGCGTGCTTCCGATCCACAACCAACATCAGCAATGCCTACGGTAAGCCCCAAACACATGGCTTCATTGAAGGAAAAATTGATTTGAAAAATATGTTTTGAAAACTGAATACTTATATCACTTAATATGATTAATCAATTAAAAGCATTTCACCTTCAACAACAATTTATGTATAAGCATTTACGTCGATAGTGAAAATATTTTTCGTACGTTCATTTTATAAGTGATTCAAGTAATTATTATAAAAAAAGAAATGTTAACTTGTATTACGCAAAACAAATGGAGCCCTCATTTCCATTCGAGAATTCTAATAAGGTTATATTAATTTGGTCCTATTTTGGTGGCTTTTATTATATAGTTTGTCTCATGAATGTTTGGTTGCAGGAATTGCTGTGGCAAGTGTCATGATGATCACGACTTGCTTGGTCACTCTCATCATGCTCGTGATATGGAAGACGCGCATATGGTGGATCGTGCTCTTCTTCACCATCTTCGGCTCGATCGAATTGCTCTATCTCTCGTCAGTCTACTACAAGTTCAAAGAGGGCGGTTTTCTGCCGCTTGTGTTCGCCGCCTTCCTCATGATCATCATGATCATGTGGCACTACGTCCACAAGCAACGGTACATGTACGAGCTCAAGAACAAGGTCTCAGCTGACTTCATCAGAGATCTTGCTGCGAACCGAAGCATCAACCGGGTCCCCGGGGTTGCCTTCCTCTACTCTGAGCTCGTGCAGGGCATTCCTCCAATATTATCACATTTTGTGGAAAATATTCCATCTATCCATTCAGTTCTAGTGCTCGTCTCAATCAAGAACCTCCCGATCAGCAAGGTCGCACTCGAGGAGCGGTTCTTGTTCAGGCACGTCGAACCAAGGGGCTTCAGGATGTTTCGCTGTGTTATACGGTATGGATACAATGACAAAATCGAGGAGCCGCACGAGTTTGAGCACCAATTGATGGAAAATTTGAAGGAATTCATCCGGCATGAGTACTTCTTGGTCGAGGCCGGGAACAATGATCACAACCAAAAGGATGAGATGGCCAAAATCAATGAACCTCATTCGCCATTGCTTGCAGAATTTGGACAGGCCAAGGGATCAACCGTCCAAATGGAGGAGTCACTGCCACAGCCAGACCCGTCCAATCTCTCTTCCAATTCTATCCAATCATTTAACGTGATCACGTCAACGAATTCTCCCAATCGAACTGTGTTTAGTCCGATCCAAGCGGCCGACGAGGAGATGCAATTTGTGCAGAAAGCAATGGAGAAGGGTGCGGTGTACCTCCTCGGGGAAGCCGAGGTGGTCGCCGAGCCGAACTCATCCGTGTTCAAGAAGATCATTGTCAACTACGCCTATAGTTTTCTCAGGAAAAATTTCAGGCAAGGTGATAAAATTATGGCGATCCCAAGGAATAGGCTCCTAAGGGTTGGTATGACATATGAGATATGAATGCAAAGAGAACACTGCTTATGGTCATATATAATGTGGCAACTATTAATGGGAAAGTCGTTAAACGCATGTTTGGAGTGAGAGCACAAGTTAAGGAAATGTTATGTTCAAGTTTAATCACTATTGGCTTTCTTTAATAAAAAACATATTTTACAATGTACCTCTTGGGCGTCTATTAATAAATGTTCTAGCCATATTGTTGTAAATTACCTTTTCCCTGGATGATACAAGAAAATTCAATTAGTGAATCAATGATATCCACAAATGTTTCGGGCTGTCGATTAAACATGCTTAGTAGGCAGACGAGCTTGAGTATTGTTAGAAAATGTCTTGATTTTGAACTCAGTGAGCGAGGCCTGTCCGAGTTGAATTATAGGGAAGCATATCGATTAAGAGAAAGTCTGGAAATTAGATTTTGTGAACGTCCTAATATGTGCCATTTGAACTCCTGATTTCCTTTTCAATGTTGGAGTGCAAGTTGGAGAAGGAATACGATGTCCTATATTACATATATTTTAAGAAGTGGTTCTATAGCTGCACAAAGAAAGAAGTCCACAAGCCAAATCAATTTTTCAAGTTTCTTTTTCATGTATTTCACTCGGCGATTTGTGTAGTACATCCAATTTTTTTTTTGGGTCAAAAGAAAGACTTACTATTACTTGATTAAGGAGGAGTCTTACATAATACAGATGGAGAAAGATCTGCACATAAAATATTCCATAGAGGAAAAGGGGGAGAAATCAGCCAATTACATGGGAGAGAATTTAGGCGATGATTCCGTGCAATCCAATCCGCTGCCGCATTTATTTGGCGTGGATTTTTGGATTGACCCCACTCAGTAGGTATGCCCAAGTACTTTCCTGTTTTCTGTAGAATAGGAACTCTTAGTTCTGTGGCCAAATTATGTTTTAATACTGCTGGGCAATTACCACTGAAATAAACCCCTGATTTGTTTAAATTGATTGCTTGACCCGTTGCATAGCAATATTGGTTTAGTAGTTGGGCAACATTTTGGCACTCTAATATAGTTTCATCCAGAAAGAATATCACATCATCAGCAAACATTAAGTGTGATAGCTTAGGGCAAGATCTGTTTATTTGTATGCCTTTGATTGTACCATCTTCTAATGCTTTTTTCATCATCCAGGTTAACACATTGGACATCAGAATGAAGATATAGGGTGAGAGTGGATCACCTTGTCTAAGGCCTCGCAAAGGATGGAAAAAAGAGGTAGGTTCTCCATTGACTTTCACACTGAAGGTAACTGTTGAGATACATTGCATAATTAATGAGACCCATTTTACATTAAACCCCATGTGCAGCATGATATCTCTCACAAAATCCCATTCGATCTTGTCATATGCTTTCTGCATATCAAGTTTTAGAATGGCCTGATGCTTTTTCCTCTTTTTTGTTACACGTAGTTGATGCAAAACCTCCTGTACTATGAAGATATTGTCCTGAATTTGTCTCCCTGGAACGAAGGCCCCCTGCTCTGGTTCAATGATAAGTGGCAGCCATCTCTTTAGTCTGTTGGCTAAGATTTTTTATATAACTTTATAACTAAAGTTGCACAGACTAATGGGTATGAATTGACTGATGTTTTAAGGGTTTTTTATTTTGGGAATCAGCACAATATTGGTCTGATTGAGTCGGGGGTCCAGAACACTCGTCTGAAAGAACTTATGTACAAGCTACATCAGGTCAGTTTTTATAATTTCCCATGATTGTTGATAGAAAATTCCATTGAACCCATCAAGGCCAGGGGCCTTGTAAGCTCCCAATTGAAACACAGCTACATGGATCTCCTCCAATGAAGGTACTGCCACCAGATCTTCATTTATATTCTCTATTATTGGGGACGGGCATTGATTTAGGATAGGCTGGTAGTATCGTGGACCCTCAGTCCTGTATAGATTCTCATAAAAAGATTGAATATGTTTCTGTAGCATCATAGGTTCTCTGCACTAGCTATTATCCTCTAATTGCAACATTGAAATGCGATTTTGTTGCCTCCTGTTGACTGTTGTAGCATGAAAAAACCGTGTGTTCTGGTCTCCCCAATGTAGCCATTTGATGCGTGACCTCATTCCCCATAACTGTTCTTCCTATTTTCTGAGAGTGTTTATTTGACTGATAATTTGCTGCCCTGTATGCTTACTCGTGTTCTGAGCTATTTGATTCATCAGAACTGTTAATGCTTGCTTTAGCTCTTTGATCTTTGTGTAAGCATTTGCAAAATTCTCTTTGCTCCATTGAGTTAATACTTGTGATGTCCTCCCTAATTTCTCTGCAAAAGGGAAGTTTTGGCTTAATTTCTCTGCCCATACTTGCTGAATAACTGCCTGATAATCTGCATGTTTTGTCCAAAACGCTTCCAATTTGAACTGTTTCTTCTTTCTTCTTACCCCAGGATACAATCTGAGGACTAAGGGACTGTGGTCTGATCCTATAGCTGGTAGGGCTTGGATTTCTGCTTCATAGAAGGTAACTCGCCACTCTAGAGAACATAGCACTTTATCGAGTCGCTTTTTAACCAACTCTACTCCCTCCCTGTTATTGGCCCATGTGAATGCACATCCATGACTTTCTACATCCATTAGGGATAGATCATTAATCATGTTTCTGAAAGCTGCAATTCTTCTATTGTTTGCTTCTTTTTTCCCTACTTTCTCCCACACATACAAAATCTCATTAAAATCTCCCATACAGATCCAGGGAAGAGAAGCTGGAGGCTTAATATTTCCCAACACATGCCATAATGATATTCGCTCACCAAAATCAGTAGATGCATGGACAAAGGTAAGCTGCATAAGTTGTTTACTCTCAAGGTCAATACACTACACATCTATGAACTGTTTTGAACTTGCTTGCACTTTTAAGATGATTTCCTCTTGCCACATGATTGCCAATCCCCCCACTATTCCTGTTGGATTAACCAAGTGTAATCTCTGGAACTGAAGTTTTTTACAAATCTTTTCCACCATAGATGCTTTATTTTTCGTCTCCATAAGGAAGAGTAACTTAGGCATTTCAAGAGCTATTAAAGCTCTTAATTCCCGGATTGTCAGGGGGTTGCCCAGCCCCTGACAATTCCAATTAACGATTTTCATGGCTTCAATGATGGCTTATTAGGGCTAGCCACCAAAGCCCATTCTTGTCCATCTTGGATCAGTTTCACGGAGGTCTCTAGAAGTTCTATATCATCTGTGAGGATAGGGGATGTTGCTGGTATGCATTTCTATTTTTTTGCCTTTTGTACTTTCATAGTCTTCTTGCTGCTATTCCCAACTTTTAATAATAGTGGTTTTTGAGTTTCAGGGTATAATACCTGTTTTCCACGATCTCGGACTTCTGCTACAATAGGTACATTTACTGGGCTTATCACCTATTCTGGGCTGCATTCTGATTGCTTTTTGCTGCATGCTACTATTTGCATATCAGATGCTGGCTCTCGATCACTAGAATTCGTTCCCCTCGATTGATTTGATGGAACAGTACTGTTTCTTCCATTACTAATTCCTCCTCCATGTTCCCGTAAAACACATCCCAATAGGGGTTGTGATCACTAGTTTCTGCCTTCAACCAGGGTCCATATAACCCTTTTTTGTTCATTGCCCAGGGTGAGGTTGCATATGGAATTTCAAGACAGTCAGTTGCATAATGCCCAATTTTGCCACAAGAGAAACAGTAATGTGGGAGACGCTCGTACTTGAACTCCACCCATATCCAGTTATTGCCGATATCCAGAATAGCTCCCGATTTCAAAAGTGAAGTCAGATCAATCTCAACTCTAACTCTACCTCCTCTGTTCTGAGCATTAGTTGTTGAGTCGAGTTGAACTTCTATTACATTTCCCACCCTTTTGCCCAGATCATTAAACACTTTGTCTATTCTCCAATCAGGGGGAACTCCTCCAATGCGCACCCAGAATTCTGGTAAAATCATAGCAATGCTCAGAGACTTCAGGGAGACACTGTTTCAGAACAAGCAAGTTTGTGGAATATGACCAAGGTGAGTTCCTCTTTATTCGCTGCTTTTCCTCCTCCGTTGGAAATACAAAACTGAAGTGCCCCGATTCCTTCTAAGAGCATATAACCTCTTCTGTTTTCCATGCTTTTTTCATTGTAGTTATGAAGGCAGGATAATTCACATTTGGTTTGGAGTACAATTTACCGAAAAGAGTACGGCTACATTCATCCCTTTTCTGTTGAGGTATTTCATCAGACACTTCGACTACATCTTCTTCAGACCACAGGTACCTAAGACTTTTGCATAATGCAACCACTCTCAACTCATTTTCCTCTTTATTTTCCATTTTCACTAACTTTCAAACGTTTTCCAGAGGAGTATCAGATCTAGGCTATCAACATCCCTGAGCCTACCCAGATTCAACTTTATCCAGATCCTGACTTCTATCACTCCGATCTCGTCAGCCAAGCAAACAACTAGAAAGAAAACATCCGGAAAACATGTATAACTGATACTCTACTTATAATCTGTACCCAAAGCAGCAAACATCACTCCACCTGAAGGATACCTACGAACAAGATCATCCCGACTGGTGAAGTCTAGATGCATCCAGATCACTGAAAGATGCTTTCGATCAGGATCCCATTTGATGGAGTCCAGAGGCACCCAGAGATCTAACCAAATTCCTTAAAAGTGATTTTTCTTGAGTTTTTTTCATTTTTTGGATGTTGAGAATGGAACAGGATTACATGAAAGAAAGCCAGTAAATTAGGGTTTAGGGCTTGAAGAAAGGGGGTGGACGCTACCATGAGGTAGAGAGAAAACTCGCATAGGCGAGAGAATGCAATGGCAATGTTCACTCTGTGATTTCTAAATGTTGAGTGAAAAGAAGAGCTTCAAAAGTGGGAATTTAGTACATCCAATTGAGATCACTTCTTTTGCTGAAGGTGTGAGTATTTGAAAGCTGCAAGGTAATTCTCTCTGATATGTCAAGCAATTACGTGAGATGTGTTCTCATCATGTGATGCCTCGCATGAACCAATTCACCACTTTCCATGTTGCAAATAGTGGTATAGTTCTCTTGGGAATTACATAATTTGCAAGGTTGTGGGGATTGGGACAATTCAGATTGGGATAGACAATAGGGGTTGTTTACACTAATAGATGTGAGGCATGACGATGTTGACTAAGAGAGCGTTGTTGAATGGTCAAAAGACATGAAAGTTGGACTTGTGTTAGCATTGTATCTAATGGGAAATGATGCTAGATTAAATTCAGTATAGCTTGCATTCAGCCAAAAATCGGTTAAGTACACATCATGGAGACGTCTAGGGTCCATATCCACATCCTTCAAAAGAAAGTGCCTGCTATATACTGACATACATTGACAATTATTCGAGGAACGTACGAATTTATTGTTTACGGAACAAATTCAAGGAATATGCTTGATTCAAGAAGTTTAAATCGAGTTGATCGAGAAGTAATTAGATAAGTAGATCAAGTATCAGAACAAATAGCAAGATTACTGAATCTTGTCAAAAAGAAGGGAATGCAAACACAAAACAATGCTTGAGACACCACAACAAAATGATGCCCTAGAATGAATAATTGAATTCCACTTGAACAAGCTCGATGTATACTTTCATATGCAAAACTGGGCGAGTAATTTTTTTTCGAAGTAGTGAACATGATTTGTTACCTGGTCAATCGATCTTCATTATCTACTATCGAGTGGAAGACTTATTAAGAAGTATGGTTGGTAAAACCTATTAATACTTCAAATTATGAGAGTTTGGATATCATGCATATACTAATATGAGTGATATTAAGCTTGAGTCAAGGATGAAGAAGTGCATATTTCTGATTATGCACATAAAGTGGAAGTTTGTAGGAAGAAATTCATCAATTCTAGTCACTTGGTTTTCTAGTCAACAAAGACATGATCTATGATGAGACTATTATGCTTCAATAGAGTTGTCACAAGACACAACTAGTAGAGCCAATGAATTATGGCCTCAATAGTGAGATGAACCTGTAGGTGTACTCTGAAGACGCTCATATAGATAACAAAGGTTGAGAATGGAGGTGAGCAATATTTCCTAAAGCTGGCCATATTATTAACATCCAAATATGCTTGCAAAGTTTGTCATACTTATTAAAGAAAATTTCTTAGAGATCAAATTCGCCAATAACGGTGGAATTCAATCCTTGATAAAAACCAATTAATTTATGCAATGTTCTATCTATTTCCTTCTGCATGTAAAAGCTAGAGACACAATAGATCATTAGTAGCGAGGTTTTCATTCGGATAAATCATTTGTGCATTCCATAACTATTGAGGATAGAATTCACCAATAATGATGCAATCTAACTCCGAAATGAAAAATGTTTTTGTTTTATCATCCTGCATTCATTTTTCTCATTGGACTTTTTTTTTCGCACTTTTAAACTAGGGACATCATCATAGTTTCCTTACCTTGGGCTTGGTGCTCAAATGTTTTATAGATCGAGGCTCCGAAATCAATGTTGCCAGCCCAATTTATTTTTTATGGTAAACCCCATTTGGGTTTGTTAGCTCAATCCGAGCTCATTATGTTGGAGAAATCTTTCCAGAATATTTTGAAGCTGACAAAACGTTTCTTTCAGTCTAAAGTCTGGAAGTTCGAGACCGTCGCTTTAAAGTCCGAAGACTTTGTTCTCTCGAGACTCAAGACTCAAGACTCAAGACCCAAGACTTAAGACTCGGGACTCAAGACTTAAGTCCGTTCTCACCGACGCCTTTCTAATCCAAAGGACGAAGGAAATCCAAAGCCGAGGTTTATGGTTGAGGATTCGATCCTATTCTCTCGGAATAGATTCTTTGGTTGGATAATCATTTCGGATTCTTTAATTCTTATCTAAGATCGATTGAAGATCCGTTGGTCGACGAAATAATCTTGGAATGTTCTATTCATGGAAACCGAGATCCCGATTGTATGGGCGAACAGATTGATGGGCTATCATCGATTCCTTAAATAGCTCGGATGATCTTCTTGATTGATTCCGTCCAACGGGTAGATTGGAGGAATTCCTTTGGTAAGTGCCAACGGCTATGATGGCATGAAGGAGTATAAAAAGAAGTCGTTCTAGTTATTTTAAGAGGGTGATTGATAGAAAAATTCCAGTCGAAGATCCTTGATTGTTGTTTGAGACTGCTTCGAGCGAAATTGTAAACAGAGAGAGTATATACTTGGTGACGCCTTGAGTGAGTGTGGTAGATCATCTACACCTAGAAATCAAGGAAGATCAACACCGTAACATCTCTTTGATCATAGTGGAATCCAGCCAATCGGCTGTCGGTGTAGAAGAGTGGACGTAGGCTTGAATCAAGCCGAACCACTATAAACCGAGTGTTCAATTCTCTCTTTCCCTTACTCGGTCTCTCGATTGATATTTAACTCTTGCGATTGAATCATTAATTGTTTAAATATCGTACAAGCTTCGAGAAATTTTTTATATACCTATTCACCCCCTCTAGGTACTCATACTAGCTATATCAATTGGTATCGAGCCCGTGTTCTCACTTTGTTTGAAGTGTTTTACTTCGAGTAAAAGATCCATGGCTAGTATGCTAGCACCGGGCTGATGGAAGGGCAAAGCAATACCAGACCTCCCTACTTCGATGGAAAGGATTACAACATCCGGAAGAACAAGATGAAAGCTTTCCTTCGATCAAAGGATCCTCTGGAATGGGACGTTGTGGAAAGAGGAATCACTCCTGCCTGCTTCAATCTCCGAAAGAGGGAAAGAAACTGTTGAAGCCAGCGAATGTCTCAAGAAGAGATAAACAAGAGACAAGCACTCGATGCTAAAGCAATTTATTCTTTATATTGTGCTTTATCTCCAACTGAATATAATAGAATATCTTCTTGTGTTACAGCAAAAGAAGTATGGGATAGATTACACATCACCTATGAAGGGACAGATCGAGTGAAGGAGACCAGAATTAACATTCTTCTTGGTCAATATGAAGCCTTCAAAATGAAACCAGGAGAATCTATAACTCGACATGTTTAGTCGTTTTACGATATTGTCAATGGTCTTGAGAACCAAGGACAAAAATTTCTGATCCCATGAAGGTGAACAAACTTCTGCGTGGACTCTCTAAGGATTGGAATCATATAAAGACTTCAATAAGAGAAACGCAAAGAATCATGCCATTATCTCGTAGACGAGCCGATTGGAACTCTTCAGTCTTACGAAGTGGAACGAATTAATGAAGACGAAGATCCAAGAGGTAAGAAATCTATTGCATTAAAATCAAATGACGATTCGATGATGCAGATTCTCAAGATGATATGGATGATGAGGAGCTCGCTCTTATGATAAGAAGATTCAGAAAACTGAATAGAAAAGGCGAAGGTTCATCCCAAGGAAACAAAGTTTTCGAGACAGCAGACCAAGTCTCATGATGATGAGGAACCAAACAAAGATGTAGTTTGCTTCGAATGCAAAAAGAAGGGACACATCGGACCCAACTGTCCTCTTCGAAAAGAAAAGAGGAAAAGCCGAGAAGTTTCGAAAGGCTCTCAAAGCGAAAACCTGGAGTGATACGTAATGTGAAGAGAGTGATAATGAATACGCCAACATATGTTTGATGGCACATTCGGACTCGTTCGTATTCTGGATCGACTCGAAATGAATTTGAGGTAAGTAATTTTAAAATTCCTGTCAAAGTCTCTAAATATATTGATGAACTGTGTTTCAGTCTCAAGACTTCTCTCAAAAGAATTTCCGAACTTAAAAAGGAAAACTCATTTCTGAAACAAAAGGAAATTATTTTAGAAGAAAGAATTAAAAGTCTAGATCTAAATGTTTCTGCTCTTAAAGAAAAAGAAGATGATCTCTTGAAAGAAAATGTTTTCTTAAAAACAGACTTATCAAATATTTCAAAGAAGTTTTCGATAGGATCCGAAAAGCTTGAAAAAGTGCTTTCAGTCAAAGACCTTACTTTAATAAGTCTGGTCTAGGTATGACAAAGGGAAACAATCCCCTTGATTGATTTTCCAAAAGTAAAAGAAAGAATTAAGAAAAGACCATCAAAAGAGGCTTATAAAAATCATTTCAAAAGAGTGTTTGTAAAGTCGAGGTCGAAATGCTTTAAGGTGTTCTAAGTGTAACAAATCGATCATTTTGAAAAAGAATGTCCTATGGTTTGGAAGCTCTTAAGAGAGTATGGCCTAATAATGCTCATCCTACTAACACCAAAGGACCCAAGAAAGTTTGGGTACCAAAGAAAGCTTGAGACTCTCTTTTGAATGCAGGTCTCTGTCAAAAAGAAGAT
This sequence comes from Eucalyptus cladocalyx, assembly GCA_017140615.1. NCBI lineage: Eukaryota > Viridiplantae > Streptophyta > Magnoliopsida > Myrtales > Myrtaceae > Eucalyptus > Eucalyptus cladocalyx. Next base: position 41,392,801 of record CM029522.1, read on the forward strand.
AAAGTGGTATCTTGACAGCGGATGCTCAAGACACATGACAGAGACTCAAATTGTTTCATTAAGCTTATTCAAGTAAATGGTGGAAAAGTTTCTTTCGGAGGAAATAGCAAAGGAAGTATTGTGGGATTCGGGACTGTAAAAATTGGAAATCTCACAATAAGCAATGTCTCACTAGTGGAAGGACTCAACTACAATCTACTCAAGATTAGCCAGGTGTGATACTGGTTACAAGATCTCCTTTCAAGAAGGCATATGTTCGAACTAGCAAAGATTCGACTCGAGTCTTTTATGGGTCAAGGCATGGAAACATCTACCTCCTTGATGTACAGCCAAATGAAGAACAATGCTTAATCTCAATTCAAGATGAAGCAGTTCTATGGCACGAAAACTTGGCCATATCAACAAGAAGCAATTAGCCAAAATCTCTTCTAAGCAGCTTGTTCGAGGTCTACCTAAATTGCCATATCTAAAGTCTCGACCTATGCACTCCATGCATTCTCGGGAAAGCAGTAAGAAATTCATTTAAGCAAGTAAATCATGTATCTACTAATCATGTATTACAGTTGCTTCATATGGATCTCTTCGGACCAACAAGAACCCGAGCATTGGAGGTAAGAAGTATTGTCTAGTAATTGTAGATGATTACTCTCGCTTTACCTGGTATATTTTCTTGCAAGTAAGTCGAAACTTTTTCGTACTTTGAGAAGTTTGCTAAAAAGGTTCAAAATGAAAAAGGATTTGCTATTTCAAGTATAAGAACAGATCATGGAAGTGAATTTGAAAATCAAGATTTTACAAAATTCTGTGATAAATCTGGTTTTAATCACATGTTTTCCTCTCCGTATACTCCGAGCAAAATGGAGTTGTGGAAAGAAAGAATAGATCTCTTCAAGAAATGGCTAGAACACTTTTAATTGAAAGTAAAATTTCTTCACGATTTTGGGCTCAAGCGGTTTCAACTGCATGCTATATTATAAATAGAGTCTTTCTAAGACCTATTCTTGAGAAAACTCCCTATGAATTGTTCAAAGGTAAGAAGCCTATTGTTTCATACTTTCATGTATTCGGTTGCAAATGTTTTATTTTGAAAAATGCAAATGATCGAGTTGGTAAGTTTGAAGAAAGATCGATGAAGGCATCTTCCTTGGATATTCTCGCATCAAGCAAAGCCTACGAGTCTATAACAAGAAAAGCCATCTGTGGAAGAATCAATGAATGTCAAATTCCAAGACTCGAGCGCAAGATGAATCCAACAGACTCAATATGAAGAATCAACTCACGCTAGACCTTCCAAAGTCTTCAACTCAAGAAGCATCTCGACTCGAAGTCCATCATCAAGATACTCATGAAGATTCAAATAAAGAAAGAGATCATCAACCAAGCAAATCAACCAAGAATCGGAAACACAAATCCAGTCATCCCAAAGATCTCATTATTGGCGAAATCAATGAAGGAATCCGCACTGATCAAAAAGGCGTGAAGAGTCTAGTCTTTGTTGCTCTCATCTCGAAATTGAACCAAAAAGCATAGAAGAAGCTTTATCTCGATGAAAGCTGGATCGAAGCTATGCAAGAGGAGCTCGACAGTTCAATATTAATGATGTCCGGGAATTGACATCTAAACCGAAAGGTAAAACTGTTATTGGAGCCAAATGGGTATTCGGGAACAAGATGAACGAAGAAGGAAAAGTCGTACGCAATAAAGCAAGACTCGTGGCCAAGGGATACACGCAAGAAGAAGGAATAGACTATGACGAGACTTACGCACCGGTTGCAAGGTTAGAAGCTATTCGTCTATTACTTGCGTTTGCTTGTTACAAAAATTTCAGGTTATTCCAAATGGACGTCAAAAGTGCTTTCCCCGAATGGATTTATCCAAGAGGAAGTTTATGTGGAACAACCGCCTGGATTTGAAGACCCAAAGAAGCCAGACTCGCTTCGACTGAAAAAGGCTCGTATGGTCTCAAGCAAGCACCTCGAGCTTGGTACGACGACTAAGTAAGTTCTTATTACGAACGGATTTGTCAAAGGTAAAGTAGATACTACTCTGTTCATAAAAAGGGAAAACAAAAGTTTCTTACTCGTTCAAATATATGTTGATGACATTATTTTTGGATCTTCTAATGAAAGTCTTTGCAAGAAATTTTCTAAGTCTATGCGGGACGAATTTGAAATGAGTATGATGGGAGAATTAACTTTCTTTCTCGGTCTTCAAATAAAGCAATTGAAGGAAGGAACTTTTATCTTCCAAGAAAAATATGCTAATGATCTTGTCAAAAGATTTGGATTGGAAAATTGCAAGAAGACCGACATACCAATGTCATGCTCTCGAGAAGATAGACAAGGATGAAGAAGGGAAGAAAGTAGATCAAAAGTCAGACGGAGCATGATCGGCTCACTTCTTTATCTTACCGCTTTCTAGACCGATATTTTGTTGAGTGTTTGCATCTGCGCTAGGTTTCAATCAGATCCTAGAGAATCACATCTCATTGCCGTGAAACGTATTATCAAATACGTTGCTTCATCCGCAAAGCATCGGTCTTTGGTATCCAAAGAGGGGAGACTTTAATCTTCTAGGATACTCGATGCGGATCCGCCGGTTGCAGAGTCGATAGAAAGAGCACTTCGGAACTTGTCAATTGCTTGGAAACAGGATGTGTCTTGGTTCTCAAGGAAGCAAAGCACCGTAGCTCTCTCAACGACGTGCAGAGTATGTAGCTCTTGGAAGCTCGTTCGCAGATTCTATGGATAAAACAACAACTACAAGACTTTGGCATTGAAGACTCATGCACGTAAATCAGATGTGACAACACCAAATAACGATCAATCTCACCAAAAATCCAATCCTTCATTCAAGAGCAAAGCATATTGAGATTCGTCATCACTTTATTAGAGATCATATTCAAAATGGAGAAATCTCTATTCAATTTGTTGATTCAAAGAGCCAACTAGCAGATATATTTACAAAGCCTTTGGAGAAAAATCAATTCGATTTTATCCGCTCAAGACTCAACATTTTGAAGCGTGAAGAAGTTAAAGTCTAGAGACTCACCAGCTCTAAGACTCTAAATCCCGAGACTCAATCATTCATGGCTAAAAGACCGTAAGTTGCTATTCTATCTAAAAGGTACTAATTCTTGTTTATCTTATCTCGAAAAGGTACGTTCTTTTATTCAGATATAATTCGTGTGAAATTTGAAAACTTGTCTTTTTAGAGGAAGTTATTTTTGGCGTTTATTGATTTTGAAAAAGAAGTGTTCGTACACTTTCCTTGTGCCGGTTAAACTTCTCTTTTCAAATCCGAGGCACATATAAATTCACGGTTATTCTACCCCAAATTTTCAAAACCCTAAAAAGCACTCTCCTCTCGATACTTTTTTCTACTCTTTGTTCATTGTCGAGAAAGTGGTCATCTTTCTTGGGAAAAGCAAGTGAAGGAATCCTCCTATAGACAAAGGAAGATGTCGTCTTCGAGGAAATCATCAAGAATCGCAAAACGGGGGACCACGAGAAATGGAGAAGGGACCGACACACTTCGATCTTACGAGGATGAAGACTTACCAAGTCAGCGACAAAGTCCGATTCGCTCTCCTCCACGTCATTCAGCATCTCCCCGCCCCACAAGGTGCAAATCTGGAAGAAGAGATAATCGAGGATGCCGACCCAAGAAGTCCAAAAACCCTCTGTTATCTATAAGCTTTATCGTGCGTTGAAAGTCACCGGCACTTCATTAAAGTATATAGATGACTTCCTTAAGGACAAAAATTATGGGAATGAGTATCTTTTTCTGCGGAAAATGGAGGAATTGGGAATTGCTCCTAAAGGAAGGGCAATGGAGGCTCTTGAGAACATTCCCAAGATCCTCGTATGCCGGACAAAATCGATTGACGGAACGATGATGACAAAATGTTCCTTGAATTTAAACCAAGAATGGGTGTGGCAGCGAATGTGAAAGGAAATCGGATGGATTTGTTTAAATCCAAGGATCAGGAGAAAGTGTATTTCAGGCTGTTGAAAAGAGGGGTGATAAACCCTAGAAGTGTCGATTTTGACTTCCTGGACTCCATCAACGTGAACTTAAGAGAAAAGTTGAAATTGCTTCAACTTGAGACTTTCTCGCTCCGACTCTACAGACGGGTATGCTCAACGACCGCCTATTTCTATTCAAATCTTAGCTTTTTGGATGCGAATAGAATTTCATTCAGTTGTTCGAGATCAAGTCTACGTGGTAGATGTGAATATGTTGGCGGACATTGTTGGAGTTGAACGGGACGCTATCTCCCTATCAAAGTCTCACCGCTCGTACTACTCGGATCTTGTTAAAGATATGGACGCAGAGAAGAAAATTACCTACTCGAGGATGAAGGCCATCAACATCGTGCTTCATAAGATTGTGATTAACCTCTCGCACCAAGTCTACGTCAAAGACTTCGTGTCTCTTCCCCGAAGCAAAGTTGATGTATGCGATCAACTCGGACGGAAGTTTTCTCCCCGCACACTATTCTCTTCCATATGTACGAGCATTGTCAAAAGACAAAGGACAATTGCCTTATCCTGGTCTGGTGACCAAGATCTTCAGACATCTGAACATTGAACTACCGCATACATTTTGTGATCGACCGTGTGAAAAGATGGTGGTAGGGTTGAAAATGTTAATGAAGATGCGTCTGCAAGAACTCTCCAAGGCAATGGAGAAATTCAAAGTAAAATCTCCAAATTAATCTGCTTCAAAAAGGAAAGGAAAGGAGGCCATGGGTGCCCCATCGAAGAAGAAGAGAAGAACTCTCATCCTTGATGATGAAGATGAAGATGAAGATGATGAAGATCCCACTATCCAAGCGCCGACAAGAACAAGACGTTCGTGTCTCATCAAACAGATCTTCAGCAGAACAAAGAAGTTGAAGAAGAAGAAGAAGGAGAAAAAGAAAAGTCTGCTGACAATTCGGAGAAAAGGAAATGAAGAGCATGATCATCACTCTTCCCCTTTCGATGTCCTAGAGACAGGGGAGTTAGCGAGCAAGAGAGGTCTACACCTCCCGCCGCTGTCGTGAAGATCTAAGACAATCTCCGAAGACCCGGAAGAAGTTCAGGTCTCTCAATTGCCTGAAGAAGGTAATGCATCGATTCCAAATCTGCCGGACCATTCAAAAACGCCATCATCTCGAGAGAGTCAATGCAAGTACACGAGACGGATGATTCGTAGACTTTCGTAGCATCATGAATATTCTTCTGGAAATGCGGAACCGATATATGTTCGGATCGTGAAATCCAAGCTTTGAAGAGCACTTTGGACAAGCATCTTCGCCTCTATGGAGGATAGACTCAAAGACCTCGCTCTGCAACTTCAAGCCAATGCCAAGGGAGAAGAGGTAGCTCATCCGAGAGAAGACCCGAAGAAGCTCGAAGGAGTAGTCCAGTCTATTGGGGATTTCCAGATCGTGCGCATTCCCAAGCGATATGACTCCTTTCTCACCCTTTTCAATGATGACAAAAAGGGGGAGAATCAATTTGAACTTTCATATTTTAATCTTTGACCTTTTTGGTTATGTTTATTTTTGAGTATGACTTGAGAACTTGAACTTGGATGACTGAATTGACTGTCGATTGTGATGCTTGACTGGTCGCATTTATTCAAGTTTTGTTATATGGTGTTTCTCATGAAAGTCTAACCAATTTTCTGTGGTGGATGCAGAGTCCGGTTATTTTATTAATCTTTATGAGTTAGCCATATTACTTGAGAAATGTTTTGCAGGTCAAAGTTGTTCAAATCTTCAAGAAAGTTTTGTCACCATCAAAAAGGGGAGATTGTTGGAGAAATCTTTCCAGAATATTTTGAAGCGACAAAACGTTTCTTTCGATCTAAAGTCCGGAAGTTCGGAGACCGTCGCTTAAAGTCTGAAGACTTTGTTCTCTCGAGACTCAAGACTCAAGACTCAAGACCCAAGACTTAAGACTCGGACTCAAGACTTAAGTCCGTTCTCACCGACGCTTTCTAATCCAAATTGACGAAGGAAATCCAAAGCCGAGGTTTATGGTTGAGGATTCGATCCTATTCTCTCGGAATAGATTCTTTGGTTGGATAATCATTTCGGATTCTTTAATTCTTATCTAAGATCGATTGAAGATCCGTTGGTCGACGAAATAATCTTGGAATGTTCTATTCATGGAAACCGAGATCCCGATTGTATGGGCGAACAGATTGATGGGCTATCATCGATTCCTTAAATAGCTCGGATGATCTTCTTGATTGATTCCGTCCAACGGGTAGATTGGAGGAATTCCTTTGGTAAGTGCCAACGGCTATGATGGCATGAAGGAGTATAAAAAGAAGTCGTTCTAGTTATTTTAAGAGGGTGATTGATAGAAAAATTCCGTAGTCCAAGATCCTTGATTGTTGTTTGAGACTGTTCGAGCGAAATTGTAAACAAGAGAGAGTATATACTTGGTGACGCCTTGAGTGAGTGTGGTAGATCATCTACACCTAGAAATCAAGGAAGATCAACACCGTAACATCTCTTTGATCATAGTGGAATCCAGCCAATCGGCTGTCGGTGTAGAAGAGTGGACGTAGGCTTGAATCAAGCCGAACCACTATAAACTGAGTGTTCAATTCTCTCTTTCCTTACTCAGTCTCTCGATTGATATTTAACTCTTGCGATTGAATCATTAATTGTTTAAATATCGTACAAGCTTCGAGAAATTTTTTATATACCTATTCACCCCCCCTCTAGGTACTCATACTAGCTATATCACATTAAGCCTTATTAATCAGCCCATCAAGTTCCCTAACCCAATTTAGGCCTAACTAGAATAAACTTGGAAGACCAAGGAGAGCTCGGGCCCATCAAGCTCGGCCTGGCAACCGACTCTGCTCGGCTCATCAAGCTCGGCCTGGCAACCAACTCTGCTCGGCTCATCAAGCCTACATCAAAACCTCAACAACCCTCCAGCATCCCTCACCAAACCTAGTACTTCGTGTGCTTTAGGGGACAAAAGGAATATTAGTGACGTCACCTGGGAGTATGAGTGGAGAACCTCCTCTTTTTCCTCTCCACACCTACATGGTTGGTACCCTCTCTCTCCCCTCTCTCCTAATTCTAGCTTCACTCTCTGTTTTTTTTTTTTTTGGTTGAAGGTTCATGCTCATTTCCAAAGAGGACTCTCCATTATTCACTTATCTCACTCTTGAGTACACATAGCTTACTTTAGTCTCTCTCTATCTCTCCAACTTAGCCGACCTCTTCCCTACATCTCTCTCTCTCTCTCTCTCTCTCTCTCTCATTTTCATTTTGCTTCTTTAGGGTGCATTTTGTTCAACTTTGCAAATAAGTTTTAGGTATAATACAAATGCTAAAAGTTGAAATTATTTGAGAAAATACAAATTGTGTTTGGTAAAATCTCTTTGCAAATGGACTTTGAGTTGAACGTAAGTTTGGCATAGAAACTTTTGCAATGGGTTTTGGATATATTATATATTTATATTTTATTTTTTTGAAAAAAATGAATCAAATCCTTCGTCGACCAGCAAAGCGCTACAATCGCAGGCAAGCCAAATCTGGCACCAATGGCTGTCATGGCTGTCGAATGGGCGACCTCCAATGAGGGTCGTCAAAGACCTCAAGCAACTCTTAGCAAGGGTCGATCTAGGTGATGGTCACATGACCCTCACGAGACCTAAGCGAGGTTGCTTGAGGCCATGAGACCCAAGCAGCAGTCACTTGGGTCAAGTGGGTCTCACCGAGGGTCACTCGAGGTTGTGCAACCTCCAATGGCTCTTGACTATGCTGCATGACCCTCACTGACGGTTGCCCAACCTTGGGCAACCTCAATGAACAGCCGTTGGCACCAAATTTGACTCATCGGTAACCATAGTCCTTCGTCATTCCAACGAAGAGTTGTCTCCTTTTTTTAATAAAAAAGTTTAAACAAGGAAAAAATCAAAAAATTGAAAAATTTGATAATTTTGGAAGGTAAAAATTAGTTTCGGTATTTCGTCAAATGCTGAAAGCCCAATGCTAATCTTTACTAGTATTGAGCTTTCAGTTTTTTAAAGACCAGCATTTGGCCAAAGGTTCATTTAAAATGATTGCCAAACATTCCAACATTTTTTCAAGGGGCTTTAGAGACCAAAAACTCCTTGAGAATGCTAAACCAAATGTAACTTTATTCATACTTACACATTCAAAAAAACTCTCTCTCACCATTCTCTCTTCCTCTCACCCTCCCAGCACCACCCTCTTCTGGCCTCAAGCTGTTTCATCTCTCATCTTGTTGTCGTCACCCTAAAGTTACCTTGTTATCCTTGCTCAAGGTAGAAAGCTATGCACACTTTTATGTAGTTTGCCAATGATATCGGGTTTAGAATGGGAGTTGAAAGCCGGAGTACAATGGTTCCCCTCGCCCAAGCAAGCGATTTAAACTCGATATCTCAATCTATCAGTTTACCGAGTTGGTTATGGCATTTCATTTTTATAGTATGTTGATCTAGTGCTTTTCCTTGAAAACCTATCTTCATTTTTCATTAGCCAGGAGTCCTTAACTTTATTTGCATTGCTCCCATCTTCTCCTAATTAAGTAAAAGTTAAATTGTATGTGAAAATAAAGCTTTTGTCATTATCTTACATTGAACTACTCTAGATGTTTATTACATATTAATGGCTTGATTTCGAGTCCCATTAGTGCTGTTCACATGATTTCACATGATATTAGGCCTCAGGGTTGCCTTGGGATTTTTCCATGACAACCGTGCCCATCTGAACAAAAAATGAGCACCGAACGCTCACTGTCCAGCACCTTAAGTGTGTTGAACAGCGGACTCTGGGACTCATTATGATCAATTTGAGGGCTCTAGGCAAACGTGGAGAATCTCTTTTACCTTAGTATGTCATTTGAGAAATTTCCTAGCATTATCAAGTGTATTGGGGGCTCAAATAAGTGATTCAAGCCTGCCGTCCATTGGCTTTAACATGCTGGAAAAGCAGGTCTAGGGTTCTTATTTGACTCCAATGAGGGTCTTAGGACGTCCCCTATTACATTAGTATGCGTTCTGGGTCAAAATCGCATCTTTAGGCTTTACGGTGGTTTAATTCACGTAACCATACTTTATCTGTGGTTAATTGATGAGTTTAGTGTGGTTTATATATTTAATCATGGTATCTTTAGAATATTCGTCCATTAAATAGAAGAGATCTATCATTAAATTAAAATGTTCATTTTGTATTTGTCCTAACACTTCGATATATGACTATGACAATACACGTATACTGGACCAATTGAGCGCATTTGCTGCATTTTCTAAAGATTTTTGCCTATTGCACTACATTCAAACTAAATATGTCTAATTCACGATTTCGACATTTTTAGACAGCTCTAGATACATGGTAAAACTTGACGAGCTTAATTATTTTAATAATATAGAAGTATTTTCGTCTTTTGAAGTCATCAACACTTTATAGTATATTAGATTTGTCCTCAAAATACTTTGACTTTTGATATTGTAGATAATATTTTTTGAGTTTGAGTCCATGAAGGAATTCGATCCAAATAGAACTTGTGGTTTGACACCTAAACAAGTAAGGGTGCATTTGATTGAACTTTTGGGGAAAACCTTTGAGAAAATACTAAGGACTTTAAGTTAAAGACGTTTGCATAATTTTAATCTAAAATTCCATTGTGAAATACTTTTGAGCACAATAATTTTTGGAGAAATTTACATTTACAAATGACTATTGTGATGCAAAAGAAAAGAAAAAAAGAAAAGAATAATAATGGGTCAGTGAAGGGCAGGTGGTCGCCGGTGATCAAAATCTGTTGCTGGCGGCCAATGTTTCAGGTTGCAAGACCTCAATTGACCATTGGAGACCACCGACGAGGGCTGCCTAGGGTTGGCAACCCTCAGTGAAGGTTGTGCAACCCAAGTGAAGGCCACCTGAGGTCATGTGACCTTAGCAAGGGTCACTCGGTCGCGTGCCATGGAGGTCACACTATCAAACTCATCATCACAACATCTTCTCCTCCATCTTCTTCTCCACCATCTCTCAATCTCTTTTCTCGAGGACCATGAAGAAGCAAAAGCTCGACGGTCTTGGCATCGAAGGGCCGCACACTCTTCGACCTCCTCTCCAAGGAGATTGTGTTCCTAATCCTCAACTCCCTGGACCGGGACCTACTTTACTGCAAGTCCCTCTCCCTCATCTACTGTTCTTTTCACACCGTCAAGTCCTAGCATTGAGAGTCCCACCACCCCCTCAGCATCGAGCACCTCCCCACCGCCCTTGCGCGCTACCCCAACACTGGTGCCCTCGACCTCTCCCTCTACCCCTGCATCACCGATGCCTCCCTCGCCATTATCGTTGCCACCCATGGGGATGCCCTCTACTCCCTCAACCTCTTCAAGACTTGGTTCTTCACCACCATCGAACTGTTGGCTCGTGATGACTTAGGCAACCCAGATCTGAGTCATCGGAGGTTGCGAGACCTCTTTGCAGAGGTCATATGACCCAGATCTGGGTCACGATGATACGACTCATGGGGGATCATCGAGTTCTCATGACTGATCGGAAACGGTCACCATGACCACATCGACCTCACGTTGACCTCTTTCTAGCTCGTTGCCAGCCTCTCACAGCCCCATGCAACCTCGCTGGCCAACCTCAACAGAGAAAAAAGTGAATAGTCAAGAGGGAAAAACTAGAAAAACTAAATGTCAATGAAGATATTTTTTGGAAGAAAATTTTTGTCTTATTTCCCTCTTAGCATGCCGAGAGGGCTAAATGCCCAAGGTAGCCTCATATTTGCCTTGGACTTTCAGCCTTCCAAAGGCCTACTTTCTCTCAATCATCTTTGCAAAAAAAAAATTTTCAAACACCATTTTTTTAGCCCAAAGGGTTTTGGATGCTCAAAGTGGCTTGGAAAAGCCACTCCCAAACGCACCCTAAGAAATTGTGTGCAATACTTTCCATCTTGGGAGTTGGATCCTAGGTTGAGTCGGATAAAAGAGATTTCCTATATTGGATATAGATATGTATCCCAAAGTGGCAGAAAGATTTTGGCTATAATGTAAAAATGTGTTAAGTCAATAGGTCTTATGGTTTCATTTTATATCTTTTTATAAGATTGATAAATTATTTCATAGGAATTGCAAGACTAAACATTATCCTATTATAGTAAATATTATTCTATGGATAGTTTGGTGATCATCAACATTTTTAGGGATGTTTCTCCAATAAAAAGTTGGTAAGCTTCCTCATGGCGTGCTCATCACTCAAATCATGCGGTCCAATGGTATTGATTTTGCTAACGTTGCTGACCAGAGCTTGGTCAATATTGAAATTGGGAAGGAAACGCTGAAAAAGATGATGTTAAGAATGTCTACGGAAGGATGGATTGACCCTAGGAATGAGGTGATTTCTATCGGCCAAGGCACCCGTGCTTGTGCAGATGTAGTAAACTGCTCATCCACCCTATCTTGAAAGATCACCATCTCCTGTGGGTCTACCTATCTCTTCTGCTCTTGTGCAACTCCAAGTGGATGTTCAGGAATTAATGACTTTAATCGCTTCCATTAGAAATATCTTGTGAAAGCAGAGCGAACCATTCTAAGCCTGAACTGTTACAACCCTCTTTAACCAACCTAGAATAATCTCCGCCTACTATCCCTTCCCAGCAACGCAATTGCTCGCACCAACCTTAGATTTTACTATGTTTCGTGCTTGCTCGCCTTTGTTTCTTGAACAGTTGCTATTGGCTGATGTATGCTTCTATTCAAACTTAATAGAACCATCTTTTGCATACTACTTATGTTATTTTTGCTAATGACAAAATGGCTGAGATGTGATCATTCCTATGATTATATGGAGAATGATCAAATGCGTTGATAATCTGTATATATTATGGTGATGTCTTGTGATAATCTGAAATGATATCACTAAGATAGGGAAAGCAATAAGTAATTGCACATATTAATAGTGTATTCAAATTGTTAACATGTTGTCTCCCCAAACTTGTCTTTTGATGAATTTCATACCTATTTTATTCGTCATCTTTTTTTGATTTATCATAAGAATATTGCTAATCAAGGAGTGTGAAGCTTATTGATAATGTCACTCAAACTCTTCTAGAATTCATCTCTGAGTTCATTGAAAATCATTTGAAGATCCCATAATCAACTTAGTTACGCTAGACTGATAATTATCACTTTTGCAAACATTTACTTTGCTTGCAAATTCATTGCAAATGTTTTTATTAGATTCGTGAAGATGAGAGAACTATATTGAAGAACCAAAAATGCAAAGAACTGATATATGAATAAAGATGGGTCTGTAGAGCTGCAAAAGAATCCATACTCAAGTAAAAAATCACTGAACTTATCAAACCATGCTCAAGGAGCTTGTCGAAGGCCATAGAGTGACTTTCTGAGCAAACACACATGATGAGGTTTCTAGGGGTCTTGAAAGCCAGGAGGCTGCTCCATGAAGACTGTTTCATTTAGTGTGCCATGTAAAAATGCATTTTTGACATCAAGTTGATGAATGGGCCACTGTCTCATCTTTGCTACAGAGAGAACTATTCGAATTGTGGCATGCTTGATCACTAGACTGAAAGTCTCTGTGAAGTCAATGCCTTCTTCATGATGAAAGCCTTTAGCAACTAACCGAGCTTTCAGTCTGTCAAGGCTACCATCAGATGTAAGTTTCGTTTTAAAGACCCACTTGCAGCCAATTACATTCATTTGATTAGTTCGAGGAGTTAATTCCCAGGTTTTGTTTTGATACAATGCATCCATTTCTTTTGTCATTGCTTTATACCAACCTTCATGTGCCAATGCTGATTTAATTGACTTTGGTTCAGAAGTTACATCATAAACAGCAAGACATGCATACCTGGGATTAGGTTTTATAATGCTAGACTTTGATCGAGTCTGCATTGGATGACTGGAAGTTGTTCCTTGCATTAAGTGGCTGGAAATGATTCCTTGTGATATATGAGAAGGGACAACTTGTTCAGATCCAATGCTTGTATTATTGGATATTGTTGTATCAGCAGAGGACATCTCTTGATGTTGTACAGGTGAAGATACTCCATCTTGTGTTGTTGTTGTAGAGATGACATGTTCTTGTGTTATTGCTGGTAGTAAAGATAAATGATCAGTATAAGGTATAGTAACTTGTTGTGAAGGCTGAGAATTCCTTGTAGTATTATCCTCATCCAACTGCAGATGGGCTGCATATGTCTGAGAACAAGTAGAAGCTGTTTCTTTGCTTGTTGATTCCATAAGTTGTATTTCTTCTGCCCATAGCTGATAAAGAGTTGTAAGTGGTGCATATTTTGTTAGACACATCTTGGTGAAAGGGAAAAAATTATCATCAAACTTCACATGTCTACTTATATAAACTCGACCCATTGAAGGCACAAGGCATTTGTAGCCTTTATGGTGTTCACTATAACCAATGAACACACAGGTGAGAGATCTTGGATCGAACTTGTGCTGAGCATAGGGTCGTAAACATGGATAGCAAGCACATCCAAACACCCTGAGATGATCATAAGCTGGTTCTTGTTGATACAGCTTTCTGTGAGGTGATTGCATTTGCAATTTTGGTGTTGGAAGTAGGTTGATGACATAGTTAGCTATTATAAATGCATCAACCCAATATTTCAGTGGAACTCTGCCAGGATCTAACATGGCAAGACCTAATTCAACAATGTGGTGATGCTTTCTCTCAGAGATGCCATTCTGTGCAGGTGTATAAGGACAAGAAATGTTCTATTTGATACCACAGTCTTGCAAATGAGCTTGAAATCTGTGGCTAAGAAATTCTCCTCCACCATCACACTGAAAGATCTTGATTTTCGACCCAAATTGGTTCTCTACTTGCTTTTGGAACAGAACAAAGATCTTATAGAAGTCTGACTTCAACTTTAATGGATATATCCAGCTAAATCGAGAGAAATTATCTACAAATAGAACATAGTACTTGAAATTCTGAAAATAAGTCACAGGTGAGGGATCCCATATATCACAATGGATTTTTTGTAGGGGCATAGTTGTTATAGATTCAGATGAAGGAAATGGTAAAGCTGCAGTCTTAGCAACTTGACAACTGCTACATATATTATGCATTCTACTATTACACTGAATGAGTTTTTGATTTTGTAGGTACTTCAAGATATTCAAATTGGTGTGTGCTAATCTTTGATGCCATGTGTCATCTCCTACTGCTCTGTGTCTCTGAGCGAGAAAAGCTTGTGTTGTTTGTGAATTCACTTGATACAGCCCTTTAATTTTCCTTCCGAGCAACAGAGTTGTGTTGGTGCAGTTGTCCTTTATATAGACACCAAATTTGTCAAAAACAAATGAGCATGGATAGTCATTTGTTAACTTGGATACTGATAGAAGATTTTTCTTTATATTAGGAACAATTAGTACATCGTTTAGAGGTAATAAACTTTCGCCAGTATGTAGCAGTGTATCACCAGTATATGTTATAGGCAAGTATGATCCATCACCAATCATAACCGTGTCATATCCAGTATATTCAGAAGAATTATGAAGTATACCAGGATTAGCTGTGATATGTGTAGTTGCACCAGTGTCTGGATACCACTCGCTGCCTTTGGAGTCTTCAAGATGTATAGCTGCCAGAGCTGTTGGTATCTCCTTAGCTTGATAGGAGTTATCAAATCTATACCAGCAGTGTAAAGCATCATGGCCTGGTTTCTTGCAGATTTGACATTCTAATTTTATGCTGTTAGCTGGTTTCTCATCCTGCACACTCTTAGAAAGAGTTAGATTAGAAGGATAAGATCTCATTTCTTGGTATCTCTGTGATGGACCAACATAGGGACGAAATCTTGAGGTGAAAATAGAGTCAGAGGAATTGTGATAAGGTTTGGTTTTCTGACTTTCTCGCATGTAACTAATATTGCTGGATCTGTAACCTGAATCTTCTCCAGGATATCTGAATCCTCGACCCCTGTTATTAAGGAAATGTCCCCTACCATAGCTACAACCTCCTCTGTAATTTCCTCTTTAAGCTACAAAACCTGAGTTTTGAGGGATGTACTCTCCATCAGTAGTTTCTTTAAACTATATTTGAGAGTGTCTTTGCCTAAAACAAGCCATATTGGAGTTAAACTGAGTCCTAGAGTAATTTTGCATTCTTGATTCGAACCTTTCTAATTGTGCAATTACCTCATCATACTCAAGTTGAGGCTTTAGACAATATATTGTGGTTTGAAAATTTTCATATTCAGAACCCAAACCTTCCAACACACCAAAACACTTAGTTATTTCATCCACAGGTTTTCCTATAGCATTCAACTGATCACATATGGACTTGTATTCTCTAAGATATACTTGTTGGAGAAATCTTTCAAGAATATTTTGAAGATGACAAAACGTTTCTATCAGTCTAGTTTTGATATTTGCAAACCAATAGTTTAAAGTCTGAAGACTTTATGATCACCAGACTCAAGACTCAAGACTCAAGACTATTCTCACTGACAGTCTTTCTAATCCAGTGACGAAGGAAATACAGAGTCGAAATATATGGTTGAGGATTCGATCTTATCCTCTGGAGTAGATTCCTTGGTTGTATAAAAATAACAGATTCTTTTATTCGTATCTAGATCGATTGAAGATCCGATGGTCGCCGAAATATTCTTGGAATGTTCTATTCTTGGAAACCAAGATCCGATTGTATGGGCGAACAGGATTGATGGGCTATCGTCGATTCCTTAAATAGCTCGAATGATCTTCTTGATTGATTCCGTCCAACGGGTAGATTGGAGGAATTCCTTTGGTAAGTGCCAAGGGCTATGATGGCATAAATGAGTATAAAAGGAAGACGTTCTAGTTGTTTTGAAGAGAGTGTGATCAATAGAAAAATTCCAGAGTCTAAAGAACCTTGAATATTAGTTGATACAGTTTGAGTGAAATTGTATACATAGAGAGTGTTTATACTTGTTACCTTGAGCGAGTGTGGTAGATCATCTACACCTAGAAATCAAGGAAGATCAACATTGTAACATCTCTTTGTTCATAGTGGAATCCAGCCAATAGGTTGTCGGTGCAGAAGAGTGGACGTAGGCTTGAATCAAGCCGAACCACTATAAAACCGCGTGTTCAATTCTCTCTTTCCTTTACTTAGTCTTATGATTGATTATTAATTGTTGCAAATCCTTTAACTGTCTAAGTATTGTGCAATCATCAAGAAAAATCTTTTATATACCTATTCACCCCCTCTAGGTACTCGTACTAGCAATATCAATTGGTATTAGAGCTCGTGTTCTTACTTTATTTGAAGTGTTTTACTTCAGAGTAAAAGATCCATGGCTAGTATGCTGGCACTAGGGCTGGTGGAAGGGCAAAGCAATACCAGACCACCCTACTTTGATGGAAAGGATTACAACATCTGGAAGAACAAGATGAAAGGTTTCCTACGGTCAAAGGATCATTTGGAATGGGACGTTGTGGAAAGAGGAAACACTCCTACTGCTGCATCAGTATCTGAAAGAGGGAAAGAAACTGTTCAGACCAGCCGAATGTCTCAAGAAGAGATAAACAAGAGACAAGCACTCGATGCAAAAGTAATTTACTCTTTATATTGTGCTTTGTCACCAACTCAATATAACAAAATATCTTCTTGTGTTACAGTAAAAGAAGTCTGGGATAGATTACATATTACCTATGAAGGGACAGACAGAGTGAAGGAGACCAGAATTAACATTCTCCTTGGTCAATATGAAGCCTTCAAAATGAAATCAGGAGAATCTATAACTGACATGTTTAGCCGTTTTACAGATATTGTCAATGATCTTGAGAATCAAGGACAAAAAATTTATGATCCCATGAAGGTGAACAAGCTACTATGTGGACTCTCCAAGGATTGGAATCATATAAAGACTTCAATAAGAGAGACGCAAAGAATTATGCCACTATATGTCGACAAGCTAATTGGAACTCTTCAGTCTTACGAAGTGGAACGAATCAATGAAGACGAAGATCCAAGAGGTAAGAAATCCATTGCATTAAAATCTAATGATGATTCGATGACACGTTTCTCAAGAAGATCTGGACGATGAGGAGCTTGCTCTTATGATAAGAAGATTCAGAAAGCTGAATAGATAAGAAAGAAGGTTCAACTCAAATAAACAAAGTTTTCAGAAACAACAAACCAAGTTTGTTGATAATGAGGAACCAAACAAAGATGTAGTCTGCTTTGAATGTAAGAAAAATGGACACATCGAGACCCAACCGTCCTCTTCTCGAAGAAGAAGAGAGGAAAAGCTGAAAAGTCTCGAAAAGCTCTCAAAGCCGAAACTCCTGGAGCGATCTGAGTGTGAAGAAAGTGATGAGGAATATGCCAACCCGTGTCGATGGCACAATCGACTCGGACTCGGATCGAGACTCAAACGTGAATTTGAAGTAAGTGATTTTAAAATCCCCGTCAAAGTCTCTAAATACATTGATGAACTGTGTTTTAGTCTTAAGACTTCTCTCAAAAAAATTTCCGAACTTAGAAAGGAAAACTCAGCTTTAAAACAAAAGGAAAACATTTTAGAAGAAAGTGTGAAAAGTTTAGACTTAAATGTTTCTACTCTTAAAGAGAATGAAGATAATCTTTCGAAAGAAAATGCTCTCTTAAAAACGACTTATCAAATATTTCAAAGAAATTCTCAATAGGGTTTGAAAAAATTGAAAAAGTTCTTTCAATTCAAAGACTTTACTTCAATAAGTCTGGTCTAGATATGACAGCGAAAACAATCCCATTGATTGATTTTCCGAAAGTAAAAGAAAGAATTAAGAAAAGACCGTCGAGAGAGGCTTACAAAAATCATTTCAAGAAAGTTTTTGTAAAGTCTGTAGGTCGAAATGCTCTCAAGTGTTCAAAGTGTAACGGTAAGGATCACTTTGAAAAAGAGTGTCCTATGGTTTGGAAGCCATTAAGAAAATATGGCCTAATAATGCTTATCCTACTAACGCCAAAGGACCCAAGAAAATTTGGGTACCAAAGAAAGCTTGAGACTCTCTTTTGAATACGGTCTCTCAAAAAAGAAGGTAAAATGGTATCTTGACAAATGGATGTTCAAGACACATGACAGGAGACTCAAATTGCTTCATAAAGCTTATTCAAGTAAATGGTGGAAAAGTTTCATTTGGAGGAAACAGCAAAGGAAGCATTATGGGATTTGGAACTGTGAAAATTGGAAATCTCACAATAAGTAATGTTTCCTTAGTGGAAGGACTCAACTACAATCTTCTCAGCATTAGCCAATTGTGTGATACTGGTTTTAAGCTTTCAAGAAGGCATATGTTCTGGAATTAGTAAAGACTCAACTCAGTCTTTCATGAGTCGAAGGCATGGAAATATCTACCTCCTTGATGTAAAACCAAATGAAACATAATGCCTAATCTCAATTCAAGATGAAGCGGTCTTATGGCACAGAAAGCTTGGCTATGTCAACATGAAGCAATTAGACAAAATCTCATCAAAGAAGCTTGTTCGAGGACTACCTAAATTGTCATACCAAAAGTCTGATTCATGCACTCCATGTATTATGGGAAAACAGGTAAGAAATTCATTTAAGCCAATAAATCATGTCTCTACTAATCATGTACTACGATTGCTGCATATGGATCTCTTCGGACCAACAAGAACCCGAGCATTGGAGGTAAGAAATATTGTCTAGTAATTGTGGATGATTACTCTTATTTTACTTGGGTATATTTTCTTGCAAGTAAGTCAGAAACCTTTTCGTACTTTGAAAAATTTGCTAAAAAGGTTCAAAATGAAAAAATGGTGTGCTATCTCGAGTATAAGATCGAGATCATGGAAGTGAATTTGAAAATCAAGATTTTACAAAATTTTGTGATAAATATGGATTTAATCATGTGTTCTCTTCGCCATATACTCCAGAGCAAAATAGAGTTGTGGAAAGAAAGAATAGATCTCTTCAAGAAATGGCTAGAACTCTTTTAATTGAAAGTAAGATTTCTTCACGATTTTGGGCTAAAGCTGTTTCAACAGCATGCTATATCATCAATAGAGTCTTCTTAAGACCTATTCTAGAGAAAACCCCCATGAATTGTACAAAGGTAAGATGCCTATTGTTTCATACTTTCATGTGTTCGGTTGCAAATGATCGAGTTGGTAAGTTTGAAGAAAGATCAGATGAAGGCATCTTCCTTGGATATTCTACATCAAGCAAAGCCTACAGAGTCTATAACAAGAAGAGTCAGTCTGTGGAGGAGTCAACAAATGTCAAATTCCAAGACTCAACGTAAGATGAATCCAGTCAGACTCAGTATGAAGAGTCTGAACCTGCTCCAGACCTTCCAAGGCTAACAACTCAAGAAGCATCTCGGACTTTGGAAGTCCAAAGCATCAAGATGTTCATGAAGATTCAAATAAAGCAAGAGATCATCAGCCGGGAAATCAACCAAGAAGCTGGAAGCATAAGTCCGGTCATCCCAAAGATCTCATTATCGGCGAAATCAATGAAAGAATCCGCACCATATCAAAAAGGCATGAAGAATCTAGTGTTGTGGCTCTCATTTCTGAAATTGAACCAAAAAGCATAGAAGAAGCCTTATTTGATGAAAGTTGGATCGAAGATATGCAAGAAGAACTCAGACAGTTCAACATCAATGATGTCTGGGAATTGACATCTAAACCAAAAGGTAAAACTGTTATTGGAGCCAAATGGGTATTCAGGAACAAGATGAATGAGAAATGAAAAGTCGTACGAAACAAAGCAAGACTCGTGGCCAAAGGATATACGCAAGAAGAAGGAATAGACTATGACGAGACTTACGCACCCGATAGCAAGGTTAGAAGCTATTCGACTATTACTTGCGTTTGCTTGTTATAAAAATTTCAGGTTATTCCAAATGGACGTCAAAAGTGCGTTCCTAAATGGATTTATCCATGAGGAAGTTTATGTGGAACAACCACCTGGGTTTGAAGACCCAAACAAGCCAGACTCAGTCTTTAGACTGAAAAATGCCTTGTATGGTTTAAAGCAAGCACCTCGAGTTTGGTACGACAGACTAAGTAAGTTTTTAATACATAATGGTTTTGTCAAAGGTAAAGTAGATACTACCTTATTTATCAAAAAGGAAAACAAAAGCCTTTTACTTGTTCAAATATATGTGGACGATATTATTTTTGGATCCTCTAATGAAAGTCTGTGCAAGAAATTTTCAAAGTCTATGCAGGATGAGTTTGAAATGAGTATGATGGGAGAATTAATGTTCTTTCTTGGTCTTCAAATAAAACAATTGAAGGAAGGAACTTTTATTTATCAAGAAAAATATGCTAATGATCTTGTCAAAAGGTTTGGACTGGAAAAGTGCAAAAAGACCGACATACCAATGTCATGTTCTTTGAAGATAGACAAAGATGAAGAAGGGAAGAAAGTTGATCAAAAGTTGTACAGGAGCATCATCGGATCACTTCTTTATCTTACCGCTTCTAGACTTGACATTTTGTTGAGTGTTTGCATCTGTGCTAGGTTTCAATCAGATCCTAGAGAATCTCATCTCAGTGCTGCGAAATGTATTATCAAATACGTTGCCTCATCTTCAAGCATCGGTCTTTGGTATCCTAAGAAGGGAGACTTTAATCTTATAGGATACTCAAACGCAAATCTGGCCGGTTGCAGAGTCGATAGAAAGAGCACTTCTAGAACTTGTCAACTGCTTGGAAACAGGACATTGTCTTGGTTTTCAAGAAAACAAAGCACTGTGGCTCTCTCAACAACAGAAGCTGAGTATGTAGCTCTTGGAAGTTGCTGTTCGCAAATTCTATGGATAAAACAACAGTTACAAGACTTTGGAATTGAAGACTCATGCACAGAGATTAGATGTGACAACATCAATCTCACTAAGAATCCAATTCTTCATTCAAGAGCAAAGCATATAGAGATTCGACATCACTTCATTAGAGATCATATTCAAAATGGAGAAATCTCGATTCAATTTGTTGATTCAAAGAGTCAACTAGCGGATATATTCACAAAACCTTTGGAGAAAAATCAATTCGACTTTATCCGTTCCGGACTCAACATTTTGATGCTTGAAGAAGTTAAAATCTAGAGACTCACCAACTCTCAGACTCTAATCTCTCAGACTCTAAATCCTCAGACTCAGACATTGATGGCAATAGACTGTAAGTTGCTATTTTATCTAAACTCGAAAAGGTATGAACTTTCGTTCAGATTATTTTGTAGTCTCCGTACACTTGTCTTTTCAAAAGAATTAATTTTGGCAGTTATTGATTTTAAAAAGAAGTGTTTGTACACTTTCATCGTGCCGATTGAACTTCCCTTTTCAAAACTGAGTTATATATATATAGTTTTTCTTTTTCCCAATCTTCAAAACCCTAAAAGGCACTCTCCTCCCAATCCTATTTTTACTTCTTGTTCATCTTCGAGAAAGTGGTCATCTTTTCTTGGGAAAACAAGTGAAGGAATCTTCCAAACGACAAAGAAAGATGTCTTCTTTGAGGAAATCATCAAGAATCGCAAGTAGGGGACCACAAAGAATGGAGAAGGGACCGACACATTTCGATCTCACCGAGGAGGAAGACTTATCAAGTCAGCGACAAAGCCCGATTCATTCTCATCCAAGTCATTCATCGCCTTCTACCCCACAAGGTGCAAGTCAACATCTGGAGGAAGAGATAATCGAGGACGCTGACCCTGTAAGAGTCCGAAAACCCTCATTTATCTATAAGCTTTATCGTGCGTTGAAAAGCATCGGTACTTCATTGAACTATATAGATGAATTCCTTAAGGACAAAAATTATGGGAATGAGTATCTTTTTCTGCGGAAAATGGAGGAATTGGGAGTTGCTCCGAAAGGAAAGGCAAGGACGCACTTGTGAATATTCCAAGTGATCCTCGTGTACCAGGACAAAATCTGATTGAAGGGAACGATGATGACAGAATGTTCCTTGAATTCAAACCTAGAATGGGTGTGGTAGCAAAGGTGAAAGGAAATCGAATGGATTTGTTCAAATCAAAGGATCAGGAGAATGTGTATTTCAGACTGTTGAAAAGAGGGGTGATAAACCCTAGAAGTGTCAATTTTGACTTCTTAGATGCCATCAACATGAACTTAAGAGAAAAGTTCAATTTACTTCAACTTGAGAAATTTTGCTCCGACACCACGAACGATTATGCACAACTGACCGCATATTTCTATTCGAATCTCAGCTTTTTAGATGCGAATAGAATTTCATTTAGTGTCCGAGACCAAGTCTACGTGGTAGATGTGGACATGATGGTGGACATAGTTGGAGTTGAACGAGGACGTTATCATCCGATCAAAGTCTCAAATGCTCGTACTTCTCTGGAGCTTGTCAAAGATAGGGATACAGAGAAAAAAATTACCTACTCAAGAATGAATGCCATCAACATCGTGCTTCATAAAATTGTGATCAATTGTCTCAGACCGAAGTCTACATCAAAGACTGCCGTGTCTAATTTTGAAGCAAAATTGATGTTCGCGATCAACTCAGGACGGAAGTTCTCTCTCCCTCACACCATTTTCTTCCACATGTACAGAGCAATGTTGAAAGACAAGGGACAATTGCCTTATCTAGGTCTGGTGACCAAGATCTTCAGACACATGAATATTGAACCGCCACATACACTTTGTGTTCGACCATGTGATAAGATGGTGATAGGTTTGAAGATGTTAACGAAGATGCGTCTTCAAGAACTTTCCAAGGCAATGGAGAAATTCAGAGTTAAGTCTCCAGTTCCGTCCGCTTCAAAGAGAAAAGGAAAGGAGGCCATTAGAGCCCCATCGAAAAAGAAGAAAAGAACTCTCATCCTAGAGGATGAAGATGAAGAGGATGAAGATCCCACTATCCGTGCATTGACAAGAACCGGACGTTACGTGCCTCAACCGACGAACTTTAGAAGAAACGAGAGAGAAGAAGAGAGAGCAAGCCAAGAACAACAGAAGAAGAATAGCGAGAAGAGAAGGAGAAAGAGAAGCTGAAGAAGAAAGAGAATGAGAAAAAGAAAAGTCTGCAGCTGAATCGGAGAAAAATGAAATCAAGATACGAGAAGAGCATGATCATCACTCTTCCCCTTTTGATGTCCTAAAGACGGGGGAGTTGGCGAGCAAGAAAGGTCCATATCTCATGATGCCGATAGTGAAGGTCTAAGACAATCTCCAGCAGACCCGGAAGAGTTTCGGGCTTCTCAATTGCACGAAGAAGGACACGATACGTCAACACCAAATCTGCAAGATTATACAAAACACCATCGTGCATTCACTCCATCGATAAAGCAAATGCAAGTACACAAACGGACAATTCTGCAGATTTTCATCGTATTCTTGATATTCTTCGGAAATGAATGGTCAAATTTATGCTATGGACTGTGAAATTCAAACCATGAAAAAAGCTGGACAAGAATCTTCAGTTACCCTGGAGGACAAAATGAAAGACCTCGCTCTACAACTTCAAGCCAATGCTAAAGGAGAGGAGGTAGCTCAACTAAGGGAAGACTTGAAGAGGCTAGAAGGCATAGTCCAGTTTATGGGAGATTTCCAGATTGTACGCATTCCCAAGCAGACCTGACTCATTTCTCATCCTTTTTAATGATGACAAAAAGGGGGAGAACCAATTTGAACCAACAACCAACAACTTTTAAACTTTGACTTTAAATTTGTTTTGTGGTTATGTTTGTTTTGACTTTAAATTTGTTTTGTGGTTATGTTTGTTTTTGAGTGAACTTGGGTGCGAATTTAAATTTGACTGAATTGGCTGTGGATTTAGATGCTTGATTGGTTGCATTTATATCAAGTGTTGTTATATGGTATTACTTATGAAAGACTAACCAATTTTCTGTGGATGCGAGAGTCTAGTTGTTTTATTAATCTTTATGAGTTAGCCATATTGCTTGAGAAATGTTTTTGCGGGTCAAAGTTGTTCAAATCTACAAGAAAGTTTTGTCACCATCAAAAAGGGAGATTGTTGGAGAAATCTTTCCAGAATATTTTGAAGATGACAAAACGTTTCTATCGATCTAGTCTTGATATTTGCAAACCGATAGTTTAAAGTCTGAAGACTTTATGATCACCAGACTCAAGACTCAAGACTCAAGACTATTCTCACTAACAGTCTTTCTAATCCAGTGACGAATGAAATCCAGAGCTAAAATATATGGTTGAGGATTCGATCCTATCCTCTGGAGTAGATTCCTTGGTTGGATAAAAATAACGGATTCTTTTATTCGTATCTAGATCGATTGAAGATCCGATGATCGACGAAATATTCTTGGAATGTTCTATTCTTGGAAACCAAGATCCGATTGTATGGGCGAACATGATTGATGGGCTATCGTCGATTCCTTAAATAGCTCGAATGATCTTCTTGATTGATTCCGTCAATGGGTAGATTGGAGGAATTCCTTTGGTAAGTGCCAACGGCTATGATGGCATAAAGGAGTATAAAAGGAAGACGTTCTAGTTGTTTTGAAGAGAGTGTGATCAATAGAAAAATTCCAGAGTCTGAAGAACTTTGAATATTAGTTGATACAGTTTGAGCAAAATTGTATACACAGAGTGTTTATACTTGTTACCTTGAGCGAGTGTGGTAGATCATCTACACCTAGAAATCAAGGAAGATCAATACTGTAACATCTCTTTGTTCATAGTGGAATCCAGCCAATAGGCTGTCAATGCAAAAGAGTTGACATAGGCTTGAATCAAGTCGAACCACTATAAAACCGCGTGTTCAATTCTCTCTTTCCTTTACTCAGTCTTATGATTGATTATTAATTATTGCAAATCATTTAACTGTCTAAGTATTGTGCAATCATCAAGAAAAATCTTTTATATACCTATTCACCCCCCTCTAGGTACTCGTACTAGCAATATCAATACTGAAAAAGCTCGATCATGTTTTTGACAGGCTTGAAGTTTCCCCCTTAATTCGAATTCTCTAGTTGCTGATTTTTGTTTGAAGCGATTTATAAGTGTCTGCCACACTTCATAAGATGTTTCTAAACCAATTATTAAGCTCAATATATTTTCAGAGACAACTCCACTTATCCATGAAGACACCAGCTGATCAGTTTTTGTCCAATCAATATAGTTTGGATTTACAGCTTCAGTCTCACATCCTTCAACTACACTCTGTAGCATTCGAGGAGGTGATGTAATATCACCATTAATAAAGCCAAAGAGTTCTTGGCTTTTCAGAAACCTGTGGATCTGAGCTTGCCACAAGAGGAAATTGTCTTCGGCAAGCTTAATTGTGACAAAGTTAGAGATATTCACATGTATAGGAAAGGGATACTTTGGTGCTCTTACTGCCATTGTTGTATTCTCTCATCTTTGAAGAAGAAGATAGCAATGGTGTTATGAAGAACTAACACAATTACCGTGATACTGCAATCTGCTGCAACTTCAGCTTCTTCTTTCTCGATCTAATGAATAGCTACTGAATAGATCCTTCTGGCAGATATGATCGCCGGCTCTGGTACCATGTGAAGATGAGAGAACTATATTGAAGAGCCAAAAATGCAGAGACAAGGAGATATATCGAAGATTTGAAGATCAATCAAGAAAAGCTTTGTATTCTTCTTATTTCAATGACAATGTAATACAGAACTTGTACATCATCCATGAGCAGAAAGAATTTTTCATCTCGACTTCTCTCTTTCTATCTTTCTATCTTTATATTGCTTGTACACTACAGAGTACTTAACAATGGAGGTTTTCTCTCTCTCTCTCTCTCTCTCTCTCTCTCTCTCTCTCTCTCTCTCTCTCTCTCTCTCTCTCTCTCTCTATTTTCTTAACAATCACCACAACAAACTTGACATGTACACATACTTTCCTATTGAAGAAGATGAAGTTTTAACTGACATAACTAATTTTTGTTTTTAACTTTTCCAACTGAATAACAGCTTTACATGTCTTCATAGGCTGGCAATCCGTGTCAATCTTCCTCACAAATTCACCATCATCAATGACAATCCTCATTGTCGTTCATCTCAGTCGTTCATTTGCAGCCCCTTCTTTAGACTAGTATCAGCCACTTTTTTCCCTTTTGCCTGTATCAACAACACTTGTTTTAGTTCTTTCATTAGTCTCAGCAGCATCTGTTCTTTCTCCAGCATCAGCATTATGGACAGCTGATTTAGTTGATTGATATACCTTAACAAGATTTACGAGATAGTTTTCTCATCATAAAAAAAAAAAAAATGGGGAAATTGTTGGAAAAATAGCCTTAGAAATTTTAATGGTCCCAAAAATATCATTGGAATAATATTTAATATAATAATTGCATATGTTCGTGCTGATTATTCGAGACTACGTGATATATGTGATGTATTTTCATTGGAAGGAGATCACAAGATGTTTGGCCGTAAATATCACCAACTAAGATAATTGGCTTTTGACGATTTCTATATATTTGAGGTTGATGATGCTGGATAATGATCATTTGAGGATGTTTGTGGAGACTTAAATATAGCTATTGGTAGCTGGAATAACATTGCAGGAGAATTTGAAATCGTCAGAGAACGGTAAATAGCTTTTGTCAGAATTTTCAAAGTGACCAGCAATAGCGCAGGACCTATTTCGAGGAAGCTTGTTAATGTTCATAGAAAATGACTATAGATAGTCTAGCTTCTGAACAACAATTAGTGAAGGATCCCGATGGCTTCTTGCTTCTTAGGATAATCCCTAATAAAATGACTGAAGATGTCTATATAAGAGAAGATCATTGAAGCCAAATGGGTTGGACAAAAAATCTAGAGTAAGTTGTAAGTTTTCAATGCTGCATTTTGAGCAAATAGTGTTTCATTCTCTTGAGATCACCAATGTAGTAATCTTGCTACATTATAATCATGAGAAGATTAAGCGTACAAGCTTGATAGTAGTATCCGAGTCCTGATAGCATGATTTATCATATGATAGTATCAATATTTGTTAGTTGTAACTTATCTTAATGATTACTAGTACATTCCAACTTCACATGTAATTGTTAGTCTTGAGAGTACACGTAGGCTTAGGGAATAAGCCAAACCACTTTATATTGTTGTGTGCTCTTCTTGCCTTAGTTCTTATTTAATCAATGGCACATTAGCATAAGCAGATATCTCTAAGATTTGCTTCTCGTAATTTCAAAGTATTGGATGTTGATTTCCACATAATTTTTAATATTCTATCAATGCATATAGATTCTTCCTCTAGGTCGCATATTTAGCCTTGACACAATTGTTTTGCTATATTTGATAGAAGTGACCGTGTATGCAAATCCTTGTGGAGGGTCTAAGTTGCAGGTAAAGGTCCTTAATTAGGAAGTTCAAGCGTAGTATGGTATGGCGATTAAGCTTATGAGGTGTCGTGGGAGAGTACCAATGATCAAGTTTCAGCAAAATGATTGTGACTTGACTTAAATGTCGAGCCAAACTGGAAATTGTTGAGAATATGTCTTAAGTTTAAGCTCATGAAGGCAAATTGATCCAAATAAAAATTCTATTTCAAAATACGATTTCTGATTTGACGCCAGGGTAAGCAAGAAATTGTTGAAATGCTTTCCATGTTGGACTTGGATTCATAGTTTGAGTAGGTTTCCTAATTTAAGTAAGCTAAATATATATATATATATATGTGCGCGCGCGCACGGGTGGACATGGCTTTTTGGTTTTTGACCTTTAGTTAATGGGGAGCTTTTTAGCCAAAGCAATTAATTTAGTAGTGCACTCATGAAATTACATCCCGAAAAAATTATAAATGTTTAAGTTAATAGATATTGTGACAAGATTTGTGTATTATTTTGTCAGATTGAGAAATTGTAAATGTTCAAGTCAATAGATATTGTGACAAGATTTGTATATGAGGGGTTCGCTCCAGTGGCCACCCTTTCAACATGGAAGGGGGAGGTGAGGGGTTCAAATCCCCACCTTCTCAGGGGAGATAGGGGTAGGGACGCGTAAGTTTCGAGAGTGGATTGCGACTCCCACGCCCTGCAAGAGGCAGGGCACAAGTCTGCAAGTGAGTGTAAAGTAGGAATAGAGTAGGACTGACTAAAAAAAAAAAAAAAAAAAACCAGAACTCGTGCAAGCACGGGTAGCTTACTAGTTATATGCGACTGTCAAGGATGTGCTATGGTGCAATCCACCTTTGACTTTACAATTTAAACTGTTTAATACTTAAAATAAGATGGGCATTTTTTATCCTTCATTGTTATGGAGTACTGTTTTAATTCACACCAACTTTATTTGGGATGCTAATGTAACTTTAATTATCACTTAGGGTTTGTTTGTTTTATGGAAATTAAATGATTTCATAAATATTTCCTAAAAAATATCATTTGGAATGCTTATAAAAATGAATGAATTATTCCTGAAATTATTAAGTCATAAATTATTTTCGATAATAACAAAATTCTTCATTAAATAATTACCTTAAATGATACTAGATTCAAATTTTAAATTATTCACTTCTCGCGAAACAAATACACATTCAATTAAAGTGAGAATTCGTAGAACTATTTAGGTTTCTTTTTTCTACTGAATGATTGTATAGTTCAATATAGGTAATTTAATTTAAGTACAAATGGACAAGGCAGCACGTTTCCCGACATGTCACTTGCCTAAAAGTCAACTAGGCATGGCGTATGACGATCCAATCTCCATCCATGTTCCGTGAATTTAGAATCTCAACTCGCCTGTCCCATAGCGTACGGAGGTTTACTTTGGACGCATGATTTGATCACTCTCGCTAGGCACTTGGATAACCGTAATTTTAAACCGACAATGAGTGCTACGACTATATCGCAATAATGCAAATTTAAGAATGAAGTTCGCTGTCAAACGTTTATAATAATTAATCTGCTTTCTTGGTTAATTGTTATCCGCAGGCACTGCGCAACACCTCTTCCCATTTTGGGTTTTGGCGAAGTTCTCAATTAGGGATGGATTTATTCAGTTTTGAGCGTGCATGCGGAGATTTGGACAAAGGCCATGCTCTTAATCATCTTCTGTAATTCTTTGACGACCCTTAGAATTTCCCCTTACCTTTTTAAAATACATCAGACAAACTCCATGTATTTAAAAAAAAAAAATGTAGAGAATATTGTGCCATTTGGATTGTGAGTTCGTCGGCGAATTATATAAGATCAATTTAGGAGTAACATACTCATAATAGGCCTTGGGAGACCCCAGGTGAAGGAAATGGCAGGAAGATACTCCGAGTTCTAAATTCTCTCTTTTCTTTTCATCTCGCAGAAATTTAAAATTTGCAAGAATATTGCACTCAAATTTCATCACCTAAAACAAAGTGAAAGTTTAGGGTAGATGTCATTGTTCGGAACAAAACGCACACTGGCCTGAAAGTTCGGGAGGGGTTTTATGCAATTTCCAATAAAAAAGAATTGCTTGACAAAAGTAATTTTTCTCTTTGAATTTGAATAATCTTGAGCCTCATCAAAGAAATAATGATTCTTTTAGGGAATTAGATTACAAGACAATATTGTGACACATTTTATATATTCGGCCCAACTAATCCTCATTCCTCACTTATCCATGTAAATAGTCAGATCAATTAACATTAGATAACTCTCCATAATGAAAAGATGAGCGATTTCAAAGACTATTTTATATAGAGGTGGGGCGATTCAAATACAAAATTTGTCGCATTCAAACCAATTGGTTGAAGTATGCAATAAAATTTTGCCACCTAACTTTACGAAAATGATATTGTTGTCATCTGACTTTATTTCTTTTATGCGAAGTTCAACCTCAATTCGTTTTGTGGGGCTAGAACCCTTGTGTGACAAGTACATTAGAAAGAGTAGGCTATTGGAGTAATATAGGAAGTACATGCGGGGCATTGCGAGGGAATTCTTGACATATTTTTCTTAGATGTCCCTTTCATGAAGTCAAACAAGATTGGCCTACATATTCACCTTGGGAGAAGTAAACAATTGTGTGGAAAATAGAAATATAAATTAGGTATCCAATTGACAACTGAATGGTTTTGTAGCATTGACAAAACTATGTTACCTCATCGGACTCGAAGAGCATTTTAAGGCCCCTTTGTTTTCTTTTTGGTTAAGGGCCACTTAAGACAATTATTATGATTTCTTGAATGGCTACCAACGTGGGGCATTTTGAGTATCATATTGACTCATTTTTACGGTCACAGATTCAACTCCTATTGAGAGCACTCCACACATCAAATTAATGTGAAAGACCACTCTATAAGTAAAATCTCGAATACACCAAACTGACTTGGGGGAACTACGGACATAAATCCCTTTGAGAGTCAAGATTTACTTAAGTAGGCTTGGACAACATTTGATTCATTATAAAAGGAAAAGCTTATACTATTATTCCTTACCAAAAAAAGAAAGAAAGAAAAGAAAAGCTTATATTATTAAAAATAGTAATGTCCTCTAAGGTAAATGAAATGGTTTTCATAATTGCCAATGTGGGGCTTTTCGAATTTTGCAAATTACACATGGTCATTTTCAATTTTCCAAATAACGTATTTATCCGTGTTATTAGTTTTGTCTTAAGAACCAACGTGTTTTTGACCTAGATGGTGGGGGAATTTGCCCATTCTCATGATTTTTTCATCCAAGTCCTTGTTGATAGCACTGCATGAGTAAAATCCTAAATGCACAAAATTGAGTGCCCTTAAGATCTTCTGAGGAGGTGGAATAATTGATGTGTGCGAAAATAGACTCATACGCCACTTGACTCGCTGTACAAAACAAAAACTTATGTTATCAAAAAATTGACTGATTGTATGTTATATTGTTGAGAATCCCCCAACTCAAAACTTGTACCTAGTAAAGTGACAAAAGGTTGAATGGAATGTGCACTAAATACTTAAAGCGAAAGAACGATACCGTGAAGATCAATGGTATACTTTGTTGTAGTGTGATAGTTTGAAATGTCTGGAGTAAGCGACTGCACAGGTAATTAACTCAACGTAGAGAAAGCTTTTTAATTACGCATAATTTATGCTATTAGAAGAAATCATATAAGTTTATCTCTTATGAAACCACAAATGAACAAGAACACGATACTCTCTCTCTCTCTCTCTCTCTCTCTCTCTCTCTCTCTCTCTATATGTCAATGTCATTTAATTATTAAAACAATGACAAAGAAAAGGGGGAAAACTTTTTTTTTTTTTTTTCGAGACAAACACGTCTCACCTATTATCCTGATCCTATACGCGAAACAAACACGTCTCACCGATAAAAAATATATAAAAAAAAAAAAAGTCAAATTTTTCGAGATAAACAAACCTCAATGATCACCTTCTCTTTTTTTCCCTATCAAACGGTTCGTACGATTTGTCCAGCCGAATGTGCGGTTAAAGCGTCAGGACTCTCGAAGCTCTATAAAGTGCGGAACCATCCCTTCACGTTGAGAGAAAGGAACAGAGCGAAAAAAGGCCGGCGAGAAGGGAAAAAAAAATGGCGGAGAGGAATGTAGTGGCGCTGGAGGAAGAAGAAGAGCCAGAGATCACGATGGAAGCGAGGGAGGGGGAGAAGACCAAGCTAAACATGAAGGAGCGAAAGGTCTCGTGGGCGAGGCTGCGCCGCGTTGACTCTCTCAACCTGGAGGCAGGTCGAGTCTCCAAGTCCCACGTGAACTCTTCCAAGGTGGTGCATGGAGCTATATTTTTCGTCAGCTAATTGTTTGATATTAGTGGATTTCAATAAATAAAAAAAAGTGCTTTGAGTTTCTCCATAGTCCTTCTTGAAGTACGAGTGCCTCCATTTTACTATAACGGACCTTTGAACAATTATTGCATCATGTCGATCACAAATATCAATAGATAGTGGAAACTTTTTTCTACTTGGATAAGCAGGTATATTTGTTTTTGCGGTTGAAGTGATAAATAAATGATTTACAGGTGAATTGGCAAAGAACATTGAGTTTGGCATTTCAAAGCATAGGAGTTGTGTACGGTGACATAGGGACATCTCCACTCTACGTGTTCGAGAGCACATTTACAGACAAAATTAAGAACACTCAAGACATTCTCGGGGTTCTGTCGCTAATTATTTACACGATTGCCCTAATCCCCATGCTCAAGTATGTCTTCATTGTCCTCTTGGCCAATGACAATGGCGATGGTATGCTATTTTATCTCTGTTTTGCTTCACATACTTAATATTATCAGGATATATACATGACCAATTATTGTAGGTTCACATGCCAATAATATATTCTTTTAGCATTTTCTTCTTTTTCGTGGCTACCAATGACTTGATTTTCGCAATTCTGATTGGTGTGCCTTGTGTGTATGCAGGAGGGACTTTTGCATTGTACTCTCTAATATGTAGGTACGCGAAAGTGAGCTTGATCCCCAATCAACAGCCGGAGGACCGAGAAGTTTCGAACTACAAGCTCGACGCTCCATCGAACCAGCTGCGACGGTCTCAGAAGATAAAGGAGATGCTGGAGAACAGCAGAATCGCCAAAATCATGCTCTTTCTCGTCACTATCATGGGCACTTCAATGGTCATTGGTGACGGTATTCTGACTCCATCTATTTCAGGTTTAAATCCGCGTCCTTTCTCGCTATTTATGATCAAACCCCTTTCGTAGAATTCTTTCTCGTTACCCATGCACACTTCATGTAGCGGATAACAGATGTGTCGCAGGTTTTTGTTTTCATGTCTTCATAGTTGAATGAAATTCAACTTGATATACCTGGAAATCATTCGAAAAAGGAAAATCAATGACTCCTGATGGTGCGTAATACGAGACAGCTTTGCCAATATTATGATTAAGACTTCCACTCAGTGAAAACTGATAATTTCTTATACTTCATTACCAAATAATATAGACGGAAATATATTTTTGCACCATGGAAGCTAAGATTAAATCTCTGGTCCTTTTTTACCCTCTCTTTTGGGTTCCTGCAGTTCTTTCAGCAGTGAGCGGGATCAAGTCACTGGGCACAGGTAAAAATACGGTGCTTCATCATTGGTAAATTGGTGATACAAATGTGCTTCTAAAAACCATAAGTAACTCCCTTCAATAAACGTATATGATGTATGGACATGCAGGTGCGGTGGTGGGGATATCGGTGGCGATCCTGATAATTATTTTCAGCGTCCAAAGGTTTGGGACGGACAAGGTCGGGTTCACATTCGCGCCCATCATCTTGGTCTGGTTCATGTTCATTGGTGGGATCGGGCTCTTCAACCTGTTCAAGTACGACATCGGCGTGTTGCGTGCCTTCAACCCTAAGTACATCGTCGACTACTTCAACCGCAACGGCAAGCAAGCCTGGGTCTCGCTCGGCGGGGTCCTCCTCTGCGTTACAGGTCTGCGTGTCATATTGTTTTTCCAGGTAAACAAGTTGGTAACAATTTTAAGCTCATTGACATGGATGGTTCAATTGAATCAGGCACTGAGGCCATGTTTGCCGATCTGGGTCATTTCAATGTTCCAGCAATCCAAGTAAGTAGATACAATTTCCTTTTCCTAAACTTTTAACAGAGGGAGGCTCTCGTTGACTTCTTTAGGAATAATTGATTGATTGTGCTTTGTTTATTGTTTTTTTCTTTTTTTCCCCCTTCTCGTCTCCGTGACTTCATCCATTGAGGAAAGGATGCTAATAACAAAATCTTGCTCACCGAGCTCGGAATTTAGTTCTCTCTTTTCGATGAACCATACAATTGAAAGTTTCAAACTCAACATTTTCTTTTTGGGTTAATACTACAAAAAGCATCAAACTGATACAGTTGTGATAAATTTATCCCAAACTAATTTGTTAACCACAAAAAATCTCAAACCGGTACACCTATGATAAACTTGCAATTTATTAGTTTTTGTTACATTTTGCCAACAAATTGCTAGGTTGGATAGCATATTGTAATTGTTGGGTGTACCGATTTACCATCCGTTTATCACAAATATACCAATTTGGGGTTTTTGACGGTTAAAAATATTACTTATGGGTAAATTTTTCTTAGGTGTAACAGTTTTGAGTTTAAAAATTAATTTTGGACAAATTTATTATAAGTGTACTAGTTTAGAGTTTTTCTTAGTATTAATCCTTCTTCTTTTTTAAACGATTAGTATTTTTTTTTTTTTTGGTGAAGATTAAACGATTAGTATTAATCCTTTCTTTTTTTTAAAAGATCCTCAAGCGATGTATTTATGTCCCGCGCCCTAAATGCATGGTTAGTAACAAGTGTTCCCATGGTCGAGTTTGATTATTTGGGTATACAATTGATGCAGATCAGCTTCTCTTGCCTGGTATGTCCTGCAATTTTGGCCGCATATTGTGGACAAGCAGCTTATCTCATGAAGCACCCTGACCATGTTGCCGATACATTCTATGACTCAGTCCCAGGTACGTAAAATTAGAATACAACGCCTGATTCTAATTTCATAATTTATATAATCTAGCGAAGAAAAATTATTAGTATGGTTTCCATGATCGGGGCTTAGAAAATTGACCCGAATTAAGCTCCCGTAGCTAAAATCGCACGCGATGTCTTAGGATGAGATGGCAAAAGACTGTAAGGCCTCATGCCTGCAGTACAAATGAGCCTATGTTTCGTATCGTCTTGTGAATCCTGTTGATCAATGAGCAGTGCCGTTGTACTGGCCGACGTTCGTGGTGGCGGTCGCTGCGTCAATCATCGCAAGCCAAGCAATGATCTCCGGGGCGTTCTCCATCATCTCGCAGTCGCTGAGTTTGGGCTGCTTCCCAAGGGTCAAGGTGGTTCACACATCGGCCAAGTACGAAGGCCAGGTTTACATACCGGAGGTGAACTACATGCTCATGCTCGCCTGCGTCTTGGTCACTGCCGGCTTCCAGACAACAACCAACATCGGCCACGCCTATGGTAAGTCCAAAGTGCGAGGCTTCCACGACGAATTGATTTGCTTTCCTTTCCATTCGGAACTTCTAAGTTCTAACGACTTTACATTAATTTGAACCGGTGCCATCGAAATAGTCTAACTGGACCTAATTTTGTGGCTTTCATAATTTAATTTGTCTCGCAAATGTTTGGTTGCAGGAATTGCTGTGGTGAGCGTCATGGTGATCACGACTAGCATGCTCACTCTCATCATGCTCGTGATATGGAAGACCAGCATATGGTGGATCGTGCTCTTCTTCACCGTCTTCGGTTCAATCGAAATGCTGTATCTCTCGTCAGTCTTCTACAAGTTCATACAGGGTGGTTTCCTGCCGCTTGTGTTTTCGGCCATTCTCATGACCGTCATGATCATCTGGCATTACGTCCACAAGGAACGGTACATGTATGAACTCAACAACAAGGTCTCAGCTGAGTTCATCAGAGATCTCGCTACAAACCCAAGCATCAACCGTGTCCCCGGGGTCGCCCTCCTCTACTCCGAGCTTGTTCAGGGCATTCCTCCAATTTTATCGCATTTTGTGGAAAATATTTCGTCTATCCACTCAGTTCTAGTCCTCGTCTCAATCAAGAACCTCCCGATCAGCAAGGTCGCGCTTGAGGAGCGGTTCTTGTTCAGGCAGGTTGAGCCGAGGGGCTTCAGGATGTTCCGATGCGTTGTGCGGTATGGATACAAGGACAAGATCGAGGAGCCGCACGAGTTCGAGCACCAATTGGTGGACAACTTGAAGGAATTCATTCGGCATGAGTACTTCTTGCTCGAGGCTGAGAACAATGATCACAACCGAAAGGATGAAACCGCCAACGACAGTGTACCGCATTCGACATTGCTAGCAGAAGTTGGACAGGCCAAGGGATCAACCGTCCAAATGGAGGAGTTGCTGCCGCAGCCAAGCCTGTCGAATCTCTCTTCCAATTCTATCCAATCAATAAGAATAGTCAAGTCGACAAATTCTTCCAATCGAACTGTGTTCAGTTCGATCCAATCGGCCGAAGAGGAGAGGCAATTTGTGCAGAAAGCAATGGAGAAGGGTGCGGTGTACCTCCTAGGGGAAGCTGAGGTGGTCGCGGAGCCGAAGTCATCCTTGTTCAAGAAGTTCATTGTCAACTATGCCTACAGTTTTCTCAGGAAAAATTTCAGGCAAGGCGAGAAAATCATGGCGATCCCAAGAAATAGGCTTTTAAGGGTTGGCATGACATATGAAATATGAATGAGAAGATAACACTGCTTGTGGTCAAATAAACTCAGCAATTTTTAATGGGAAAGTTGCTAAATGCATGCTTAGAGGAAGACGACAGGTTGAAGAAACATCATGTTCGTGTTTCCTAACTAATGGCTTTCGATAATACAAAATATGTTGTGGTAGGTACCTCCTGTGTGTCCATGGATGAATGTTATTGCTACATTACCTTTTTCTTTGCTTTCAACAAGAAATTCAATTACTGAACTGAAGATATATACTAATCTTCCCGGCCCACCTGTTTAAATTCTCGAATGAAGTCCATTTAAGATGAATTTTGAAGAAGCCTAATTGATTAAAAGGAAGTCCAGAAATTGGATCTTTATGCACGTCATAACGTGTGCCGTGGAAATCCATGTTTCCTATTAATTATTGGAGTCCAACTTTGAGAGGAAAATGATTTCCTGTTTTCTTTGAATATATTTTCAATTCGTGGGTTCTTGATCTTCTGCCTTGTGTTGGTGACCAGAGTCTGTAAATAATTCAAGAAGTGGTTCAGTAACGGCACCAAAAAAAAAAAAAAAAAGTCCACGAGCAATTTGAATATTTGCAGCTACTTCTTCGTAGATTTCATTATGTAGTTTATGCAGCACATCCAATTGAGATCACTTACTTTACTGAAATCGTGAGTATTGGGAAGCCGTGAGGTAATTCCCTGTAATTTATTTTATCGAACAGTTATGTGAGACTAAACAATATGGGTTTGGGTGTAACTAAGGTTGGGAAATACTTGATTAAGCAATTGTAATTCTATAATTCTTTGACTAACAGTGGATTAGTTACAGCGGACTCTCTAAAGAGTAGATACTGACACTTGGTTGAAGCACGTAAATTGCTCATGTTTTTCATCATTCCTCGTTATTTCTCTGGTAATTTTGTTATCCTATACTAGATTTAAATTGCAAGATTCATTAACTTTCATGTTATTCGATAATATTTGATATCAGAATTAGAGTAAGGATTTTTTGTGGCTGATTGGGCATATAGCTTGTCTAATCACTGTCTTGAAATTTTGTTGCTACAATTGTGTCTAGAGCAAAAGCAGAAATTGAGAAGTTAAACAAAAATAATAACTTTGGATTGAAGAGCATTAAGATATGTGTGCTATTAATGACTCAAGGTTTGGTCAATGCGTTGAAGGGTAAGGATAAGTTGTTAGAAACTGGTATGGCATATCCAGAAACTAAAACGAAATTGGAACCTAGAAGAATAAAAGAATACCGGATTTACATGGAAACCCCTGCGGGAAAAAACCACGAGGGAAGGAGAAGCAAAATCCACTATAGAATTTCAAGGATTACAAAAGGTGACTCTGAAAAAACCTAAAACTCTTTGTGTCTCAATTTGCTTAACCTAATAACTTGAGAAAAACAATGTTCATGTTGTCCCCAAGCCCTAACATTGGCCCAAGCTCATCAAAAAATTCAAGACATACTCAACAAATCTCCACCTTGGCTTGAATTCTACATAAGTAACAAACAATCTTCTCCTCCCATTAGAGTAAAACTCAATTACAACAAACATTAATCAAATCCAAGCAATGCTTGAATTTGGCAACAAGCAAAGGCTTCATTAACATATCTGCTAGATTGTTGTCTATACCAATCTTTAAGACCTCAATATAGCCATAAGTAAAAATATCTCAAATAAAATAATACCTTACATCAATGTGCTTTATCCTCTCATGATACATTTGATCTTTATTAAGATGTATAGTTGTGACATCATAAATTTTCGACCTGTCTCGATAAAATGAAATGGGCTTTTCATCGATGCGCCTACGGTCCTTTTTCTCTAAGCTGATCACTCACGAGTTAACTAACCTATTGGTGCAGCCATTAAGAGATACAATCACGATAAAATCCCTAAAAGCTATCCGGTAGGTTGGATTATGTTAAAATCGCGTCCCATTGATTTTAACCACGAAATTGAACTTGATTTCGAGAATCGAACATTCGAGCGTGTCACAATTTATTTTTAGGATCTCGTCTTATCTTTTAAAGAAATTCCCGTCAAGCTGGGAATTTGGAGGAAAAATCATTTCGGCAAATTGGAAAAAATGGAAGAAATTCGTATGGGCACCTTAATTGGCAATTTTGGCTACCCATTTGAATTAGTTTGTGAAGAAATGGTGCAAATTCGTAGGGGCTGCTCCCTTAGGGTTTATGGCTTTCAAATTGACTTGATTTGGTGTGAAATTGAAAGAAAATAGCTGGAAATTCGTATGGCTGTTGAATGGGTTTGTTTTGGCCTTCAAATTGGATTATTTGGTGAAGAATTGAAAAGATAATCAGCCGTTGGGTGATGCATGGACTTGGAGGGGCATAAGACTTTGTTGGCATGCACTCAAGTGAAAGATATTTGGTGTGACTTCCTATTGGCCAGCTAGTTGACTTGCATGGCCCCTTGTTCCCTCTTCCTTCTTGTTTGTGTGACCAGTAGCCCCAGCAGACCAACTTCTGCTTCTGTTTTAGCTTCTTCCTCATACTCAATTTCCTCTCCATTCCATTTAGTAGCCATCTTCACTGCCAGTCCAACAGAGTCACCACCTTCCAGTAGCTACAACCACCGCTAATCCACTTGTCCAGCCGTTCGTCTTTAGTCCAGCCAAGCGATCGCCGTTCAGCCACTAGATGATGCCAACTGCGCCATCCCCGAGCTTGCCAACCCGTAGCTCTTGGCCATCCGAGCTACACTAGTCGTTCGGTAACTGTGCCGTTCTAGCCATGCCATTCCTGCATCCAGCTCGCCACCCCAACCCTGCGACCAGCCCTTCCAACTCTAGAATAGAACTAGATCTTAATCTTTGGGCTAAGCTGTGTTGGGCTAATTTCAACCTTTTCCAGGCCTCCTTTGGAGTCGCCATAAGCATCGGATCTCATTGCCGCCGCGTCGCCGTGAACCCGTTTGCTCACTAATCCGATGAGTTAACTCCCTAATCCTTGATTAAATTGTTAATTGCATTTAGGGGTTAGATTAGTACTAATTAGCTTGGTTAGATTAGTATTAAATGAGATTAGCCTTGAGATGGATTAATGTTAATCTAGTTTGGTTAAATTAGCCTTAAGATGGATTAAGACATCTTCAACTGTGACATAAATTTTACTCAAGATTTTAGGGAGTTAAAAGAATAAGATTTAGTTTCGTCATTTGCAAAACAGAATCTCAAATTTTGTTGGAACTTGTGACCTTTTGGTAGTCAAATGATTTTTATCAACTCTTAGGGTTTGATTTTTAAAAGAGTGCCTTCATAAAAATTTTCTTTCACATCTTTTAGTTTAATATACTCAAATTTCAAATCAAATGGACAAATTTTGGACCTCGAACCTGTTGGAGAAAACTCCTTAACTGTTTTGAAGTTGACAAAACCTTTTCAAAGTCTAGTATGAAGACTTCCAGATTGTAGGTTCAAAGTCTGCCCACACTGACAGTTTCCAAACTGAAGAATGAAGACTTATTTAGATGGGAGATTATCTTTTTTTCATCAATGATTCGATTCGTATGGTTTATGGATGACCTTATGGCTGGATTTAGCACCTACATGATTGATTGTCTTTATTGGAATCAATTCCAATAATCAAATCTTTTGGAAGGCGAGTAAACTTGGAAGGTTCTACTTATGGAAACCAAGATCCTTATTTGTATGGGCGAACAAGATTGATGGGTTTTCATCACAAATCTTCAAACGACTTGAGATCTCCTTGATTGATTCTATCCAATGGGTAGATTAGAAGGATTCCTTTGAAAAGTGCCAACGGTCGTGAAGGCATGAAAGAGTATTGAAGGCGGACTCTTTAGTTGTTCGATACAATGTGTGAAAGAATAATTTCAAAGTCTAAAGCTTCCTAGTTCCTTGTTATTTCATTCACTGAGCTCAAAGTTGTATACAAAAGAGAGAAAATCTTAGTGAGACTTTGTGAGAGACCAGTAAAGACTCTTCACTATGAAGTCGAGACCACGAGACTCTAAAATCTCTTTTGTTTCTTAGTGGAATCCAGCCAATAGGCTATCAACATGGGAGAGTGGACGTAGGCTTGATCTAAGCCGAATCACTATAAACCTTTTGTCCTTATTCTCTTCTCTCAATTCCTTTTATTTGACTCATAGCTCTAATTAACTATTTAAGTTTAAATTCCTTTATTTTGTTTAAAGTTTTATCTAGTCGCTAAAATATAAATTCATCCGTGATCTTTTAAAGGCAAATTATTTCTACTAAACTTTGCAAAAGTTGTATTCACCCCTATTCACCTCTCTTTAGGTGTTTATACTAACCCTTTCAATTTGTATCAGAGTTTGTGTGCTCATTTTATAGATGTGTTTTTATTTCTGAGCTAAAGATCTATGGCTAGTATTTTGGCCTCAGGTTTGATTGAAGGCCAAAGCAACACCAAACCTCCTTACTTTGATGGAAATGAATATAATGTATGGAAAAACAAGATGAAGGCATTCTTGAGATCGAAAGATTCCCTGAAATGGGATGTGGTAGAAAAATGAATCAATTCCAAAGCTACATCATCCTCATAAAGGGGAAAAGAAGTTGTAAATTTTGGCAAAATGACACAAGAAGAATTAACTAAGAGACAAACTCTTGATACTAAAGCTATCTACTCTTTATATTGTGCATTATCTCCTACTGAGTATAACTGAATTTCTTCCTATGAAATAGCTAAAGAAGTTTGGTACAGACTGCACGTCACCTATGAAGGAACTAATTGAGTAAAGAAAACGAAAATCAATATTCTACTCAGACAGTATGAAGCCTTCAAGATGAAGCCTGGAGAATCTATCACTGATATGTTTAGTCGTTTCACTGAGATTGTGAATGGATTAGCATATCAAGGACAACCAATCTCAAGACCAATGAAGGTCAATAAACTGCTGCGTAGACTCTCCAAAGACTGGAATCACGTGAAGATATTGATTAGAGAAACACAAAGGATCATGCTTCTTTCAATAGATGAACTTGTTGGCACACTTCAATTATATGAGGTGGAGCAAATCAATGAGGAAGAAGATCCCAAAGGTAAGAAGTCAATTACTTTAAAATCTAATGATGATTTTGATTATACAGACTTAGAAGATAAAATGAACGATGAGGAGCTAGCAATTATGGTTAGGAAGTTTAGAAAGTTGAATAAGAAAGGAAGAAGATTTAACTAAAAGAAGCAAAGCACTCAAAGATATCATAACAAACCAACTTAGGACAATGAAACCAACAAAGATGTGATATGCTTTGAATGCAAGAAAAAGGGACATATCAGACCCAACTGTCCTTTGTTGAAGAAAAAGAAAGGAAGAACGGAGAAATACAAAAAGATCTAAAAGCATAAACATGGAGCAATATAGAGTGCGAGGAAAGTGATGAAGAATATGCCAACATATGTCTGATGGTTAATTCAGAATCAGACTCAAACTTTGAAACATATTCTGATTCAGACTTAGACAAAAAAGTTGAGGTTAGCAATTTAAAAATTCTTGTTAAATTCTCGAAGTATATAGATGAACTCCGTCTCAGCCTCAAAACATCTCTTAAAAGGATTCCCAAGCTAAAGAATGAGAATTCTAAACTAAGGCAATAGGAAACTTCTTGAAAAGAAAAGTTTGAAAATCTAGATAAAAGTTTTGTTATTTTGAAAGAAAATTGACTCTCTTTCAAAGGAAAATGTCTTTTTGAAAGAAGATATTTTGAATATCACAAAAAGATTTTCAAAAGGATTTGAGAAACTAGAGGAAATTCTTTCTATACAAAGACCTTAATTTAACAAATCTAGTTTGGGAATGACTTCAGAAACTATTCCTTTAATTGATTTTCCCAAAGTTAAAGAAAGAATTAAACAAAGACCTACAAAAGCATTTTATAAAAATCATTTTCAAAGAGTTTTTATAAAACATGTTGGTCGAAATGCTCTTAAATGTTCAAAGTGTAACAGCTCAGAACATTTTGAAAATGAATGTCCCAAGGTTTGGAGACCCATTAAGAGGGATTGGGCAAAGACTGTCTTTAATACTAACTCTCCTAGACCCAAGAAAATATGGGTACCAAAGAAAGCTTGAGTTCTTCTTTTGATCACTAGTCACTATTAAGAAAAAGATCAAATGATATTTGGATAGTGGTTGTTTGAGACACATGATTGGAGATTCAAGTTGCTTCATAAAACTTGTTCAAATGAATGGTGAAAAAGTTTCTTTTGGTGGAAATAGCAAATGAAGAATTGTTTGATATAGAACTGTGAAGATTGGAAGCCTAACTATCAATAATGTCTTATTGGTTGAAGGTCTGAATTACAATATACTCAGTATAAGTCAGCTTTGCGATACTGGATTCAAAATTAGTTTCCAAGAAGGCATTTGGTCGGGAACAAGTAGAGATTTCTCTCAATCTTTCATTAGGAGAAGACATGGAAACATTTACCTTCTAGATACAGAAAGTTCTCGATGTATTATATCCATTCAAGATGAAGCAAATATTTGGCATCGAAAGCTTGGTCATGTCAACATGAAGCAAATCGCTAAGATTTTATCTAAGAAACTTGTTCGAGGTCTTCCCAACCTAGCTTATCAAAAACTTGAATTATGCACTCGTGTTTTTGGAAAGCAAGTTAGAAGTTCTTTTAAACCTGTAAATCAAGTTTTTACTAATCGAGCTTTGTAGCTTCTGCATATGGACCTCTTTAGACCAACCATAAGTGAAAGTATTGGTAAAAAGAGATACTGCATAGTAATTGTGGATGTTTACTCTCGCTTTACTTGGGTTTAGTTTCTAGCAAATAAGTCTGAAGCCGTCTCTCACTTCTCAAAGTTTGCCAAGAAGATTCAAAATGAAAAATGAAATGCTATTTCGAGCATATGAATAGACCATGGAGGTGAGTTTGAAAATCAAGACTTTGCGAAGTTCTGTGATGAATCTGATTTCCAGCATTTTTTCTCTTCTCCATACACTTCAAAACAAAATGGGGTTGTGGAAAAGAAGAATTGATCCTTACAAGAGATGGCAAGTACCCTCTTAATTGAGAGCATAATTTCCTCTCAATTTTGGGTTGAAGTAGTTTCTACAGCTTGCTACAACATCAACAGAGTGTTCTTGAGACCTATTTTAGAGAAAACTCCTATGAAGTGTTTAAAGGGAAGAAGCCAAATGTTTCTTACTTCCATGTGTTTGGCTGTAAGTGTTATATTTTGAAAAATGCAAATGATCGAAATGGAAAATTTGAAAAAAGATCAGACGAAGGAATTTTCCTTGGATACTCAACCTCAAGCAAAGCATACAAAGTATTCAACAAGAAGACTCAATCTATGGAAGAATCTATGAATGTCAAATTTCAAGATTATATGCAGAATCAACTAGATCAGACTTAACTCGAAGAATCTAAACTTACTCTAGACTTTATAAAGTCTACTTCCCCTGAAGTGATTTGGACTTATGAAGATCGGCAACAAGCAAAACCGAAAGAATCAACTGAAGCAGAGGATCAACAGACTCTCAGATAAACCAGCAACTGAAAGCATAAGTCAAGTCATCCTAAGGAACTCATCATTGGTAACATTGATGAAGGAATTCACACCAGATCCAAAAGGCGAGAAAAGTCTAGTGTCTTAGCACTTGTTTCTGAGATAAAACCCAAAATTATAGAAGAAGTCTTGTATGATGAAAGTTGGATTGAAGCTATACAAGAAGAGCTTAGACATTTCAGCATCAACAATGTTTGGGAGCTAATTCATAAACTTAAAGGTAAGTCTATTATTGGAACTAAATGAGTTTTCAGGAACAAGGTGGACGAGAAAGATAAACCCGATTGTGAAGATGTCTTTCTAGAGGAAATCGTCTCGGATCGCAAACAAGAGACCACCGAATATGCTAGAGGGTCCTACTCATTTTGACTTGACTGAGGAAGGAGATTCTCCACAACAACAACAACAACAACATTATCAACAGTGTCATTCTCCACAGCGTACCACTCAAAAGCCTCCACGTCAACAAGAGGAAGAAGAGATCATGGAAGACGTCGAATCTGTAAGAACGTTAAAACCCCATTTTCTCTTTAAACTTTACAATCAGTTGAAACAGGGTGGTACTGCGATGACATTCATTGATGAGTTTCTACAAGAGAGAGGTTACAAGAATGAAACTTTGTTTTTATGGCAAATGAAAAGGTTAGGCATAACACCTGAAGGAATGGCAGACAGGACGTTTGCTAACTTTTCAGTTAATCCCCAGTTTAGTTCTTTTAATCAGCTGGAGGTGAAGGATGATGATAAGAAAATGTACAGGAATTTTCAGCCTAGGATGGGCATTACTATGTGTGTGGTGAGGGAACAAATATGTTTCGTTCTAAAGACCACAAAAAGACTTTTTCGAAATTGCTGAAAAGAGGGGTGATGAACCCTCGATCTGTGGATTTTGATTTCTTAATTTCTTTGAAGGTGAACTTAAGGGAGAAACTGA
Organism: Eucalyptus cladocalyx; assembly: GCA_017140615.1. NCBI lineage: Eukaryota > Viridiplantae > Streptophyta > Magnoliopsida > Myrtales > Myrtaceae > Eucalyptus > Eucalyptus cladocalyx. The sequence goes on from CM029522.1 coordinate 41,437,379, forward strand.
CTCTCCTTCAACTTGAAAGATTTTGCTCTGAAACTTATGTCACTTACCCTGAATTAACTGCATATTTTTATTTGAATTTGTCATTTCTCGACTCGAATAAATTTCGTTTTACTGTGAGGGAAAAAGAGTTCGTGGTGAATGTGGACACATTGGCGAATGTTATTGGTGTCGAGAGAGGGAGTTTCCGACCAATAAATGTGGTTGTTGGTCATGCAACAAGCTTTCTTGTGAAGGATAGACTTTCTGAGGGCAGCATTACCTATTCCAGAATGACTGCCTCCAATATTTTGCTACACAAAATTGTGATCAATTGCATCCGACCCAAGTCAACCTCCATGACAGATGTCTCTCATTCTAATATCTTATATAAAATAGGTACTTCTTCTTTTCCTATTTTTACCAGTGATGATGTTAGCAAATCTCCTATCAATCTAGAGGATGTCTATGACTTCCATTTTCCTGAAGCTGATGTCAAGGCATCCTCTCCAAATATTGATGTTCAAGCTGAAGTTCCCTCATCCATTAACACTCCTCAAACTGAACATGCTAAAGCTAGTACGCAAACAGAGAATTCTGCAAACTTTCAAAGACTGCTAGAGCTCCTTATGGAGATAAAAGCTCAACAATATGGCATGGAGTGTGAAATTCAGAACCTCTAATCTACATTGAAAGCTATTTCAGTCTCTCTCCATGATCAGGTACAAGACCTTAAACTCCAACTTCAAGAGACTGCCAAGAATGAAGATGTTGAGAAGGTGCAGGAGTCACTACGAAAGCTGGAGGACATAGTTCAGTCGATGGGAGATTTCTAACTTGTTCGCATCCCTAAAAAGCCTTGATTTTCTTGAACTTTTTATCCTTCTTCACTTTTTGTTGTTGACAAAAAGGGGGAGAATGTGTGCAGATTTGTTATCTTTCGGTACTTGTTATCTTTTGGTACTGTTGGACTTTTGTTAACTATGAACCTTAACCTTTTTTTGAACTTTTGATGCTTGCGGCAACTGTTGGTGATATTAATTTTGGTTGGATAGTTAGTTATCTTATTTTTTCAGGATTAACATATTTTCTGTGGTTGCAGAATCGATACTATTCAGGTCCTAATCAACTTATTTTTATAAGTTTTGTCACCATTAAAAAGGTTGACAAAATCTTTCCAAAGTCTAGTTTGAAGACTTCCAAACTTTACCGTCAAAGTCTAAAGACCGCTAGATTGTAGGTTCAAAGCCTGCCTACACTAATAGTTTCCAAACTGAAGAATGAAGACTTATTCAGATGCGAGATTATCTTTATTTATTCAAAGATTTGATTCGTATAATTTATGGATGATCTTATGGCTGGATTTAGCACCTACATGATTAATTATTTTTATTGGAATCAATTCTAATAATCTAATATTTTGGAGGGCGAGTAAACTTGGAAGGTTCTATTTATGATAACCAAGATCTTGATTGTATGGGCGAACATGATTGATGGGCTTTCATAAAAAAATCTGCAAATGACTCGAGATCTCCTTGATTGATTATATCTAATGGGTAGATTGGAAGAGTTCCTTTGGAAAGTACCAATGGTCGTAAAGGCATGAGGGGTATTTAAGGCAGACTCTCTAGTTGTTCGATACAGTGTGTGAAAGAATAATTTCAAATTCTGAAGCTTCCTAGTTCATTGTTATTTCATTCATTGAGCTCAAAGTTGTATACAAAAGAGAGAAAATCTTAGTGAGATTTTGTGAGAGACCAGTAGAGACTTTTCATTGTAAAGTCGAGACCGCAAGACTCTAAAATCTCTTTCGTTTCTTAGTAGAATCCAGCTAATAGGCTGTCAGCGCGGAAGAATAGAAGTAGGCTTGATCTAAGCCGAACCACTATAAATCTTGTGTCTTTATTCTCTTCCCTCAACGCCTTTTATTTGACTCATAGCTCTAATTAACTGTTTAAGTTAAAACTCCTTTATTTTGTTTAAAGTTTTATCTAGTTGCTAAAGTCTAAATTCATCTATGATCTTCTAAAGGCAAATTATTTCTACTAAAATTTGGAAGTTGTGTTCACACCTATTCACCCCCTCTAGGTGTTCATACTAGCCATTTCATAACCAAACTAGTTTTGGAAAATAATATTTCTGGAAATGGACATAGTTTTGGTAAAGGATTGAGCGATTTAATGCTCTTAATCTAGAAAGATCTGGGCTAAGGTGTTTGCATGAAAAGTGTTTTTTTATGTGGCCTTTACAACATATTCAAATTTGAGAATTTTCCAAACTCGTTTGATTAGGTTTCTGGATTTAAACTTGGAGACGTGTGAGTGGACCGGTTTCTGCCGGTTAGGACTAGTAGTGGTTTTATGATTGTTCTTGATGTTGTGCTTGCTGGGCAATGCATATTGGGTGATGTGGTTGACTTTTGGCATGCTTAGAGCTTATGCTTGATAATATGTGAAATTGATTGCTTAATTGTATAATTGGGTGCTTGGTTGTTGTTATAGACTATTATTGCAAAAATTAGATTTTGTTATTTAAATAGAAAAATATTAGGTGTTGGTTTTTTACGCCAAAAATGTTTATATAGTATATGAAATCGTGGAATTTTGAAATGAGATGGTACAATGCTTACCAATTCGATTTAAATGTTACCAATTCAATTTAAATGCATGACTATGCACGATTATTTTATTAGGATGATTTTTAATACGAAGGAAATTGACCAAGTCCATTATTTGAAATTGAGGATTTGAGTGCAAAGCACGGTATTCTTGGCCAAGTTTGGATGTGCGTGTGGTCACTAAGTGGAAACTGTCCTAAGGCATTTATTAAGGGCAAAGCTCCTGTGTGGGGTACCGTCTGGGCGGAGGATGCTAGACGTTGCTATTCACGAAGGTGATTTTGGAATGAAGCTCCTATGTAGGGTACCATCTAGGTGGAGGATGCTAAACGATGCCATTCACAAATAGATTTCAGAACAAAGCTCCTGTGTGGAGTGTTGGAGAAAACTTCTTTGATGTTTTGAAGTTGACAAAACTTATTCAAAGTCTATTCTGAATATTTCTAGACTTCTATATCCAAGTCTGAAAACTATTAGACTTTAGTGTCAAAGTCGGTTCTACATTAGAAGTCTGCCTACTCTGATAAATTCCAAACTGAATGTAAAAGAAGAATGAAGACTTATCCAAATGAGGGATAATATTTCTTTCTTTGAGAGTTCAGTTCGTATGGAAATATCGCCAACAAGATTGATTATCTTTATTAGAATCAATTTAGATACACCAAATCTTTTTGGATAGCAAATAAATTTGGAAAGAATCTACTTATGGAAACCAAGATCTTGATTGTATGGGCGAACAGGATTGACGGGCTTTCATCACAATCTTCAAACAACTCAAAGATCTCCTTAATTGATTCTGTCCAATGGGTTAATTGGAAGAATTCCTTTAGAAAGTACCAACGGTCAAGAAGGCATGATGGAGTATTTAAGGAAAACTCTCTAGTCATTCGAGAATGTGCGTGAAAGAGAAATTCCAAAATCTAAAGCTTCCCAGTTTCTTGTTATTCCATATGTTGTGCTCTAAATTGTACTTAAAAGAGAGAGAGAATTACAGTGTGACTTCGTGAGAGAGCAGTACAGACTCTTCACTGTGAAGTCGAGATTGCAAGATTGTTAATTCTCTTTTAATTCATAGTGAAATCCAGCCAAGAGACTGTCAACATGGGAGAGTGGACGTAGGCTTGATCTAAGCTAAACCACTATAAATTTTGTGTTCTTATTTTCTTCCCTAAACTCTTTTATTTTGTTCATAGTTTTATTTAACTGCTAAAGTATTAATTCGCTCAAAATATGTTGTTCTTTAGACTCAGTTTCAAAAGTAAAATATTATTACTGTTTTTTGCAAAAAAAAAATTATCTTCACACCTATTCACTACATTCTAGGTGTTCATACTAGCATTTACAATTGGTATCAGAGCATGTGTGCTTAATTATTGAAGTGTTTTACTTCTAAGCTAAAGATCTTCTATTACTAGTATTTTGACTCCAGGACTAGTTGAAGGTCAGAACAACACCAAACCTCATTACTTCAATGGAAATGAGTACAATGTGTGGAAGAACAAGATGAAGGCATTTCTTAGATCGAGAGATCCCTTGGAATGGGACGTTGTTGAAAAATGAATCAATCCTAAAGCAACATCAACCTCAGACAGAAGGAAAGAAATTGTTGATGCTGATGAAACAACACAAGCTGAAATTACCAAGAGACAAGCTATTGACGCTAAGGCTATCTACTCTTTATACTGTGCCTTATCTCCCACTGAATATAACCAAATTTCTTCTTGTGAAACAGCAAAAGAAGTTTGGAACAAATTACATGTTACCTACGAAGAGACTAACCGTGTGAAGGAAACCAAAATAAACATTCTACTTGGACAGTATGAAGCCTTCAAAATGAAGCCTAAAGAATCTATAATTGATATGTTTAGTTGCTTTACAGAGATTGTAAATGGCCTGGCGTATCAAGGTCAGCCAATTTTACGACCAATGAAAGTCAACAAACTACTACATGGGCTTTCGAAAGATTAGAATCATGTGAAGACTTCAATTAGAGAAACTTAAAGGATCATGCCTTTATCAGTTGATGAACTGATAGGCACACTTCAGTCATATGAAGTGGAGCAAATCAATGATGAGAAAGATCCTAAATGTAAAAAATCAATTACTTTAAAGTCTAACATTGATTTTGATGATACAAACTCAGATGATGATATGGATGATGAGGAGCTGGCGCTTATGATCAAGAAATTCAGAAAGCTTAATAGAAAGGGAAGAAGATTCAACTGGAAGAAACATAACACATAGAATTTTCCAGAAGAAATCGATAGATGACAATGAAACCGGTAAAGATGTGATATGCTTCGAATGCAAGAAAAATGGGAATATTAGATCAAATTGTCCACTGTTGAAGAATAAGAAAGGAAAAACTGAGAAGTACAAGAAGGCTCCCAAAGCTTAAACTTGGAGTGACACCGAATGTGAGGAAAGCAAAGAAGAATATGCCAACATATGTTTGATGGCTCATTTCGACTCAGACTCAGAATTAGAAACAAACTCTGATTTAGATTCAAACAAAGAAATTGAGATTAGTGATTTAAAAATTCCTGTCAAAGTCTCTAAATACATAGATGAACTTTGCCTTAGTTTTAAATCCTCTCTTAAAATAATTTTTGAACTAAAAAAGGAGAATTCTAAGCTCGGGCAATAAAAAGTTTCTTGGAAAGAAAAAATTGAAAGTCTAAAAACAAGTTTTGATAATTTGAAAGAAAATTCTTTTCTCTTTCAGAGGAAAACACCTTTTTGAAAATAGATATTTGAAATATTACAAAAAGATTTTCAACAGGATCCGAAAAACTCGAGAAAATTCTTTCAGTCCAAATACCCTACTTTAACAAATCTAGTTTGGGGATGACTTCAGAAACCATTCCATTAATTGATTTTCCCAAAGTAAAAGAAAAAATTAAACAAAGACCTACAATGGCATTTTACAAAAATCATTTTCAAAAAGTTTTTGTAAAACCAATTGGTCGAAATGCCCTTAGATGTTTAAAGTGTAATAGTTCAAAACATTTCGAGAAAGAATGTGACAAGGTTTGAAGACTACTTAAGAAGGACTATGCTAAGACTATTTTTAATACTAACACTACTGGACCCAAAAAAATCTAGGTACCAAAGAAAGTTTGAGTTTTTCTTTTGATTGCAAGTCACTATTAAAAGAAAGATCAAATGGTATTTGAATAGTGGATGTTCGAGGCATATGACAAGAGATTCAAGCCGCTTCATAAAGCTTGTTAGATTAAATGGTGGAAAAATATCTTTTGGAGGAAACAACAAAGAAAAAATTGTAGGATGTGGAACTGTGAAGATTTGAAGCCTGCCTATCAACAATGTTTCCTTGGTAGAATGTTTGAATTACAATCTTCTGAGCATAAGTCAGCTTTGCGATACTAGTTTCAGAATAAGCTTCCAAGAATGCATTTGTTTTGGAACGAGTCAAGACTTCTCTCAATCCTTTACTGGTCGAAAGCATGTCAACATTTACCTTCTAGGTAAAAACCCGGAAAGTTCTCAGTGTCTTATTTCTATTCAAGATGAAGCAAGTCTGTGGCATCGGAAGCTTGGTCATGTTAATATGAAACAGATTGCCAAGATTTCTTCTATGAAGCTTCTTTGAGGACTTCCTAATCTAGCTTACTAGAAGAATGAGCTATGCACTCCCTGTGTCTTGGGAAAACAAGTCAAAAGTGCCTTTAAACCTATGAATCAAGTTTCTACCAATTGATCTCTGCAGCTTCTTCATATGGACCTTTTTTGACCAACCAGAACTCAAAGTATTAGTGGAAAGAAATATTGCCTAGTAATTGTGGATGATCACTCTCGATTCACTTGAATATACTTTTTGGCAAGTAAGTCTAAAGCCTTCTCCTATTTCTTGAAGTTTGCAAAGAATGTTTAGAATGAAAAGGGTTATGCTATTTTGAGCATACGAACTGACCATGGAAGTGAGTTTGAGAATAAGGACTTTTCTAAGTTCTATAATGAATCTGGTTTTCAGCATGTTTTCTCTTCTCCATACACTTCAAAACAAAATGGGATTGTGGAAAGGAAGAACAGATCCTTACGGGAGATGACCAGAACTCTCTTGATAGAGAGCAAAATATCCTCTCAATTTTGGGCAGAAGTAGTCTCCATTGTTTGCTATATTATCAACAGAGTATTCTTAAGGCATATTTTAAAGAAAACTCCTTATGAAGTGTATAAAGGAAAGAAGCCGAATGTTTCCTACTTTCATGTCTTTGGCTGTAAATGTTTTATTTTGAAGAATGCAAATGATAGATCTGGAAAATTCAAGGAGAAATCAGATGAATGAATCTTCCTTGGCTATTCGACTTCAAGCAAAGCTTACAAGGTCTTTGACAAGAATACTCAATCCGTGGAAGAATCTATGAACGTCAAGTTTCAAGATTATGTGCAAAATCAGCCATATCATACTCAACTTGAGAAGTCTGAACCTGTTCTAGACTTTACAAAGTTTATTTCCACCCGAAGAGGTTCAGACTTCTGGAAAACAACAACAAGCAAATCAATAAGATTCAACTAAAGCAGAGGATCAACAAACTTTCAAACCAAGCAACAACTGGAAGCACAAGTCAAGTCATCCCAAAGAACTCATCATTAGCAACATTGATGAAGGAATTCACACCAAATCCAAAAGAAGAGAAGAGTCTAGTGTTCTAGCACTTGCTTTTGAGATAGAACCAAAAGGTGTAGACAAAGCCCTGTCTGATGAAAGCTAGATAGAAGTTATGTAGGAAAAACTCATACAATTCAGTATCAATGATGTATGGGAGCTGATTCCAAAACCCAAAGGCAAATTCGTGATTGGAACGAAGTGGGTTTTTAGGAACAAAATGAATGAGATAGGAAAAGTGATCAGAAATAAAGCTAGACTCGTGGCAAAATGATATAAACAGGAAGAATGGATTCAATAGCAAGGTTAGAAGCAATTAGATTATTACTTGCTTTTGCTTGTTATAAAAATTTCAAGTTATTTCATATGGATGTCAAAAGTGCATTCCTAAATGGGTTCATACAACAAGAAGTCTAAAAAGGCCTTGTGGAACAACACCTCGAGCTGGGATTTGAAAGATCCAAGGAAACCAAACTCATCTGGTTTTGAAAAAGGAAAAAGGCTTTGTATGGACTAAAGCTAGCACCTCGAGCCTGGTATCCGTTATAAAGAGGGAAGGAAAATATTTTCTACTAGTACAAATTTATGTAGATGATATTATTTTTGGTTCTCCTAACGAAAGTCTCAGCAATAAATTTTCAAGATCTATGCAAGATCAATTTGAGATGAGCATGATGGGTGAGTTAACTGTCTTTCTGGGATTGCAAGTCAGACAATTGAAGAAAGGTATATTCATTCACCAAGAAAAATATGCCAAAGATCTCATCAAGAAATTTGGGTTGGAGAATTGCAAGAAGATAGAGACACCAATGTCGAGCTCTTCGAAATTGGACAAGGATGAATGAGGGAAGAAAGTAGATCAGAAGCTGTATAGAAGCATGATCAATTCTCTTCTTTACCTAACTGCTTATAGACTTGATATTTTATTCAGTGTTTGCATATGTGCTAGATTTCAGTTTGATCCCAAAAAGTCTTATTTAAGTGCTGCAAAACGCATCATTAAATATGTTGTGACTTCTCCAAAACTAGGTTTATGGTATCCAAAAGAATGAGACTTTACTCTTCTTGGATATTCAGATGCTGATTTAGCAGGTTGTAAAATTAATAGAAAGAGCACATCTAGTACTTGTCAACTATTGGGAAATATGTTGGTATCTTGGTTCTTAAGAAAGCAAAGTTCTGTAGCATTATCAATAGCAGAAGCAAAGTATGTTACTCTTGGGAGTTGCTCTCAAATCATATGGATAAGACAACAACTAAGAGACTTTGGGATTGAAGAATTGTGTATCGAGATCAAATGCGACAACACCAGTGCTATTAATCTCACCAAGAACCCAATTCTTCATTCAATGGTGAAACATATAGAGATTCGACATCACTTTATAAGAGATCATGATTCAGTTCATTGATTCGAAAAATCAGCTGGTAGACATCTTTACGAAGTCTCTGGAGAAAAATCTATTTGAGTCTATTCGCACCAAATTGAATATTATATCTTCAATCATTTAAAGTCTGAAGCTAGTTAGACTCAAAATGTCTAGAAGCTACTTCATAAGAGAATGTCTCGAATCCAGGTATTTTAATTTTTTGGTATGAAAATGTATGATTATCTAATTCGTCACTTGCCTGATTTATTTTTAGAAATAAATATTTAATTGATAATTTTTGGATTTTGGATTTTTGGAAGTTACCTTTTTAAAAATTGTTCTGAAAAGGCATTTTATTGTGATGTTTCAAGTACCCCGTTTCACTCTCTTTATATGCCCTCTTGTATTTCTTTCGAACACATCGTTTCAAAACCCTGGAATATAGACTCTCTTCTTCGACTTTTACTCTCTAGATTTCTCTACAAGTTTTCTTCTTTTCTACACTCGAACTCATTCACAAAATCTTCAAGTTTGTAAGCATGTCTTACAAAAAAAAAAAATCCTCTCAAATTGCGAGCAAAGGGCCTTGGAATGTGCCAGAAGGGTAGACACATTTCGATCTCACTGAAGAATACTCTCCGTAGCAATCTTCACAGAAGTCTCCACAGAATCCTCTGCGCCAACCTCTAGAAGAGGAAGTCCAGCAAGACGTAGTACCTCTCAGGACTTTAACCCCCCAGGTTCTTTATAAACATTATGGTTTTCTGAAAATGGATGGTAGACCAATGTCCTTTATTACTGATTTTCTAAGAGGACATGGGCATAGGAACAAAACGTTGTTTTTAAGAACAATGGAACACTTAGGAATAACGCCGAAAGGATCGACAGAGAAAGCTTTTCTTAACTGTCCTTCTGACCCTAGACTCAGTGTTGAGCATCCTAAAAACAAGGATAATGATGAAAGGATGTTTTCGAATTTTCAACCTAGAATGGGCGTAGCTGCTAATGAACCGGATGATAGAATGAAACTCTTTTGTTCTAAGGAACACAAAAAGTTTTACAACCAAATGCTGAAGAGAGGGGTGATGAGCCCTCGAACTATCGATTTTGACTTTCCTGGACTCAATTGAGGTGAACTTAAGGGAAAAGTTGGCCTTTCTTCAACTTGAGAATTTCTGTTCTAAGATAGATGTCGCATATCCAGAGTTGACTGCATTTTTCTACTTGAATCTATCTTTTTTTGACCATAATCAAATCCAGTTTACTATAAGTGATAAAGTCTATGTGGTGGATGTTGATACACTGATAGACATTCTTGGGATGGAAATGAGTGGTTTTCAATCGATCAGTGTCTTTGTAGGACAAGCCACCAAATTTCCTATTAAGGACAGATTACTAGAAGGAGGCATCACATATTCTAAACTGTCAGCCTCAAATGTTCTGTTGCACAAAGTTATCATTAACTGCATCAGACCGAAGGCTACATCAAAAACAAATGTTTCCAGATTTGAAGCAAGACTGATGTTTGCTATCTGCAATAGAATGAGATTTTCACTCCCTCATATAATCCGAATGCACATGTACAGGACAATTATGAAGGACAAAGGACAATTGCCTTATTTAACGCTGGTAACACAGTTGTTTAGACATTTTCAAATCTAGTTTCCCACCTCACTTTGCTCTCGAATTGTTGCTCCTATGATAATAGGACTGAAGATGATTTCAAAGATGCGGTTGAAAGATCTAAACAAAGCTATTGAACGCTTGAAGAAGGAGTCCTCAAGCAAAACCAAAGAAGATTCTACTGGAAGAAAGAGGAAAGGCAAGGCAATTGTGAAAGAACCTGTAAAGAAGAGAACATCACTCATCCTGCAGGACAAAGATGATCTTACAATTTATGCAATTGCCTTAAAGAATCTTCAAGGTTTTGTTGGTTTTGAGAAACCGAAGGAAAAGGAAGGAGGACACATAAAGAAACAGAGCAAGAAGAAGAAGAGCAAGAACAACAAGGAGAGCATGACGAAGCAAAAGAAACAGAGAAGGAAGAAGCAGAAAGAGAAGAAGGAACAAGGATTGAAGAAGAAGAAGAAGAAGAAGAAGAAGGTCATGAGGATGACTCTTACGCAAAGACAGTTGCGATCACATTGTCTAAATATTCAGAAGCAACTAGGAATGGACTAGTAGGAGTACGAACAGAAAAAGAACATCACTCTTGTTCTGAAAATGAGAAAACACAAGATGAAGGAATCCCTTCTCCACCTGTAGGCACATAAACAAGGGAGCTATTGAGAAAATAGGACTTCTTCTCCTCATTTTGTGAGTGATGGTATCAGTCGATCTCCTGCAAACCTAGAAGATGTCTATGCTTCTCAATTTTTGAAGTTGACATTGAATAATCTACTTCGAATCTTGGAACTAGACAAATTGATGTTCCCTCGTCTCTAAACTCTCCACAAATTCAATTTGCTGAAGCTAGTGCATAGACTAAACCAAATGCTGACTATAAAGGATGATAGAACTCCTTTTGGAGGTAAAAGCTCAGCAATACACTATGGTGATTGAGATCCAGAAACTTCACACTGCTTTGAGATCCACTTCTGATTCTCACACTGGAAAGGTACAGTCTTTAGATGCTTAGATATAGAGTTTGAATCAACAAGTCTCTCAGACTGTGGTCTAGAATGATCAAATTGTTTAGATTCTCAAGACTATTCAGACTGAAATCGAGAATGTTCATCGCCAATGCCAGAAAGTTGAAGAAGCAGTGCAATCAATGGGGGATTTCCAACTAGTTCGAGTTCCTCGACAACTTTGATTCCATTTATCTCTTCTCTATTTTGACTTTTTCCACTTTTTGCTATTGACAAAAAAGGGGAATAATGTGCAGATTTGAACTTTTGAACTTAACTTTTTGCAGATTTGTTTGATGTTTTGACCACTTATATTCTACAGTAATCTTTGTGGTAGTTTATGGATGTGGATGTTTAAATCTTGATGTGTGTCTAATTTTTCAAGATTAACATGTTTCTGTGGTTGCAAAATCGATGATATCCAAATCCTTGACAAATTGTTTTTATAAGATATCATGTACGGCTATGTGTTGTTTTGCAGGATATAAATCTTTAAATCTGCAGTGAAGTTTTGTCACCATCAAAAATGGGGAGAACGTTGGAGAAAACTCCTTTGATGTTCTGAAGTTAACAAAACTTATTCAAAGTATATTCTGAAGATTTCTAGACTTCTCTGTCAAAGTTTGAAGACTACCAGACTAGCGAGGGAGGCCCTCACTCGACCCAGCCAAGGGCCGCCCTTGCCCGATGTCGACAAGGGCGGCCTTAGCCAGCCCAAGCAAGGTCAGCCCTTGCCCAACGTGGGCAAGGGCAGCCCTCACCTAACTCTAACTTCCTTTCATCGAATTTGCCATGGCTGGCAGAAGGAAGAGAGAAGAAGAAGAAAAAAAGAAAAAAAAAGTTTAAAAAGTAAAAGACCAAAATGCCCTATAATTTAGGGTAAATGTGTCACACGGATACAAGTTTGGGGTTTTTTGTGTCATGAAAAAAAGTTTTGGGTAAATGTATTACGATTGGCAAAGTTTGAGATTTTTCATGTCATAAAAAAAAAAAAAATTGGAGCAAATTTGTCACTTGGGACAAAGTTTGGGGTTTTATGGTTTTTTCCCTATTTGAAATGCTTGCGACGTTTGTGAGTACATGATATGCAGCCCAAATTAGCCTTGGCAATTAAATGTGTTCCATAGCCAAGATGCTCATTTGTCTAAATGTTTCACTTTCCTTTCTCAACATTTCAAATACATCCAAATCATTGAAGCATCACATGAACCTTACATGCATGCAACCATTCCATTTGTTAGAAATGCTTGTGATTGTGATTGGCCCATGTCGAATGAATAAGTAATCTATTGTCGGCTCACTGAAATTGTTTGATTGTTTGGAAAATAAGGCTCAAGGGCCTACTTACATGTTTATTTCTCGCAATACATGTGAATTCTATATGTATGCTTAGGTGCAATACCTGATTCTATGGGTATACCTTGGGATTCATAGAGAACATGTCTTGGGAACTTATAAGCATTAGTAACTATGCGAAAACATAAATAGTCACTAATGGCTATAAGTGAAGAAAATGAATTGGGGGTAGGCGTCTAGAGGGACCAATGTATGAATTACAAAGGTCGACCCCGAGGCTCAACTTTGAATTTTTCTTTTTTTTTTTCTTTTTTTAAAATTTTAAAGTTTTTTAATTTTTCTTAATTTTTTAAATTTTTTAAATAAAATTAAGTTTAGATCTAATTTAATTAATTTTTATATTATTATTTACACATCAAACATGAAATGGCGTCATTTTTGCATTTTCTCCGTCACGTTAACATGCAAAACGACGCCATTTTGGACCAAACTCACCGGAAAATTGCCATGTCAGCCATTTGGCCGGATTTTCACCGGAATGGCACTTAAGTGTTCCATTTTACTCCGATATTGGTACTTAAGTGTACCATTTCAAAGTTATGGCACTTAAGTGTCCCTCCGTGCCAAGTTATGGCACTCCAGGTGTCCCAACCTCGTCTTAATAGGCAAGCTGAGCTCGAGTGTAACTTTTATTAGATGGGTAGGCCTTGCGGTTCACTTTACGACTTGACCATACCTATTAGGCCTCCCTGGCTCAGACCTCTTCTGTTCGAAAAGATAAAAGCAATTCTCAAAGATTGTTTAGTTAGAAATGAGAAAGCTTGGAAAATGCTTTTTAGGGAGGCCACATTTGACACATGATTGTTTTCTTCGAAGGCTTCGGGCCGAGCCTGCCCGACTCATTGGATGATCATGACAGAAGGCTTGACATTGGTTAAGTACTAATGTTGTACGTCAAAAAGATGTCATACAAAGGCCATATTGACTCATACATGATGTGCCTCTCTTTCTTCTTTACTGGTTTGAAGACCGCAAAGGATGAATGTTAGGCTACAGTTATACGGATACACCATAAGAAACCAAAAAAGGAATCTTCTTTTCTCTACCTTTTCTCTATTTTCTTCCCATCTTCTTTTATGAAAATTAAAAATTTTCAGAATTGCGGACTAATATAAACCATGTTTATATACTCATTTATAGCCCGAAACATGGGAGACCGACTTTATAGACAGTCCTTTTGATGTCCTGGTGGACTTGATTGCCATTGAAATATCTCACATGACAATAAAGTTTATATGCTTTTTATACACATATGATATCTACTTAAACTTTTAAAATCATTGACAGTGGTTTCAAAATATCTCACATGGTATCAAAACAGGAGATCGTGAGTGTAAATTTTTTTCAAGGCTTGAGCCAACGTTTAGCATACATGTAAGGGGGTATCGATATGTTATTAAAATATTAAAATATTAAATTGTGATTTCAGCTAACAGTTTAGAGCTTTCTGGGTTGCAACCGGAGGGCTCTCCGCAACTCCTGATCAGGGTTATACGAAGGGCTGTGCTCCACGCTCTTGTGCAGTCATGGCTCCACACCTGAGATGAATAATTTATTCCTGCGTTAATCATCGAAGAATTGGATGAGCATTGGTTCGATGAACCCGTCTCCAAATTGACTTGGGCCGAAAGCAAGTAGCTCTTTTATCGATTTGGGTCGGCCTAGTAGCATTTGAGCTGACTCCATGCAAGCTCCACGCACACCCACCACCACACCCCCCCCCCCCCCCAAAAAAAAAAAAAAAAAAAAAAAAAAAAAAAAAAGATCTAAATTCAGCACAAACAGTTTTAAACTAAACAAAAATGGGAAATTCTAAGTTATATTAGGGTGCGTTTGATAACCATTCTGCTCTGAAAAACAATTTTTGAACAAAAATTGTTTTTTCTTTTTTTTCTTCCCAAGAACAATTTTTGAGTATAAGAACGCACTTGGTAACTGTAAAATATTTCTATTCTAAGAATAAAAATAAGTTTGGTAAACTTATATAATTTTGTTGTTTCTTTTAATTTTTCAATATTTTTATTATATTTTTTTCTTTGTTTTCTTCTTTATTCTTCTTTTTTCTTCTTCCTCCTTTGTGGCCGGTTGCCGGCCACGGCGGCGGCGCCAGCAACCAGCTTGGCGAGGTTCGGTGAGCTCGCCGAGGCCACCGCAAGGCTCGGCCTCACAAGATCTAGGCGAGGCCGAGCCTCGGCGGTGGCCTCGGTGGCCAAGCGAGCCTCACCAAGCCACGAGTGAGGCTTGACCTAACCTAGGTGGCATGAGGTCGACCTCACCCTGGCCTGGCGAGGCCGAGCCTCGCGTTGGCTGGGTGAGCTCGAGCTTGCCCAAATTTGGCAAGGCCAAGCCTCACCCAGCCATGGCGAAGCTTGGCGTCGCCGAGGGCAAGTGAGGTTGCTGGCCCTCGTCGGCCGGTTGGCCAGCCACCGGCCATGGCCGAGGTCGGCAACTAGCCAAAGGGAAGAAGAATGAAAGAAAAAAGAAAAAGAAAAAAGAGAAGAAAAAAGAAGAGAGAGAAAAATTGATTATTGGAATTGTTTCCGAGAACAAAAAGCTATTTTTTTTATATTTCTTATATATGTTCCAAATATGTTTCCGAAAACAAAAACAAAATATATATATATATTTTTTGTTTCTGGAAATAAAAGTTTTACCAAACACGTTTCCGTTCGAGAGAACATAAACATTTTTTAACAAACAGGCCTTTACTACATCGTGGACTGTTTTTTAAACTTGGTTACAACAATTCGTCGTAACATCATAAATCAATTTTTGAAAGGCGTTACAACATTTTTATACTCAATTATGACGATACACCCTAATGTTGTGCGATACGCCTAGAGGTGTTAAAATGGGTCATAAATGGGTCACTTGTTTATAACAAAAGATAATTAAATGGGTTTCACAATTAAAGGTTTAAAATAGGTGGGTCTTAAGTGGGTTTTTAAATGGGTTGGGTTGAGAACTCATCTTTAACAAAAACATTATAATTCCTCCCTTCTCTCTTTAATTTTATAAAAATCGAAATTATAATTTATTATTTTTATTTTCTCTTTTCTTTTTCTTCCTTTTTTATCTTTCTTCTTCTTCTTCCTCTTTTTCTTTCTCCTTCCTCCTTTCGGTCGCCGGCACGACCGGCACCAAGCGAGCCTCGAGCTTGCCGGCGTCGGGTGAGCTCGAGCTCGCCAGATCTGGTGAGGCGGAGGCCTCGCCGATGCCCTAAGAGGCTCGAAGCCTCGCCGGTTCGCGAGGGCGAGCTCGAGCTCGCCCGACACCGGCAAGCCTCGAGCTCGTCGGATCTGCGAGGCAAAGGCCTCGCCGACGCCTGCGAGGCTCGAGCCTTGCCGATCTAGCGAGATCGAGCCCACCGGCGTCGGGTGAGGCTCGAGCCCACCGGCGTCGGGCGAGGCTCGAGCCTCGCCAATTCCGGCGAGGGCGAGCTCGCTCGCCCAACACCGGCAAGCCTCGAGCTCGTCGAATGGGCGAGCGGAGGCCTCGCCGGCGTCGGCGAGCTCGAGGCTCGCCTTTGTGGTCGGTCACCGGCCATCGTCGTGGACCGGCGGCCGGCCAAAGAAGAAGAAGAAGAAGAGAAGAAAAAAAAAATAAAAAAAAAAAATAAAAAAATTAATTTAAAATTTAATTTAAAAATAATTAAATTTCGATTTTTTAAATAATTATTTTAAATTTTATAAAAATTATCCATTAAATTTATATTGTATAAAACTATTTTAGCAATACAATTTCTAAAAAAATAATATATATAAAAG
The DNA here is from genome assembly GCA_017140615.1 of Eucalyptus cladocalyx. Taxonomy (NCBI): domain Eukaryota; kingdom Viridiplantae; phylum Streptophyta; class Magnoliopsida; order Myrtales; family Myrtaceae; genus Eucalyptus; species Eucalyptus cladocalyx. Next base: position 41,453,722 of record CM029522.1, read on the forward strand.
CTTGGAAGTATTTTAATAATATAATCTTTAAAAAAAAAACATAGGAATAAGTTTTTCTAAATTTGTTAAATATGAAAATATTTTATTAATATGAGTTGGGTCGGGTCGGGTTTGAGTCAAAAAATTTACATTAAACATAAATGGGTCATAAATGGGTTAATGGGTCAATTTGGGTCGGACCATTAATGACCTAACCCAAACCTTACCCGATCCACCCGTTTAACGGGTCTAGATATGCCTGAGAATGATGTGAATGTGGGGTGAGAGCGTTTGTGCGCCCTTTTCTTTTTGTTACCTAAAGAAGGTCTCCGATAAAGGTCTCCGATGTTGACGATGAGGCCGTCTCAATTGGGCTTGACGGCAACCCATCGTGAGCCCTTGAGTAGCTAAAGGCCTCCGACCTGGTTCTGGTAAAGAACGGTCAGAAAGTCACTATTCCTGTGGGGCACCAACCTGGACATCTTCGGTAAGAGCCGGCATGCTCTGTAGGGGTTCAGCTGGAGGAAGTACTTGCTCTCGTCGTACACATCGCCGCCCCAACGGCCCAAATTCCCCGTCAGGAACCCCACCAGCACCCTCGCTAGCTTCAACATCGTTCCCTGTTTCATCCGTTTCCACCTAGATTCCCTTAGATGGTGGGTTAAATTAGATTAGATTAGATGACATGACATGAGAAGGGAAGCATGGTATTTGAGAGAGATGGATTGGCCATAGGACTAGGGCTCAAAGACCTCACAGGAACTACAGTTTTACCTTTGAAAAATAACATCATGTGCCAATTGAAAAATAGACAAAGGGTTGATGGTTGAAACAAAGTGAAAGTCTTAAGGGGATTTTGCCTAACGATTGAAAGTTTAGGGGTAAATGTTCATCATCCTAAAAGTACCGGGGGATTTCATGCAATTTCCAGAGATAAAGTAATTGATAGACAAAAGTATTTTTGCTATTTGAATAATTTTGAGCCTTCTCAAAGATATAGTGATTGGTTTAGGGAGGTGGATTACAAAACAATATTCAACTGCATTTATCCCCACCTCCTGACCTATGCATGCGGATAGCCTCGTTAAGTTGCGTTAGGTAAGACTATTATATTAAGTGGCCAGAATGATATCAAAGAAGGTTTGAGCCATATACAACATCTGTTTCATTCAAACTGCATGCTCGAATAATGATATGACAACCAAGGAGCTCATAATCAAGTTCGCAATGAACGTTGGTCCCATAATTTCACAAAAATCAATATTAGTGTCATCTGGCAATGTTTGGATGGTAGAACGCTCACATCTCATAGTATCTTAGAAAGAGCAAGCCATCGGAGTGATATGGGAAGTACATGTGTAGCACAGTTTTATGTCAAGGAATGCATCCTAGATATTAACAACGTGGCGCGCATGGTAAAATTTCTGAAACAGAAATTGATTTCTGGCCAGAAATCAATTTCTCAATTTCTATTCCCCGGACAAGTTTCTGAGCAAAGAAACCCGTTTGATAACGACTCAAAATTTCTATTTCTGAAACAGAAATCCGTTTGATAACAAAAAAAAATTTCTATTTCTAGGAATAGAAATTGATTAGATAACAACATAGGAAATTCTCAAATATAAAATAATAGCCGAAATAATACTAAAATAATATAGAAAATCCTCAAATACAAAAAATAATCGAAATAATACTAATACATTAGAAAAGTTGAAAATACAATTTCATGGAATTTATATTACATGTGCTTACGTTCCTATTACGTAATATTTTCTTTCGAAAAATAAACAACGTGGCAAAAAAATTGAAATTCAATTGTAGTGAATATGTCGTTGTGTTTTTGCGAAATTGATTTCACATTAATCAAATAAGTCTAATGATAGCCATGATTATAATAGTCTAATCTCCTAAAAAATCCTAACTTCAAGTCTAATTCCAATTTCTTTCCAAATTTTGTTAAAAATATCCTCACCGTGTTCAAAAATCGTCACCAATTTTTTTCAAAATTATCAACACTAGGATTATTTAAAAATTTATTATCAAAATCTATATTTTCATCAACACTCTTACAAGAACAACATATTTCTTATTAGATCTATTTTCTTTATAAAAGAAAAATCGGATGAAACCCTAATGATTTGACCCATTTTTACCGCCTTAATATGAAGTTTATGATTAAAAAATAGTTAGCCAAATAGAGTCATTGGCTAGCATACACGGAAGAGTAGGTGAAGAAAGACTCATTAGATATGAATATGACCAATTGACTATTACCATGAATAAAATCTCTTACGTGCAACAAATGAAGCCTTGTTCATTCAATTCTCACCATCTAGCCCAATGGTTAAGATTTTCAATCAATATTGATTAGAATGATTATATTAAAAAATCATTAAAATATTTTGGACTAAATTAACTATTTCTATTTCTATTTCAATATTATTGATCTAAAATATTTTGGACTAAATTGAAAAGTTGAGAAAAAAATTTTCTATTTCTATTTCTATTTCAAACCGAGAAGCTAAAAATTTCAGCTTCTTCGATTTCTTCGATTTCTCTATTTCTGGAATAGAAATCTGTTTCAGAAATAGAGAAATCAAATTGCGTTACCAAACGGATTGCTACAAACCAAACATTTCGGGGAACGAGAGAAACAGAGAAATTGAGAAACAGAAATTTTATCATGCGCGCCCGTAATGTTCACTTGACATCGTGTCTCTTGACTAGCAAAACATAAACCACACATTTATCTAACAGTTTGATCTTTCGAAACAGTTAATAGTAATCTCACAAAATCTTACGTTGTATTATAACAGAGGCTACCAATAACTCTGGACTCTCATATGGTAGAGTCACGAGAGCCAAGAGCTAATGGTCGGTTTATAAGTGTAAGAAAAAGTCTCACACTTTGAACTAGCTTCTATGATGAAAGAGGTCCAAGACCACTTGACACATTCACCCTTCTCTAACCACAAATGAACAAGAAGATAATACAACATGTATGTGTGTGTAGGGAGAATTACCAAAAAAGTTTTAAACTTATTATAATTGCGTCAATTCAGTTTTAAACATTTTTTGTAACTAATAAACATTTTGTATTTATGCCAATTCAATTTGTCCAGCCAATTTTTGTACAATTGGCACTAACATGGATGCCAGCCAGCCGGCTGATACTAATGTGAATAATTTTAATAATATTTTATTTTATTCAATTTTTTTCTTTTTTCTTTTCTTTGTTCTTTTTTTTCTTTCTCTTTTTTTTTTCATCCTTATTCCTTCTTCCTCCAACCACTCGTCGACGATGATTGGCTAGAGGCAGGGCTGATGAGGGCAGCCTCACCGTTGCCAATGGATGATCGGCACTGACCGAACAAAATTAGTTGAATGGACTTAGAAAAAGTTAAGGACTGAATTAGCAAAAAAGTTTATGACTAAATAAGCACAACTACCATATGTTTAACATTTTTTTTATAATTATATATATACACACACACACACAACAAATTGACAAAGAAAAGGAGGGGAATAAAGAAATATCTTGCTCCGGACGCACCGCGATTTTAGGGCCAGCATATAATTAATATGCTAAGACAGCTGCCACACAGATAAATATATCTCAAATAAGATTCTAGAATAGCCACAAAAACGCACGACCTACCAAACCGACCGATGAAGCCTGGTCCCGCAAAACAAACTCGTCTTTCTAACAATATGTGAAATTGCCGAAAAAAGCAAACTTCAGTCATCAACTCTCGGGGCCCGGTGAAGAGTGGAGTCATCGCTTGACAATGAAGAAAGAAACATAGAAAAAGTTCAACAAGAGAATCATTGGTGGAGGAGGTGGCGGAGATGGAGGAAGAAGAAGAATCGGAGATCACAACAGATGCGAAGGAGGCGGAGAACAAGGCAAAGCGGAACATGAAGGAGTGAAAGGTCTCAAGGGCGAAACTAGGTCGCTTCGACTCCCTCAATATGGAGGCCGGTCAAGGCGATTCTTGCAAATTTTGCATGTAGCCATGTTCTTCATCGGCTAAGCAATTCCTTTTCATCGTTTGATATTGACTGGATTTCAAGAAAACATCGCATTGAGTTCTTCCGTCCGTCTTTACTGAAATGCGAATGCCTATGTTTGTTTAGGATGCAACCTTTGAATGGTCACTGAATCACATTGATCGAAAATAGCAAAAGACAGTGAGAGGACCTCATAACATATGCGGGTCCCACGTGTTTTTTTAAAAGACTGCAGTGAATTCGATCACCAATATATGCTTGTCATACCACCGGCTCGCTTGTCATAAGTTAAGACTCTGCCGATCCTCAATGAAAAAGTGAAGGGTTCAAAACCCAGGAGATGCGCTAGGTGTATTAAGTGTGACTCCGGGGTGGTAGATCCTCCTACTTAAGTGTCAATTTACGTTTCCTCCAGTATATATATATATGCTTGTCATAAGTTGTGAAATAAGGTAGAAGCTAACGAATGTTGTAACTCGAGTGTAACGCAAGAAAAAAAAAAGTCATTGGAGAAATTAATTAGGAATGACAAAATGAGGTTTGGTTCAAGTGTTGATACTTACTTTACGAGGAGAGACAATCACTAAGAAATTCATTATGAATCAGCGAATTGCAGAGCTTACACAATCATTCAAGTGTTCCTTAGTACTAGATTACACCAAAAGAAAAACACACTTGTATAATCTCATAATCTCTTACTAAAAACTCACTCAAAAAACTCATAGTGAGAAAATCCTAACACCTCTCTTGTTTGCTTTAGTATATAATAGAATTCTATTTTTATGTTTTTTTTTTAGTTGACTTGCTAAATCAAACTAGGGAACCTAAATCCAGCTCTAACATGGAAACTATTTCAATAATTCCTTACTTATTCAGACATCAAACCAAAAGTGATTTTCGGATTTGGAACTTCTATCTAGATGGAGTTTCCTTTGCGAAATTAAACTTCAGACATAATCTTAACACTTGTGTCAACTCTCTTATTGCGTGGAAGCATGCAACCATTGCAAACATCCATCAAGACCAAGTTGAGCTCGGATTTGTTTAGAGGAATGGACTTTGTCCACACATCAATAGGATTCTCTGCTGCAAGAAGCTTCTTCATTGTCAAATCCTCTCCTAACATGTGATTTCTTATGTTGAAATATGGGTCACCAATTAATTCAATTCTCTAGCAATATCTCCACCTTTCACTAACCACCGCATCAATCCAATGTCCCATGCCAATATCAATAACTAATTCATTAGACCGCACCTCCTCTTCAACTCCTTTATTGTCACTATTTTCCAATCTCAATCTTCCTGAAATCATCATGTCACTCAATGACATCTTCTAACTCACAACACAACCGATAGAAGTAAAGGCATTACTGCTTGGAAATTGACCATCAAGCATGTTCCCTACATGACCTTAGGGTTCACAAATCCAATTACCGCCACCCTACTTAAGTCGCATCCTCTGAAACATATCCAACATCTGATATCTGCAACAAATTAGTAGGATCCACTTCATAGCATCACTATATTCACCTAGATTAATCGTAAATGTTCTCTTGATCGGATGTGAAAGATCAAGCCTAGTATTATCCATTAAATAACTTAGACAACCAATGGTACTATCATGTAAAGCATGGGACAAGCACTCCACCTCCATCCAAGTACAGAGTGATAGTCTAAACAATATATGATAAGTAGCATGTAGGGTACTTACAGAATTTCTCAATCACACGTTGAAGCATCTTAATGCTTTTCCGACATAACTTCTCCAAGTCACTTACAACATTCCAACGGTCTTCACTCTCTACATCTCCAAACTAGAAACTATCTCTAGTGGACCCAAGTTTCTAAATCAGTTTTTGCATGCAATTGGTCCTTTATCCCATCCAACTTTGTTAACCACCTTGAAGCTTCATTAATTTAGACCTATGAACAACTGTCAACTACTATGGAAAGTAACAATTTTGCAGACAATGTCACATCTATTGTACTCTAAACATACGTAGGCTCTCTTTGAAGCTCCACTTGTTTCTACATATCATCCGTATCTTTCTTTGCAATTGATCCCTCCCTCCTCTTATGAAACTGAGTAAATTTGTCAAAGATAACATCTTTATGGACACATGTCATGCCCCGATCCCTAAGCGTGTGCTCATCCCTCTCTGGTCGATAAAATTTTGCGACTTCCCAGGACGAGTCACCAACCCTTTCTTTTTATTGCACTTACGGAAGCAAAATAAATCTCCCGACAGTAATCATTTTGAGATAGAAAAGTAGGACAACAAATTCACAAAACAAAACATGCTTTAATATTCACATAGAGTCATGTACAAGGTCTATGACCAAAAGACTACAAAAATTGACTTTTCAAAAAGAAGCGATCCTAACCGACCTATACTTCAGATCACTTCCTCTCGACTCCAAGTACTCCACTCAACGATCTTAAAAATTTAGCCCACGACGGGATGAGATATAAATCTCAGCGAGTTCATGCTCTAAACCCCGATTATGAGGGAAATGTGCCTAGAAGCGTCTTAACCACATAATCACACAATCAATGAGACTTACCTCGTCTCAGATCCACCCTGTAGGTCAGTACAGTTTATATCTCAAACAGCATGAAAGCATGAGCAACCACTAAGCTCAATTATCTAGAACATCATATTGAAATTCTCAAATAAGCACAGGAGTCTTGATTATAGGGCTAAATTGTTATGACACATCCCATACTATGCCACACAATTTTGTCCCATAATCTGGCGCATTCAACTCAATTACACATGCGTTCCTAGTTTTGATCTCGACATATAGCATGACATACTCTCTATTCGGCAGTCTTTTGGCATTGCCAGGCTTCGTCTCACCCCATTGAACACGGCACATCTCTTTCAGACGACTTTCCCGAATGAGCATAGGGTCTAGAATCTACTGCGACTGGCTTCCCGTTGTCTAGGGGTATCCCAAATAGGGATAACGTCCAACGTAACAGCCCGGAACGATTTCTCTTAACCATCACACCATCACTCAAATACGGCCCAAGGCACCGTGCATTGTACTCAAATGCTTCAATTAAAATGGTGAACCTGGCATTTTTCTTCGTATTAGAAATATATTGTAAATTAGTCATGTGTGGGTACACAATCAACTTGACCCAGAAAAATTAACATTCTTCCTTTTTAAAATCCCACTATTTTATATAGTACTTAAAACTATTTTTCGGTGTCAAAATCCGGCACCCGGGATTTTCTGGATAAATATTGAAAATTAACAATTTGGAATTAAATACCAAAAATAAATCAACACTCAATTTGCATAATTTAACACTCAATTGCAAAATTTAACCACAACATTGCAATCAGCACGAAATTCCAATCACTGGCTATCCTGGCCTAATTTCCAGAAAAACAATCAATAATTAAATAATTTCTAAAAATAATTAAATAATTCAATTTAATTTCCAAAAATATTATCTTGGGCTAAAATCACTAGATTAAATACCGATATGGACCCAGAAAATTCCCGAATTCTTCTAGATAAATAGTACAATTTATCTGGGCCTCACTATTTAACCACCTAACATGCATAATTGCATAATTAAATCACTAAATTAATCTAACTAACCACCTAATTCCTAATTAAATTAAATTAAATTAAACACCCATTAAATGTCATTAGCCTACTAAGAAGAGTTTAGTGGAGGTGCCAACCCCTGAGTGCCATAACTTGGCGAAAGGGACACTTAAGTGCCATAACTTTTAAAATGTACACTTAAGTGCCAAAATCGAACCAAAGTGGATCACTTAAGTGCCAATCTAGCCAAAATTCGGCCAAATTGCATACATGACATTTTTCCAACAAAGCGAGTGCAAAACAATGCAGCATTGTTTTGCACTCTAAAGTGGCCAAATAATACAAAAACGGCATCGTTTTGAGCTAACATGGTAAAAAATAATATATAAGCTAATTAAATTTAAAATTAAATTTAGTTAAAATATTTAAAAATAATATTTTTAATATTAAAAAAAAAAAAGGGGAAAGGGGGGGGGGGGGGAAGGCGGTTGAGGGCTGCCCGCCGTTGCCGGGAAGGGTCAACGACGGAGTGGGGAGGGTCGGCCGGCGTCGCCGAGCCCTAGCCGGGGCTTAGCCACCCCGGCCGACCGGCGGGGAAGGGCTCGCAAGCCCTCACCCCAAATCAAGGTGAGGGTTGCAACACTCGCCTAGATCCGGTGAGGGTCGGCGGTCGGAGGCCCTCGCCAAGCCGGGCCAAGGGCCACCGCCCGCTAAGGCAACCCCCAGCGGGCGGCGGCCCTTGGCTCGGCCGGGCGAGGGCCGTCGACCCTCGCCCAGATCTGATCGCAGGGGGGCGGAGAGGAGGAGGAAGGAGGAGGAAGGAAAAAAGGGGGAAGGAGGAAGAGGGAGGCGGCGGTGGTGAGGGCTAGGGCCATCGAGCCAGCGGCTCCAGCCGACCAGCAGCGAGGGCCTACATGCCCTCACCCCAGATTTGGGTGAAGGTCGCCGACCTCGCCAAATCTGGGTAAGGGCCGCGACCCTCGCCCAAATTTGGGGCGAGGGCACACAAGCCCTCGGCCTCGGCCGACCCTCCCCCACCTTTCGGCAATGGCGAGGAGGCGGCGGTGGCGGTGGTGACGGGGCTCGGCCCTCGGCCCGCCGACTACCTTCCTCCTCCACTTTTTTTTAATAATAATAAATATAAATTATATTATTATTTTTTTTAAATTTAATTTAATTAATTTTATATTATATTAAAATTCAAATTATGCCAAAACGATGTCGTTTTTGCTGATTTAAGGGTTCTATTTTGGCCAACACCCAAAACAACGTCGTTTTGGGTGAATTAGAGCTAACTCAGCTCTCCGGCGAGCCACCTTAGCAAGAAATATTAATATTTAATTGCCACATATGATTTTCGGTCGGCTTCGCTGAAAGTGACACTCAGGTGTCCTACTTTTCTTCAAATTTGGCACTTAAGTGTACATCTCGAAAGTTATGGCACTTAAGTGTCTCTTAGTACATAAACTCATCGGTTTATAGCAGAAACCGGTTCACCACAACGACGGCGGCGCAACGGCAGCCGAAATCCGAATTTTCAGCGGCGTTGGCAGACTTGGACGGGGCCTAAACTTGGCCCAACAAATCTCAACCCAAGCTGAGATTTGTTCTTGAGTTGAGCTGGGCCTGAAGTTGGGCTGAACGGGCTTTGAATTTTTGTGGGCTTCGCTGGCTTCTTGGGCTGACTTCAAGTGAGCTGGAATTGGGCCTCAAAAACTGGGCTGCTGCACTTGTGGGCTGGGTTGAGCCCAAATGATGGGCTGAGGAGCGGCTGATTTCACGCGGCTGCTGGGCCTGCTTTGCTGATCTCGTGGAAGATGGACGAACAGCAGTCGAGCTTGGTGGGGGGAAACGCCGTTTGATGGCTCGACGGCCAAGTGGCAGCGAAGTGGAGCTGCTCGGTCAACCAAGGAGCTTCTGTGGGCTTGCTGTTGACCAGGCGTGGCTGAATGAAGACACGTAAATGGCAGCTGCAGGCAAGAGAGAGAGAGAGAGAGAGAGACGGATTCGGTGGTGATGGCAGCTTCGGACGTGGGGTGATGGGGCGGACGACGAAGCAACACCGAATAAGGGAAATGATGGGGTCAACAATTTGCTTCTGTGAGTGGCGTTGTTGACCAAGGAAGGCCAGCTCGTGGACAAATGGCGTGGGCGAGTGAAGATGGAGGGTTGTTGCGGGGAAGGAAATGAAAAAATAATGAAAGGAACGGCAGAAGCTGAGAGAGAAGAGTTCGGTCTGCTTGGTGAGAGAGAGAGAGTGATTCCGTTCCTTTGTGAGGGAGAGAGCTCGAAGCAAAAAAGGGAGAGGACGGCGGCAGAAGCTGAGAGAGAAGAGTTCGGTCTGCTTGGTGAGAGAGAGAGAGTGATTCCGTTCCTTTGTGAGGGAGAGAGCTCGAAGCAAAAAAGGGAGAGGGCGGCGGCAGAGGCGTGCAATGGAAGATTTGAAGGAACAAAGAAAAAAAAAAGTCAATAAAGCTTATCCCAATTCTTAAATGCATGGTCCCCCAACTAGCCCTCAACTTATCTCAATGTCTCTTATTACTTTCTTGCATAAAATCCATCAATAATCCAAATTTTGAAGTCCAAAATTGCTGCCTTCTTCTAGATCCGAATTTCACATTTTTGGGACATTAATTTCTTTAACGATTTCCCAAATTCGACGTCCAATTTTGATGTATAAAAAGCCCACATAATTTCTACAATTCCCCTCCGCCAAGTAGCTCGGTTTGCAAGTCAAAAATCTCTTTAATTCGGCCAATCCAAATTTCTGTTTGTTTTCTTAAACGTCCTAATCAAATTTCCATGAAAATCTCGGAATCACCAAAAATTCTTCGAAAAATGAGTAGACGTTCCTAAAATAAGCCGTGACATAACAAAACTTTCAATTTCTGAAATCGGGTTCAAATTCATGATTAATTTCACTTTGCACGCTTTTAGCATGATCTAATCTACCAAATAATTTTTAGAATTTTTTATGCAATTGACCCACGATCGATTTATCTCGAGTCACAATGTATTAATTACAAACATCGGGTACCCAAAATAATAAGAAATCAATTTAGTGACGATCGATGAAAATTTTGCAATCATGTGGAATCACCCACACTTTGATCACAAATCTCAATCGAATCAATATATCTCTGATCTCTGATCGATTTTGACAATGTCGTAATGACCATTGTAGATCGACACAGTCGAGCAATCAATTCCTAATCGAATTCTCAAGTCCATTGCATTTAGATTCCTTAATTGATTCCCAAATAGTCTAGTTATCTCGTAAGTGATCAGCTCAGATAATAGCACTTTCGGCGTGTCGATGAAAGGCCCAATTTATTTAATCGAAAACGAATTCTGAAAATTCAGGCTGTCACAATACAAGCTCCAATAATTCTTCCTTAATACACCACAAACTATATTTCTTCACATTGTGCATCAAACACTCTGAATTCAGTGTATTTAGTAGGCTTAACAAACCAAGTTTAAGTTCCTAATCAATTGCTAGTAATGGTGATCTATTCACTAACCAACAAGCGAAATTCACCACTTTGACCTAGAAATATTTATTTAATCTAGCATTAGAAAGCAAAGAGTGAGCTCTCTCTAAAATAATTTCGTTTATCAAATTTGGCAACTCTGTGCAACTGTGGTGAATCGACGTTAGTGTGATATTTCTCATGCCTTCCTCTGTGCAAAAATGGCTAAGCTCCTCAATATAGAATTTCAACCATTTGTCAATTCTTAGGCAAATATTTCCCTTTCTATATACATTTTGACCATCATCTTCCAAGACTTGAACCAATCAAGCACCTTGCTCTTGTGCTTAAGAAGACAAATTCTCACTTTCCTTGAAGTGCCATTAACGAATAACAAATACCTAACACCCCTATTGGAGAAAACTTAAGAGGGTCTCAAGTCTGAGTATATGCAGCTTGCCATCTCCGAGATCCGGTGAACTTAACTTCATTTCTACTAATTATCCATGTCACAGCCTTCGCAGATGTTCAGCTTCTTAGTCCAAAAACCTCACAATAGACCCCTTCGACTCAAAATAATTCATACGTCCAAGTCTTTTGGATCATGACTGTGTCATGTCCTGACCTAAAGCCTCGAAGAAACTAGCAAATGAGCTAATCATTATCATCTCATAGATGAGATGCAATTAGCAGTTTATCTTCCCCCAAGTCAACGTTAGCAAACCTTGAGAGACTAAACTTCACTTTCAGCAAAGATCCCATATTCGAACCCGTCAAAAGTACTCAATGAGAAAAGGTTCTTCTCAACTCTGGTACATGCCTCATGTCAGTCAAATTCTTTACTACTCCATCAAGCATTTTAATTTGAACCGTTCCAATGCTTATTAATTTACAAGCAGCGCCATCTTCAATAAACACCTTACTGACCTCCATAAACCAATAAGTAATAAACCAGTGCTTATGAGAATTTGAAACTTCTAATAACTTTATATCAATCTAGACCGGCCTAAAGATTGGCACCCTTCAAAAATTCCAATTGGACCAAATTTGGTGGCTTTTATAATTTGATTTGTTTCCTGAAAGTTTGGTTACAGGAATCGCTGTGGGGAGCGTCCTGGCGATCACAACTTGCATGGTCACTCTCATCATGCTTGTGATATGGAAGACAAACATATGGTGGATGGGGCTCTTCTTCCCCATCTTTGGCTCGATCGAATTGCTCTATCTCTCGTCAAGTCTTCTACAAGTTCATAGAGGGCGGTTTCCTGTGACTCGTGTTGCAGCCATCCTTATGACCGTAATGATTATTTGGCAATACGTCCAAAAGCAAGGGTACATGTACGAGCTCAAGAACAAGGTCTCAACGGAGTTCATCAGAGAACTTGCCGCAAACCCAAGCATCAAAAGGGTCCCCGGGATTGCCCTCCTCTACTCTGAGCTCGTGGAGTCCGTCAATCCATTCTTCCCTAGTCATCTCAATCAAGAGCCTCCCGATCAGCGAGGTCGAGCTGGAGGAGCAGTTCTTGTTCAGGCAGGTTGAACCGAGGAGCATCAGGATGTTCCACTGCATCGTGCAGTACGGATACAAGGACAAGAGAGTGGACCCTTATGAGTGAAAACTTGAAGGAATTCATCCTGCTCGTATTTCTTCCTCGAGGCCAAGAGCAATGATGACAACCACAAGGAAGAGACAGCAATCCTTGAAGCAGAAGAAAAGATGCAAATCATGCAGAAAGCAATGGAGAGAGGCAATGTGCACATCCTCGAGGAAGCCGAGGTGGTTGCCGAGCTGAACTCATCCTTGTGCAAGAAGATCATTGTCAACTACGCCTACTGTTTTCTCAGGAAAATTTCCAGGCAATGCGAGAAAAAATCATGGTGATCCCAAGGAATAAGCTTATGAGGGTTGACATGACAAATGAGATATGAATGAAAAGAGAACACTAATTGCAAGAGAAAGAGAGAGTTGACATGACATGTGAGATATGAATGAAAAGAGAACATTAATTGCGGTCAAATGAGAGAGAGAGAGAGAGAGAGAGAGAGAGAGAAAATAAAAAAGGCTTGACATTTAAGTACTAATATTGTCTGTCAAAAAGATCTTATACAAAGGCCATATTGACTCATACATGAGGTGCCGCCATATTTAATGAAGATAGAACACTAATTGCGGTCAAATGAAATAGAGAGAATAAAAAAGGCTTGACATCAGTTAATATTAATGTTATATGTCAAAAAGATCTTATACAGAGGCCATATTGACTCATACATGATGTGGCGCCCACGAGGGAGAGGGGCGAGGTGCACATCCTCGAGGAAGCTGAGGTGGTCAATGAGCTGAACTCATCCTTGTGCGAGAAGATCATCGTCAACTGTTTTCTTAGAAAAAATTTCAAGCAAGGCGAGAAAAAATCACGGTGATCCCAAGGAATAAGCTTATGAGGGTTGACATGACGTATGAGATACGAATGACTTGCAGTCAAACGAGAAAAAAGAGAGAATTGACATGACATGTGAGATATGAATGAAAAGAGAGAATCAAAAGGGCTTCACATATAAGTACTAATGTTGTCTGTCAAAAATATCTTATACAAAGGCCATATTGACTCACACATGATGTGCCGCCCTTTTCTTTGCTTTTTTGGAGGCTGCAGAGTATAGATGGTATGCTATAGATTTACAGATACATCATAAGACACCTAGAAAAATTGTCCTCCGTCTCTTTTCTTCCTTCTTTTCTTCCTCTCCTTCTTCATTTTCTTTTAATAAACCAATAATTTCTCAGAATTGTGCATTGGTATAAAAGATGGAAGTCCCCATAGGATGGCTTTCGTATATTTCAATCAAACGAACTCTCTTTATGTACTCAATTGTAGCTTGAAACGTGGTAGACCAACTTTGTGGCCGTTTCTCTTGACGTCCTCTCGGACTTGCTTCCGGTACTCGCCGAAAGTGAACTTTCTGTAGACGGAGGGCTCTCTGCAACTCTCGATCAGAGAGTCGTGCGAAGGACAAAGGAAGTAGGCGACGGAGTATCTCTCCACCTCGTCGTTCGTTATCACCTTGTGCTCCACGCTCTTGTACACGTCGTTGCTCCACGCCTGCCCAAAAAAGATGACCGATTCGTACTCGTGTCAATCAGCGTCCTCGTTCAAGACACGAGAAAAGTCAGTCCATTGGAGGACTGGATAAGCATGGATTGGATGAACCCGTGACGCTACTGACTTTGGGCACTTTGTTTTGAATTGTGCTTTCTTACCTGAAGAAGGTCTCCGATGTTGACGATAAGAGCGTCTCGGTTGGGCTTGACGGCGACCCATCGGGAGTCCTTGAGGAGCTGGAGGCCTCCCACTTGGTCCTGGTAAAGTATGGTCAGGAAGTCGCTGTCCGTGTGGGGCACCAACCCGAACATCTCCGGCGAGAGCGGGCACACGGGGTAGCGGTTCAGCCGGAGGAAGCACGTGCTCTCGTGGCATGTCTCGTCGAATGCGCTGCAGTCCCGATGCCTGAGGTTCTCCGCCAGGACCCCCGCCAGCGTCCTGGCCAGCCTAGACATGGCAGCAGCGAACTCCATCATTACTCCCCCGAGAGAGATGAACTGCCCGTAGCAAGAGGGGTCGGAGATCTTGGTGAGGGGGACGTGGAAGGCCTCGGACCAGGAGAATTGGGCAGGGGAGGTGGCGGCGGGATTGCCCCAGCGGTAGGAGTTGTTGAGGAGGGCAGAGCGGGCCTTGGTCTCGAAGGGTGTCTCGAACAGCTTCACCTGCTCCCTCCTCATCTCCCCGAGCAGCTCGCTGCTGATCCCATGGTTCACCACCTGGAAGAATCCCCACTCCGTGGAGGCCCTGCAGATTGCCGCTGCGCACGACCGCCTCTCCGCCTCGCACTCGCTGCGCAGCCCACTCAGGTCGATGACCGGGAGCTCGCACTCCCGGGGCGTCACCACATCGGCATTCTGGGCCGGCGAGGAGGGGGAGGAGGAGGAGGAGGAGACGATGGGGCAACTCCGGAGGAGTTGGGTGAAGTCGGACAGAAGGGGTGGGTCTGAGATCGAGCCCATCGCTCCAACACCGTGTGGAGAGAGTTGTGGTTTGGGCGGTGGCCGCTCGTATTTATAAGTGGGGAGAGGAGTGGCGAGGGCGAAAGAGCACAAACGGACGGGGACGAAGGCAAGGGAGGGGGAGGGAATAAGGGAGGTGCCCCAAATATAGTGACAGTTGGCAGCATGAGAGCATTTCCCCTCTCGCCTTCGTCTCCAATCAGAGAGAGAGAGACTCGGTCTCCCCAAGAAAACAAGGCGGGGGAGTCAAGAGGCTTCCACGAAAAGTAATGATAACTTTTTAGGAAGAAAGTAAAAATAAAAAATCTCAAATTATATGCATTGAGATATATTTACAATGATTTGTCTTTTGTGATATTAAAATCTTCAAATTATGCCAATTATGACACATTTACCCTCAACATTTTTCTTGTGACATAAAAAGCGGCAAACTTGTATTTACATGATACATTTACTCTTCCATTAAAATTACGTTAGATGATTTTTCAATCAAATAACTCATTTTTGTTTCACTTAAGTTATGTAGGCGCCACATCAACTTTGTTTGTTTTCTATCATCCGTATAGGCAAATTTTTAACAAATCTCATAAAATAAATGTGTCATACAAGTATAAATTTAAGATTTTTATGTCACGGATGAAAGTTTAGGACAAATGTCACAATAAGTATAGTTTAGGGTTTTTTTAATGGATTTTGCCCTAAATCTTATTGCTTTTACGCAGCCAAATTCCAGTTTGCGCTTGGGTAGTATGACATTGCACCCTAGAAGGGACTAGTGCCGTTCGTATCAATACCATCATGTTCTATCGATTCGACGCATTAAATCAACTTTCACTTTTCACGAACGGCAATCGGTTTGGCACGTTCTTTATTTTTCTCCCTAAAAAGTTGGGAGTGTTCTCCTTTAGAATTTCATTGGGGAATCCAGCTAGTACTCCTCTCAAGTCTTTGGAGAGTGGCAAGGCAAGGCGATAAGAGGAATGGATCCAAAAAAAACCCACATCATATCTTTCGACTGTTTACCAAAAGACATGAGAAAAAGGTTCTTGAATTCAACGGTCAGGGACCCTTCTCGTGCGTGGACGATGGCAATGAAGTGCCAGAAAGCTTTTTCCCAATGAAACTTTTGCTTTGGACTTGGAACACAAACGCTCTTTGATTTCTTCTGTCCTTGTCCCCATTCTCTTTGTCCTCCGCGAATATGTCTTTATCCCCTTTTGGCTTTTGGTGGTTTCTAAGAAGCTACACAACACCACATGCACAGTATTTTTCGGGCGCTTGGAAATTGACAGAAGATCTCTTATTCGGAAAATGCATTATGCTCTATTGAATTTATCCACTTAAAGCGAGTAAACAGTCATGTGATTAGGCACGGAAGCCGAGAAGGACCGACCGGATTAGACCGACTAGGACAGGACTAAATGATATATATCGATTATGTAGTAGACTTTCGGTGCATCGTGGCTCTTTAGGATCAGGCAATATGCGAATCGTCCACTTCTAAGCAATCCATTCACGCCGTCTCTTTTTTTTTTTTTCAGGGGAGAAAGGAGAGCTTGAATAAAGAAACGGTAGGCGCTAGTGACTTTCTTTTTCTGTTAAAAAAAGGCACACTCATCTAAACCCACAAAGCAAAAAGGGTTTGCCCATGCACTTTTGCTTTATTGCAAGGGATTGTCTTCGTCCGCGAGAACAAAGAAAAGAAGGGTCGGGCGTGAAACATTAAACATATGGCATCTCCTTTTCAAGGTTCCTATAGTTCCTCTCCACACATTTCTGTCGAATCAAAAGTGGCAAAAGGCAAAGTGTCCCTTATGTAGAAAAAAACCTTTCTAGAAAAAGCAATATGACCAAAAATTATATATATATTTGCTAAACCCCAATAAAAAAAGGAAATTCTTTTTGGGCTAGAACTCAGAAAATTATATATGTTTATATATATAGTAGCACAGTATAGTATAGTGTATGCATCACATGCACATGTTTATACAGTGTGGGAAAAGGGCGCGTGTGGATGATGCATTTGTGCTCCTTTGAGGCACGTGACATGACCCAAAAATCACCGGGAGGACTCTCGATTCAGCGACATGGTGCCGCCCTGCAGAGTCCGGTCTGTTTCTTGTTTTCCCACGTTCTTTATTTCCCCCATCATCCTCACTTTTTCTTATATTCACGTTCACACCAGCATTTCTGGAAAGATCTGCTGCCGCCCAAGCATTAGAAAAAGGTTGCACAGCTCCGTGGAATCATATTGTCTTTGTTGGAAATCATTCTTCTTTTGTACTTCTTTTGGGTGTTTGATAGGCCGATCCATATTATCGGGATCGGCCTACCTTTGGTTTTCCCTTTTTTACGGGATGGAAACTTAACTTTGCTTTATTCCTTCGGCCAACCTACAAAATTTAGGTCGGTCTTAATTTCTGCTTTATAAAGCTACGAACTTTATCCTCTGATTTAAGCCCCGGTCACAAGTTCATGGTTTTGAGCAACGTTTTCTTATAAATAAATAATAATAAAAATCGGTTTTTATATACCTATTTATGTATATGTATGAGAATAAGAGAACTTTCTTGATCAATCTCAGTGCCCCCTCACTGTTCAAGAATTAGAAAGATCTTTTTTTATTGAAGATAGGATTTGATTTGATTCTAATTCCTTAGATTATGGACTAATTGATTCAATCAATCCATAAGATTAGAGCAACATTTTCTTAAGAAAAAAAAACCATTTTTATATACCTATGTATGTATAAGAATAAGATAACTTTCTTGATCAATCTTCTTGCCCCCTCACTCTTTGAGAAAAAGAAAGATCATTTTCATTGAAGATAGGATTTCATTTGATTCTAATTCCTTAGATTACAGACTAAATGATTCAATCAATCTATAAGATTGGAGCAGCGTTTTCTAAAAAAAAAAAAAAAAAAAAAAAAAAAAAAAAAAAAAAAAAAAAAAAAACATTTTTATATACCAATGTATGTATGTAAGTAAGTAAGTAAGTAAGTAAGTATGTATGTATGTATGTATGTATGTACGCATGCATGCATGTATAAGAATAAGAGAACTTTCTTGATCAACGTCTGTGCCCCTCACTCTTCGAGAATTAGAAAGATTACTTTTATTGAAGATAGGATTTGATCCGATTTGATTTGATTTGATTCCTTAGATTAGATTATGGACTAATTGATTCAATCAATCCGTAAGACTAGAGCAACGTTTTCTTAAAACATGGGCCCATAGTTGTCAAATAGCACAAATAGCTAAAAACTCTTAGATTAAGCCTACGTCTACTCTCCCATGTTGATAGCCTTCTGGCTAAATTTTACTATGAATCGAAAGAGAATTACAGCAGTATAACATTGACTACCTAGTAAAGAGTTTTCTTTTTCTCTCACTAAGTCACTCATTAATGTTTTTCTCTCTTTCGAATACACGTATGAGCACTCTTGATGAAGAACAAGTGATTTGAGAAGTTTCAAATTTTGAATTCAAGATGAAGAACAAGTGATTTGAGAAGTTTCAAATTTTGGAATTCTAGCTTTTTTGTCTCTTTTCGAATGACTCAAAAACCTCCTTAAATACTCCTCCTCCATGCCTTTATGACCGTTGGCACTATCTAGAGGAATTCTTCCAATCAACCAATTGGATAGAATCAATCAAAGAGATCTTGAGCCGCTTAAAGATTGAGATGAAAGTCCGACGATCCCGGTTGCCCATACAATCAGAATTTGGGTTTTCATAAGTAGATTATTTCCAAATAAACTTGTCTTCAAATTGATTTTTCGGTTCTGAGATTGATTTCATCAATAATATCCAAAAAGGTAAGTAAGATTTCCATCTAGAAAGCCGTATATATCTTGTTTGTATTGAGTCTTTGAAGGAAGAACAATAATCCTAAGTCTGATTATTTCTTCAATCTTCACTTGAGTTTAGTCTAGGTCTTCTCAAAGTGGAGCAGACTTCTGATGTAAGATAGATTTTGATAAAATTCCACAGAAGTCTAATATTCCTCAGAATGAGAATAATAATAGAAATATAAAAGTTTTGTCAACTTCAAAAGCTAATAGGAGTTTTCTCAACAATCTTCCCCTTTTTTTTTTATGGTGACGAAACTTTCATACAAATTTAAACATTGTAACTTGCAAACCAACACTTTAATAGCACATAATGATTTATAATAAGAATAGATCATTATAGAACTCAATAATATGGAATATGCATCCACAAAACGCATTAATCTTAACAGTTTTGTAACAACAATCATTTAGAGTTCAAGCACTACAAAAGTTCAATCCACAACCACAAAAAGTTAACCATAAAAGTTCAAGCCAACACAACCAAGTTTAATCAAAATCAAAACAAGAACTTTAAATCTGCTCTCATTCTCCCCCTTTTTGTCATCAGCAAAAAGATAGAGTCAGCCAGGAATAAAAAAGTGAACGAAAAGATTATTAGGGTTGTCTTGGAATGCGAACAAGTCAAAAATCCTCCAATGATTGCACGGTCTCCTCAAGCTTATGTCGGCACTGATGATATACATTCTCCACTTTGACTAAAGTCTGCGAAGCCTATTGATTCAATGTCTAAACCTGAGTGTCAAAAGATTGTACCTTGCCAATAAGAAATTCTGAGGTAGATCCTAAAGCAACTAGTAACTTCTGAATTTCAAACTCCATGGCATCTTGTTGTGCCTTTATCTCCAAGAGGAGGTCTACTATCCTTGGATACTTTACTTCAGGTTCGGTTTGGGCACTAGCTTCAACAAAATGAATCTGTGGAGCATGCAGAAATGAAGGAACATCAACTTGAATGCATGTAGGTTGTTGCTTACCCTGACTTGGAGTTTCCTCTTCAACTAGAGCTTCAGGTAAATGAAATGTAAATACATCTTTAGCATCTACAGGAGATCTACTGATATCATCACTAGCAGTAGGTGCAACTAAAGGAGTTTTCTCATGTTCTCCCCATATTTTGGTGCCTTTAGGTTGAGACGAAACTTCTCCTTCTTGCACTTTCTCCTTTCTAACACGAGATCGCTGCTCTGGTTCAGTTTCCTCTTCTTCAAGTGCAACAATTTCCTTGTTTTTCATAGTTTCCTCAAATTATGGTATTGTATCAGTGTCTTTTTTTGAGTCTTCATCGTCATCCTCCTTCTCTTCAAATTCTTCAGCATCACTTTCTTCTTCCTCCTTTTTCACCTTCTTCTTCTTCTGGTTCTTTAGAATCAACAAACCCTTGAAGATTGCGCAAAGCGATGGCAAAGATTGTTAAGTTTTCATCTTCCTCCTCTTCATCCTACGCAAAGGATAGATTTCTTCTTTTTCGATGTCTTCTGCACAACATCCTTTTCCTTCCACTTATTTGCATAAACATATCTTTCTTTGATTATGCCAGAGGATTCCTTCTTCAAAAGATCTAGGGCTTTAGAAAGATCTTTCAGCGTCATCTTGAAAATCATTTTCATTCCTATTTCCATAAGAGCAAGAGTCATTGATCAAAGTTGAGAAGGTAACTGAATTTGAAGGTGTTTGAATAATCTCATATTAAGGCAGAGTAGGGCAGTTGCCCTTTTTCCTTCATCATTGTTTTGTACATGTGCAAAAAGATAGTATGTGGGAGAGAAAAATGAACTCCATTGCAAATTGCCCACATTATCTTTGCTTCAAATCTCAAAACATCAGTCTTGGAGGCAGCCTTGGGTCTGATGCAATTGATCACTATCTTATGTAGCAAAATGTTTGAAGTAGGCATACGAGAGTAAGTAACACTCCCACTCGAAAATCTGTCTTTCACTAGAAATCTAGTAGCTTGATCGATGGATACATTTATGGGTAGAAAACCACTCTGTTCTACACCCAAAATGTCAGCCAGAATATCCACATATACATTAAACATTATATCACAAACAGTAAATTGAATATGAGTTTGATCCAGAAATGACATATTCGAGTAAAAATATGCCGTTAATTCAGGATATGCTTCAGATGTCTTTGCACAGAATTTTTCAAATTGAAGTTTGGCTAACTTAAGTTAACCTTAATAGAATCTAGAAAGTCAAAGTCTACTACACGTGGGTTTATGACCCCTCTGTTCAACATTTAAGAATAAACATTATTATGCTCTTTTGAACAAAAAAAGTTTCGTTCCTTCTCCTGTAATCTTAGTCGCCACACCCATCCTTGGTTGGAAATTTATAAAAATTCTCTCATCATCATCATTATTCTCAGGCCGATTTTCTAACCCAAAATGAGGATCATAAGGAAAATTCAAAAATTCCTTTTCTACTGTTCCTTTTGGTGCCAGTCCTAACCTTTCCATCGTTCTCAAAAAACAGAGTTTCATTTCCTTATCCATGGTATTTCATAAAGTTAATGATAAAGTCCACAGGACTTCCACCTTGTTTCAAAAACGTATAATGTTTGAAAAGTACCTCAGGCCTCATTACAGAAATGGGTGTTGCCTCCTATGTAACTTCCTCATATGTAGAGTGACGAGGGGAACTCCAGGGAGAATATTCCCCAGTCATATCAAAATGAGTTGGTCCTTTAGGCATATTGCGAGGGCCGTGACTAGTAATGCAAGAAGATTTCTTCTGGAATGACAAAGTTGCAAATTTGGAGGACTTCGATGACATGTTTGAGTGGAAGAGAGAAAGAAATTTGCATAGTGTTTTCTCGAGGAAAAATCGAGAGAGAGAGAGAGAGAGAGAGAGAGAGAATTAGGGTTTGAAAACATTGTGCTCGAAAGAAATAAACTAAAGAATTTAAAGAAATTGAAATGGGGCAAACGAATCATCACAAAAAGAAATGCCTTTTCAAAAAACAATTTCAAAAAGGATAATTGACAAAAATTTGAAATATATTCTGAAAAATCAACAATGAAATTGTAATTTCCAAAAATAAAAAAGGCAGGAGATGATTTAGTGATAATCATACATGTTCAGATTTTTTGTGCTAAAAATAAAATACCTGGTATTGGAGAGATTTCCATACCGAAGTAACTTCTTTAATATAAGTTGTTGAGTCTGATCAATCACAAACTTTAGTCGAAAGGAAGGATGATATTCAACTTGCTATGAGTTGATTCAAAAAAGCTTTTCTCCAATGGTTTTGTAAAGATATATGCCAGTTGATTCTTTGAATCAACAAATTAAACGTTAATCTCGCATATACATGATCTCTTATGAAATGATGATGAATCTTGATGTGCTTTGCTCTTGAGTGAAAAATAAGATTTATGGTAAGATTGATAGCACTTGTGTTGTCACATCTATTTACGTGCAAGATTCTTCTATTTCGAAGTATCTTAGTTGTTGTCTCATCTATAGAACTTGTGAGCAGCAACTTCCAAGAGCAACATATTATGCTTTTGCTGTAGAAAGTGCCATAGTACTTTGCTTCATTGAGAACTAAGATACCAACATTTGTCCCAACAATTGACATGTACCGGATGTACTCTTTCTGTCAACTCTACATCCGGCTAGATCAACATCAGAATAACCAAGTAAAGTAAAGTCTCTTCCTTTAAGATACCACAGACCCAACTTTGGAAAAGTTGCAAGATATTTGATGATGTGTTTAACAGCACTTAGATGTGATTCTTTGGGATCAGATTGAAATCTAGCACAGATACACACACTAAAAGGAATGTCAAGTCTAGAGGCAGTGAGATAAAGAAGAGAACCAATTTTGTTTCTGTAAAGCTTTTGATCTACGTTCTTTCCTCCTTCGTCCTTGTCGAGCTTTGATGAGCTGGACATGGGAGTTTCTGTTTTTTTGCAATTCTCCAACCCAAACTTCTTGATAATATCTTTGGCATATTTCTCCTAGTGAATGAATATTCCTTTTTTTGATTGTCTAACTTGCAATCCCAAAAAGAATGTCAATTCACCCATTATGCTCATTTCAAATTCTTCCTGCATAGATCTTGAGAATTTCTTACAGAGACTTTCATTAAAAGATCCAAAGATTATATCATCTAGATAAATCTATACAAGCAGAAAATCTTTTCTTCTCTTTTTATAAACAAGGTTGTATCAAAGCCATTATTTGTTAAAAACTTACTTAACCTTTCATACCAAGCTCGAGGTGCCTACTTCAAACAATACAAAGCCTTCTTCAGTCTATAAACAGAGTCTGGTTTTCTTGGATCTTCAAAGCCTGGTGATTGTTCCACATAGACTTCTTCTTGTATAAATTCATTAAGAAAAGCACTTTTGACGTCCATCTGAAATAACTTGAATTTTTTATAACAAGCAAAAACAAATTATAATCTAATTGCTTCTAACTTTACCACTAGTGCATAAGTTTCATCGTAGTCTATCCCTTCTTCTTGTGTGTATCTTTTTGCCACAAGCCTTGCTTTGTTTCTGATTACTTTACATTTTTCATCCATCTTGTTTCTAAATACCCACTTTGTTCTAATCACATATTTGTCTTTGGGTTGAGGAATCAACTCCCACACATCATTAATGCTTAATTGTTTGAGTTCTTTTTGCATAACTTCTATACAACTTTCGTCAAACAATGCTTCTTCTACTCTTTTTGGTTCTATTTTAGAAACAAATGCTAATGCACTGGAATCTTTTTTCCTTTGGATCCGGTATGTATTCCTCCATCTAAATTGCCAATGATAAGTTCTCTGGGATAACTTGATTTTTTCTTACAATTGCTATTTGATTTGTCATGCCGTTAATCATCTGTTCCCTTTGATTCTTCTAGTTCTGCTTGTTGCTATTCTCCAGAAGATTGATGTTCTCCAAGGGAATTTGACTTTGTTAAGTCTGAAACTAGTTCAAACTGTTCAAGTTGAACCTAATCTAGTTGATTCTGCATAATTTCCTAAAATCTGACATTCATTGATTCTTCTACAAATTGAGTCTTTTTGTTAAAGACCTTGTAAGCTTTACTTGACATTGAATAGCCAAGAAAAATTCATTCATCCGATTTTTCTTCAAACTTACCAAATCAATCATTTGCATTATTCAAAATAAAACACTTACAACAAAAAATGTGAAAGTAAGAGATGTTAGGCTTCTTCCCTTTATATACTTCATAGGGAGTCTTCTCTAGGATAAGCCTTAAAAACACCATGTTTATATCACAAGCAGTAGAGACTGCTTCTGCCCAAAATTGAGAAGATATTTTCCTTTCTATCAATAGAATTATGGCCATCTCCTATAAAGATCTATTTTTCCTTTCCGCAACTCCATTTTGTTCAAGAGTATATGGAGAAGAGAAAACATGTTGAAAACCAAATTCATCACAGAAGTTTACAAAATCCCGATTTTCAAACTCACCTCTATGATCCATTCTTATACTTGAGATAGACCTTTCTCATTCTAAATTTTCTTGGCAAAATTTGAAAAATAAGATAAGGTTTCATATTTATTTGCCAAAAGGAATACCCAAGTGAAATGTGAATAATCATCCACAATTACTAGACAATATTTCTTTGCGCTAATACTCTGAGTTCTTGTAGGTCCAAAAAGATCCATATGAAGAAGCTACAAAACACAACTAGTAGAAACCTGATTTACTAGTTTAAAGGAACTTCTGACCTATTTTCCCAAGATACAGGGAGTGCACAACTCAGACTTTTGATAAGCCAAATTAGAAAGCCCTCAAACTAGCTTCTGTGAAGAAATTTTGGCAATCCGTTTCATATTTACATGACCAAGCTTTCGATGCCAAAGACTTGCTTCATCTTATATTGAGATAAGGCACTAAGAATTTTATGGATTTACGTCTAGAAGATATATGTTGCCATGCCTTCGCCCAGTAAAGGATTGAGAAGAATCTTGACTTATTCCATAACAAATACCTTCTTGAAAGTTTATTCTAAAACTTATATCACAAAGCTGACTTATACTTAGAAGATTGTAGTTTAAGCCTTTTACCAGGGAAACATTGTTGATGGTCGGACTTCCAATCTTCACTGTTTCATATCCTATAATCTTCCCTTTCCCGTTTCCACCAAACGAAACATTTCCTCCTTTTAGTCTTTAAAGCTTTACGAACCAGCTTGAGTCTCGTGTCATGTGCCTAAAACAGCCACTATCTAAATACCATTTGATTTTTCTTTTAATAGTGACCTGCAATCAAAAGAACAACTCAAACTTTCTTTGGTATCCAGATTTTCTTGGCCCAGGGAGAGTTACAATTAAAAACAATCTTTGTCTAGTCTTTCTTAATTGGTCTCCAAACTTTAGCACATTCATTCTCAAAATGTTATGAGTTGTTGCACTTAGCAAACACTTTTGCAAATGATTTTTGTAAAATGCCTTTGGAGGTCTTTGTCTAAGTCTGGAAAATCAATTAAAGGAATTGTTTCATTATTCATACCCAAACTAGATTTATTAAAATAGGGTATTTGAGCAATAAGAATTTTCTTTAATTTTTCTGAACCTTTGGAAAACCTTTTGAAATATTTGAAATCTCTCTTTTTAAACAAACATTTTCCTTTGAAAGAGAATTTTGATTCTCTTTCAAATCATCAAAACTTCTTTTCAGACTTTCAAACTTTTCTTTCCAAGAAACTTCTTGTTGCATAAGCTTAGAATTTTCCTTTTTCAGTTCGAAAATCCTTTTAAGAGAGGATTTAAGGTTGAGACAAAGTTCATCTATATACATAGAGACTTTAACGGGAATATCTGAGTGACTAACCTCAAATTCTTTGTCAGAGTTTGAATCACTATCTATTTTTTATTTTGAGCCTGACTCTAAGTATGCCATCAAACATATGTTTGCAAATTCCTCTTCGCTTTCTTCACATTTTGTGTCACTCTAGGTTTCTACTTTAATAGTTTTCTTGTATTTTTCAAACTTCCCCTTCTTCTTTTTCAATAAGGGACAGTTTGGTCTAATATGCCTATTTTTCTTACACTCAAAGCATATTACGTCCTTGCTAGTTTCAACATCTTCCGTTGGTCTCTTCTGGGAATTTTGCATGCTTTGCTTCTTCCAATTCAGCATTCTTCCCTTTCTATTTAGTTTTCTGAATTTCTTTATCATAAGTGTTGTCAACTCATCATCCATATCATCATCGGAATCTATATCATCATAATCAACGTTAGACTTTAATGCAATTGATTTCTTACCTTTTGGATCTTCCTCATCATTGATCTACTCCACTTCGTATGATTGAAGCGTGCCTATTAGTTCGTCAACCAATAGAGGCATGATCCTTTGAGTTTCTCTTATTGAAGTCTTCCCACGATTCCGGTCCTTTGAAAGTCCACACAATAGTTTGTTAACTTTCATTGGTGCAGAAATTGGTTGACCTTGATAAGCCAGGCCATTCACAATTTCTGTAAAGCGACTGAACATATCACAAATAGATTCTCTAGGCTTCATTCTAAAGGACTTATATTGTTCAAGTAGAATATTTATCTTTGCCTCCTTCACACGATCAGTCCCCTCATAAGTGAAATGGAGTCTGTCTCATACTTCTTTTACCGTTTCACAGGAGAAGATTCGATTGCATTCAGTGGGAGATGAGGCACAGTATAAAGAATAAATTGTTTTTGCATCAAGAGCTTGTCTCTTAATGATTTTAGCTTGTGTGGATTCATCATCATCTTTTTCCATCACTTCTTTCCCTTTTTGTTTGAAGCTAATGTTGCCTTTGGATTGATTCCTTTTTTTTAACAACATCCCACTCCAGGGGATCTTTGGATCTGAGAAATGCCTTCATTTTGTTCTTCCACACATTATACTAATTTCCATTGAAATAAGGAGGTCTGGTATTGCTCTGTCCTACAACCAATTCTGGAGCCAAAATACTAGTCATAGAAGATCTTTAGCTTAGAAGTAAAAACACTTCAATAAAGTAAGCACACGAGCTCTGATACCAATTGAAATAACTAGTATAAACACCTAGAGGGTGGTGAATAGATGCAAAAATAGATTTTTCTAAAGATGTGGTAAGAATGTTTTTCTTTTAAACTGAGTATGTTAAACAATAGACTTTGAGTAAAGATTCAAACTCAAATAAGATATTTTAAAATATGGCGAAACTTAGTAAAACATCATAGAAAATAAATTAAAGGAATTCATGGATCAGAAGATGAACACAAGATTTATAGTGGTTCGGCTTAGATTAAGCCTACGTCCACTCTCCCATACTGACAGCCTTTTGGCTGGATTTTACTATGAATCGAAAGAGAATTACAGCAATATAACACTGATTACCCAGTAAAGAGATTTCTTTTCCTCGCACTAAGTCACTCCTTAATGTTTTTCTCTATTTCAAATACATGTATGAGCACTCTTGATGAAGAACAAGTTATTTGAGAAGCTTCAAACTTTGGAATTCTAGCTTTTTTGTCTCTTTTCGAATGACTCGAAAAACCTCCTTAAATACTCCTCCATGCCTTTATGACCATTGGCACTATTTAAAGGAATTCTTCCAATCAACCCGTCAGCCAGAATTAATCAAGGAGATCTTGAACCGTTTGAAGATTGAGATGAAAGTTCGATGATCCTAGTCGCCCATACAATCAGAATCTTGATTTCCATAAATAGATTCTTTCCAAGTAAACTTGTTTTCAAATTGATTTTTCGGTTCCGAGATTGATTTCATCAATAATATCCAAAAAGGTAAGTGAGATTTCCATCCATAAAGCCATATATATCTTTTTCGTACTAAGTCTTTGAAGGAAGAATAATAATCCCGAGTCTGATTATTTCTTCAATCTTCACTTGAGTTCAGTCTGGGTCTTCGTCGGAGTAGGGCAGACTTCTGATGTAAGATAGACTTTGATAGAATTTCATAGAAGTATAATATTCCTTAAAAATGAGAATAAGAATAGAAATAGAAAAGTTTTGTCAACTTCAAAATCTAATAGGAGTTTTCTCAACAATCTCCCCATTTTTTATGGTGACAAAAATTTCATGCAAATTTAAACATTGTAACTTGCAAACCAACACTTTAACAACACATAGTAATTTATAATAAGAATGGATCATTATAGAAGTGAATAATATGGAATCTACATCCACAAAACACATTAGTCTTAACAGTTCTGCAACAACAATCATTTAGAGTTCAAGCACTACAAAAGTTCAATTCACAACCACAAAAAGTTAACGATAAAAGTTCAAACCAACACAACCAAGTTTAATCAAAATCAAAACAAGAACTTTAAATCTGCTCTCATTCTCCCCATTTTTGTCATTAGCAAAAAGATAAAGCCGGTTAGGAATAAAAAGATTGAACGAAAAGATAGATTTATGATGTAAGATAGGCTTTGATAGAATTCCACATAAATCTAATATTCCTCAGAATGATAATAAGAATAGAAATAGAAAAGTTTTGTTAACTTCGAAATCTAATAAAAATTTTCTCAACACTGGTGAATTGGGAGCTTTTTCCAATATAGGTATGTTTTTTTTTTTTTATGACCTCGGGAAACCCGTAAGCCGACAGCCGACGGGCATACCCTGGGGCCCACGGAGGAACCCACCACCCCCGTGAAGCGGGTAAGTCCACCTACGACATGTTAGAGATTCGAACTTCTCCCCTTCATGAGGGAGAGAAAACCTGAAGCCAGCAGTGCCACTTAGTGCGGTGGTTCCAATACAGGTATGTTCGAATCAAGGTTTTCATTAAAACTTGAAAGTTCTCAAAGATTGAGGGGGTAAGGAGATTGATTGAGAAAACTCTCTTATTCTTATCTAAGGAATCAAAATCAAATCAAATCCTATCTTCAATAAAAATGTTCTTTCTAATTCTCGCAAAGTGAGGGGGCAAGGAGATTAATCGAGAAAGTTCTCTTATTTCATACATACATACATACATACATACATACATACATACATACATACATACATATGTTGAGAATACTTTTGAAGTTATATTGTAGACTCTTGGCAAAGTCTATTCATTTCAAAAGTATTTCCCACTCTAACGCAATCCATATTGAAATTGTATCCACAAGGATGAAATCAAACTCAGATTTATTGATCTTGCGACAATGATTCAAAATGAATGCATTAGGAATTGATTCTACAATATACAACTCTTTGGCGAAGAATCTCACTTACCTTCTATAAATACATCGATGGAATCAATTTTGAAAACAAGTTCCTTTTTTGGAAGCATCTACTTATGGAAACCTAGATTTTGATTGTATGGAGGACTAGAATCAACAGATGTGTATCTCAATTTTCAAACTGCTACAAGATCTTCTTAATCAATTTTATCCAACGGATTGATTGGAAGAGATTCCTCTACAAAATGCTAATAGCTATTGAGGTGTGGATGAGTATTTAAAAATGTCATTCAGTCTATTTGAGGTAGAGACGTGAAAATTGAAATTCCAAAATCTGAACTCTTTCCAACTACTTCTTCATCGACAGTCCTTATAAGTTGTATTCAAGAGAAAAAATCACAAAAAGAGTGACTTGATGAGTGAGGAGGGATCTTTCACTGAGTGTTTGCACTCAAAAATTGTATTTCTCTATTGATACTATAGTGAATTCTAGCCAAAAGACTGTCAACATGGGATAGTGGACATAAGCTTGATCTAAGCCGAACTATTATAAATTTCATGTGCAATCTTTTCTTCCCTTAACTCTCTTTATTTAAATCCGTTGCATTCTTTTAGATATCGTAAAAATCAATTTCATCTCTTATCTGATTCTAAACATTCATCAGAAGTGCTCGGGGTAGAAGTTTTGTATAAATGTATTCGGTGACTTATTTATCAGACTTTGTTCGATACTCAAACTTTGTTCGAAATTTAGTTTATTTATCAAAGTCTCTTTTAAACACCTATTCACCCATCCCTAGGTGTTTGTACTAGCATTATCAGTTGGTATTAGAGACATATGCTCATCTGTTGAAGTATTTTTACTTCTGAACTAAAGATCTTCTATAGCTAGTTGTTTAGCACCAAGACTCGTGGAAGGGCAGAGCAACACTAGGCCACATTATTTTGATGAAAAAGAATATAGTGTGTAGAAGAATAAAATGAAAGCATTCCTAAAATCTAGAGATCCTCTAGAATGGGATATTGTGGAACAAGGAATTAACCCAAGGGCAACTTTTGCATCTAACAAAGGAAAAGAAGTCTTAGACAATGATGCTGAGGAAATCAATCAAGCAGAAATTACGAAGAGACTGGCTCTTGCAAAGGCCATCTATTCTTTATACTATGCTTTGTCCCCTACTGAATATAACATAATTTCTTCATGTGATACAATTAAAGAAGTTTGGGATAGACTTTATGTCACCTATGAAGGAACATATTGTTTAAAGGAGACAAAAATAAATATCTTGCTTGGCCAATATGAATCATTCAAGATAAAGCTTAGGGAGTTTATTAGAGATATGTTTAGTCAATTTACAGAAATTATAAATGGATTGGCATATCAAGGTGAACCAATTTCTGCCCCAATAAGATTAACAAACTTCTGCGAGAACTTTCAAAGAATTGGAACCATGTGAAAATATCAATCCGAGAGACACAAAGAATTTTTCCCCTCTATTGATGAGATGATAAGCACTCTTCAATTGTACGAAGTAGAATAGATCAATGACGAAGAGGAAAAGATTTCTTCTTCTTCTACAAGATGAAGAAGAGGAAGATGATGAAGACGAGACTATTTCTGATATTGTGGCAAATATTGCCATGAGAGACCCTTTTGCTAGTATAGCTGATTCTAAAGAAAAAGAAGAAGACGAGAGCGAGAAAGATCCTTAAGAGGAAAGTGAATGAGAGGACACATTGGAGAGAAAGAAAGTGAGGAAGATGACTTAGATGAAGGAAAGGAGATGCAACTTTGAATAAGGAGTAGGAGCATTCTGATAAGGAATGAGATGATACAAGAGAACTTGATGAAAGAGATGCTAGAGAGAAGAACAAGGAAACTGGTCAACAAACCAGTACTAGAAGAGAAGGAATGCAAGAAGGATAAAGAGTTCTTCCTCAAACTAAAGCCACTGAGATAGGGAGAGTAGGTGAGAAAACTCATTTTCATGACCAGATTGCAGAACTAGCTATAAGTGATGGTGTTAGTCAATCTCCTCCAAATGCAAAGGACATTTATGCATCTCATTTCCCTGAAGAATCTCCTGGAGGTCTGGACAAAATGGATAATGTTCAGGGGGAGCAAGATACCTCAAATGTTCAGGTCAATATTCCTTCAATTTTGGATACCCCTTCAATTCAACTTGCAGTGGCTAATGCCCAAACCAAACTAGATTCAAACTATCCTCAAATAGTGGAACTCTTTTTGGAGATTAAGGCACAGCAATATGGGATGAAGGTTGAAATGCAAAAATTGCATGCTGCTCTCGATACTACTTCAAAATCTCTATCTTGAAATGTACAATCTCTTGATAAAAAAGTGTTCAAAACATGAATTACCAAGCCACTCGGAATTTGGCTAAGGTTGAGACTGTCTTCCATTAGTGCCTGACCAAGCTTGAGGAGACCGTGCCAACTTTGGAGGATTTTCGACTTGTTCGTGATCCAAGGAACCCCTTATCTCTTTTCTATTTTCTTTATACTTGTTTGTTTTTTCTCCTTTTTTGCTGTTGACAAAAACAGAGAGACTTTTGCAAATTTGAAGTTTTGACTTACTGGTTGTGTTTGCAGTTTGTGTTTTCTATGCTTTACCGATATGGTGTGTTTTTATGCTGACTTTATTATGCAGACCAAACCTTAGAAAATGTTATTCATATAATGCTTACTATATATTATCTCTATCTATTATCTTGTATTGTCAAAGTAGTGTTTTGTAGGATAACATTTCCATTACACTTAAATCTACATGAAGGTTTTGTCACCATAAAAAAAAGGGAGAGATTGTTGAGAAAAATCCTATCAAGTTTTAAAGTTGACAAAACTTTCTAGTTATTATTCTTATTTTGAATAATGGAATACTTCTAAAGTTATATTGCAGACTCTTGCCAAAATCTATTCATTCCAGAAGTATTTCTCACTCTGATGCAATCCAGACTAAAATTTTGTCCAGAACGATGATGAAATCAGACTTAGATTTATTGATCTTGTGACAAGAATTCAGAATAAACACATTAGGAATTTATTCTACAACATCCAGCTCTCTAGCAAAGAACCTCACTTACCTTCTATAAATACGTTGATGGAATCAATCACAAATTGATGGAATCAATCTTGAAAACAAATTCCTTTTTAAGAAGTATCTACTTATGGAAACCTAGATTTTAATTGTATGGGCGATCGGAATTAGTGGATTTCATCTCAATTTTCAAATGGCTACAAGATCTTCTTAATCAATTTTGTCTAATGGATTGATTGGAAGAAATTCCTCTAGAAAATGCCAACGGCTAGTGAAGCGTGGAGGAGCATTTAAAGTGGTCATTTAGCCTATTTGAGGTAAAGACGTGAAAATTGAAATTCCAAAATCTAAAATCTTTCCAACTACTTGTTCTTCATCAGCAATCTTTATAAATTGTATTCAAGAGAAAAAAATCACAAAAAGAGTGACCTAGTGAGTGAGGAGGGATCTTTAAGTGAGTGTTTGCACTCAAAAATTGTACTTTTCTGTTGATGCTATAGTGAATTACATCCAAAAGGTTATCAGCGTGGGATAATGGACATAGGCTTGATCTAAGCCAAACCACTATAAATTTCGTGTGCAATCTTCTCTTCCCTTAAATCTCTTTATTTAAATATGTTGCATTTTTTTAGATATTGCAAAAATCAATTCCATCCCTTATCTAATTCAGAACATTCATCAGAAGTTTAGTGACTTATTATCAGATTTTGTTCAAAATTTATTTTATTTATCAAAAGTTTCTTATAAACACCTATTCATCCCCCATCTAGATGTTTGTACTAGCATTATGAAAATACATACATACATACATACATACATACATACATAGGTATATAAAAACAGGTTTCTTTTTGGTTTTAAGAAAATGTTGCTCCAATCTTATAGCTTGATTGAATCAATTATCCATAATCTAATGAAATCAAAATCAAATCAAATCCTATCTTCAATAAAAATTATCTTTTTAATCTATAGGTTGTTTCTTTGTAAGCCAAGATGTTGTTTTGCACAAAGATGTGCCCATTTCAAGATATGACATTTTCATCCCAATTCTCTATCTCAACATCAAATCATCATCAATTCTTATTAGAAGAAGATTTATTAGTGACTCCACAATATGTCTTCATTGCATGAAATCCCATATCTTTTGTGCCAGCCAATCCTAATACCTCGAATCAAGCAAGCAAGTCTCCAATATTATCATTTGAAGAGAACTATTCACCTGCTTCATCAGTCAATTGTTTATTGATGGATCTTCCTCACCAATTCCTCAACAAACAACTATTGAGCAACCTCGACCTTTGATCGTCATATTCGCCCCCCTACATGGACCAAAGATTACAAATGCCATCATTGGTTTCTCCATGTATACATTATCATGTATCCTTTCATGTCTCATTTAGTTTACTATCACTAGACCATGCATTGTATTAGTTGCATATTCAAGAAACATGAACCTTCTTCTTATGACAAAGTAGCTTGGACCCATGCTGATAATAGGCTACGGAGGTAAAATTAAATGCCCTTACAGAAAATCATACTCGGGACATTGTTTCCTTACCTTCACATTGAAGGCTAATTGATTGCATATGGATACAAAATCCAATACAAGGTAGATGGTTTTGTTGTACACTACGAGGCCCGATTAGGGGTTCATGCAATGAGAAGGTTTCAATTATCATGAGACTTCTTCTCTAGTCACCAAAGAGGTAATTATTTGTTCTCTTTTTATCTATTGTTGCATTTCGCAATTAGCAACTGCATCAAATGTACATCCAAAATGCTTTTCTCTGTGGCAATCTGGAAAAAAAATTACATAGAGCTTTCATAGGGCTTACGAAGATAGGGGAAGTCTCAAGTATGTTGTCTCCGTAAATTTCTATATTGGCTTAAGTAGGCTTCTCAACAATAGTATGTCAAATTTACCACTACACTCACATTTTTTGTGTTTTTAGCACTATAAACATGAATATACCCTATTTATAGGGACTAAAGGTAAATCATCAATCTATTTATTGATATATATTGATGATATACTTTGTTATGAGAAATGACGACCAGCTGTCAGAAAATTTGAAGAATATATGCACTCTACTTTCCACATCAAATTTTGGGGCCTCCTAAATATTTTCTTGGTACTGAGATTACTTAGTCTGATAAGGGAATCTGTCTTAGCTAACAGAAATTCATTTTCGAAATCATTTTAAAAGCAAGACTATCCAGATGCAAGCTAGCTATCATATCGATAGAGCAAAATGACAAAATAACAACACTTGACTATGATGTGGGTTCATCATCATCTAAGGAAAACCGTCAGAGCTATTAGCAGCTCATCTGAAAGTTGATTTATCTTAGTATGACCAAACCTAATATATGTTATGCAATGCAAATACTCAGTCAATTCATTCACAGCCCCAAGCAATCCCATATGAATGCAATACTTAAAGGTTGTAATATATTCAAAGAGATCCCCTGGACTTGGAATATTTTTATCTCGTGATTGCGTGATGAAAAAGACAGCCTATTGCGATACGAACTATGCTGCTTGTCCACTTTCCCAAAGATCTATCGCTATTTTTTGCATTAAATTGGGAAGATCTTTGATTTCATGGAAGACAAAGAAACAATCGGTTGTGTCATTATTGTTGGCTGAGTCAGAATATGAGTTATGGCAAAGATTGTTTGTGAATAGTTTAAATACAAGTTAAATACAGGGTTTAATTTTGAACCTTGGCATGCAAGTCGATGGACCAAGCAAATTGTTTTGTGACAATGATGCTACACTCAAATTGGAGGCAAACCCAATCTTTCATGAAAGAACAAAACATATAGAGATCGATTGTCATTTTGCTTGACATAAAATCCAAGAAGTGATGTTTACAACAAGTGGGATTGGAACTGTGGAACAACCTGCAAACATTTTCATGAAACCATTTTGCCAAAGATAACACACATATATCTACTAGGTAAGCTAGGCACCTTTGACATATACAAGCTGCATCTTAAGGGAGAGCATTGAAGATATGATTTGATCTGATTCTGATTCTTAGATTATGGACTAATTGATTCAATCAAACTGTAAAATTAGATATTCAATCGGTAAAATAGGAAAATATTATCTTGTAAATTTTTCCTATTTGTATTTTCTTGTGTTATAAATATCATTATGTACATGTACAAGTACTATTAAAAAGATACAATTACATCCACAACTCCTCTTCAATTTTTGTCATCTCTTCTTGAATTTCTGTCAATTTTCAAGTTTGAACTTGTTCATTTAAATTCTAGGTTCTTCTACTTTGTTTTTATTTTTATTTTTCTTTACACTTTTTTTCCCTCTCTTTTCTTATTGCTATTCTTGTTTTGTTTATTTTTTTCATTTGCTTCCATCATTCCTTAAGTCCCAAAAGTTTCAACCCGTCTAATCTAACCCATTTTCTTATTGAGCAAAAGGTACCAAACATTGATTTTTCTATGTATACTATTATCAGAAATCTTTGCTTTAATAGATGTTCCATTTTTATTTTTTTTTAGACGGCCTTCTTCTATGATGCAATTCAACCACGAAGATTCGCTTCATTAAGCACCAAAAAACAAACAAACAAATAAATAAATGACTCAAAATACTTCATTTATGAAACCGCATAAGGAACATAGGAAGAGTACTAGGTAGATCATATATTGCATTCAATACTAGATAGATAATATATTGCACTCCCAACACAAAGCAACAAACAAAATCAGAAAAGTCAAAGAAGCCACATTGACAATAGACCTCTTAGAAAATGAGATGCCGTCCGAAGACGGGGACAATGTCCTCATCGATCGATTACAAAAGTCCATGCACCCTTGAGGACTGAACTAATTGTGTTTTTTAGTAACCAATGACATTGCCTTTTTTTCAATGCAAAAGCGTTAAAATTAGTCGAAATTGATTAGGCAGCGATTAAGACAGAGATCAGATGCTTTTCAATTGAAATAAGCGACGTTTGGAAGCTTGACCGGAACTTCAAAACGGGATCGATGACGATATTCTGCATAATCTTCCAAATTTGATTGAATGAGAACATACGGGTGTGTACAATTTCTTTCTATTGTAAAGCTACGTGGCTATTTCCCGTTTGGAAGAAAGTGCCATTTTGTTGGCCTCTCTTGAAGGGGAATTTAGATGCCAACCGAAGGTGTGATTCACCAGTAACAACCAAGGGGGATAATTAATTAATCAATTCATTTAATTAATTAGCACACTTGGAATTAATGAAAAGACAAAGCATACTTTTCTTGAGTTGGTTAGGCGATTTTTGTCTTTTTCTTGAATCGAAAAAGTTAGTGAATTTTTGGATTTTATGTAGCCCTTTTTTGTCAATTTAATTTTGAATTAGTGGAATGTGTCGTTGCTCCAATTGGAAGCTTGTGTCTAGGAACATAGAAAGCTATCTTGGTTCTTTCCTCTCCTGGCCACATGTTTTCTTTTTCTGTTTTTATATTAAGATGGGCTGAAATCATTCTATTTACTGTTGTCGGAATAGGGATTAATCATATGGATGGATTAGACAGAAAGTAGTCTCTTTTCTGTCTTCTTAAATTTTTGAATTAGGAAGTAAATGAAGTTAGGCTCTCCAAATAGGAATCTCTTTTATACAGTCTTCTTAAATTTTTGCCACCTGTGTCGCAATCTATGAAGCACGGACACGCTCGGGAACCTTCCGTGTCGTGTCGGACACGTGTCGGCGTGTCCGACACGCTCCGACACGCTCGGACACGCTCGGACACGCGGTCAACACGTGTCGGATTTTCCGACACGTGGTCAACTTTTCTCGACACGCGAGTCGGAGCGTGTCCGAGCAAGAGGCTGGGTTTCTAGAGCGGATCTGCAAGCGTGAAGGGAGAGTGAATCGTTGGCGATGGAGGGTGAAGACGAGGCGAGGAGAGGAAGCAAGGCTGCAGAGGCAAGGCGGCAGCAGTGAGGCCGCGACGGTGAGGCCGCGACGGTGAGAGAAGGCTGGAGGAAGAGAGAACCAGGCGACCGAGATGGCTGCGACAGAGGACCGGAGACAAGGCTACGACCGCAAAAGAGAGAGGAGTGAGCAGCTACAACGAGGTGACCAAGAGAGAGTAGGGATTGAGAGGAAGAGGATCGTGCAAATGGAGGAGGGAGCGGCTGTTTTCCAAGAGTTTTCAAGCTGCTCTCGAAGGGTTTCTAAAAGATAGAATGGGTGCTGTGCAAGGAGGATGACCAGTGAGCACAGAAGGAGGAGGAGGGAGGCTACGATTTAGTTTTCCAAGGAGGGGTGCCGTAAAGGAGGAGTCAAAGGGGGATGAGGTAGCTAGGTTTAGGTTTCCAAGGAGTGCAGAAAAAATTTTAAAACTAAGCTACCGTGCATTTGGGTTTTCAAAGAAGAGCAGGAAAAATAAAAGTAAAATATGATGGTGCCAGAAGAGCCAAAAACAAATTAAAAAGTGCGGGATGTCCGTTTTTTCTTTTCTTTTTTGGAGGGAGAGGGTGGAGGGTGATTTAAAAAAAAAACGAATAATATTGAATAATAATAAATTATAATCATCATGAAAAATAATAAATTTATTTAAATAAATTGACTTTACTCTTTATTTTTGAAATAATTATATGTATATATAAAAATATTTATTTAATATTTAACGTGTCGGAACGTGTAATTTTCTACTTTTTTAAAATGACGTGTCGCGTGTCGTGTCGTGTCGTGTCACGTGTCAGCGTGTCGGTCTTACATAGGTCGCAATCGCCGACGGCAGTGAGGAATCATTTGAATTTTTGCCACCTATGTCGCAATCGCTGACGGCAGCGAGGAACCATATGCGGACAGCGAAATAATGTTCGGCACTCTTCTTTTTTATCAAAAAAATTGAAAATTGAATTCATTGAACAAAAAAATGCATGCGAATTACATAGACGTTATAGCAAAGCAAATAAAAGCATAGCAAAGTCTAGAATATTGCAAAACTAGCCTAGATCCAGAAAACAAAAAGGATCAATAGAGCACAAAGCAAAGTTAAGTACACAATCATTCCACGATAAAAAATAATTAACGGATTTGTCAAGCAAAATAATTAACGACCGATTACTAAATTTGGTATTTGGTATTCTCTAGTAACTATGACATTGTCTGTTGACAGTACACTCAGCTAGATTTGTCTTTCTCTACATCATTACCATATGGAAATAACCAAAATAAGTTAAAACCATCACAAATCTTAATATTTAGGAGAGCATATCTTCATGGTTCAGCAAGACGCCCAAACTCCTGCAATCAAATCTAGAGGTGGAGAACAAAGCACTAGGGCGTCGAATCTCCAAAACTCAATTATTAAACTCTAATACTTAGATCAGGAAAAGATAGTTTTCAAATTTAAAACTAAATCAGCAGGGTTTAAACTCGTATCTAAAATTAGAGTGGGAGAAGATGACCCCCAAATCTAGATCGGAAGAGAAGAAATAAGGAAAAACAAAAAACCAAAAAACACAACCGAAATCAACAAGAGCAACTTGAAAGTCTGATATCTTGAAGGAAACAACTCCACTAATTGAACGAATCAGCCTCGGTTAAACCGGTATTATGGCTGGAAAAATTCATATCCTAACCAACAATATGTTTAGAACGTTTGGCATTTAGCTTCCCCTGGAATCTATTACCTTGCCCAGCTACTGAATATCAGAACGTAACCAAGAGTAGGTCAGAGCATAGATGCTGATAAATCTTGCCTCACTCAGCTAAAAGGTTCTCATCAGCTGCTATCACAGAAATGAATCAAAATTACAATAACTAAAGAAACCAACATGGAATGTCAATGTTACTGCAGAATGTTGCAAAAAACAGTTGGGGAATCATACAGAAGAATTTAGTTACAGACAAAAAAACAAGGACCCGCATCACTGTCCCTCTAAAAGAATTTATTTTCACGGAGAGCTCAGAGGTTGTCAAAATGACTTTTGGTACATTATTACAAAGTGAAAAGAGCTCCGGCTGACCCAAACGAGAATGATAAAACACAAATGCTCCAAAAGTACATCGAAGAATCAAAACGTGGATGCTGACAGTGTATAAGATCAGTGGCTTAACCTGAATATTGACTTAGATATAAGTTACACATCAGGCACTGAAAAAGTAATACAGAGTAGATGTCTATGATCTATACACAATGCACTTAAACTAAAGCTTCACCAAGGAAAAGGAAGTTTTGTCAAGAAACCTCTTTTTTCAAGATGAGTAGATAACGCATGTTCTGCGCTTCTATCGTCAAGTTTTCACTTTCGCTAGTTTGAGAGGTGGAGGTTCTGATTCCAAAAATGCGATCTCTGAACTTTTTGGCAATCACTAGACGCTCATTTCCATGGAAGGAAGAATGTTCAGCAACAGCATCTTGTGTTATACAGCAGAATTGTTCTGTACTTCACAAATCTTATATGCAATTGAATTTCAGTCAGTTCCCCTTAGCACCTTGGCTCCTGCTTCAATTGGATCCTTCCATGCGAACCAAACATGATTGGCTGAAAGGAGCAAACAGGCAGGACATATTAGGTAGCAATAACACAATTTTAGGCAGCATTGAGCATGCAAGGACCTATGTAAGAATATACCTATAGGCTATTGCACAACAAAAGTGAACCACCCGCCTGACATTAAACCAGTTCAGACTAACCTGACAACACAATCAGTTCACTAACTGCCTAGACTCATTACTAGTATAAAGAGCAACGGCTGAGTGCTGCTACCCTTTTATTTCACAAATTCACATAAGCCTTAGAATGGAATATGTCAAATAACTAACCAAATTCGTCCCGAGAATCCACTACTCCACAATAGATTATACCAAAGATTACCAAATTTGTCAGTTCTGAAAACAAACCATGTTTTTGACACTTCTGAGGAAAATATCCAAAATATTAGCGAAGATGAATAATTGACCTAGTTGACCTGATAAGTTAAATAAGTGCATATCTATAGAATGAAGCAGATGCAAGAAAAATTGGGATGGAGGAACTGGAATACATTGAACAGAGAAGAATAAGAGACTTCAATTCAAACTGCGTTCCCATAGAAATGTAAACATGTCCCAAAAATTAAGTAGAAAGGAATCTATTCATAGGGTTAACACTTCAAATTCGTATAAACTGCACAGAGAAATTGATTCTGTATTACCTGACTAATATTGGGCAATATAGTACTTGCGAGATCCTCATCAATGGAAACAGGTAGTGGTGGCATCTGGCTCATTATACCAGGCATATCTCTCATGCTGCACAATGCAATGGAAATCATTGGGAGAAACCATTTACCCAACGTGGCCACTACCATCGATAAACTATTAGAAAGGAGAAACAATGAAGATCAACATACTTTTTCAGGACAGAAGTTATATTGTTCCTCGCACGATAGAAGAGGTCAAGGTTCTCCTGTAACTGTTACTCATAATCATTAGATAGAAAGTAAGCCAGTAGAATTCCTCCACATACAATTTACCAAATTGTGCAATAACGAAAGTTGAAATAAACAGCAATTCTTATGTCCAGAAAAGGGACCCAACAATATGTCTATGACTGATAGAACCTGGAAATTATAGTAGAAACCATACAAACGGACGTCAAGTAGGCCCATCCATAGCAGTTCTTTTAGTTTTTATTTAAGATACATTGGATTGCCCTCTCTTCAAAAGAAAAAATTAGCTCCATATCGACAGAATCATTGGGTACAACAAGTACCTAAGAAAGGTGACTGCTTAACAGCCATCAATTAAGTACATATGTTCACAATAAAGGAATAAGTTATTAACCATACAAGAATCAATAAACAACTTATGGAACAATATGCACTGCATTGTCACCATTGAGAGAACTTATAGTCTGATATTATGAAGACCAACATAGTGACATCATGTGAACAGACAAACCCCCGTGTTTTCATAAAACAAATAAAAATGCTAAACATCAGTTTTCCATTGACCAGATTCTCCATGCAATTTTCTCTTAACAATCATCATCCACACAAACTCATGCATATGTGAGCATGTATCTGTGGATACATCTGATTTCTTGCCACACATTGAGAGAGAGAGAGCTCTACCACAAAACTGACGGTTGAAGACAAATAAAAAAATTTTAAAGAAAAATCAGAGCATGAATGAAGATGTACTCTCCAACCTTACCAGAAAAATTCCAACAAATATGATAAAGAAAGCTGACTAGACCAAATATACAAGCTTTTTGTTCATAAAAGACAAAAAAGACAGTTTTGCACACTTTCTTCAGGTAGAATATGCAAAATTATTGCGCAAAGAGGCCTCTTGCACTGTACCTTGAGCATATGAAGATTCGTAGAGATTTGGTTGAACGCTTGCACATTATGCTTTAAGAGCAGCCTAGAAGCACCATCAATCCCTGAGAAAGCAACTCAAGATAATTGGCATCCCATATATTATAAGACAAACACATCCAAAGGATATTTGATCGTGGCTTCTTGTGAATTCTAATATAACCAGCCCATCTGTCAAAGATGGGAAAAACAGTCTACTACAAGGTCAGGGAATGAGAATCAGCTTTGGTATACCGTGACCTGGAGCCATGAGACATTGAGGTATAATGCCATGGGTGTTAAATGGAGTGCTCAATTTAATCTCCTATAGAATATGAGGGCACCAAAAAGATACACATAGTGTACCCCTTTAATTAGAAAGGGCTATAAGGAAGTTGAGCGGAAAATGTAATGATGCAAAGGAGATTTAACAGAAAAATTTATCTCCTTCTACACTAATAGCAAGAAACTTCTGCAAACAAATTAGACATAGCAGAATTTAATGATTAGTCCAATATCAATCTTCCTTATGACCTTTGCAGCAGGTATGGCATAAAAGATTGATTGGTGAAGCTAAATAACCGTTCAAAGTAACATTGGAACAAGCAATGGTTTTCCTTAGCTAATGAAATATTCATGCAGCTTCAGAAAAATATGTGCAACAAACTCAAACTTTCACCTACAACTGATGACATGCACTTGAGACATTCATCTGCAAAATGAGTAGTAGACCAACTCATGTCAATTCATTCTTCCTACAACTGAAAAAAGGAAAAGGGGGAAAATGAAAGGACAAATGAAGCAAATTGATTTCAGTGGTATGACATAATATGAAAATATAATATGACCTTTAATTTGCCATCATAGAAACAAAACAGGTGAAATAATGAACAAAGTTGTGACAGAAACAGGATTATCTGATTTTGTTCACTAAAATCAAACAGAGCTACTGACCCTCACAAGATAGAAGCTCATTATGGTCCATATGTTGAATCATAGAAGTATAGGCAGCCACATTTTGTGGTAGACATGAAGAATTAGTTGCAGACAATTCCACCAGCTTATCCTGAAGAGGCATGGTCATGAAATCATCACATCCAAAATAACTTGTTTTGCAAAGGTAGTAAGCAAGGCAATCAATTTATACGCAAAAAATGTTTTGAATAATCAAATTACACCAGGTAGAACATGATATACACTCTGTAAGAAAAAAGCACATGATAGAAACTTCACAAAGTATAACTTTCACTTCTAGAATCCCAGGACCGGTTTTAACTACAAAATTATTTTGCTGCAATTTTTATGATAGAGGTTACCAAAAGGTTCCAAAGGTACAGATATACAGGGACACAAGGAAACCTACAGTAATCGTGCAGTATCATATAAGGACACAGGAATCCCAAACAAGAAAGAATAGCTATTGGTTGCCATCACCAGTAAGATCATCTGTTCTAGATAATGTTTCTGAGTTTAAATTTTAAATAACTTGGAAGTATTCAAAAAAACACTTTTCAGT
Organism: Eucalyptus cladocalyx; assembly: GCA_017140615.1. Lineage (NCBI taxonomy): Eukaryota > Viridiplantae > Streptophyta > Magnoliopsida > Myrtales > Myrtaceae > Eucalyptus > Eucalyptus cladocalyx. The sequence goes on from CM029522.1 coordinate 41,496,695, forward strand.
CAACAAAAATGTAAAGGGGGACACACCTTTCGGCTGTTCACCTTTTTTCCTAGATTGTGTTCTTCAGGTTTCCTTCGCTTCCTCTGCAGCAATTCCACAGAATAAGTCAGATCAATGAATCTTCTGATTTATCCTCATGAAAGGATATAAATATACAAGTCTTATAATTAGTATAAAATAATTGAGTATGCTTCAGCATGTCAAAGGTCATATTACCAGTCAGTTCATCAAACCAGTTAGTTCAAGCTGCAAAGCAAGTCAAAAGAGCCAAGAAGGTCTTGTAGCCCAAGCTTAACATGAGGAAGTATTTTCGTAAGAACATCCCATGTTTCCTTAATCTAACAACCATTACCTCCTCCAACAATCCCACACTGTGGCCACCATTTCATATATTATCGCCAACTTTGTTCAGAAAAGGTTCAATAATAAAATAACATATATAAAGCTTGCTTGGAAAAATCCCCAACCTTCTGTTGATTTATCTCCAGAACTTTGATTGACTAGGGAGAAAAATGAGAAGTAATAAATAGACCTAGTTCTCAGCCCATATGTTCAACCTCACCACTGACTCCAACACAATCAACTTACTTTCTTAATAAGTGCACTTTCAAGCACAAGATTTCAAAACATAAGAGGACATAGGAGGGAGTGCCAGTCAATTTAAGCAATCAGAATATTATAATATCACCTGCAAGAGATGCAGTACAACAGTCTGTCCACTGCCCTAGTACAAACTGGAATTTCTCAAACTGTGTCATCAATTAGCTTTTTAAACTAATAGGGGCTATAAGAGACATCTCAGCTTCTGCCCATTGAAAAATTGTAACATAGGCCTTCCCACCCCCACCCCCTTTCTTGCCATGTTGGTCAATAAAAAACAAAATTAAATTGAAAAGGTACCGAGGGGGTGCACATCTTTATCCTCATGTTGGTGAGTGACGTCAGTTTTAATCAAGACAAATATGAAAGTTTGGGTTGATATAGACTTGAGAGTCTTCTGTAGATAACTCTGGCAATTGATTCTTCTGTGCAAGATTGACAATATCTTAGGGTCCTCTCACTTAAAAAGTTGCCCAGCAAATTCCTCTTTTTCAGGTGTATAGCACCAGTTTCCTTTTTTTTGTTTTTTTAATAGATAACTCACGAATGATTACTCTTTCAATTATAAAACTTCTGTTGATCATTGAACAAAGTTCCAAATGTTTTCAAATAAATTGATGAAACATATGACCGGAATAATTGTGTTACCAAACATTCAGAGCCAAAAAGTTAATCTAGGCAACTAATGATGTTACTCTCACAATCTTGAGAGGAGAAGATTTATATATCAACCAAACAGAAATTGGATAGGCTAATAATTCCCAATTACGTATAATAGTCAAAGGCAGCGTAAATATATATACATGCTTATAACTATCAACAAACATCTATAGAAGGTTTAAATAGGAACATGCCATCTTAGATATGACAAAGTGAATTCTCAAAATGGCTAAAAAAATTTGTAGGTTAATCAGTCAATAGAAACAATGCGAAAAAGAAGTCTGTAACACTTTATTCTTTGCTTTGGCTTAAGTATGGAGAATAACAAAGTCTTCCAACATACTACCTTGGCCAAAAGAGGCTTGGCATCTACCAACTGATACTCCAACAATGTGATAAAGCACTTGTAATTTGCAAAATATATCCTTCTAACTCAACCTAGTCAGGGGTAGCTAGACAACACCCAATTTTCTATTATTTGTTATTACATTGAATGCGAGCAGAGGTGGCAACAACTTCATGAACATGTGGGACATAAACGTGATTGTCAAGATGACAGAGCACAGAAAATTTCACATTCTCTTTAATGAGAGAAGTTACTTTTCATTCCTCGTTTTCTTTTCTGGGTTCAACTTAAGCAGGAGAGAAGAAATAGAAGCTCTTGGCAATAACCTTGAAAGAGTGACCATCAACCCTTATGCTTCAATGGAGCATAAGCCATGTCACAGATTGCAGTTTCCACGGTTCTTCTATTATCTTGTAGCTAGTTAAGTGATTTCATACACATGTTGGCATGCCTTGGTACCCTTTCTTAGTGTAATTTTCCTTCTGATAGAATATAAAATGGATGGACACATTTCAGGAAGCAAGACTGGTTTAGTAGCAAAAAAAATAAAAAATACAACTGATGCTTTTCTCGTAAAAACCCAGTAATAAAATGCTGAAGCGATTATTCAAGTTTACATCTATTGCTCCAAATAGTGCAAATTCTCCTACAAGATTCTGTGGCTTCAAGATATCAAGGAAGACCAGTAAAGAAAAGGAAATTTCTCAAAAAAAAAGAGACAAAGTGAAGTTCATGAACTAAAAACACCAGCATAATCAGGCAAAGCAATTTCCATCTATCATATTATCAAGATGAAGTTTCATTCACGTAACACTAGATCATTATGAGATTCCAGATGGCCTTAATTTTCAGAAACATTTTCTCCAATACTATGGTGAGCTCTTCTATTGATTAGCATGTTACCAGAAGGTCGAGGAAAGAGATCATATTATAAAAGCAAGGAGCAAAAAACCCGATCAAGCAGGAGGCAGCTCAAGTACTTTTTGGTATGAGAAGCAACCATGTTTACAACTCCCAATGAGCTATCAAGTCATCTCAACCCTTAACAATAGTTTTCAATGATTTCCTCTTTTTCCTTTAAAAGATAAATCTGATGGATTTTAACGACACCGCACTACTTTCATTCATTCAGTATGAGAATATAACATATAAAATTTGTCATCATGATCAATTTAAACAAGGAATGACCATCAAGATAACAAGTAAGCTTGCCACCACTAGTTTCCACAATTATCCCAACAAACATGCACAAAGATTATTATTATTGTAATGGACTCTCCTTGCATATTGTGCCGGATGAGATTACATCAGAAGCTAAGCATTTGAATTTGCAGAAATATTTTATTGACTTCCTAGGGAAAGTTATCAAAGTTAGATAAAGGAGCACAAGTGGATAGATTCCTCAACCTAAGCAACTGACCTCAACATCAGCCCAAGCATTATTTGTCTTACTCTTCAATTGACTAAGAACAACACTCATTAAATTGGAAGTAAAGAAGGCAAGACCATCACATGACAGAAGTCACATATATATCCCAGTTACAATGACGTGAGTATGAATTGAAAATCGATTGTGGACTCCAAGGAAGCATTTCAAGAAGTATTAATCAGCTGAGACAATCCAAGCCTCCAAGTTCATGCACAAGAACATCAAAATCAGCTAAATTCTGATGACTTGATCATAAAAGTCTGACTTGTTGTTAGGGAAAATTTCAGTAATGAGTGTGGTTTAGTTTCCAAACTTAGCCCAATAAACACGCACAAATTTTATTGTTATGGACTGTCCTTGCATATCATGAAGGAGAAAATTACATCAGAAGCTAAGCCGCGTATGAATTTGCAGAAATATTGCATCGACTTCCTAGTATTGAAAGTCGTCAAAGTTAGGCAAAGGAGCATGATTGGATTCACTCCTTAACCGAAGCAAATGACCTCAACATCAGGCCAAGTTTTATATGTTTTACTGCTTAACTGACTAAAACAACACTCAATTGAATTTGACATAAAGAAGGAGAAATCATCCCATGACAGAAGTTGCATGTATGTCCCAGTGACAGTAACAAAAGTAGGAAAAACAATAGTGGACTCTAAGAAGGTATTTGAAGAAACATTATGCAGTGAGACAATCCAAGCCTCCGAGTGCATGCACAAGAAGAACGTAATATCAGCCGAATTTTGATTACTTGATTATAAAAGTCTGGCTTGCTCTTAGGGAAAATTAAGGTAATGAGTGGGGTTTAGGTGCATGACATAGGCTTGATTCCCCAGACATGAAAGGCAAATAATCTAACATTTTGCTTTGACAAGTACATAAGTGCATCAACAAGATAATGCCAGCAAAGACACCAAGTCCAAACAACTGACAACATCCAAACGCATCATAAGCAACCACTGAATTTAAAAAGGTTATCTACTCTCTGAGGACATTCCTGATGTAACTTACCGTCATCCATCTACATCTCAGAGCAACATCCCGCACAGTTTTGTCCTGCAGCGTGGCCGCTATCTTGATGTACTTCATTATATTAGGCTCATCAGCGTATCTATAATTGAAGGGAGAAAGGCACTCATGATTTCCAAAGTGGAAAAGAAGATAATCGCATGATTGATGTAGAAAATGCTTAATGTCACATGCACCAAGACTTCAGTTAAAGTACATACACCATAGGTGGAAACATGAGAGCCAACAAAGGAAATGAAGGATACACTTTGAGGTGGTACAAACAGGCACAGTTATGGAAATTACACCCTAGAATAAAAGTCTAGACAGGAGATTATTCATGAGATCCTATAAAAGCTTATCAAACTCATTATCAGCGACCAAAAGAGTTATCAAGGACAAAATGTTCAGAAGCAGAAGAGCTGCAGCAGCTAAATCAGAAATTCAATATATGTAGCTTAAACAGGAGCCTCCGCCGAGCAGCAAAAGATGGATTTTTACCTAGCAAGAGAATTCAAATATCAGGTTTAAAATGATTTGCGTCTGTGGAACAGCAAAGAGTGCGTGCTCTCTTCCTCATAACTCCGCTTAATATTCAGAATAAAAAGCTCAAGCATGATGTTATTAGCCACAAGCCTACGAGGCAGCTCTATAATATTTCTCTCCTCTTTCTTCTCTTTCAATTGCGCGGAAGAGTGAAAGAAATACATGGCTAATAGACCAAGCTCAAAAAGCTTCCTGACTAATAAAACCCGAGCTGAAGATAAGCAAAGCAATGGAGAAAAATCACATACTTTTCGAAAAGAGATTGAGCACAATAAATTTACCTCCTAAGGCCTTCGTTCAGTTTATCCTGCTCATCAGCAGACCACTCCACAGCCAAATCCGCATCATGCTTAAGCCCTGGAACGTAGTCCACGAGGAGCGAGCTCGAAGAATTGCCCGCTTGAGCCAACCCCAGATTGTTGCTCAGGACGGCGGAATTCCCGGCAGAGAAAACCATCCCGCCCGTGCTGTTGACCCCGAAGTAACCGCTCCCCATCATCGGCACCATCTCCGAGGTGGTGTTCAACGCGCCGGTCTGAAACGAAATCGCGTGCCTGCTCAGGGCGGACGAGCTCGGCATGTTCGACTCCATCGCCATTCCCTCGCCTCTCCCTTCTGGTGGCTCTAATACCACCTCAAAGCCATCTACTTTATCGTCACAACCACCACCGAACCTCCCCCAACCACACAAAAAAAATTCCCTCCCCCCCGCAGATTCTCGAAACCAACGCACCTCGTGAACCCACCGCCGCTCCCGCTAAACTCAGCCGACCACGACAGGCTCGAAAGAGAATTCAGCACCGAAATTCCTCGACTTCAGATTCCATCACCGCCCCACTCACCAAAGCCGGTCCGCCACCGAGACGGCCCCGGAAACCACCACCATCCCCGATCGCGATTCCGGCGCGAAGAAGAAGAAGAACCCACGATTCCTCACGGACTCTTCGGACGCCCCCCGTGCTCAAAGGGGGAACTTGAAACTGCCCGGCAGGAATTCCCGGCAAAAATCAAGAACCGATCTTTGCAGCAAGCTGCAGCAGCTGCTCGGCTGCAGGGGGGGAGTAGTCAAAAGGGAAGCTTTCCCAACTGGGTCCGCTCCACTTCACGCCATCTTCGATCGAGGATGCGGAATTGCAGCAGCGAGAGAGAGAGAGAGAAATCGCAGCGCACAGAATCAGAGCCGGAGAGAGAGGAGAGAGATAGAGGGGCAATAAGAGAACGTTAACTTTTTGGGGCTCAACTTTCCGACAGAGCCCTAATTGGCTGCTCATCCTTTTTCTCTCACTTAAAAAATCAAATAGAATATAATTAATTAAAACCACCCCTTTATCTCCCACCTTTTTTTTTTATATGGTAGTATTTGCAGCCCCAAGATGGATTTAGAATAAGATAAATTTTATTCCCGAATAATATATTTCTCTTATAACTTTTTCTGCCTGGTGTTACGATGTATTAAGGGATCATGACACGAATAACCATTAAACTCTTACCTTATGTATAATATTTATTCTTTGTGGTTTATAAATTTTAGTTTAACGCTTTTAATTTATACGATTCCTAAACTTTCAATATGTATTCAATGTAGTGCTGCCATTTTACTAATTCAAGTTTATGGGCAATATTAAACAATTTAAAAACTAAATTGGATAGATATCAAAAATTTCAAGATCACACCGAACAAATTAAAATTTCAAAAACAACATTATACATCAAATTAAAATTGAAAGATCACGTCGATTAAATTAAAAGTCCGTAGGTGGATCATTACATCATTTTTCCTAGTATGTATGTATATATAATATATGGTGATAATAAAATAAAATAAAAAGTAAGAAAAATCAACCAAACTCATGTGGTGCCCGCCGTATTTACTGCTGTTGGGATGGGCTTTTTTCATTCTTTATTTCAATTTTTTAATCCATTTTCTCCTCTCGTTTTTTAACTCAATATTTTCCTCTTCCTTTTTTTTTTTTTTGCACACGGTCTCAAAAAGGGTATTTGCATACCACCAGCTGTTTTTTTTTTTTTTTTTTGTTGGATATACATCGAATTTTGACGAATTAGATAAATAGGAGGATGATTCCAAAGAAAAGAAGAGAGAGAAAGAGGGAATTTTTTGATTTTTTTGGGGGCAATTTCAAGATAATTTATTCGATTTTGGAGCAAAAAGAAATAATATAATTGGAGGGAGAGGGAGTGGTTCTCTTCTCTCTCATCTTGGAATTCAGCAACAGTGCGAATCCCCATGAGGGAGCATTTGATGCCGATTATCGTGGACTCTCCACCTTTGGTTTCCTTTTTCTCTCTTTTTCTTTTCTTCCCATTTTTCTATTTCTTTTAATGCGCCCTTTTTCCTATTATTGGACTCATATGCATTCACACTGAAGTTCAAAACAAAGTCAAAAGTTTTTTTTTTCTTTCTCATTCTCAGCGTTAGAATTTAATTATGTTCTTGTGGACATGAGAATTTCGCTTTACAGAACCAAGAACGCTCGATCAATCAAAAGATGCTTTTGTTAGTAATTTAATATGTTGAAGATGCCGATGATACGAGGTTGTTATCAATGCAATGAATATGTGGTCGATTTAATGTTGATGATTGTTCGACTCTCAAAACCGGTGAACGAATCGAGGAAAAATCATTATTATAGCATTTTTCTTTTAGAAGTCTATTCGTATTTTTATATCTTGATTGTTCATGTTTCTTTGTCTAGTTAGTGCTTTGTAAATTATTTGGAGATTATCTCCTCGGAATTTTAGAAATATTTAATGAGTCACTAAGTGTAAAAATAATGTATCGAGCCTATAAAAGGTGACCCTTGTAATTGTTTCTAATATGGGGTGATAAGGTGAGATGAGGTGAAACAAAGAAAACCAAAGTCTATTTGCCCCTTCTCTTCTTTGAATTGTGTGAGTTGTGAGTGTTTCACATCCAAAAATTATCTTATCAAATTGGTATCACAACTACGCCTCTGACGTTCAACAAATTGGTATTACAGTACACGGTTTGTGATCATGGTCTCAACAAAGACTCAACTTCCTTTGCAATACCATCATGCTTATTGAAGAAAATTATGGTAACTGGGCTATTAGAATGAAAGCATCACTCAATGCCTATGGTGTATGGGAACTTATCAACACAAAATATGACAAGTTAGAAGATGTGCCACCTTGAATCAGAACCAAAGGGATGCCTTGGAGAAAGTTTGAGCAAAAGATCAATATGCCTTGTCAATCATCTATCAAGCTTTGGATGATTCAATATTCGAAAGTTTTTGAATGCCACCACTATTAAGGAGGCATGGGAAATCTTATACAACACACACCAAGGAATACCAAAAACAAAATTCAAAAGATTTGCTTTCAAACTTTGAGAGGCAAATTTGAGGTAATCCATATGAAAGAATCCGAATCATTACTAATTAATTATTTCACAAGAATTTTGGCAATTGTCAACTAGATGAAAAGAAATGGTGAAGATGTTTCAGACATTCAAGTTGTTGAGAAGATTCTTCAATTTTCTAGACAAGAAGTATGACAACATCAACTACCGCCTGCGGAGGCCCAGTTGAATAATGCTCCCATGATCCTTTACAAGGAGGAGAGGAGTTTGAATCCCGCTGGCCACACGGGATCTTAAGTGTGACGTCGAGATGGTGGGTCCTCCGCTAGCGTCACCCCGGGTTTACCTCGCCCGCTGCCGGCTGTACGGGGGTTCCTGAGTCATCAAAAAAAAAAGTATGACCACATCATCATTGCAATCAAAGAGTCAAAGGACTCAAATACCATGACAATCGATGAGTTTATGGGTTCATTGCATACCTATGAAGAACAATTCAGAAGAAACAAGCAAGAGCCTATGGAGGAAGTACTCCAAACTCGGTTGACCATTTGAGATGAGAAATAGCAAAGTCAAGATCCTGTGCAAACTAGGACTAATCAATATCGTGAGCAAGGCCAAGGCCTTATTCAAGGTAGAGGTCATGGACAAAGTAAAGGAGACATTGCTTGACATGACAATAGATACCAAAATCAAAGAGGTGTTCATGAAAGAAGAAATAACTCAACAGGCCAATGGTATGATAAATGTAAAATTCGATGTTATCATTACAATAAACTTGGCCCTTGTACTTTTAACTATTGGTACAAAGAAAGAACTGCAACGGACAAAAAGGCAAACTTGGTAAATGATGCCAAACAAATTCTTTTGTTGGCATTTTAAGAAGATGAAGGCAGACAAAATGATACATAATACTTGGACATTGGTGCAAGCAATCACATGTGCAGGAGAAAGGATATGTTTACCAAGTTAGATGAAACAATCAAAGGGAAAGTCTCATTTGACGATAATTCCAAAATTCTTGCCAAAGAAAGGTACAATTCTAATTCGTTTAAAGAATGATGCACATCAATTTATTACTAATATTTATTATGTTCCACGAATGTCAAGCAAACTCTTGAGTTTGGAATAGCTTATGGAGAAAAGCTATACTGTCCACATAAAAGATTTTAATCTTGTGCTAAGAGAGCAAAATAACAAATTCAATTGCAAATGTCAAGATGTCAAAAAACAAGATGTGTACTCTCAATATAAAAAATGAGATGTCTCAATGCTTAAAGCCATGCTTGGATTATCATCATGGTTGTGGCATTTGAGGTTCATCCATCTTAATTTTGGTGGACTCAATTTGCTTTCCTAGAAGAAGATGGCATATAGCTTATCACATATTGATCATCCTGATCAATTATGCAAAAAGGTGTGTCATCGACAAGCATTCCAAAACTAGCTTTCTAAAGGAAGTAACTGACCTAGCAAAAAACCCACCGGAGTTGATTCATTTTGATGTGTACGGCTCAATCACTCCTCAATTGTATGGTAATTATCGATATTTTGTTGCTTTTAATGATGAGTTTTACTTGAAAATTTTGGATGCATTTTTTGAAAGAAAAGACAAAATTGTTTGATACTTTCAAATAATTCAAGAACTTGGTTGAAAAAGGAGAGTGGTTATTTCATCAAAGATATGAGAACTGACTATGGGGGGAAGAATCACCTCGACCATATTCAACAAATTCTATGGGGATCATGGTATTCAACATTTCTGGACGGCTCCATATTCTCCTCAACAAAAATGGTGTGGTTGAACGAAGAAACAAAACCATTCTTGGCATGGTTAAAAGCATGTTGGAAAGCAAAAATTTGCCCAATGAGCTTTTGCAATGAATCTGTTATGTGTGCAGTCTATGTACAAAATTGATGTCTAACATATGGACTTAAAGTTGTAACTTCACCAAAAGCATAGAGCAGAAGAACACCAAGTGTTTCACGCTTGAGAATTTTTGGGAGCATTACTTATGCTCATGCTCAAACCAAAAAAGATCAAAATTAGAAGACGAGCAAAAAGCTCATTTTTATTGGGTACGAATCCTCATCCAAAACCTATAAATTATTTGATCCTAACACTTTGAAAGTGTATATAGGTAGAGATGTCAAGTTTGATAAAGAAGGCACGTGAGAAGAAAATCCGAAAAATGAAACGAATACTTGTGGTGATTCCAACCAAATGGAGTTAGAGGATCACTCTTCACCTTCTTCTCCAATATCTTCTTCAAGTTCATCTCTACTAACTTCTTCAAATGGTGTCGATGAACCATCAAAATCAACATTAAGGAGATAATATGAGATTTATGAAGTCACCAATGAGCTTCACCTCGTATAAATTCTTGCAAATTGTGGACTACTTGTCCATGATGATGCTGCTAAAGAAGAAAATTGGAGAAAAGCCATGAATAAAGAAATATAAACCATTAAGAAGAATCAAACATGGGAGCTTACTGATCTTCTAAAAGATAAGAAAGCAAACGGTGTCAAATAGGTGTGCAAGGTCAAAAAGAACGAGAAAGGTGAAGTGACAAGGTATAAAGTTAGATTAATCATGAAAAGGATATAAGCAAAAAGCCGGAATCAATTATGATAAAAATTTTGCCCTTATCGTCTACATGGAAATTATTAGATTGATCATTTATGTTGCAACTCAAAATGGATGACAAATTTATCAAATGGATGTCATATCGGCATTTTTCAATGGAATCCTCGATGAAGAAATTTATGTTGAACAACTCAAGTGGTTATTGTGAAAGGTCATGAAAACAAATTGTTGAGGTTGAAGAAAGCTCTATATGGGTTTAAACAAGTATCTAGAGCATGGAATTTCAGAATTGATGCTCATTTCAAGGTGAATGAATTCTCTCAATGTCCATAGTCTCATGCATTTTTCTTTTTCTCCTTTTTTTGCATTAGTGAAACTAAGTGCATGTGGGATTTTTATTTCCCAAAAAGGATATGCATAAAATATCCTTAAAAAATTCAATATGAAAAACTATATATCAACACTGTGGGAGGTGGGTCCCCATGTTAGCATTGCCCCGGGTTTACGTTGCCGGTTGTTGGCTGTTCGGTGGTTCCCAAGTCATAAAAAAAAAAAAAAAAAAAAAAAAAAAAAAAAAAAAAAAAAAAAAAACTATATACCGGTCAATACACCAATGGAGTACATAACCAAAATCTCAAAGTTTGATGATGGTATCAGTGTTGATTCAACGTACTATAGAAGCTTGATTGGAAGTTTGAAATATTCGACATGCATTAGACCATATATCATGTGCAGTGTTGGAAGAGAAACCGAAGTCACCTCATCTTAGGGTGTGTTTGTTTCAACTTTCTTAATGAGCTTTCACTCTCCAAAGCCTCTTGGGGAAATGTTGAAGCGTCTGGCAAGCCTGTCTAAAGGGCATTCAATCAAATGTTGGTCTTGGGAAAACTAAAAGCCTAATACTGATAAGGACCAATTTTGAGCTTTTAGCATTTGACAAAATGCTGAAACTACTCTTCTTTTTTCAAAACTACTGTCATATTTTTCTTAGTTTTTCAATTTTACCTCTCATTATTCAAAAATTACCCTTATATTCACTAGAGTTAGCAAATAGTTTAATATTTTTAATATAAAAAAATGAAATCCAAAAGCCCTTTATAAAAAAAGATTTGCCAAACACTCTTTATGTCAAAATAATTTTGCAAAGAATTTTTTACTAAATGCAATTTGCATTTCTCCAAAGCCCTTTAGGCCAAAGATATTTGCATTTCTCCAAAGCTCATTTCCAAAGCTGAACCAAATGCAGCCTTAAAGCTACAAAGAGGATACTCTGCTTCATCAAAGATACTGTTGCTCATGGCTTACATTATTATCAGTCTCAATTTTTTCATCTTAGAGCCTATTCAAATAGTGATTATGGTGGAGACATGATGATGAGAAAAGCACGATAGACTTTGTATAGACTTTGTATTTTTCTTATGCAACACTACTTTCACATGCTTATCAAAAAATCAATTTAATATTACTCTCTCGACATGTGAAGTTGAATATGTAGCAGCATCTCCATATGTTTATCATGCAACATGGTTAACAAAACTACTCAAAGACATTTATGCAGAGCATAAAATAGTAATGGAGATTTTTCTCGATAATTTTTCTATCATTATTTTGGCAAAAAATCTAGTTTTTATGAGCAAAGCAAAAACATTGATGTTTGATATCACTTCATTCGAGACAATTGAAAGAGAAAGAAATTGAAGTGTCACAATCTGAAAATGAGAAATCAAGTAGCAGATATTTTTAATAAACCTATCAATATCAATGCTTTTTGGAAGTTTAAGAGTATGCTTGAAATGATTGATGGAAGAGAATTTGGTTTAAGAGGGAGTGTTAGTAATTAAACCAAATTTCAGCTTTAAACTAATAAGTTGAAGATGCTAATGATGCCAAGAGGTTATTATTGTTGGTGACCATTCAAATTGGTACATAAATTGAAGAAAAGTTATTATTGTAACATTGCTTTTAAGAAGAATGTTTGTATTTCTATGTCTTGACTATTCGTGTTTCTATGTATAGTTAGTGTTTTGTAAATTCCAAGTAAATTATCTCCTTAGAATGTTACAAATATTTAATGAGTCATTAAGTGTAAGAGTCATGCACCAACCCTATAAAAGGCGACCCTTGCAATTGTTTCTAAGATAGGGTGATAAGGTGAAACAAAGAAAACCAAATGTTTATTTGTCTCCTCTCTTCTTTGTGTTGTATGAGTTGTGTGTGTTCCACATCAAAAAAATCATCCCATCTAGTATCAGAGCTACGTTCAACAGTTTTGCTAGCTAGCATGTCGCGTGATGTAACTTCAAGTGCACGATATCGGCAGCTAAATTCGATCGTCTTGAGGTTGCAAATCTTGTAATTTCTTCGCGATGAAGTCCCGAGTGAGCCGCGTAAGCGAGGACTACGTCTTCATGAAGGTAAAGGTTGACTGACGAAGCCTGTCGGAAAATGCCAGTCTCGTAAAGGTTGACTGACGAAGCCTGTCGGAAAATGCCAGTCTCAAGGGAAATATTGGAGTATATCGAACCAACGGATCTACAGATGTTCGCTGTGGTTGGAGGACGCATGGGATCCCGTCCTCGAGTCTCGGATCATCTTCAGGACTTCCCTCATCGAAGGCCGGTTGTTCGGCTCGGGAGAGAGGCAGGCCATCATGATGCTCAGGAGCGTCTCGAGCTTTTCCTCGTACACGTCCCTGCCTAGAGCAGAATCGCCCGTGCTCTCCGTCTCTTCTTCGCGGATTGACCAAACCCACCCTGGCAAATCGGACCCGTGTTCCTGGACGTGATCCTGGAACGGCATTTTGCCAGTCAAGAGCTCCAGCAGCAGGGCGCCAAAGCTGTAGACGTCAGCTTCCTGTGTGATTGGCTCATGATTGTCTTGGCACTCGGGAGCTCTATAGAATAGCAAAAAGCCGCTCGACTCTTCAGGAGTGTTCAGATCAGGGAATGAGAAGAGACCGTAATCCGTCAGGCATGCCTCGAAGTCGGGACCAAGCAACACATTGGAAGATTTCAGGTTTCCATGGGTTAAACCGTGGTCCTGGTGGATGTAGAGAAGCCCAGCGGCCACGTCTTCGGCTATTTTGAGGCACGCCGTCCAGTGAAGCGGCTTTTCTCCTCCTGAAGTCCCTCCTAAAGTCCCTCCTGAAGTCCCTGATGACCCTGCAAGAACAGGATGCAGAAGGCAAGAACTGCATATGAATCTTGTCACTGTTTCATTTATGGGAACAAAGACGAGAAAAAAGAGAGAAACCAAGCGTACCGTGAATCAGCGCAAAGAGACTGCCATAAGGAAAGTAATCGTAGACAAGAAGGCGTTCCTCATCGGACTGGAAATAGGCCCGGAGCGGCACCAGGTTCGGGTGCCTTAGTTGCCCGAGCACGTCCATCCTTCTCCTGAAGTCGTCCATGCTCGGATAGTTAGTGTCCTTCAGCCTCTTGACGGCTGCTTTATACTCCGTGGTGATCTCCACCTTGAAAGTACTCCCCACGGTGCCTCTTCCGAGCATGTCTGCCGATGCGTCCAGCAAGTCCTTTATGCCGTAGCTCATCCTCTGATCACCTGCTCCTAAGAACACCAGACCCCCGGCCTCCTGCTGTTCGCCTCCCAACAAAGGACCACCTTGTTTCCCAGCATTAGCGCCTCTGTTTCTACTCGACTCTTCTTCTTCTTCTGCTGCTGCGCTCTTACTCTCTTCGCCTCTTGCCTCCCCCTCTTCCCCTCTTGCCTCCCCCAAAGCTTTGCTCTTGTCACGACTTTTCCAGACCATCCATGAGCCGAAAACTATTATGAGCAACACTAGTCCACCTACCGTCTCTAAAATGATGTTAATGAGCTTTGCTCTTCTTTCCGACCCCTTAGAGCTCGGTAGAATAGAAGGGTACGCAGGACTAATTGAAGGCCCCAGGGGCACGCTGCTGCTGCTGCACAGCACATGGACTTGTTCACCGCAGAGATTTATATTGCCCGAGAATGATGATGCATTGAATCTCATCAGGGTAGGAGTCGTGGGAATTGGACCAGATAGTCGATTGTTAGACACATTGAAGAACGTGAGACTGGCTTGGTCGAATGGAGGGATGGTCCCGGTAAATGAGTTGTCCTGCAAATAGAGAGCATAGAGCCGACCCAATCGGAGAAAAGACTCAGGTACAGTCCCTGAAAGTCGATTACCGGCCAAGGCTATCACTTTCAAGTGGGTCAGCTCCAAAAGGGAGCTCGGGATCTCGCCGGCAAAACTGTTGTCATTGAGATAGAGAGATCTGAGATTAACGAGGCCGGAGAGACCAGGGATTCGACCTGATATAAGGTTGCCTTTGAAGCTAAGCACGCGCAATTGATCTAACTGGTTCAGAATGCCGTCATTTATAGTGCCGCTCAAATTCAAATGCTCAAGCACGAGCTTGCTGACTCTCCCATTGATGCACTCTTTGACTCCTTGCCATCGACACACCCCACTTCCTAGCCAATTCAAGGAATTTAGGGGATCGATTTCTGATTTTAGAGCAAGAAGCGCTTCTGCATCACCTGATCTAGCCAGGTTAACCCGTGAAATGAAGAGAACCGCTAGCACTAGAAGTAAGCGGCTTGAAACCACATACCCTCCCAAATTCGACAACATCTCAAAAGAATCCAATCAGAGATAGCACGGCATTTGCACTTTGTTCTGCATTAGCCAACTGCATTGATGTAGGATCAAATGCAAGTCCTAAGATTGTTGTGCCGCCCTCTAATTTGTGGCTGTGCGGAGCGCCAACATTATGGCCAGTTTCATGAAGAACGCCATAAATGAAACTATGAGCCACCTTGATTACCCTTTTCGCGGACTCAGACCACACCATGCAGTATCACCCAAAAGCAGATTTGAGACGGTTAAGGACCTCTTTGAATTCACCAGCAGGCCAGCACTTTACTACTATGGATCTCAGGAAAAACTCTTGAAGCAGAACAGGGAAGACAAAAGCAGGCAGATTGGCAAAGCAGCGGCATTTGATTAGAAGGCAGTACCAGAGAACGAGAATTCTGCAGCACCGGCATCTCTCTCTTTTGGAGTTATGGGTGGGGAGAGCATTTTTCCACTCCTCCTCCACATGTCTTGTACTTCCCTGAAGCTGTGCACTACGTTCTCATTGCCGCGAATAGATGCGGAGAGAAAAAAACAGTGAGGCCGGGAATCCAGAGGAAGAACACAAAAGTTGCCGTCCTGTAGGAACTAAGAATGCCACGCTTGCAATCAATGCCATATCTAGCTAAGTTAGTAGTCTAACACAAACATGGATTGTAGTGATTTAACTCGATACACTTTCCTTAGATGTCGGATCTTTTGACTTTCGATGTTGCAAAGTTGCTTGATTTGGGAGTTCTATTCAAACGGTCATCATCATGAGTCCCTCAAATTTGATGTCCCTCCATCCTACATACATGCCACCACTTGGGGAATCAACTGAAGCGTGTTGGCACATAGAATACACGTATTGAACTCGGTCGTCTCAATAAAAGTTCTTTTAAAAAAAGCAAACTTGTCAAGAGAGCAAGAGAGAGAGAGAGAGAGGAAGGGGTTCCAAATATACGGAGTCGTGACACCAACTCACATTTAACATGACAACGATGGACAGAATCAGCTGTAGAATGATCACGCGACGATCCTGTCATGTCCATCGAGAAGCAAACCGATCATTTTATTGTTCTCTGCATTCGGCACGGCGTCGTCGGGTTGTCAACCAGAATCTTGTCGACCAGAATCTCCAGAAACGGGGATTGGGGGGGGGAATTGATGGGTGCCCACGAACGAACTGGAGTTGAAGGGTTGGTCTCGCAACTCTTCTCCTTCCTCCTCCCAACCCCCATGGCTGGCATGATTATAATGGAGGTTGACCAACCCACGTTCAGCGAAAGTCAACGGGTTACACAGGAACGGAGCAAGGGGCAACTAACAATGGTAGGCGTCGGGTCGTCGACAGACGGCGACGATCTGGAGGGTCAGAGCAGTCTGCACCCACCACTTCTTTCTCATCCGCTCAGGCCAGCCGCATAGATTTTGGGGCTGTGTCACGTCTTCTCTACTAGCTCTGAGCATGCTATGGATCACCGACACTTTCCAAGAGTGTTCATGTTGTGTCGGACACTTCGACACTCCCGGACACTCTCGGACACTCAGTCAATACGTGTTGAAAAATCCGACACCTAATCAACTTTTTTGACACTTTCCGACACTTGAGTTAGAATTATGACATACGAGTTTCCGACAAGTGATTCCAATATTAATGTCAATTTTAAAAATTCAATAAATAAAATGTCAAAATATATACATGTGAAAAAATAAAACACAATAATAAAAATTAATAAATTGAGAAAGAAGAAAAATTTAGTCTTCTCTTCTGTTCTGACTCCCACTTCCTATGATATGCAATTCACCCCTTAAGTTTTTTTCTCATCTTCCAACATATCTAATATGCGAGTCCATAATATGGATCGCTTATTTTTTCTCAAAGTTTTATGAATTATTAAAATAAAGTTGAATATGTTAAATTGAAATAATAAATGATATTAATAAATGGCGGATTAATGTTTTTAGTGAATATTAATTCTAAGCTTTTTTAATTATTTATTTAATTATTTATGAATTTGATTCAAATTAATTTGATTGAAATAATCATAAAAATGATAACTTATTATGTATATAAAAATATATATTTAATATATAACGTGTCTTAACGTGTCGAAATTTTTTTTTTTTTAAGAAACGACATGTTGGCGTGTTGTGTCACATATCGCGTATTGGTGTTGATGCTACTTTTTAATGAGCAGGGATGCTGGCGGCAACTACCATGGTGGGCGGGCGAGCGAGCAGCCAACTTATGTGAATAATAATCAAGATTTAAACATAAGCGTATGACCATAAAATACTCAGGCTTAACAAAAGCAATTTATGTCATGTTTTGGGAGCAAAATTCTAAATAAGAGTATGAAATGTTTTCATTTTCTCAAATAAGGATTTCAAGTGAAGATTGTTTTAATTAAGAGCTTGAAGTGTCATTATTTTCTCAAATAAAATTTCAAAAAATATTGTGTCAAATAAGGGCTGAAGTGACCATATCAATATTTAAAAATAGTCTAAACAATTTTGTCTTTTGAATTTTTTTAATTTTTTCCTTTTTCCTTCAAAAGTACTAAAAAAAATCAGAACTTAAAAATAAAAGAATGAGTACGGGAAGGAGGGCTCCCACCTGCTTGTGGTCGCCACCCGGTCAACGGTTGGTCATCACTGCCACCCCACCAGCGATGGGGGATGCCACTCTCTCCCGTCTGTATCTTTTTCTTTTTTAATTTTGTATTTATTTTTAATCTAATTTAATTTAAATTGTGTTTGGACAAAAACAACCATATCAACTTCAAGAGACTGATATGACTACTTTAGATTCTTCTTTGAAATAATGTTCACTTTAGATTTTTATTTGAGAAATGAAGGTAATTCTAGTCTTTATTTGAAATTTTTCCTATTATGAGGGCGAAATTTCTCTTAAAGTAGTATTGTCATGTTGATCTTCTAAATCAGCTTTTATTCCTTCACTTTTTTTACTTTAGAACTTAATCGAATCTCCGTTATGGAAGAGCATCTTGCGTTTACTTTAAGTGGCCTAAGAAGATATACTTTTTATTTAGCTTGATGCTCACTAGGGCTTTTAATTTTAATGGTAAAATAGCGACCGTTTAGATCGAAGCTCATTAAACATCCTCTAAGTTAGGAAAAATACATTAGAAGTACTATAACTTTTGTAGAGTGCTTATTGTGGTGTCAAAATTTTTCGCTAGATCACTTAAATGACAAATTTAAGAAAAAACTATCCCTTAAATACCTCCGATAATAAATTCTAGAAAAATACCATATATAACTATTTAATAAAATGTTAATTCATACATGGCTTATATCTATAGAAAAGCAAGTCCAACGTGGACTATGACGTGGTCTTTCTATACCTAAAAGAATCCGTATCCTCTTCAAGTTAAAACTCTCCCTCATAATAAACAAATCTCTCTCCATGGCTGCTTAATCTCCATCACCTTTCCTTCCCTCCTACGCAAGCTTTTTGACTTGGGCAATAATCACATTTATTCTCCCCACCGCGGCTGGATCGACAACGCCAAGGATGGTCGTTTGCTGGCTGAATTATGCTCTCTGTATTCAGACCAAAATGCGTTCCGAATCAGGGGTTGAAGAATTCGGGGAAATTGCTTGATTTTTTTGAATTAGAGTTTATATTTAGGAAAAAAATGTCCGAACTACATCGTTTAGAGCTCTCAATGCTAACTTGGAGCACCGGCAAACCACATCGGCCATAAAAATTGATAAAATATTATCACGTCAGATTTTTAGCATCCCAAATCGACAATGATACTTAAGCAATCAATTTTTATTTTTATTTTAAAAAAGCACTTAATAATTCAACAAAACGTTTTGATAACAAAGTGAAGGCCATATGATGACGCTCTAGCAAAGCTCTTTTATATTCTTTCCGTAAAGCCCCTGTAAATTAGTAATTGATATTTCTTTATATTCTTTTATTCAAAAGTCTATGTGTATTCTCCAATTTTAAATTAGTGTTCGGTTCTAGCAAAGCTCTTTTATATGAAAAAAAAAAAAAAAAAAGCATACTCAAATAATCCCGCCCCCTAACTTTAAAAAGCTAGCTCCTCCATAAAATCGTCTTATTGAGTGCAAGTGCTAGACTACAAATGATTATTCAACTAGTAGGCCGTATTCAATAACTAATAGCAGTCAGTCACGTTAATTAATGAATTAGTTTTGCAAATCAATTCTTTTTTGAGCTATTTCAAAGATTAAAAATAAAGAAATAGGTAAAGAAGAAAGGAAAAGGAAATAAAAGAGAAAATTCAAATAAGAATCCGGAATGCCCTTTTTTTTTAAATAAAGACTTAAAATAAATATTGTTTCAAATAAGGGTGTAAAATGACCATATTAATCTTAAAGATGGATTTAAAATCATTGGTTGATAAATGGCAATTTCATTTGTTAATTTTTTTTAATTCTTTCTTTCTTTTTTTCTATTGTTTCTTTTCATAAAAACTCAAAAAATTTTATAATAATAAAAAAAAAAACACTCACAAGAGGGAGGGCTCTCTCTGGCTTGTGGCTATTGCCCCATCACCGTTGAGGCAACGACGATGGGCATCATGGTCACTGGCACCCGGGCCCTCTTCCTTTTCTAGTGAGGGTCATCAGCCCTCGCCCAAGGCTCCCAAACCTCATCACCCAAGTCTGGGGGTGTTAGGTGAGGGCCGCCAAGCCTACACGAGGGCTAGCAGCGAGGGTCGCTCACCCTCGCTAAGGTAAAGAAGAGGATCACCACCCTCTCTCGTTTTTTTACGAGGGCTAAGCCCTCACCTAGGCGCCACGGGGTCATTGTCATTGGGGGTAGGCATAGCCTCCCTCCTGCTTGTGTTTTTGTTTTTTGGTTTTCCTTCTTTTTAAAATTTTTAATCAAATTTAGTTTAAATTTAAATTATGTTTAGACGAAAATATTTCTAATCGGTCGGAATTTTTTGTCAGCTGGCAAAATTAGGCCCTTATTCTGAGACCATCATATTCATTTCAGCTTTTTTTTTTTTTTTTTTTAGTTTGATATGGCCACTACATATTCTTATTTGTAATTTTCTCAAAATAAAAGGGAAAAAAGAAAACCATATCATACGTAAATAGAGGAGAATAGTCGCGCTCTCTCTCTCTCTCTGTGGACTCTCGAGCGTCCACTTGCAGAGAAGAAACTGCTCCACACATATCTCCTTCTCTCCCTTCCACGTCTCTCTCTCTCTCTCTCTCTCTCTCTCTCTCTTTTTCGGCTTCTTCCCAAGCAGAAGCTTCATAAAGCTATCGGTGGCCAACCACTAGCCAGCTGACTCTTGACGAACGACATCCACTTCGTAAGCTCTCTCTCTCTCTCTCTAGCATCTTTTTGGAACTGGGTTCGTTGTGGATTCGATCGTGCAACCTGGAGAAACTTGAAAGGCTTTTGACAAACGAATGCCCGAGTGGGAATATCTTTGTGGTACAATGACGTTTTCCTCTGTTTTTTCCCTGTTCGTCTGTCGGGACTCTGGAGTGAACAGAGAGTGCATGGTGGCCTCTGTTTCAACCCGCATAGCGGTTTTAGATTATGAAATGAGTGGGTGAAAGCTAAAGGGAAAGATAAAGTGGAACGTCTGATTGAATTCTCTCTCGATCCAGAGCTTGCTTTAAGTTAACGAGACTTTCATACCTTTCATTCTTAATTGGCTCATAAAGCAAGTTTCAGCACTCGAAACCCATATGGATCGGAAGCTTCATAGTTTATGTGCTTTCTCAGCTGCTTTGCTGGTGCAAGATACATCCATGTTGCTTGGATCGGTCGCCGAGTGAATACCCACTGTTGGGAAGTGTATGTCCATGCCCTGCTCGATTTAGTTTGTCGCGATTGCAGAGGGCTGTCTTTGAGTCGGCCTTTTCGCCATTTGAAGTAATCTTGGCTGTGTCCATCTTCGATTACTTTGATCCGCTGTAATAATTTACTTAGGCAATGACCACAGTTGGTCATCGTCCTTTCATGATGCTTGGTTTTACTTTGTTTGACATGAATGACTAGTAAAGAGGACAGAATTTCACTATAAGACAGCACGCGTTATTATCATCTTTGGATGCAATTCTGAAGTACAAAGCTCACATACACATGACCAGTAACAAGATCTGTAGGTTAATTCTTAGCTGAGAAAGAAGGGAGAGAGGAGTTTGTACTAAGTTCGTGTGTATGTTTCTGAAAGAAAGAAGATTCTAGGATAAAAGGCATAAACCGTGCTTAAGTAAGAAAGCTTCAGTAATGTGGTTCTAGAGTTCCTAGCAATCAAAGGAAATCTACAACTGTTTAAAACTCGTGGTTGTGTTTTGTCCATCCAAAGGAGCATGTCATTTGAGTATTTGACGATAATACTGAGCTTAAATGCAGATTTACATCCCAATTGGATAAATAAAATACATTTGGAATTTAAATGGGACAGTTTTACACTTAAATTTGTTGGGTAATATCAGGATTCTAGGGAAATTAATCTATTTATTCTTCATGTTCAATTTGTTTAGACATTTGCCTCTGTTTAGAAAAGTACAGACTTTGAGAGTTTTTTCTCTGCTTCACTTCGTGTGTGTTGAACCTGTCTGCTTGTGCTCTAGTTCTACTTCTGTTAGTCCCTTGCAGCTGCATCAACTTCAGGAGAGATGGCCAATGAAGAAAATATGTCAACTTCAGTAGACTTTGGAAATGCATCTATTTAGCAGAATGTTATTTCCCTCTTCATTTTGTATGTTGAAAAGTTGGTTTCTAGATTCTAAACTCTTAGTGCAGATTCTTCACATTTTCTCCGAAGCAATTGATAAATCTTTTCCTCTTGAAAAACATTAGATATGGTTTGTCGATGTGCGGAATTTTTCATTATATTAAATCAAGATAAAAGGAAAAAGTGATTCCGCGGGCTACGTGGAAATTCTTAATCCATGTTTTTTGTGATATAGAGGATATGACAAGTCTCTTCCCAAGCCATCATTGTAATTGGTCTCAGAGGATCCCAGAGTTTTCTTTCAAAGGAAAATGCAAGAAGGTTCCACGTTTAGGATATTCCGGCACATATTTCTCCCCAGATGGAAGCATGTTTTTCCTTGCTCAACAGCCTTCAATAGAACCCAGTCCATGCTCAAAAAGACATGGGCCAGTCTATTCCAGTTCAGTGGGTGATGGGATGGACTCAGAGAACTCTGAAGATGAGCCTAACGATGAGAGTTCTACTAATGATGACAAAGGAGAGGTAATTGTTAATCTTATTTATCTGTACTTAATTATGTACATTTCATCAATTGTTAGACCATCTTTTAGACAGTGATGCTAGTTTTCTGATTCAATATTTTGGTGGAGCATTGTGTGAGACTATTAGTGTTATTGGTTTAGTAAAAGTTATACAACATTAATTCTTAAGGATTTGGTACTCTGGTGATTCAACATTTTTTGAGATTTTGAGTGATGTTGCAAAAGAAGCATCGAGTGCCGCAATTTTCACCCATTTAAGTTATGTTTGGCTACTGACAGAGGAATGAAAGATGAAAGAGCAATTAGTTTGTCTTCGTCTCTTTATTTGGACTTTCGGCTTATTAAGCTGTTTTCTTTCTTGTGTTCTGAATATCTTCAAGGACTACAAGTCTGCATTTTGAGAATTGCTGCAATCATCATTAATTTAATTCTATATTCATTATCTATGGAGTGAACTGGTAAACAAAAGAAATTGACTGTGTTTACTGAAAAGCAATAAAAGTTAATTCATCTTCAATTATGAGCCTTCCATGCTCCTCATATGGGTAACATAAAGATTCATCTTAATGATGTTTAAGATTTTACTTCTCTCGCCATCATGTCCTTGCCTCCCTAAGAGCCTGCTTTCAGAGACTGTTGGCTCTCAATCTAGGAAAAGAACATCTCATCTCCTCTTTTCTTTTCTCCACTTTTCTGGATTTGTTTTATTGCTTTTTGAATAAAGAAGAAAGGTTCAAGTGCCATACAATTTGGTAGAATTTAAATGTTTGAAGCTGGATCCTCTTGTCATGGAACAAATATGCCTCAACCCTGCAATTTTAGAGCTGTGCTGCAAGACATTTACGCTTTGCATCTGTGCTACTGTTTTTAAATTTTCAGGTAAGTGATGAATCGCTTAGAGAGAAGCTTGAAAGGATTGTTGGCATGGATGATTCCGCCTTTAGTGGCATAGATCTTGCCACTCTTATTAGAAACAAATATGGGAGGTCATATGACCTTCAGCTTATAAAGAAGGTATATTCTCGAGCTCCAGTTGCTCTATTATTCCAACTTCAGTGTCCTTTGACTCGAACATAACTTCCTAGGCCTTCTGTATTCATGCCTTTCTGAGCGGTTCAGAGTGGAAGGACCTTTTCCTTTAACTGTAGAACTTCAAACATGAGGTAGAATCTGTATGAGACTTTTATATATCATGCTTAAGGTTTCCAGTCTTTTTGTTCTTACTCCAATGAGCAGTCAATTACATGGTTGATTCAACCCTCGATTTCTTAGAGATTATATCTTACATCTCTTACTTGATTCTGGACACCCACCTCTGTCAAGAGCTTTAGTAGTTTGGAAGACTGGTATTTCAGAGCTTTTACTTAGAAAAGAATTATCTGCCACAGAATCACTGTTTATATGTCTGAGAATGTGTCAACTGAAAGTATAATTTGCTGGGACATTTTCTTAAGGTACTCGTCTTGCAATATCTCTTCACACTGGATTAACTGGGTTGTCTTTGCTGGAATTCCAGTATTTCGGTTGTGATTATAAATGCTATACATTACAGGAATTTTTGGGAAGAAATCTTCTGGCGCTCAATGTCATGTGGAAGTACCTTGAACAGGTCAGTGGATGGTCGACCCACATCTTACAGTTTCCTGGTAGTATCTCCAGCGATGATTTTAGACAGAAATGATGAAATTTAAGAATATTGTTATATCAGTTTTGGGATGAAAATCTTCTCTGAATCTTCTGTTCGATGTGCCTTTCTTCTTTTTTCCCCCAAGAGATCCTTTCCGCTAACTGAAGAGGAGTATATACTGAGGCTCGATGACGTGGCGAACACATTAAAATGCTGGGGAGCTGTCTCACATGTTAGAAACAGCCTAGCAAAGTCAAAAGAGCGTCCGCGAATAGGAAAGGTAAAGATATGATTCAATACTTGGCAAATGTCCAGAAAAGTTTGCATTTGCGAACTTGCATGCACTCGATGCAAAGTTCATTCTAGTTTTTACTTCAAAAGGCATAGAGAGCGTACGGTATGATTAGGACTGTTGAATATATATTGATTGATTGCAACCACTGATGCTTTTGTCGCAGGCAGTTAGCATTTTCATAGATATGGACGAGTCTGGTGGCCGTGCCAAGGAATGGATATACAAGTAGATTGTGATGGAGTAGTGCAATCAGTCGGAGGGAAGAGAAAATAGATTGTGATGTTGAAGTGAGGAATTTTCACCATGTTCAATGTGCACCGACATATAGGAAGACACAAGGCCTTTCAACGTGGAGCAGGGCATGCTCTTTTCTTGTTTCGATGTGCATAATGCTCTGTTCAGGTGGTATTTCTGTAGGCAGTCCCTCATGAGCGAAAATGGCTTTCAATTGTCCTCTCTCTCTCTCTCTCTCTCTCTCTCTCTCACATGCACATGGATTCTTTTGTTCACTTGTTGTAAATGCACATACATACCTGACGCCATATGTCGAATGAAATCAATATAATCCCGAAACTTCTTTTGGATTGTAGCTACTTTTTTGTTTACTTTGAGGTTGATTTTGACAAAAAGGTACCATTAGATGGCAAGTCCATTTTATTTGAGACTAGTCTGCTTGCATTCCGAGTTGTTATATACTACCATAACAAAGGGTGCGAGTTCCATTAATTTTGGAGGACGCCTTCATGGTTCTTCCGAATTATGGAAGGTGCATTTTGATTTCCTTTTAAAGAACCAAAGTTCTTTGTGGAGTACCATGGACGATGCATCAAGGCACGTCATCGGTGCAAAATATGAGCCTGTGCGGAAGGTTGTAACAGTTCTCTTCAAATCTAACATCAGAGAGACATTATCGTGCCAATCTAGCTTTGCAACGTCAGTACAGTCGTGGGATACCTATTTAGGGCCTGTTTTGTAGCTGTATTTTGGCGACAGTCCGTTGAAACTCCGGTTCTTCTGCTTGGCCCAGTATACCGAGAAAGATACCGTGCCTCATCCTGCACTTGATTCATCCCAATTTCAGTAGGATTTGCCCCCTATTTTCAGATTGTTCCCCAAGGCCTCAAGGTATGCGATGTTGGATTAGACGCCGGCGAGCCCCTTCACCAGGCTGCATTAAGGCTTGGCTTTGATACGGCATACCAAATACATAAAACTTTACACTTGCGAAGTTTACTCGGGAAAGAAGCGACTGGACCTCGCCTCTTTGGGCTAGGCAGTGCTGCTAAATCACCAACAGATGGTGAGGCCTCAGGTAGGGAAAATTTGGGAAAGATGATGCTTGTTGCTCCCTGATCATGCCTCGGTAAGCGTTCAGAGGGAGATGCTAAGTGAGATCATAGAAAGAACTATCGATTGAAATTTATTCAATTCCTGTAGTTCTACATCTGATGAAAAGAGCTGGACTATACCACGACAACGCGATTCTAGAGAATACTACGTTTGTTTCAAGGACAAATTCCCGAAATTCAAATGAAAAGAACTAACTAGTTAACTGCTTATTGTTCCAGCCATTCCTAAACCCTAAACCACCTCTATTTTGACATGTACAGCATCAACTATCCAATTAAAAGCAGGAAAAAGGAAAAAAAAAAGACTCTGCAAAAACTGAAGCAATGGAGTTACTAATGTCAACTAACAATTCGGGAAAGACGGCTTCACATAGTTGACAATTTGCCTCCTCCCATATGGTTGATATCGATTAACAAATCACCCTTGAAGTTGGTATCTGTCGGCAATGTTCCAAAGCTATAAGAGGCAAACAAAGGATCAGGACTGCGGTGGAAGTGCTGTTCGGGGTAGAATCGTATTGACTAGCTCTTCGTTCACCTTAACAGGGAGTGGCGGCATCTGCCTCATTATATCCACCTGGTTACCCAAACTGCAATTCATAAAATACGAGATTTGTCAATTTTAACAGGGGGTAAAAATATGCAAATGATATGGAGTACTCTTTCATTTACTTCGTTAGACTCTGATTGAAACATAAAATGTAGGTGGTCTCATAAAAACAAGTCAATTAAGCACAATCACAGCATCTGTCTAGAAATGGACATAATCTGCCTAGAATGAATTAAGAATGACAGTTGAATCCAGTGACATCACAGAGAGATCATCTCAAAGCGGAAAGGAAAAGAAAAGCACCATTTATCATCAACAAATTAATGCTGTCAAATAAAGAGACATCTCTCAACATCATACTGATTAATCAACAATAATTACACAGCATTCTGTAAGGCACCATCACTGACATAAGCTAGTGACAGCCATAGCTATTTATATTGCCACTTGATATCCGTCATGGACGAAGCATCGAATACCACAAAAGAAAAGATGAAACAATCAAAACTCACCCGTTTATGACTTTTTCTATGTTATCACGAGCTTGGCAGAAAAGACCGATGTTGTCATGAATCTGAAAGAAAATAATTCCATAAGTTAGTTCAACATTCAACTGATGCCTTGATAAAAAGAACAGCATAAAAAAGCCATAATTGCAGACCAGATTGGCATCTTACGTGCACTCTCTATCATAATTCACACTTCAATTTTGCATTACGTCTAACAAACATTATGAAATGTAGTAATTGGAGTTGGTGCTAGAAGATAATGCAGAATACAAATTATAAAACATTAAGTGACAGCACAAAGCTGATGCAATATTGCTTTTCAGATAACAGAAGCAAGATCCATGCATCGATGATCCTCCCCAATATATTGTGCATGACTATGAAGCGACACGAGCGATTTGTTGGAAGTTAATTTATTCTTATCCTGGGGTGCAAGAATCATCACAAACCAGCTCATGTAAGTGTTTCTGATATAAAAAACAAAATAAAAGAGCATTAGAAAAACAATTTGCCTTAATTCAACCAGAATCTGGGCATTGCACGGTCATCAATTAGAACTGGACATGAACCATCTGGTTACTCGACTATGTTCACACATGCACACAAAAGAAAAGAAAAGGAGAGGAATATTAAATGGACATGAGTGCACATTATCCATAGGCATAAAAGTAATATGCACGCTAAACACTGCCAAAATTGACACGATATTTAATAGACACTGTGAAATATCAAAATGTAAATCAAGAGAGATTACTAAGCCTAAACTGAAAAGAGAAATAAAACTGAAATGGGAGTGTCGCTGTGAAGTTTGGTCCAAACTGTTATACACTTTCATATTCAAGAATTGTCTGAACCAACTATGACAAAAGTGCTTCACCTTTAATGTTGCGAAATTTGCATGTATCTGAGTAAAGGCTTGTGCATTCTGCTCAAGAAGGTCTCCAGTAGGACCACCAATTGCTGCACAGCATGGAACAATTTCAGAATAAAAATTGCATCAAACACAAAATTTACAGATAAAAATTTCTTCAATTCAATGAATGCACAGAGACTGATACAATTCCGTAATCAACACAATCGTAGAGACAACTGAAGAAAATTCATTAGCACCTACCAGACAACTAAATGCACACAGCATGATAAAACAATGCATTTTGAAGCTGATTAATTTCCAGACAAGTAAAGTCCATTGTCATATGCTTGCGGAAAGCAGCAGCCAATAGAGGCCCTTATTCAAATTAGGAAAGAAAATGTGGAGATATCAGTTGGTAATTAAATTTATTTCATACTTCAAATTTAACCTACAATGGAAAAAGATGGGAAGTGAAACTTCAATAGCTAAGGATCTTTCTGGACAGTTATTCGACATTCAAGTGAACTTCTGAAGCTGCTTTGTTTTCTGTACTAGCCAAAAGGTATACAAAATCCTGTGACATCAAGGTATTCAAAGTCAAAACTCCCGAAGCTCAATTACTCTTTTTTCTTATGATGTGTTTGGGGAGGGGGGTTGGTTTCAACTTAAGCTCAAGTACTTTACAAACTCTGGAATTAGCTGAAAACTATAAAATGTCCCACTCATATTAGAATATAAGCACCACCATATCAGGTAAATGATATAAATGTTTGTCAAGAAATTCTACCCGTCAAAACAAATTTTTCAGATCAAGAAGCCAAATCAGATTAGTCCTCGCACAAACATCAATTTCAATAAGGAAGACCCAAAGCCTCCCTATTGCAGATAAAATCTAGAAAAACCCGCAGAGTACTGTTAATGTACATTCAAGTTTGGTGAACATCCAACACAAAAGCAAAAATCTAAGCTCCAAAATATAACTAGAGACTTCTTCAAGTCAAAAGCCAATACCTTTAAAAGAAATGCCATCATCATTGTCCAGAGGAATCACTGGTGGCATGTAGGGAGCAACATTAGGCCGGGCAGCAAACTGAGAAGACTTCGGTGAAGGATCGGCTACCTTTTCCTGTAGAGAAAACCAACATGATATCCCAGAGAAGCTTGTCAATAAGGTGGTGTAAAACTACAGCAGAGACAACAACATCAATAAAAAGTAATGATGCACAAGAAGCACGTTAGCCTATGACTCAAGAGATAGATAAGATTGTACAACTCCAGGAAAAGTTGCCCTAAAATGTCACAGCAAAGAAGTTTCTGAGTATAGATGTAAGTACCATATTCTATTATAACCCTTAAACCATAATTGAATGAACCGAAAAAAAAAAAATGAAAGAAAAAACTCAAGGTTTAGCCTAAATTCTTTCCAAAATTTCAGTTGGCTGCAGGAGAAGGTTGAAATACAGTTCACGCAACCCAGTATAAAGTACTTTTGTCTATAAGCTCCCCTACACGGAATTCATTTCACCAATATAATGGGCATTAAAACTGGTTCTCCAATCAAATAATACATTTTATTATTGAAAAGGCATCTCGTCTAATCATCCTCCACATGATTCTCTCTTTCATCATGATACAAAACCACCGAACTAACAGACAAGCCATCAGGAGTGGGTCCAATCAACCTACTCAAAGCATCTCAATTCACCACTATATGCAAGATCTCAAACCAAATACAAAAGGCATGAAATTTAGAGAAAATATAAGCTCCCTCCCCCACTCCCACCAAACTAACAGACAAGCCATCAGGAGTGGGTCCAATCAACCTGCTCAAAGCATCTCAATTCACCACTACATGCAAGATTCCAAACCAAATACAAAAGGCATGAAATATAGAGACAATAAAAGCTCCCTCCCTAACTCCCACCAAACTAACAGACAAGCCATAAGGAGTGGGTCCAATCAACCTGCTCAAAGCATCTCAATTCACCACTATATGCAAGATCTCGAACCAAATACAAAAGGCATGAAATATAGAGACAATAAAAGCTCCCTTTCTCCTTCTCAAGACTTACCCAAGTAAGGAAATGTCTCGATTTTTAATAATCCCACTTATTTGTGATATGCATAATCAGAGCTTTGAAGTTCGAATATTCCTCATTAATTATAAGTATAACAAGTGCCCATGGAGCACTTACAGACTTGACCGTTCCACATGCTTGGAATAGCGAGTAGATAACCTTGCCAACTATGGGCTACTAGCACAACATAGTTCCTCAACATAAAAACATCAAAGATCACTAGTATTTCTGTTTCAAGACCATGAATCACTATAGAGTACACGAAATGTCTGATTTGAATTCAAAAACTGAGAACAAAAATTTCACAGTGCAGATTACAGCTACCACATAATCTTACAATAAATAATCATCATAATCGAACTTCTGCCATTTCAGGAGACAGAAGAATAGATTCTAATCTTCGTGTCATGTTTCAAAGGACAGCATGCACTTGGTATAATTTTTAGTAGAAAATACAGAGAGCCCCGCACGCACGGGAGGAGGGGGGGTGTTTAGAAAATACATAACTACACCACCTTGTAAAATCGTAGCTAAGGAAAAGGTCTTCCATAATATCAAAAACTAAAACATCAAATTGGAAATGAGATAATGCAATGAAACAAACCTTTTTATCTTTGCTTTTCCTATTGAGATTATAATCCTCTTTCCTTCTCTTGCTGTTCTCCTTTTTCTAGACAGGAAAAAAGGAAACAAAGAGAATTTAGGACACAAAAAAAGGTAAAACATAGTAAAAGCAAAAATGCTGTCAAAGCCGCTATCAGCAAATCTAAAAACCCTTGTACCGTCCAACTTATTCTTTCAATAATCCAGTTTACCGCATGCTCTCTTGAAATCAGGAAAAAAGAGACAAGTGCTCAACATATGCAAAAGGTTAAAATCAGCCGTGGATTTCTTCTGAGACATAGCATAATATAAATTAACAATTTATCTCAGAGTCACAACACATTCACCAGCAAGACTAAAATTAAAATGTCACCTCACAAACCAAAACATCATATCATAATAAAAGTAGGTCAATACAAAATCGGATGTACTCAAGTCTAGTTTCCAACTCTTCATACTTTAATTCATAACAGAAAGAGGCATAACTTCAATATGCGCATCATATTTAACCTAATTTACATTTCTGTTTAGGAGAACATTGAAAAATCCAACCCAGTAATGAAATTATTGACTAATTATTATGTTCCAGTCAACTTATTTACTTGCAGGTTTCATCTGCAAATATACCTTTTTATTTAACCCAAAGGAAACTAATTATCAGGAGAGAAACCTTTGACTGAAACATAATTCACATCTGATCGAATTGCCAGGCAAAATCTAAAGGTTTAGTTCTGTACTGCAAGTAGATATGCTGACTGAGATGACAAGATATCAGAGAAGCAATGATCCACTCGAGTCAGATTCCTCAAGGCCTTTCTGAAGAAAAGGGAAAGACTATGTCGTCCTTTTCACATTTAGGCGAAGAAAAGCATGGACAAATAGGGAAAATAGACCTAAGGCATCTTTTTCATATCTATTTAAATCACAAAAGCATATTATGGCCTTCACTAGGCCAGTTTTATTCAACAATGTAACTATGCATGGAAGGAAAGATAGAAAAAATAACTAACTAATCTGTTGTTGGCCTCAAGATAACTACTAGTAGGGGGAGCATTTACCCTATGGAAAAGAAAGGCTGCAGAAGCAAAAGAAGTGAAAGCTTACCGACATCCAACGGCAACGCAATGCCACATCCCTGACTGTTTTGTTTTGCAGCTGTAAAGCTATCTTTGCATAGCTAATCACCTTATTTTCTGCGACAAATCTGAAGACATGACACCACATTGCTTATGTTATTCATGCATAACAGCCATAGGACATGAGACACAAGATCAAGCAACTCATCCAGTTTAATGCCGCCAAACCTAGTGCAAAGAAATATAATAGTTGAACAAATGAAGTTGTCATTATCACAATAATAGTGTAAACATTCCTCATATGCTTGTGACAAGAGCAAGGTTCCCCAAACGAAGATTAAAATTACAGGCTCTACGGCTGAATTTGATTTTACTATGACTTAACTCGGCTAGATCAAAACTACGGGCAGTAACTTGGTATCAAGAGCTTCTAAGTCTCCTGAAGCTTCAAATATTTTTCTTCTTAAAATAGGAAGCTATAATTTAAATCAGATAAAATTTTCTAAGCTGTCTGTTGCCCACTTGTTTTCGATGGAGAACAAATGCAGATGGGAGATATGATGGCTCACTTAAAGCAGAAATAACACTTCTTAACTCTAAAGACTCCTTGCCTAAGAAACCTATGCTGTGTCTCTCTTTCCCTGGTCAAAGGAATGAACTGAACCAGTGGCTTATTCAAGCCTGCACCTACAGTTTTTCTTCGGAATTTATCTCCCCTATCTCCTCCGTACGGAAGCCTCTCAATAAGTAAATCTGTTACTTTTAGTAAACTATCAGCAAAAAGTACTCTAAAGGGTACCGATCAGGTAATAACAAATTTAAA
Source organism: Eucalyptus cladocalyx (assembly GCA_017140615.1). Classification (NCBI taxonomy): domain Eukaryota; kingdom Viridiplantae; phylum Streptophyta; class Magnoliopsida; order Myrtales; family Myrtaceae; genus Eucalyptus; species Eucalyptus cladocalyx. The sequence continues at coordinate 41,528,823 of CM029522.1, forward strand.
AAAATCGTCAAGTCCCAAAAAAACTTTTTAGAAACATAATGAGGTACACATCCCGACAAAAAAATGGAAAAAAGCTGTAGAACAAACTTAGAAAGTATCATCAGCCTTTCTATTACCCGTGCTACCATAAATGAACATAAATTTAGTTTGCTCAAAAAATGGGGCAAGAGAAGTGAACAACGTAACAACTTCCTTTAAGTACTACAATGAGCACTCACAACTACTATACAAAGTGTGTATTAAATGAACTTGCTACATTATATAACTACCCCTGAGGTAGAAGTCAAATTCTGTAGTCTAAACACATCTGTCTATAACCTGAAATAAAGTGACACAATCATCACCAAACCAAAAGAAAAAAGAATAAAAATAGGGTCTTACTTAGCAAGGCCTTCTTCAAGTGCAGCCTGCTCATCTGCAGTCCAGTCCATTGAGATTCCAGGATTGTGCTTCATTGCAGACGTTGTGCTTGAACTCTCTGGCGCCGCCGTCACTGCCGCCGCCGCAGCGATATTTCCATTGCCATTAAAAGTCGATGAAGCATGAGCAGGTTCTTGATGGTTCCCTTGCGGGTTCGCCATCAATTTCGCTATCTAATTCAACACAAAATGCATCTCAATCAAAACTAAGGTTTAATTAATATCCATCAATAGCTATGGAACGGAAATAACTCTAGTAAGGCACAATCCAAGCGATTGACGCCAAATCCGCCTCAACTTTACTTTTTCCCGGCGTCCAAGATCATCTTTTTTGGGTCTGGAAATATCGGCACCTTTTTGGTCAACACAAAATACATTACAATCAAAGCTAAGGTTTAATTAATATCCATCATCGCATAGCTATAGAAAGGAGATGACTCTAGCAAGGCACAATCCGTGTGATTAATGCCTAAACCGCTTCAAATCTACTCCTTTCCAGCGCCCAAGACCATCTCTTTAGGACTGGAAATATCGGCATCTTTTTCGGTAAACACAGAATACATTATAACCAAAGGCAAGGATTCATTTATAATCATGGCAGCGCCACGCAAAGGACGTAACTCTACCGAGGCGTAATCCGAGAGAGATCAACACTTCCGCCTCAAGTTTACCATCTTCCCGCGTCCAAGACCATGCCTTTAACGGTCTGGAAACATCGTCGTCTCTTTTCATCAACACAAAAACACATCTCAACCAAATCCAAGCCTTAATTCACATTCATCGCAGAGCCATGCAAAGGGAGACAACTCTCGCAAGGGCACAACCCCTCCCCCCCCCCCCCCCCCGCGGGCGGGGAGCGCGATTGACCCTCGACCCGCCTCAAAAGATTAATTTTTTCACTCCCGGGGCGTCCAAGAACCATCTTCTTCAATCAACAAACAATCGGCCGTCGAAGGACTCGGAAACGGCCGCGCCGCCCCAACCCCCCGGCGACCCAAGATTCCTTCCGCCCCAATCCCGACCCCTCCACAGCGCGGAACCCCCACCCCCAACCGCCTCCGCGTCCGCATCCCCGCCGCGGCCGGGCAGTTACGCCGCCCGTTTCGCGATTCTCGCCGACCACAAAAGAAGAGAGAGAGAGAGAGAATTCGGAGAAAAACCCAGTCGAGCGCGGTACCTGAGAAAGATCCGGGCAGGTCGCCGGAATCGGGAACCGCCAATGCACGCGGAAGCGAGCGAGCGAGGGCGATCGAAACGGGTGCGCCGATCGGAAGGAGAAGAAGAAGAAGAAGAAGATGCAAGCCCTTCTCTCCGAATCGATGGAAAAAACTGAACGATTTTTTTTTTTTTCAATTTTTTGTTGCTGGGGGAACCCTAAAGAACTAATTTGAAGCGTGGGATTCCTTCTTGAGTTACTACGAGGGGAATAATGGAATATCGCGGGTACTTATTTTTCCTCTCTTTTTTTTTAATTGTTTTTTCGCCCAGAAATCTATTTTAAAATGTGTGAAAAAAAAAAAAAGAAACACTAATTTCTCAAAACAATTTGCATTGATACCCAGTTCCACAAAACTAAGGATGGCAGTAGCATTGGTTTATTCGATGAAAAATTAAATAACCCAAGAAAGCTTTTTCAAAGTAGAAAAATCGCATTGAAAAATGTCAATTCGAAAACTAATTATTTAATTAGCTCAGAGAAACCACTCAGTAGAAAATGTTTTCATTATCAGCAGTTGTTTTTGTTGGATAACAGAAATATTTATTCTTCACTCGTCTTATATAAATGATATTCTTTAAAGGGTTGATTTTTCAACAGTATAAATAGACCCTTTTTGGTAGTCCAAAAGAAATTAACTTTCGATGGATGCGACCCATCGCAAAAAGCCATCGAGCATCAATAATTCGATGGCAGGTGGATGGCTGCAGATTCTCGCTAATTTGGCATAATGTTTGTCCCGGATTATGCGGAAAGAATCAACAAATAGCTCCTCCATTGGCAAATTCTTCAGGGTTAGACTCGCATCTTGGTCCATGTTACAGTACCGGTGGAACTCGACCTTGATCTTATATACTTCATTTGGCTACAAATTGGAATCTAACGCTCCTCCGAGTCAACAATTTTAAGTCCCACCCCTCCAATTTCCACGTTGACATGTGGGCCTTACATGTACGAACCTTTGCAGCACACTTCGGTTGTGGTTTTCGTATAGTTAACGGTCGATCAATTTTACTTGATGTACTTTATTTTTTCGACAAAACTAATTCCAAGTTTATTTTTCGATGAGAACTTGATTGTTCTCATGTTTCCGTCTAAACCTTATGAAAACGTAAGGGGTGTGTTTGTTTCGCGGAAAATTTAAATTTAGAATTGATTATATCGTTTAGAAAATTTAGTTAACGAAAAATGTTTTCATTATAAATAACAATTCATGCATAACTATTTTCGTGGGTAATGACAATATTTTATATTCATTCATATTTATAAATGATACAAACAATCATTTTTCGTAAAATATTTTCTAAATCTTGAGTTTACTTTGAAACGAACGCACCTCAAGTGTAAATTAGTAATTCCTATGTTTGCAAGTACACCTGATTAGATTGTCAACCCATTACAATTAAGTTCTCTATATATGACGATGGCATCCTGACTTTCAATTCAAAGTCATGTGAACTTATTTAGGACTATAATCACAATTCTAAATAGGCGAATCGGTATGTATGGTTTATGAAAAATCTTCCCATAATAGTCATATTTTTTTTACAACGATTTAAATCCTTCCATCAAATTTCTTGTTAAAATTTGTCGAGAATTGTTGAGGCATCCACACCAGTTTCCGAGACGTGGCTCCTACACGTAAAAGCATCTAAACAAAAGTTACAGTTTTAATCCCTATACATTTTGTAATGCTCAAATTTGGTCCTTTAGATTTCAGTCCCTACAATAGACAATTGATGAGATTTGAAATGTGACTTTTACATTTCCATGACTAGTAACTTAATAATCGAGAGTTGAGACTGATGCCTAATATTTATAGCCTCCCCAGTATGCAGATAAGCTTACTATCATCAAGATGCAAAGTGGATGCCCCCAATCCTATCAGACCAAAAATGTAATTCTCCAACTTTTTAATTGGGTATGAAATGGGGCAAGCCCTTAAATTACTCAATAATCAGTCACGGTACACAGGTACTTATTTAATCAACATTTGGTCTTTCCATAGCAAGGAAAAGAATCTAGAACTCTTTTTGCATACGTTAATTTTAAGTTATACGTATATTTCACACTTTCTAGAGCTCAAAGTTCATGTCACAATTTCAAGAAAATTGTGCAAAATTTTCAAACAAAAAGAAGATTTGATTGAAAAATTTTATGACTGAATTATTTTCCATATTAATAAATTAAAATTTTTTTATGATAAATATCCTCGCCAATCTTTCAATCTTCCCGTGCCACTTTTAAAAAGATACTAGATAGTGACAGTTCATTGAAGGGCAATCAAATCAGTTGGGTACCACATCTCCTCTAAATATTCGTTTCTTTAAGACCCCAATTTAATGAGGTCGTCATTTTCAGCCGTTAGTCCAATGAAATCCCTGGAGTTAAGATTGGAGTACGTCACATGTTAAATTTCTTAGTTTTTGACCCATGGTTCTCAACATTTTGACAATTAAGTCCTATTCATTGTAAATGGCCTTGATTCTGTATTGACTCAAGCCATCCTTTATCCCTTAAGAGGTATATGTTTATTTTGCGAAAAATAAACAATTGAGAAAACATTTTTTGAAAAATAATCGTTCATATCCCTTAAAAAAAATAAACAAACAATTTTTTTTATTATTTATGAAATTATTTAGACATATATTATTATCGATAATGAAACACTTTTCATCGATTAATTATTTAAATGATACAAGTGATTATTTTTGTGGAATATATTCTCAATCATTCATTTTCACAAAGTAAACGGAGCATCAATTTAGCTAGTAACATTGAGTGTGCTCGACGTAAAAACGAGGTAAAACCTTATAGTATATGAGAAAGCTTTTCCTGAGCAAGTTCAAGACATCATACCTTCATTCTACTTCAAGGTACTCACGATGTCGCCTTCTTTCTTCCAAATCAAAGTAGGGGCATTGCTACTTACTTTTCGAGGATTCTCAATGGTGCAACAGGCTAACAGTTTCGCTTCTTAACTATTAAATTACGTCTTGAATTTGAGTTTGCATAGCCGAATTAGATATGTGGATTTGAATTCTTAACCGAAAACTTATGTGTAGGAATCTTCATGGCTGTCGGAGTTCAACCAAGGCTTTCTCTATTTTGTTTAAATGGCTCAGATCCTCATTGATTCAATTGCAATTGCAAGATCCAATAATTTCCACATTATATTACAACAATTGGTGTCAAACCTATTTAAAGAAAATCAAATAAGTCCTCGGTTGAACTCTAACATCCATGGGGACTCCAACACAAAAGTATTCGGTCAAGAATTTCCAATTCACGTCTCTTTAGCCTTGCTTGGATTGGCCGTATAACACTGTACTCTTGCAGCATGGATCGTGCAAAAAAGAAGCGCTGAACACATAGGTGATGCTGTGTTGTGAGTTCTACATTTGAATTGAGTTGTTTTTCCTTGTAAACACCGTGGTTTAGGTGTAATCTAGGGCTGACAAATGCTTCAGCATGTGAGCGGTTGTGGCTCTATAATTATCTGATTTATTAGTGACAGCTGACCCTCTCCAGGGAGTAAATACCTATACTTGAACCGCATCATATAATTCTTGTGTTCTTTATTTTTCCTCGTTCATTTCTTCGATGATTACGCGTAGATTTAGTTGCAATATCTGATAACTTCCACAGTAAATTACAACATCGACATCACTCAAACAATCGCGAGGCTTGAAATCATATAGCACCACAAAAGCTGTTCAGGAGGTGACTCATTGCAAGAGTTGCTTAAGGGTTCAAATCTTGTAGTAATATCATCGTTTCTCCTCCATCAAGAGCCAGATTTGGCTCAATGTTGTGCTTGTCCAGGGGAGTTTTCCGGTGACAGAGTCGTCATTCGTCCGGTGAGGGTACAAACAGATCAATTATGTACGCTCCCATATGGACATATGCTCTCACAGGCTGGATCTCATATTGGGTTTTCACTCCAATCAAGCAACCTTCTCCATCAAGATGATCTGTAAGTAAAAAAGATATGCAGAGAAAGTTGCACTTCCTTTCTCATTCCACGAGCTATCGCAAGGCATGAGAGAATTAAAGGTTCAGAGAGGTAAAAAAGAAGGAACAATAATCTGCAGCCAAGGAATAGTAGATTTTCATGACTATTCTCTGCTAGAACTTACAGGACATGAAATGAGCTTCATGTCGAGAGATCTTTTTTTCTTCGTTCTAAGAACTATTTTACCAAAAAGTTCCACATGTATTAACAAGAATGTGGACTACCTGTAGATTATAACAGCATACAATTTTCACTCAAACTGTATCTGGGACAATGAAGTGAGGATTCATTTCTTCTTGCCTCTTCCTTTCTTATTATTCCTACTTTTGGACTTGCAATTGCCCTTGTTCTGGTTCCTGTTTTCCACACCACTGGTCTGGGAAAATGAAGATGATGAAGAAGCCTGCTCATCGTTCTTCACTTCACTGGTTTTTTTGCGCTTCCACAACTTCGCCCTTCTCTTCCTCATTCGCTAAGCCTGTTTCTTGTCCGGCAATGCCAACGTGTTTGCACCATCCAAATGCACAACTGGTGCTACAATGTCAGAAGATGAAGAGGAATCCTTGAAAACTTCGGTCAGATCTTGCAACTTGCAAGAGCTCACAGCGCTATCTTTGAGGAATAGAACTTTCATAGTCTCTTCCTTGCATTTGTGCGACCACACATCTAAAATGATGGCATGTGGACATTTTGAACAATCTGAAGCAGAATTGGTAATTATGAGGGGATTGTCAACTTTTTCGAATGCTTCAGCAAGAACATCCACTGAAATTTTCTGTAAGTTCAGCCTCCAGCGAGGTGAAAGAATTCAACAAAACTCTGAAGGTAGTTTGCTCAGAAATCCAACTTTTACCCAGCAAGTTAATGAGAAAATTTGGACTGATGCCAAAATTTAAGTGAAGCAAGCAAACCAACGGAACAAACTTCAAGACCAACAACGGGTAGTACTCCGTCACATTTAGGTTCGAATTTTTGATCCATTCTCTGGTATCATCCTTATTGTAACGAAGCTGCACAATTGTGATAGTAACGAACTGAATGATTGGCTCCAAGCAAATTCCCGGGTTGAAACTGAAGCTAGGCTTTGCTAAACCTTCATGGCAGATGAGCCATTCAACTACAGAAGACTTGGTTGCATAAAACTGCCCTCTGGAGCAAGATGACAGGATCAAAAGTCGTTCCAAGAGATAAAGAAGCAAATCGGAGTGATGTAGTCTCTTGCAATTCTCCAATTGACGTATTTCCCTTAGAAGATTGCACGATTTTTCTGTACAATTCATCAATGAGCATTCCAGACCCAAGAATTAAAGTCGCAAGATCACCCGCCTTCCCATGTGAAAATTGCTTCTTCGAAATTATCATGTTCATTGTTTCTCTCAGTAAATGACGAGAAGCCTCACTTCGTCTCAGAGAAATCATATTCTCCGTTGATGATAATCTCCAGTCAAGAGGAAATATGTTACCAAAGCACCTCCTACTGGATGTTTCAATGAAACCGTCCAGTGCCCTACCATCCCAGAAGGAGTGATTTGGACAATTGAGTTCTCGAAGGAATTTGGCAACCTCATGTAAGAGAGCAATACATCTGCTTTGCCAGAAGTTCGACCGAGAACTCTTTGCCAAATTTTGATAAAGTGCATCCAATTTGTGCAGGAGCTCCATACCAACAGAAGTAAGCTCAGAATACCAATATTTTTGAGCTGCAGAGACCAATTGTTGAAGCTCCAAAGCAACCAATTGTCCATTTCTTTGAAGAAATCTTTTATCTATGTTCCTGACCCAATCAGCATGTGGGTTTAGAAGGTGACAAGTTCTTTGCACATTGTTCTGTTGCTCCAGAACACCAAAGCAATTCAAACAGAACTCCCAATAGCACCTATTTTCCTTTTCCACCGACATGTCCACACATCCTACACACTTTATAATTCTAACAACTTTCTCTCTCCAAAGATTCCAAAAGCAGACCAATGAGTCAACAGAAATCTGATTCCCCAAGATCAGTTGTTCAGAAAACTTCATTGTCTTTGTGACGGGACTTCTAGGCAGATATCGGTCAAATCTAGGACACGATCACTGGGTTGCTGTCAAGAAGGTTTTAAAGTACTTAAAGAAGTTAAGAGATTATATGCTAATTTATAGACATGTTCAATTTTTGCAGTTAGTAGAGTATTTAGATGTAAACTTTGCTGGCTGTTCTAATGACATGCAATCAATAACGGAATACAGATTTATGTTAGTAGGAAGTGCAGTAAATAAAGTTCTTTGTTATCTTATACTATATATGCAGTGTTAGTAACATTCTTTTAGGTTGTTACTTGGGCTATTAGGCTCCAAAACCTCATGACGGAATTGATCGTTTTAACTTGATGGATAGACCCATACGGTTGTATTGAGATAACAAATTTGTAGTATTATTTATTTACTACAGAAGTCTCAAGGGGTCTAAATATATGGTGGTAAGATATTTTTGACTATAAAGAAACGGTACAGAAATGTGACTTATAGTATAACATATTTTCATCTGGTGTAGATCCACTAACTAAGGACCTATGCCAATGTGTATTTTAGTAACATATCGTTAACATGGGTTTAGGAATATCTTCGGATACTATTGTTTAGTGGGAGCTATTTTGGCTTTACTCTGATAAAGTTCACATATGTGGTTCGTTACACTTAGTAACGGTTTGATATGTGTCAACTTTTGCATCCAATAAAATATTTTGAATGTGTTGTTATTATATTGAATACATATTGATAAAGTCTCAAGGGATTGTATAGACCTTGAGTGAAGGCTAGGGGCATCCGGTTATTAGCCTTGTGCATATGTCTTGTGATACATAAAGAAATGTTAACCATAAGAACATGACATATGTGAGTTTATTGGAATCATAAAGCATTCTCTTGTGGCACAAGTTTTTGTGACACTTAAGGTAAGAGAATGGTGACTGACAAATGGGATATCTCTATGAGAAACGTTATCCATTTGACACACTACCATATTGAATCCATATCAATAAAGTTGAGAACATTCGTGACCATGGAAGGCTATGTCTATACACGTAGTTACTGCCATGATTCGGTGTTTAAGACTTTATGGGATATGATTGACTATTAAGAATTATCTCTAGACCAAATGTGCGCACATACGGTACGATTTCAATTAATATAGTTCAAGTGGAAGAACGTAAGAGTTTTCCTAATGTAGACTAAATTAATTGATATTGTAATTTATTATTTTTACGATTACCGTGAAACCAAACATATTCCGGGGAAAAAGAATGTACTTGCTGACTTCTTGTCAAGACCCAAAGCAACAAATTTGAAATCAACATGTACATCAAAAGGCCTGCTTTCCATATTCTAAATCATGGAGTGAAATACAAGATTGAGAAGATCGAGATTTGCCAAGCTGGAAATATCCCGAAGAAATTATCCAAAGAAATCCGAATGACAGCTTCTTGCCGAAAATCTGGAGAACCTCATGTGGCAATGTCACACGGACCTATTCAGATTCAATGGAGGTTCGATTCTTTATCCTTTCGGGTTAAATCTGAATTATCCTTTCATTCATCCTCTAATCGGAAAGAAGATGATTTCCCGACCAGCTCAAAACGCTGTTATGGTACTTGACTAATAAGTACTTGATAGCTTTTGAAATCCCCACCGAAGATTCGTTGCTAATCTCACCGGGATATTCTTGCTCGGAAGAAACATCGAAAAAGAATGTGATAGAAATCTTTTAGACTTTCTAAATTGGTTTTATCATCCTACATGCTGGAAACAAGACTTGGAAAAAGAACTGAGAACCATGACACCGAATCCCGAAGTCCATACCATCCTGTTTTTCCGCCGTCCATGGAATTTTTGCAGAAATAATGGGAGTATTCTAGATGCACCACTTGAGATAGGAACCACATCCTATAAGCCTAACTTGAACAATCGAGAAGCTAGGATTCACAGATCTTATCCAAGATCCTGTCGGATTTTGTGAAAACGAGTATCGAGAACTCCGAGAGAATCCTATGCCAAGAAAACAAAACCATTCCCGAAGATATTTGGAATAGTACACCCACTACGTGGGATCATTATGACCTAGCACCGAAGCTAAGGAAGCACTCATGCAATACGGACAAGCCGCATCGTCCCAAGAGCATGAAATGACAAATGAAGATGACATTGTCCAGTCTACTCAAGATCCCTATGCACGCTTTGGAGGTCCTCTCGTCCCGGGATCCCTACGAACAAGGACCCTCATCCTCATTCCAAAACATGGACACATCTTACTATGCACGGGCATCAAACCGGCCTCGCCAAGCATTCCCGCTCGACGACCTACAAGCGAAGAAACAAACCGGCGAAGAAGAAGCATCTCATTGGGCTCATGAACAAGCATCCTCATCAAGAAGGCTAAATCGAGATCCTCTCACCGAAAGATCTTGAAGCCCTCCAGGCCAGAAGTACGAAGCTCATCTCCTAGAAGACATCTCGGATGACTCGAGACTCGATCGTAGCTACAATGCCCGCGACGGACGAGACCGTTGAGTCCGTACATTTTCACCGTAGCAAAATCACTTGTTCACTTTTACCGCGTAGCACTAGGCTAGGGAATGTGCGTTCACGGTACGATTCTTTATTCATAGTGTGCGAATAATTCCCGTTGCCCCCTGTTTGTACTCGGACCCGTGAGCTTGGTCCTTCTTTGTTGCTTTGTGACCTTATTTGCCTATATAAGGCCATAAGGATGTATGGTGTTGGGCAGAGTCCCTTGAAGAAAAGTGTGTGCTTTGTGAAAAACTCTCCATGGCTTTCTAAATTCCCCTTCTTCTCTAGCCTGGTAGGATCCTTCGAGAAATGCGGCTTGGATAGGTTAGAAACGTTTCCATCCCGAAATTTTTGGGTGTCTCTAGGCTCGAACTAAAGGGCCGAGTAGTTTTTTACGCTAACAAATGTCCTAGAAGGGCTTGAACTAGTTGTTCGCCCAATGTGGGATGCATACCTGCAGCAAATTTACTCTCCTTCCCTGGTTTAACCAAGGCCCACATCTATTCCAAATTCGACCTCAAAGCCGGATTTTGGCAATTGGGCATCCATCCTGAAGACAGATCCAAAACAGGATTCTCGTATCCCGAACCGACACTTCCAGTGGAAAGTTCTTCCTTTTGGCCTAAAGGTAGCCCCATCCTTGTTCCAAAAGGCCATGTGTCGAATTTTCCAACCAATCTTGCCAAGTGCAGCAGTATACATTGACGATATCCCTTACTCGCAATGGCCACATAGACTTGAAGAGTTTCATACTTGGTTGAGTACACAATCCATTACCAACCATGATATGAATGATGTCCTTTACAATTTTGTTACAAGGTTCACGGAAGCCTCAAATTTTGGTGGCAAACACTCACGGAACAATACCAGCTTACGTTTCTCTGTCACCAACTTCTGACCATGCCCTTATTTGCCTATATCATGTTTTTGTGGGAACACTGGAGATCTCAAAGAACTCAAAAAAGAGAATTCTTTGAAAGAAGATCTTGCTCTCTTCGAAAAAGCATCTTGATAAGCATTATAGATTAATGCTTCAGCTCTTTTACCAAATTGGCGCGAGATCCAAATCTTAAGCATGTTTTCCTTACTTCTATCCCTAAGGAGTTATCGCAGATGGTTGAAAGATCTTTCTTTGGAAAGCAAAGAAGGATACAAGACGTTCCCATGGGAGAAATCCAGCAAGAAGTCCATCTATGTCTTGAAGAATTATGCTTTCTCAAAGAAAAATGAACATTGCCCAGACAGAGATTGAATTTCTTGGTATGCACCTCAACAAAGGTACATACTATCCGGGGCCACACATTGCTCAAGAATTATTGAAGTTTCCTGTGGATAACTTCACGACAAAACAAGTTCAGCAATTTTTAGGGATAATCAATTATCTCGAGACTTTGTCCCTAATATTGCAAAACTTCGATTCCTTTGCAATCCATGCTTTGAAGAAGAATTCCCCACCTTGGGGAAAAATTCAAACCAAAGCGTCGGCGAACTCAAGGAGATTATGCAAAATCTCCCACCATTGCAAATACCATCAACAGGCAAAAGGATTCTCCAAACGCGCGCCGCTGATGAATACTTGGGCACCGTCTGTTCGAAGAAATTGATGGTAAGAGACTTCCTTGTGCTCACAAAAGTGGAAAGTTTTCTCAAGCTGAAATGCACTACCATTCCACTTTCAAAGAAATCTTAGCGGTAAAAAAGGAATCAAGAAATTTGAGTTTCATCTCATTGGCCATCATTTCCTAGTAGAATTAGACATGGCATCTTTTCCACTGAGATGACCAAGTTTAAACAAAAGCGGGAGTCCCTTGAAGTAAAGTGTGTGCTTTGTGAAAAACTCTCCATGGCAAGAGATTAATCCTAGTACCCAACAGCCTGAGCCTGATCCTATTATCCCAGAAAAACAGATTCTGCAAGCTGCACAAACTTCTTCTACTACATCAGACTCAACATCCCTCTCCTCTTTCTCATCTTTTTCAGATCACACAGTTGATTCCCCCTTGTTGTTCCACCAACCTCACGAGATATTCATGGTGACACTCCTCCGGACTATGATTATGAAATGGAGAGAGAATCAAACTATTCGATCCGGGACGACAAGTAATCCCACTAGAACCAATCCCGCTAGGCATGTGTCTATGGCATCAAAACAATTCTTTTCCATTGACGATATCCCTTACTCGCAATGGCCACATAGACTTGAAGAGTTTCATACTTGGTTGAGTACACAATCCATTACCAACCATGATATGAATGATGTCCTTTACAATTTTGTTACAAGGTTCACGGAAGCCTCAAATTTTGGTGGCAAACACTCACGGAACAAGACCAGCTTACGTTTCTCCGTCACCAACTTACAGCCATGCCCTTATTTGCCTATATCATGTTTTTGTGGGAACACACGGAGATCTCAAAGAACTCAAAAAAAGAGAATTCTTTGAAAGAAGATGCTTTGCTCTTTCGAAAAAGCATCTTGATAAGCATTATAGATTAATGCTTCACTCTTTTACCAAATTGGCGCAGATCCAAATCTTAAGCATGTTTTCCTTACTTCTATCCCTAAGGAGTTATCGCAGATGGTTGAAAGATCTTTCTTTGGAAAGCAAAGAAGGATACAAGACGTTCCCATGGGAGAAATCCAGCAAGAAGTCCATCTATGTCTTGAAGAATTATGCTTGAAGCGCCAATGGTCCAAACATACATCACAGATGACAAGCGACTTGAAACGCTTGTTCTCATCGAAGCTAAAAATCAAATGCTCCCGAGACAAGATTGTGATGGTACTTGCGGTCGATTCACGGAAGAAAAAGCACTACAAGAAGTATTCCGTAAAGAAATCCAGACATGGCCCTAAAGATACGTTGGCCAAGCTTCTTCCAGAAACTTGGATCACCAACTATGAAAAGCTGCATCAGCATAACAAGCCTCTCCAGTCCACTGACTCAGAGTTCGTACGGAAAAAAGATGGAACTGTTTCCATCAAATTTGGCAAGGAAAAGGAAGAAAGTCCTTCTATCTTCCGCACCCTCTTCATGATTGAACCATGTGTTCCATCCATCTCCGAACCCGACCCAAAAAGCATGTTCGACATTTCAATGGTGATGGACATCCTGTTCATTACTATAAAGACAATTATGGTCATTGTTTTTGGGATCCTTTTTGCCGGTGTTCTCCTTTGCATAAATTCTCCTGACGAGGTAGATCCTCTTGCAAGATCTCCACCTCGACGGAAAAAGCCAAAGGATAAGATATACCAAAGGTACTTAAACGTATCTTTGGGGATTTGTCTGGGAACATGAATGCAAGACGCCCGGTCGTTCTCGCATAGAGATGAACAACGCATCTTCATTACCATTGTTGAAGTTGAGGTCGAGGCGTGATTACGCACTCGGTAAACCATCTGGTAATGTAGGGTTGCGGCTATTCAGCGGTTTGAGGGGCTCCGGTGAGCTGGATTTGGACTTTCAAGAAAGAAAGTAGTCTGGGGGTCGATAGAGCGATATTGAAATTTGGATACAAAGTTACAAAAACTGTTCCGGATTTAAAGTGGTTTGAACAAAGTGCCTATACATGCATGCTGGTATTGCAAAAACCTGGTATCCAATAATGCTATTCTTGCCACAACGGGCAATCCTTTCCGACCATGAAAGGTAAGAGCGAGACAAAACGACTCCATAATGGACATGAGAATATCCCCGTTGAACCCATTGTCAGGGAAATTCGAGGGATCGAAGAGTAACAAAGTACTCTTTTACGCCAGCGAGAATAGGATGCTGGTCAAATTTGGAGGACTGGACATACTCCTTCACTTGCTTTGGTGTTTGATGGATCGGTTGGCGGATAGAGCGGATGGGTGAAAATGACGAGGTGGGTTTGGCAAAGCCGAGTAGGGGTTCATCGAGAGGAAGTTGAGTTTCGAGATCTTAGTTTCATCACTAAGAGAAACTTCATAAAGATAATCTATCTTAGAGGCATTTGAAACTCGAAATTCGGAGGAGTTGAAGATGAAGAAGAGGGTGCAAGAGAAACCGGGTGCTTCGAGAATTTACAGTTGTGTAGACATGTTGAGAAGAGATCTTCTTAGCACTGGATTCACCTATCAAGCGCATGGAATGGATAATATTAAAAACGAAACCATGGCTCTGATACCATGAATGGACCTAGACTTAGAACCAGGGAAGGAGAGTAAATTTGCTGCAGGTATGCATCTGAATGGACCTAGACTTAGAACCAGGGAAGGAGAGTAAATTTGCTGCAGGTATGCATCCCACATTGGGCGAACAACTAGTTCAAGCCCTTCTAGGACAGCCTGTTAGCAGAAAACTACTCAGCCCTTTAGTTCAGAGCCTAGAGACACCCAAAAATTTCAGGATGGAAACGTTTCTAACCTATCCAAGCTGCATTTCTCGAAGGATCCTACCAGGCTAGAGAAGAAGGGGAATTTAGAAAGCCATGGAGAGTTTTTCACAAAGCACACACTTTACTTCAAGGGACTCTGCCCAACACCATACATCCTTATGGCCTTATATAGGCAAATAAGGTCACAAAGCAACAAAGAAGGACCAAGCTCACGGGTCCGAGTACAAACAGGGGGCAACGGGAATTATTCGCACACTATGAACGCGAATCGCATGCGTGAACGAGTACATTCCTAGCCTAGTGCTACGGTAAAAGTGAACGGTGATTTTGCTACGGTGAAAATGTACGGACTCCAACGGTCTCGTCCGTCGCGGGCATTGTAGCTACGATCGAGTCGAGTCATCTCGAGATGTCTTCTAGGAGATGAGCTTCGTGCCTGGCTCGCCGGAGGGCTTCAAGATCTTCGGTGAGAGGATCGATTTAGCCTTCTTGATGAGGATGCTTGTTCATGAGCCCAATGAGATGCTTCTTCTTACGCCGGTTGTTTCTTCGCTTGTAGGTCGTCGAGCGGGAATGCTTGGGCGAGGCGGTTGATGCTGTGCATAGTAAGATGTGTCCATGTTTTGGAATGAGGATGAGGTCCTTGTTCGTAGGGATCTGGGACAGAGGACCTCCAAAGCGTGCATAGGGATCTTGAGTGGGCTGGACAATGTCATCTTCATTTGTCATTTCATGCTCTTGGGACGATGCGGCTTGTCACGTATGCATGAGTGCTTCCTTAGCTTCGGTGCTAGGTCATAATGATCCCACGTAGTGGTGCACTATTCCAAATATCTTCGGGAATGGTTTTGTTTTCTTGGCATAGGATTCTCCTCGGAGTTCTCGATACTCGTTTTCACAAAATCGACGGATCTTGGATAAGATCTCGAATCCTAGCTTCTCGATTGTTCAAGTTAGGCTTATAGGATGTGGTTCCTATCTCAAGTGGTGCATCTAGAATACTCCCATTATTTCTGCAAAAATTCCATGGACGGCGGAAAAACGGGATGGTATGGACTTCGGGATTCGGTGTCATGGTTCTCGGTTCTTTTTCCAAGTCTTGTTTCCGGCATGTAGGATGATAAAACCAATTTAGAAAGTCTAAAAGATTTCTATCACATTCTTTTTCGATGTTTCTTCCGAGCAAGAATATCTGGTGAGATTAGCAACGAATCTTCGGTGGGGATTTCAAAAGCTATCAAGTACTTATTAGTCAAGTACCATAACAAATTTTGAGCTGGTCGGGGAAATCATCTTCTTTCCAGTTAGAGGATGAATGAAAGGATAATTCAGATTTAACCCGAAAGGATAAAGAATCGAACCTCCATTGAATCTGAATAGGTCGTGTGACATTGCCACATGAGGTTCTCAGTTTTCGGCAAGACTGTCATTACGGATTTGCTTTGGATAATTTCTTCGGGATATTTCCAGCTTGGCAAATCTCGATCTTCTCAATCTTGTATTTCACTCCATGATTTAGAATATGGAAAGCGGGCCTTTTGATGTACATGTTGATTTCAACCGCTTTGGGTCTTGACAAGAAGTCGGCAAGTACATTCTTTTTCCCCGGAATATGTTTGGTTTCAAAAGAGTATTTTGAAAACCATTCAGCCCATCTTAGCAACGAGAGTTTGGAATCGCTTTTGTTTAAACTTGGTCATCGTGGAAAAGATGCCATGTCTAATTCTACTAGGAAATGATGGCCAATGAGATGAAACTCAAATTTCTTGATTCCCTTTTCTTGCTAAGATTTCTTTGAAAGTGGAATGGTAGTGCATTTCAGCTTGAGAAAACTTTCCACTTTTGTGAGCACAAGGAAGTCTCTTACCATCAATTTCTTCGAACGGGACGGGCGCCCGGTATTCATCACATCGGCGTCGTTTGGAGAATCCTTTTACTGTTGATGGTATTTGCAATGGTGGGAGATTTTGCATAATCTCCTTGAGTTCGCGGCTTGCTTTGGTTTGAATTTTTCCCCAAGGTGGGAATTCTTCTTCGGCATGGATTGCAAAGGAATCGAAGTTTTGCAATATTAGGGACAAAGTCTACGAGATAATTGATTATCCCTAAAAATTGCTGAACTTGTTTTGTCGTGAAGTTATCCACGGAAACTTCAATAATTCTTGAGCAATGTGTGGCCCTGGATAGTATGTACCTTTGTTGAGGTGCATACCAAGAAATTCAATCTCTGTCTGGGCAATGTTCATTTTTCTTTGAGAAAGCATAATGCCATGCTTTCTTACTATTTCGAGAACTTGCTCAAGAAGTTGACGGTGGGACTGTTCATCGGGGCGTAGAGTAGTATATCGTCGATGTATCTTTGCTGCACTTGGCAAGATTGGTTGGAAAATTCGACACATGGCCTTTTGGAACAAGGATGGGGCTACCTTTAGGCCAAAAGGAAGAACTTTCCACTGGAAGTGCTTTGGTTCGGGATACGGAATCCTGTTTTGGATCTGTCTTGGGATGGATGCCCAATTGCCAAAATCCGGCTTTGAGGTCGAATTTGGAATAGATGTGGGCCTTGGTTAAACCAAGAAGAGAGAATCTCTGGATGGTAAAGGGAATTTGTCATCTTGGAGAAAGAGGTTGAGGGGTTGGTAATTGATTACCAATCTCATTTTCCCTCTATTACGCTCAAGACGTTTATTGACATAAAAAGCTTCACGGGCCCATTGAGAATCGGAGGTTTCAATGAGGCCTTGCTGTAATAATTCGAGCATTCCCTTTGAGCTAAAACCAAATGTTCTGGGTTCATTCCCGTATGGCTCGCCTTAGTTGGATTGATATCTTCATTTTCTTAAAAAGAAGGCGGACAAAGAACTCGATTTTTCCATAAGGGATGAGAACATTTTTGAGTGAATTCGAATGGGATTCTGAACAAGATTCAAGCAACTTTTGCATGATTGGATCTAACAAACTCATTTCAATGGAAAAGAGCCTCGAATATTGACAAACTCGAGAGAATTGGTCTTTATATCTAAGACCTTTTCCAGAATAATGCGAAGCCGGGAGATTTGAGTCATGACATCCCATCCAATTATCAAATCTTTATTGGGAAGGTTTGATCCAAAAATCTTTGTCGTTATGGAACACCGAGGAAAAACTGGATGGTGGTACTGGAGTGGTTCGACATTTGTGGAGAAAGTATCTCCCGACGGCATGAAATATCGGATGTAAGGAGTCCAGAATTCTTCAGGTAGGATTTTAGTATCTAGAATCGAACAACTTGCTCCAGTATCAATAAGAGCAATGACATTGATTGGTTTAGCAAACTTCGAGGTAAAAATTTTCACAGGAAAATGGGGACAATGAGTATGACTTGAGAATATGTCAGGATTTGGTTCTGAAGATGTGGGAGATATATGAAAAATGTCTTCAGATTCTGAGTCAGACTCAGTTTCACTGGAAGTTTGATAAAAAGGGATAACACAAAGTGTTTGTTCAGTTGGTTCGTCATCAGCAGAGAATAAAGATTCAATATCATCATTTTCAAGTGAAAAACCTGTTTCATTTTCTATGAGATGATTCGACCTTTTTTCGCCCGAGGACAATTTTTGGCGAAATGTCCTTTCTTGTTGCAGATGTAGCAACGGCTTGATTTCTTATGGCCTGTGCGATCCTTTCTTTTGCGTAGGTATCGCCATTTCTTCTTTCTCCGGAAATGTCATGACTCAAATCTCCCAGCTTCGCATTATTCCTGGAAAAGGTCTTAGATATAAAGACCAATTCTCTGGAGTTTGTCAATATTCGAGGCTCTTTTCCATTGAAATGAGTTTGTTAGATCCAATCATGCAAAAGTTGCTTGAATCTTGTTCGAATCCCATTCGAATTCACTCAAAAATGTTCTCATCCCTTATGGAAAAATCCCGAGTTCTTTGTCCGCCTTCCTTTTAAGAAAAATGAAGATATCAATCCAACTAAGGCGAGCCATACGGGAATGAACCCGAACATTTGGTTTTAGCTCAAAGGGAATGCTCGAATTATTACAGAAGGCCTCATTGAAACCTCCGATTCTCAATGGGCCTGAAGCTTTTTATGTCAATAAACGTCTTTGAGCGGGAATAGAGGGAAAATGAGATTGGTAATCAATTACCAACCCCTCAACCTCTTTCTCCAAGATGACAAATTCCCTTTACCATCCGCAGATTCTCTCTTTACTTGGTTTAACCAAGGCCCACATCTATTCCAAATTCGACCTCAAAGCCGGATTTTGGCAATTGGGCATCCATCCCGAAGACGATCCAAAACAGGATTCTCGTATCCCGAACCAAAGACTTCCAAGTGGAAAGTTCTTCCTTTTGGCCTAAAGGTAGCCCCATCCTTGTTCCAAAAGGCCATGTGTCGAATTTTCCAACCAATCTTGCCAAGTGCGGCGGATACATCGACGATATACTACTCTACAGATCCGATGAATGGTCCACCGTCAACTTCTTGAGCAAGTTCTCGAAATAGTAAGAAAGCATGGCATTATGCTTTCTCAAAGAAAAATGAACATTGCCCGCAGAGATTGAATTTCTTGGTATGCACCTCAACAAAGGTACATACTATCCAGGGCCACACATTGCTCAAGAATTATTGAAGTTTCCTGTGGATAACTTCACGACAAAACAAGTTCAGCAATTTTTAGGGATAATCAATTATCTCAGAGACTTTGTCCCTAATATTGCAAAACTTCTGATTCCTTTGCAATCCATGCTGAAGAAGAATTCCCCACCTTGGGAAAAATTCAAACCAAAGCGAAGCTGAACTCAAGGAGATTATGCAAAATCTCCCACCATTGCAAATACCATCAACAGTAAAAGGATTCTCCAAACCGACGCGCCGATGAATACCGGGCAGCCCGTCTGTTCAAGAAATTGATGGTAAGAGACTTCCTTGTGCTCACAAAAGTGGAAAGTTTTCTCAAGCTGAAATGCACTACCATTCCACTTTCAAAGAAATCTTAGCAAAAAAAGGGAATCAAGAAATTTGAGTTTCATCTCATTGGCCATCATTTCCTAGTAGAATTAGACATGGCATCTTTTCCACAGATGACCAAGTTTAAACAAAAGCAGATTCCAAACTCTCGCTTGCTAAGATGGGGCGAATGGTTTTCAAAATACTCTTTTGAAACCAAACATATTCCGGGGAAAAAGAATGTACTTGCCGACTTCTTGTCAAGACCCAAAGCAACAACTGAAATCAACATGTACATCAAAAGGCCTGCTTTCCATATTCTAAATCATGGAGTGAAATACAAGATTGAGAAGATCGAGAGATTTGCCAAGCTGGAAATATCCCGAAGAAATTATCCAAAATCCCGAATGACGACTTCTTGCCGAAAATCTGAGAACCTCATGTGGCAATGTCACACGACCTATTCGAGATTCAATGGAGGTTCGATTCTTTATCCTTTCGGGTTAAATCTGAATTATCCTTTCATTCATCCTCTAATCTGGAAAGAAGATGATTTCCCCGACCACTCAAAACGCTTTGTTATGGTACTTGACTAATAAGTACTTGATAGCTTTTGAAATCCCCACCGAAGATTCGTTGCTAATCTCACCGGATATTCTTGCTCGGAAGAAACATCGAAAAAGAATGTGATAGAAATCTTTTAGACTTTCTAAATTGGTTTTATCATCCTACATGCTGGAAACAAGACTTGGAAAAAGAACTCGAGAACCATGACACCGAATCCCGAAGTCCATACCATCCCGTTTTTCCGCCGTCCATGGAATTTTTGCAGAAATAATGGGAGTATTCTAGATGCACCACTTGAGATAGGAACCACATCCTATAAGCCTAACTTGAACAATCGAGAAGCTAGGATTCACGAGATCTTATCCAAGATCCGCGGATTTTGTGAAAACGAGTATCGAGAACTCCGAGAGAATCCTATGCCAAGAAAACAAAACCATTCCCGAAGATATTTGGAATAGTGCACCCACTACGTGGGATCATTATGACCTAGCACCGTGAAGCTAAGGAAGCACTCATGCAATACGCACAAGCCGCATCGTCCCAAGAGCATGAAATGACAAATGAAGATGACATTGTCCAGTCTACTCAAGATCCCTATGCACGCTTTGGAGGTCCTCTGTCCCAGGATCCCTACGAACAAGGACCCTCATCCTCATTCCAAAACATGGACACATCTTACTATGCACGAGCATCAAACGGCCTCGCCCAAGCATTCCCGCTCGACGACCTACAAGCGAAGAAACAAAGCGGCGAAGAAGAAGCATCTCATTGGGCTCATGAACAAGCATCCTCATCAAGAAGGCTAAATCGATCCTCTCACCGAAGATCTTGAAGCCCTCCAGCAGAAGTACGAAGCTCATCTCCTAGAAGACATCTCGATGACTCGGACTCGCCCGTAGCTACAATGCCCGCGACGGACGAGACCGTTGAGTCCGTACATTTTCACCGTAGCAAAATCACTGTTCACTTTTACTGTAGCACTAGGCTAGGGAATGTACTGTTCACAGTACAGTTACTGTTCATAGTGTGCGAATAATTCCCGTTGCCCCCTGTTTGTACTCGGACCCGTGAGCTTGGTCCTTCTTTGTTGCTTTGTGACCTTATTTGCCTATATAAGGCCATAAGGATGTATGGTGTTGGGCAGAGTCCCTTGAAGTAAAGTGTGTGCTTTGTGAAAAACTCTCCATGGCTTTCTAAATTCCCCTTCTTCTCTAGCCTGGTAGGATCCTTCGAGAAATGCAGCTTGGATAGGTTAGAAACGTTTCCATCCTGAAATTTTTGGGTGTCTCTAGGCTCGAACTAAAGGGCCGAGTAGTTTTCTCGCAAACGAGCTCCTAGAAGGGCTTGAACTAGTTGTTCGCCCAATGTGGGATGCATACCTGCAGCAAATTTACTCTCCTTCCCTGGTTCTAAGTCTAGGTCCATTCATGGTCTAAAGAGAGATCAAATGTTTCTTAATTAGTCTAATATGGGCTGACTAGTGTGGGCCGAGTTGAGCCTGGACCGTAATGAGGGGGACTGGCTGGAAACTCTATAAATAGTGTTCAAGTCTCTACTCTAACCTTAATTCTCACATGTATCCTCACCTAAGGGGCGTTTACCTAACGCTACACGTGAGGGGGCCGGCTTCATTGAGCCAGTGATACGGAGGGCAATAGAAGAGAATGACTTGATGCGTGAATCCCCTTGATATATGTGGGTAATCCTTTTTCTGCTTCCGCTTTATATTCGATGGATCTCAAAATAGGTGCGTTAATCTTTCTACTCAATTATGCATGTTCTTGTTCTAGTTATGGAGATCTTGGGATTATGTAATTTGCGTCTAACAGTTCCTCCTCCTGTGCAAACTGCTTCAAAGGCCACCCTTTGCTTCCAGGAGCCCAAAGGGAATAGAATAGCACATACCCCAGGATATTCATCGATGCTTCTCCGTTTTGTCTGCTCTTCCCTAGTAGATCAACTTCACAAAGGATGTCACCTTTCATCCTCACAATCTTTGCCACCTCTGAGAAGTTACCAAAGTCTTCGTCCAAACTAATAAGTTCATCAAGGCATCCTAGCCTCATCAGCAAGTTCCTCATTGAATCGATACAATGAAAAGCCTTCACATACTTCATCATGGCCCTGTAGTCATTGAGGTTATAGTAATGAAGCGCACAACTCTCTAAAAAGTCTTGTTTCTATTTCTCCACTTCTTCACTTTTCTTTATTATTCCACTGGTCTCATTTCCTTGCATTTTCCAATCCTCCATGTATTGCAGACCCATTTCAAAGAGTTTTCTTTCTGCACAAATGGACAAGCACTTTGAGAAAATACTTGCCCTTACATTTGCCTCCGCTGCAAGACTGTAGCACCCAGCGAGAGAAAAACACTCTCCAGCTTTCTCCAAAGCAGATTCTCCACGTTTTTCCATGTATATTCTACCTGTTGAAGCATAAAGAAATGTAATGTCAGTCTCATTTATACAGTCCCTGATGTTATTGTAAAATTTAATAACTCCATGATGATCAGGAATATAAAACATTAGCAAAGGCACGTTTAGAAACTCCCAGAAATGCTCTGCCCAGCTCAACTATATAATCCGATGTCAAGATACGAAACGCGATCAACGTCTGTAGGTGGCTACAATACAAACAAGTTTTTGAAAAAACATAGTCAGCATGGAGTATTGCAACTGATAGCTGCAGCTTTTATTAAACTTATAGGTGTGGTCAGTGATAAGAACGTTGCAGCTCAAATTTTTCCAAATTGATAAGAGTGCAGAGGTGGATTGTCATGTAGAAAATTAATCAACTTCTCCACACGAAGGCATTAATCATGAAGTCGAATCATTTGCAGCTGCTCATAATTCACCAAAACCTTCTAGAAATAAACAAGTGACATCAAATTTCTTTTTTTTCGGAATATCTAGAGAGCATAATTAATTAAATGGGTAAACAGGACGGTACCCCGCATGCAAAAAACTATTAATAACAGAATAATTGAGATCAAAGTCAAACTTCCAGCTCTCAGGCAGCTTTGAAATCAGTACAACAAGAAGAAATATAAAGAAGCAGCACTAAGCATATAAGTTCTCCATCTCATAATTTTGAAGGAAATGAAAGAACGTGAAAAGAGAAAAAAGTGACACCTGCTTTCTCATATTCCTTCATTGACGCTTCTTTATTTTGTCTGCTTTTCCCAAGTAGATTACCTTTCATCCTCACAATCTTCTCTGCCTCTAAAAAATTTCCATAGTGTTCCTCCAAATTGATAAGTTCATCAAGGCACCCCAGCCTCATGAGTAAGTTTCCCATTGAATCGATGCAACGAAAAGCCTTCACATACTTCATCGTGACCCTGTAAGGCGTGCATGGTAACGTTTTTATTTCTCCTGATTTTTGTTATTTTGTTCCCCTTAACAAAAAAAGAACATTTCTGTTTGGTAACGCCAACTTCTTTTTCTATTCCCCAAAATAGAAAAGTGGCTGGGGAATAGATTTTGAATAGAAATAAGAAAAAAAATAGTTTCTTGTTTCCAAGAACAATTTCTAGAAATAAGTTATTTTTTTTTCTATTTTTCTTTTGTTCTTCGTTATTTTTTTTTCTATTTTTCTTTTGTTCTTCTTCCTTGTTGCGGCCACCACCGGCCGCTTGCCAACCGTTGGCCACCTCCGGTTGCCCGCGGCCACCATCGGGCAGCCGACCACCGGTGACTGCCGGCGACGGTTGCCGCCGCCCGTAGCCCATTGGTTGACAACCACCATTGTTCGCTGGTAGCCTATCGTCGCCAATTGCCACACGACCACGAACTGTTGTTGTTGACTGTCGCCGTAGGACTGTCGCTCATAGCCCACCGGCCATCGCCCCCTCCCGCGGTCGGTGGGTTATGGGCAGTGATCGGTGGTGACAATCGACAGTCGTGCGGTGGTCGTGCGACGATCGTGCAACATTTGTGCGGTGGTCATACATCAATCGTGCGATAGCGGGCGGCAATTGTGTGTTAGCCGGCGGTCGGCGATCCATGAGTAAGAAAAAAACAAAATTTTTTTATAAATTTATAAATTTTTATCAAATGCATTTTTATTCTTTTTCTATTCCAAGAATAGAAATTTTATATAGTTATCAAACACCTAAAATTATTCCCAAAGTAGAAATAAAAAAGAACTATTTTTGAAAAGAAATAGTTCTTCGGAATAGAAACATTGCCATGCGCACCCTAATTTATTAGAAAGACTGTAGTCAACTAATTTACTGGAAAGGCTGTCTCCGTGGAAGCTAACTACTCATGCTCAGTTGGTACAAGGGATGGATGACATACCTAAACCAAAAACATTGACCTTGGAGGGATTTTCATGTGGTGGCCCAACTTGAAGTCACTGAGGAAGGATATTGCTTGATGCTTGCATAACCATAGGTCTTGAAGTAGATATTGGTGATCAGATGTCCAAGCAATATCACTCCCATTATGTACTCCGTGATGGTATTGATCCCCAGAGTCTGCAAAAGCAATAGGATCAGTATTAGGGACTTTTTGAATAGAGAGCAACCCAATCTGCTAAATCGATTAAATCGTGGAAAACTAGAATGAGGCTTTTCACCTTATTCATGGTGGCTGTTATAATGCTAATTGGAAGAGTGAAAATGAAGGCGAGAGCTGCTGCAAAGAACAGACCCCACCATGGCATTTGGGCATCCTTTTTAAGGACGGTACAGTGTATTAGAGAGACGATAATTGTCACTACTGCGAGTAGTATGTAGAAACGCCATTGTGGAATATCTTTGTAGTTTCTCATCTGTTTTGTGTGAATATCCTCTTTTCCTTCCAAAGATGCTTGATATCGATGATATATTTCTCTAAACGAAAAATTCTTATTAGTCATATATCATGTTATAAATAAGATTTGTGATACAAGCAATTCATATCACACGTGAAAAGGGAAACATCTATGTCAAGCTGAGTACAACACATTATTTACGAAAGAGGAAGATGATTTTTACCTCCCATAGAACAGGGCCACATGAGTGAGGGTCGAAGCAATAGTTGTGAATCCGAAGCCATATGAGAGCGCAAAAAACATGCTCATATGAATCATCCCTAACTGCGCATACTCCGCTATGTCTAACTCAAAATTCTTACTAACAATCAGCGTGGTGTTATACTCTTAGCCTTGTGCGGTGAATAAATTTAAAGAGAATATCGAGAATGTCTTGGTGTTGTACACGTTCAACCCCCAATAGGAGATCGGTATGACAACATACATGATCAATACAAAGCCAACGAAGATGTTCACTATGGCAAAGAAGGGGCAAATCAATGGATTGGACAAGAAGGAAACTGCTGTTGACCAGTACAAAGTGAGGGCTTCGATGCTGAGCCCGTTAAGGCCCGACCCAATCTGTTGGGCCGTGACAGAGTTAGGGAAGGCCCAACAAACCCATGAGATGCTCGATGGGGATTGGAACAGGAACCCTCGAACCAAGTACCACAAGAAGCTACACACCATTGCGATGACAAAGAACTTGGCCCTTGAGACTTTGTATCATGCTTTATCTTCCTCTGTTTCCTTCTCATGTAACATCCTGCAAATTTTGATAAAGCAAGAATGAAAGATAATCTAACCCAAAAAAAAAGAAAAAGAATGAAAGATAAAATCCTCTGAAGCATACGATGTTACACTCATTGTTGACACTCTTTACATGAAGAGGGAGATCTGAACGAGGGTACCGGGCCACCACATATGTGCTGGCTCCACCACGTACTTCCTAAAAAATCCAGCCCAATCGTACCTCAAAACCTTCAAAAATAGGAAATTAGATAGCGTACCAATCTAGTAAATATGTCTACGTACGCATGAAAATTATAGTAACACAAAGAAAATACCTTGTCCTACTTTTTACTTCCATTTGAAAAATCGAAAAAAAAAATGTTTCATTTTCTGTAAAATTACTAATGGCTCTATACGTTATGATGTTTGTATGCTTTGGAGCCTTTCCAGCCTTTGACATCCATAAAAATCAAATTGTGGTAGCCGAAAGATTCAAAAAAATGTAGAAGTCATTATAAACACGATAGGCTTGATTTATAATTTATCTACTGGATATCTAACAAACCTATTATATATCTAACTTACTAAGATAATAACTATCAATAACTGAGATTCACAATTAAATTTCAAAATTTTGACAAGATGGACAATTTTATATCATAAAAATTATTTATGTATATTATAATTGATTTTAACGTTATTAATAACGAAGAGGGAATTAAGGAACCAGAACCTGAGTAGTTATGATGAGAATCCAGGAGGTGCCCAAGGAGATGTCCCGCCTGTAGAACACCTTGATGATGTTGACGATCCTGATTGTGTTGGCCAGGCCATTGCCGAAGGCACTGCCGGCATTCGCAAAGATCGAGATCAGCACATGTTCCTTCACATTGAACGGTCCTGGGTTGAGTGAGAACTCCCTACCACCGAGTCCCAAGAGGTGGAACTTGGCAGTCGGCAGGACGGAGGCCATGAGCCACCCAAGCGGGAGGGTCGCCACCAGGATGGTGATCTAGGTTATGATGAGGGGCTCCCTCCAGTAGGAGAAGAACTGGTTGAGAAAGGAGAGTAAGGCACAGGAGATGAGGTCAAGTGTCCACATCCGGAACATCCATATCGGCAGGTTCGAGTCGTCGGTGTTGGGCACTGTAAGCCAGACCTCCTCCATCGGAGAGAGCTCCAACTCATCGATGGGTGGATCCTTTGGTGGCAGATTAGGCCCCCCTTGGACATCCATAGCACTGTTTGTATTTAGGCTCTTAGGCCATGCATGGTAATGTTTCTATTTCTCCTGATTTTTGTTCTTTTGTTCCCCGGAACAAAAAAAAAAGAATAAAAATCTATTTGGTAATGCCAATTTATTTTTCTATTCCTTGAAATAGAAAAGTGGTTAGGGAATAAATTTAGAACAAAAATAAGAAACAAAAAAAAAAAGTAGTTTCTTGTTATCGAGAACAATTTCTAGAAATAAGTTTTTTTTTTTCTAATTTTCTTTTGTTATTCTTCCTTGTTGCAGTCACCGTCGGCTAGTTGCCAACCATCAGCCACTTTCAATTGCCCATGGCCACCATCGGCAGCTGATCGACGGCGACTGCTGGCGACGATCGCTGGCGACGATCGCCACCACCCATAGCCCATCAATTGACAACCGCCATCGTCCACCGGCAGCCTGCCACCGCCAACCGCCGCACGACCATGGACCGTTGCTACCGATTGTCGCCGCAAGACCATCGCCCATAGTCCACCGACCACTGCCCCCTCTTGCAGCTGGTGGGCTGTGGGGAACAGTCGGCAATCGTGCGGCGGTCGTGCGGCGGTCGTGCGATGATCGTGCGACGATCGTGCAGCATTTGTGCAGCGATCATACGGCGGTCGTGAGCCGACGAACGGCAATTGTGCGGCAGCGGGCGGCGGTCGGCGATTCGTGAGTAAGAAGAAAAAATAAATAAATACAAAAATTTATAAATTTTTACCAAACGCATTTCTATTCTTTTTCTATTCGAAGAATAGAAATTTTATATAATTACCAAATACCTTATTTTACTCAGAAATTGTTTTCAGAGTATAAATAGTTTTCCGAAATAGAAACATTGCCATGCGCACCCGTAGTCTCTAAGGTTGTAGTAATGAAGGGCACAACATTTTAAAAAGTGTCGTTCCAATTTCTCTATTTCTTTACTTTTCTTTACTATCGTGTTGTTCTCATTTCCCAGCCTTTTCCAATTCTCAATATATTGCAGACCCGTTGAAAAAAAAAAAAAAGTATTGCAGACCCATTTTAAAGAGTTATCCTTCTGTACAAATGGACAAGCACTTTGAGAAAATATTTCCTATTGCATATGCCACTGCTACATCACTACAAAGCCCAGCAAGAGAGTCTCCAGCTTTCTCCATAATAGATTCTCCACATTTTTCCACATATTCTACCTATTGAAGCATAAACAAATTTAACGTTAGGCTCATTTACAGTGTCCTAATGTTCGCGTAAGTATGATACTTAGAAGATATAAATTTGCAGAAGGGACATATGGAAGCTGCCAAAAATGCACATGCACAACTCGACTACATTCATGCCCAACTTTGAACAATCAGCAACAAAAATAAGATGAAATAATGCTTTGGTGAACATATTAGCAAACTGATCTCTAAAGGCAACATAAGGAGTAGCAATTAGCTTCTGCTTCACAGCATCACGGACAAAGTAAAAGTCAACTTCTATATGCTTAGTTTGCTCTTGAAAAATAGGATTCCCAACAATATAAATAGATGCTTGATTATCACATATCATATCAATAAGTTGATTAATAGAAAATCCAAGCTCCTGGAGAAAAGATTTCAACTACAACAATTTGGCCATAGTATATGCCATAGCATGATATTTAGCTTTTGCGTTAGACCTGGCAATGGTAGTCTGTTTCTTGCTTCTCCAAATAACCAAATTACCACCAAGAAAAGTGCAATACCTAGTCATAGACTATCGATCATACGTTGACCTAACCCAATTAGCATCAAAATAGCCAACCAGAGTGGGAGAACCATTAAATTTATAAATTAACTTACCACACAAATAGCAAAAGAAATATCGGTTTTAAGATATTGAAGAATGTGATAGACAACAATCCAATGAGCCTTCTTAGGTGACTCTATAAAGCGACTTACCACAACAATAGCAAAAGAAATATTGGGACGTATAATAGTAAGATAAATTAGTTTCCCAACTAGACGTCGATATTGTTGCTTGTCTTCAATATCATTTCCATAATCAACTCCAAACTTTTGATTTAGATCCATAGAAGTATCAACTAGCTTGGAAGCTAGTGTACAGGTCTCAAACAAAAGATCAAGAACATACTTTCGTTGAGACAAATTGATACATTTTTTACTTCATAAAACTTCAATACCCAGAAAATACCTAAGAGTTCCCAAATCTTTAATCCAAAATTGCTGCTGAAGAAAGGATTTAACCTAAAAAATGCTGGTCACATCACTACTAGAGACAATTATATCATCTACATATACCACAAGAATGACCACCCTCGATTTTTTCTTGTGAACAAAAACAAAATGATCAGAATAACATTGGTGGAAACCACATCTAGAAATCATTGAATTGAATTTTTCAAACCATGCTCTTTGAGATTGTTTCAACCCATAAATGGCTATATATAGCTGGCATACTTTACTACGATTCTCCCCATGAACAACATACTCAGGAGGTTGCTCCATATATATTATTTCAAACAAATCACCATAAAGAAAAATATTCTTGACATCCAATTAATATAATGGCCAATCAAAATTCACAACAAGAGAAATAATAACACGAACAAAATTAAGACATGCCACAAGGGAAAAAAATATCAAAATAATCAACTCCATAAGTTTGAGTAAAACCTTCGGCAACGAGCTGAACTTCAAGACGTTCAACTGAGCCATTCGGATTGTACTTGATAGTGTATAGCTAACGACACTTCATCACATTTTTCCCAAGAGGAACATCAACCACTGACCACGTTTGGTGAGACACCAAAGCTTTTATTTCCACATCCATAACTTTCTTCCACTCAAGGCGAGACGGAACCTCAATGATAGAAGTAGGAATTGTGTGAATTTGTAATGATAAAGCAAAGTCATATAATGGAGAAGGAAGATGCAAAAGAGACACATAACACTTAATAGGGTAAGCTAAACAGGATTTTTGTGTACAAGACCGAGTACCTTTGCGAAGGGCAATAGGAAGATAGTTTGGACCAGGAGACAAGGAGGAAGATTGAACAAAGGGCATGGAAGAGCTGGAGATCAGTGGTGCCGTAGACTACTTTTGTCGCTGATACATTTGCAAGGGTGGAGGTACTAGAGAAGAACTAATAGAATCTAAGGGGATAAATTGTGGGATAGGAGAATTGGCTACAATATCAATTGAAAACTCTTTAACTCACTAGAATAGTATGGTGTGCCCTAAAAAAAAGTAACATCAGTACTAACATATTAGATACAATTTATAGGATCATAATACCAATATCCCTTTTGTGTACGTGAATTCCCGAGAAAAACACATTTAATGGCACGCAGAGATAGTTAATTAGCATCGGAATGTAAGTTATGAACAAAACAAACACACCCAAAGACTCGCAGGGTAAGAGGGAATAACGGCTTCTCAGGAAATATAACATTAATTGGTGACTGATGATTGAGAACAGTGGAAGGCATATGATTTATGAGATAACATGCCGTAAGGATAGCATCACTCCAAAATGATTTTGCCACATGCATATGAAATAAGAGTGAATGAGCAACTTCTAGAAGGTGACGGTATTTTCTCTTGACCACACCATTGTGCTAAGAGGTATAAGTAGAACTTGTTTGATATATAATGCCAAGATTAGAACAAAACAAAGAAATTGATTTCTGTTTATATTCTAAAGCATTATTTGTTCACAAAGTTTTAAGAGTTGTATTAAACTAATTAGTAACCTCATGCTGAAATGATTGAAAAACATGCAAAAATTCAGAGTGGTCATGAAGCATATAAAGCCATGTTAAACGAGAATAATCATCCATAAAAGTAACAAAGTACTGAAAACCATTTCTATTAGTAACATGGGAAGGTCCCCAGATGTTTGAATGAACAAGTTCAAGTAAAGTAGATGCATGTGAATCATTACGACTAGGAAAAGAACTACGATGATATTTCCCAAGTTCACAAGCCTCACACTCAAGAGTAAAAATTGACTTATTCTCAAGAATTATTTGTTGTAACTTAAATAAAGATAAATGCCCTAAACAAGAATGCCATAATAGGGGGTTAATAGAACTAGTAGCTAGACCATTAGCGTCAGCAGTGGAGACACCATTTAGATAGTAGAGTCCATCACGTTCATACCCTCCACTAATCATCTTTTGGCTGAAAGTCCTAAAAAACGCAATAAGATGGGTAAAATGTAACTGAACAACTAAGAGCTTTAGTTAATTGACTAATAGATAACAAATTCAAAGGAAGTTGGGGAATATGTAAAATAGAGAACAAAGATAAGAAAGATGTAAGTGAAATAGTCCCTGATCCAACCAATTGAGTCGATGAACCATTAGCTAAAATAACTTCTAATGAAGGACCGGAGTTATGGTGAGAAGAAAATAGTTCTTGTTTATTCATCATATGTCAATGATCCAAGAGGTGCTAGGAAACAAAGTAGAGAAAAATGCCATTTTACTTGTATGTGCAAGAGTGGCAGTGGATGAGAAATTGGAAGTCTCTAATTGTTGGACACACTTGATGAATTGTGCAACCATATCATCTTGACCTATAGACTCAGAAGAATTACCCCCAGGTGGGATAGATGGGTTCATGTTGCTGTAAGACATATTTCCAGCACTCCCTTTAGACACAGTAGCATTTGCAGTAACTAATCATTGAGCTCACTTAGGCTTGCCATGCTTGGCTCAACAAGTGTCAACAATATGACCGAATTTGCTGTAGTATATACACTGATAGCTATCTCGATCACAACTTTGTCCACTACGTCCAACACCACAACTATGACCACCACCACCACCACTAGCCACAAATGTTGAATTGTCTTTGAAATGCGCTAAATTCGACAAAATGCTTCATTCATAGAAGAAACTCTCTCTCCAGCAAGAAGCTGACTCTTTACATGCTACAAGTTAGCATTCAAGCCAGATAAAAACTTGGCCACTTGAAATTCAGCTCGCTATGTCTTAAGTCTCTTGACATCAGTAGTGATGGACTAATAAAGATTAAGTTCTTCCCACATACCTTTCAAAGCACTATAACACTCTCCAAGAGACTTGCCCCCCTATTTAAAATTAAAGATCTTCTCATATAATTTATAAACTCTAGACATATTTTTGTCTTGTGAGTAACTCTCCATAAGATCATCCGACACTCTCTTAGCAGTTGTGTGGAACATGACATTAGTAGCAATGGATGGTTCCATGCTATTCCATAACCACACCAAAAGTATATCAATCTCTCTCATCCAATCACTATAGTCTTTAGAATTTTCAGCAGGAGGGTTTGGAGTAAGATAATTGAGTTTTCCTTTGGCATTAATATAGACCTTCACAACTTGAGCCCATAACAAGTAATTGGAGGATCCATTTAATTTAATAGTGGTAATCTGAACATCGACACTATCTGTAGAAGCCTTAGTATACTCATGATGATAATCTCAATATAAATATATATACCACTAATCAAGAAGGCAACAAAATAACAGTACTAATGTATAATCATATGTAATTGGCTCCATCAATTAACCAAAGGGATGCTGAAATCTTATAAATATAGGCTATTGTATAGAAGAAAATATCTTACTAGAAATCTCGATTCAAATGATTATATGTTTGATGGAAATCCAGCAAGATCAGTCAACCATAATCAACAAAGTACTCTGATTCTTAAATCCACTTATCAATAAGTGTTGTAATTCATGTTCACAAACCAAACTTGATGAATCTTATATCTTCCTATCTTATATGTATCGAGACTTGAAGAAAAAAAAAGATTAAAATTGCAGCTTTAGGTGGCTGCGCACCAAAGAAGAAGTAGGGTTACTAGGGGACTCTCAAATCAGCAATAGGATCAAGGAATTGGGTAGTCAGATCTACTCTAATACCACATCATAAAGCTAATTAAAGAACCCGCAGCAAGTAGCAAGAGAGAAAGAAGAAAGAGAGAAGGAATAGAGAGGAGGAGAAGAAGGAAAACGTAAAAGAAACAAAGAGGGGCTGTAGGTTTCTATGTAACAAAAACCCTACACTAGTGTGTTTATATTAAATATAAATTATATATGACCATAATACACTTATATAAATAAAAAAGAAGTAAAACTCTGAAAATAAAAAATAGCTCAATTAAAGTAACGTAACATCCTCCATTATTGGAAAAATCAATGGTGTAGCCTTAAACTGAAAAAAGGCACTGCCACTGACCTGATAACTTCAAAAGAGGAGAAACATTCAAGGAAAATTCATATCATATGGCTTATCCATTTTGTCTAAATAAAGTATTGGACCAAAGTATTAAAAAACCAATAATGTCGGAATTCGATCACCATATTTTGTACCACAGAACGTCCCCATTATACACAGTTTGTTCAGGATCAATCACACTTTTACAGTCACATTGTCATTGCAAAATCCCTAGCATTCACAGATCATGTTGACGCCAAATGAGGCGAAAATAAGAATTCCGTGAAGTGGAAACAATTAATAAAGAAAAAACAGAAAAACAGCTGACCCTAAAACCTTGTGACTTCCACTCCTCTGGCGTGCTCGTGACCTGCATTGCTTCTCCAAGGGCATGATCTACCACCCTAAGTTGAATGAGCCACTTCTTCTTCCAGTAGTCGAACATTGGTTTGGAGAACTCCAGGGTATTCTCACCAATCCACAATCTTAGCCTTGTCTGAGTAATTGCGACATACAATTGCTTCAATTCAGAGCATAATATATTGTGCTTCGCATCATCGAAACTTGGGGAAGACCATTGAGAGCTGTTATTGAGCAAAGCTCGCTCCTTCATGTATCCATAAATGAACCTCCATTGAATTTTTAAGAGGTGACGTGCCAAAAACGTTGTACAATAAGATGTCCTACAAAATGTTACCGGGAAAAAAGTTTCGGGTAAAGACATCTGATTTAAGACCAAAAGGAGAGATTTCGAGTTTTATGAATAAATGAACAGATCTCAAACATTTAGGAAGAGAATATTTGGACTAAGTTCTACACACCAGCCAATCAAGATCAGTAAAGTTGCAAAATCTTTAACATTGTCCATTAACCTAGAGGATGATGTTGACATCAGCCCAAACAAATTCTATAGTATGTGTATCTAGATGACACTGTCCACATACAAAAAGAGGGTACAGAAGAATGAAAACACAAATCCAAGCATTTTACAAAGTAACAGCTAGCAGCAAATTGGTCATGACCCATCAAAAAAATAAATTGGCCATAAAAGAATGATCTTGAAATCTCTACTGCTGCTAACATTAAAATCACATGGCAAACAATCCAACCTGACGCACACCTACCTGAAATTCCAACACCTTGCACTCCACTATCGTCAGAACTAGGGCTTACCCTCTCACAAGGTTTGAAACTTCATTTCGAGAATATCATCTTGAACCAAAATAACCTGCTCTGCCCCGAAGCCAACCAAATTACTACCAACATTATTGTTGCCAAAAAGTAATAGTATGGCACTCATCATTCTCTGATTCTAGTAAAATTGCGGCTTCTCTATAAAGCTAGTTTCAGGCCTCAAAGCATCAACGGATAAAGGGAAAAAATGGTAAAGAAGATCAACAACGCTCTGCACCAGTTTTGAGTATACCAGCATGAGTGCGGAAGTTCTGGCTCAAATGGAAAGTTTTGGAAAGACAACTCTTTTCCATTGTGACATCAGGTCCATCCATTGAATTTATCAAGAACTCCTTGTAGAAAACGGACCTTATGTCTT
Organism: Eucalyptus cladocalyx; assembly: GCA_017140615.1. NCBI lineage: Eukaryota > Viridiplantae > Streptophyta > Magnoliopsida > Myrtales > Myrtaceae > Eucalyptus > Eucalyptus cladocalyx. Next base: position 41,563,394 of record CM029522.1, read on the forward strand.
CAGACCTGAAGACTATTCCCCTTGCAATAGTTTATGCAGTGTCGCCAGAAAACACGAAGCCCCCATCAACGTTTCTACAGATATACTTGAACAGTGAAATTTGTCTCGTGGTGAGATCCTGCACTTCATCAATATATTCAAAATCCATGACCTTTCCAGCAAACTGCTCACGAAGAAGACGGCAATGAAGATCATTGACAAGATCGGCCAAATCAGATTCACCATTATTCATTTTCATCTTTTCATAATCCTCAAAAGCGTCATAAATTTCTTCTCCTCTGAACACTTAGAGTGAAGAAATGATCCTCTGAAAGTCAAACATAAGCTAGTCTGTCAAGTTTGCCTTCACAACCATCTGCTGGTTGAAGACCACCCTTTATGTGGGACGTTATTTCAGTGAAGACTCTGGAAGGATCAAGCCTCCTTATTATCTTGTCATTGAAGTGAGGCCAATAAACTGCAAAAAACTTTTCGTTTGTAACTTCCTTTGTTTTTAGAAGACTTTGCAAGGCAACTGGTCTAGAATTGTAGGATTGGCAATCAAAAAACTCCCTCACATTGGGAAACCTTTCAAAGAATGAAACCCCAACTGTTCCATCTAGCATCATCAGAAGCTTACAAAAAGTTATAACAAGGAGATAAGAGTTGGGAGATACATAAGCAAATGAATCAGGGATATCCTTGAATAATGCTGCATCATCAACAATCTCATCAACTGAAGAGCTTTTTACTCTGTTTTGCCCCAATGCTAGAGCTGCACGATTGAAAAATTATATTCAACAAACTGATGGGAATACCCACAACATGCAATCTCATAATTTCTACATTCATGTAACTAACAGTGAAAATGAAATTAGAACATGCTGATGCACCAAGATTGTAATGATATACTAGGAGACATGGATAGCATTTACATCAGCTGGCAATGAAAATCTTCACCCACAGCAAGATTTGGAGAACATGGTCCTTTCTCAGTTCTGCTTATAATTGCATATTTTCATTTAAAATAAAAATTTCCCTTTATATGTAGAATGCTACAATCGCAAAATTTAATATGAAAGTTTTTGATTAAATGGACATGCAAACTAAAGAAGTGGCACAAAGACCAAAATAAAGACTATTGCCGCACAAATTGATCTTCAGTTTCAGCAAGCAGGTTAACTTCTTGTCCGGACTAATTCATAAAAAGATTTGACAATCCATTAACCTTGCATATGTTTGTTCATTGCAAAAATTGCTGAATATTTATTCAATTGTTCAAACATCTTCCCATGACATTTTATGTACCTTCTAAGTTAAGATACATGTTTGACCACAAAACATAATTTTACACTGATGGTCACAAAAAGCTGGCACAATACACAATCCTCTGCTCCTTCACCAAATTCCTCAACATTCATTTTTGAAGAGGCATCTTTGCTGTGGCTGATACCACTTTAGATTTCCTGAAATCCCTTGGTTGCTTTATCATGTATTTTCTCATTTCTAAGAAACTTCATGTCAGGACTGTAGTTTTTCCGGTTCCAGATTGCCCAAGTATAAAAAGTGCTTCTGGGGAAAAGAATTAACTCTTGTTCTTGCTCTTTTACTTCAAATGGAAGACTTGCTTCGTTACCATCACTGTCATCAAGCAAATGGCTGACAACATCTGATGATAATGAGTAGAATTTCATCAGAAGCAAACTCCCACTCACTTTCACATTCTCTGCATACGGCCTACGATCGGAAGCATCAGCATGAAAACTACTCCCAAATTGATCTTCACCAGGACTTCAATAGCGGACAAAATCAGAAGGACAGACCCATGTCTTCGGAACTTCCTGACCCCTATAACAGGAAGAGGCAATTGAAATGAAAGAAAATGGGGTGTTAGAACCAATTCAAGATATTTTAGTCATCTATCTGGAAAAGAGAAGCTTTCTAATTTAGTAAGTATTGTGCTACCTATCTTAAGAAGAAATGATCAAGCTTACCCCTCAATGCATTTCTCATTGCAACGACTGATAAAATCATCACTGTATTTCCTGAATATGCTGTCCAAACGTTTGACCAATTTTGCCACATCCTTTAAAGGCACTACATCCCATATCTTCAGGATTTGGATGTATCTCTGTTCCTTTACAATATCAATCGTGCATAAGACATAGAGACCTTCAGCCTTAAATTGTCTCACGATATGAGATGAGTGTTCACAAATTATATCCACATTCCCCTTCTTTGGTCTCCAGCCACTGGATAGTCTTGACAGAAGCATAATGATTGACATCTTTGTCCTGAGTGATGTCAGCTTTCTGAAAGACTTCAGGAAGTTGTCACTGAAAAGAACCTGAAAAGACCAAAGCATGATAATAAGATAAGTTGTCACAAATTCTTTAAAAATTAATGCTTATTTTGAAAATTAAATGTAGCCGTAGAATACTGTTGAGCAAAGTTTTTTACCTTCCACCTAGCATTTCTGAAAAGTACACTGTTTCTGTCTAGCAGGTCATCAAGCTCATTATTCTCTTTCTTCACATCTAAGATGGCGTTAGCCAGTTCCTTGTCATCGTCAACATTGTAGAAACATCTACGACTCATAGCATTGTCAACCAAAGCTTTCCATACAGAATTGCTTTTCGTCAGTGTTTTCCCATTTCCCAGAATCCACAGACAATACCTATAGATAGGAAATAACTCTGGGATTTACAGGCTATATCACTCCAAATATGTAATTTGACAAAGTTAAGAGGATAGAGTACCTGGCCCTGGTAAGAGCAACATTGGTTCTCTTAGTACTGGACAAGAAACCAATATCCCCAGACAAGTTTGATCTTACAGTGGATATTATAACAATGTCTTCTTCACCACCTTGGAATCCATCCACTGACTTCACCTTGACCATAAAGCCCTCGATATTTTCATACCTTTTTCCAAGTTTAGCTTGTACTGCAGCAACCTGAGCTGCGTAGGGAGATATCACACCTACTGTCAGATCTTCTTTTGACATATCCCAAGCTGCAAAGAAAAGGAAATAAAACCGTCACAACAGTGATATGATTTTATCAGGGGTGCAAAACTTCAAAAGAAATATCCTAGGAGAAGAACTATTAATGGCCATCATAATCTCCACCTATATGATTAAGTAATACATGTAAATTCCAAGTGCTTGAAGCAATATGTATAAAATTCTTTTGACATACCTCTGTACAGATTCCTCACTATCCTTGAAATAATTTCCACCTCAACAAGGTTTCTAAGGCTACAGCGGTCATCACCGAACTGTTCTCGTCCATCAGGAATATTTATGAACGAGTAAGGGCCAAACATTGGCCATGGCAAATGACTTTTCCTGTAACTTTTGCTCTTCACATCTGGCCCATCCAAAATTTGGTTTTGATAAAAGTTTGAAGTCGGGAACAGACTTATTGATGGATGCATCCGGTATTGTATATTGAGAAGTTGCCTTGAATAACCCAGTGAACTCAATCGTTCAAACAGACTCCTTCCAAATCCGGCCCTATTGGAAACCTGTATATAAAACATGATATAAAATTCAACGGATGTTAGGTATAGAATATTTAGCCCATCTAAGCTCAAATTAAGAGAAGGATATTATACATCTTTCAAAAACAATTGAAAAGTTAGTTTTCAGACATTTTAACATTACCTTGCTTTCGACCATGGCAGGCAACTGACACTCATCTCCTACTAAAATCAAATGCTTGACACCAGGGAGTTGCAGAGGAATTACTGATTCGCATTCTTTCAACTGGGCTGCCTCATCGATCACCAGTAAATTGAGAGGCTCCATTTCCACAGAGTACAGCTTATATGAACTAGAAGCAGTGCAAAAAATCAGGGAAGCATGTTGATAACAGAAGTCTGCTATCATGGCCTTACTTGTAAAGTTTGGAAGTTTTAGATCCTTCAGAGAATCACAAACGGTTAGCAACATGGAAAGGCATTCCTGTCTCTTCATATATAAATTATATAGTGGACCCATGGACATCTTAAATGGAAACGGGCTAAGTTCATCACGTGAAAGAGTTATCTCCATCATCTCTGAATCCAACTTCTCTCCACATAATAAAGTTTCAAAAGAATCAAGTAAGTTAATGAGGGATGTAATATTCTGGAAATTAGTTCTGGATATATGAGTACAGAAAATAAAGAGGCATCTCCGCAGGGGCTGGACAGATGCCTTGAATCGGTCCCTGAAAAACTCAAGAAATGATTTAAGCTCACAGTTACCATCTTTTTCACTGCTTCTGCATTTGCTCCCATCCTCATCACTTTCTGGTTTCGCTCTTTTTGTGTGTTCGTTTTCCAAAAATATGTGGTATTGATGCACACAGTCGGCAAGAGTATCTATCATGGAAGTTAGACACTGATGCCAACCGGTGAATTTAGAAAAGCACTCAGCAACACAATCTACACGGTGTTCTAAAAATATTTGTTCAATGTCGGAATCAACTTTCAGACGCTCCTTGTTCCCAAAAATAACCATGTCTCCAAAGTAACAGAGCAAACTTTCCATTTCAGTGCTTATACCACTATCTGATTCCTTTAGCAGCTTTAGAACACGCGATGCCACTTCCTTGATGGCAACATTTGTAGGTGCACAAACAATGGTTCTATGTTTCCTTTTCAAGAGAGTAAATAGCAGTGTGGCGACGGTTTTAGTTTTCCCAGTTCCAGGAGGACCCCATATCAGTTCAACAGATGGCTTGTTCTCACATTGGAGTTTACTGAGACAGGCCCCAACTGCTTCTTTTTGGGATTCATTCAGATTATGGCACAATTTCTCGTCAAGGCTCTCACTCCCAGAACCATTACCTTTTGTAATACAGAGATTAGAAACTTTATCAGCCTGCAAAACAAACAAATTTCTTGTGATAATCCATTCCATTTAAATATGATAGAAGGTTAGAGACCCTGAAACTTAATTGGTGTTCATATGATATAAAGAGCACTGCCCAGCACAAACTCAAATCCCGTGAAAAGTATAGTTTAGAAAATTTTAAGGTCTAGTACTAACAAGTAAGTCGCCTCCAAGGAAATAATTTGCCCTGTTTAAGACGTAACTTCACTAATTTCCCATATCTTCATTCATCTCCATATCATGAAATGGGCCAACTAAAAGAAAGAATCATCCTAATCTATTAATGCAATAGAATGGCTTAAAGTAACATTTATCTTATTTTCTGGTGAAAGTTAGAAGCTTAGAGGAATATAATAGCAATTTTAAGTCTAAATGGACCAAAGGAACAAAAAGGAAATTCATACCACCAAATCTTTGCAGAGAAGTTCCTTCACGATATCCAAGTTCAGAGACATATGCAACGCATTCCATATCCTTCTGTTAGTGGCTATATTTATCAGGAAAATTGCATACATTGGCTTCCAGGAATTTTTTACTTGATGGTCCAATAATGCCTCCACTTTAAAGTACGTGGATGACAATGTCTCATCCTCTTCACCGTCCCCTCCAATCATCCTTACCGATGCAAACGCCCATCTTCTTCCAAACCTCTCCAAGTCAGCAACAGTTGCTAGCTTAGCATCAGTTAGAATCAAGATATCTCCAGGCAAAGTTTTGTAACTTTCCTTGCCACGAGTGTTGGATTCATTGCTCCACCGACCAGCCTTAATAGCATATGAGTTCCCACTTCTCTTGCATTCCACAAAGTCATAAACCTCGGTGAAAGGCAGCGAAGAAATATTTTCCAAACTCGAGCACAGACTCGCCCGTGTTTCTTCCAGTAAAGGATAGACATAAGATCCCAGATAATGCTGGACCGACTGAAATGTCTCCGGTATTGTCCCCACCTACAAAAACAGCTCCGCCAAATGTCAAATATGACCAAACAACCTTCACATTCAAAAAATAATTCGACCAAATTCCGTAAATCATAACATATAATCCTAAAATACGTAATGAGTTTGCCAGACTAAGTAAAAGCATAAGGGTTCTATCTCACTAAGTCGAATGCGAGGTTCTTATAAGGCCAGGCTTACTAAAAGCAGGAAAAAAGAAAAGAAAAGAAAAGAAAAGAAAAGAAAAGGAACGAACTAACATCATCTGGAAAATTCTCAAGTAAACACCATTGTCGTTTAACTTACACGAGAACAAAACCAGAAGGGCATAATAAAAATTAAAAAGCAAAGATGAGAAGAGTAAAGAGAAACCTGGTCATGGTAGAGGTTTTCGTTGAGAATGTCGTGAAGAGACCAAGAGAAGACGATATCCGTCAGGTCACTGTCTCTTCTCCTCCTGCTGCTCGACCCACCCTCTGCTATGTCCATACCCAACACTCCGTTCGTGCTCCCTCTCAAATCCACCTGAACCCACGTACCAGAATCTTCTCCTTGTTTCTTTCTCCCCTTTCCTTGCCGATCAAAGCACCGAGGAAAGATCACTCTTAAGGTTTCAAGAAACTTTCGAGGCGAAAATTGGGCAAAGCGTGTACCCTCATCATCAGTCCCCTTTTGAACTCCAACAGGGGGAAGGTGAAAAGAAGCAACTCGAGGTCTTCGTCAACCATCCCTGGTTCCACGAAAGGTGCAAGCATCCTTAACGACGAAGAAGCCTCAGAGGGGGAAGGTGAAAAGAAGCAACCCGAGGTCTTCGTCAGCCATCCCGGGGTCCACGAAAGGTGCAAAGACGGGGGGGTCGGTCGTCCTCTTGTCTTCCGTACAGTCTGATGACTTTCTTTAGTGCATAAATGCATGTCAAGCTTTCCACACGTACTAGACCTGTCCACTGTTTTCAGTCCCAAGACGTATCACGAAGTTATATTTTAGGACATGAATGCCTCGTTTATTTCGTAAAAAAATAAAACATTTTATAAATTTTTTTTTTGTAAATAAACATTTATTTCTCTTGTAATAAGAATGAACGAAATTTTTTGTAATCGTTCAAAAAAAATATTTGAATATAATTAATTATTTCAAGTGATATAAATAAATAAATAATTCTCAAGTTATTTATTTTTCACCAAACAAATTAAGCATAAAATTATTTATTGATACTTAAATAATAGTAGATGGAAAAGTAGACGAATCGAATATTCTATTTTTGATGAAGATTATTCAATCACCTTGCTTTTATTTTTGGGTTATTACCCTAAAAAACCCCAAATTGGTACACATGTGACAAATTTACCCCAAACTATTTTTTTGACCACCAAAAACCCAAAATTGGTATACCTTTAATAAATTTACCTCAAACTGATACACTTGTGATAAATTTACCCTCAGTTAGTTTTTGTTAAATTTTACTGTCAAATTATTAAGTTAAATGACATGTGACAATTCACTAGTATACCGATTTTAGATTTTACGCTATGTTTGTCACAATTTACAATTTTTTTTATTTTTTATTTGTGCTATTAATCTAATTTAGCAGAGGGTATATTTGTCACAAATTTACCACTTTGAAGTTTTTTGTGATTTAATAAATTAATTTGGGTAAATTTGTCATAAATGTACCAATTTATGGTTTTTTTATGTTCAGTTGGAATAAATTTGTCACAATGATACTTAGTTTAGGGTTTTTCACACAAAAAATAGTTTGAAATAAATTTATTACATGTGTACTGGTTTTAAATTTTTTAGGGTATTAACTTTTTTATTTTTTGAGCATCTATATTAATATATTATTGAAACTCTTCCAAAGGATCGCCGGAACACTCAACACTTGAAATAATAGATAGCTAGAGACTTTCTTTATCAGGCCTTTGTCATCCAACCATTCGAGGTCTACGAAAGTCAAAAAAAGTCGTCCTCTCGTCTTCCAACGCTGTCTGATGACTTTCTTTATCATTGATTTCCTGCAACCTATGCTTTCTCCGCGTACCAGGCCTTGTCCATTGTTTTCAGTCCCAAACCGTATCATGTCATGTGGATACTAAGGCTCGGTGCAGTACGTAAAATGTGGATATTTTTGAAAATATTTTTAAAAAAAATTATTTATATCACTGACAAAAATGGATGGATGGAAACATTTTCGTCATTAACGAAAATATTCAAATATAAATTGTTGTTGATAATGAAAATATTTTTCATTAATCAATTATTTCAAATGATTATTTTTAGAAAAATATTTTCAAATCATTTATTTTTTGCCAAACAAACGGAATGGAATGTAAGGCTGCGTTTGTTTGTGTTCTTTTTTTTTGTTTTTAAACACTTTTTCTATTTTTTTGTTCCCGGAACAAAAAAGGAATAAACGCGTTTGGGTGCGTTTCTGTTCCTTTTTTGTTCTTTTGTTCTTTAAACAAAAAGAAAAAAAAAACAAGAAACACAAATGAGAAAACACTTTTTTTTTTCTTATTTTCTTGTTCTTTTTCTTTTGGCCGGTCGCCGGCCTCGGCCATGGCCGGCGACCAGCCGACGAGGGCCGGCGGCCTCGCCCGCCCACGGCGAGGCTCGCCGGCCCCGGCGAGGCCGAGGCTCGTCGTAGCCGGGCGAGGGTCGGCCTCGCCATGGCCGGGCGAGCCAAGCTCGCCCGATCCGGCGAGGCCGACCTCGTGCCGGCCCGGGCGAGCTCGATCTCGCCCGACGGGGCAAGGCCGAGCTCGCCCGGGGCCGCCGAGCTCGATCTCGCCCAGATCCGGCGAGGCCGACCTCGCCTAGCGGCCGGCGAGCCTCGGCCTCGCCCGGCAAAGGGCCGGCGAGGCCGCGCCGCGCCCGCCGCCGGCCCGGGCGAGCTCGGCCTCGCCGGATCAAGGTGAGGCCGACCCTCGCCGGCCGGTCGCCGGCCATGGCCGAGGCCGGCGACCGGCCAAAAGAAAAAAATAAAAAAGGAAAAAGAAAAATAGAAAAAATAAAAGAAATAAAAAAATTATCCAAATTTACCAAACATGTTTCGTTTATTTTTTATTCCCGAACAAGTTTACCAAACACGTTTTTTATTCAAAAATTATTCCCCGACAAACACTTTTTTCTATTTCTTCCCTGGAACAATTTTTAAATAAACACAAACAAACGCGCCCTAAGGGGCTGCATGGTAATGTTTCTGCTCTTTTTTTGTTCCAGGAAACAGAAATAAAAAAAAAAAGTTTATGTTCCGGGGAACAATTTTTTATCAGAAAAATGCGTTTGGTAAATTTGTTCCGGAAATAAAAAATGAATAGAAACACTTTTGGTAAATTTTATTCTTTTTTTGTTTCTTTTAATTTTTATTTTATTTTTCATTTTTTCCTTTATTTTTTATTTTTTCTTCTTTCGGCCATCCCGCCTCCGGCGACCGGCCGACGGGGCGGGCGACGCTCCGGCGAGGTCGCCGACCCTCAACGGCGTTGCCGGCTAAGAAAAAAGAAGAAGAAAAGAGAAAAGAGAGAAGAATAAGTGTTTCTTCAAAATTGTTTCTGGAACAAGAAGTAAGTTTTTTTTTGTTTCTTTTTTTTGTTTCAATTTTGTTCCAGGAACAAAAAAACAAAAAAATTGTTTAGAAACAGAAACAAGAAGTGTTTCCATGCGGGCCCTAAAATTACTCAAGCATTTGTATTGATACATCATTGAAAACTCATTTAAAGGATCATCTGAAATCTCGACACTTAAAATTGTGCATAGTAAGAGACGCTTTCTCCTCAGTAAGGTCTTTCGATTATGTGCATCCAAATTCGTCAAAAGCAAAACCAAAAGAAATGTCTGCGAATTTAGATCACTAAGGGGACGGTCAATCTGATTCTCCAATTTCTCATTCTCAGAAAGATCAAACAATAGTAAAAAAAAAGTCATGATGGGTCAACAACACCAGTACACAGAATGTGATATGATGCATTTCTCAATCAAACAATTTCCTCGCTCAAAACTAGGAACTAGATATAGAATCACCAATCAACCTGCAGCGACCACGATAGAGACGAACGACACGACCGACCAAACATGCGTCGGGTTCTTGTCCTCGGGAAAGTACTCACTTAGAACTCCAACCTCATAAACGTCCTCACGCACGGCCCCTGGAGCCTGCCCATGACGTACGAGTCCCTCCCGAAGCACTTGGGGAGGAAGGAGTTCTCGTTGCCAAGATTCTGCCTCACGATGTCCCCGCAACCCTTGGCTAACACCACGCTCATCTCTGCCGCTCCTTTCGTGAATTCCTTCGCATGCTCCACCGCATTCCTGATCTCTCCGACACTACCATCTCCAAATTCAATCATTTTTTTTAAAAATTAAAACAATATCCCCATGAGTTTGTTAGGGAAATCCCTTATGATGTTTTGAAGATGACAAAATAAATCAAATGCTACTAACATGTTTGATGGTTGAGTAATAGACCATGCAGATGATAAAACATCTAAAGGATTTTATCAAAGTCAGAAGATGACCAGAAGACTGAACGTAACATATGTCCAGAGTATATTCTGAAGATTTCCAGACTTTTGTGTCAAAGTCTGAAGACTGCCAGACTCAAGACTCATATTGTAAAGTCTACAGACTCAGATTGTAAAGTCTCAAGACTCATATCGTAAAGTCTACAGACTCAGACTTTACATCCAGATTCGATGAATCGTAACTCAAGCCCAATCATACAACGGCTAGTGATCTGGTTTGGATTCCACATCAAGATTGATTTGATTGATTCAATCTAATTGATTGACGATTGGATCTTGAAGATAAGAATTTTCTATACGAAGAAGCTTTACTTATGGAAACCAAGATTTCGTTTGTATGGGCGATCGGAATCAATTTGGGATTCTGCCTTTGTCACTCAACGGCTACCAAATCTTCTAAATACGTGCTGTCCAATGGGTATATTGGAAGACGATTCTCCGGATACTGTCCAACGGGTAGTTTGGAAGTGGAGGAGTATTTAAGGAGATCATGGACCGATGAGCAAGTAAGAGACGGAGCGTAGAATTTATAATTCCAAAGTGTGAGCGACTTTTGATCATATACTTGTCTCTTGAGAGCTTAAACGTTTGTAATCGTGAGAGAAATACCAAAAGAGTGTCTTAGTGAGATAGTGTGATCTACTACTAAGTTTTTGCACTCGAAGTTGTAATCTCTTGTTGATTGCATAGTGGAATCCAGCCAAGAAGGCTGTTAGCGTGGGAGAGTGGACGTAGGCTTGGATTAAGCCGAACCACTATAAATCTTGTGTTCTTATTCTCTTCCCTAACTCATTTATTTTGTTCATACTAGCACTCTCAATTGGTATCAGAGCCAAGTGCTCGGTTTATAAAAGTGTTTTTACTTTTGAGCTAAAGATTCTTTATGGCTAGTATATTGGCACTAGGTCTTATGGAAGGGCAAAGCAATACAAGGCCACCATATTTCGATGGAAGAAAATACAAGCAGAATGGCCAGAAAAGAACAAAAAAAGAGAAGATGATGAGCAAGAAAATTTATGCTTGATGGAACATTCAGAATCTGAGTCTGACTCAGACACAGACTCAGAATCAGAGTCTGACTCTAGCACAGACTCAGAATCCGATGAGGAAATCAAGAGGGAGAAATCAAATCCAAAAGAAAAGGAAAAGAATCGTGATCATCTCAAAAAGGCAACAAATTGAGGGGGAGCTTTGATCAATTATGGAAAAATCTTTTTGGATTGATCGTGATCTTATTATGAATGGAATGAAAGGTAAATGTGTCAGATTTTATTCTAAAAAATCCGGTTAATGCATCTTTTATTACCTTTTGTCATTAACAAATATTTCATTGATATTATCATTTTATTATGACAAAAATGGTACGTGAATTTCATAATGCATCCGTGATTTTTATTGGATATTTGCTGATATATATGATCGAAGTGAGCTATATTGCATATCTTTAATATTCGATTTACCTTATAAAAGCTGATTTTTGGAAATTGTGATTCATGCAAAATATTTGTTATCATTCTCTACGTGAATCCATTATTATCGCTTTTTGATTATGACAAAAAAATGGGAGAAGAGATGAATATGCATATGTGCTGATTGGTTTGATATTATTGCATAATATTGAGCTGCGATTATTTTTCTATATATTCTTATGCTCAATTTATTTGCTATCTTCTGATATCCTTTGATTTAAAAAGTATGTTTACAAATCTGCATATTCAGAGATTGTTTTGTCATCATAAAAAAGGGGGAGATTGTTAGGGAAATCCCTTATGATGTTTTGAAGATGACAAAATAAATCAAAGGCTACTAACATGTTTGATGTTTGAGTAATAGACCATGCAGATGATAAAACATCTAAAGGATTTTATCAAAGTCAGAAGATGACCAGAAGACTGAACGTAACATATGTCCAGAGTATATTCTGAAGATTTCCAGACTTCTGTGTCAAAGTCTGAAGACTGCCAGACTCAAGACTCATATTGTAAAGTCTACAGACTCAGATTGTAAAGTCTACAGACCCAGATTGTAAAGTCTCAAGACTCATATCGTAAAGTCTACAGACTCAGACTTTACATCCAGATTCGATGAATCGTAACTCAAGCCCAATCATACAACGGTTAGTGATCTGGTTTGGATTCCACATCAAGATTGATTTGATTGATTCAATCTAATTGATTGACGATTGGATCTTGAAGACAAGAATTTTCTGTACGAAGAAGCTTTACTTATGGAAACCAAGATTTCGTTTGTATGGGCGATCGGAATCAATTTGGGATTCTGCCTTTGTCACTCAACGGCTACCAAATCTTCTAAATACAGAGCTGTCCAATGGGTATATTGGAAGACGATTCTCCGGGATACTGTCCAACGGGTAGTTTGGAAGTGGAGGAGTATTTAAGGAGATCATGGACCGATGAGCAAGTAAGAGACGGAGCGTAGAATTTATAATTCCAAAGTCTGAGCGACTTTTGATCATATACTTGTCTCTTGAGAGCTTAAACGTTTGTAATCGTGAGAGAAATACCAAAAGAGTGTCTTAGTGAGATAGTGTGATCTACTACTAAGTGTTTGCACTCGAAATTGTAATCTCTTGTTGATTGCATAGTGGAATCCAGCCAAGAAGGCTGTTAGCGTGGGAGAGTGGACGTAGGCTTGGATTAAGCCGAACCACTATAAATCTTGTGTTCTTATTCTCTTCCCTAACTCATTTATTTTGTTCATACTAACACTCTCAGAGTTCACATAATCCGCAGCCATTTAGACAAATCTAGAATGTGACTCCTCGCGGCAGTAAAAATAAAGAATTGAAAATTGGGCCATACCTCCGGAAGTACCTCCTACTTGATATGGATCCGAAATGCCAATCAGCGAAAGAGATGAAAATGTGTCTTCAGAAAAGTGAATCCATCATGTATCGATGTAAGCCTCGGCCATCTCACGCATCTTTGTGAGGACCATGAATAAGATTTCCTCTGCAGCAAACTGCCTCTCTTCACCCTTGTGATTGACAGCCCTTGCAAATGATGACAATCATGGGCGTGAGGCCGGGACCAGCAATGACCTTGGACGGCCAGTGCCTCTTGTTACTCTGGACCGAAGGATCGCTGAATCTCCTCCGGAACAGCCGACTCGCATCGAAGATGGTGTTGGTGGGATTCATGGCAACCTGGTTCTTGGCAGCGTCGCCAGTCGGTTTCTCTCATTTTCCGGCTATCGATTCTTCTGTATGCGCATCCACACCCCTTGGACATCTCTCTCCGACCATCACCATGGACGGACATGGGAATACTACAAGATACAGAGAAACAAAGAATGACAAAATATAATATAAAAAAATGTGCTCAGATTTTCGGTCTCAACAACAATGAAACGTAAGCAAAAATGAGTCTACACAGTAATGAGATTATTAAACCTCATCACATCCTCAGATTTACACCAAAATTGCAAATTACTTCGCATGGATGTCTAAAGGGCATTTTGACAAACCATTCCATGCGGTTGTCGAGGAGATATTCACAGGTACCGTCAATAGTCCAGTTAGCGCAAGGAAACTCTGGGCAACGTTGCTTGTGAAGGTGAGCAACGTGTACGGAGTTTTGGATTCGAACAACTCGCTTTGAGTCTCCAAGACCAAGGACAGGACCGAACAGGGCATCCTTGTGACGGATGAGTGAACAGAGACGATACGCACCCCAAGGAAGGCAACAATTGGCAATTAAGAGGTGGGAGGAGTTTGGCGGTGATCACTGAGAAAGCCACTAGAGAATTCTTGAAAAATCCTTTCTCATCAAATGCCTCTGCCCTTTTTGCTCTGTTAACGTGGCCTGTTGGGTAGTTCCTTCAACGCCTTCTTTGCAGATCACGCTTGGCTTCTTTGCATCTCTTGAGTCACATGTCTTGATTCATAACCTTCATCAACTTGACTCCATTATTGCAAAATAAATCCTTAAAATTGTTGGGAAAATATGATTCTGAATTGGGTAGAATAATGAAGTTGAATCTTTAGAGTAATTAAGTCGAACTTTAAGACATGATATTATTTTTTTTAAGGATTTATTCGTCACACATTATTACTAATAGTCATCAGCAAATTTTGTTCATGATACAATAGAATCTTAAATGAAAATAGTAAATAGCAATTCTAGTATATTTTTAGGATCTCTCTACGAAACAATTGAAGAGATGATTGTATATTCTTTCGAAAGAAAATAAAAAAAAAATGGAAGAAAAAGATTCTAATCGAATAGACATGGTACCTCTTCATTTGTTTTACAAACAAACTATCAACTTTGTTTTGCACCTTCGGTTCATCTATAGTTGGTAGGACTTGTCATCATCGCGCAAAGTGACATGACTATGGGGCACCGACTTGCTTCACAAGGGTAGGCGCTGTGGTACTAAATGCTTCGTCGCAAGGCATCATGCGATGACAGAGTTGCCTTGCCTCTAACCAGCAAGGGCCGTCTTCTAGTCTGCTAGGGCCGAGTGGTGATATCTCTTACTGCACAATTGCATGAAAAGCTTTCAGGCTTACTCGTCATTCAACATTTCGGTGAATTCAGGTCTCCTTTTCTGAACCAGCACGTCCGATTCAGGCTAACAATTACAAAAGAAAAAGGATTAGGAAAAGGAAAGGCAGGCAAACATCTTGATTTCTTGCAACCTAAGCTTTCTACACGTTCTATGACCGTCCATCTGAATCAGATGATCATGGCAAAAGCAAAGTTACTTTTCAAGAAATTATAACTATTTTTTGATATCGAAATGGTAATTAGATCGAAAAATGATGAGTTTTAATCAGAAATCTATGAAGAACATGGACTTTTGCCCTATGATAAAGATTATTTAATCACTTCGTTTTTAATTTAAAACGTCTGTATCAATATATTATGGCAAAAACTATGGATGGTTGAAGAAATCTCAACAAAGTGAAACACCATCAAACATGGTTGGTTTTTAGTTTATGGAATCGGAAATTGACTCAACTGGTTCTAGAATCGGGTTGACCAGTCTTAGCTGATTCTTAAGGCTGTGCATGGTAATATTTCTGTTTCTCTCAATTTCTGTTCTTTTGTTTTCCGAAACAAAAAAAGAATAGAAACCTATTTGGTAACGCCAAGATATTTTTCTATTCCGGGGAATAGAAAGTTAGCCTAGTAATAGATTTGGAGCAGAAACGAGAAACAAAAAAAAAAAATGCTACTGTTCCCAAGAACAATTTCTAGAAATAAGTAAAAAAAAATTATTTTGTTTTATTCTTCTCTCTTGCCGCGGCCATCTTCAACCGCCCGAAGCCACCGTTGACCGCTGGCCGTTGCCGCCACCGTCGCTCGTCGCCGCCGGTCGTCGGCCTCTGCCACTGCCTACGCGGGTTGCAACCGCCCGCTACAAGTTGCCGGCCGCTGCCGTTCGCCGCCGGTCGCTGCTTTTAACCGCCGCTAATCGCCCATGATTGCCGGCTGGGCGGCGGCGGCAGTCGGGTGGCGAGCAGCGGCGGCAATGAGTGGTCGATGGCGGGCGACCAGTGGCCGGCAACGAGCGGTCGGTGGCGAGCAACCGGTGGCCGGCAATTGGCAGTGGGCGATGGCGGTCGACAACCAGCAGTTGGCAATCGATGATCCATGAGCAAGAATATAAAACGAATAAATACAAAAAAGAAACTGTTGTGTTACTAAACGCATTTCTATTCTTTTTCTGTTCCAAGAGTATAAATTTTGTGTAGTTATCAAACAGGTTCTTTTACTCAGAAATTGATCTCCAGAATAGAAATAGAAAAGAACTATTTTTGAAAAATAAAACTCTTCCCTAGCCAAGAAGCGTTGTCATGCGCACCCTATAAGTGAGTCCTATTGTAATTATGGTTGATGAATTAACGAAAGCCAATAAATTAGACAAAATAATGTTTTAATTGTCATAACTTGGCATAAATGGACACTTAAGTGCCATAACTTACGAAAGGTACCCTTAAGTACCACATTTTAAGAAAAGTGGGACACCTGAGTGTCATCTCTAGCGAAGCCAGCCGGAAATCATACGTGGCAATTAAATATTAATATTTCTCGCCGAGGTGGCTCGCCGAAGAGCTGAGTCACCTGAATTCACCCAAAACGACGTCGTTTTGGCATAATTTGAAGTTTAATATAATATAAAAATTAATTAAATTTAATTTAAAACAAAATAATAATATAATTTATATTTATTATTATTTTTTAAAAACAGAGGAGGAGGAAGGCAGCCGGCGGTTGAGGGCTGAGCCCTTGCCACCGCCGCCTCCCCATCGTCGCCGGAAGGTGGGGGAGGTTCGGCTAGGGCCGGCAGCCCCAGTTGACCGGCAATGAGGGCCTGCGTGCCCTCATTGTCGGTCGGCTGAGGCCGCTGGCCCATGGCTAGGGCTCGGTGGCCCTAGCCCTCGCCGTCGGTTGCCTCCCTCCTCCTCCTTAGTCGCCGGCTACTTCCCCTCCTCCTCTTTTCCACCCCCTGGGAGATATGGGCGAGGGCTTGCGGCCCTTGTTCGACCAGGCCAAGGACCGCCTACTGGGTGTCGCCTTAGCAGGTAGTGGCCCTTGGCCCAACCGGGCGAGGGCCGCTGACCCTCCCCAGATCTAGGCGAGGGCTTGCCGCCGGTTGGCCGGGATTGGCGGGCCCTAGCCAAGGCTCAACGACCCCAGCCGACCCTCCCCCCTCCGTCGCCGGCCCTTCTCGGCGACGGCAGGGAGGCCCTCAACCGCCTCCCACCTTTTATTATTATTTTTTTAATTTTAAGTATTTTAACTAAATTTAATTTTCAATTTAATTTAATTAATTTTTATATTATTTTTTTACCACGTCAGCCCAAAATGATGCTGTTTTTGCATTATTTGGCCATGTAAGAGTGCAAAACAATGTCGTTTTGCACTTGCTTCATTGGAAAAATGCAACGTATGTAATTTAGCCAGATTTTGTTCGGATTGGCATTCAAGTGATCCATTTTGCTCCGATTTTGGCACTTAAGTGTACATTTCGTAAGTTATGGCACTTAAGTATCATTTTCTGCCAAGTTATGGCACTCTAGGGGTCCACGTTTATAATAAATTAAGATACCTCTTTTCAGTTCACGTATCTCTTGTATTCATGAATTTCATAAACATTTTTATTCACGTATCTATTGAATTCATGAATTTCCTAGATTCATATATATTTTAGTTCATGTATTTATTGAGTTCACGAATCTCTTGAATTCATGTGTCTCTAAATACATGAATCTCTTAGATTCACGTATCTCTTGATGCATGAATTTCGTGGATACATGTGTCTATTTAATTCATGTATCTCTTCTGTACATGAACTAAAAATCTCTGTAAATAGATAGGAGTATAGAGTTTCATTAAGTTTTTGGTTTTGGTTTTTCCAACTCGATTCCAAAAAGGCTTTGACCTTTTATACTCTTCTGATTTCTCTGAATGTGTTGGTTCAATTGAACGGTTCGACTGAGTCCTATTTGCATAGTACTACTTCAAACAGGTTTAAGGTGTTGTATCTTGGGAGGCATAGTTCATGAATCTGCGGAGCACCATTGGCAGGAACTAATCACCTTAAAGAGATTCGGATATCTGTACCTCACCTCTAATTTTATGTTATGATTACAACAAACAGTTTGTTTTCTTTGGATTGTATTCCAACAATATTGGATTAATTTCCAACATTCTTAAGGCGATTAGCTCACTCACTGTTTGTTGTTCCTGTCATATTATTGAGATGACTGAAAACAATCAAGTACCCTTCAATGTCCCAAATGTTTCAAGAGACGTTCCTATGATCGATTTGACTGTTGCTATGGAAGATGTTCAACCCTTAGGGTTTGAATTTGTAGTAGCCAATGCTACGAGCCCTTGGGCTAACACCAATTCTGGTGGTGCGGGTACAAGTCATACGATTGGTATGCTCGGGACTGTTTTTCAGAATAGTATAGGCCAAATGGCTTTGGGCTCTGTTTCTAGAGGGATGGTTCAACGAACCTTGCCTACTGTCACCTCTAGTTATAGCAAATGAGAAATCAGAGAAATTCACCAGAGTGGGTTTTAAACAGTGGTAGCAGAAGATATTCTTCTATTTGGCTATGCTCAAGCTGACGAAATATTTATCGGAGGTGTGCCCGATAATTAGTCAAAATGAGCAAGATGTCATGACACTCGGTGCATTGGAGGCTTGGAAGCATGGAGACTTCTTATGCCGAAATTATATCATTAATTGTTTAGTAAATTCTCTTTATAATGTTTATTATAATATTAAATCTACTAAACAGTTATGGGAGTCCTTAGAAATGAAATACAAGATTGAGGACGCTGGCACCAAGAAATTTGTGGTTGCCAAATTCTTGGACTACAAGATGGTGGATTCTAAATCTGTCATGAGTCAGATTCAAGAATTACAAACAATTCTGAGTGACATCTATGTTGAGGGAATGATACTTAGTGAATCATTCCAAGTGGCGGCTATGATTGAAAAACTACCTCTAGACTGGTCAGATTTCAAAAATTATTTGAAGCATAAACGGAAGGAGATGAGCCTAGAAAATCTAATTCTGCGCCTCAGAATTGAGGAGGAAAATAGAAGGAGTGCGAACCCTTCTTCTGAGCCAAAGGCCAACATTGTGGAATCTTCCAAATTCAAGTAAGATAGAAAAAAGGGAGATGTCTTTTCAAGGAAAATGCAAGCAGAAGGAACAGTTACAGAAATTCTAAGGGACGTGTTTTATATGCAACAAACCTGGCCATCGTGCTAAGGATTGCAAGAAGCGCCCGAAAAAAGGCAAAACCAATGGTGCAACCCAGCAACTGAGTTTGACACAACATGACAATATTGAGAGACTGTCTACTATGGTAATGTCCGAAACATCTTTAGTGTCGAACACTAATGGCTGGTGGCTAGACACAGATGCCACAAATCACATATGTGTAGATAAACACATGTTCTCATATTATGAGAAAGCTGAAGAAGATGAAAAGCTTTATATGGCTAACTCTGCATCAGCAAAGATTGTCGAAAGAGGAAAGGTGATCTTGAAGTTTACATCTGACAAGGAGGTTGCCCTACTGAATGTGCTGCATAAACCAGAGATTCGAAAAAACCTAATCTTCGGCCCTATACTTGTCAATAAGGGTTTCAAAATTGTATTTGAATATGACAAGGTTGTACTTTCAAAATGAGGGATGTATGTAGGAAAATGGTATTTGTGTAATGAGCTATTTAAAGCCAATGTGGCTATCATTGATGTAAACTCGAATTATGTGTACCCAAAGACTATTAATAAAGAAAAGTCTTTAGTTTACACCGTTGTGTCTCCTTATCTATGGGATGGTAAATTATGACATGTAAATTATGGTATAATGAAGAGAATAGCAAACTTGGGGTTAATTCCAAGATTTGAGTTGGATACCCGTTACAAGTGTGAGACTTGTGTTGATACCAAATTTACCAAGAAACTTTTCAAATCCATTGAAAGAACAAGTGAACCTTTACAATTAATTCATAGTGATCTATGTGATTTAAAGTTTGTAGAAAGTAGAGGTGGAAAGAAGTACTTCATCACATTTGTGGATGATTGTAATAGATTTTGCCATGTTTCTTTAGTAACTGGTAAAAATGAGACTATAAGCATGTTTGTCAAGTATAAAAATGAAGTTGAAAACCAACTTGATAAACAAATCAAAGTGCTTAGGTCTGATACAGGTAGAGAATACAATTAATCAATTTCAAAGAGTTTTGTGCTAGTTTTGGAATAATTCTCCAAACAACTGCACCTTATACTCCATAACAAAATGGATTGCTGAACGATTGAACATGACACTAAAGGAGATGGCTAACGCCATGCTTTAGAGTTTAGGTTTAGCTCATAACTTGTGGGTGGAGGTAGTTTTAACTGTAAATTATATTCTTAATAAAATACCTCACAAAAAGACAAGTAAAACTCCTTACGAGTTATGGAATGGAAAGTTGTCATCCTACAAATTTCTAAAAGTGTGAGGGTGCATAATGTGATTTATAACGATAAGTCTAGATACATTCGTCGTAGACACAATACCGTAAGGCAATTGCTCTCAAATGGAATAATTTCTTTAGACTTTGTAAAGTCAAAGGAAAATATTGCGGATCCGCTAAAAAAAGGTTTGTCAAGAGAGTAGATAAACTACGAATCGAGAGGAATGAGTTTAAGAGCCTTAACCCAATAAAAAGATTCTAGGGTGGAAACCTAACCTATGTGATTGGAGATCCCATGGTCTAGGTTCAATAGGACAACACAAATTTTGGAAACTCTAGTGTAAGTACCATCTCCCATTCCTATGATACAACAATGCTTTCCTACAACGTTATTAAAGGTATGCTATGCGTTTAATGATTCATATAACTTGGAATATAACATCTAAGTAAGATATGGTAGGATATCTCTAATAGGAATGCACCTATATGCGTGGAGCTGGCCAACTTTATGAAAATTTTTGAAGGCTAGATTTTCTAAAGCACGCATGAATCCTGAGAGGTTCAAGGCCGAAAGAACGAATACAATTGAGAACCAATCTTAAATTGGAAATACTCTGTGTGAGGTTTATTGTCGAGACTTACACAAACAACTAGCGATTTAAGGCTTAGTCCATCGACTAGTTAAGTAAGTCCGATAGGCTTTCACTAAACAACGTTCAAAGCGAAAGCTACCTATCTTGATGCGGTGTATTTCAACAGACATGCTCAGATTCCTTCGAGTCAAAAATGTTTTGTTGATCAATTAATGTGGGGGATTGTGGTTAATGGATCAACGAAAGCCAATAAATTAATATACGTTTTTATGTTTATGTATCTCTTGTATTCATGAATTTTATAAACATTTCTATTCATGTATCTATTGAATTCATGAATTTTCTAGATTCATGTATCTTTTAGTTCATATATTTATTGAGTTCATGAATATTTTGAATTCATGTGTCTCTGGATATTGAATCTCTTGGATTCACGTATCTCTTGATTCATGAATTTCGTGGATACATGCGTCTATTTAATGCATGTATCCCTTATGTACATGAACTAAAAAACTCTATAAATAAATAGGAGCATAGAGCTTCATTAAGTTTTTGGTTTTGGTTTTTTCGACTTGATTCCAAAACGGCTTTGATATACTTTTCTACTCTTTTGATTTCTCTAAATGTAATCGAACGGTTCGACTGAGTCCTGTTTATATAGTGCTAATTCAAATAGATTCAAGGTGTTGTATCTTGAGAGACATAGTTTGTGAATCTATGGAGCACCATCGGCAGGAACTAATCGCCTTAAGAAGATTCGGATATCCATACCTCATCTCCAATTTTATATTCTAATTACATCAAACAGTTTGTTTTCTCTCGATATTCCAACAATATTGGATTAATTTCCAACAAGTCCAAGAATCAATGGATATTTATTTCTTTTTTCCTTCTATCATCTCGATGCTCTACGCAGATATCAATGTTTCTTTAGTTTGGGTGTTCCGCAAATCTCATATTTGCAATTAAATATCCTTTTTCAAATGAACAAGGTTCTGAGCACCGTGTATTTCAGCTGATCCAAGGACAAATCTCGTTGCACAAGCCATTTCCGTCCAATAAAGGATCCTGTGGCTTGGAAGTTTTTTTGGATTTTATTTTTTCTATTAGTTTCCTTGGTTGGTCAAAAAGGAAGTAAAGTTGGGAGAAAGATATCAATACGTGGATTCACCCAATGACAGATGGGATATTATTTTTTCTAGCTACTCGTCACGGTAAGAAATGGTTTAGCTAATTGAGAGGCTATTAGGGTTCTAAAGCTTCTACCCTAATCATCTTTACTCCCTAAGAGAAAAAAGAATAGTAAAAAATAAAAAAATATCAATCCAATTTGGTGTATTTGATTTCGCTTCTGAAATTGGGAATTGGAACAATTATTATCCATTCCATATTGTTGCAACTGGGAACCACCTAAAACTAGCAATTTCATTTCAGTTCTTAGGTTAGGATTTGACCGATGCTCACCCCTATAGAGTTCATTATTGTGTGAAAAATTAATAATTTAAACTATATATATTTTTTAAAAACTAACTGTTTTTATATATATAAAAAATACCCAGCAGAAAATGTTTTTATTATCAATAATAATTTATATCCACGTGTCTTTATTGATAGCATAAATATTTATCCTTCACTTTTTTACAAACAATACAACTGATATATATTAAATCGTTGATTTTTGGCCCAGAAAAATCCCAATGCACTTATGTTAAGTGACATGTGGTAATTGACTTATATTACAGTTTGGAGTTTAATCCTCTATTTATTATAGATGTACCAATTTGTGATTTTTTTATAGTATTAATCCAATTTAATAAAAACTAACAGATGATAAAGTTGTCATAAATGTATCAGTTTAGGGTTTTTGGTTGTGAAAAAATTATTTTAGGTAAATTTATCACAAATATACCAGATTAAAATTTCTGTTAAGTTTTATTATTTAATTGCTGAGTTAAGTGATACGTGGTAGTTAAAAGTGTTTTAGTTTGGAGTTTTACCCTCCGTTATCACAGATATACTTTTCGTGGTATTAAGCCAATTTAATAGAAACTAATAAATGATAAATTTGTCATAAATACAGCGGTTTGTGATTTGTGGTTGTCAAAAAATTATTTTAGTGTAAATTTATTATAAGTGTACCAGTTCATAGTTTTTGGTAATCAAAAAATTAATTTTGGATAAATTTATCATAAATGTATCAGTTTAGGGTTTTTGAAAGATATGGTACATTGTAAAAGCTATCGAGCATCAATAATTCATTAGCCAATGGTTGGCTACAAATTCTCGTTATTTTGGCATAACGTTACCGTGAATTTTTGCCAAAAAGAATCAAACCGTAGCTCCTTGACTCTCAAATTATTTAGGGTAGTTACATTTTGGCCCGTGTGGTATTGGAGGAAGTCAATTCTGATCTTACTTTATTTGGTTACAAGTTGGAATCTATCCTACTCTACGGCCACAATTTAAGTTCTACCGTCGAATTTCCGTTCGGAGTTTGCCAGAAAGTGCTAAGTCGGCACTGCCTATGTTGACATGTGGGCCGTACATGTACAAATTACAGTTGTAGTTTCATACTTATACGAAAGATCAATTTTAGTCCATGTAATTTATTTTATTGACAAAACAAATCCCCATTTTTATTTTCTAATGAGTACTTAATTATTTTCATCGTATTCATCCAAACCTAATGAAAACGTCAAATCGAGACCAAGTGTCAATTAGTGATTCTTACGTTTGCAAATATACTTGATTAGATCGACCGCCCATTAAGATCGTTTTTACTATATGCAACAACATCTTTATTTCCGTTCAAATTCGTATGGACATATTGAGGACTAGTTTCATAAAGACTTAGACTGACTTTCAAATCTTCTAACCACTATTTTGACTGTCTATTAAGCGGTCAAAATCATTAAAGTGTCTCTAATAATATTAAGTGGTACCAGTATAAACTATAAAGATTTGCGCACATACATATCATAAACTAAATTTGAGCATTATAGAAAGTATGCAGATTTAAATTGTAATTTTTTATTTGGAGACTTACACCCGTAGGAGCTACGAGACAGTAACTAGTGCTATCTCAGCAATTTCTGACGAATTTTGATAGGAAATTTTGATGGAATGACTTTGATTGTCGTCGAAGTATAATCCAAGAATTAGACTCGTAACCAAACGAAGGATAAGGACGAAAATTGAATTCCCCCAACACTATAGGGACAGAAAATGTAACTACCCTGTTTTTTTTTTTTTTTTTTTAAATTGAGTAAAAGTTGGTCAAATTGGATCTCTTACGAATAAATGGAATGAATGAAACTACATAGGGACAAAAAATGTATTTCCCCGTTTTTTAAAATTGAGTTCAGGTGGGTCAAGTTGGATCTCTTACAAATAAACAGACTTAATGAAACATAAGTCGGTTTTTATGTACTAGATTAAGAATCTAGGATGATTTTTCTTTCCCAATTCAATTTGGGTACATTGATTATAACTAAAATGTGTAATTTCACACTTAATTAGAGCACAAAGTTCATGTCATTAATCTCTTGAGCCCTCACGTTCTTCTTTATTAAGATAGCGACAGTTCCTTTTCTTATATTCTTTCATTAATAATTAATAAAATTGTCATTTTCAGCCGTTAGTCCAATGGAAATCGTTAAGATAGGTTACATAATTTACATTCACTTATTTCTTTTGACACGTGGTTCTCCACATTTTGACAATTAAATCGATTTTTCTCTTATATTTAATAATCGGTAAGTAAATAAGATGCATTTTCTTTCTCATTCTTTAACTGCATTTGAGCTATCACGAGGCATGAGAGAATTAAAAGTTCAGAGAGGTGAAAAAGAAGGAACAACAATTGCAGTCAAGTAAGGAGCAGTACATTTTCATGACTATTCACTGCTAGAACTTCAGGAAATTTATAGAGTAAGGACCTTCCTGTCTGGGAAATCTGTTTCACTTCAATCCTAAGAACAGTTATACTAAAAAGTTCCACATGTATATACAAGAAGGTGGATTAGTTGTAGATTATAACGCACAATTTTCAATCAAAAAACATCATATAGGACAATGAAGAGGGATTCATCTCTTCCCACTCCCTTTCTATTTTGCTTACCTCTCGACTTGCAATTGCGCTTGTTCTTGTTCCTGTTTTCCACGCCAGGAAACCAAGCACCGCCCCAGCCCCGAGGGCCATTAACCAGCGCCTAACGACAGGCTGCCCATCCCTCTTCACATCATTGGTTTTTTGAGCTTTCACTGGAGCAGAATTGTGTCCTTCGCATTCATGCTCCAAAGACAACGTGTTTGCACTGACCATATGCACAACTGGTGCTGGAACACCGTTGGAAGATGAAGAGGAATCCTCGGAAACTTCAGTCTGATCTTGCAACTTGCAAGAGCTCACAGTGCTTCCATCTCTGGGGAATAAAACTTTCATAATCTCTTCCTTGCATTTGTTTGATTTCAAGTCTAAAATGATGGCATGTGGACACAACAAATTGGAACAATCTGCAGCGAAATTGGTAATTACGAGGGGATCGTCAACTTTTTTGAATGCTTCGGCGAGAACACCAACTGAAGTTTTCTGAAAGTTCCTCTTCTGGCAATGTGAGAGAATACAAAGAAACTCTGGAGGTAATTGCTCAGAAATCCAACTCTTACCCAGCAAATCATTGAGAAAGTATGGACTGATGCCAAAATTCAAGTGAAGCAAACAAACCAACAGAACCAACTTCAAGACCAACAGCGGGTAGTACTCCATCACGTTTAGTTTTGATCTTTTGATCCATTCTCTGGTTTCTTCCTCATTGCAAAGCAGCTGCCTAATAGTGCTAGTAACGAACCCAATGATGGGCTCCAAGCAATTTCTCAGGTTGAAACTGAGGCTGCGCCTTCCTAAACCTTCATGGCAGATTAGCCATTCAACTAGAGAAGACTTGGTAGCATAAAACTGCCCTTTGGAACAAGAAAACAAAATCAAAAGTCGTTCCAACAGATACAAAAAGCAAATTGGTGTTATGGACTTTCTTTCAGTCCAATTAGCATTGCAAGTATCTGCCAAAGCTCGATAAAGGTTCCAAGCCAAAGAGATTTCCACGGGTCCATCGCTAGCCTGAGGAAGCTCTGATGGTACGTCCTGACAAATGCATTCCATGAATGCCTCCCATGACGTATTTCCTTTAAATGATTCTGCAATTTTCCTGTACAAATCATCATCGAGCATTCCAGACCCAAGAACCAAAGTCGCAAGCTCACCCATCTTCCCATGTGAAAAATCCTTCTTCGAAATTATCAGGTTTATTGTTCTTCTAAGTAAAAGGCGAGAAGCCTGACTTCCTCTTAGAGATATCATATTCTCTGCTGGTGATAGTCGCCAGTCAAGAGGAAACATGTGACCAAAGTACCTCCTACAGGATGTGTCGATGAAACCCTCCAGTGCCCCGCTATCCCGGAAGGAGGGATTGGGACAATCGAGTTCTTGAAGGAACTTTGCAACCTCATGTAAGAGAACAAGACATCTGCTTTGCCAGAAGTTCGATAGAGAACTCTTTGCCAAAAACAGATAAAGTGCATCCAATTTGTCCAGGAGCTCCATACCAAGAGAAGTAAGCTCAGAATACCAATACTTTTGAGCAGCAGAGACCAATTGTCGAAGCTCCAAAGCAACCAATTGTCCATTTCTTCGAAGAATTCTTTCGTCTATGTTTCTAACCCAATCAGCATCTGGGTTTAGAAGGTGATAAGTTCCTTGCATGTTGGTCCGTTGCTCCAGAACACCAAAGTAATTCAAACAGAACTCCCAAAAGCACCTATTTTCCATTTCCTCAACCATCTCCACACATTCTACACACTTTATAATTCTAACGATCTTCTCTCTCCAAAGATTCCAAAAGCACACCAATGAGTCAATGGAAATCTGATTCCCCAGGATCCGTGGTTCAGAATACTCCATTGGGTCGACAAGCCAATCATATTCCCAAAAAAAATTAGAGATATTTTGACGAAGATGGAAGTCCAGAATATTTCGAGCACATAGTATTTCACCTCTGACACTTCCATTTCTCCTGAAAGCACTAAAACATTCTTTCAATTCAGCCAGGCTGCTCTGTTTGTTTAGCAGAATGCTTGATTCTACAGAAACATATTCGTAGAAGGCAATAGGCTCGGACTTTGCAAGATGTCTGGCTTTTGCTACCAGCTCCTCCTTTTGTGCAAACTGCTTCAAGGGCCACCCTTTGCTTCCAGGAGCCCAAAGGGAATAGAATAACACGTACCACAGGATATTCATTGACGCTTCTTTGTTTTGTCCACTCTTTCCAAGTAGATCAGCCTCGCGAAGGATGTCACCTTTCATCCTCACAATCTTTGCTGCCACCGAAAAGTTACCATAGTCTTCCTCCAAACTGATAAGCTCATCAAGGCATCCTAGCCTCTTGAGTAAGTTTCGCATTGAATCAATGCAACGAAAAGCCTTCACATACTTCATCATGGCCCTGTAGTCTCCGAGGTCATAGTGATGAAGGGCACAACTCTCTAAAAAGTCTTGTTCCAATTTCTCTATTTCTTTACTTTTCTTTACTATTCCCCTGTCCTCATTTCCCAGCCTTCTCCAATTCCCAATATATTGCAGACCCATTTCAAAGAGTTCTCCTTTGGCACAATTGGACAAGCACTTGGAGAAAAAATTTCCCCTTGCGTATGCCTCCGCTGCACGACTGTAGTGCCCAGCCAGAGAAAAACACTCTCCCGCTTTCTGCAAAGCAGATTCTCCACATTTTTCCATAAATATACTACCTGTTGAAGCACAAAATTTTTTAATGTTAGTCCCATTTCTAGTGTCCTGATCTTCGCATCAGATTTAATAACTTCACGATGTTTAGAAGATAAAAATTAGCAGAGGGACATTTGGAAGTTGCCAGAGATGCTCTTGCACAGCTCAACCATATTGTCCGATGTCAAGATACAAAACAAGATCAACGTCCAGAGGTGACTACAATACCAAGAAGTTGCTGATAAACCATAGTATATATGGAGTATTCAACTGATAGCCACGGCTTTTCTAACCTTATGGGTGTGGTCAGTCAGTGTTAAGAACTTTGCAGCTCAAATTTTTCCAAGCTCATAAGAGTGCAGAGGCGTGTTGTCATATATAAAATAATCAACTTCTCAAAGCGAAGGAATAATCATGAAGTCAACGTTATTTGCAGCTGCTCGAATCACCAAAACCATTTGGGAAAAACAAGTAAGACTGAATATCTTTTGTTGGAAATTTTGAGAAAGAACATTTGATCATATGAATAAACAAGAGGGTACCATGCATGTAAAAACTATTAATAAGAGGATAATTGAGATCAATGTCAAACTACATCGTTCTTAGGCAGCTTTGACATAACTACGACGAGGAGAAATATAAAGAAGCAGCATAAAGCGTATAAATTGTCCATCTTATCATTTTGAAAGAAATTGAAAAAAAGTAAACACCATACCTGCTTTCTCGTATTCCTTCAACATGTAGAAACACTCCGCTGCAGAGTCATCCACTCCAATTGCTTCAAAAATCTCTGCAGCCTGCCTTCGAAGGTCAGAAGCCTCTTTTGGACTTAAAACATGCTTGAGATCTGCATCTGCTTTGAAAGCAGAGGCTTTAGCCAATTTCTCCCCGTATTCGTACCTTGCTCCCTCAAAGCACGTCGTTGCCATTCGGTAGTTACCCTCATGTAAGAGCTTGCAAAGTTTAAATAAAAAAGAGAGATCAACAGCTTCTTCAGAGAAGGCGAAAAGAAGAAAAAGAGAAAAACACGGTCCTCCTTTATTGGAAAAATTAGTGGTGTAGCCTTGAACCAAGAAAAGGCACTGCCATTGACCTGATAACCTCAAAAAACGATAAATATTCAAGGAAAATTGATATCATATGGTTTAACCATTGTGTCTAAATGAAGCAATTGGCCAAATTATTAAAAAACCAATAAAGTTGGCAAATCGATCACCATACTTTGTACCATAGAACGTCCACATTCTACACACTTTTTTCAGTATCAGTCATACTTCTAGTCATTATTGTCATTCCAAAATCCCTAGCATTCACAGGTCATGTTGACTTCTATGTAGCACGGACACGGACACGCGACACGACACGCCATTTTTTAAAAATAGAGAATTTCGACACGTTCCAACACGTTATATATTAAATATATTTTTATATATAAATGCATAAATAATAATAATAATAATAATAATAGCCTAGAATTAATTTACACGAAAAATATTAAATAATATCATTTATTATTTTAATTTGTTACAATAATACACAAAACTTAGAAGAAAAAAACATTATTTAAAGAAAAATGCTGAAATGATATTTTTAAATTTATTTATTTATCATATATAGCATTTTTTATTACTTCTTTCATAGTAAAAGACTTTTTTAAAAAATGAAATAATTCTAAAAAATAAAACTGAAAAAAAAAAATTGACCTCGTGCATGTATATTTATAGCAATTTTATTACTTCTTTTATTACTTCTTTTGTATATATTTATTTTTTGACCACTCAAGTATTAGAAATTTTAAAATTGACCCGTGCGTGTCGGAATTGCGTGTCGGAATTCTGGACTCGCGTGTTGGAGCGTGTCGGAAAGAATTGACCACGTGTCGGATTTTTCGACACTCGTTGACCGCGTGTCGGAGCGTATCGGGACGTGTCGAAGCGTGTCGGACACGTGTCGAAGTGTCGGACACGACACGAAGGCTTCCGGAGAGTGTCCGTGCTTCATAGGTTGACTCCAAATGAGGCCAATATAACAATTCCTTGAAGAGGAAACAAACAATAAAGAAAAGAACAGAAAAACAGCAAACCTTAAAACCTTGTGACTTCCACTCCTCCAGCGTGCTCCTGACCTGCATTGCTTCGGCACGGGCATGATCTACCAACCTAACTTGAACGAGGCCTTTCTTCTTCCAGTAGTCGAACATTGGTTTGGAGAAGTCCAGGGCATTCTCACATATCCACAATCTCTGTCTTGTCCGAGTAATTGCAACATACAATAGCTTCAATTCAGAGCATAATATATCGTGCTTCACGTCATTGAAACTTGGGGAAGACCATTGAGAGCTGTTATCGAGCAAAGCTTGCTCCTTCATGTATCCATAAATGACCCTCCATTGATTTTTCAGAGGTGATGTCTTAAAGAAGTTGTGCAATAAGACGTCCTACACGATGTCATAGCAAAAAAGTTTCAAGAAAAAACATCTGATTTAAGACCGAAATGACATATTTCAAGTCTCATGAATACATGGACAGATCTCAAAAATTTAGGAAAAGAATATTTGGACTCATTCTGACACACCAGCCAATCAAGATCAATCGTGAAGTTGCAAGATCTTTGATATTGTCCATTAAGCTAGAGAATGATGTCAACATAAGGCCGAACAAATTCTACATTATGTGTATTTAGATGCCACTGTCTACATACAAAAAAGGGTACGCAGAGTGAAATTGCAAATCAAAGCTTTTTACAGAATAACAGCTGGCAGCAAATTGGTCAAGACCCATTAGAAAAAATGTTCATGAAATCTCTATTGCTGCTACCACTAAAATCCGATGGCAAACAATCCAAACCTGACACACGCCTACCTGAAATTCCAACCCCTTGCATTCCACTATCGTCAGAACTAGGGCTTGCCCTCTCACAAGGTTTGAAACTTCATCTCTAGAGTGATCATCTCGAACCAAAATAACCTTCTCTGCTCCAAAGCCAACGAAATTGCCACTAACATCATGGTTGCCAAAAATTGATAGTATGGCACTTTCTTCATTCTCCGAGTCAAGTAAAATTGGGGCTTCGCCACTTATGAAGCTAGTTTCGGGGTCCAAGGTATCAACGCAAAAAGGGAAAAAATGGTAAAGAAGATCAACAACGCTCTGCGCCAGTTTGAGTATACCAGCATGAGTGCGGAAGTTCTGGCTCAAATGGAAAGTTTTGGAAAGACGACCCTTTTCCATTCTGATATCAGGTCCATCCATTGAATCTATCAAGAACTCTTTGTAGAAAAGGGACCTTACATCTTCAAAACTGAAGTCTACTCCCCTTGCAATAGTTTGCGCGGTGTCGCCAGAAAACACAAAGCCCTCATCAACATTTCTACATATATACTTGAACAGTGAAATTTGCCTCATGGTGAGATCCTGTACTCCATCAACATATACAA
The DNA here is from genome assembly GCA_017140615.1 of Eucalyptus cladocalyx. NCBI lineage: Eukaryota > Viridiplantae > Streptophyta > Magnoliopsida > Myrtales > Myrtaceae > Eucalyptus > Eucalyptus cladocalyx. Next base: position 41,594,477 of record CM029522.1, read on the forward strand.
AATCCACCAAATTACCGGTAAACTGCCCACGAAAAAGACGGCGATGAAGATCATTGACAATATCGGCCAAATCAAATTCACCATTTTTCATTTTCATCTTTTCATAATCCTCAAAAGCATCATAAATTTCTTCTCTTCTCTGAATACTCAGAGTGGAGACGCGACCCTCTGAAAGAGAAACATAAGCTGGTCTGTCAAGTTTGCCTTCACAACCATCTGCTGGTGGAAGACCGCCCTTTATGTGGGACATTATTTCAGTGAAGACTCTGGAAGGATCAAGCCTCCTTCTTGTCTTGTCATTGAAGTGAGGCCAATAAACTGCACAAAACTTTTCGTAAGTAACCTCCTTTGCTCTTACAAGACTTTGTAAGGCAACTGGTCTGGAATTGTAGGTTTGGCCATGACAAAACTCCCTTAGATCAGGAAACCTTTCGAAGAATGAAGCCCCAACTGTTCCATCTAGCATCATCAGAAGCTTATGAAAAGTTATAATAAGGGGATCAGAGTTGGGAGATATATCTACAAATGAATCCGGGATATCCTTGAATAATGCTGCATCATCAACAATCTCACCAACTGAAGAGCTTCCTCCTCTATGTTTTGCACCAATGCTGGAGCTGCAAGATAATTGAGCTAGCAGTTAGAAATGAAAATTAATACTTAACAAACTGATGGGAATACCTACACTACACATGCAATCTCATAATTTCTACTTGACACTAACAGCGAAAAGGGAATTAGAACATGCTGACGCACCAAGATTGTAATGATATACTACGAGACATGGATAGCATTTACATCAGCTGGCAATGAAAATCTTCCCCCACAGCAGGATTTGTAGAACAGATGATCCTTTCTCGATTCTGCTCATAAATGCATATTTTCATTTAAAATAAATTTTCTTTCTAAACGTACAATGCTACAATCACAAAGCTTAATATGGAAGTTTCCAATAAGTGGATATGCAAACTAAAGAAGTCGCACAAAGACCAAAATAGGGACTATTGCCGCACAAATTAATCTTTAGTTCCAAATCAGCAAGCAGATGATGTCGATCTCTAACATGCAATGATTAAATCTATTTTCTAGCAGCCAAAGCCAAGTGGTAGCACCCGAGAATGGAAAGCACTGATTTGACCCATGCGCTCTTGCTACATTTATATTGTTCCTTCTAAGTCTATATATGGAGTATCTTGATTGAGCTTCTCTGCTAGGAGAAAAATAGTAGCATGCCAAAGGGGTTATCTCCTTGTTCGGACTAATTCATTAGAAGATTTGACAATCCATTAACCTTGCATATGTTTGTTCATAGGAAAAATTGCAGAATATTTATTCTGTTTTTCAAACATCTTCCAATGACATTTTATGTACCTTTTAAGTTGAGACAAATGCTGTTTGACCGCAAAACATAATTTTGCACTGACGGTCACAAAAAGCTGGCTCAATACACAATCCTCTGCTCCTTCACCGATTTCCTCAACATTGATTTCCAGGAGGCATCTTTGCTGTGGCTAATACCACTTTGGATTTCCTGAAATCCCTTGGTTGCTTCATCATGCAGTTTCTCATTTCTAAACAACTTCATTGTCAGGACTGTAGTTTTACCGGTTCCGGATCGCCCAAGTATAAAAGTGCTTCTGGGGAAAAGAATTATCTCTCGTTCTTGCTCTGTTACTTCAAACGGAACACTTGCTTCATTACCATCACTGTCATCGAGGAAATTTCCGACAATATCTGATGATAAGGGGTAGAATTTCATCAGAAGCAAACTCTCGCTCACTTTCACATTCTCCACATACAACCTACGATCTGAAGCATCAGCATCAGAACTACTCCCAAATTGACCTTCACTAGGACTTCGATAGCGGACAAAATCGTAAGTACATGCCCAGGTCTTCGAACTTGCAGATCCCTATAACCAGAAGAGGCATGTGAAATGAAAGAAAATAGGGGGATAAGATCAATTCAAGATATTTTAGTCATCTATCCGGAAAAGAATGCTTTCTAATTTAGTAAGAGATGTGCTACCTATCTTAAGATAAGAAGAAAAGATCAGACTTACCCCTCAATGCATTTCTCATTGCAACGACTAATAAAATCATCACTATATGTCTCGAATATGCTGTCCAAACGTTTGACCAATTTTACCACATCCTCTAAAGGCAATACATCCCATATCTTCAGGATTTGGATGTATCTCAGTTCCTTTACAATATCAGTCGTGCATATGACACAGAAACCGTCAGCTTTAAATTGTCTTACGATATGAGATGAGTGTTCACAAATTATATCCACATTTCTCTTCTTTGGTCTCCAGCCACTGGAGAGTTTTGACATAAGGTTGATGATGGACATCTTTGTCCTGAGTGATGCCAGCTTTCTGAAAGACTTCAGGAAGTTGTCACTGAAAAGAACCTGATAAGACCAAAGAATAACAATAAGATATGTTGTCACAAGTTCTATAAAACTCAATGCTTATTTTGAAAAATAAATGTAGCCATAGAATACTGTTGAGCAAAGTTTTTTACCTTCCACCTTGCATTTCTGAAAAGTACACTGCCTCTGTCAAGCAGATCATCAAGCTGATTATTCTCTTTCTGCACATCTAAGATGGCTTTAGCCAAATCCTTGTCATCATCAACATTGAAGAATATAGTCAAGTCATAATCCATGTTGAACTTATTATTTAAATAAAAATGCCACGTAATATGTTGGCCGTAGTTTATAACTCGAGGCACTTAAGTGATCATTTTTTTTTTCGATTTGGCTCTAAAGTGAGCCAATAGAAATTTTTAGCACCAAAATAAGCGACATACATTACTTTTGGTACTTTTAATATACTTAGCTTAGTTTTTATTAGGCTAGGTTAACTAGAAGCATAGGGAAATTAAAAAAAAAAAAAAAAAAAGTAGAGCGCAACGAACTAACATCATTTGGAAAATTCTCAAGTAAAAGCCACATTCTCATCGAACTTCCACCAGAATAGAACTTCCACCAGAATAAAACCAACAGGGCTTGATAAAACGAAAAAAGCAAACATGAGAAACCAATAAAAAGAAACCTCGTCATGGTAGAGGTTTTCGTTGAGAATGTCGTGAAGAGACAAAGAGAAGACAAAATCAGTCGGGTCATCGGTACTGTGTCTCCTCCTCCTGCTCAAACCACCTTCTGCTATCTCCACGCCCACCGCTCTGTTTGTGCGCCCTCCCAAACCCATCTGAACCCACGCACTAAAATCTTCTACTCGTTTCTTTCTCCCCTTTTCTTGCCCATCAAAGCACCAGGGAAAAATCGCTCTGAGGTTTCAAGGAACTTTCGAGGCAAATATTGCGCAAAGCTTATACGGACATCATCAGCCCTTTTTCAGCTCCGAAGTGAGCATTCTTAGGGACGAAGAAGAATGACACGGGGAAGGTAAAGGGGTCGTCCATGGACTCTTAAAAGAAGCAACTCGAGGTCTTTTCAGCAACCAACCATTCGAGGTCTACGAAAGGCGAAAAGATTCCCACTTTTCTTCGCTTTTTCAATGTTTCGATTTCTTGCAACCTAAGCTTCGTCGACTGTTTTATATCGGAAGCGTATCATGGCATTAGTGAAGTTAATTTTGGAAGATATTAAAATTATTTGTTGATACTGAAATAATAAGTAGACGAAAAAAATTGGACAAATCTTGTTGACACCTAATTTTGGCAAATTTAAGGAAATTAAAAAAAAAAAAAAAAGCAAAGATCGGGGAAGAATAGAAAGAAGCCTTGTCATGGTAGAGGTTTTCGTTGAGAATGTCGTGAAGAGACCAAGAGAAGACAATATCAGTCAGGTCATTGGGATTGTCTCTTCTCCACTTGCTGCTCCAACCATCCTCTGCTTTCTCCATGCGCAACACTGTTTGTGCTCGCTCTGAAGTCTACCTGAACCCACGTACCAAAACACCAGGGAGAAACCCCTCTTCAAGGTTTCACGAAACTTGCGAGGCAAAAGAGTCCCAGAATTATTACATTTTCTCTGTCATTCTTCCTTCAACCGGGAAATTCCATGCGAAGTCGATGCATGGAGATAATCGGGATTCGACAGGTGGAGTGTTTCAATTCAGTTACAACTCGCGTGCTGGTTACGTTTTTTCTTTATTAGTTATTATAGCTTCTTTTTTATATAATTTACGTCCTTTATGCAAAAGGGTTGAAAGTAGTCGTGCACGTGGGGAGTGCGTGCGTGGTATTGAGCAGTCATATCAAGACACATATGCTTTGGATGAAGAGTAGCTAAAAGTCATAATTCGAGGCAACAGTACTAATTACTTAGATTAGTGGCAGCTTTTTATTTGTTTTGAATTTGTCTCTAAAAAGACATTTAGAAAAGGCGGTACACGAGACAAGTATCCTATTTGACGCTAAAAAAATTTAGGGGCGGAATTTTTTTGACTTAATGTTCTTTGACTCTAGAACTCATTATCGTTGTACTGCAATTTAGCACAAGCCAATTCTCATGTAATCGATCAATCATTATTATTAACGTGTTACGAATCTCATCTTACTTGGAGAAATGTGTAAGGTATCTCGTACTTGCAAGCAATGGTGATTAGTTGACCGCATCACTAGTAATCGATAGGAAAATTATTCAAAAAGTCTTAAACTTATTGTATGACGGTCAATTTACTTATAAACATTTCATTGTATTCATTTGATTTTAAACCTTTTAACAATTTGGTAGATGCAGTCATTCCTACCAATTTTGGCCGGAAGTCACTAACATGGACATGATGGTCGGCTAGCCAACACTGACTTTTATTTTTTGAATTTTCTGATTTTTTTTTTTAATTTATTGAACTGGGTTGTACTACTAGTATACGTGAGATTGAGAAAATTGTCAATGTTTTTAATTATTCCTCCTTGGAATCATTGTTTGAATTTGGATCCCTCAATTCACATAAGGAATAAAAATTGTATTGCTCCCCAAATTGGAAGAAGTGAGGGTGAGGAAAGCGGGAAGGCTGAGGAATGTGGTGAAGAGTGACTTCAAAATAGTTTTGATTTTTCCTTGTCTGAAAGATGTTTGGGTTGAAATTTGCTCACCGTTGGGTATTGTAAACAAATGAAGGAAGCGACTCCCAAGGAAGAAGGCGGTTGAACAAAAGCGGAAGTGATGAGTTTCCCTTGCTTTAAGTTCACTAAGACTTGACGGGCTTGATGACTTGATTTATTTCAGTTCCAGAAGTTGTTCGTACTATTTCGCCTCCTTAAGAAGTCTACGAATTTTATGGTGCCGTAACTTTGGAGCATTTATCTCGGGTCCTACGCGTGTCAAGAGGTCATTAGGTGAGACGGCTAAAGAGGATGATTAATTGCCATAGCCATTGTTCAATGAGATGGTCTGCTCCTTACTATGCTCATATGTGTTCTTGCAATATCATGTTTTAGAACAAACAATTTTATTGTCCTTTCTCACATTATCCTAGTGCGTTTCCCAATGTAGAGGGCTAAGAATTAAAGGCTTTAAGTGTAAAGAGTTATGGAACAATCAAATTCCCACCTAATCTTTCTGCAAATTGGAATCCCTTAAATTAAAGTACTTTGACAATCTCCTATGCATTCCCCCACCCCATATGTGGAAGAGGCTGCAGTGCTATCTCAAGGATCGAAATCATAAACAAAATTAATGGGATGGTTAGAAAGAATGGCGAAATGCATATGCTAGTTTTGCGAGATCTGGACAACTTGAGGCACATATGATAGTACGATGGTCTCCTAAAGGTTCCGTTACCCAACTTGAGAGACATAAAGGCTTCGGGGTGCCCCCTTTTGGAGATTCTTTTCCCACCCATTTTCTCGTTGAGTGAAGGTAGGGCAAATCAAGGAGCTGGTGGTGGGGTCGCACAAAAATATGGAACTAATTGTTGACTGTGACAAATGTGAAGAAGTGTTCAATAAGACAATGACCTTCTTGGAGTTAACTACTCTCTAAGACTTTGCAAGTTGCCCAAGTTCAAGAGAATCTTTATCTGAGAAATACTCTACGGAATTCCCGTCCTTGGATGTCTTCTGGAGAGTAGGCTGTGGAACAGAGTCGGACTAAGGCTACTGAAGTGAAGGGGAAAGTGATGGGGAATATTAGGCTTTATGAAGTATAGCAACAAAGTTCGGGACAATTGCAACGAATGGTACTTGGCCTTATAAAAAGACGTCTAGTAATATGAGATTGCATTATCTTCTACACACTTCACACGGAGTTTGTGACTAATTCCTTTACTATTCAATTTCTTTGGTTTGTCTCCTAAGCCATAATGATGAGGGGAAAATTCAAAATAAGGATATGAAGTGTTCTCATTTTCTCAAATAAGGTTATGAAATGAATTTTATTTCAAATATAAATCTGAAATAACCATGATAGTTTCAAATAAAGGCCTGAAGTGGCCATGATAGTTTTACCCGCTGATTAGATAAATATTCCGATCAATGAATGAATTTAAAATATTACTTAAATTATATTTAAAATAAATTAATTTTAAAAAACAAAAATTAGGCGAGGACTAAGCCCTCATTGTCAGTGTCGGCTAGCAAAGGTGGGGGATGGCTGACCAAGGATCGGCGAGGCTCAGCAGCCTCGGCCAGTGGCTGGCGACTTGACCTAAGGGAGGGCGACAACCCTTGCCGACCCTTGGTCGGCCATCTCCCCGCCATCACCAACCCTTCTTGGGGATGGTAGGGCGGTAGCGCCGAGGGCCTATAGAGCCCTTGCCATTTTCCCTTCCCCTTCCATTTTTTTAAAGAAATTTCATCTAATAGAAAAAAAGAAAAAAGGAAAAATTCAAAAAAGTAAAGGAAGAAAATGCCCTTATCAGCCAATGAATTAGGTCTTTCTTTGAACTGACATGGCCACCTCAGGTTTTATTTGAAACAAGATTCATTTTAAATCCTTATTTAAGAAAACGAGGATACCTCAAACTCTTATTAGAAACAATATCAATTTTATGTCTCTTATTTAAGAAAATGAGGGCACTTCAAGCCCTTCTTTGGAATTTTCTCAATGATGAGGGACCGGACATTGGACCATACATTGGAGGGTTATGTATATATTCTAATCAAGTGCATGATCATGATACTATCGAATTCTTTTTCACTTGATATTAGAAAATATATATGCTATTATATTAAGCATGTTTAAGGAAACCATTAAAGATGTCCATATTTGAAAGAGCTTTGTGTACGCTTAATTTCAGGAAGAATAAAATTTGTATAATGCTTCTTGTCCACACACGCATGCCGGTCCCTCAACCACTACTTTCTCCATTGTGAATTTGCATTTTGGGGGAAAAGAGAATTCTCCTTTAGAACTTCTAAGAGCCCATAGTTTACCCCTCCAACATTCCCCTTTAGTACTGGACAACGATGTCGGCAAAGACCAATCACGACAAGTTGTATGACCCATACGTTAAATTTTATTATTATTTTTAACGGTAAGTGACACATTATTACTATCATATTACCGGCTTTATAGCCAGCGTGATGCATGGGAAAGTCAAACGACAATTTGCATGGAAAATAGTAAGATGAAAAGGCGTAAGAATTAATTATTCAATTGGAGAAATTTACCTCTCTGCTTGATGCAGATCTACTTATTTATATTATCAATAAGTTTTTTAACCTTCTTTCATTACAAATTTCAACTGATTAACTTTTATAGCTTGGAAATTCACTACATCAAGTACAAAATACATAATTAATAGAGTTAGGGTATTCAACTAGAGAACTCTTCACTGTTGATTGATGCTGCTCTAAATTCCAAACTATCATTCATAGCCTCTGGAATATCTGTCCTTATATAGCACTATAACTATATTTAAGAATAGTTGCTCCATCTATTAGTAAGTCCTTTAACCTGATCGTATTGAAATTTTTCTCGGTAACGTGTGTTTTTATTTGATTAATTACCTTTTTAACCTTCACACTCCTAGCAATGAGGCAGTTTATTTGTCTAGACAAAAAATACTCAATGAAAACCTCCTTTATTATGAACTATTTTTCAAAAGAGATTTTTTTATATAATCAGTCAATAAAAATTGGCGGCACAAAATAATATATATGTGAGAGAGAGGGACCTGTAAAAATTAGTCATTGTAATACAAGTCATGGTCACTGGAGGAGGAGAATTTAATGAACTTGAGTTTTGGGCACGGGTAAAGACAAATGGTATCCACCAAAATGGGTTGCCAGGAAGCAAATTTGGATGCCCATGATGATTCTTTTTTTTTTTTTTTTTTTTTTTTTTTTTTTTTTTTTTGGTCAGTTGATGCCCATGATGATTCAATTGGGCATACTTGTGCTATTTTTATGTATTCAATTTTATTTAACATTACAAAGCTTTTTTAACAAAATATCTCCATCCTTACAGTTTATAATTGCTTTTTTCTATCACTTAAATATTGTCAACCTTTCCTCTATTATTTGGTCGTGTATAACTTCTTAAATATAGCATGTAACTCCACAGTAGTCAAGTGAGCCAATAATTTTAGTACTAAAGGTGTGTTTATTTAATTGAAAATCTCATGATAAAAAGAAAGTAATTTCCAAGAAAATCACTTTCAAGAAAAATGGTTTGTTTTTATTTGTTAAGTGATTTACAGAAAGAGATTTCCATCTTGCTAAAATGGAAAGTCATTTTTTTCCCAAATCTAAACCTGTTACTTTCAATCTATGGAAAAAATTTCTGTAAATCAATTAGTTTTTTGTCATTTAAACACAAGAAAGTCATAAAATAATTTCTAGAAAACTGTTTTCTTTCAAATAAATGGAGTCTAAAGTAGATGTCGATATTTTCAACACTTTCTCGCAGGCTAGCAACTAGTTCAATCATGGCTACCTTTGTTCTTGTGATAATATACTTAATGTTGTCAACCGGTGACACATGTTATGCTTACCTACATCTTTAGTCTTTTTGTAATACATAATATCAATTGCCATGCATAATAGAGTCAGTTTTTAGACATTAACGTTTTCTCATTCTTGTAAAATTAATTTAGCTATTTATTACTCTAGATTATGATATTTTTAGATGTGATGTTCATAATTATACTAATAATTTTTTTTAAAAAAATTACTCTTGAAATTTTCTCATTATACTAGTTGTTATCAGTAAAAAATGCTCTAGACTCATTAAATTTGGTTGCACTTAATGAGCAAAAGGCACTTTTATTATCATATATCACCTAGAAATTTTTATGCAGCACTTTTACTTTTCTCTTTAAAAAGCTCTTCAACTTTTATTTGGGACAGAAAAGAATCATTTTTATCCAATATAAATGCGTTCAATGTGCAAAAATCAATTTTAGTATAATATGCTAGATTTTTAAGGTCTTTCAAGAATTTAACAGAAAAGCTTTAACGAGTTTTCTAACTAAAATTACACTATTAATAATGTCTTTTAGTTTTTTTGTTTCACAAAGTATTAAAAAAGAAGAAGATCAAAGCGGGTTTCTTCTCTCTTGATCGACGAGGCTGGCAAGACATTTTTCCTTGATCTGGAAAAGTTGAGTGTTTTCCCTTTATAATAATAACAACTTTATAGCATGAATCTCCATTGGAAAATATTCGGAAGAAGATCTAAATGAACCACATGATTTATATCTCCATTGATGTAGATGAAAGTTATTTGTCTGAAAACTTTAAGCAAAATGCAAGACTCACGCGATAACATCCCAACTCATGTGATCCCACAACTTGCTTTAATTAGTAGAGAGTATCTTATCTAAATCCCAAATTGCTTTGTCATGCTCATGCTTGCTCAAACTACTCCTCATATTTCTCGGTTTCAGAAGTTCAAATTACAGGTATTTAACCCAAAATCACTTGCAAAATTTAGGTGTATATATCCATTGCATTTGCTTACTTTTATAATCGAATGCAACTAATTTACATAGTTGATCTTGTTGTGAGAGCATCGGCAAGAGTCGTGGGGGAACGGAGAATTTTGCAGGAAACGTTTCAAGACCAACCAAAGAATCGATTTTACCATCTCTGCTCACATGAATCAGATATTACATCAGGTGCCCCTCATTCCCTTGGGAATATGTTGGTTTCATCTAAATAAAACCCTCCAATCCCGTTTGGCTATTTCATTCATCCTCTGCACGCATTTAATGCTTTGAGGTTCCCTAAAGCTGTCCTCTAATACAATTGCTCCGCCCAAAGACATCCTCTAGCCGTAATCATGCATAGCATAACTTAACATGATTAGTAACAAACTTGGTTTTACATATACATACATACACACACACACACACACACATATATAAATTTCGCTTCACTCGCGTAGGTATTTGATTGGTGGATGCTAAGAGGATAATCGGAGGATTAATGCAGCTGCCCACACGGATGCCTCTTTTTCCCAGCCTAAAGTGTGATGCGGCTGATAAGCCCACATTGAATAAATAATCAAAGGAATAGACAAAACAATAATCAATATAACGATTAAAAGCATTTAAGATATTTAGTTATAATCAATCTAATAGATGAACTGATGATTAAAGTAACAATTAATAGTGGAAGGACGCATATATTTTCTTACAAAGTAGAGTTATGATGATAGAATATTGGGATAAGTGTACTAAAAGTCCTAGAACTTGTCATAAAAGTGCAATTAAATTCTAAAATTTTCAAAAATAGAATTAAGATTTAAAACTTGTCACAAAAGTGTAATTGGCATTTAAAACTTTTATAAAATGCAATCAAATCCTAAAATTTGTTAAATTGATGCGATCAAGTCCTAAAACTTGTTAGGATTTCCCTTTTGTCTAGTTGCAAGTAGGGGTGTGCAAAATACCCGGGAACCGCCCGGACCACCCGGAACTGGACCGGAACCACCCGGAACCGGCGGTTCTTGAGGGAACCAGTCCGGTTCCCGGTTCCAATTTATGAGAACCGGTGGGTACCAGACCGGTTCCCGGTTCCATGGGCTGATCCGCCCGCCCACCCACCCGACGGACCGGACCGGAACCCTTTTAATATTTTTTTAAAAAAATTACTAAAAGAAACCCTAAATCTCATCTCACTCCCTTCTAGGGATGTGCAAAATACCCGGGAATCGCCCGGACCGTATTTGTAAATTCGCTGCATTTACTTCTTCCACCGTCCGCATTTCCACGTACTTAAATTTGGTTTTTCTTTCTTTGGCTTGCTTTGATGTCACATAGTCGTTTTATGTTAAAAACCAAAATTGTTTCGCGTCAAGATCGGTTCCATGGATCCACCCGGAAACCGAACCGAACCGGCGGTCCGGTTCCCGGGTGGATCCCGGTTCCAATTTTTCGGAACCGGTCCTTAGCAGGCGGTTCCCGGTTCTAGGTCGGGAACCGCCTACCCAAACCATGCATACCCCTAGTTGCATGGAGTTAATGGAAGGACTTGATCACACCAACTTGATAAGTTTTAAAACATGATTGCACTTTTTGAAAGTTTTAAGATTTAAATTATACTATCTTTATAAGTTTTAGAAATTAATTGCACTTTTCAAATGCTCTTAAGATGAGGTATTATTAACTCTTGAAGTCCTTCTGAGCTTGATAGAATTAAAAACCTCATTGTTTTGATAAGGAGTATTATTATCAAGAAACAACCCGTTAAGTTTTTTGTTGACTTCGCAACATCTAGCAATATGGCCTTCTTTTCCACATTGATAGCATGTTATATTTTAATTGATTTTTTTTTTTTTTTTTTTTTTTTTTTTTTTGTCTTTTGTTTAGTTTGAGAAGGGTAGGATGAAGTTTTTCGGGGAAAAATTTTAAGTGTGATTTTTTCTTTTTCTTTTTTGGCGCATCTTTTGCAGGAACAGTTTTCTTTACAAGAGTTGAAGTTTGGATTCCTGGGTTCGTGGAGAGATAGATCATATTGGGCACGGAAGGTTTTCTTTGTTTGTAATTGCTCTTTTTTTTCAGCTGTTTTTGAAGTTTGAGTGTGGCACACATTTCCATATTTCGTTTTTGAACATGAGAGAACTTGAGATTAGTTCTTCATATGGGAGATGTTGATAAGGGATTTGACCATCGTGGTCAGCTCTAATTTTATTGCAGACTTTTTTTTACCTACTAAGTGGGATAATCTTGGTAAAAAAATTTCTTTCCAAAATGGGGATGGCAATTTGAACTAATCATAATTCGTTTAAGAAATGTATCTTTGTATTCTCGGAATTTAGAAAGTGATTTGCACTTGAGATTGATAGGAGTTCAATATTTCTATGTTTTAATTGGGAATGGTCTCCTATAAAGTGTTGATATATAGGGAAAATGAGAGTACTAACCGCATCTTGGATGCTATGTCCAAGGTCGTCTTCAATTTCATGATATTGATCATTAAATGAGATGAGGAGGTGTCATCGAAACGAAAGGAAACATGAAAAGCAAATAGGTAAAAATGGGTTCCATCATTTAATTTGCGAGCTTACCTAATTTACTCACAATATTTCAATTTAACGAGAATTAATCAAATGCTCGAAGAGTTTGATTACACGTGCAATTCGAACATGATTCGTCCATAACTCGACTCTTGATGGACTAATGTATGGCCCGAACTCCCGATGGGCTTGGCATGGGCTTGATTGGTGGAAAGGCCTGTGACGAGGCATTTTGAAGGCATTTTGTCAAGAGAAGTAGCGGGCCCTTTTGGTTGGGCTTGGTGATCTCTTCTTGTAGCTAAATCTAATTACTGATCAGAATTGCATACAAGGTAGATCTCTCCTCATGCGCTCTTCCGATCCTCAACGGAACCCGTTTTGCACCACCGCGCAAAATAAGACGCGAGGCGAGACATTTAAATACGGAGAGAAAATTCGAATGCGACTTCATTACAACCATGAATTTTCACTAATTAAAAAGGACAATAAAATATTAGTTACGATCGAGGAAATGATGATCCCGTTAGCTACACTTTAGTACTACTTTCTACCCACAAACAGATGGATAATTTGAGCGAGTTATACAAACATTAGAGGATATGCTAATAGCTTATTTAATGGTTTTCTTGGTAGTTGGCATGCTTAACTACCACTTGCAGAGTTTGCCTACAATAACAGCTTTGAGGCTAATATTGGTATGGCTCGCTTTGGTCTCGGAGCTAGTACAATATTGGGATCAAGCCTTTTTATTTGGAGTAAACTCCTTCACCGGCTTATGTCTCATAAAATTCATGGTTGTAAGACGCCGCATAAGATGTCTCATAAAATCTGTGTTGGCATCTGTCCTACTGGCTAAAGGGGAATTACCTACTGCTACATAAGCTGGTGAAGGAGCTTACTCCAAATAAAAAGGCTTGATCCCAATATTGTACTAGCTGCGATACCAAAGCGAGCCATACCAATATTAGCCTTAAAGCTGTTATTGTAGGCAAACTCTGCAAGTGGTAGTTAAGCATGCCAACTACCAAGAAAACCATTAAATAAGTTATTAGCATATCCTCTAATGTTTGTATAACTCGCTCAAATTATCCATCTGTTTGTGGGTAGAAAGCAGTACTAAAGTGTAGCTAACGGGATTATCATTTCCCCGATCGTAACTAATATTTTATTGTCCTTTTTAATTAGTGAAAATTCATGGTTGTAAGACGCCGCATAAGATGTCTCATAAAATTCGAGCCGAGACATTTAACGGGATCATCATTTCCGCGCAAAATAAGACGCCGCATAAGATGCATCTAACTCGTTCATCGGGGCGAACTGAGGAGGAGGGAGGTCGGAGGGGAGATGGCGATCGTGGAGGAGATGAGGAGGAGCGAATGCATAGATATAGGTGCGGTTGAAGAGCTCCGCCGGCGAGTCAGGAGAAGGATTTTTAGCTGGATCGGTCCTTTGGATGGCAGTTATGTGGGGTCAAGTCGTCGACCGGTTTTGGAAAGAAGAGTAGCCCTTCGCACAAGGAATTTAACGGAATCGATTCTATATATCTCGATTTATTTCTTAACCGGACGATTCGGATGTCAACATTTCTTAGCCAAGTGTTCAGAGATAAATACTAGCGAAAGAAAATGTTTTAGACTTAATTGTCTTGAACTTTTTGATCTAGACAATTTGGTTTTGAATCTTTTAATAATTTACTCATACAGTCCTTTTGGGCAGTTTTACCCAGAAATTGCTAGTGTGGATATTAATTGCCCGGTATAGCATAGCCGGCATTCATAATTTTTGCGTTTTCAAAACTTATTTTTCTTTAAAAAAAGAAAAGTTTCAGAAAAATTTTAACAAATGCAAAAATTATCTATGTTAGCACTAACGCATAATCTTGATCTTCCTAATAATATGCTTTGCACTCGCCCCTATGAGGATTCGAACGACTCGCTTTGAGTCTCCAAGACCAAGGACAGGACCGAACAGGGCATCCTTGTGACGGATGAGTGAACAGACACGAAACGCACTCCAAGGAAGGCAACAATTGGCAATTAAGAGGTGGGAGGAGTTTGGCGGTGATCACTGAGAAAGCCACTAGAGAATTCTTGAAAAATCCTTTCTCATCAAACGCATCTGCCCTTTTTGTTCTGTTAACGTGGCCTGTTGGGTAGTTCCTTCAACGCCTTCTTTGCAGATCATGCTTGGCTTCTCTGCATCTCTCTGAGTCACATGTCTTGATTCATAACCTTCATCCACTTGACTCCATTGTTGCAAAATAAATCCTTAAAATTGTTGGGAAAATATGATTTCGAAGTGAGTAGAACAATGAAGTCAGATCTTTAGAGCAATTAAGTCGGATTTTAAGACGTGGTATCATTTTCTTTAATGATTTATTCGCCACACATTGTTGCTAATAGTTACTGGCAAATTTTCTTTAGGATACAATAAAGTCTCAAATGAAAATACTAGATAGCAATTCTAGTATATTTTCAGGATCTCTCTACGAAAAAATTAAAAAGATGGTTGTATATTCTTTCGAAGGAAAATAAAAAAAGGAAGAAAATGATTATAATTGAACAAACACATTCGGTAATTTATAGTAAAAACAAGAAATTATATCCGAACAGACACAACTTCCAAGGATTAAGAAGTGTGTCCGAATAGATTCAAACTCAAAGATAACCATTGAAAGAAATAACAAAATTCAAAAATAAATAAATTAATTAACTACAACTCCTTCTGAACAGTCACAGTGTTTCAACTGGACACCATTGTTAATTTTTTTTTAATCCAAATTTTCCAATAAATAAAAATAATAATCATTAGTTAGTGCCAAATTCCGTCCACATGCGCACCCACATCTTTTCGATATGAGACAAGGTACCTCTTTGTTTGTTTTACAAACAAACTACCAACTGTGTTTTGCACCTTCAGTTTATCTATAGTTGGTAGGACTTGTCATCATCGCGCATGGTGACATGACAATGGGGCGCCGGCTTGCTTCACAAGGGTAGGCGCTGTGGTACTAAATGCTTTGTCGCAGGGCATCATGCCACGACGGAGTCCCCTTGCCTCTAACCAGCGAGGGCCGTCTTCTTGTCCACCAGGGCTGAGTGGTGATATCTCTTACTGCACAATTGCATGTAAAGCTTTCAATCTTACTCGTCACTCGACATTTCGGTGAATTCAGGTCTCCTTTTCTGAACCAGCAAGTCCGATTCAAGCTAACAATTACAAAAGAAAAAGGATTAGGAAAAGGAAAGGCAGGCAGACATCTTGATTTCTTGCAACCCAAGCTTTCTACACGTTCTATGACTGTCCATCTGAACCAGATGATCATGGCATGAGCAAAGTTACTTTTCAAGAAATTAAAGCTATTTTTTGATATTGAAATGGTAATTAGATCAAAAAATGATGAGTTTTAATTGGAAATCTATGAAGAATATGGACTTTTGCCTTATAATTAAGATTATTTAATCACTTCGTTTTTAATTTAAAACGTATGTATCAATATATTACGGCAAAAACTATAGATAGTTGAAGAAATCTCAACAAAGTGAGCCACTATCAAACATGGTTGGTTTCTACTTTATGGAATCAGAAATTGACTCAACTGGTCGTGGAATCGGGTTGACCGGTCTTAGCCGATTCCCCGAGTGACTCCAAGAATCAATGGATATTTCTTTCTTTTTTTCCTTCTATCGTCTCGACACTCTACCAAATATCAATGTTGCTTTAGTCTGGGTGTTCCATAAACTCATATTTGCAATTAAACATCCTTTTTCAAATGAACAAGGTTCTGAGCACCATGTATTTCAGCCTATCCAAGGACAAATCTCGTTGCACAAGCCATTCCGTCCAATAAAAGGATCCAGTGTCTTGGAAGTTTTTTGGAATTTATTTTTCTATTGGTTTCCTTGGTTGGTCGAAAAGGAAGTAATGTTGGGAGAAAGATATCAGTACGTGGATTCACCAAATGACAAATGGGATATTATTTTTTCTAGCTACTAGTCACGGTAAGAAATGGTTTAGCTAATTGAGAGGCTATTAGGGTTCTAAAGCTTCTACCCTAATCATCTTTACTCCCTAAGAGAAAAAGAACAGTAAAAAATAAAAATATATCGATCCAATTTATACTATTCGATTTCGCTTCTAAAATTGGGAATTGGAACAATTATTATCCATTCCAAATTGTTGGAATCGGGAACCACTTAAAATTGGCAAATTCATAAAGACTTAGACTGACTTTCAAATCTTCTAACCACTATTTTGACTGTCTATTAAGTGGTCAAAATCATTAAAGTGTCTCTAATAATATTAAGTGGTACCAGTATAAACTATAAAGATTTGCGCACATACATAATTACATATCATAAACTAAATTTGAGCATTATAGAAAGTATGCAGATTTAAATTGTAATTTTTTTTTTTTTTTTTTTTTTGAGACTTACACCCGTAGGAGCTACGAGACAGTAACTAGTGATATCTCAGCAATTTTTGATGAATTTTAATAGGAAACTCTGATGGAACGACTTTGATTGTCGTCGAAGTATAATCCAAGAATTAGACTCGTAACCAAACGAAGGATAAGGACAAAAATTGAATTCCCCCAACACTATAGGGACAGAAAATGTAACTACCCTGTTTTTTTTTCAAATTGAGTACAGGTTGGCCAAACCGGATCTCTTACGAATAAATGGAATGAATGAAACACTACATAGGGACAAAAAATGTATTTCCCCATTTTTTAAAATTGAATTCAGGTGGGTCAAGTTGGATCTCTTACAAATAAATGGACTGAATGAAACATAAGTCGGTTTTTATGTACTAGGTTAAGAATCTAGGATGATTTTTCTTTCCCAACTCAATTGGGTACATTGATTATAACTAAAACGTGTAATTTCACACTTAATTAGAGCACAAAGTTCATGTCATTAATCTCTTAAGCCCTCATGTTTTTCTTTATTAAAGATAGCGACAGTTCATTGAAAAGGAATCAAATGATTTGGATATCATATCTCCTTTTCTTACATTCTTTCATTAATAATTAATAAAATTGTCATTTTAAGCCGTTAGTCCAATGAAAATCGTTAAGATAGGTTACATAATTTACATGTTCACTTTTTTTTTGACACGTGGTTCTCCACATTTTGACAATTAAATCGAATTTTCTCTTATATTTAATAATCGGGTTAAATAAGGTGAATTTATCAGTATTTGACAAAGCTTTTGCTAAGCAAGTTCAGGACATCATAACTACATTCAACTTCAAGGTACACAGAATGCCGCCTTAGTTCTTCCAAATCAAAGCAGGTGCATTGCTATTGCTACTTGCTTTTCGAGGATCGATCTCAGCGGTCCGACAACAGCTGATCTCGCCAGCAATTTCGAGTGTCAACTGTTAAATTATGTCTTGAATTTGAATCCGTGCGCCCAAATTAGATGACACGACGCATCTCTTTTGCCTTGACAGCAAATGAGCTTCTTAGATTGGCCAAGCGAAGCGCTTTATCGTTGCTGCACGATTAGAGGAGCTCAACATAAACGCGCAAAAAGGAAGCTCTGAACACACGGGTGGTTTTGTACTGTGAGTTTTGGGTATAATTTAAGGCTGGCAAACACTCAAGTCTGAGCAATTATAACTCAGTAATTCTCCGATTTCTTAATAGATTATTTGTTGTCCACTCTTTTCATATAGTAGGAACCGACACTCTTGTGTTCTTTGTTTTACTTCTCTGGTGATTACACATTAATTTAATTACAAGATTCAACAGTTTCTGCATTATTTTACAACATTGACATTGCTCAATCAATACCGAGGCCCGAAATCATATAGCCATGGAGTGGAGACGAGTTCTTAGCATAACAAAAGCTGTTCGGGAGGTGACTCATTGCAAGATTTGTTCCAGTATTCAAATCTTAGGGTAATGTCATCCTTTATCCTCCATCAAGATCCAGATTTGGCTTCACTGTTGTACTTATCCGTCTGCAAATAGGAGAATTTTCTGGTGACGGAGTCGTCCTTCGTCTGGTGAAGGTACCAACAGATGAATTATGTACACTCCCATATGGACAAATGCTGTCACAGGCCGGATCTCGTAATGTATTTCACTCCAATCACGCAAACTTCTATATCAAGATGATCTGTAAGTAAATAAGATACATTTTCTTTCTCATTCTTTAACTGCATTTGAGCTATCACGAGGCATGAGAGAATTAAAAGTTTAGAGAGGTGAAAAAGAAGGAACAACAATTGCAGTCAAGTAAGGAAAAGTACATTTTCATGACTATTCACTGCTAGAACTTCAGGAAATTTATAGAGTTAATGACCTTCCTGTCTGGGAGATCTGTTTCACTTCAATTCTAAGAACTGTTATACTAAAAAGTTCCACATGTATATACAAGAAGGTGGATTACTTGTAGATTATAACGCACAATTTTCAATCAAAAAACATCATATAGGACAATGAAGACGGATTCATCTCTTCCCACTCTCTTTCTATTTTGCTTACCTCTGGACTTGCAATTGCCCTTGGTCTTGTTCCTGTTCCTGTTTTTCACACCAGGAAACCAAGCACTGCCCCAACCCCGAGAGGGCCATTAACCAGCGCCTAACAACAGGCTGCTCATCCCTCTTCACATCATTGGTTTTTTAGCTTTCACTGGGGCAGAATTGTGTCCTTCGCATTCATGCTCCAAAGACAACGTGTTTGCACTGACCAAATGCAGAACTGGTGCTGGAACACCGTTGGAAGATGAAGAGGAATCCTCGGAAACTTCAGTCAGATCTTGCAACTTGCAAGAGCTCACAGTGCTTCCATCTTTGGGGAATAAAACTTTCATAATCTCTTCCTTGCATTTGTTTGATTTCACGTCTAAAATGATGGCATGGGGACACAACAAATTGGAACAATCTGCAGCGAAATTGGTAATTACGAGGAAATCGTCAACTTTTTTGAATGCTTCGGCGAGAACACCAACTGAAGTTTTCTGTAAGTTCCTCTTCTGGCAATGTGAGAGAATACGAAGAAACTCTGGAGGTAATTGCTCAGAAATCCAACTCTTACCCAGCAACTCATTGAGAAAGTATGGACTGATGCCAAAATTTAAGTGAAGCAAACAAACCAACAGAACCAACTTCAAGACCAACAGCGGGTAGTACTCCATCACATTTAGTTTTGATCTTTTGATCCATTCTCTGGTTTCTTCCTCATTGGAAAGCAGCTGCCTAATAGTGCTAGTAACGAACCCAATGATGGGCTCCAAGCAATTTCTCAGGTTGAAACTGAGGCTGCGCTTTGCTAAACCTTCATGGCAGATTAGCCATTCAACTAGAGAAGACTTAGTTGCATAAAACTGCCCTTTGGAGCAAGAAAGCAAAATCAAAAGTCGTTCCAACAGATACAAAAAGCAAATTGGTGTTATGGAGTTTCTTTCAGTCCAATTAGCATTGCAAGTATCTGCCAAAGCTCGATAAAGGTTCCATGCCAAAGAGATTTCCACGGGTCCATCGCTAGCCTGAGGAAGTTCTGATGGTACATCCCAACAAATGCATTCCATGAATGCCTCCCATGACGTATTTCCTTTAAATGATTCTGCAATTTTCCTGTACAAATCATCATCGAGCATTCCAGACCCTAGAACCAAAGTCGCAAGCTCACCCATCTTCCCATGTGAAAAATCCTTCTTCGAAATTATCAGGTTTATTGTTCTTCTAAGTAAAAGGCGAGAAGCCTGACTTCCTCTTAGAGATATCATATTCTCTGCTGGTGATATTCGCCAGTCAAGAGGAAATATGTGACCAAAGTACCTCCTACAGGATGTGTCCATGAAACCCTCCAGTGCCCTGCTATCCCGGAAGGAGGGATTGGGACAATCGAGTTCTTGAAGGAACTTTGCAACCTCATGTAAGAGAACAAGACATCTGCTTTGCCAGAAGTTCGACAGAGAACTCTTTGCCAAAAACAGATAAAGTGCATCCAATTTGTCCAGGAGCTCCATACCAAGAGAAGTAAGCTCAGAATACCAATACCTTTGAGCAGCAGAGACCAATTGTCGAAGCTCCAAAGCAACCAATTGTCCATTTCTTCGAAGAATTCTTTTGTCTATGTTTCTGACCCAATCAGCATCTGGGTTTAGAAGGTGATAAGTTCCTTGCATGTTGGTCCGTTGCTCCAAAACACCAAAGTAATTCAAACAGAACTCCCAAAAGCACCTATTTTCCATTTCCTCAACCATCTCCACACATTCTACACACTTTATAATTCTAACAATCTTCTCTCTCCAAAGATTCCAAAAGCACACCAATGAGTCAATGGAAATCTGATTCCCCAGGATCCATGGTTCAGAATACTCCATTGGGTCGACAAGCCAATCATATTCCCAAAAAAAATTAGAGATATTTTGACGAAGATGGAAGTCCAGAATATTTCGAGCGCATAGTATTTCACCTCTGACACATCCATTTCTCCTGGAAGCACTAAAACATTCTTTCAATTCAGCCAGGCTGCTCTGTTTGTTTAGCAGAATGCTTGATTCTACAGAAACATATTCGTAGAAGGCAATAGGCTCGGACTTTGCAAGATGTTTGGCTTTTGCTACCAGCTCCTCCTTTTGTGCAAACTGCTTCAAGGGCCACCCTTTGCTTCCAGGAGCCCAAAGGGAATAGAATAACACGTACCACAGGATATTCATTGACGCTTCTTTGTTTTGTCCACTCTTTCCAAGTAGATCAGCCTCGCGAAGGATGTCACCTTTCATCCTCACAATCTTTGCTGCCACCGAAAAGTTACCAAAGTCTTCCTCCAAACTGATAAGCTCATCAAGGCATCCTAGCCTCTTGAGTAAGTTTCGCATTGAATCAATGCAACGAAAAGCCTTCACATACTTCATCATGGCCCTGTAGTCTCCGAGGTCATAGTGATAAAGGGCACAACTCTCTAAAAAGTCTTGTTCCAATTTCTCCATTTCTTTACTTTTCTTTACTATTCCCCTGTCTTCATTTCCCAGCCTTCTCCAATTCCCAATATATTGCAGACCCATTTCAAAGAGTTCTCCTTTGGCACAATTGGACAAGCACTTGGAGAAAAAATTTCCCCTTGCGTATGCCTCCGCTGCACGACTGTAGTGCCCAGCCAGAGAAAAACACTCTCCCGCTTTCTGCAAAGCAGATTCTCCACATTTTTCCATAAATATACTACCTGTTGAAGCACAAAAAAAATTTAATGTTAGTCCCATTTCTAGTGTCCTGATCTTCGCGTAATATTTAATAACTTCACGAAGTTTAGAAGATAAAAATTAGCAGAGGGACATTTGGAAGCTGCCAGAGATGCTCTTGCACAGCTCAACCATATTGTCCGATGTCAAGATACAAAACAAGATCAACGTCCAGAGGTGACTACAATACACAGAAGTTGCTGACAAACCATAGTATATATGGAGTATTCAACTGATAGCCACAGCTTTTCTAACCTTATGGGTGTGGTCAGTCAGTGTTAAGAACTTTGCAGCTCAAATTTTTCCAAGCTCATAAGAGTGCAGAGGCGTGTTGTCATATATAAAATAATCAACTTCTCAAAGCAAAGGCATAATCATGAAGTCAACGTTATTTGCAGCTGCTCGAATCACCAAAACCATTTGGGAAAAACAAGTAAGACTGAATATCTTTTGTTGGAAATTTTGAGAAAGAACATTTGATCATATGAATAAACAAGAGGGTACCATGCATGTAAAAACTATTAATAAGAGGATAATTGAGATCAATGTCAAACTACCTCGTTCTTAGGCAGCTTTGACATCACTACGACGAGGAGAAATATAAAGAAGCAGCATAAAGCGTATAAATTGTCCATCTTATCATTTTGAAAGAAATTGAAACAAAGTAAACATCATACCTGCTTTCTCGTATTCCTTCAACATGTAGAAACACTCTGCTGCAGAGTCAGCCACTCCAATTGCTTCAAAAATCTCTGCAGCCTGCCTTCGAAGGTCAGAAGCCTCTTTTGGACTTAAAACATGCGTGAGATCTGCATCTGCTTTGAAAGCAGAGGCTTTAGCCAATTTCTCCCCGTATTCGTACCTTGCTCGCTCAAAGCACGTCATTGCCATTCGGTAGTTACCCTCATGTAAGAGCTTGCAAAGTTTTTTAAAAAAAAGAGAGATCAACAGCTTCTTCAGAGAAGGCGAAAAAAAGAAAAAGAGAAAAACACGGTCCTCCTTTATTGGAAAAATCAGTGGTGTAGCCTTGAACCAAGAAAAGGCATTTGACCTGATAACCTCAAAAAACGATAAAGATTCAAGGAAAATTGATATCATATGGTTTAACCATTGTGTCTAAATGAAGCAATTGGCCAAATTATTAAAAAACCAATAAAGTTGGCAAATCGATCACCATACTTTGTACCATAGAACGTCCACATTCTACACACTTTTTTCAGTATCAGTCATACTTCTAGTCATTATTGTCATTCCAAAATCCCTAGCATTCACAGATCATGTTGACTCCAAATGAGACCAATATAACAATTCCTTGAAGAGGAAACAAACAATAAAGAAAAGAACAGAAAAACAGCAAACCTTAAAACCTTGTGACTTCCACTCCTCCGGCGTGCTCCTGACCTGCATTGCTTCTGCACGAGCATGATCTACCAACCTAACTTGAACGAGGCCTTTCTTCTTCCAGTAGTCGAACATTGGTTTGGAGAAGTCCAGGGCATTCTCCCATATCCACAATCTCTGTCTTGTCCGAGTAATTGCAACATACAATAGCTTCAATTCAGAGCACAATATATCGTGCTTCACGTCATTGAAACTTGGGGAAGACCATTGAGAGCTGTTATCGAGCAAAGCTTGCTCCTTCATGTATCCATAAATGACCCTCCATTGATTTTTCAGAGGTGATGTGTTAAAGAAGTTGTGCAATAAGACGTCCTACACGATGTCATAGCAAAAAAGTTTCAAGAAAAAACATCTGATTTAACACCGAAATGACAGATTTCAAGTCTCATGAATACATGGACAGATCTAAAAAATTTAGGAAAAGAATATTTGGACTCATTCTGACACACCAGCCAATCAAGATCAATCGTGAAGTTGCAAGATCTTTGATATTGTCCATTAAGCTAGAGAATGATGTCAACATAAGGCCGAACAAATTCTACATTATGTGTATTTAGATGCCACTGTCTACATACAAAAAAGGGTACGCAGAATGAAATTGCAAATCAAAGCTTTTTACAGAATAACAGCTGGCAGCAAATTGGTCAAGACCCATTAGGAAAAATGTTCATGAAATCTCTATTGCTGCTACCACTAAAATCCGATGGCAAACAATCCAAACCTGACACACGCCTACCTGAAATTCCAACCCCTTGCATTCCACTATCGTCAGAACTAGGGCTTGCCCTCTCACAAGGTTTGAAACTTCATCTCTAGAGTGATCATCTCGAACCAAAATAACCTTCTCTGCTCCAAAGCCAACGAAATTGCCACTAACATCATGGTTGCCAAAAATTGATAGTATGGCACTTTCTTCATTCTCCGAGTCAAGTAAAATTGGGGCTTCGCCACTTTTGAAGCTAGTTTCGGGGTCCAAAGCATCAACGCAAAAAGGGAAAAAACGGTAAAGAAGATCAACAACGCTCTGCGCCAGTTTGAGTATACCATCATGAGTGCGGAAGTTCTGGTTCAAATGGAAAGTTTTGGAAAGACGACCCTTTTCCATTCTGATATCAGGTCCATCCATTGAATCTATCAAGAACTCTTTGTAGAAAAGGGACCTTACATTTTTAAAACTGAAGTCTACTCCCCTTGCAATAGTTTGTGCGGTGTCACCAGAAAACACAAAGCCCTCATCAACATTTCTACATATATACTTGAACAGTGAAATTTGCCTCATGGTGAGATCCTGTACTTCATCAACATATACAAAATCCACCAAATTACCAGTAAACTGCCCACGAAAAAGACGGCAATGAAGATCATTGACAATATCAGCCAAATCAAATTCACCATTTTTCATTTTCATCTTTTCATAATCCTCAAAAGCATCATAAATTTCTTCTCTTCTCTGAATACTCAGAGTGGAGACACGACCCTCTGAAAGAGAAACATAAGCTGGTCTGTCAAGTTTGCCTTCACAACCATCTGCTGGTGGAAGACCACCCTTTATGTGGGACATTATTTCAGTGAAGACTCTGGAAGGATCAAGCCTCCTTCTTGTCTTGTCATTGAAGTGAGGCCAATAAACTGCATAAAACTTTTCGTAAGTAACTTCCTTTGCTCTTACAAGACTTTGTAAGGCAACTGGTCTGGAATTGTAGGTTTGGCCATGACAAAACTCCCTTAGATCAGGAAACCTTTCAAGAATGAAGCCCCAACTGTTCCATCTAGCATCATCAGAAGCTTATGAAAAGTTATAATAAGGGGATAAGAGTTGGGAGATATATCTACAAATGAATCCGGGATATCCTTGAATAATGCTGCATCATCAACAATCTCACCAACTGAAGAGCTTCCTCCTTTATGTTTTGCACCAATGCTGGAGCTGCAAGATAATTAAGCTAGCAGTTAGAAATGAAAATTAATACTTAACAAACTGATGGGAATACCTACACTACACATGCAATCTCATAATTTCTACTTGACACTAACAGCGAAAAGGGAATTAGAACATGCTGACGCACCAAGATTGTAATGATATACTACGAGACATGGATAGCATTTACATCAGCTGGCAATGAAAATCTTCCCCCACAGCAGGATTTGTAGAACAGATGATCCTTTCTCGATTCTGCTCATAAATGCATATTTTCATTTAAAATAAATTTTCTTTCTAAACGTACAATGCTACAATCACAAAGCTTAATATGGAAGTTTCCAATAAGTGGATATGCAAACTAAAGAAGTCGCACAAAGACCAAAATAGGGACTATTGCCGCACAAATTAATCTTTAGTTCCAAATCAGCAAGCAGATGATGTCGATCTCTAACATGCAATGATTAAATCTATTTTCTAGCAGCCAAAGCCAAGTGGTAGCACCCGAGAATGGAAAGCACTGATTTGACCCATGCGCTCTTGCTACATTTATATTGTCCTATCTAAGTCTATATATGGAGTATCTTGATTGAGCTTCTCTGCTAGGAGAAAAATAGTAGCATGCCAAAGGGGTTATCTCCTTGTTCGGACTAATTCATTAGAAGATTTGACAATCCATTAACCTTGCATATGTTTGTTCATAGGAAAAATTGCAGAATATTTATTCTGTTTTTCAAACATCTTCCAATGACATTTTATGTACCTTTTAAGTTGAGACAAATGCTGTTTGACCGCAAAACATAATTTTGCACTGACGGTCACAAAAAGCTGGCGCAATACACAATCCTCTGCTCCTTCACCGATTTCCTCAACATTGATTTCCAGGGAGGCATCTTTGCTGTGGCTAATACCACTTTGGATTTCCTGAAATCCCTTGGTTGCTTCATCATGCAGTTTCTCATTTCTAAACAACTTCATTGTCAGGACTGTAGTTTTACCGGTTCCGGATCGCCCAAGTATAAAAGTGCTTCTGGGGAAAAGAATTATCTCTCGTTCTTGCTCTGTTACTTCAAACGGAACACTTGCTTCATTACCATCACTGTCATCGAGGAAATTTCCGACAATATCTGATGATAAGGGGTAGAATTTCATCAGAAGCAAACTCTCGCTCACTTTCACATTCTCCACATACAACCTACGATCTGAAGCATCAGCATCAGAACTACTCCCAAATTGACCTTCACTAGGACTTCGATAGCGGACAAAATCGAAAGTACATGCCCAGGTCTTCGGAACTTGCAGATCCCTATAACCAGAAGAGGCATGTGAAATGAAAGAAAATAGGGGGATAAGATCAATTCAAGATATTTTAGTCATCTATCCGGAAAAGAATGCTTTCTAATTTAGTAAGAGATGTGCCACCTATCTTAAGATAAGAAGAAAAGATCAGACTTACCCCTCAATGCATTTCTCATTGCAACGACTAATAAAATCATCACTATATGTCTCGAATATGCTGTCCAAACGTTTGACCAATTTTACCACATCCTCTAAAGGCAATACATCCCATATCTTCAGGATTTGGATGTATCTCAGTTCCTTTACAATATCAGTCGTGCATATGACACAGAAACCGTCAGCTTTAAATTGTCTTACGATATGAGATGAGTGTTCACAAATTATATCCACATTTCTCTTCTTTGGTCTCCAGCCACTGGAGAGTTTTGACATAAGGTTGATGATGGACATCTTTGTCCTGAGTGATGCCAGCTTTCTGAAAGACTTCAGGAAGTTGTCACTGAAAAGAACCTGATAAGACCAAAGAATACAATAAGATATGTTGTCACAAGTTCTATAAAACTCAATGCTTATTTTGAAAAATAAATGTAGCCATAGAATACTGTTGAGCAAAGTTTTTTACCTTCCACCTTGCATTTCTGAAAAGTACACTGCCTCTGTCAAGCAGATCATCAAGCTGATTATTCTCTTTCTTCACATCTAAGATGGCTTTAGCCAAATCCTTGTCATCATCAACATTGAAGAATATAGTCAAGTCATAATCCATGTTGAACTTATTATTTAAATAAAAATGTCACGTAATATGTTGGCCGTAGTTTATAACTCGAGGCACTTAGTGATCATTTTTTTTTCGATTTGGCTCTAAAGCGAGCCGATAGAAAATTTTAGCACCAAAATAAGCGACATACATAACTTTTGGTACTTTTAATATACTTAGCTTAGTTTTTATTAGGCTAGGTTAACTAGAAGCATAGGGAAATTAAAAAAAAAGTAGAGCGCAACGAACTAACATCATTTGGAAAATTCTCAAGTAAAAGCCACATTCTCATCGAACTTCCACGAGAATAAAACCAACAGGGCTTGATAAAACGAAAAAAGCAAAGATGAGAAACCAATAAAAAGAAACCTCGTCATGGTAGAGGTTTTCGTTGAGAATGTCGTGAAGAGACCAAGAGAAGACAAAATCAGTCAGGTCATCGGTACTGTGTCTCCTCCTCCTGCTCAAACCACCTTCTTCTATCTCCACGCCCACCGCTCTGTTAGTGCTTCCTCCCAAATCCATCTGAACCCACGCACTAAAATCTTCTACTTGTTTCTTTCTCCCCTTTTCTTGCCCATCAAAGCACCAGGGAAAAATCGCTCTGAGGTTTCAAGGAACTTTCGAGGCTAATATTGCGCAAAGCTTGTACGGACATCATCAGCCCTTTTTCAGCTCCGAAGTGAGCATTCTTAGCGACGAAGAAGAATGACACGGGGAAGGTAAAGGGGTCGTCCATGGACTCTTAAAAGAAGCAACTCGAGGTCTTTTCGGCAACCAACCATTCGAGGTCTACGAAAGGCGAAAAGATTCCCGCTTTTCTTCGCTTTTTCAATGTTTCGATTTCTTGCAACCTAAGCTTCGTCGACTGTTTTATATCGGAAGCGTATCATGGCATGAGTGAAGTTAATTTTTGAAGATATTAAAATTATTTGTTGATACCGAAATAATAAGTAGACGAAAAAAATTGGACAAATCTTGTTGACACCTAATTTTGGCAAATTTAAGGAAATTATTAAAAGAAAAGAAATAAAAAGAAAAAGCAAAGATCGGGGAAGAATAGAAAGAAACCTTGTCATGGTAGAGGTTTCCGTTGAGAATGTCGTGAAGAGACCAAGAGAAGACAAAATCAGTCAGGTTATTGGGATTGTCTCTTCTCCACTTGCTGCTCCAACCATCCTCTGCTTTCTCCATGCGCAACACTGTTTGTGCTCGCTCTGAAGTCTACCTGAACCCACGTACCAAAACACCAGGGAGAAACCCCTCTTCAAGGTTTCACGAAACTTGCGAGGCAAAAGATTCCCAGAATTATTACATTTTCTCTGTCATTCTTCCTTCAACCGGGAAATTCCATGCGTGGGTTGATGGATGGAGATAATCGGGATTCGACAGGTGGAGTATTTCAATTCAGTTACAACTCGCGTGCTGGTTATGTTTTTTTCTTTATTATTTATTATAGCTTCTTTTTTATATAATTTACATCCTTTATGCAAAAGGGTTGAAAGTAGTCATGCACGTGGGGAGCGCGCGCGTAGTATTGAGCAGTCATATCAAGACACATGCTTGAGTAGCTAAAAGTCATAATTAGAGGCAATAATACTAATTACTTAGATTAGTGGCAGATTTTCATTTGTTTTGAATTTGTCTCTAAAAAGACATTTAGAAATGGCGGTATACGAGACAAGTATCCTATTTGACACTAAAAAATTTTAGGGGCGGAATTTTTTTGACTTAATGTTCTTTGACTCTAGAACTCATTATTGTCGTACTGCAATTTAGCACGAGCCGATTCTCATGTAATCGATCAATCATTATTATTCACGTGTTACGAATCTCATCTTATTGGAGAAATGTGTAAGGTATCTCATACTTGCTCTGATACCATGAATGGACCTAGACTTAGAACCAGGGAATGAGAGTAAATTTCCTACAGGTATGCATCCCACATTGGGCGAACAACTCCCGTTCAAGCCCTTCAGGGACAGCCTTTTAGCAGAAAACTACTCAGCCCTTTAGTTCAGAGCCTAGAGACACCCAAAAGTGCTAGGATGGAAACGTTTCTAATCTACCCAAGCTGCATTTCTCGAAGGATCATACCAGGTTAGAGAAGAAGAGGAATTTAGAAAGCCATGGAGAGTTTTTCACAAAGCACACACTTTACTTCAAGAGACTCTGCCCAACACAATACACCCCCATGGCCTTATATAGGCAAATGAGGTCACAAAGCAACAAACAAGGACCAAGCTCATGGGTCCGGGTACAAACAGGGGCAACGGAAATTTCCGGTAGGGAATTATCCGCACACTATGAACAGTAACTGTACTGTGAACAGTACATTCCCTAGCCTAGTGCTACAATAAAAGTGAACAAGACTGCTTTACGGTGAAATTGTACGGACTCAACGGTCTCTTCCGTCGTGGGCATTGTAGCTACAGACTGAGTCTGAGTCATCTGAGCTGTCTTCTAGGAGATGAGCTTCGTACTTCTGCTGAAGTGCTTCAAGATCTTCTGGTGAGATGATCTGATTTAGCCTTCTTGATGATGATACTTGTACATGTGCCCAATGTGATGCTTCTTCTTCTACCCAGTTTGTTTCTTCACTTGTAGGACGAGCAGGAATGCTTGGCTGAGGCCAATTTGATGTCTGTGCATAGTATGATGTGTCCATGTTCTGGAATGAGGACGAAGGTCCTTGTTCGTAGGGATCCTGGGACAGAGGACCTCCAAAGCGTGTATAGGGGTCTTGAGTAGACTGGACAATGTCGTCTCCGCTTATCATTTCATGCTCTTGGGACGATGCAGCTTGTCTGTACTCATTGAGTGCTTCCTTAGCTTCTGGTGCTAGGTCATAATGATCCCACGTAGTGGGTACATTATTCCAAATATCTTCAGGAATGGTTTTGTTTTCTTAGCATAGGATTCTCTGGAGTTCTCGATACTCGTTTTCACAAAATCTAACAGATCTTGGATAAGATTTGTGAATCCGGGCTTCTCGATTTGTTCAAGTTAGGCTTATAGGATGTGGTTCCTATTTCAAGTGGTGCATCGAGAATACTACCATTATTTCTACGAAATTCCATGGACGTCGGAAGAACAGATGGTATGGACTTCGATTCGGTGCCATGGTTCTCGCCTTTTCCAAGTCTTGTTTCAAGCATGTAGGATGATAGAACCAATTTAGAAAATCTAAAATATTTCTATCACATTCTTTTTCGATGTTTCTTCCGAGCAAGAATATCCTGGTGAGATTAGCAATGAATCTTCTGGTGGGAATTTCAATGGCTATTAAGTACTTATTGGTTAAGTACCATAACAGCATTTTGAGCTGGTCGGGGAAATCATCTTCTTTCCAAATGAGGGGATGAATGAAATGATAATTCAAATTTAACCCGAAAGGATAAAGAATCGAATCTCCATTGAATCTGAATAGGTCTGTGTGGGATTGCCACATGAGGTTCTCCAGGTTCTCAGTAAGACTGTCGTTCTGGATTTGCTGAATAATCTCTTCAGGAAACTTCCAGCTTGGCAAATCTTTGATCTTCTCTATCTTGTATTTGACTCCATGGTTAAGCATATGGAAAGCAGGTCTTTTGATGTACATGTTGATTTCAGCTGGTGCTTTGGGTCTTGACAAAAAGTCAGCAAGGACATTCTTTTTCCCAGGAATATGTTTGGTTTCAAAAGAGTATTTTGAAAACCACTCAGCCCATCGAAGCAGTTGAGAGTTTGGAATCTGTTTCTGTTTAAACTTGGTCATCTGTGGGAAAGATGCCATGTCTAATTCTACCAAAAAGTAATGGCCGATGAGATGAAACTCAAATTTTTTTATTCCATTTTTTATTGCTAGGATTTCCTTGAAAGTGGAATGGTAATGCATTTCAGCCTGGGAAAACTTTCCACTTTTGTGAGCACAAAGGTGTTTCTTACCATCAATTTCTTCGAACAGGACGGCTGCCCAGTATTCATCACTGGCGTCAGTTTGGAGAATTCTTTTGCCTGTTGATGGTTTTTGTAATGGTGGGAGATTCTGCATAATCTCCTTTAGCTCAGCAACTGCTTTAGTCTGGATCTTTCCCCAAGGCGAGGAGTTCTTCTTCAGCATGGATTGCAAAGGAATTAGAAGCTTTGCAATGTTTGGGACAAAAACCCTGAGATAATTAATTATCCCAAGAAATTGCTGAACTTGTTTTGTCGTGAAGTTGTCTTCTGGAAACTTCAGTAGTTCTTGAGCAATATGTGGCCCTGGATAGTATGTACCTTTGTTGAGGTGCATACCAAGAAATTCAATTTCTGTTTGGGCAATATTCATTTTTCTTTGAGAAAGCATAATGCCATGCCTTTTCACAATTTCTGCAAATTTTTCAAGGAGTTGACAGTGGCTCTGTTCATCAGGGCTGTAGAGCAGAATGTCGTCAATATAGACTGCTGCACTTGTCAAAATTGGTTGGAAAATGCGGCACATGACTTTTTGGAAAATGGATGGTGCTACCTTTAAACCAAAAGGAAGAACTTTCCACTGGAAGTGCTGATTCGGGATACAGAATCCTGTTTTGGTCCTGTCTTCAGGATGAATGCCCAATTGCCAGAATCCGGTTTTAAGGTCGAATTTGGAATAGATATGGGCCTTAGTTAAACCACTAAAGAGAGAATCTCTGGATGGTAAATGGAACTTATCATCTTGGAGAAAAAGATTAAGGGGTTGGTAGTTGATTACCAGTCTCATTTTTCCTCTGTTCTGCTCGGCGCGCTTATTGACATAAAAGGCTTCACAAGCCCATTGAGAATCAGAAACTTCAATAAGGCCTTGTTGTAATAATTCTGAGCATTCCCTTTGAGCTAAAGCCAAGTGTTTTGGCTTCATTCCCACATGACTCGCCTTTGTTGGATTGATGTCTTCATTTTTTTTTTTTAAGGGGAGACGAACAAAGAATTCTGGATTATTCCATAGAGGATGAGAACATTTTTGAGCGAATTCTGAGTGGGATTCCGAACAAGATTCTAGCAGCTTTTGCATGATTGGATCTAACAAACTCATTTGGATGGAAAAGAGTCTCTGAATATCAACGAAATCAGAGAAATGATTTTTATATCTAAGACCCTTTCCAGGAATGATGCGAAGTTGAGAGATCTGAGTCATGATGTCCCATCCAATTAACAGATCTTTATTGGTGAGGTTTGATCCAAAGATTTTTGCCTTTATGGAACACTGGGGGAAGAACTGAACAGTAACTGGAGTGATTCTGACATTTGTGGAGAAAGTGTCTCCAGAGGCGGAGTTGAAATATCAGATATAAGGAGTCCAATATTCTTCAGGTAGAACTTTAGTATCCAGAATGAAACAGCTTGCTCCGGTATCAATGAGAGCAATGACATTGATAGGCTTGGCAAATTTTGAGGTGAAGATTTTTACAGGGAAATGAGGACAGTGTGTTTGACTTGAAAATATGTCAGGATTTGGTTATGAAGATGTGGGAGATATGTGAAAAATGTCTTCAGATTCTGATTCATCAGACTCAGTTTCACTGGAGGTTTGATAGAAGGGAATAACACAAAGAGTTTGTTCTGTTGGTTCTTCGTCAGCAGAAAATAAGGATTCAGTATCATCATTTTCAAGAGAAATACCTGTTTCATTTTCAATCAGATGATTCTGACCTTTTTTCGCCTGAGGACAATTTTTGGCAAAATGTCCTTTCTTGTTGCAGATATAGCAACGGCTTGATTTCTTATGGCCTATGCGATCTTTTCTTTTGCGTAGGTATCGTCATTTCTTCTTTTTCCGGAAGTGCTTGGAGTCATGTTTGGATTTCTTAATCGAGTACTTCTTGTAGTGCTTTTTCTTTCTGGAATATTGGCCACAAGTGCCATCACAATCTTGTTTGGAGCATTTGATCTTCAACTTCTGGTGGGAACAAGCTGATTCAAGACGCTTGTCATCTGTGATGTATGTTCGGATCATTCGGCGCTTTAAGCATAATTCTTCAAGGCATAGATGGACTTCTTGTTGGATTTCTCCCAAAGGAACGTCTTGTATCCTTCTTTGCTTTCCAAAGAAAGATCTTTCAACCATCTGAGATAGTTCTTTAGGAATAGAAGTGAGGAAGACATGCTTTAGATTTGGATCTGCTCCAATTTGGTAAAAGAGCTGAAGCATTAATCGATAATGCTTATCGAGATGCTTTCTCTGAAGGGAGTAGCATCTTCTTTCGAAAAATTCTCTTCTTTTTAGCTCTTTGAGATCTCCGGGTGTTCCCACAAAAACATGATATAGGTAGGTAAGGGCATGGCTGAAATTGGGTGACAACAGAAACATAAGTTGGTCTTGTTCTGTGAGTGATTGCCACCAGAATTTAAGGCTCCCTGTGAACCTTGTAACAAAATTGTAAAGGACATCATTCATATCATGGTTGGTAATGGACTGTGTACTCAACCAAGTATGAAACTCTTCAAGCCTTTCTAGCCATTTTGGATAAGGAATATCATCAATGGAGAAGAATTGTTTTGATGCCATGGACACATGCCTGGTGGAATTGTTCCTAGTGGGATTACTTGTCTGTCCAAATTCTGGATCAGAATAGTTTGATTGCATTTCGTGGTCTGAAGGAGTGTCAGCCATGAATATTTGTGAGGTTGGTGGAACGGTAGGGGGAGAATCGACTATTTGGTCTGAAAAGGATGAAGAAGAAGAAAGAGATCTTTGAATCGATGTAGTATCGAAGTTTGTTCAAAGGAAACGAATCTGTTTTTTCGGGATAGCAGGATCAGGCTCAGTCTGTTGGGTAATAGGATCAATTTCTTGCTTACCCAAATCCTTTAAAAATGATTCTAATGGATTTGATAACATCATATGGTCTGGCCTTTCTCTTATAACAATTGAGCTTGATTCTGTAGGTGGTGTTTTCTCCTTCCCTTTTTCCTTCTTCAAGGCTTTGAGACGATTTCGTAAATCTGATTCTCTTCTGGAGGGATCTTCCGGGATATTGGCAAAAACAGACACTTGTGGTGCTGGGGATACATACCCGGTTTGAACAGGAGGTGCCAATGGATCGAAAGGTCTGAACCTTCCTTCTTCAAGAAGTTGAATCTGCTTCTTGAGTTTGTCTATCTCTGGTTTTGGACTTTCAAGATAATGGTACCCAAGATGTTGTCCTGATTCCAAGGCATGAAGCCTTTTCTGGAACTCAGAAAGTATCTTCTTGGTACTCTCATCGTATCTTTGGAGATCTTGTTGCACATTTCCGATCTTGGAATCAATAGCCTTAAAGGCATTGTTTTGTGCCAACAAAGTCTCTGATTGCCAGTTTAGAACGGCTTCAGCAGCAGGGGTTTTCTTCTGTCTTCCATGTTCGTCCACATCAGTGGGGGTAGGAATTTTGGGAACATGGCGGTATCTACCATGTGGATCAATAAACTCTTCTGTAGCAGGGAACGAGAGTTTAGAGCTTTCTTTAACAAGAGGAGGAAAGTCAGTGTCTTAGAATATGACAATATAAGAAGTGGGTGGTGTTTCTGCCGGGACTTCAAGTGGGTAAGAGTGTTTCTTAGCCCATTTGAGGATTGGCTTATAGAATGGAGAGAGAGCTTGCTTTTTCTGGGGAGGAGAAGGTGGAGGAGATTTTGGTGGATCTGGTAAGGTTTGGAACGTAGTACTAAACTTTGGTGGTGGATGTGGTGCATAAGAGACCATGAACTGGTATTTATCACACTCACCAAGAGTATCTACGGAGGAATCTCCGTCTAAGTATCTTTGGTACATCTTATCTTTGGACTTTTTCCGCCGAAGAGGAGGTTTTGCAAGCGGGTCTACCTCGTCGAGAGAATTTGTACAGTAGGAACATTGGCAAAAGGGATCCCAAAGACAATGACCATAATTGTCTTTATAGTAATGAACAGGATGTCCATCACTGTTGAAGTGTCGAACATACTTTTTTGGATCTGGTTCGGAAATAGATTCAGGAATACATGGTTCGATCATGAGAATGGTCTGGAAGATAGAAGGACCTTCTTCCTTTTCTTTGCCAAATTTGATGGAAACAGTTCCATCTTTTTTCCTTACAAATTCTGAGTCCGTTGACTGGAAGGGCTTGTTATGCTGGTGTAGCTTTTCATAGTTGGTGATCCAAGTCTCTGGAATGAGCTTGGCCAACGTATCCTTTGGGATCTGTCTGGGAACATGGATGCAGGACGCCTGGTCATTCTGCATGGAGATGAACAATGCATCTTCATTACCATTGTTGAAGTTGAGGTCGAGAGCATGGTTCTGCACTCGATAAACCATTTGGTAATGTAGGGTTGCAGCTACAGATTCAGCAGTTTGAGGGGCTCCAGTAAGCTGTACTTGAACTTTCAGAAAAGAGAGAAGTTGGGGGTTCGAGAGAGCGATGTTGAAGTTTGGATACAGAGTCACAAAGACTGTTCCGGCATTCAGAGTGGTTTGAACAGTACCGATGCAAGCATGCTGGTATTGTAAAAACCAGGTATCTAACAACGCGATTCTTGCCACAACTGGCAAGCCTTTACGACCATGGAAGGTGAGAGCAAGACGAACAGCTCCATAATGGACATGAGAATATCCTTGTTGGACCCATTGTCTAGAAAATTCTAGAGGGATCTGAAGAGTAACAAAGTACTCTTTCTCAGTAGCAGGGATAGGATGTTGGTCAAACTTGGAGAATTGAACATACTCCTTTACTTGCTTCGGGGTTTGGTGAATCAATTGACGAATAGAGCGGATAGGTGAGAATGATGTGGTGGGTTTGGCAAAAGCTGAATAAGGGTTCATAAGAGGAATCTGAGTTTCTGAGATCTTGGTTTCATCGCTAAGAGAGACTTCATAAAGATAGTCTATCTTAGAAGCATTGGAAACACGAAATTCTGAGAGTGCTGAGGATGAAGAAGAAGGAGGAGCAAGAGAAATGGGTGCTTCGAGAATTTCTGGATCTGTCATGATGTAGAAAGTTCTTCTCAGCACTGGATTCACCTATCAAGCGCATGGAATAGATAATATCAAAAACGAAACCATGGCTCTGATACCATTTAAAAAGTTGTTCAAAAAGTTTTAAATTTATTGTATGACGACCAATTCAATCATAAATATTTCAATTGTATTAATTTAGTTTTATACCTTTTGACGATTTGGTAGATGTAGTCATTCCTATCAATTTTGGCCGAAAGTCGCTAACATTGACATGATGGTCGGCCAGCTAACATTGATTTTTTTTTTTTGAATTTTCTGATTTTTTTTTTGAATTTATTGAATCAAGTTGTACTACTAGTATACGTGAGATTGAGAAAATTGTCTATGTTTTTAATTATTCCTCCTTGGAATCGTTGTTTGAATTTGGATCCCTCGATTCAAATGCAAAATAAAAATTGTATTACTCCCCAAATTGGAAGAAGTGAGGGTGAGGAAAGCAGGAAGGCTAAGAAATGTGGTGAAGAGTGACTTCAAAATAGTTTTGATTTTTCCTTGTTTGAAAGATGTTTGGGTTGAAATTTGCTCACCGCCGTTGGGTATTGTAAATAGATGAAGGAAACGACTCCGAAGGAAGAAGGCGTTTGAACAAAAGCAAAAGTGATGAGTTTCCCTTGCTTTAAGTTTACTAAGACTTTGATGAGCTCGATGACTTGATTTATTTCAATTTCGGAAGTTGTTCGTACTATTTCGCCTCCTTAAGAAGTCTATGAATTTTATGGTACCGTAACTTTGGAGCATTTATCGCGGGTCCTACGTGTGTCGAGAGGTCATTAGGCGAGATAGCCAAAGAGGATGATGAATTGCCATAACCATTGTTCAATGAGATGGTTTGCTCTGCTCCTTACTATGCTCATATGTGTTCTTGCAATATCATGTTTTAGAACAAACAATTTTATTGTCCTTTCTCACATTATCCCAGTGCATTTCCCAGTGTAGAGGGTTGAGAATTAAGGCGTTCAGTGTAAAGAGTTATGGAACAATCAAATTCCCACCTAGTCTTTTTACAAATTGGAATCCCTTAAATTAAAGTACTTTAACAATCTCCTATGCATTGCCCCATCCCATATGTGGAAGAGGCTGCAATGTTGTCTCAAGGTTCTAGAAGTGAAATCACGCCGTTCGATTGAAATCATAAACAAAAGTAATGGGACGGTTAGAAAGAATGGTGAAATGCATATGCTAGTTTTGCGTGATCTGGATAACTTGAGGCACATATGGTAGTACAATGGTCTCCCAAAGGTTCCATTACCCGACTTGAGAGACATAAAGGCTTTGGGGTGCCCCCTTTTGGTGATTCTTTTCCCACCCATTTTCTCGTTGAGCGAAGGTAGGGCAAATCAAGGAGCTGGTGGGGGGGTCGCGCAAAAATATGGAACTAATTGTTGGCTGTGACAAATGTGAAGAAGTGTTCGATAAGACAATGACCTTCTCGGAGTTAACTACTCTTTAAGACTTTACAAGTTGCCCAAGTTCAAGAGAATCTTTACCCAAGAAATACTCCACGGAATTCCCATCCTTGGATGTCTTCACGAGAGTAGGCTGTGGAACAGAGTTGGACCGAGGCTACCGAAGTGAAGGGGAAAGTGATGGGGAATATTAGGCTTTATGAAGTGTAGCAACAAAGTTCAGGACAATTACAACGAATGGTGCTTGGCCATATAAAAGATGTATGGTAATATGAGATTTTTGCTCTACATTATCTTCTACACACTTCATACGGAGTTTGTGACTAATTCCTTTACTATTCACTTTCTTTGGTTTGTCTCCTAAGCCATAATGATGAGGGGAAATTTCAAAATAAGGATATGAAGTATTCTCATTTTTTCAAATAAGGTTATGAAATGAACTTTATTTCTGTTGTGACCTAAATTTTGGGTATACTACTTAAAACTAGGTTAATAGACTACTATGTCTTTAACTTAGCCTAGGCTCTCCCAAGCCCATACCATGCAAAAGATTATTATCTGGGAATCGCCACTAATCAATTTATAGTAGGTCGATTAAACACCTAAGTAAAATAATTCACATTATTTTACTTATACGAATCAGAGACTATAGGTACGGGGACTTGGTTACACTAGATATCTCTAATGCCATTTTGGTACCATTCTTTTTATTTTCAAAAATGTTTTTTTTTTTTTTTTTTTTTTTTTTTTTTTTTTTTTTTTTTTTTGCAAGCAGCTTGGATTTATTTTAACTTAGGCTCCGTTCGTTTCACTGAAAATATCATGTTTCCGGAAAACATTTTCCTGGAAGTCATTTTCCAGGAAAATGACTCTATTTTCCGGTGTTCGGCCAAGATCTAAAATTTGAGTGGAAAATATTTTCCACTTTGTTCGTTAGCTCATTTAATTGTTTGGAAAAAATTATCAAAAATTGAATTTTAATATTTTTAATTGACCAAAAAAATTTATTTTATTTATTTATATTTTTTAAAAATGATTTTTTTAATTATTTATATTTTTTAAAATAGAAATTTTTATTATTTATTATTTCTTTTTCTTTTCCTTCCTCCTTCCTCCTCCTTCTTCCTCCTCCTTCGTCCGCCGTCGCCTCCTTCCTCCTCCTTCTTCCTCCTCCTTTCGCCATCGCCACCTCCTTCCTGCCTGATGATGGCCGGCTGCCCAGCGGCCGACCAAGACCCGGTGGCCAGATCCGGCGAGCTCGAGGCTCGGCCGATCTCACTCGAGCTCGCCGGATCTGGGGACAAAGCTCGAGCTCGCCCGAATCGGGAGACCAAGCTCTGCCGCTAGATCCGATGAGCCGCGAGCTCCGCCGCCAGATCCGGCGAGCTCATGGCTCGGCCGATCTCCCCCGAGCGCGCCAAATCTGGCGACATAGCTCGAGCTCGCCCGGATCGGGAGCCCGAGCTCTGCCGCTAGATCCGGCGAGCCGCGAGCTCCGCCGCCAGATTCAACGAGCTCACGGCTCGCGGCCGCACGACGAGCGGCCTGGACGGCAGGCTCCCCGTGAGCCTCTTGGCGTCGCCGCGGTGCTCCCTCTTGAGCCGGATCCTCCCGAGCGGCTTCGAGCCGCCGGGGAAGCGAAGCGCGGCGACGGCGGTGGCGCCCCGGCCAGAGCAAGCGGGCAAGAGCGGTCGGGGAGGGCGGAGGCTGATCCCGGAGAAGGATGTCGTCGAAGCCATTGCAGTAGGGAGAGCAAGAAAGAGAGAGAGAGAGAGAGAGAGAACGAGAACTGATGAAGGAAGGAAAAAGCAACGAGAGCTCGTGCGAGAGGTGCGGAAAATGATTTCCTCTTTTCAAAAGAGGAAATCATTTTCCGCGATTTCAAGAGGGAATTTTCCGTTGACTGTGTATTTTCCGCCATCCGAACACCGGAAATTTCGGAAAATATTTTCCTGGAAGTTATTTTCCACGAAATGAACGGAGCCTAAATTACTATTATGCAAATATGACGACCACACGGATGCTCATCCACTACTGAACATTAAAAAAAAGAATAATAATAAATAAATTGCATCACACAAAGCAAGCAATCATTTTTTTTTGGATTTTCTTGAAATTGGAAATTTTTTATAAAACATGTATTTTAACTACATGACCTAATTTTACTAATAAATAAATTCTAATTAAATGATCATATTATGCAAACTAATTAACATGCACCTAGTATTTTTGTATTTTTTTATTAAAATTCGGAATTAATAAGAACTCTAATTAAACTATCTAGAAAAAGAATAATTTTCTAATTTATTTTAGGGATTAATTTGACTTAAACCCTATCTTATTTTAGAAAACTATTTTTTTAGAAAAATGAGATAATTAGAATGCATCTAAAACCCTATTTTTTTTTTAAATGAGTTATTTAGGTCCAACCTAACCTATTTCAAAAAATTATCTAAAAATGCAATCCTAAAAATGTAATCCTAAAAAAAAAAAAAATTACTAAACCTACGTGCTTTGACGCAAGATTTTGATTTTTTTTTTTTTTTTTGGGTTTTTCCAAGACAAGTAAATATCAAATAAACATTAGATCTAAACAATCAAGATATTCAACAAATAAAGAATTAAAGTAATCGAAAAAATAACATATTATCTCACAGGTTAAATTAACGATTATTCTAACCCTGAGCATCAAGACATATAAAAAGGTTCAAAATAATTAAAATACTATCAAAATGCCTAAAAATTGATGTAATTAAAAAAATAATCCGATGTCTTACGAATCAAATTAATAATTACAATAATTTGGATAAAATCCCTGTAGATAATGTCAGAATATGCATAAAATGAAAATCACCTTCCTACACAAGAATGTTGAAACTTTTTTTTTTATTTTTAAAAAGCATAAAATAAATAAAAAAATACAAATAACAAAAGTCACCTAAAGGGGGACTTGGAAGGAGGAAGCCGCCGGTGGAGGTCGGCGCCGGGGAACGTGATGGGCGAGCAGGTCGCAGACGGTGGCCGCGCGGGCTGAGGCGCGGCGGCGGAGCTGCGGACGTCACTGGTGCAGGCGCGAGTGAGGCGGCGGGAGCAGCGATGGCAGCGAACGGTGGCGTCACGGGCTGCTGCAGGGGCGCGGAGGCGCGGCGATCAGCTCGGGCTGCTGGCGGAGGGAGGCGCGGCAGCAGTGGCGGTGCTCGAGTGAGCTGCTGGTGGTCGCTCAGGCGAGGGGCACCGAGCGGCGGTGACTGGCAGCAGTGACGGCGGTCGTTCGGGTCGTCGTGTGCTGCCGGTGGAGGCGGAGCAGGGGCGTCGGCGTCGGGGCTTCTGGCGTCTGGCGCTACGGAGACGGGGAGGTCACTGGGTGCGCGAGCGGAGGCTGTCTGGACGGCGACGAGTGGCGACGTTGGGTTGCAGACAGCGTGCGGCGAAGACTGGCGGCCCGGCGACTGGCTTGGATCTGCTGACCGGCGGGCAGAGAGAGATGGAGCGAGCGTCGCAGCGGCGGCGAGCGAGGAGGCGACGGTTCCAAAGGCGCGGCGGCCTCCGGCGCGGGGGCTTCGCTAACGAACGGCGACGGTTGGCGGAGGAGACGCCGGTGCGGCGGACGGCGCGGAACCGGTGCCTGTGGAGGCGCGGTGGATCGGGCAACGAGGAACGGCGAGGATGAACAGTATTTTTGGTTTTTGTTTTTTCTCCTGACCTACCTCTCACGTCACTTCTCTCTCTCTGCACTTTTTCTCTTTTACTGACTTTTCCCTTTCTTTTCTTGCAGGTTGTCAGAAGAGAAAACTCTTCTTCTTGGACGGCAAAAAAGGGGAGGTTTTTTCTCTTTTTTTTCTTCTCACTTTCATGAATTCTCTTGTTTTTTTCACGAATTTTTTTGCGATTTCTTCCCCCCTTTTTCCACAAAATTTGGTCCCTTTTATAGTGGTTCCAAGCACCATCTTCCATAGCAATTTTTGAGCTTTCTTTTTTCGTTGCCACAATTTATGGTATACAAATTAGAACAAAATCTTGCAATCGGTTTGATTTTTCCTCGAATGTTTTGATTCCTTCCATTTTATCAAATTCCTTGCTTTTTTTATTTACTTGATTTCTCTGATCGAGAATTTACTTCCACATTTACTATTATTTGAATATTCGCTGGAGCAAAGATGGCTAATCAGAATTTTCACATTCCATTCATAATCAAATCAAATTGATCTTCCCCTTATTTTCATTTTATTTATTCTGATGCATTTTTTTTAGGGGTTAAAATTAACCACTTTTTTTATGCAAAAAATCCATGACCGGGTCGCCAAAATTTAGGTGTCAACAATTTCAAATAAAAATTTGAAATGACCATGATAGTTTCAAATAAAGGCCTGAAGTGGCCATGGCGGTTGATTCGATCGGCTAAATATTTCGATCGGTGAAGGAATTAAAAATATTACTTAAATTATATTAAAAATAAATTAATTTTAAAAAACAAAAAAAAAAAAGAAGGAAATTAGGTGAGGACTAAGCCCTAACTGTTGGTGTCGGCTGGCAATGGTGGGGGATGGCTGACCAAGGATTGGCGAGGCTCAGCGGGCCTCGGCCAGTGGCTAGCGACCTGATATAGGGGAGGGCGACAACCCTTGCCAACCCTTGGTCGGCCATCCCCGCCATTGCCAACCCTTCTTGGGGATGATGGGGTAGCAGCGCCGAGGGCCTATAGAGCCCTTGCCATTTTCCCTTCCCCTTCCATTTTTTTAAAAAAAAATTCATCTATTACAGAAAAAGAAAAAAGAAAAAATTCAAAAAAGTTAAGGAAGAAAATGCCTTTAGCCGATGAATTAGGTCTTTCTTTGAACTGACATGGCCACCTCATGTTTTATTTAAAACAAGATTCATTTTAAATCCTTATTTAAGAAAATGAGGGTACCTCAAACTCTTATTGGAAACAATATCCATTTTATGTCTCTTATTTGAGAAAATGATGGCACTTCAAGCCATTCTTTGGAATTTTCTCAATGATGAGGGATTGGACATTGGACCATACCTTAGAGGGTTATGTATATATTCTAATCAAGTGCATTATCATGATACTATCGAATTTTTTTGTTCACTTGATATTGGAAAATATATATGCTATTATATTAAGCATGTTTAAGGAAACCATTAAAGATGTCCATATTTGAAAGAGCTTTGTGTACGCTTAATTTCAGGAAGAATAAAATTTGTATAATGCTTATTGTCCACACATGCATGTCGGTCCCTCAACCACTACTTTCTCCATTGTGAATTTGCATTTTGGGGTAAAAGAGAATTCTCCTTCAGAACTTCTAAGAGCCCATAGTTTACCCCTCCAACATTCCCCTTTAGTACTGGACGATGATGTCAGCAAAGACCAATCATTGATTAGTGATCTGTTACATTTTAAGACTCAAGTAACAATATAACGACAAGTTGTATGACCCATACGTTAAATTTTATTATTATTTTTAACTGTAAGTGACACACTATTATTATCATATTACCGGCTTTATAGCAAGAGTGATGCACGGTAAAGTCAAACGACAATTTGCATGGAAAATAGTAAGATGAAAAGGAGTAAGAATTAATTATTCAATTGGACAAATTTACCTCTCTGCTTGACGTAGATCTATTTATTTATATTATCAATAAGTTTTTTAACCTTCTTTCATTACGAATTTCAACTGATTAACTATTTTTATAGCTTGGAAATTCACTACATCAAGTACAAAATACATAATTAATAGAGTTAGGGTATTCAACTAGAGGACTCTTCACTGTTGATTGATGCTGCTCTATATTCCAAACTATCATTCATAGCCTCTGGAATATCTGTCCT
Organism: Eucalyptus cladocalyx; assembly: GCA_017140615.1. Classification (NCBI taxonomy): domain Eukaryota; kingdom Viridiplantae; phylum Streptophyta; class Magnoliopsida; order Myrtales; family Myrtaceae; genus Eucalyptus; species Eucalyptus cladocalyx. Next base: position 41,637,650 of record CM029522.1, read on the forward strand.
TATATAGCACTATAATTATATTTAAGAATAGTTGCTCCATCTATTAGTAAGTCCTTTAACCTAATCGTATTGAAATTTTTCTCGGTAATGTGTGTTTTTATTTGATTAAGTACTTTTTTAACCTTCACACTCCTAGCAATGAGACAATTTATTTGTCTGGACAAAAAATACTCAATGAAAACCTCCTTTATTATGAACTATTCTTCAAAAGAGATTTTTTTTTTTTTTTATATAATCAGTCAATAAAAATTGGCGGCACAAAATAATATATATGTGAGAGAGAGGGACCTGTAAAAATTAGTCATTGTAATACAAGTATTGGAGGAGGAGAATTTAATGAACTTGAGTTTTGGGCAAATGTAAAGACAAATGGTATCCACCAAAATGGGTTGCCAGGAAGCAAATTTGGATGCCTGCAATGATTCAATTTGGCATACTTGTGCTATTTTTATGTATTCAATTTTATTTAACATTACAAAGCTTTTTTAACAAAATATCTCCATCCTTACAGTATATAATTGCTTTTTTCTATCACTTTCCTCTGTTAATTGTCAAACTTTCCTCTGTTAATTGGTCGGTGTGTAACTTCTTAAATATAGCATGTAACTCCACAGTAGTCAAGTGAGCCAACAATTTTAGTACTAAAGGTGTGTTTATTTAATTGAAAATCTCATGATAAAAGAAAGTAATTTCCAAGAAAATCACTTTCAAGAAAAATGGTTTGTTTTTATTTGTTAAGTGATTTACGAAACCGATTTCTTTCTTGCCAAAAAGGAAAGTCATTTTTTCCCAAATCTAAACTTGTTACTTTCAATCTATGGAAAACATTTCTGTAAATCAATTAGTTTTTTGTCATTTAAACACAAGAAAGTCATAAAATAATTTCTAGAAAACTATTTTGTTTAAAACAAATGGAGTCTAAAGTAGATATCGATATTTTCAACACTTTCTTGCAGGCTAGCAACCAGTTCAATCATGGCTACCTTCGTTCTTGTGATAATATACTTAATGTTGTCAACCGGTGACACATGTATGCATACCTACATCTTTAGTCTTTTTGTAATACATAATATCAATTGTCATGCATAATAGAGTCAATTTTTAGACATTAACGTTTTCTCATTCTCGTAAAATTAATTTAGCTATTTATTATTCTAGATTATGATATTTTTAGATGTGATGTTCATAATTATACTAATGATTTTTAAAAAAAGTTACTCTTGAAATTTTCTCATTATATTAGTTGTTATCAATAAAAAATGCTCTAGACTCATTAAATTTGATTACACTTAATGAGCAAAAGGCACTTTTAATATCATATATCACCAATAAATTTTTATGCAGCACTTTTACTTTTCTCTTCAAAAAACTCTTCAACTTTTATTTGGGACAGAAAAGAATCATTTTATCCAATATAAATGCGTTCAATGTGCAAAAATCAATTATAGTATAATATGCTAGATTTTTAAGGTCTTTCAAGAATTTAACAGAAAAGCTTTAATGAGTTTTCTAACTAAAATTACACTATTAATAATGTCTTTTAGTTTTTTTTTTCACAAATTAAAAAAGAAAAAAAAAAAGATCAAAGCTAGTTTCTTCTCTCTTGATCGACAAGGCTGGCAAGACATTTTTCCTTGATCTAGAAAAGTTGAATCTTTTCCCTTTATGATAATAACAACTTTATAGCATGAATCTCCATTGGAAAATATTCGGAAGAAGAACTAAATAAACCACATTATTTATATCTCCATTGATGTAGATGAAAGTTATGTGTCTGAAAACTTTGAGCAAAATGCAAGACTCACACAATAACATCTCAACTCATGTGATCCCACAACTTGCTTTAATTAATAGAGAGTATCTTATCTAAATCCCAAATTGCTTTGTCATGCTCATGCTTGCTCATTCTACTCCTCATATTTCTCAGTTTCAGAAGTTCAAATTACAAGGATTTAACCCAAAATCACTTGAAAATTTAGGTGTATATATCCTTTGCATTTGCTCACTTTTATAATCGAATGCAACTAATTTACATAGTTGATCTTGTTGTGAGAGCATCGGCAAGAGTGATGGGGGAACGGAGGATTTTGTGGGAAACGTTTCAAGACCAGCCAAAGAATCGACTTAACCATCTCTGCTCACATGAATTAGATACTGCATTAGGTGCCCCCTCATTCCCTTGGGAATATGTTGGTTTTATCTACATAAAACCCTCCAATTCTGTTTGGCTATTTCGTTCACCCTCTTCACACATTTAATGCTTTGAGGTTCCCTAAAGCTGTGCCCCCTCATTCCCTTGGGAATATGTTGGTTTTATCTACATAAAACCCTCCAATTCCGTTTGGCTATTTCGTTCACCCTCTTCACGCATTTAATGCTTTGAGGTTCCCTAAAGCTGTCCTCTAATACAATTGCTCCGCCCAGAGACATCTTCTAGCCGTAATCATGCATAGCATAACTTAACATGATTAGTAACAAACTTGGTTTTACATATACATACATACATACATACATACATACATACATACATACATACATAAGAGATTAACATATTTATATGAAAGCAGGGAAGGATGTATCTAAAAGGAAATGATGTATAAGAACAAGAAAGTAAATGACTTAAATAAAATCGCGAGAATTAAAAATAATGTAAAGACCGAAAGCAATATATAAAATATAAAGTAAGAGTATGCATAAACAAAAACCAACCATGAAAGTGGTATGAACTTGTATTATATAAAGCTGAAAAGCTGAAATTACATGTATTGAAGGATGCAGAAACTAAAGCATCAAGTCATCCACTAGGGCGGTAATCCGCACTCCAGGGAGTATTGATGATTGTATTACAAGAAATTGTTAACCAACTATCATGTAAGTTGGTAACCCTGTATAAAACTATGTATATGAAAACTTAACTTACTTTGAAACCAGGGGATACAAGGTAAGAGAGCTTGGAGATGGAAGAGATGAGGATGGAGATGAAAGAGAGGATGGTTTACAAGTGAGAGAGAGAGAGAGAGAGAGAGAGAGAGAGAGAGAGAAGAAGAAGAAGAAGAAGAAGAAGAAGAGAGAAATGTGGGAAATTTTTTAGGTGCCTTCTTCTATGTCGAGAGGGTGTATTTATAGGGGTGTTACAGTGAAAGTGCTACAGTGCTGAACAGTGTAAAGTGAATAGTACTGAGTGAACAGTGTAAAGTGAACAATGAATAATGAACAGTGTATGCTATGATGTATAGCCTTTGCGCTGCTCGTAACAATGTTGGCATGTGATGTCTTGTATTTAATCTCTGTCTAGGTTGATCCCGTAGCAGTCGTCTTCATTGGTGTTTCCACTGTGATGTGACTATGAGGATTCGTCTGTATTGTCTTGAGATTTGGAAGATCTACATTGTGATTCTTCCGCTTCCGATAGCATTGTTCTGAGGATGTTACAATATTCATTTCTGTTCTGGACTACAGCAAGTGTTGCACTTGCCTTGGATTTCTCCTGTAAAAAGGATGTATTTGATGGGACTGTGGTTGTCATGTTTTTCTGGCTGTTTAGCCATGTTCTAACCGCAGCTTCGGATCCTTGTTTATGGTGTTTGAATCCATCCCACCATTTTGTTTTGTATTTTCGGACAAGGACTGGTACCCCAGGTTTTGTGGATGTATTGTATTCAAATTCCCAGACTGTTACTCAGGAGATTCTGAATATTATAAAGAAATGCATAAGGCATGAGAACCTTATATCATGTGGTGTTGGTACAAAGTATTCACTGAAAACCTTATAACCTTGTTTGACTGTGGGGTGTAGAATTATGTCTAAAGGACCAAAGAGATCCCACCAAGAGTCAAACCAATTTGGTAGGCTTTGTCTTGGGAAGTTATTTTTGAAGAATAACAACTAGGTGTGTTGGAAATTTGTATTTTGTCTGAAGAAAACGTTCCACCAAGCTTGTTGGTAGTCCCAGTAGGTGTATGAGGAAGAATATGGTAGGTTTTGGGTAAGTCTGGTTTGGAATTTTCTGGGTGTATGAGGTGAGGCTCCCCAGTGTGAGGGGTGTATGACTTTACTGATGGATATAGTGGAATATATAATGTTTTTTGTATTGTTTTTGTCAGCAAAATGGGTAAATCTTGCCGATTCTGTCTTCACTAGAATTTGTTCATAATAAGCAAGGGTTTTGTTTGTATTATGTGGTTTGAATAACCAGTTTTTTGGAAAGATGTTTTTTGCAAATTTGATTGGATCTTCATCGAAAAATCCATCTTCTACAGTCAATATTTTTTGAAATGATGTTTTGGGGAAAAATTTTGATTTTTGAGATTGAGGGGTTGCCTGTGGTCTAATAACCACCTCATTCGAAATTCTTTTGTATTCTGCTGGTTTTTGTGTAACCAGTGGGGAAGGATTGTTGCTTACCTCGACGGCATTGGATGGCTCTTTCTTTGTTTTGTTTTGTATAGATTGTGCAAGTAATAGAATAGTTTCTTTTGGTAACATGTTGGCTAGCTGATTAAAGGCTAACATGGGGTCAGGTGATTTGTGTTCTATTTTGATAGGTGTTTGGCGTAAGAATGACTGGTTGTCTTATGTCATTTCAAGCCATGTCTTGACAGATGTTAAGCCTTTCGGCTTTGGTGGTGTATTGGAGGGTTCGGCAGTGGCTTTGGCTTTGCCTTTGTCTTTGTCTTTTTTGGATCTTGGCATATTGGTATCCCCTGTAAAAATTCTCTTGTGAGAAAATCAAGTAATGAATTTGAAGAACCATTTATAAATTCAATGTCAAAATCAAATACTGAAAGTATGGCTTACCATCTGGCAAAAAATTTGTTTTGATGCAACATTTAAAACGTCTTTTTGTAAAATGTCTTTGGCTGATTTGCAATCAATTCTCAAGAGAAATTTTTGATTTAATAAATCTCCTTGGAATTTTGATATAGACAAAACTATAGCAAGTATTTCTTTTTTGATTGTCGAATAATTTTGTTGAGTGGAATTCCAATGTTTTGATATAAACTGAATAACTTGTTCTTTGTTGTTATTGACTTGTTTGAGAATGCTACAGTATCCTAATTCTGACGTGTCTGTTTCTACTATTTTGAAAGTGGAAGGGTCAGCAAGATGTAGGCATGGTATATCTTTCACATGCAATTTTATTTGTTTGACAATGTCTGTATGGACAAAGGTCCATGGTGGAGGATCATTTCTTAACCTTTGATGTAAAGGTTTACAAAGGATATTTATATTGGGAAAGAAATCTAAAATATAATTGAGACTACCTAAAAACCTTTGTAATTGAGTTTTGTCTTTAATCTCATCTGGGAATTTATCAGTAAAAGAGATTGATCTTTCTATGGGAGTGATGGTGCTTAAATGGATGTAATGACCTAAAAATCTAACCTTGGTCTTGAAGAGTGCAATTTTAGTAGGAGAGACTACAAGACCGTTTTGTATGATTATTTTTATGAAAGTAGATAAATGTTTGAAATGCTGTTCTATATTGGAAGAGAATATTAGAACATCATCTATATAAACTATGATGTATTCTGAATAAGGATTGAAAATCTTGTTCATAATTCTTTGGAATTCTGAAGGGGCATTTTTGAGGCCGAATGGCATAACATTCCATTCATATTGGCCAAAAGGGACTGTAAAGGCCGTCTTGTGCTTATCCTTTTCACTGACTTGTATTTGCCAAAATCCTGATTTCATGTCAAATTTAGAAAATATTTTGGATCTACAAAACCTGTTTAGCAAATCTTTTTTATTGGGTATATGGTATCTTATCCATCTAAGGGCTGTATTAAGAGGTTTATAATTAATAACTAACTTGGGAACTCCTCTTTCTAGTTCAGCATTTTTATTGACATAGAAAGTAGAACAACTCCAAGGTGATTGGCTTTTTCTTATGAGTTTTTTTATTCAAAAGATCTTGTATTTCTGCTTGACAAAATTTCAAAACTTCTTGGTTCATCTGTGTTGGGCGAGCTTTGGTAGGAATTTTGTTTTCAGAAAAGTCATGTTCATAAGGTAAATCAACGATATGCTTTTTTCTTTCCCAAAAGGCATTGGGTAGAGTAGAGCATATAGTTTTTTCTATGTGTTTTTGTAGAGAAGCTATTTTTTCTATGATGTTTGGTTTTATAAGATTTTCTTCTATTCTTTTGAATTCTAAATCTTCTTTTAAGAATTCAAGTTAATTTTCTTTGTCTTTTATAAGGCAATTTATTTCTGAAATAGAATGTTCTTGTAAAATATTTAGGCTTCTCTTTTGTGGTTTTGTTATGAAGTTAAAGGTGATTTTTCTGTTTAGAGCCCGGGTTTCAATACCTTCGTTAGTAACTATAAAAGGTTGTATTAGTTGTATGAAAGGAGTTTCAAGAATTACTTGTTGCCTCATATTTTTAACTAAAAGAAAATAGGTTTTATAAGACATTTGGTCTTTTATTATTAGAGCTTCGGGTAACTTGTATTGTATATTCAGTTTGTCTCCTGAGGCTGATTTTAAGGATTCATATGTTTTATCAAAGTATCTTGTTGGAACAAGGCCTTCCTTGATACAATTGAGGTCAGCCCCTGCATCAAAGAGTGCCGTTGTTTCAATGATATACTCATTATTGATTTTTATCTTAATATTTATTATCCATTTCCTAGATGTGATTTCTGTTAACAACATAAGAAAGGCTGGATCATAGGTATTTGGGGTACTGGTGATTTCATTTTGGTCATCTAGTTTTGTTTTTCCTTTTATGACAAGAGATTTTATATCAGAAATTTCTTGTTTCATTTCTGATTGGGTTTCTTTTAAGGCTTGTATTTCTAATTTTTGTTGTTTTATTTCATTTTGGAGGTCATTAATATTTATAGGTCTAGACTGTGGTTTTTTGTTTCTATTTAGAATGTCTTTAAGATTGTAGGAAGTACTAGGCTTGGAAGTAATATTCATAGAAGAGTGTAGTCTATCTAAGTATTCTTTTTTGGCTTCAGGGTCAAGTATTTTGTCGCGGTCTTTGAAGGAATTCTTCTTCTTCTTGTTAAGACGTTTACTTCGGAATGGGTTTTCTGGAGAAGCGTCTTCATATTCGGAATCTAAAGAGGATTCTATCTCATTAATCTGAAGACCTTCTTCCTCAAGAAGTTCATCAGAAGAAGTATCATCATTTTCTATGAAGATGTTATTTAACTGATTAAGAGTATTGTCATCTAAAGAGAGTTCATTCAATTTTTTATTAATCCTACAATATTTTGAAATATGACATTTTTTACCACAAGAATAGCATTTAATGTCTTTAAAAAATTTTCTATCAGAATGAGGTCTATTTTGGTTATTCTCGTGTCTTTGTTTATTCCTACGAAGTAGAGGTTTTTTGTGATGTTTCTTTGTTTCTTTCTCAGGAGGACAAGTTCCCTAAAATTTTGGTTTTGTTTTTTCATTATAAGAGGGGTCGTATTGAGCACAAAAATCTCCTAAACTCCTATTGGTGAGGGATTGTTCTTCCTTGAGTTGTCTTTGTAATTTGATTGTATTACACATTTGTGTTCCTTGTCTATAAACATAAGAAACTATTTCTCCATAAGAAAGGAGATCATAGGGAATTTGACCGCTGTAATCTTCTCTAATTTTATCTCTAACTTGGTCACCTATGATCTGAGGTAAACCGGCTAAGAATTTTTCTTTCCAAAAGGGTTGATTGCAGTCGGGTCTAATAAGAACCCTTTGAAAGAAAAGTTCTTTGTATTCTCTAAATCTTCCTAAGGATTTGCAACGCATATTGGAAATGAGATCTTGGTTTCTATCCCTAATATGTGAAGGATCTCCTACAAAGTGTTATAGATAAGGGTATTGACCGCATCTTGGATGAGATGTCCTTGATCATCATCCATGCGTTGACCAAAATCATCTACCTTATAAGCAGTTAAAATTTGTGTCTTTTATTCATCTGTCAAGTAGTTATCCCACCAACCTTTTAGTTATCCAGTAAATCCGGCTACTAAAATATTAGCAACAGCATGGTCAGAAACATCTTGCTGTGTTTTGTAGGCATTAGCAAGCATTACCATGTTGTTAAGAATGTTCATAATATTGGTTTTTGCAACACCATCAATGTTCCATTCATAGATGGCGTCAGGAGAGTATTTATTATGTATTTTTTGCGATGATTCTTCTTGGGCAATGTCTGGTGGGATAGCTCTACTATAATAAAGCTTCTGAGGTTGTCTCCAATTGAGTCTGTTAATCTCATTGACTGACTCATTACCAGAGTGTTTGGTCAGGGTACTAATAGTGGGTTGGTCTGGAGTGTCTCTAATGATAAGATTCTGGAATTTATGAGTGTCTAGTATAGGATCAGGTTCTAACTTTGATTTTCCTAAGAGTTTTTTCTTTTGTTCTATAGCTTTGGCAAATTCTGGGCTAAGATTTTTTGGAAATTCAAAGGCTTTAAAAATGGGTTTTTTGAGTGTGTCAACTTGAGGTGTAATAAGTTGAGTAGGGTTCTGGATGGTGGATTCTATCCTATTCAACTGTTTTCATATAGATCTGTTAATCTCTGCACTCGCGTGAGTATTTGATTGGTGGATGCTAAGAGGCTAATTTGAGGATTAATGCAACTGCCCACACGGATGCCTCTTTTTCCCAGCCCATAGTGTGATGCGGCTGATAAGCCCTCATTGAAGAAATAATCAAAGGAATAGACAAAACAATAATCAATAGAACGATTAAAAGCATTTAAGATATTTAGTTATAGTCAATCTAATAGATGAAATGATGATTAAAGTAACAATTAATAGTGGAACGATGCATATATTTTCTTACAAAGTAGAGTTATGATGATAGAATATTGGGATAAGTGTACTGAAAGTCCTAGAACTTGTCATGAAAGTGCAATTGAATTCTAAAATTTTCAAAAATGCAATCAAGATTTAAAACTTGTTACAAAAGTGCAATTGTGTTATAAAACTTTTACAAAATACAATCAAATCCTAAAATTTGTTAAATTGATGCGATCAAGTCCTAAAACTTGTTAGGATTTTCCTTTTGTCTAGTTGGATGGAGTTAATGGAATGACTTGATCACACCAACTCATGATTGTACTTTTTGAAAGTTTTAAGATTTAAATTATACTATCGTTATAAGTTTTAGATATTAATTGCATTTTTCAAATGCTCTTAAGATGAAGTATTATTAACTCTTGAAGTCCTTCTGAGCTTGATAGAATTAAAAACTTCATTGTTTTGATAAAGAGTATTATTATCAAGAAACAGCCCGTTAAGTTTTTTGTTGACTTCGCAACATCTAGCAATATGGCCTTCTTTTCCACATTGATAGCATGTTATATTTTAATTGATTTTTTTATTTTTGTCTTCTGTTTAGTTTGAGAAGGGTAGGATGAAGTTTTTCGGGGAAAAATTTAAAGTGTGATTTTTTCTTATTTTTTGGCGCATCTTTTGCAGGAACAGTTTTCTTTACAAGAGTTGATGTTTGGATTTCTGGGTTCGTGGAGAGATGGATCATAATGGGCACGGAAGGGTTTTCTTTGTTTGTAATTGCTCTTTTTTTGAGCTGTTTTTGAAGTTTGAGTGTGGCACACATTTCCATATTTCGTTTTTGAACATGAGAGAACTTGAGATTAGTTTCTCCATACGGGAGATGTTGATAAGGGATTGGACCATCGTGGTCAGCTCTAATTTTATTGCAGACTTTTTTACCTATTAAGTGGGATAATCCTGGTAAAAAAATTTCTTTCTAAAATGGGGGATGGCAATCTGACCTAATAATAATTCGTTTAAGGAATGTATCTTTGTATTCTCGGAATTTAGAAAGTGATTTGCACTTGAGATTGGATAGGAGTTCAATATTTTTATGTTTTAATTGGGAATGGTCTCCTATAAAGTGTTGATATATAGGGAAAATGAGAGTACTAACCGCATCTTGGATGCTATGGCCATGGTCGTCTTCAATTTCATGATATTGGTCATCAAATGAGATGAGGAGGTATCATCGAAACGAAACGAAACATGAAAAGCAAATAGGTAAAAATGGGTTCCGTCATTTAATTTGTGAGCTTACCTAAATTTATTTATTTTTTGGTCGAAACTAGCTTACCTAATTTACTCGCAATATTTCAATTTAACGAGAATTAATCAAATGCTCGAAGAGTTTGATTACACATGCAATTCGAACATGATTCGTCCATAACTCGACTCTTGATGGACTAATGTATGGCCCGAACTCCCGATGGGCTTGGCATGGGCTTGATTGGTGGAAAGGCCTGTGACGAGGCATTTTGAAGGCATTTTGTCAAGAGAAGTAGCGGGCCCTTTTGGTTGGGCTTGGTGATCTCTTCTTGTAGCTAAATCTAATTACTGATCAGAATTGCATACAAGGTAGATCTCTCCTCATGCGCTCTTTCGATCCTCGACAGAACCCGTTTTGCACCACCGCGCAAAATATGACGCGAGGCGAGACATTTAAATACGGAGAGAAAATTCGAATGCGACGCCGCGTAAGATGCTTCTAACTCGTTCATAGGGGCGAGCTGAGGAGGAGGGAGGTCGGAGGGGAGATGGCGATCGTGGAGGAGATGAGGAGGAGCGAATGCGTAGATATAGGTGCGGTTGAAGAGCTCCGCCGGCGAGTCAGGAGAAGGATTTTGAGCTGGATCGGTCCTTTGGATGGCAGTTATGGGGGGGGGTCAAGTCGTCGACCGGTTTTGGAAAGAAGAGTAGCCCTTCGCGCAAGGAATTTAACGGAATCGATTCTATATATCTCGATTTATTTCTTAACCGGATGATTCGGATATCAACGTTTCTTAGCCAAGTGTTTAGAGATAATTACTAGCGAAAGAAAAAGTTTTAGACTCAATTGTCTTGAACTTTTTGATCTAGACAATTTGGTTATGAATCTTTTAATAATTTACTCATACAGTCCTTTTGGGCAGTTCTACCCAGAAATTGCTAGTGTGGATATTAACTGCCTGATATGGCATGGCCGGCATTGACGTTGACAATTTTTGCGTTTTCAAAATTTATTTATCTTTAAAAAAAGAAAAGTTTCAGAAATTTTTTAACAAATGCAAAAATTATCTATGTTAACACTAACGCATTACCTTGATCTTCCTAATAATATGCTTTGCACTCGCCTCTATGAGGATTCGAACAACTCGCTTTGAGTCTCCAAGACCAAGGACAGGACCGAACGGGGCATCCTTGTGACGGATGAGTGAACAGACACGAAACGCACTCCAGGGAAGGCAACCATTGGCAATTAAGAGGTGGGAGGAGTTTGGCGGTGATCACTGAGAAAGCCACTAGAGAATTCTTGAAAAATCCTTTCTCATCAAACGCATCTGCCCTTTTTGTTCTGTTAACGTGGCCTGTTGGGTAGTTCCTTCAACGCCTTCTTTGCAGTTCATGCTTGGCTTCTCTGCATCTCTCTGAGTCACATGTCTTGATTCATAACCTTCATCCACTTGACTCCATTGTTGTAAAATAAATCCTTAAAATTGTTGAGAAAATATGATTCTGAATTGAGTAGAACAATGAAGTCAAATCTTTAGAGCAATTAAGTTGGATTTTAAGACGTGATATCATTTTCTTTAAGGATTTATTCGTCACACATTATTGCTAATAGTCACCGGCAAATTTTCTTCATGATACAATAAAGTCTCAAATGAAAATACTATATAGCAATTCTAGTATATTTCCAGGATCTCTCTACAAAACAATTAAAAAGATGACTGTATATTCTTTCAAAGGAAAATAAAAAAAGGAAGAAAATGATTCTAATTAAACAAACACATTCGGTAATTTATAGTAAAAACAAGAAATTATATCCGAACAGACACAACTTCTAAGGATTAAGAAGTTGTGTCCGAATAGATTCGAACTCTAAGATAACCATTGAAAGAAATAACAAAATTCAAAAATAAATAAATAAATAAATAAATACATAAATTAATTAATTAATTAATTAACTACAACTTCTTCTGAACAGTCACATTGTTTCAACAAGACATGATTGTTAATTTTTTTAATCCAAAATTTTCAATAAATAAAAATAATGATCGTCGTTAGTGCCAAATACCGTCCACATGTGCACTCACATCTTTTCGATGTGGGACAATGTACCTCTTCGTTTGTTTTACAAACAAACTACCGACTGTGTTTTGCACCTTCGGTTTATCTATAGTTGGTAGGACTTGTCATCATCGCGCATGGTGACATGACTATGGGGTGCCAGCTTGCTTCACAAGGGTAGGCGTTGTGGTACTAAATGCTTCGTCGCAGGGCATCATGCGACGACGGAGTCCCCTTGCCTCTAACCAGCGAGGGCCGTCTTCTTGTCCACCAAGGCCGAGTGGTGATATCTCTTACTGCACAATTGCATGTAAAGCTTTCAGTCTTACTCGTCATTCGACATTTCGGTGAATTCGGTCTCCTTTTCGAACCAGCAAGTCCGATTCAAGCTAACAATTACAAAAGAAAAGGGATTAGGAAAAGGAAAGGCAGGCAAACATCTTGATTTCTTGCAACCTAAGCTTTCTACACGTTCTATGACTGTCCATCTGAACCGGATGATCATGGCATGAGCGAAGTTACTTTTCAAGAAATTAAAGCTATTTTTTGATATTGAAATGGTAATTAGATCAAAAAATGATGAGTTTTAATTGGAAATCTATGAAGAATATGGACTTTTGCCTTATAATTAAGATTATTTAATCACTTCGTTTTTAATTTAAAATGTCTGTATCAATATATTACGGCAAAAACTATAGATAGTTGAAGAAATCTCAACAAAGTGAGCCACTATCAAACATGGTTGGTTTCTACTTTATGGAATCGGAAATTGACTCAACGGTCGTGGAATCGGGTTGACCGGTCTTAGCCGATTCCCGAGTGACTCCAAGAATCAATGGATATTTCTTTCTTTTTTCCTTCTATCGTCTCGACACTCTACCAAATATCAATGTTGCTTTAGTCTGGATGTTCCATAAACTCATATTTGCAATTAAACATCCTTTTTCAAATGAACAAGGTTCTGAGCACCATGTATTTCAGCCTATCCAAGGACAAATCTCGTTGCACAAGCCATTCCGTCCAATAAAAGGATCCAGTGTCTTGAAAGTTTTTTGGAATTTATTTTTTCTATTGGTTTCCTTGGTAGGTCGAAAAGGAAGTAAAGTTGGGAGAAAGATATCAGTACGTGGATTCACCAAATGACAAATGGGATATTATTTTTTCTAGCTACTAGTCACGGTAAGAAATGGTTTAGCTAATTGAGAGGCTATTAGGGTTCTAAAGCTTCTACCCTAATCATCTTTACTCCCTAAGAGAAAAAGAACAGTAAAAAATAAAAATATGATCCAATTTGGACTATTCAATTTCGCTTCTGAAATTGGGAATTGGAACAATTATTATCCATTCCAAATTGTTGGAATCGGGAACCACTTAAAATTGGCAAATTCATTTTGGTTCCCAGGTTAGTATTTGACCGATGCTCATCCCTATAGAGTTCATTATTGTGCGAAAGGTTAATAATTTGAACTATATATTTTAAAAAACTAACTGTTTTTATATATTAAAAAAATACCCAGCAGAAAATGTTTTTATTATTAATAAAAATTTATATCCACGTGTCTTTATTGATAGCATAAATATTTATCCTTCACTTTTTTTTTTTCAAGCAATACAAATGATTTTTTTTAAATATATATATTAAATCGTTGATTTTTGGCCCAGAAAAATCCTAGTGCACTTATGTTAAGTGACATGTGGTAATTGACACATATTCCAGTTTGGAGTTTTATTCTCTATTTATCATAGATGTACCAATTTGTGATTTTTTGTAGTATTAATCAAATTTAATAAAAACTAATGGATGGTAAAGTTGTCATAAATGTACCATTTTTGAGTTTCTTATTGTAAAAAAATTATTGTGGGTAAATTTATCACAAGTGTACCAGTTTAGGATTTCTGTTAAATTTTATTGTTAAATTGCTAAGTTAAGTGATATGTGGTAGTTAAAAGTGTTCAGGTTTGGAGTTTTACCCTCCGTTATCACAAATATACTAGGTTGTGATTTTTCGTGGTATTAAGTCAATTTAATAGAAATTAATAGATGATAAATTTGTCATACATGCATCGGTTTTGGGTTTGTGGTTGTCAAAAAATTATTTTAGTATAAATTTATTATAAGTGTACTAGTTCGGAGTTTCTAGTAATCAAAAAATTAACTTGAGATAAACTTATCATAAATGTATCAGTTTAGAGTTTTTGAAAAATACGGTACATTGTAAAAGCTATTAAGCATCAATAATTCTTTAGCCAATGGTTGGCTACAAATTCTCGTTATTTTGGCGTATTGTTTCCGTGAATTTTGCCAAAAAGAATCAAACCGTAGCTCCTCTACTCTCAAATTATTTAGGGTAGTTACATTTTGGCCCGTGCGGTATTGGAGGAACTCGATTCTGATCTTACTTTATTTGGTTACAAGTTGGAATCTATCCTACTCTACGGCCACAATTTAAGTTCTACCATCGAATTTCCGTTCGGAGTCGGCACCGCCTTTGTTGACATGTGGGCCGTTCATGTACAAATTACAGTTGTAGTTTTCATACTTATACGAAAGATCAATTTTAGTCCATGTAAACAAAACAAATCCCCATTTTTATTTTCTACTGAGTACTTAATTGTTTTCATCGTATTCATCCAAACCTAATGAAAACGTCAAATCGAGACCAAGTGTCAATTAGTGATTCTTACGTTTGCAAATATACTTGATTAGATCGACCGCCCATTAAGATCGTTTTTACTATATGCAACAACATCTTTATTTCCGTTCAAATTCGTATGGACATATTGAGGACTAGTTTCATAAAGACGTAGACTGACTTTCAAATCTTCTAACCACTATTTTGACTGTCTATTAAGTGGTCAAAATCATTAAAGTGTCTCTAATAATATTAAGTGGTACCAGTATAAACTATAAAGATTTGCGCACATACATAATTACATATCATAAACTAAATTTGAGCATTATAGAAAGTATGCAGATTTAAATTGTAATTTTTTTTTTTTTTTTGGAGACTTACACCCGTAGGAGCTACGAGACAGTAACTAGTGCTATCTCAGCAATTTTTGATGAATTTTAATAGGAAACTCTGATGGAACGACTTTGATTGTCGTCGAAGTATAATCCAAGAATTAGACTAGAAACCAAACGAAGGATAAGGACAAAAATTGAATTCCCCCAACACTATAGGGACAGAAAATGTAACTACCCTGTTTTTTTTTTTTTTTCAAATTGAGTACAGGTTGGCCAAACCGGATCTCTTACGAATAAATGGAATGAATGAAACACTACATAGGGACAAAAAGTGTATTTCCCCATTTTTTAAAATTGAGTTCAGGTGGGTCAAGTTGGATCTCTTACAAATAAACGGACTGAATGAAACATAAGTCGGTTTTTATGTACTAGGTTAAGAATCTAGGATGATTTTTCTTTCCCAACTCAATTGGGTACATTGATTATAACTAAAACGTGTAATTTCACACTTAATTAGAGCACAAAGTTCATGTCATTAATCTCTTAAGCCCTCACGTTTTTCTTTATTAAAGATAGCGACAGTTCATTGAAAAGGAATCAAATGATTTGGATATCATATCTCCTTTTCTTATATTCTTTCATTAATAATTAATAAAATTGTCATTTTAAGCTGTTAGTCCAATGGAAATCGTTAAGATAGGTTACATAATTTACATGTTCACTTTTTTTTTGACACGTGGTTCTCCACATTTTGACAATTAAATCGATTTTTCTCTTATATTTAATAATCGGGTTAAATAAGGTGAATTTATCAGTATTTGACAAAGCTTTTGCTAAGCAAGTTCAGGACATCATAACTACATTCAACTTCAAGGTACACAGAATGCCGCCTTAGTTCTTCCAAATCAAAGCAGGTGCATTGCTATTGCTACTTGCTTTTCGAGGATCGATCTCAACGGTCCGACAACAGCTGATCTCGCCAGCAATTTCGAGTGTCAACTGTTAAATTATGTCTTGAATTTGAATCCGTGCGCCCAAATTAGATGACACGACGCATCTCTTTTGCCTTGACAGCAAATGAGCTTCTTAGATTGGCCAAGCGAAGCACTTTATCGTTGCTGCACGATTAGAGGAGCTCAACATAAACGCGCAAAAAGGAAGCTCTGAACACACGGGTGGTTTTGTACTGTGGCTGGCAAACACTCGAGTCTGAGCAATTATAACTCAGTAATTCTCCGATTTCTTAATAGATTATTTGTTGTCCACTCTTTTCATATAGTAGGAACCGACACTCTTGTGTTCTTTGTTTTACTTCTCCGGTGATTACACATTAATTTAATTACAAGATTCGACAGTTTCTGCATTATTTTACAACATTGACATTGCTCAATCAATACCAAGGCCCGAAATCATATAGCCATGGAGTGGAGACGAGTTCTTAGCATAACAAAAGCTGTTCGGGAGGTGACTCATTGCAAGATTTGTTCCAGTATTCAAATCTTAGGGTAATGTCATCCTTTATCCTCCATCAAGATCCAGATTTGGCTTCACTGTTGTACTTATCCGTCTGCAAATAGGAGAATTTTCTGGTGACGGAGTCGTCCTTCGTCTGGTGAAGGTACCAACAGATGAATTATGTACACTCCCATATGGACAAATGCTGTCACAGGCCGGATCTCGTAATGTATTTCACTCCAATCAGGCAAACTTCTATATCAAGATGATCTGTAAGTAAATAAGATACATTTTCTTTCTCATTCTTTAACTGCATTTGAGCTATCACGAGGCATGAGAGAATTAAAAGTTTAGAGAGGTGAAAAAGAAGGAACAACAATTGCAGTCAAGTAAGGAAAAGTACATTTTCATGACTATTCACTGCTAGAACTTCAGGAAATTTATAGAGTTAATGACCTTCCTGTCTGGGAGATCTGTTTCACTTCAATTCTAAGAACTGTTATACTAAAAAGTTCCACATGTATATACAAGAAGGTGGATTACTTGTAGATTATAACGCACAATTTTCAATCAAAAAACATCATATAGGACAATGAAGACGGATTCATCTCTTCCCACTCTCTTTCTATTTTGCTTACCTCTGGACTTGCAATTGCCCTTGGTCTTGTTCCTGTTCCTGTTTTTCACACCAGGAAACCAAGCACTGCCCCAACCCCGAGAGGGCCATTAACCAGCGCCTAACAACAGGCTGCTCATCCCTCTTCACATCATTGGTTTTTTGAGCTTTCACTGGGGCAGAATTGTGTCCTTCGCATTCATGCTCCAAAGACAACGTGTTTGCACTGACCAAATGCAGAACTGGTGCTGGAACACCGTTGGAAGATGAAGAGGAATCCTCGGAAACTTCAGTCAGATCTTGCAACTTGCAAGAGCTCACAGTGCTTCCATCTTTGGGGAATAAAACTTTCATAATCTCTTCCTTGCATTTGTTTGATTTCACATCTAAAATGATGGCATGGGGACACAACAAATTGGAACAATCTGCAGCGAAATTGGTAATTACGAGGAAATCGTCAACTTTTTTTAATGCTTCGGCGAGAACACCAACTGAAGTTTTCTGTAAGTTCCTCTTCTGGCAATGTGAGAGAATACGAAGAAACTCTGGAGGTAATTGCTCAGAAATCCAACTCTTACCCAGCAAATCATTGAGAAAGTATGGACTGATGCCAAAATTTAAGTGAAGCAAACAAACCAACAGAACCAACTTCAAGACCAACAGCGGGTAGTACTCCATCACATTTAGTTTTGATCTTTTGATCCATTCTCTGGTTTCTTCCTCATTGGAAAGCAGCTGCCTAATAGTGCTAGTAACGAACCCAATGATGGGCTCCAAGCAATTTCTCAGGTTGAAACTGAGGCTGCGCTTTGCTAAACCTTCATGGCAGATTAGCCATTCAACTAGAGAAGACTTAGTTGCATAAAACTGCCCTTTGGAGCAAGAAAGCAAAATCAAAAGTCGTTCCAACAGATACAAAAAGCAAATTGGTGTTATGGAGTTTCTTTCAGTCCAATTAGCATTGCAAGTATCTGCCAAAGCTCGATAAAGGTTCCATGCCAAAGAGATTTCCACGGGTCCATCGCTAGCCTGAGGAAGTTCTGATGGTACATCCCAACAAATGCATTCCATGAATGCCTCCCATGACGTATTTCCTTTAAATGATTCTGCAATTTTCTTGTACAAATCATCATCGAGCATTCCAGACCCTAGAACCAAAGTCGCAAGCTCACCCATCTTCCCATGTGAAAAATCCTTCTTCGAAATTATCGGGTTTATTGTTCTTCTAAGTAAAAGGCGAGAAGCCTGACTTCCTCTTAGAGATATCATATTCTCTGCTGGTGATATTCGCCAGTCAAGAGGAAATATGTGACCAAAGTACCTCCTACAGGATGTGTCCATGAAACCCTCCAGTGCCCTGCTATCCCGGAAGGAGGGATTGGGACAATCGAGTTCTTGAAGGAACTTTGCAACCTCATGTAAGAGAACAAGACATCTGCTTTGCCAGAAGTTCGACAGAGAACTCTTTGCCAAAAACAGATAAAGTGCATCCAATTTGTCCAGGAGCTCCATACCAAGAGAAGTAAGCTCAGAATACCAATACTTTTGAGCAGCAGAGACCAATTGTCGAAGCTCCAAAGCAACCAATTGTCCATTTCTTCGAAGAATTCTTTTGTCTATGTTTCTGACCCAATCAGCATCTGGGTTTAGAAGGTGATAAGTTCCTTGCATGTTGGTCCGTTGCTCCAAAACACCAAAGTAATTCAAACAGAACTCCCAAAAGCACCTATTTTCCATTTCCTCAACCATCTCCACACATTCTACACACTTTATAATTCTAACAATCTTCTCTCTCCAAAGATTCCAAAAGCACACCAATGAGTCAATGGAAATCTGATTCCCCAGGATCCGTGGTTCAGAATACTCCATTGGGTCGACAAGCCAATCATATTCCCAAAAAAAATTAGAGATATTTTGACGAAGATGGAAGTCCAGAATATTTCGAGCGCATAGTATTTCACCTCTGACACATCCATTTCTCCTGGAAGCACTAAAACATTCTTTCAATTCAGCCAGGCTGCTCTGTTTGTTTAGCAGAATGCTTGATTCTACAGAAACATATTCGTAGAAGGCAATAGGCTCGGACTTTGCAAGATGTTTGGCTTTTGCTACCAGCTCCTCCTTTTGTGCAAACTGCTTCAAGGGCCACCCTTTGCTTCCAGGAGCCCAAAGGGAATAGAATAACACGTACCACAGGATATTCATTGACGCTTCTTTGTTTTGTCCACTCTTTCCAAGTAGATCAGCCTCGCGAAGTATGTCACCTTTCATCCTCACAATCTTTGCTGCCACCGAAAAGTTACCAAAGTCTTCCTCTAAACTGATAAGCTCATCAAGGCATCCTAGCCTCTTGAGTAAGTTTCGCATTGAATCAATGCAACGAAAAGCCTTCACATACTTCATCATGGCCCTGTAGTCTCCGAGGTCATAGTGATAAAGGGCACAACTCTCTAAAAAGTCTTGTTCCAATTTCTCCATTTCTTTACTTTTCTTTACTACTCCCCTGTCCTCATTTCCCAGCCTTCTCCAATTCCCAATATATTGCAGACCCATTTCAAAGAGTTCTCCTTTGGCACAATTGGACAAGCACTTGGAGAAAAAATTTCCCCTTGCATATGCCTCCGCCGCACGACTGTAGTGCCCAGCCAGAGAAAAACATTCTCCAGCTTTCTGCAGAGCAGATTCTCCACATTTTTCCATAAATATACTACCTGTTGAAGCACAAAAAAATTTAATGTTAGTCCCATTTCTAGTGTCCTGATCTTCGCGTAAGATTTAATAACTTCACGAAGTTTAGAAGATAAAAATTAGCAGAGGGACATTTGGAAGCTGCCAGAGATGCTCTTGCACAGCTCAACCATATTGTACGATGTAAAGATACAAACAAGATCAACGTCCAGAGGTGGCTACAATACCAAGAAGTTGCTGATAAACCATAGTATATATGGAGTATTCAACTGATAGCCACGGCTTTTCTAACCTTATGGGTGTGGTCAGTCAGTGTTAAGAACTTTGCAGCTCAAATTTTTCCAAGCTCATAAGAGTGCAGAGGCGTGTTGTCATACATAAAATAATCAACTTCTCGAAGCAAAGGCATAATCATGAAGTCAACGTTATTTACAGCTGCTCGAATCACCAAAACCATTTGGGAAAAACAAGTAAGACTGAATTTCTTTTGTTGGAAATTTTGAGAGAGAACATTTGATCATATGAATAAACAGGAGGGTACCATGCATGTAAAAACTATTAATAAGAGGATAATTGAGATCGATGTCAAACTACCTCGTTCTTAGGCAGCTTTGACATCACTACGACAAGAAGAAATATAAAGAAGCAGCATAAAGCATATAAATTGTCCATCTTATCATTTCAAAAGAAATTGAAACAGAGTAAACATCATACCTGCTTTCTCGTATTCCTTCAACATGTAGAAACACTCCGCTGCAGAGTCAGCCACTCCAATTGCTTCAAAAATCTCTGCAGCCTGCCTTCGAAGGTCAGAAGCCTCTTTTGGACTTAAAACATGCGTGAGATCTGCATCTGCTTTGAAAGCAGAGGCTTTAGCCAATTTCTCCCCGTATTCGTACCTTGCTCGCACAAAGCACATCTTTGCCATTCGGTAGTTACCCTCATGTAAGAGCTTGCAAAGTTTTTTAAAAAAAAGAGAGATCAACAGCTTCTTCAGAGAAGGTGAAAAAAAGAAAAATAGAAAAACACGGTCCTCCTTTATTGGAAAAATCAGTGGTGTAGCCTTGAACCAAGGAAAGGCATTCAAGGAAAATTGATATCATGTGGTTTAACCATTGTGTCTAAATGAAGCAACTGGCCAAAGTATTAAAAAACCAATAAAGTTGGCAAATCGATCACCATACTTCGTACCATAGAACGTCCACATTCTGCACACTTTTTTCAGGATCAATCATACTTCTACAGTCATTATTGTCATTCCAAAATCCCTAGCATTCACAGATCATGTTGACTCCAAATGAGGCCAATATAACAATTCCTTGAAGAGGAAACAAACAATAAAGAAAAGAACAGAGAAACAGCAAACCTTAAAACCTTGTGACTTCCACTCCTCCGGTGTGCTCCTGACCTGCATTGCTTCTGCACAGGCATGATCTACCAACCTAACTTGAATGAGGCACTTCTTCTTCCAGTAGTCGAACATTGGTTTGGAGAAGTCCAGGGCATTCTCACATATCCACAATCTCTGTCTTGTCCGAGTAATTGCGACATACAATTGCTTCAATTCAGAGCGTAATATATCATGCTTCACGTCATCGAAACTTGGGGAAGACCATTGAGAGCTGTTATTGAGCAAAGCTTGCTCCTTCATGTATCCATAAATGACCCTCCATTGATTTTTCAGAGGTGATGTGCCAAAGAAGTTGTGCAATAAGACGTCCTACACGATGTCATAGCAAAAAAGTTTCAAGAAAAAACATCTGATTTAACACCGAAATGACAGATTTCAAGTTTCATGAATATATGGACAGATCTAAAAAATTTAGGAAAAGAATATTTGGACTCATTCTGACACACCAGCCAATCAAGATCAATCGTGAAGTTGCAAGATCTTTGATATTGTCCATTAAGCTAGAGAATGATGTCGACATAAGCCTGAACAAATTCTACATTATGTGTATTTAGATGCCACTGTCTACGTACAAAAAAGGGTACGCAGAATGAAAATGCAAATCAAAGCTTTTTACAGGATAACAGCTGGCAGCAAATTGGTCAAGACCCATTAGAAAAAATGTTCATGAAATCTCTATTGCTGCTACCACTAAAATCCCATGGCAAACAATCCAAACCAGACACGCCTACCTGAAATTCCAACCCCTTGCATTCCACTATCGTCAGAACTAGGGCTTGCCCTCTCACAAGGTTTGAAACTTCATCTCTAGAGTGATCATCTCGAACCAAAATAACCTGCTCTGCTCCAAAGCCAACGAAATTGCCACTAACATCATGGTTGCCAAAAATTGATAGTATGGCACTTTCTTCATTCTCCGAGTCAAGTAAAATTGGGGCTTCGCCACTTATGAAGCTAGTTTCGGGGTCCAAAGCATCAACGCAAAAAGGGAAAAAATGGTAAAGAAGATCAACAACGCTCTGCGCCAGTTTGAGTATACCAGCATGAGTGTGGAAGTTCTGGCTCAAATGGAAAGTTTTGGAAAGACAACCCTTTTCCATTCTGATATCAGGTCCATCCATTGAATCTATCAAGAACTCTTTGTAGAAAAGGGACCTTACATCTTCAAAACTGAAGTCTACTCCCCTTGCAATAGTTTGCGCGGTGTCGCCAGAAAACACAAAGCCCTCATCAACATTTCTACATATATACTTGAACAGTGAAATTTGCCTCATGGTGAGATCCTGCACTTCATCAACATATACAAAATCCACCAAATTACCAGTAAACTGCCCACGAAAAAGACGGCAATGAAGATCATTGACAAGATCAGCCAAATCAAATTCACCATTTTTCATTTTCATCTTTTCGTAATCCTCAAAAGCATCATAAATTTCTTCTCTTCTCTGAATACTCAGAGTGGAGACACGACCCTCTGAAAGAGAAACATAAGCTGGTCTGTCAAGTTTGCCTTCACAACCATCTGCTGGTGGAAGACCGCCCTTTATGTGGGACATTATTTCAGTGAAGACTCTGGAAGGATCAAGCCTCCTTCTTGTCTTGTCATTGAAGTGAGGCCAATAAACTGCACAAAACTTTTCGTAAGTAACCTCCTTTGCTCTTACAAGACTTTGTAAGGCAACTGGTCTGGAATTGTAGGTTTGGCCATGACAAAACTCCCTTAGATCAGGAAACCTTTCAAAGAATGAAGCCCCAACTGTTCCATCTAGCATCATCAGAAGCTTATGAAAAGTTATAATAAGGGGATAAGAGTTGGGAGATATATCTACAAATGAATCCGGGATATCCTTGAATAATGCTGCATCATCAACAATCTCACCAACTGAAGAGCTTCCTCCTCTATGTTTTGCACCAATGCTGGAGCTGCAAGATAATTGAGCTAGCAGTTAGAAATGAAAATTAATACTTAACAAACTGATGGGAATACCTACACTACACATGCAATCTCATAATTTCTACTTGGCACTAACAGGGAAAAGGGAATTAGAACATGCTGACGCACCAAGATTGTAATGATATACTACGAGACATGGATAGCAATTACATCAGCTGGCAATGAAAATCTTCCCCCAGAGCAGGATTTGTAGAACAGATGGTCCTTTCTCGATTCTGCTCATAAATGCATATTTTCATTTAAAATAAATTTTCTTTCTAAACGTACAATGCTACAATCACAAAGCTTAATATGGAAGTTTCCAATAAGTGGAAATGCAAACTAAAGAAGTCGCACAAAGACCAAAATAGGGACTATTGCCGCACAAATTAATCTTTAGTTCGAAATGAGCAAGCAGATGATGTCGATCTCAATGATTAAATCTATTTTCTAGCAGCCAAAGCCAAGTGGTAGCACCCGAGAATGGCAAAGCACTGATTTGACCCATGCACTCTTGCTACATTTATATTGTCCTATCTAAAGTCTATATATGGAGTATCTTGATTGAGCTTCTCTGCTAGGAGAAAAATAGTAGCATGCCAAAGGGGTTATCTCCTTGTTCGGACTAATTCATTAGAAGATTTGACAATCCATTAACCTTGCATATGTTTGTTCATAGGAAAAATTGCAGAATATTTATTCTGTTTTTCAAACATCTCCCAATGACATTTTATGTACCTTCTAAGTTGAGACAAATGCTGTTTGACCGCAAAACATAATTTTGCACTGACGGTCACAAAAAGCTGGCGCAATACACAATCCTCTGCTCCTTCACCGATTTCCTCAACATTGATTTCCAGGGAGGCATCTTTGCTGTGGCTAATACCACTTTGGATTTCCTGAAATCCCTTCGTTGCTTCATCATGCAGTTTCTCATTTCTAAACAACTTCATTGTCAGGACTGTAGTTTTACCGGTTCCGGATCGCCCAAGTATAAAAGTGCTTCTGGGGAAAAGAATTATCTCTCGTTCTTGCTCTGTTACTTCAAACGGAAGACTTGCTTCATTACCATCACTGTCATCGAGCAAATTTCTGACAATATCTGATGATAAGGGGTAGAATTTCATCAGAAGCAAACTCTCGCTCACTTTCACATTCTCCACATACAACCTACGATCTGAAGCATCAGCATCAGAACTATTCCCAAATTGACCTTCACTAGGACTTCGACAGCGGACAAAATCGAAAGTACATGCCCAGGTCTTCGGAACTTGCAGATCCCTATAACCGGAAGAGGCATGTGAAATGAAAGAAAATAGGGGGATAAGATCAATTCAAGATATTTTAGTCATCTATCCGGAAAAGAATGCTTTCTAATTTAGTAAGAGATGTGCTACCTATCTTAAGATAAGAAGAAAAGATCAGACTTACCCCTCAATGCATTTCTCATTGCAATGACTAATAAAATCATCACTATATGTCTCGAATATGCTGTCCAAACGTTTGACCAATTTTACCACATCCTCTAAAGGCAATACATCCCATATCTTCAGGATTTGGATGTATCTCAGTTCCTTTACAATATCAGTCGTGCATATGACATAGAAACCGTCAGCTTTAAATTGTCTTACGATATGAGATGAGTGTTCACAAATTATATCCACATTTCTCTTCTTTGGTCTCCAGCCACTGGAGAGTTTTGACAGAAGGTTGATGATGGACATCTTTGTCCTGAGTGATGCCAGCTTTCTGAAAG
The DNA here is from genome assembly GCA_017140615.1 of Eucalyptus cladocalyx. Taxonomy (NCBI): domain Eukaryota; kingdom Viridiplantae; phylum Streptophyta; class Magnoliopsida; order Myrtales; family Myrtaceae; genus Eucalyptus; species Eucalyptus cladocalyx. The sequence continues at coordinate 41,662,541 of CM029522.1, forward strand.
ACTTCAGGAAGTTGTCACTGAAAAGAACCTGATAAGACCAAAGAATAACAATAAGATATGTTGTCACAAGTTCTATAAAACTCAATGCTTATTTTGAAAAATAAATGTAGCCATAGAATACTGTTGAGCAAAGTTTTTTACCTTCCACATTGCATTTCTGAAAAGTACACTGCCTCTGTCAAGCAGATCATCAAGCTGATTATTCTCTTTCTTCACATCTAAGATGGCTTTTAGCCAAATCCTTGTCGTCATCAACATTGAAGAAACATCCACGACTCTTTGCATTGTCAACCACAGCTTTCCACACAGAATCGCTTTTCGTCAGTGTTTGCCCATTTCCCAGAATCCACAGACAATACCTATAGATAGGAAATTAACTCTGGGATTTACTTGCTACATCACCCTAAAAATGTAATTTGACACAGTTAAGAGGATAGAGTACCTGGCACTGGTAAGAGCAACATTGGTTCTCTTAGTACTGGACAAGAACCCAATATTCCCATGCGAGTTTGATCTTACGGTGGATATTATAACAATGTCTTCTTCACCCCCTTGGAATCCATCCACTGACTTCACCTTGACCGTAAAGCCCTTGATATTTTCATACTTTTTTCCAAGTTTAGCTAGAACTGCAGCAACCTGAGCTGTGTAAGGAGATATGACACCTACTGTCAGATCTTCTTCTGACCCATTCCAAGCTGCAAAGAAAATAAAACCGTCACTACAGTGATATTATTTTTGGCGGGGTGCAAAACTTCGAAAGAAATATCTTAGGAAAAGAACTATTAATGGCCATCATAATCTACACCTATATGATTAAGTAATACATGTAAAATCCATGTGCTCAAAGCAATACGTATAAAATTCTCTTGACATACCTCTGTACAGATTCCTAACTATCCTTGAGATAATTTCCACCTCAACAGGGTTTCTAAGGCTACAGCCATCATCACCGATTTCTTCTTGTCCATCAGGAATATTTATGAACGAGTAAGGGCCAAACATCGGCCATGGCAAATGACTTTTTCTGTAACTTTTGCTCGTCACATTTGGCCCATCCAAAATTTGGTTTTGATAAAATTTTGAAGTCGGAAACAGACTTATTGATGGATGCATCCGATATTGTATATTGAGAAGTTGCCTTGAATAACCCAGTGAACTCAATCGTTCAAACAGACTCCTTCCAAAACCAGCCCCATTAGAAAGCTGTCGAAATAAAACATGATATAAAATTCAATGGATGTTAGGTATAGAACATTTAGCCCATCTAAATTCAAATGAAGAAAAATATATTACACATCTTTCAGAACCAATACATTGTTACCTTTCAGATATTTTAACATTACCTTGCTTTCAACCATAGCAGGCAACTGACACTCATCTCCAACTAAAATCAGATGCTTGACACCAGGGAGTTGCAGAGGAATTACTGACTCGCATTCTTTCAATTGGGCTGCCTCATCAATTACCAGTAAATTGAGAGGCTCCATTACCACGGAGTACAGCTTATATGAACTATAAGCAGTGCAAAAAATCAGGGAAGCATGTTGATAGCAGAAGTCGGCTATCATGTCCTTACTTGTAAAGTTTGGAAGTTTTAGATCCTTCAGAGAATCACGAACAGTTAGCAACAAGGAAAGGCATTCCTGTATCTTCATATATAAATTATATAGTGGACACATGGACGTCTCAAATGAAAACAGGCTAACTTCATCACGTGAAAGAGTTATCTCCATCATCTCTGAATCCAAATTCTCTCTACAGAATAAAGTTTCAAAAGAATCTAGTAAGTTAAGGAGGGATGTAATATTCTGGAAATTAGTTCTGGATATATGAGTACAGAAAATATTGAGGCATCTCCGCAGGGGCTGGACAGTTGCCTTGAATCGGTCCCTGAAAAACTCAAGAAATGATTTAAGCTCACCGCTTCCGCATCCACTCCCATCATCATCACTTCCTGATTTGCTTATTTTTGTGTGTTCGTTTTCTAAAAATATGTGGTATTGACGGACACAGTTGGCAAGTGTATCTATCATGGAATTTAGACTAGTGAATTTGGAAAAGCACTCCACACGATGTTCCAAGTATATTTCTTCGATGTTGGCATCAACTTTCAGCCGCTCCTTGTTCCCAAAAATAAGCATGTCAAAGTAACAGAGAAAACTTTTCGTTTCAGTGCTTAAACCATTATCTGATTGCTTTAGCAACTTTAGAACACGAGATGCCACTCCCTTGATGGCAACATGTGTAGGAGCACAAACAATGGTTCTACGTTTCCTTTTCAAGAGAGTAAATAGCAGTGTAGCGACAGTTGTAGTCTTCCCAGTTCCAGGAGGACCCCATATCAGTTCGACAGATGGCTTGTTCTCACATTTGAGTTTATTGAGACAGGCCACAACTGCATTTTTTTGGGATTCATTCAGATCATGGTAGAATCTCTCGTCAAGGCTCTCACTTGCAGAACCATTACCTTTCGTAATACAAATATTAGAAACTTTGTCAGCCTGCAACCAAAACACATTTCTTGTGATAATCCAGACCATGTAAATATGGTACAAGGTTCTGAAACTTAATTGGTGTTAATATGATATAAAGAGCATTGCACAGCACAAACTCAAATCCCATGAAAAGTATAGTACAGAAAATTTTAAGGTCTAGTACTAATGAGTAAGTCGCCTCCAAGGAATTAATTTGCCCTACTGAAGACATGACTTCACTAATTTCCCATATCTGCTTTCATCTCCACATAATGATGTGGACCAACTAAAAGAAACAATCATCCTTATCTTTTAATGCAACAGAATGGCTTAAAGCATCATTTATCTTATTTCCAGTGGAACTTACAAATCGACAGGTGTAAAATGAAGTTTTGAAGCTTAGAGGAATATAATAGCAATTTTAAGTCTAAATGGACTAAAGGTGCGAAAAGGAAAGTCGTACCACCAAATCTGTGCAGAGAACTTCCTTCACAATATCCAAGTTCAGAGACATATGCAACGCATCCCATATCCTTCTGTTAGTGGCTATATTTGTCAGGAAAATTGCATAGATTGGCTTCCAGGGATTATTTACTTCATGGTCCAATAATGCCTTTACTGTAAAGTTTGTGGATGACGTTGCCTTATTCTCTTCATTGTCTCCTCCAATCATCTTTACTGATGCAAGCACCCATCTTCTTCCGGACCTCTCCAAGTCAGGAACAGTTGCAGGCTTAGCATCAGTTAGAATCAAGATATCTCCAGGCAAAGTTTTGTAAGTTTCCTTGCCACGAGTGTTGGATTCATTGCTCCACCGACCGGCCTTAACAGCATATGTGTTCCCACTTCTCGTGCTTTTCACACAGTCAGTAACCTCAGTGAAAGGCTGCGAAGAAATATTTTCCAAACTCGAGCACAGACTCGCCCGTGTCTCTTCCAGCAAAGGGTAGACCTGCGATCCGAGATAATGCTGGACCGACTGAAATGTCTCCGGTATAGTCTCCACCTACGAACATAGCTCGCCAAATGTCAAATAGGACCAACCAACCTCAACATTCAAACAATACTTCGACCAAATTCCGTAAAACATAACATGTACTCCTAAAATACCTAATGAGTTTTCCGAACAAAGTAGAAGCATAAAGGGTTCTATCTCACCAAGTCGAATGCAAGGTTTTTAGGGATAAGCACGCTGGAAGCGCCAAAAGTGTATGGTACTCACTTTGCTGCCAAAAATTTATTTTGAATTACTTAAATATCAAAAAGTTTGAAAAATAATTATTTCGGTGCCAACACCAATCTAATTGGCCAGAAATCCGACATGACACTTTCTTATTAATTTTTGAAGTCGACGTGATTAATCGGAGAGTACAATTAGCATTAATTATCCAAAACGACGTCCTTTATATGTTTACTCCAACTATAAACCGTAATTTTACTTGCAATTTAGGGTTTTTGTCCAAATTAAGTTTCTCCTTTTCAATTTGCAAAAGATTAAAGAAGGAAAGTGGAAGATGATGAAGGTGGTTGCTTCAGTCGTGACCACGCTTCGTCGCCGTTGTCATCATTGTAGTGTGGGAGAAGCTCCGTCGCCACTGTCATCGTCGTGTGGGGAGAGAAGCTCCGTTGTCGCCGCCATCGTAGCTGAGTGGTCTCGCTTACTTCTGCCCTGGAAATGCTCGGATCTGAAACCTCAAGCTATTAAGAACAAGTGTGGATAGCGTCTCAGACGGTGGCTGCTGAAAGAAGATCAGCGGCGGTACAAGGTTGCAATCGAGTATTTCGTTGAAGCGGACAAAACACCGACGAAGAAGAAAAAGACCACTTTTCAATTTTTCATTTGTTTTTTTTTAACTCTACACTCCCCTTTGCCTTTTCTGTGAAAGACGCCTCCCCTGCACTATGAAGACCTCTTTGGCGTTTCCTACATAGTGGTGAACCTTCGAAAGGGTTAGACAATTGATATCTACGAGTTAGACAATTGATATCTACGGCCACATTGAATCAAAAATTCACAATTCCAAAACACACGGAGATGGAGTGCTCGGCCAACTTTGGCCGAGAGTCCCTTGCCACGCGAGACTCACTAGCCGGTTGCTGTGCTCTCACGCTCGTGACGCCGCCCCGCACTGCGAGACCACCACCAAGCTGAGCTGCTGTCCTTTGATCTCAACTCACACGCCAAATCGAGCTGGAAGCCCAAGCTTCCCTTTGACAAAGACAATTTTTAGGTGTTTGTACACTAGGCCGGTGGAAGGACGAAGAGGAACAGGTGAAGGTCTTGACCGAGCTCGAGGAAAGACGCTAAGACTCCGACAGAGATTACCAGGACCTGATCTAAAGGCTTACTCAAGCTGATCTCTCTCTCTCTCTCTCTCTCTCTCTTCTCGGCTTTGATTCAGCTCAGGGGTTCTTCAATCTCCCTCCTTTCTTCTTTCCCTCTCTTTTTCCATCTCTATGCAAATTTTCCCGGAAAATGGAAGAGCGTGTCGAAGGATTATTTCTCATATGGCGCCGTTTATGAAAAGTATAGATAGACTTATTATTTAAATAAAAATGACACGTAATATGTTGACCATAATTTATAATTGGAGGTACTTAAGGAATCATATTTTCTCTGATTTGGCTCTAAAGTAAGCCAACAGAAATTTTAGGCATCGAAATAAGCCCCATATATAACTTTTGATATTTTTAGTATACTTAGCTAAGTTTTTATTTATTTATTTATTTATTATTTTTGGTCAGAATTAGCTAGGTTTTTATTAGGCTAGGCTAACTAGAAGCACAGGAAAAAAAAAACAAAGTAGAGCGCAACAAAATAGCATCATTTGGAAAATTCTCAAGTGAAAACCACATTGTCATCGAACTTCCACGAGAATAAAACCAACAAGGCTTGATAAAACGAAAAAAGCAAAGATGAGGAACGAATAAAAAGAAACCTCGTCATGGTAGAGGTTTTCGTTGAGAATGTCGTGAAGAGACCAAGAGAAGACAGTATCAGTCAGGTCATTGGGCTTGTCTCTTCTCCACTTGCTGCTCCAACCATCCTCTGCTTTCTCCATGCGCAACACTGTTTGTGCTCGCTCTTAAGTCTACCCGAACCCACGTACCAAAACACCAGGGAGAAACCACTCTTTAAGGTTTCACGAAACTTGCGAGGCCAAAAAGATGGGCACGTTTTAATAGCTAGCAAAAGATTTCCAGAATTATTACATTTTCTCTGTCATTCTTCCTTCGACCGGGAAATTCCATGCGTGGGGACAACGCGAACCGAATACGACGATAATCAGGCGAAGTCGATGCATGGAGATAATCGGGATTCGACAGGTGGAGCGTTTCAATTCAGTTACAACTCGCGTGCTGGTTATGTTTTCTCTTTATTATTTATTATAGCTTCTTTTTTATATAATTTACATCCTTTATGTAAAAGGGTTGAAAGTAGTCATGCACGGGGGGAGCGCGCGCGTGGTATTGAGCAGTCATATCAAGACACATATGCTTTGGATGAAGAGTGGCTAAAAGTCATAATTAGAGGCAATAATACTAATTACTTAGATTAGTGGCAGATTTTCATTTGTTTTGAATTTGTCTCTAAAAAGACATTTAGAAATGGCGGTATACGAGACAAGTATCCTATTTGACCCTAAAAAACTTTAGGGGCGAAATTTTTTTGACTTAATGTTCTTTTGACTCTAGAACTCATTATTGTTGTATTGCAATTTAGCACGAGCCGATTCTCATGTAATCGATCAATCATTATTATTACGTGTTACGAATCTCATCTTACTTGGAGAAATGTGTAAGGTATCTCGTACTTGCAAGCAATGGTGATTAGTTGACCGCATCACTAGTAATCAATAGGAAAATTGTTCAAAAAGTTTTAAACTTATTGTATGATGGTCAATTCAATCATAAACATTTCAATTGTATTAATTTAGTTTTAAATCTTTTGACGATTTGGTAGATGTAGTCATTCCTGTCAATTTTGGCCGGAAGTCGCTAACATTGACATGATGGTCGGCCAGCCAACACTATTTTTTTTTTTTGAATTTTCCGATTCTTTTTTTGAATTTATTGAATCAAGTTGTACTACTAGTATACGTGAGATTGAGAAAATTGTCTATGTTTTTAATTATTCCTCCTTGGAATCGTTGTTTGAATTTGGATCCCTCGATTCAAATGCAGAATAAAAATTGTATTGCTCCCCAAATTGGAAGAAGTGAGGGTGAGGAAAGCGGGAAGACTAATAAATGTGGTGAAGAGTGACTTCAAAATAGTTTTGATTTTTCCTTGTTTGAAAGATGTCTGGGTTGAAATTTGCTCACCGCCGTTGGGTATCGTAAACAGATGAAGGAAACGACTCCCAAGGAAGAAGGCGTTTGAACAAAAGCAAAAGTGATGAGTTTCCCTTGCTTTAAGTTCACTAAGACTTTGACGAGCTCGATGACTTGATTTATTTCAGTTCCAGAAGTTGTTCGTACTATTCTCCTTAAGAAGTCTATGAATTTTATGGTATCGTAACTTTGGAGCATTTATCGCGGGTCCTACGTGTGTCGAGAGGTCATTAGGCGAGATAGCCAAAGAGGATGATGAATTGCCATAGCCATTGTTCAATGAGATGGTTTGCTCTGCTCCTTACTATTCTCATATGTGTTCTTGCAATATCATGTTTTAGAACAAACAATTTTATTGTCCTTTCTCATATTATCCCAGTGCATTTCCCAGTGTAGAGGGTTGAGAATTAAAGGCGTTCAGTGTAAAGAGTTATGGAACAATCAAATTCCCACCTAGTCTTTTTGCAAATTGGAATCCCTTAAATTAAAGTACTTTAACAATCTCCTATGCATTGCCCCATCCCATGTGTGGAAGAGGCTGCAGTGCTGTCTCAAGGTTCTAAAAGTGAAATCATGCCGTTCAATTGAAATCATAAACAAAAGTAAAGGGACGGTTAGAAAGAATGGTGATATGCAGATGCTAGTTTTGCGTGATCTAGATAACTTGAGGCACATATGGTAGTACGATGGTCTCCCAAAGGTTCCGTTACCCGACTTGAGAGACATAAAGGCTTTGGGTGCCCCCTTTTGGTGATTCTTTTCCCACCCATTTTCTCGTTGAGCGAAGGTAGGGCAAATCAAGGAGCTGGTGGTGGGGTCGCGCAAAAATATGGAACTAATTGTGTTGGCCGTGACAAATGTGAAGAAGTGTTCGATAATTGGAGTTAACTACTCTTTAAGACTTTACAAGTTGCCCAAGTTCAAGAGAATCTTTACCCGAGAAATACTCCACGGAATTCCCATCCTTGGATGTCTTCAGGAGAATAGGTTGTGGAACAGAGTCGGACCAAGGCTACCAAAGTGAAGGGGAAAGTGATGGGGAATATTAGGCTTTATGAAGTGTAGCAACAAAGTTCGGGACAATTACAACGAATGGTGCTTGGCCGTATAAAAAGACATATGGTAATATGAAATTTTTGCTCTACATTATCTTCTACACACTTCATATGGAGTTTGTGACTAATTCCTTTACTATTCACTTTCTTTGGTTTGTCTCCTAAGCCATAATGATGAGGGGAAAATTCAAAATAAGGATATGAAGTATTCTCATTTTTTCAAATAAGGTTATGAAATGAACTTTATTTCTGTCGCGACCTAAATTTTGGGTACACTACCTAAAACTAGGTTAATGGACAACTAAGTCTTTAACTTAGCTCGGGCTCTCCCAAGCCCATACTAATTCGCGACTTAAAGTTCAAGTTTTTTTAACATGCAAAAGATTATTATCTAGGAATCGCCACTAATCGGTTTATAGTAGGTCGATTAAACACCTAAGTGAAATAATGGGAGGATTATTTTACTCATACGAATAAAAGACTATGAGTACAGGGACTTGGTTACACTAGATCTCTCTAATGCCATTTAGGTACCATTCTTTTTATTTTCAAATTTTTTTTTTTTTGCAGGTAGCTTGGATTTATTTTAACTTAAATTACTATTATGCAAATATGGCGACCACACAGATGCTCATCCACTACTGAACATTAACAAAAAGAATAATAAATAAATAAATTACATCACTCAAAGCAAACAATCATTTTTTTTTTTTGGATTTTCTTGAAATTGGAAATTTTTTTATAAAACATGTATTTTAACTACATGACCTAATTTTACTAATAAATAAATTCTAATTAAATGATCATATTATGCAAACTAATTAACATGCACCTAGTATTTTTGTATTTTTTTATTGAAATTCGGAATTAATAAGAACTCTAATTAAACTATCTAGAAAAAGAATAATTTTCTAATTTACTTTAGGGATTAATTTGACTTAAACCCTATCCTATTTTAGAAAACTATTTTTTAGAAAAATGAGATAATTACAATGTGCAAACATCATCTAAAACCCTATTAAAAAAAGAGTTATTTCGGTCCAACCTAACCTATTTGAAAAAATTATCTAAAAATGCAATCCTAAAAATGCAATCCTAAAAAAAAAAAAAAATTTACTAAACTTACGTGCTTTGATGCAAGATTTTGATTTTTTATTATTTTTCTTTGGGTTTTTCCGGGGCAAGTAAATATCAAATAAACATTAAATCTAAACAATCAAGATATTCAACAAATAAAGAATTAAAGTAATCGAAAAAAATAACATGTTGTCTTATAGGTTAGATTAACGATTATTCTAATCATAAGCATCAAGATATATAAAAATATTCAAAATAATTAAATTATTATCAAAATGCCTAAAATTTGATGTAATTAAAAAATGATCCGACTAATTACAATAATTTGGACAAAATCCATGCAGATAATGTCAGAATATGCATAAAATGAAAATCACCTTCCTATACAAGAATGTTGAAACTTAAAAAAAAAAAAAAATATATATATATATATATATATATATATATAGCATAAAATAAATAAATAAATACAAATAACAAAAGTCACTTGGAACGAGGAAGCCGCCGGTGGAGGTCGGCGCCGGGGAAAGTGATGGGCGAGCAGGTCGCAGACGGTGGCGGCGCGGGCTGAGGCGCGGCGGCGGAGCTGCGGACGTCACTGGTGCAGGCGCGAGTGAGGCGGCGGGAGCAGCGATGGCAGCAAAGAGTGGCGTCACGGGCTGCTGCAGGGGCGCGGAGGCGCGGCGATCAGCTCGGGCTGCTGGCGGAGGGAGGCGCGGCAGCAGTGGCGGTGCTCGAGTGAGCTGTTGGTGGTCGTTCAGGAGAGGGGCACCGAGCGGCGGTGACTGGCAGCAGTGACGGCGGTCGTTCGGGTCGTCGTGTGCTGCCGGTGGAGGCGGAGCAGGGGCGTCGGCGTCGGGGCTTCTGGCGTCCGGCGCTACGGAGACGGGGAGGTCACTGGGTGCGCGAGCGGAGGCTGTCTGGACGGCGACGAGTGGCGACGTTGGGTTGCAGACAGCGTGCGGCGAAGACTGGCGGCCCGGCGACTGGCTTGGATCTGCTGACCGGCGGGCAGAGAGAGATGGAGCGAGCGTCGCAGCGGCGGCGAGCGAGGAGGCGACGGTTCCAAAGGCGCGGGGGCTTCGCGAACGAACGGCGACGGCTGGCGGAGGAGACGCCGGTGCGGCGGACGGCGCGGAACCGGTGCCTGTGGAGGCGCGGTGGATCGGGCAACGAGGAACGGCGAGGATGAACGGTATTTTTGGTTTTTATTTTTATTTCTTTTTTTTTTCTCCTGACCTACCTCTCACGTCACTTCTCTCTCTCTCTCTCTCTGCACTTTTTTTCTTTTACTGACTTTTCTCTTTCTTTTCTTGCAGGTTGTCAGAAGAGAAAACTCTTCTTGGACGGCAAAAAAGAGGAGGTTTTTTCTCTTATTCTTTTCTTCTCACTTTCATGAATTCTCTTGTTCTTTTCACGAATTTTTTTTGCGATTTCTTCTCCCCTTTTTCCACAAAATTTGGTCCCTTTTATAGTGGTTCCCAACACCATCTTCCATAGCAATTTTTGAGCTTTCTTTTTTCGTTGCCTCAATTTATGGTCTGCAAATTGGAACAAAATCTTGCAATCGGTTTGATTTTTCCTCGAATGTTTTGATTCATTCCATTTTATCAAACTTCTTGCTTTTTTTATTCATCTAATTTCTCTGATCGAGAATTTGTTTCCACATTTACTATGATTTGAATATTCACCGAAGCAAAGATGGCTAATCAGAATTTCCACATTCCATTCATAATCAAATCAAACTGATCTTCCCCTTATTTTCCCTTCGTTCATTTTATTGTTCTGATGCATTTAAAATTAACCCCTTTTTTATGCAAAAAATTCATGACTGGGTTGCCAAAATTTATGTGTCAACAATTTCAAATAAAAATTTGAAATGACCATGATAGTTTCAAATAAAAGCCTGAAGTGGCCATGGCAGTTTGACTCGCTAATCGGCTAAATATTCTGATCGGTGAAGGAATTAAAAATATTACTTAAATTATATTAAAAATAAATTAATTTTAAAAACAAAAAAGAAGGAAATTAGGCGAGGACTAAGCCCTCACTGTCAGTGTCGGCTGGCAATGGTGGGGGATGGCTGACCAAGGATTGGCGAGGCTTGGCGAGGCTTGGCGACCTGATATAGGGGAGGGCGACAACCCTTGCCAACCCTTGGTCGACCATCCCCCGCCATTGCCAACCCTTCTTGGGGATGGTGGGGTAGCAGCACCGAGGGCCTATAGAGCCCTTGCCATTTTCCCTTCCCCTTCCATTTTTTTAAAAAAATTTCATCTAATACAGAAAAAGAAAAAAGGAAAAATTCAAAAAAGTAAAGGAAGAAAATGCCCTCCAATGAATTAGGTCTTTCTTTGAACTGACATGGCCACCTCATGTTTTATTTAAAACAAGATTCATTTTAAATCATTATTTAAGAAAACGAGGGTACCTCAAACTTTTATTGGAACCAATATCCATTTTATGTCTCTTATTTGAGAAAATGAGGGCACTTCAAGCCCTTCTTTGGAATTTTCTCAATGATGAGGGACCGGACATTGGACCATACATTAGAGGGTTATGTATATACTCTAATCAAGTGCATTATTGTGATACTATCGAATTTTTTTGTTCACTTGATATTGGAAAATATATATGCTATTATATTAAGCATGTTTAAGGAAACCATTAAAGATGTCCATATTTGAAAGAGCTTTGTGTACGCTTAATTTCAGGAAGAATAAAATTTATATAATGCTTATTGTCCACACATGCATGCCGGTCCCTCAACCACTACTTTCTCCATTGTGAATTTGCATTTTGGGGGAAAAGAGAATTCTCCTTTAGAACTTCTAAGAGCCCATAGGTTTACCCCTCCAACATTCCCCTTTAGTACTGGACAACGATGTCGGCAAAGACCAATCATTGATTAGTGATCTGTTACATTTTAAGACTCAAGTAACAATATAACGACAAGTTGTATGACCCATACGTTAAATTTTATTATTATTTTTAACCTTAAGTGACACACTATTACTATCATATTACCGGCTTTATAGCCAGCGTGATGCACGGTAAAGTCAAACGACAATTTTTATGGAAAATAGTAAGATGAAAAGGAGTAAGAATTAATTATTCAATTGGAGAAATTTACCTCTCTGCTTGATGCAGATCTATTTATTTATATTATCAATAAGTTTTTTAACCTTCTTTCATTACAAATTTCAACTGATTAACTATTTTTATAGCTTGGAAATTCACTACATCAAGTACAAAAGACAAACCACCGGGGGTTTGCCTTAGTGGCCACCCTTATAACATGGAAGGGGGAGGTGATGGGTTCAAATCCCCACATTCTCAAGGAGGGATAGGGATAGGGACGCGTAAGTTTCGAGAGTGGGTTGCGAATCCCACGCCATGTAAGAGACATGGCACAAGTCTGCGAGTGAGTGTAGAGTAGGAATAGAGTAGGACTGACAAAAAAAAAAAATACAAAAGACATAATGAATAGAGTAAGGGTATTCAACTAGAGAACTCTGGAATATCTGCCCTTATATAGCACTATAACTATATTTAAGAATAGTTGCTCCATCTATTAGTAAGTCCTTTAACCTGATCGTATTGAAATTTTTCTCGGTAATGTGTGTTTTTATTTGATTTAGCACTTTTCTAACCTTCACACTCCTAGCAATGAGGCAATTTATTTGTCTGGAAAGAAAATACTCAATAAAAACCTCCTTTATTATGAACTATTTTTCAAAAGAGATATATTTTTTTTTATATAATCAGTCAATAAAAATTGGCGGCACAAAATAATATATATGAAAGAGGGACCTGTAAAAATTAGTCTCGTAATACAAGTCATGGTGACTGGAGGAGGAGAATTTAATGAGCTCAAGTTTTGGGCACATTTAAAGACAAATGGTATCCACCAAAATGGGTTGCCAGAAAGCAAATTTGGATGCCCATGATGATTCAATTTGGCATACTTGTGCTATTTTTATGTATTCAATTTTATTTAACATTACAAAGCTTTTTTAACAAAATATCTCCATCCTTACAGTTTATAATTGCTTTTTTCTATCGCTTAAAAATTGTCAACCTTTCCTCTGTTATTTGGTCGTAACTTCTTAAATATAGCATGTAACTCCACAGTAGTCAAGTGAGCCAACAATTTTAGTACTAAAGGCGTGTTTGTTTAATTGAAAATCTCATGATAAAAGAAAGTAATTTCCAAAAAAATCACTTTCAAGAAAAATGGTTTTTTTTTATTTGTTAAGTGATTTACAAAAAAGCGATTTCCTTCTTGCTAAAAGGGAAAGTCATTTTTTCCCAAATCTAAACCTGTTACTTTCAATCTATGGAAAACATTTTTGTGAACCAATTATTTTTTTGTCATTTAAACACAAGAAAGTCATAAAATAATTTCTAGAAAACTGTTTTCTTTCAAATAAATGGAGTCTAAAGTAGATACCGATATTTTCAACACAATCTTGCAGGCTAGCAACCAGTTCAATCATGGCTACCTTTGTTCTTGTGATAATATACTTAATGTTGTCAACCGGTGACACGTGTTATGCATACCAACATCTTTAGTCTTTTTGTAATACATAACATCAATTGTCATGCATAATAGAGTCAGTTTTTAGACATTAACGTTTTCTCATTCTCGTAAAATTAATTTGGCTATTTATTACTCTAGATTATGATATTTTAAGATGTGATGTTCATAATTATACTAATAATTTTTAAAAAATTTACTCTTGAAATTTTCTCATTATACTAGTTGTTATCAATAAAAAATGCCGTAAACTCATTAAATTTGATTGCACATAATGAGCAAAAGGCACTTCTATTATCATATATCACCAAGAAATTTTTATGTAGCACTTTTACTTTTCTCTTTAAAAAGCTCTTCAACTTTTATTTGGGACAGAAAAGAATCATTTTATCCAATATAAATGCGTTCAATGTGCAAAAATCAATTTTAGTATAATATGCTATATTTTTAAGGTCATTCAAGAATTTAACAGAAAAGCTTTAACGAGTTTTCTAACTAAAATTACACTATTAATAATGTCTTTTAGTTTTTTTTTTGTTTCACAAATTATAAAAAAAAAAACAAAACAAAAAGATTAATGCAAGTTTCTTCTCTCTTGATCGACAAGGCTGGCAAGACATTTTTCCTTGATCTGGAAAAGTTGAATCTTTTCCCTTTAAGATAATAATGAATCTCCATTAGAAAATACTCGGAAGTAGAACTAAATGAACCACATGATTTATATCTCCATTGATGTAGATGAAAGTTATGTGTCTGAAAACTTTGAACAAAATGTCAGACTCACACGATAACATCCCAACTCATGTGATCCCACAATTTGCTTTGTTATGCTCATGCTTGCTCATTCTACTCCTCATATTTCTCGGTTTCAGAAGTTCAAATTATAGGGATTTAACCCAAAATCACTTGAAAATTTAGGTGTATATATCCATTGCATTTGCTCACTTTTATAATCGAATGCAACTAATTTACATAGTTGATCTTGTTGTGAGAGCATTGGCAAGAGTGGTGGGGGAACGGAGGATTTTGCAGGAAACGTTTCAAGACCAGCCAAAGAATCGACTTTACCATCTCTGCTCACATGAATCAGATACTGCATTAGGTGCCCCCTCATTCCCTTGAGAATATGTTGGTTTTATCTACATAAAACCCTCCAATTCCGTTTGGCTATTTCGTTCACCCTCTTCACGCATTTCATGCTTTGAGGTTCCCTAAAGCTGTCCTCTAAGGCAGCGCATGGTAACGTTTCTGTTTCTCCCAATTTCTGTTCTTTTGTTTCTCGGAACAAAAAAAGAACAGAAACCTATTTGGTAACACATTTGTTTTCGAGAACAATTTCTCTAATTTTTTGTTCTCGGAAACAGTTTTAAGAAACAAAAAAAGTAACTTCTTGTTCCCGAAAACAATATCTAGAAAAAGCCAATTTTTTTCTTTTGTTTCTCTCTCTTGTTGCGGCCACCTCCAATCGCCTGAAGCCATTGCCAACCGCCACCGCCGCTGCACGACCGCTCGCGACGGCGGTGGCGGCGATAGCCAATGGGCTCTGCGGTGACGGTCGCCGGTGACGGTCGGCCACAGGAGATCGTGCAACGACGGCAGCGGGCAGCAATCCGTGAGCAAGAATAAAAAATGAATAAATGCAAAAAAGAAATTGTTGCATTACCAAACACATTTCTACACTTGAGTGGATGAATTGTCAGCCATTTGGGATGGATGATAGCTATCGGGAATTTCTATTGCGGATGTTCAACGAAGGAGATGAAGCACCGGACGATAGCTACCGGACATTTTTGTTGCAGATGTTCCATGAAGGAGAAGAAGGAGAGAATGGGAGAGATGGGTTGAGACACTAGCAAGAAGAGGATGTGGAGGCTTTCGGAGCACACAGGATAGAGATAGAGCTAGAAGACGATAAGGAAGATGCGTGGGCTCCTAACACATCTACCCCATCATTTTCTTCGAGGAATTATATCGCACGTATGTTGCATGTATATCACACGTATGTTGCACGTTTTGGCAGTTCAACTGCTAATGACCGAGCTCGCGCAATATATCATGACGGACCTAGCTCTAAGCGATTTGCAGCTTCAGCTCATGACGGGCATCCTTGTTATGTTCTAATTGCTTGGGGTGGTGTCAGCGACAGTGATTTCTGAGAAGTTTGGTCGCCGTTGGAAAATATTGATGGCGGGGGCCATATATTTCGTTGGGCCCATCATTATGGGTTTGGCCCAAAATTTTGCAATGTTGCTGGTTAGCCGCTCCTTGGCCAGCCTCAGCGCAAGCTTCGCCTTGACGATTGCCCCAGTCTACGCGACCGAGATCTCCCCTGCCTTCTCTCGTGGCATCCTAATCTCCTTTCCTGAGGTACTTATTTATTTTCATTTCCTTTTTTTTTCTTTTCTAATTTTGTGGCATCTTTTTCATTTTTTTATTTCCATCATTTAGGTGTGTATTAGCATTGGCACTCTTTTTGGCAATTTATCAAATTATACCTTCTCCAAAGTCCTCCTCAAATATGCATGGCGTGTGATGTTTTTTGCTGTAGCAATCCCATCGGTTGTACTCGTGGTTGCCTTTGTAGCTTTCCACATGCCAGAATCGCCGGAGTGGCTCATTAGGCGAGGCCACCTAGGCCTCGCCAAGCCCATCCTTACCAAGATCATGAAAATTCATAAAACTAATTTGCAAGAAACTTCTTCACTCAAGCAAATGCGCCCTTATCCCAACAATTTTTTTTTTTAAAATTGAAATCATGAGCGTATCATGGTGTAGAAGATTGCTTTGATGATTATACCTATGTATGATATACTTTGAGGCATCGAGCAATGTCATGCTCATACTTCATTCTATCATACCGACCATAAATAATTTTTCAGCACGGTCTTGATAAGCTATATAGAAACTACTAGAAGCACTACAACTAGACTGAAGTCTTTTAGGCAGCGTATGGTAACATTTTTGTTTCTCCTAATTTATGTTCTTTTGTTCCCTAGAACAAAAAAAGAACAAAAACTTATTTGGTAAAAAATTTGTTGACAGGAACAATTTCTCTAATTTTTTGTTCCCGGGAACAGTTTTGAGAAACAAAAAAAAGTAGCTTCTTATTCCTAGGAACAATTTCTAGAAATAAGTCAATTTTTTTTCTTTTGTTTCTCTCTCTTGCCGCAGCCATCACCAATCGACTGGAGCCACTATCGACCACCGCCGCCGGCCACCCGCTGGTCGTCGCCACCGTCGCCGCCGCTGCACGACCACCCACAGCCGACCGTCATCGGCGACCGTCGCCGCAAAGCTCATCGGCCGTCGCCTCCACCGATCGCTGACGGCCGGCTGCAAGAGGCGGCGGCCAATGGGCTCTGCAACGGCGGTCCCCAGTGATAGTCGGCCGCAGGCAGCGGCGGTTGGCGATCCATGAGCAAGAATAAAAAATGAATAAATGCAAAAAAGAAATTGTTGCATTACCAAACACATTTCTACACTTGAGTGGATGGATTGTCAGCCATTTGGGATGGATGATAGCTATCGGGAATTTCTGTTGCGGATGTTCAACAAAGGAGATGAAGAGCCGGGCGATAGCTACCGGACATTTTTGTTACAGATGTTCCATGAAGGAGAAGAAAGAGAGAATGGGAGAGATGGGTTGGGACACCAGCAAGAAGAAGATGTGGAGGCTTTCGGAGCACACGGGATAAAGATAGAGCTAGAAGACGATGGGGAAGATGCGTGGGCTCCTAACACATTTACCCCATCATTTTCTTCGAGGAATTATATCGCACGTATGTTGCACATATATCGCGCGTATGTTGCACATTTATCGCACGTACACTATTATTTTGAATTTTTGGTAGTTCAACTGCTGATGACCAGGCTTGCGCCATATATTAAGATGGACCTGGCTCTAAGCGATTTGTAGCTTCAGCTCATGACAGGCATCCTTGCTATGTTCTCATTGCTTGGGGCGGTGTCAGCGACAGTGATTTCTGAGAAGTTTGGTCGCCATTGGACAATTGTGATGGCGGGGGCCATATATTTCATTGGGTTTGTCATTATGGGTTTGGCCCAAAATTTTGCCATGTTGCTGGTCGGCCGCTCCTTGGCCAACCTCCGCGAAAGCTTCGCCTTGACGATTGCCCCAGTCTACACGACCGAGATCTCCCTTACCTTCTCTCGTGGCATCCTAATCTCCTTTCCTGAGGTACTTATTTATTTTCATTTCCTTTTTTTTCCTTTCTAATTTGGTGGCATCTTTTTTCATTTTTTTGTTTCCATAATTTAGGTGTGTATTAGCTTGGCATTCTTTTTGGCAATCTATCAAATTATATCTTCTCCAAAGTCCTCCTCAAATATGCATGGCGTGTGATGCTTTTCGTTGGAGCAATCCCCTCGGTTGTACTCATGGTTGCCTTCGTAGCTTTCCACATGCCAGAATCGCCGGAGTGGCTTATTAGGGGGGGCCACCTAGGCCTCGCCAAGCCCATCCTTACCAAGACCATGAAAATTCAAAAAACTAATTTGCCGGAAACTTCTTCACTAAAGCAAACGCGCCCTTATCCCAACAAATTTTTTTTTTTAAATCGAAATCATGAACGTATCATGGTGTAGAAGACTGCTTTGATGATTATACCTCTGTATGATATACTTTGGGGCATCGAGCAATGTCATGCTCATACTTCATTCTATCATGCTGACCAAAAATAATTTTTCTACATGGTCTTGATAAGCTATATAGAAACTACCAGAAGCACTACAGCTAGACTAAAGTCTTTTAGGCAGCGTATGATAACGTTTCTGTTTCTCCCAATTTATGTTCTTTTGTTCTCCGGAACAAAAAAAGAACATAAACCTATTTGGTAAAAACATTTGTTCCTGGGAACAATTTATCTAATTTTTTGTTCCCGGGAACAGTTTTGAGAAAAAAAAAAATTAGCTTCTTGTTCCCATGAACAATTTCTAGAAATAAGTCAATTTTCTTTTTCTTTTTTCTTTTGTTTCTCTCTCTTGCCGTGGCCACCTCCAATCGCCTGAAGCCACTGCCGACCGCCACCGTCGGCTGCCCACCGGCCGTCGCCACTGCTGCCGCTGCACGACCACCCGCGATCGACCGTCACCGGCGACCGTCGCCGCAGAGAGCCCATCGGCCGTCGCCGCCGTCGACCACCGACGGCCAGCTACGAGAGGCGGTGGCCGATGGGCTCTGCGACGACGGTCACCGGTGACGGTTGGCCGCAGGCGATCGTGCAGTGGCGATAGCGGGCGACGGCGGTCGGCAATCCGTGAGCAAGAATAAAAAATGAATAAATGCAAAAGGGAAATTGTTGCGTTACCAAACACATTTCTACACTTGAGTGGATGAATTGTCAGCCATTTAGGTGGATGATAGCTATCGGGAATTTCTGTTGCGGATGTTCAACGAAGGAGATGAAGCGCCGGATGATAGCTACTGGACATTTTTGTTGCAAATGTTCCATGAAGGAGAAGAAGGAGAGAATGGGAGAGATGGGTTGGGACACCAGCAAGAAGAGGATGTGGAGGCTTTCGGAGCACACAGGATAGAGATAGAGCTAGAAGACAATGGGGAAGATGCGTGGGCTCCTAACACATTTACCCCATCATTCTCTTCGAGGAATTATATCACACGTATGTCGCACGTATATCACACGTATGTTGCACGTTTATCGCACGTACATTATTATTTTAAATTTTTGGCAGTTCAACTGCTAATGACCGAGCTCGCGCAATATATCATGACGGACCTGGCTCTAAGCGATTTGCAGCTTCAGCTCATGACGGGCATCCTTGCTATGTTCTCATTGCTTGGGGTGGTGTCAGCGACAGTGATTTCTGAGAAGTTTGGTCGCCGTTGGACAATTGTGATGGCGGGGGCCATATATTTCGTTGGGTCCGTCATTATGGGTTCGGCCCAAAATTTTGCCATGTTGCTGGTCGGTCACTCCTTGGCCAGCCTCGGCGCAAGCTTTGCCTTGACGATTGCCCCAGTCTACGCGACCAAGATCTCCCCCGCCTTCTCTCGTGGCATCCTAATCTCCTTTCCTAAGGTACTTATTTATTTTCATTTATTTTTTTTCCTTTCTAATTTTGTGGCATCTTTTTCATTTTTTTGTTTCCATCATTTAGGTGTGCATTAGTATTGGCACTCTTTTTGGCAATTATCAAATTATATCTTCTCCAAAGTCCTCCTCAAATATGCATGGCGTGTGATGCTTTTCGCTGGACAATCCCCTCGATTGTACTTGTGGTTGCCTTCGTAGCTTTCCACATGCCAGAATTGCTAGAGTGGCTCATTAGGCGGGGCCACCTAGGCCTCGCCAAGCCCATCCTTACCAAGACCATGAAAATTCATAAAACTAATTTGCCGGAAACTTCTTCACTCAAGCAAACGTGCCCTTATCCCAACAATTTTTTTTTTTTTTAAATCGAAATCATGAACATATCATGGTGTAGAAGATTGCTTTGATGATTATACCTCTGTATGATATACTTTTGGGGCATCGAGCAATGTCATGCTCATACTTCATTCTATCATGCTGACCAGAAATAATTTTTCTGCATGGTCTTGATAAGCTATATAGAAACTGCTGGAAGCACTACAACTAGACTGAAGTCTTTTATAATACAATTGCTCTGCCCAGAGACATCCTCTAGCCGTAATCATGCATAGCATAACTTAACATGATTTGTAACAAACTTGGTTTTACATATACATACATACATACATACATACATACATACATATATATATATATTTATATAAATTTCACTGCACTTGCATAGGCATTTGATTGGTGGATGCTAAGTGGCTAATCTGAGGATTAATGCAATTGCCCACACGGATGCCTCTATTACCCAGCCCAAAGTGCGATGCGGCTGATAAGCCCTCATTGAAGAAATAATCAAAGGAATAGACAAAACAATAATCAATATAACGATTAAAAGCATTTAAGATATTTAGTTATAATCAATCTAATAGATGAACTGACGATTAAAGTAACAATTAACAGTGGAAGGATGCATATATTTTCTTACAAAGTAGAGTTATGATGATAGAATATTGGGATAAGTGTACTAAAAGTCCTAGAACTTGTCATGAAAGTGCAATTGAATTTTAAAATTTTCAAAAATGCAATCAAGATTTAAAACTTGTCACAAAAGTGCAATTGTGTTCTAAAACTTTTACAAAATGCAATTAAATCCTAAAATTTGTTAAATTGATGCGATCAAGTCTTAAAACTTGTTAGGATTTTCCGTTTGTCTAGTTGGGTGGAGTTAATGGAAGGACTTGATCACACCAACTTGATAAATTTTAAAACATGATTGCACTTTTTGAAAGTTTTAAGATTTAAATTATGCTATTGTTATAAGTTTTAAAAATTAATTGCACCTTTCAAATGCTCTTAAGATGAGGTATTATTAACTCTTGAAGTCCTTTTGAGCTAATAGAATTAAAAACTTCATTGTTTTGATAAAGAGTATTATTCTCAAGAAACAGTCCATTAAGTTTTTTGTTGACTTCGCAACATCTAGCAATATGGCCTTCTTTTCCACATTGATAGCATGTTATATTTTAATTGATTTTTTTTTTTTTTTTTTTTTTTGTCTTTTGTTTAGTTTGAGAAGGGTAGGATGAAGTTTTTCGGGGAAAAATTTTAAGTGTGATTTTTTCTTATTTTTTGGCGCATCTTTTGCAGGAACAGTTTTCTTTACAAGAGTTGAAGTTTGGATTCCTGGGTTCGTGGAGAGATGGATCATATTGGGCACGGAAGGTTTTCTTTGTTTGTAATTGCTCTTTTTTTGAGCTGTTTATGAAGTTTGAGTGTGGCACACATTTCCATATTTCGTTTTTGAACATGAGAGAACTTGAGTTTAGTTCTCCATATGGAAGATGTTGATAAGGGATTTTGACCATCGTGGTCAGCTCTAATTTTATTGCGGACTTTTTTACCTATTAAGTGGGATAATCCTGGTAAAAAAATTTCTTTCTAAAATGGGGGATGGCAATCTGACCTAATCATAATTCGTTTAAGGAATGTATCTTTGTATTCTCGGAATTTAGAAAGTGATTTGCACTTGAGATTGGATAGGAGTTCAATATTTTTATGTTTTAATTGGGAATGGTCTCCTATAAAGTGTTGATATATAGGGAAAATGAGAGTACTAACCGCATCTTGGATGCTATGGCCATGGTTGTCTTCAATTTCATGATATTGGTCATCAAATGAGATGATGAGGTATTATCGAAACAAAACGAAACATGAAAAGCAAATAGGTAAAAATGGGTTCCGTCATTTAATTTGCGAGCTTACCTAATTTTTTTTTTTTTTTTGGTCGAAACTAGCTTACCTAATTTACTCGCAATATTTCAATTTAATGAGAATTAATCAAATGCTCGAAGAGTTTGATTACACATGCAATTCGAACATGATTCGTCCATAACTCGACTCTTGATGGACTAATGTATGGCCCGAACTCCCGATGGGCTTGGCATGGGCTTGATTGGTGGAAAGGCCTGTGACGAGGCATTTTGAAGGCATTTTGTCAAGAGAAGTAGCGGGCCCTTTTGGTTGGGCTTGGTGATCTCTTCTTGTAGCTAAATCTAATTACTGATCAGAATTGCATACAAGGTAGATCTCTCCTCATGCGCTCTTTCGATCCTCGACGGAACCCGTTTTGCACCACCGCGCAAAATATGACGCGAGGCGAGACATTTAAATACGGAGAGAAAATTCGAATGCGACGCCGCGTAAGATGCTCCTAACTCGTTCATCGGGGCGAGCTGAGGAGGAGGGAGGTCAGAGGAGAGATGGCGATCGTGGAGGAGATGAGGAGGAGGGAATGCGTAGATATAGGTGCGGTTGAAGAGCTCCGCCGGCGAGTCAGGAGAAGGATCTTGAGCTGGATCGGTCCTTTGGATGGCAGTTATGTGGGGGGTCAAGTCGTCGACCGGTTTTGGAAAGAAGAGTAGCCCTTCGCGCAAGGAATTTAACGGAATCGATTCTATATATCTCGATTTATTTCTTAACTGGATGATTCGGATATCAACGTTTCTTAGCCAAGTGTTTAGAGATAATTACTAGCGAAAGAAAAAGTTTTAGACTCAATTGTCTTGAACTTTTTGATCTAGACAATTTGGTTATGAATCTTTTAATAATTTACTCATACAGTCCTTTTGGGCAGTTTTACCCAGAAATTGTTAGTGTGGATATTAACTGCCCGATATAGCATGGCCGGCATTGACGTTGACAATTTTTGTGTTTGCAAAATTTATTTTTCTTTAAAAAAAGATAAATTTCAGAAACTTTTTAACAAATGCAAAAATTATCTATGTTAACACTGACGCATTATCTTGATCTTCCTAATAATATGCTTTGCACTCGCCTCTATGAGGATTCGAACAACTCGCTTTGAGTCTCCAAGACCAAGGACAGGACCAAAGAATTCTTGAAAAATCCTTTCTCATCAAACGCCTCTGCCCTTTTTGTTCTGTTAACGTGGCCTGTTGGGTAGTTCCTTCAACACCTTCTTTACAGATCATGCTTGGCTTCTCTGCATCTCTCTGAGTCACATGTCTTGATTCATAATCTTCATCCACTTGACTTCATTGTTGCAAAATAAATCCTTAAAATTGTTGGGAAAATATGATTCCAAATTGAGTAGAACAATGAAGTCAGATCTTTAGAGCAATTAAGTCGGATTTTAATACGTGATATCACTTTCTTTAAGGATTTATTCGCCACACATTGTTGCTAATAGTCACTGGCAAATTTTCTTCATGATACAATAAAGTCTTAAATGAAAATACTATATAGCAATTCTAGTATATTTCCAGGATCTCTCTACGAAAAAAATAAAAAGATGGATGTATATTCTTTCGAAGGAAAAAAAAAAAGAGGAAGAAAATGATTCTAATTGAGCAAACACATTGGATTAAGAAGTTGTGTCTGAATAGATTCAAACTCTAAGATAACCATTGAAAGAAATAACAAAATTCAAAAATAAATTAATTAATTAATTACAACTCCTTCTGAACAGTCACACTCTTTCAACAGGACATGACTGTTAATTTTTTTTAATCCAAATTTTCTAATAAATAAAAATAATGATCGTCAGTTAGTGCCAAATACCGTCCACATGCGCACTCACATATTTTCGATGTGGGACAATGTACCTCTTCGTTTGTTTTACAAACAAACTACCAACTGTATTTTGCACCTTCCGTTTATCTATAGTTGGTAGGACTTGTCATCATCGCGCATGGTGACATGACTATGGGGCGCCGGCTTGCTTCACAAGGGTAGGCGCTGTGGTACTAAATGCTTCGTCGCAGGGCATTGTGCGACGATGGAGTTCCCTTGCCTCTAACCAGCGAGGGCCGTCTTCTTGTCCACCAGGGCCGAGTGGTGATATCTCTTACTACACAATTGCATGTAAAGCTTTCAATCTTACTCGTCATTCGACATTTCGGTGAATTCAGGTCTCCTTTTCTGAACTAGCAAGTCCGATTCAGGCTAACAATTACAAAAGAAAAAGGATTAGGAAAAGGAAAGGCAGGCAAACATCTTGATTTCTTGCAACCTAAGCTTTCTACACGTTCTATGACTGTCCATCTGAACCGGATGATCATGGCATCAGCAAAGTTACTTTTCAAGAAATTAAAACTATTTTTTGATATTGAAATGGTAATTAGATCGAAAAATGATGAGTTTTAATCGGAAATATATGAAGAATATGGACTTTTGCCTTCTGATAAAGATTATTTAATCACTTCGTTTTTAATTTAAAACGTCAGTATCAATATATTATGGCAAAAACTATAGATAGTTAAAGAAATCTCAACAAAGTGAGCCACCATCAAACGTGGTTGGTTTCTAGTTTATGGAATTGGAAATTGACTCAACTAGTCTTGGAATCAGGTTGACCGGTCTTAGCCGATTCCCGAGTGAGTCCAAGAATTAATGGATATTTCTTTCTTTTTTCCTTCTATCGTCTCGACACTCTAGGCAAATATTAATGTTGCTTTAGTCTGGGTGTTCCATAAACTCATATTTGCAATTAAATATCCTCTTTCAAATGAACAAGGTTCTGAGCACCATGTATTTCAGCCGATCCAAGGACAAATCTCGTTGCACAAGCCATTTCCGTCCAATAAAGGATCCAGCGTCTTGGAAGTTTTTTTGGAATTTTTTTTTTCTATTGGTTTCCTTGGTTGGTCGAAAAGGAAGTGAAGTTGGGAGAAAGATATCAATACGTGGATTCACCCAATGACAGATGGGATAATATTTTTTCTAGCTACTAGTCACGGTAAGAAATGGTTTAGCTAATTGAGAGGCTATTAGGGTTCTAAAGCTTCTACCCTAATCATCTTTAGTCCCTACGAGAAAAAGAATAGTATAAAATAAAAAAATATTGATCCAATTTGGACTATTCGATTTCGCTCCTGAAATTCGGAATTGGAACGATTATTATCCATTCCAAATTGTTGGAACCGGGAACCACCTAAAACTGGCAAATGCATTTCAGTTCTTAGGTTAGGATTTGACCGATGCTCACCCCTATAGAGTTTATTATTGTGCGAAAGGTTAATAATTTGAACTATATTTAAAAAAAAAAAAAAAACTAACTGTTTTTATATATTAAAAAAATACCCAGCAGAAAATGTTTTTATTATTAATAACAATTTATATCCACGTGTCTTTATTGATAGCATAATATTTATCCTTCACTTTTTTTCAAGCAATACAAATGATTTTTTTAAATATATATATTAAATCATTGATTTTTGGCCCAGAAAAATCCCAGTGCACTTATGTTAAGTGACATGTGGTAATTGACACATATTCCAGTTTGGAGTTTTATTCTCTATTTATCATAGATGTACCAATTTGTGATTTTTTTGTAGTATTAATCCAATTTAATAAAAACTAACGGATGATAAAGTTGTCATAAATATACCAGTTTTAAGTTTTTTGTTGTAAAAAAATTATTTTGGGTAAATTTATCACAAGTGTACCAGTTTAGGATTTCTGTTAAATTTTATTGTTAAATTGCTGAGTTAAGTGATACGTGGTAGTTAAAAGTGTTCAGGTTTAGAGTTTTACCCTCCGTTATCACAAATATACTAATTTGTGATTTTTCGTGGTATTAAGCCAATTTAATAGAAATTAATAGATGATAAATTTGTCATAAATGCACGGTTTGAGGTTTGTGATTGTCAAAAAATTATTTTAGTATAAATTTATTATAAGTGTACCAGTTCAAAGTTTCTAGTAATCAAAAAATTAATTTGAGATAAACTTATCATAAATGTATTAGTTTAGGGCTTTTGAAATATACGGTACATTGTAAAAGCTATCAAGCATCAGTAATTCATTATCCAATGGTTGGCTACAAATTCTCGTTATTTTGGCATAATGTTTCCGTGAATTTTGCCAAAAAGAATCAAACCGTAGCTCCTCTACTCTCAAATTATTTAGGGTAGTTACATTTTGGCCCGTGTGGTATTGGAGGAACTCGATTCTAATCTTACTTTATTTGGTTACAAGTTGGAATCTATCCTACTCTACGGCCACAATTTAAGTTCTACCATCGAATTTCCATTCGGAGTCGGCACTGCCTTTGTTGACATGTGGGCCGTTCATGTACAAATTACAGTTGTAGTTTTCATACTTATACGAAATATCAATTTTAGTCCATGTAATTTATTTTATTGACAAAACAAATCCCCATTTTTATTTTCTACTGAGTACTTAATTGTTTTCATCGTATTCATCCAAACCTAATGAAAACGTCAAATCGAGACCAAGTGTCAATTAGTGATTCTTACGTTTGCAAATATACTTGATTAGATCGACCGCCCATTAAGATCGTTTTTACTAAATGCAACAACACCTTTATTTCCGTTCAAATTCGGATGGACATATTGAGGACTAGTTTCATAAAGATGTAGACTGACTTTCAAATCTTCTAACCACTATTTTGACTATCTATTAAGTGGTCTAAATCGTTAAAGTGTCTCTAATAATATTAAGTGGTACCAGTATAAACTATAAAGATTTGCGCACATACATATCATAAACTAAATTTGAGCATTATAGAAAGTATGCAGATTTAAATTGTAATTTTTGTTTTTGGAGACTTACACCCGTAGGAGCTACGAGACAGTAACGAGTGCTATCTCAGCAATTTCTGACGAATTTTGATAGGAAATTTTTATGGAATGACTTTGATTGTCGTTGAAGTATAATCCAAGAATTGGACTCGTAACCAAACGAAGGATAAGGACGAAAATTGAATTCCCCCAACACTATAGGACAGAAAATGTAACTCCCCTTTTAAAAAAAAAAAAAAAAATTGAGTACAAGTTGGAGAACTTGAGTACAAGTTGGTGAAATTGGTTCTCTTACGAATAAATGGAATGAATGAAACTACATAGGGACAAAAAATGTATTTGCCCGTTTTTTAAAATTGAGTTCAGGTGGGTCAAGTTGGATCTCTTACAAATAAACGGACTGAATGAAACATAAGTCGGCTTTTATGTACTAGGTTAAGAATCTAGGATGATTTTTCTTTCCCAATTCAATTTGGGTACATTGATTATAACTAAAACGTGTGATTTCACACTTAATTAGAGCACAAAGTTCATGTCATTAATCTCTTGAGCCCTCACGTTCTTCTTTATTAAGCTAGCGACGGTTCATTGAAAAGGAATCAAATGATTTGGATATCATATCTCCTTTTCTTATATTCTTTCATTAATAATTAATAAAATTGTCATTTTCAGCCGTTAGTCCAATGGAAATCGTTAAGATAGGTTACATATTTTACATGTTCACTTTTTTTTTGTTTTTGACACGTGGTTCTCCACATTGACAATTAAATCGATTTTTCTCTTATATTTAATAATCAAGTTAAATAAGGTAAATTTATTAGTATTTGACAAAGCTTTCGCTAAGCAAGTTCAAGACATCATAACTACATTCAACTTCAAGGTACACAGAATGCCACCTTAGTTCTCCCAAATCAAAGCAGGTGCATTGCTATTGCTACTTGCTTTTCAAGGATCCATCTTAGCAGTCCGACAACAGCTAATCTCACTAGCAATTTCGAGTGTCAACTGTTAAATTATGTCTTGAATTTGAATTCATGCGCCCAAATTAGATGGCACGACACATCTCTTTTGCCTTGACAGCAAAGGAGCTTCTTAGATTGGCCAAGCGAAGCGCTTTATCGTTGCTACACGATTAGAGGAGCTCAACATAAACGTGCAAAAAGGAAGCTTTGAACACACAGGTGGTTTTGTACTGTGAGTTTTGGGTATAATTTAAGGCTGGCAAACGCTCAAGTCTAAGCAATTATAATTCAGTACTTCTCCGATTTCTTAGTAGATTATTTGTTGTCCACTCTTTTCATTTCATATAGTAGGAACCGACACTCTTGTGTTCTTTGTTTTTCCTCTCCGGCGATTACACATTAATTTAATTGCAAGATTTGACAGTTTCTACATTATTTTACAACATTGACATTGCTCAATGAATACCGAGGCCCAAAATAATATAGCCATGGAGTGAAGACGAGTTCTTAGCAAAACAAAAGCTGTTCAGGAGGTGACTCATTGTAAGATCACATTTGTTCCAGTATTCAAATCTTACAGTGTTATCCTTTATCCTCCGTCAAGATCCAGATTTGGCTTCACTGTTGTGCTTATACGTCTACAAATAGGAGAGTTTTATGGCGATGGAGTCGTCCTTCGTCTGGTGAAGGTACCAACAGATAAATTATGTACTCTCCCATATGGACAAATGCTGTCACAGGCCGGATCTTGTAACATAATTTCACTTCAATCAGGCAAACTTCTATATCAAGATGATCTGTAAGTAAATAAGATACATTTTCTTTCTCATTCTTTAACTGCATTTGAGCTATCACGAGGCATGAGAGAATTAAAATTTCAGAGAGGTGAAAAAGAAGGAACAACAATTGCAGTCAAGTAAGGAAGAGTACATTTTCATGACTATTCACTGCTAGAACTTCAGGAAATTTATAGAGTAATGACCTTCCTGTCTGGGAGATCTGTTTCACTTCAATCCTAAGAACTGTTATACTAAAAAGTTCCACATGTATTATACAAGAAGGTGGCTTACTTGTAGATTATAACGCACAATTTTCAATCAAAAACATCATATAGGAAAAATGAAGGGATTCATCTCTTCTTGCCACTCCCTTTCTATTTTGCTAACCTATGGACTTGCAATTGCCCTTGTTCTTGTTCCTGTTTTCCACACCAGGAAACCAAGCACTGCCCCAACCCCGAGGACCATTAACAAGCGCCAAACGACAGGCTGCCCATCCCTCTTCACATCATTGGTTTTTTGAGCTTTCACTGGGGCAGAATTGCGTCCTTCCCAGTCATGTTGCCCATCCCTCTTCACATCATTGGTTTTTGGAGCTTTCACTGGGGCAGAATTGCGTCCTTCCCAGTCATGTTGCCCATCCCTCTTCACATCATTGGTTTTTGGAGCTTTCACTGGGGCAGAATTGCGTCCTTCCCAGTCATGTTGCCCATCCCTCTTCACATCATTGGTTTTTTGAGCTTTCACTGGGGCAGAATTGCGTCCTTCCCAGTCATACTCCAAAGACGATGTGTTTGCACTGCCCAAATGCACAGCCGGTGCTGGAACACTGTTGGAAGATGCAGAGGAACTTCGATAGGGCACAACATCAAAAGGCCAAGTCTTCGGAACTTCCTGATCCCTATAACAGGAAGAGGCATGTGAAATGAAAGAAAATAGGGGGATAACATCAATTCAAGATAATTTAGTCATCTATACGGAAAAGAGATGCTTTATAATTTAGGAAGCGGTATGCTACCTATCTTAAGTAAGAAGAAATGATCAGACTTACCCCTCAATGCATTTCTCATTGCAACGACTAATAAAATCATCACTATATGTCTCGAATATGCTGTCCAAATGTTTGACCAATTTTGCCACATCCCCTAAAGGCAATACATCCCATATCTTCAGGATTTGGATGTATCTCTCTTCCTTTACAATATCAGTCGTGCATATGACATAGAAATCGTCAGCTTTAAATTGTCTCACAATATGAGATGAATGTTCACAAATTATATCCACGTTTCTCTTCTTTGATCTCCAGCCACCGGAGAGTTTTGACAGAAGGTTGATGATGGACATCTTTGTCCTGAGTGATGTCAGCTTTCGGAAAGAGTTCAGGAAGTTGTCACTGAAAAGAACCTGAAAAGCCCATAGCATGACAATAAGATATGTTGTCACAATTCTTTGAAACTTAATGTTTATTTTGAAAAAGAAATGTAGCCATAGAATACTGTTGAGCAAAAGCTTTTTACCTTCCACCTAGCATTTCTGAAAAGTACACTGCTTCCGTCAAGCAGGTCATCAAGCTCATTATTCTCTTTCTTCACATCTAAGATGGCTTTAGCCAAGTCCTTGTCATCATCAACATTGTAGAAACATCCACGACTCATAGCATTCTCAACCAAAGCTTCCCACACAGATTTGCTTTTTTTCAGTGTTTCCCCATTTCCCAGAATCCACAGACAATACCTATAGATAGGAAATAACTCTGGGATTTACTTGCTATATCACTCCAAATAAGTAATTTGACGTGGTTAAGAGTACGCAGTACCTGGCCCGGGTAAGAGCAACATTGGTTCTCTTGGTATTGGACAAGAACCCAATAGTCCCACATGAGTTTGATCTTACGGTGGATATTATAACAATGTCTTCTTCACCACCTTGGAATCCATCCACCGACTTCACCTTGACCGTAAAGCCCTTGATATTTTCATACCTTTTTCCAAGTTTAGCTTGAACTGCAGCAACCTGAGCTGCGTAGGGAGATATGACACCTACTGTCAGATGTTCTTCTGACCCATCCCAGGCTGCAAAGAAAAGGAAATAAAACCATCACGAAAATGATATCGTTTTATGAGGGTCGCAAAACTTCAAAAGAAATATCCTAGGAAAAGAAATATGAATGGCCGTAATCTACACCTATATGATTAAGTAATACATGTAATATCCATGTGCTCGAAGCAATATGTACAAAATTCTCTTGACATACCTCTGTACAGATTCCTCACTATCCTCGAGATAACTTCCACCTCAACAGGGTTTCTACGGCTACAGCCGTCATCACCAATTTGTTCTCGTCCATCAGGAATATTTATGAACGAGTAAGGGCCAAACATCGGCCATGGCAAATGACTTTTTCTGTAACTTTTGCTCTGCACATCTGGCGCATCCAAAATTTGGTTTTTATAGAAGTTTGAAGTCGGAAACAGACTTATTGATGGATGCATCCGGTATTGTATATTGAGAAGTTGCCTTGAATAACCCAGTGAACTCAATCGTTCAAACAGACTCCTTCCAAAACCAGCCCTATTAGAAAGCTGTCAAAATAAAACATGATATAAAATTCAACGGACGTTAGGTATAGAACATTTAGCCCATCTAAGTTCAAATGAAGAGATGGATATTACACATCTTTCAAAACTAAATACATTGTTACTTTTCAGATATTTTAACATTACCTTGCTTTCAACCATAGCAGGCAACTGACACTCATCTCCAACTAAAATCAGATGCTTGACGCCAGGGAGTTGCAGAGGAATTACTGACTCGCATTCTTTCAACTGGGCTGCCTCATCGATTACCAGTAAATTGAGAGGCTCCATTTTCACAGAGTACAGCTTATATGAACTAGAAACGGTGCAAAAAATCAGGGAAGCATGTTGATAACAGAAGTTGGCTATCATGTCCATACTTGTAAAGTTTGGAAGTTTTAGATCCTTCAGAGAATCACGAACAGTTAGCAACAAGGAAAGGCATTCCTGCATCTTCATATATAAATTATACAGTGGACCCATGGACGTCTCAAATGAAAACAGGCTAACTTCACCACGTGAAAGAGTTATCTCCATCATCTCCGAATCCAAATTCTCTCCACAGAATAAAGTTTCAAAAGAATCTAGTAAGTTAAGGAGGGATGTAATATTCTGGAAATTAGTTCTGGATATATGAGTACAGAAAATACTGAGGCATCTCCGCAGGGGCTGGACAGTTGCCTTGAATCGGTCCCTGAAAAACTCAAGAAATGATTTAAGCTCACCGCTTCCGCATCCGCTCCCATCATCATCACTTCCTGATTTGCTTCTTTTTATGCGTTCGTTTTCCATAAATATGTGGTATCGACGGACACAGTTGGCAAGAGTATCTATCATGGAATTTAGACTAGTGAATTTAGAAAAGCACTCTACACGATGTTCCAAGTATATTTCTTCAATGTTGGCATCAACTTTCAGCCGCTCCTTGTTCCCAAAAATAAGCATGTCAAAGTAACAGAGAAAACTTTTCGTTTCAGTGCTTATACCACTATCTGATTGCTTTAGCAGCTTTAGAACACGAGATGCCACTCCCTTGATGGCAACATTTGTAGGAGCACAAACAATGGTTCTACGTTTCCTTTTCAGGAGAGTAAATAGCAGTGTAGCGACAGTTGTAGTCTTCCCAGTTCCAGGAGGACCCCATATCAGTTCGACAGATGGCTTGTTCTCACATTTGAGTTTATTGAGACAGGCCTCAACTGCATTTTTTTGGGATTCATTCAGATCATGGCACAATCTCTCGTCAAGGCTCTCACTTGCAGAACCATTACCTTCCGTAATACAAATATTAGAAACTTTGTCAGCCTGCAACCAAAACACATTTCTTGTGATAATCCAGACCGTGTTAATATGGTAGAGCATTGCACAGCACAAACTTAAATCCCTTGAAAAGTATAGTACAGAAAATTTTAAGGTCTAGTTCTAATGAGTAAGTCGCCTCCAAGGAATTAATTTTCCCTATGGAAGACATAACTTCACTAATTTCCCATATCTGCTTTCATCTCCACATAATGATGTGGACCAACTAAAAGAAACAATCATCCTTATCTTTTAATGCAACAGAATGGCTTAAAGCATCATTTATCTTATTTCCAGTGGAACTTACAAATCGACAGGTGTAAAATGAAGTTTTGAAGCTTAGAGGAAAATAATAGCAATTTTAAGTCTAAATGGACTAAAGGTGCGAAAAGGAAAGTCGTACCACCAAATCTGTGCAGAGAACTTCCTTCACAATATCCAAGTTCAGAGACATACGCAACGCATCCCATATCCTTCTGTTAGTGACTATATTTGTCAGGAAAATTGCATAGATTGGCTTCCAGGGATTATTTACTTCATGGTCCAATAATGCCTTTACTGTAAAGTTTGTGGATGACGTTGCCTTATTCTCTTCATTGTCTCCTCCAATCATCTTTACTGATGCAAGCGCCCATCTTCTTCCGGACCTCTCCAAGTCAGGAACAGTTGCAGGCTTAGCATCAGTTAGAATCAAGATATCTCCAGGCAAAGTTTTGTAAGTTTCCTTGCCACGAGTGTTGGATTCATTGCTCCACCGACCAGCCTTAACAGCATATGTGTTCCCACTTCTCGTGCATTTCACGCAGTCAGTAACCTCAGTGAAAGGCTGCGAAGAAATATTTTCCAAACTCGAGCACAGACTCGCCCGTGTCTCTTCCAGCAAAGGGCAGACATACGATCCGAGATAATGCTGGACCGACTGAAATGTCTCCGGTATAGACTCCACCTACGAACACAGCTCGCCAAATGTCAAATAGGACCAACCAACCTCAACATTCAAACAATACTTTGACCAAATTCCGTAAAACATAACATGTACTCCTAAAATACCTAATGAGTTTGCCAAACAAAGTAGAAGCATAAAGGGTTCTATCTCACCAAGTCGAATACAAGGTTTTTAGGAGCTAGTATACTAGAAGTGCCAAAAGTTGTGTACATTACTCATTTTGATGCCAAAAGTTTATTTTGGATCACTTAAATATAAAAAAATTTGAAAAACAATCATTTCAATGCCAATGTCGATATGGTTGATCAGAAATCCGACGTGACACATTTTTATTAATTTTTGAAGCCGGCGTGATTCACCAGAAAGTACAATTAATATCAATTGTCCAAAACGATGTCCTTTATGTGTTTGCCCCAATTATAAACCGTAATTTTACTTGCAATTTAGGGTTTTTGTTGAAATTAGGTTTTCTCCCTTTCAATTTGCAAAAGATTAAAGAAGGAAAGTGGAAGATGATGAAGGTGGTTGCTTCAGTCATGACCACGCTCCGTTGCCGTTTGTCATCATTGTAGTGGGGGAGAAACTCCGTCTCCACTGTCATCGTCGTGGGGGGAGAGAAGCTCCGTTGCCGCCGCCATCATAACTGAGTGGTCTCGCTTACTTCTACTCTGAAACCGCAAGCTATTAAGGACAAGTGTGGATAGCGTCTCAGACAGTGGCTGCTGAAAGAAGATCAGCGGCGGCACAAGGTTGCAATCGAGTATTTCGTTGAAGCGGACAAAACACCAAGGAAGAAGAAAAAGACCACTTTTCAAATTTTCATTTTTTTTTTTAACTCTACACTCCCCTTTGCCTTTTCTGTGAAAGACGCCTCCCCTGCACTATGAAGACCTCTTTGGCGTTTCCTACAAAGTGGTGAACCTTCAAAAGGGGTTATACAATTGATATCTATGGCCACATTGAGTCAAAAATTCACAATTCCAAAACACACAGAGATGGAGTGCTCGGCCAACTTTGGCCGAGAGTCCCTTGCCACGCGAGACTCACTAGCCGGTTGCTGTGCTCTCACGCTCGTGACGCCGCCCCGCACTGCGAGACCACCACCAAGCTGAGCTGGTGTCCTTTGATCTCAACTCACACGCCAAATCGAGCTCGAAGCCCAAGCTTCCCTCGACAAAGACAATTTTTAGGTGTTTGTACACTAGGCCGGTGGGAGGACGAAGAGGAACAAGTGAAGGTCTTGACCGAGCTCGAGGAAAGACACTAAGGCTCTAAGGCTCTGACAGAGATTACCAGGACCTGATCTGAAGGCTTCCTCAAGCTGATCTCTCTCTCTCTCTTCTCGGCTTTGATTCAGTTCAGGGGTTCTTCAATCTCCCTCCTTTCTTCTTTCCCTCTCTTTTTCCTTCTCTATGCAAATTTTCCCAGAAAATGGAAGAGCGTGTTGAAGGATTATTTCTCATACGGCGTCGTTTATGAAGAGTATAGTCATGTCATAATCCATGTTGGACTTATTATTACTTAAATAAAAATGCCACACAATATTTTGGCCGTAATTTATAACTGGAAGGACTTAAGTGATCATTTTTTCTTTAATTTGACTATAAAGTGAGCCGACAGAAATTTTTGACACCAAAATAAGTGCCATACATAACTTTTTGTAATTTTAATATACTTAGCTAGGTTTTTATTAGGCTAGGCTAACTAGAATGACAGGAAAAAAAAAGTAGAGCGCAATGAACTAGCATCATTTGGAAAATTCTCAAGTCATCGAACTTTCACGAGAATAAAACCAACAGGGCTTGATAAAACGAAAAAAGCAAAGATGAGAAACGAATAATAAGAAACCTCGTCATGGTAGAGGTTTTCGTTGAGAATGTCGTGAAGAGACCAAGAGCAGACAAAATCAGTCAGGTCATTGGTACTGTGTCTCCTCCTCCTGCTCAAACCACCTTCTGGTATCTCCACGCCCACCGCTCTGTTTGTGCTCCCTCCCAAATCCATCTGAACCCCACGCACGAAAATCTTCTACTTGTTTCTTTCTCCCCTTTTCTTACCCATCAAAGCACGAGGGAAAAATCGCTCTGAGGTTTCAAGGAACTTTCGAGGCGAATATTGCGCAAAGCTTATACGGACATCATCAGCCCTTTTTCAGCTCCGAAGTGAGCATTCTTAGCGACGAAGAATAATGACACGGGGAAGGTAAAGGGGTCGTCCATGGACTCTTAAAAGAAGCAACTCGAGGTCTTTTCCGCAACCAACCATTCGAGGTCTACGAAAGGCGAAAAGATTCCCGCTTTTCTTCGCTTTTTCAATGTTTCGATTTCTTGCAACCTAAGCTCCATCGACTGTTTTAAATCGGAAGCGTATCATGGCATGAGTGAAGTTAATTTTTGAAGATATTAAAATTATTTGTTGATACTGAAATAATAAGTAGACGAAAAAAATTGGACAAATCTTGTTGACACCTAATTTTGGCAAATTTAAGGAAATTATATATATAAAAAAAAAAGAAAAAAAGAAGAAGCAAAGATCGGGGAAGAATAGAAAGAAACCTTGTCACGGTAGAGGTTTTCGTTGAGAATGTCGTGAAGAGACCAAGAGAAGACAAAATCAGTCAGGTCATTGGGATTGTCTCTTCTCCACTTGCTGCTCCAACCACCATCTGCTTTCTCCATGCGCAACACTGTTTGTGCTCGCTCTGAAGTCTACCTGAACCCACGTACCAAAACACCAGGGAGAAACCCCTCTTCAAGGTTTCACGAAACTTGCGAGGCAAAAGATTCCCAGAATTATTACATTTTCTCTGTCATTCTTCCTTCAACCGGGAAATTCCATGCGTGGGGACAACGCGAACCGAATACGACGATAACCAGGCGAAGTCGATGCATGGAGATAATCGGGATTCGACAGGTGGAGTGTTTCAATTCAGTTACAACTCGCGTGCTGGTTACGTTTTTTCTTTATTATTTATTATAGCTTCTTTTTTATATAATTTACATCCTTTATGCAAAAGGGTTGAAAGTAGTCATGCACGTGGGGAGCGCGTGCGTGGTATTGAGCAGTCATATCAAGACACATGCTTTGGATGAAGAGTAGCTAAAAGTCATAATTCGAGGCAATAGTACTAATTACTTAGATTAGTGGCAGATTTTCATTTGTTTTGATTTGTCTCTAAAAAGACATTTAGAGATGGCGGTATACGAGAGACAAGTATCCTATTTGACTTTAAAAAATTTTAGGGGCGAAATTTTTTTGACTTAATGTTCTTTTGACTCTAGAACTCATTATTGTTGTACTGCAATTTAGCACGAGCCGATTCTCATGTAATCGATCAATCACTATTATTCACGCGTTCCAAATCTCATCTTACGATTCTCATGTACGGTATCTTGTACTTGCAAGCAATCGTGATTAGTTTACCACACCACTAGTAATCGATAGAAAAATTGTTCAAAAAGTCTTAAACTTATTATATGACGGCCAATTCAATTATAAACATTTCAATTGTATTAATTTAATTTTAAACATTTTAACAATTTGGTAAATGCAGTCATTCCTACCAATTTTGGCCGGAAGTTGCTAACATGGACATGATGGTCGGCTAGCCAACACTGACTTTTATTTTTTGAATTTTCTGATTTTTTTTAATTTATTGAACTGGGTTGTACTACTAGTATACGTGAGATTGAGAAAATTGTCAATGTTTTTAATTATTCCTCCTTGGAATCGTTGTTTGAATTTGGATCCCTCAATTCAAATAAGGAATAAAAATTGTATTGCTCCCCAAATTGGAAGAAGTGAGGGTGAGGAAAGCGGGAAGGCTGAGGAATGTGGTGAAGAGTGACTTCAAAATAGTTTTGATTTTTCCTTGTCTGAAAGATGTTTGGGTTGAAATTTGCTCGCCGTTGGGTATTGTAAACAGGTGAAGGAAGCGACTCCTAGGAAGAAGGCGGTTGAACAAAAGTGGAAGTGATGGGTTTCCCTTGCTTTAAGTTCACTAAGACTTGACGGGCTTGATGACTTGATTTATTTCAGTTCCAAAAGTTGTTCGTACTATTTCGCCTCCTTAAGAAGTCTACGGATTTTATGGTGTTGTAACTTTGGAGCATTTATCTCGGGTCCTACGCGTGTCAAGAGGTCATTAGGCGAGACGGCTGAAGAGGATGATTAATTGCCATAGCCATTGTTCAACGAGATGGTCTGCTCCCTACTATGCTCATATGTGTTCTTGCAATATCATGTTTTAGAACAAACAATTTTATTGTCCCTTCTCACATTATCCTAGTGCGTTTCCCAATGTAGAGGGCTGAGAATTGAAGGCCTTCAGTGTAAAGAGTTATGGAACAATCAAATTCCCACCTAATCTTTTTGCAAATTGGAATCCCTTAAATTAAAGTACTTTGACAATCTCCTATGCATTCCCCCACCCCATATGTGGAAGAGGCTGCGGTGCTATCTCAAGGTTCTAGAAGTGAAGTCATGCCGTTCGATCAAAATCATAAACAAAATTAATGGGATGGTTAGAAAGAATGGTGAAATGCATATGCTAGTTTTGCGAGATCTGGACAACTTGAGGCACATATGATAGTACGATGGTCTCCCAAAGGTTCCATTACCCAACTTGAGAGACATAAAGGCTTCGGGGTGCCCCCTTTTGGAGATTCTTTTCCCACCCATTTTCTCGTTGAGCGAAGGTAGGGCAAATCAAGGAGCTGGTGGTGGGGTCGCACAAAAAAATGGAACTAATTGTTGACTGTGACAAATGTGAAGAAGTGTTCGATAAGACAATGACCTTCTTGGAGTTAACTACTCTTTAAGACTTTACAAGTTGCCCAAGTTCAAGAGAATCTTTATCCGAGAAATACTCTATGGAATTCCCATCCTTGGATGTCTTCTGGAGAGTAGGCTGTGGAACAGAGCCGGACCAAGGCTACCGAAGTGAAGGGGAAAGTGATGGGGAATATTAGGCTTTATGAAGTGTAGCAACAAAGTTCGGGACAATTGCAACGAATGGTACTTGGCCATATAAAAAGACGTCTAGTAATATGAGATTGCATTATCTTCTACACACCTCACACGGAGTTTGTGACTAATTCCTTTACTATTCACTTTCTTTGGTTTGTCTCCTAAGCCATAATGATGAGGGGAAAATTCAAAATAAGGATATCAAGTGTTCTCATTTTCTCAAATAAGGTTATGAAATGAATTTTATTTCAAATAAAAATCTGAAATGACCATGATAGTTTCAAATAAAGGCCTGAAGTGGCAATGATAGTTTTACTCGCTGATCTTCGCTGATCAGCTAAATATTCTGATCAATGAAGGAATTTAAAATATTAGTTAAATTATATTAAAAATAAATTAATTTTAAAAAACAAAAAAGAAGGAAATTAGGCGAGGACTAAGCCCTCGTTGTCAGTGTTGGCTAGCAATGGTGGGGGATGGCTGACCAAGGATCGGCAAGGCTCGGCAAGCCTCGGCCAGTGGCTAGTGACTTGATCTAAGGGAGGGCGACAACCCTTGCCGACCCTTGGTTGGCCATCCCCCACCATCACCAACCCTTCTTGGGGATAGTAGGGTGGTAGCGCCGAGGGCCTATAGAGCCCTTGCCATTTTCCCTTCCCCTTCCATTTTTTTAAAGAAATTTCATCTAATAGAAAAAAAGAAAAAAGGAAAAATTCAAAAAAGTAAAGGAAGAAAATGCCCTTATCAGCCAATGAATTAGGTCTTTCTTTGAACTAACATGGCCACCTCAGGTGTTATTTGAAACAAGATTCATTTTAAATCCTTATTTAAGAAACGAGGATACCTCAAACTCTTATTAGAAACAATATCAATTTTATGTCTCTTATTTAAGAAAATGAGGGCACTTCAAGCCCTTCTTCGGAATTTTCTCAATGATGAGGGACCGGATATTGGACCATACATTGGAGGGTTATGTATATATTCTAATCAAGTGCATTATCGTGATACTATCGAATTCTTTTTCACTTGATATTAGAAAATATATATGCTATTATATTAAGCATGTTTAAGGAAACCATTAAAGATGTCCATATTTGAAAGAGCTTTGTGTACGCTTAATTTCAGGAAGAATAAAATTTGTATAATGCTTCTTGTCCACACACGCATGCCGGTCCCTCAACCACTACTTTCTCCATTGTGAATTTGCATTTTGGGGGAAAAGAGAATTCTCCTTTAGAACTTCTAAGAGCCCATAGTTTACCCCTCCAACATTCCCCTTTAGTACCGGACGACGATGTCGGCAAAGACCAATCATTGATTACTGATATGTTACATTTTAAGACTCAAGTAACAATATCACGACAAGTTGTATGATCCATACGCTAAATTTTATTATTATTTTTAACGGTAAGTGACACATTATTACCATCATATTACCGGCTTTATAGCCAGCGTGATGCACGGGAAAGTCAAACGACAATTTGCATGGAAACTAGTAAGATGAAAAGGAGTAAGAATTAATTATTCAATTGGAGAAATTTACCTCTCTGCTTGATGCAGATCTACTTATTTATATTATCAATAAGTTTTTTAACCTTCTTTCATTACAAATTCCAACTGATTAACTTTTATAGCTTGGAAATTCACTACATCGAGTACAAAATACATAATTAATAGAGTTAGGGTATTCAACTAGAGAACTCTTCACTGTTGATTGATGCTGCTCTAAATTCCAAACTATCATTCATAGCCTCTGGAATATCTGTCCTTATATAGCACTATAACTATATTTAAGAATAGTTGCTCCATCTATTAGTAAGTCCTTTAACCTGATCGTATTGAAATTTTTCTCATTAACGTGTGTTTTTATTTGATTAAGTACCCTTTTAACCTTCACACTGCTAGCAATGAGGTAGTTTATTTGTCTAGACAAAAAATACTCAATGAAAACCTCCTTTATTATGAACTATTTTTCAAAAGAGATTTTTTTTATATAATCAGTCAAGAAAAATTGGCCGCACAAAATAATATATATGTGAGAGAGAGGGACCTGTAAAAATTAGTCATTGTAATACAAGTCATGGTGACCGGAGGAGGAGAATTTAATGAACTCAAGTTTTGGGCACGTGTAAAGACAAATGGTATCCACCAAAATGGGTTGCCATGAAGCAAATTTGGATGCCCATGATGATTCAATTTGGCATACTTGTGCTATTTTTATGTATTCAATTTTATTTAACATTACAAAGCTTTTTTAACAAAATATCTCCATCCTTACAGTTTATAATTGCTTTTTTCTATCGCTTAAATATTGTCAACCTTTCCCCGGTTATTTGGTCGTGTGTAACTTCTTAATTATAATATGTAACTCCACAGTAGTCAAGTGAGCCAACAATTTTAGTACTAAGGTGTGTTTATTTAATTGAAAATCTCATGATAAAAGAAAGTAAT
Source organism: Eucalyptus cladocalyx (assembly GCA_017140615.1). NCBI lineage: Eukaryota > Viridiplantae > Streptophyta > Magnoliopsida > Myrtales > Myrtaceae > Eucalyptus > Eucalyptus cladocalyx. Next base: position 41,703,131 of record CM029522.1, read on the forward strand.
TTCCAAGAAAATCACTTTCAAGAAAAATGGTTTGTTTTTATTTGTTAAGTGATTTACAGAAAGCAATTTCCTTCTTGCTAAAAAGGAAAGTCATTTTTGTCCCAAATCTAAACCTGTTACTTTCAATCTATGGAAAACATTTCTGTAAATCAATTAGTTTTTTGTCATTTAAACACAAGAAAGTCATAAAATAATTTCTAGAAAACTGTTTTCTTTCAAATAAATGGAGTCTAAAGTAGATATCGATATTTTCAACACTTTCTTGTAGGCTAGCAACCAGTTCAATCATGGCTATCTTCGTTCTTGTGATAATATACTTAATGTTGTCAACCGGTGACACGTGTTATGCATACCTACATCTTTAGTCTTTTTGTAATACATAATATCAATTGTCATGCATAATAGAGTCAGTTTTTAGACTTTAACATTTTCTCATTCTCGTAAAATTAATTTAGCTATTTATTACTCTAGATTATGATATTTTTAGATGTGATGTTCATAATTATACTAATAATATTTTTTTTTAAAGTTATGCTTGAAATTTTCTCATTATACTAGTTGTTATCAATAAAAAAAAAAAAATGCTCTAGACTCATTAAATTTGATTGCACTTAATGAGCAAAAGGCACTTTTATTATCATATATCACCAAGAAATTTTTATGCAGCACTTTTACTTTTCTCTTTAAAAAGCTCTTCGACTTTTTTTTGGGACAAAAAAGAATCATTTTATCCAATATAAATGCGTTCAATGTGCAAAAATCAATTTTAGTATAATATGCTAGATTTTTAAGGTCTTTCAAGAATTTAACAGAAAAGCTTTAACGAGTTTTCTAACTAAAATTACACTATTAATAATGTCTTTTAGTTTTTTTGTTTCACAAATTAAAAAAGAAAAAAAAATATCAAAGCCGTTTCTTCTCTCTTGATCGACAAGGCTGGCAAGACATTTTTCCTTGATCTGGAAAAGTTTAATCTTTTCCCTTTAAGATAATAACAACTTTATAGCATGAATCTCCATTGGAAAATATTCGGAAGAAGAACTAAATGAACCACATGATTTATATCTCCATTGATGTAGATGAAAGTTATGTGTCTGAAAACTTTGAGCAAAATGCAAGACTCACACGATAACCTCCCAACTCATGTGATCCCACAACTTGCTTTAATTAGTAGAGAGTATCTTATCTAAATCCCAAATTTCTTTGTCATGCTCATGCTTGCTCATTCTACTCCTCATATTTCTCGGTTTCAGAAGTTCAAATTACAAGGATTTAACCCAAAATCACTTGAAAATTTAGGTGTATATATCCATTGCATTTGCTCACTTTTATAATCGAATGCAACTAATTTACATAGTTGATCTTGTTGTGAGAGCATCGGCAAGAGTAATGGGGGAATGGAGGATTTTGTAGGAAACGTTTCAAGACCAGCCAAAGAATCGACTTAACCATCTCTGCTCACATGAATCAAATACTGCATCAGGTGCCCCCTCATTCCCTTGGAAATATGTTGCTTTTATCTACATAAAACCCTCCAATTCCGTTTGGCTATTTTGTTCACCCTCTTCACGCATTTAATGCTTTGAGGTTCCCTAAAGCTATCCTCTAATACAATTGCTCCGCCCAGAGACATCCTTTAGCCGTAATCATGCATAGCATAACTTAACATGATTAGTAACAAACTTGGTTTTACATATACATACATACATACATACATACATACATACATACATATATACATATATATATATACATATACCATAAAGGGGTTAAGGATCGGAGTACTATATGAGAGAACAAGGATGTATAGAGATTAACAGATCTATATGAGAGCAGGGAAGGATGTATAAAAACAGAAATGATGTATAAGAACAAGAAGGTAAATGACTTAAATAAAATCGCGAGAATTAAAGATAATGTAAAGACCGAAAGCGATATATAAAATATAAAGTAAGAGTATGCATAAGCAAAAACCAACCATGAAGGTGGTATGAACTTGTATTATAAAAAGCTGAAAAGCTGAAATTACATGTATTGAAGGATGCGGAAACTAAAGCATCAAGTCATCCTCTAGGGCGGTAATCCGCACTCCAGGGAGTATTGATGTTTGTATTACAAGAAATGGTTAACCAACTATCATGTAAGTTGGTAACCCCGTATAAAACGATGTATATGAAAACTAACTTACTTTGAAACCGGGGGATACAAGGTAAGAGAGCTTGGAGATGGAAGAGATGAGGATGGAGATGGAAGAGAGGATGGTTTACAAGTGAGAGGGAGAGAGGAGAAGAGAGAAATCTGGAAAATTTCGAGCCCCTTTCTTCTATGTCGAGTGGGTGTATTTATAGAGGGTGCTACAGTGCTGAACAGTGTAAAGTGAACAGTACTGAACAGTGTATGAATAGTGAACAGTGAACAGTGTATGAACAGTGTATGCCTACTACGCTCCGGTGTGTAGCCTTTTGCGCCGTTTGTAATAGTATCTGCATGTGATGTCTTTTAATCTCTGTCCAGATTGATCCCGTAGCAGTCGTCTTCATTAGTGTTTCCACTATGATATGACTGGGAGGATCCGTCTTGACTGTTTTGAGATTTGGAAGATCCACATTGTGATTCTTCCGCTTCTGAGAGCATCGTCCTGAGGATGTTGCAGCATTCATCTCTATTTTGGACTGCTGCAAGTGCTACACTTGCCATGGATTTTTCCTGTAAAAACGATGTATTTGATGGGGATGCGATTATTTGGGTTTTCTGGCTATTTAGCCATGTTTTAACCGCAGCTTTGGATCCTTGATCAAGAAATCTGAATCCATCCCACCATTTTGTTTTGTATTTGCGGACAAGTACTGGTACCCCTGGTTTATTGGATGTATTGTATTCAAATTCCCATGCTGTTACCCAAGAGATTCTGAATATTATAAAGAAATGCATAAGGCATGGGAACCTTATATCATGAGGTGTTGGTATGAATTGTTCCCTGAAAACCTTGTATCCTTGTTTGACTGTGGGGTGTAATATTATGTCCAAAGGACCAAAGAGATCCCACCGGAGTCAAACCATTTGGTAAGTTTTGTCTTGGGAAGTTGTCTTTGAAGAATAATAACCGGGAGTGTTGGAAATTTTTATTCTGTCGAAAAAGGCGTTCCACCAAGCTTGTTGGTAGTCCCAGTATGTATATGAGGAGGAGTATGGCAGGCTTTGGGTAAGTCTGGTTTGGAATTTTCTGGGTGTATGGGGTGAGGTGCCCCAGTGTGAGGGGTGTATGACTTTACTGATGGATATAGTGGAATAAAGGATATTTTCTGTATTGGTTTTTTCGGTAAAGTGAGTGAACCTTGCCGATTCTGTTTCCACTAAAATTTGCTCATAATAAGCAAGGGTTTTGTTTGTATTGTGAGGTTTAAAAAGCCAATTTTTCGGAAATATGTTTTCTGCAAATTTGATTGGATCTTTATCGAAGAATCCATCTTCCACAGTCAATATTTTTGAAAAGATGTTTTGGGGAAAAATTTTGATCTTTGAGAATGAGGGGTTGCACGAGGCTTAATAACCACCTCATTCGAAATTCTTTTGTATTCCGCTTGTTTTTGTGTAGCAAGCGGGGAATGATTGTTACTTACCTCTATGGCACTGGATGGCTCTTTCTTTACGTTTTGTAAAGACTGGGCAAGTAACAATATTGTTTCTTTTGGTAGTATGTTGGCTAACCGATTAAAGGCTAGCATGGGTTCGGATGTTATGGGTTCTTTGTCAAAGGTGTTTGCTGTAAGTATGTTTGGTTGTTTTCTGCCATTTGGAGCCATGTCTTGACGGATGTTAAGCCTTTTGGCTTTGGTGGTGTATTGGAGGGTTCGGCAGTGGCTTTGCCTTTGCCTTTATCTTTGTCTTTTTTGGATCTTGGCATATTGGTATCCCCTGTAAAAATTCTCTTGTGAGAAAATCAGGTAATGAATTTGAAGAACCATTTATAAATTCAATGTCAAAATCAAATACTAAAAGTATGGCTTGCCATCTGGCAAAAATCTGTTTTGATGCAATATTTAAAACGTCTTTTTGTAAAATGTCTTTGGCTGATTTGCAATCAATTCTCAAGAGAAATTTTTGGTTTAATAAATCTCCTTGGAATTTTGATATAGATAAGACTATAGCAAGTATTTCCTTTTTAATTGTCGAATAATTTTGTTGAGTGGAATTCCAATGTTTTGATATAAACTGAACAACTTGTTCTGTGTTGTTTTTGACTTGTTTGAGAACGCCACCATATCCTAATTCTGAAGCGTCTGTTTCAACTATTTTGAAAGTAGAAGGGTCAGCAAGGTGTAAGCATGGTATATCTTTTACATGTATTTTTATTTGTTTGACAATGTCTGTATGGACCGAAGTCCAGGGTGGAGGATCCTTACGAAGCCTTTGATGTAAAGGTTTGCAAAGGATATTTATATTGGGGAAGAAATCTAAAATATAATTGAGACTACCCAAAAACCTTTGTAATTGAGTTTTGTCTTTAATCTCATCTGGAAATTTATCGAGTAAAAAGAAATTGATCTTTCTATTGGGGTTATCGTACCTAAATGGATGTAATGACCTAGAAATCTAATTCTGTCCGGAATAATGCAATCTTAGTGGGAGAGACAACTAAACCATTTTGTATAATTATTTTTATGAAAGTAGAAAGATGTTTGAAATGTTGTTCTATATTAGAGGAAAAAACTAGAACATCAACTATATAAACTATGATGTAATCTGAATAAGGATTGAGGATATCATTCATGATTCTTTGGAATTACGAAGGGGCATTTTTGAGACCGAATGGCATAACATTCCATTCATATTGACCAAAAGGGACAGTAAAAGCTGTTTTGTATTTATCCTTTTCGCCGATTTGTATTTGCCAAAATCCTGACTTCATGTCAAATTTTGAAAATAATTTTGATCTACAAAGTCTGTTTAGCAGATCTTTTTTATTGGGTATAGGATATCTTATCCATCTAAGGGCTGTATTAAGAGGTTTATAATTGATAACTAATCTGGGAACTCCTCTCTCTAGTTCGGCATTTTTATTGACATAGAAAGCAGAGCAACTCCATGGTGATTGGCTTTTTCTTATGACTTTTTTATTCAAGAGGTCTTGTATTTCCGCTTGACAGAATTTCAAAACTTCTTGATTCATCTGTGTCGGGCGGGCTTTGGTAGGTATTTTAATTTCAGAAAAATCTTATTCATAAGGTAAATCAACGATATGCTTCTTCCTTTCCCAAAAGGCATTGGGTAGAGTAGAGCATATAGTTTTTTCTATGTGTTTTTGTAGAGAGGCTATTTTTTCTACGATGTTGGATTTTATAAGATTTTCTTCTATTCTTTTGAATTCTAAATCTTCTTTTAAGAATTCAAGCTGGTTCTCTTTGTCTTTTATGAGGCAATTTATTTCAGAAATAGAATGTTCTTGTAAAATATTTAGGCTTCTTTTTTGTGGTTTTGTCACGAAGTTAAAAGTGATTTTTTTGTTTAAAGCATGAGTTTCAATGCCTTCATTAGTAACTGTAAAAGGTTGGATTAATTGAATAAAAGGTGTTCCAAGAATTACCTTTGTCTCATATTTTTTACTAAGAGAAAAGATGTTTTGTAAGACATTTGATCTTTTATTATTAAGGCTTTTGGTAATTTGTATTGGATATTAAGTTTATCACATGATGCTGATTTTAGGGATTCGGAAGTTTTATCAAAGTATATTGTTGGAACAAGGCCTTCTTTGATACAATTGAGATCAGCTCTGTATCAAAGAGTGCTGTTGTTTCAATAATAAACTCATTGTTGATTTTTATCATAATATTTATTATCCATTTTCTAGATGTTATTTCTGTTAATAACATAAGGAAGGCCGGATCTGGAATATCAGAAGTATTGGTGATTTCGTTTTGGTCTTCTAATTTTGTCTTTCCTTTTATGACGAGAGATTTTATATCAGAAATCTCTTTTTTCATATCTAACTGTGTTGCTTGCAAGGCTTGAATTTCTAATTTTTGTTGTTTTATTTCATTTTGGAGGTCATTTATATTAACGGGTCTAGACTGTGGTTTTTTGTTTCTATTCAAGATGTCTTTTAAATTGTAAGAAGTATTGGGCTTGGAGGTAATATTTAGGGAGGAATGAAGTCTATCTAAATATTCTTTCTTGGCTTCTGGGTCAGTAATCTTATCAGCAGTGCTAAGGAGAAATTCTTCCTCTTTTGTTAACATGTTTATTTCAAGAACGGGTTTTTCAGGAGAGGCGTCTTCATAATCAGAATCAGAAGAGGAATCTATTTCATTAATCTGAAGACCTTCTTCCTCAAGAAGTTCATAAGAAGAAGTATCATCATTTTCTATAAATATGTTATTTAACTGGTTAAGAGTATTGTCATTAAGAGAGAGTTCATTTAATTTTTTATTAATCCTACAGTATTTTGAAATATGACCTTTTTTACCACAAGAATAGCATTTTATGTCTTTAAAATTTTTCCTATCATTATGAGGTCTATTTTGGTTATTCTGGTGTCTTTGTTTATTCCTACGAGGTTGAGATTTGTTGTGATGTTTCTTTGTTTCTTTCTCAGAAGGACAAGTTCCCTTACATTTTGGTTTTGTTTTTTCATTATAAGAAGGGTCGTATTGAGCACAAAATCTCCTAGACTTCTATTGGTGAGAGATTGTTCTTCCTTGAGCTGTCTTTGTAATTTGATAGTATTACACATTTGTGTTCCTTGACGGTAAACATAAGAGATTATTTCACCATAAGAAAGAAGATCATAAGGTATTTGGCCATTGTATTCTTCTCTAATTTTATCTCTAACTTGGTCACCTATAATTTGGGGTAAACCTGCTAAGAATTTTTCTTTCCAAACGGGTTGATTGCAATCAGGTATGATGAGAACTCTTTGAAGGAAAAGTTCTTTGTATTCTCTAAACCTTCCTAAGGATTTGCAACGCATATTGGATAAGAGGTCTTGATTCCTATCTCTAATATGTGAAGGGTCTCCTACGAAGTGTTGTGAAATGGAATAGATAAGAGTATTCACCGCATCTTGGATGAGATGTCCTTGATCATCATCCATGCGTTGGCCAAAATCATCTATTTTATAGGCAGTTAAAATTTGTATTTTTTGTTCATCAGTCAAATAATTGTCCCACCAACCTTTTAGTTGTCCAGTAAATCCGGCTGAACCAGAAATTAGTGGTTTAGATAATAGATCAGGGATTTCCAGGCCAGTTTATCAACAAAACCAGCCTGAACCAGTCCTAGAAAATACAGATTCCCCTCATCATTCTCCTACTTATTCTCAAATGATAGATGCTGAGCTTAATGTTTTAGAAAAACATTTTGAACCAAACAAAACTTTTCTTAATAAAGAATTTAATTCTGAAGACAACAAACAAATCGAGAATGGTTCTTCAAAACCTTTGCTGACAAAGCAAAAGACGTCAAACAAAAATATTACGACTACATATACGAATATGAAGTCCATATATTCTTCTTTGATTGGTTAGAAGAACAATTCCTTGAACCAAAAGAAATACTTGTTTTAGATCATCATTATAAGTGGAAACTTGATAATGGTGAAACCATAGAATCCAATCATCCACCCCTTAGAAGAATAAAAATACAACATGGAGAAAGTGAGGTTACAGCTACTCCTTTTAGGCTTCCAGATCAAGGAGACTCTCTTTATACTCACAAAGTCATTGAACAAAACAATTACACTAATCAACATTTGGCGACCATAGGAAAACAGTTGAATAGGATAGAATCCACCATTCAGAATCCTACTCAACTCGTCACACCACAAGTTGACACTTTCAAAAAAACCCATTTTTAAAGCCTTTGAATTCCCAAAAAACCTTAGCCCGGAGTTTGCTAAAGCCATAGAACAAAAGAAAAAACTCCTAGGAAAAGCAAAGCTAGAACCTACTCCTATTATAGACACCCCTAAATTACAGAATCTTATCATTAAAGACACCCCTGACCAACCCACTATCAATACATTGACCAAACAATCTGGTGACTCTGATAATGAATCGGTCGCTGGGATTAACAGACTCAATTGGAGACAACCTCAGAAGCTTTATTATAGTAGGGCTACTCCACCTGACATTGCACAAGAAGAATCATCACAGAAAATACAGAATAAATACTCTCCTGATGCCATTTATGAATGGAATATAGATGGTGTTGCCGAAAGCAATATCATGAATATTCTTAATAACATGGTCATGCTTGCCAATGCCTACAAAACTCAGCAAGATGTTTCTGATCATGCTGTTGCTAATCTTTTAGTAGCCGGATTTACTGGACAACTAAAAGGTTGGTGGGACAATTATTTGACTGATGAACAAAAAATACAAATTTTAACTGCCTATAAAATAGATGATTTTGGCCAACGCATGGATGATGATCAAGGACATCTCATCCAAGATGCGGTGAATACTCTTATCTATTCCATTTCACAACACTTCGTAGGAGACCCTTCACATATTAGAGATAGGAATCAAGACCTCTTATCCAATATGCGTTGCAAATCCTTAGGAAGGTTTAGAGAATACAAAGAACTTTTCCTTCAAAGAGTTCTCATCAGACCTGATTGCAATCAACCATTTTGGAAAGAAAAATTCTTAGCAGGTTTACCCCAAATTATGGGTGACCAAGTTAGAGATAAAATTAGAGAAGAATACAATGGCCAAATACCTTATGATCTTCTTTCTTATGGTGAAATAATCTCTTATGTTTACCGACAAGGAACACAAATGTGTAATACTATCAAATTACAAAGACAGCTCAAGGAAGAACAATCTCTCACCAATAGAAGTCTAGGAGATTTCTGTGCTCAATACGACCCTTCTTATAATGAAAAAACAAAACCAAAATGTAAGGGAACTTGTCCTTCTGAGAAAGAAACAAAGAAACATCACAACAAATCTCAACCTCGTAGGAATAAACAAAGACACCAGAATAACCAAAATAGACCTCATAATGATAGGAAAAATTTTAAAGACATCAAATGCTATTCTTGTGGTAAAAAAGGTCATATTTCAAAATACTGTAGGATTAATAAAAAATTAAATGAACTCTCTCTTAATGACAATACTCTTAACCAGTTAAATAACATATTTATAGAAAATGATGATACTTCTTCTCGATGAACTTCTTGAGGAAGAAGGTCTTCGATTAATGAAATAGATTCCTCTTCGATTCGATTATGAAGACGCCTCCTGAAAAACCCGTTCTTGAAATAAACATGTTAACAAAAGAGGAAGAATTTCTCCTTAACATTGCTGATAAGATTACTGACCCAGAAGCCAAAAAAGAATACTTAGATAGACTTCATTCTTCCCTAAATATTACCTCCAAGCCCAATACTTCTTACAATTTAAAAGACATCTTGAATATAAATGACCACAGTCTAGACCCGTTAATATAAATGACCTCCAAAATGAAATAAAACAACAAAAGTTAGAAATTCAAGCCTTGAAAGCAACACGACGCTAGATATGAAAAAAGAGATTTCTGATATAAAATCTCTCGTCATAAAAGGAAAGACAAAATTAGAAGACCAAAACGAAATCACCAATACTTCTGATATTCCAGATCCGGCCTTCCTTATGTTATTAACAGAAATAACATCTAGAAAATGGATAATAAATATTATGATAAAAATCAACAATGAGTTTATTATTGAAACAACAGCACTCTTTGATACAGGAGCTGATCTCAATTGTATCAAAGAAGGCCTTGTTCCAACAATATACTTTGATAAAACTTCCGAATCCCTAAAATCAGCATCAGGTGATAAACTTAATATCCAATACAAATTACCAAAAGCCTTAATAATAAAAGATCAAATGTCTTACAAAACATCTTTTCTCTTAGTAAAAAATATGAGACAACAGGTAATTCTTGGAACACCTTTTATTCAATTAATCCAACCTTTTACAGTTACTAATGAAGGCATTGAAACTCATGCTTTAAACAAAAAAATCACTTTTAACTTCGTGACAAAACCACAAAAAAGAAGCCTAAATATTTTACAAGAACATTCTATTTCTGAAATAAATTGCCTCATAAAAGACAAAGAGAACCAGCTTGAATTCTTAAAAGAAGATTTAGAATTCAAAAGAATAGAAGAAAATCTTATAAAATCCAACATCGTAGAAAAAATAGCCTCTCTACAAAAACACATAGAAAAAACTATATGCTCTACTCTACCCAATGCCTTTTGGGAAAGGAAGAAGCATATCGTTGATTTACCTTATGAACAAGATTTTTCTGAAATTAAAATACCTACCAAAGCCCGCCCGACACGAGATGAATCAAGAAGTTTTGAAATTCTGTCAAGCGGAAATACAAGACCTCTTGAATAAAAAAGTCATAAGAAAAAGCCAATCACCATGGAGTTGCTCTGCTTTCTATGTCAATAAAAATGCCGAACTAGAGAGAGGAGTTCCCAGATTAGTTATCAATTATAAACCTCTTAATACAGCCCTTAGATGGATAAGATATCCTATACCCAATAAAAAAGATCTGCTAAACAGACTTTGTAGATCAAAATTATTTTCAAAATTTGACATGAAGTCGGGATTTTGGCAAATACAAATCGGCGAAAAGGATAAATACAAAACAGCTTTTACTGTCCCTTTTGGTCAATATGAATGGAATGTTATGCCATTCGGTCTCAAAAATGCCCCTTCAGAATTCCAAAGAATCATGAATGATATCCTCAATCCTTATTCAGATTACATCATAGTTTATATAGATGATGTTCTAGTTTTTTCCTCTAATATAGAACAACATTTCAAACATCTTTCTACTTTCATAAAAATAATTATACAAAATGGTTTAGTTGTCTCTCCCACTAAGATTGCATTATTCCAGACCAGAATTAGATTTCTAGGTCATTACATCCATTTAGGTACGATAACCCCAATAGAAAGATCAATTTCTTTTACTGATAAATTTCCAGATGAGATTAAAGACAAAACTCAATTACAAAGGTTTTTGGGTAGTCTCAATTATATTTTAGATTTCTTCCCCAATATAAATATCCTTTGCAAACCTTTACATCAAAGGCTTCGTAAGGATCCTCCACCACTGGACTTCGGTCCATACGAGACATTGTCAAACAAATAAAAATACATGTAAAAGATATACCATGCTTACACCTTGCTGACCCTTCTACTTTCAAAATAGTTGAAACAGACGCTTTAATTAGGATATGGTGGCGTTCTCAAACAAGTCAAAAACAACACAGAACAAGTTGTTCAGTTTATATCAAAACATTGGAATTCCACTCAACAAAATTATTCGACAATTAAAAAGGAAATACTTGCTATAGTCTTATCTATATCAAAATTCCAAGGAGATTTATTAAACCAAAAATTTCTCTTGAGAATTGATTGCAAATCAGCCAAAGACATTTTACAAAAAGACGTTTTAAATATTGCATCAAAACAGATTTTTGCCAGATGGCAAGCCATACTTTTAGTATTTGATTTTGACATTGAATTTATAAATGGTTCTTCAAATTCATTACCTGATTTTCTCACAAGAGAATTTTTACGGGGGATACCAATATGCCAAGATCCAAAAAAGACAAAGATAAAGGCAAAGGCAAAGCCACCGCCGAACCCTCCAATACACCACCAAAGCCAAAAGGCTTAACATCCGTCAAGACATGGCTCCAAATGGCAGAAAACAACCAAACATACTTACAAAGAAACACCTTTGACAACAGAACCCATAACATCTGAACCCATGCTAGCCTTTAATCGGTTAGCCAACATACTACCAAAAGAAACAATATTGTTACTTGCCCGGTCTTTACAAAACGTAAAGAAAGAGCCATCCAAAGTGCCATAGAGGTAAGTAACAATCCTTCCCCGCTTGCTACACAAAAACAAGCGGAATACAAAAGAATTTCGAATGAGGTGGTTATTAAGCCTCAGGCAACCCCTCATTCTCAAAGATCAAAATTTTTCCCCAAAACATCTTTTCAAAAAATATTGACTGTGGAAGATGGATTCTTCGATAAAGATCCAATCAAATTTGCAGAAAACATATTTCCGAAAAATTGGCTTTTTAAACCTCACAATACAAACAAAACCCTTTGCTTATTATGAGCAAATTTTAGTGGAAACAGAATCGGCAAGGTTCACTCACTTTACCGAAAAAACCAATACAGAAAATATCCTTTATTTCACTATATCCATCAGTAAAGTCATACACCCCTCACACTGGGGCACCTCACCCCATACACCCAGAAAATTCCAAACCAGACTTACCCAAAGCCTGCCATACTCCTCCTCATATACATACTGGGACTACCAACAAGCTTGGTGGAACGCCTTTTTCAGACAGAATAAAAATTTCCAACACTCCTGGTTATTATTCTTCAAAGACAACTTCCCAAGACAAAACTTACCAAACTGGTTTGACTCCTGGTGGGATCTCTTTGGTCATTTGGACATAATATTACACCCCACAGTCAAACAAGGATACAAGGTTTTCAGGGAACAATTCATACCAACACCTCATGATATAAGGTTCCCATGCCTTATGCATTTCTTTATAATATTCAGAATCTCTTGGGTAACAAAGATGGGAATTTGAATACAATACATCCAATAAACCAGGGGTACCAGTACTTGTCCGCAAATACAAAACAAAATGGTGGGATGGATTCAGATTTCTTGATCAAGGATCCGAAGTCTGCGGTTAAAACATGGCTAAATAGCCGAAAAACCCAAATAATCGCATCCCCATCAAATACATCGTTTTTACAGGAAAAATCCATGGCAAGTGCAGCACTTGCAGCAGTCCAAAACAGAGATGAATGCTGCAACATCCTCAGGACGATGCTCTCAGAAGCGGAAGAATCACAATGTGGATCTTCCAAATCTCAAAACAGTCAAGACGGATCCTCCCAGTCATATCATAGTGGAAACACTAATGAAGACGACTGCTACGGGATCAATCTGACAGATTAAAAGACATCACATGCGAGATACTATTACAAACGGCGCAAAAGGCTACACACCGGAGCGTAGTAGGCATACACTGTTCATACAATGTTCACTTGTTCACTATTCATACACTGTTCACTATTCATACACCGTTCGCATCTTGTTCACTTTACACTTTGTTCAAAGACCGTAGCACCCTCTATAAATACACCCACTCGACATAGAAGAAGGGGGCTCGAAATTTTCCAGATTTCTCTCTTCTCCTCTCTCCCTCTCACTTGTAAACCATCCTCTCTTCCATCTCCATCCTCATCTCTTCCATCTCCAAGCTCTCTTACCTTGTATCCCCTGGTTTCAAAGTAAGTTAGTTTTCATATACATCGTTTTATACAGGGTTACCAACTTACATGATAGTTGGTTAACCATTTATTGTAATACAAACATCAATACTCCCTGGAGTGCGGATTACCGCCCTAGAGGATGACTTGATGCTTTAGTTTCCGCATCCTTCAATACATGTAATTTCAGCTTTTCAGCTTTTTATAATACAAGTTCATACCACCTTCATGGTTGGTTTTTGCTTATGCATACTCTTACTTTATATTTTATATATCGCTTTCGGTCTTTACATTATCTTTAATTCTCGCGATTTTATTTAAGTCATTTACCTTCTTGTTCTTATACATCATTTCTGTTTTTATACATCCTTCCCTGCTCTCATATAGATCTGTTAATCTCTATACATCCTTGTTCTCTCATATAGTACTCCGATCCTTAACCCCTTTATGGCACATACATACATACATACATACATACATACATACATACATATGTATGTATGTATGTATGTATGTATGTATGTATGTATATACATATATATACATATATAACTTGTCATGAAAGTGCAATTGAATTCCAAAATTTTCAAAAATGCAATCAAGAGAAAATGAAGGCATTGTTTAGTAATCAGTTAATTCTTGACTATTTCTATTCTTTTGTTTGCTGGAATAAAAAGAGAAAAAAAAAATCATTTGGTAATGTTAGCTAATTTTTTTATTCGTGGGAATAGATTAGGTATTATGGAAAATATTTGGAACATAACTAATAAGTCGAAAAAAGTTATTTCTTTGTTCCTGGGGAAATTTTTTTAAATCAAGATATTGTTTTTTTATTTTATTTTGTTCTTTTTCCTCCTTTAATTGGTCCTCGAGCTTGGCGATGGCTGGCGACCTTGTCAGAGCCTTGCCAAGCCCTTGTTGTGAATGTGCAAGGTTGACCTCCCAAGGGTTGGAGGTCTCTTGAGGCCCAATGACCAGCCAGAGGAGGAAGAAGAGGAGGAAGAAGAAGAGATGATAGAAAGAAAAAGAAAAAAAAAATCTCAAATTTTAAGTCATAAAAAAATTTGAGGATTGTTCCACATGCATTCATTTTTTTTTTTAATTTTGGAAATAAAAATTGTGTAGTTATCAAATGTGTTCAAATGCTCAGAAACTTATTTAGGGAACAAGATCAGAAATTGTTCTCGAGAACAGAAAAAATGCACTTAAAGAGTTCAATATTTCTCTAAACCTCTATTAAACGGGGCAAACACCAACTCGACTGTTATCATGGTGGATTGATGAAGATCCATTATTAATGAAGACGAGATGGAAAGGGAATCACTGTTCTCACAGTTGATCGGTGAATGGTTTGATTCGTTTCTCTAGCAAAATCAAGAAATAATGCTTTTCATGAATCACATGATGCTGCAGAACCACTGGTGTCAAGGAGGAGGTGTAGAGGTTTTTAGATGAAAGTGTGAAGCAATGGGTGATGCTACAAGTTGTGACCCTACAGGTTGTGATAAGATGAAGTTGGAGGAATTGAAGGTAAGCTTGAAATGAGGGACAGTGCGTTGGTATGCATTTTTAGTATATTTCTTTTAATAAATTACGGCATATATGGTCGGTAATTAAAAAAAAAATTACAAAAGTGGTTTTATACTTGACGTCATTTGAGGATACTAGGTCCTTGCATTAATTATGGATTCGTCGATTATGTGAAATTTCCTATAACTGACGAGTACTATATATTTCTTAATTTTTTCCCTCTCTTTTGGGTTCTTGTCGCATGAGATTCTTTGGTAAAAGAGTTAGCAAAATATTTTGACCCATTATAAATGGATTGAAAAAGGGTTTTAGGGGTTTTTAAAAAACAAAGCGCCCTTATAAATGGATCTAAACGGGTTTACCTCATGCTTATAAAACAACAAATTTTAATTGGGTTGTCTACTGCCTTTTAGCTGTTCATGCACATTGCAGCCATATGTATGCTACTCAGAAAAAAATTGCTTCTGCACATATTAAAATCATATGATCGATTTTGCCCCGAATGAGCTTGTTTCAATACGCTAAGAAACAATATGAGCTTTTTTATATTTTCAAATTTGAAAACAACAACAATATCCTTAAATTTTGAAATATTACAACAGAAAATCACGCACACACATGAATATGCCAAAATTGTTTGTGTGAGTTGCAATATTAAAAAAATAAGCACTAAAAAAAATTATATTGCTTGTGAAAGATATCAAACTAACGACAGCCATGCCCTCCGTGCCAACACGTTGGGCCCTCTTCAATTTTCGGAGGCATTTTTGGATTTCTTCAACATTTTTCTATTTAAATTTACTTGCACATAATTTTTTTTTTTGGTCGATTCTATTCTAATCCTACTCTAACACTCACTCTCAGACTTTTATCCTGCCTCCCTGCAGGGCATGGGAGTTGAAACCTACTCCTGAAATGAAATTGTCCCCACCCCAATCCCCCCTGAGAAGGTGGGGATTTAAACCCCTCACCTCCCCCTTCCAAGTTGGAAGGATGGCAAACTCCCAGTGGTTTACTTGTACATAATTTAGCATACACTGTTTTTTTTTCTTTTTAACTCTTTTATATTCTTTTATTATGAGATCATTTTACTTAGTTCAGTTTTTCTCATTTATTAGAAAAAAAAGTTCTAACTTATTATACGAAAATCAATTCAATTATAACTTTTTAATTTGTCGACTTTTGTTCTAAATTTTTTGATGATTTATCAATTCTAGCTAGAAATCATTATTGCATTAACTTTCCCACAAATTTAGAATTGATTCACTCCCCTTTGTTCAAACTTCAAACTGCCACTTTCTTCCTTTGTTTTTTTTTTTTTGTTTATGTTACTTTTTTTTTTGTCAACCTTTTTTGTTATTTTGCTCGTCTCCAATATTAGGGGTGAACATATTATACCGCCCAAATCAAGAACTACGCAAACCGGATCGGATCGGTTAGTTTGGTTCGGTTCTTAGGTTCCCGGTTCCAAGGACTGGTTTTAGGGGGAATCGGATCGAGTTTTTTTTAAATATATATTTTTAAAAATAGCAAAAAACGCTAAAATAATAATAGCTTTGAACAAACTATTCATAGGTTAAATATCCCTTCCGCAAAATTTAATCAGGTGAGAAAACCCAGAGCCTTGGAAATGGCTAATCTGTGACATCCTGAAATTCGAGCCCTCTGAGGGATGAGTGAAGGTGAATTTCGTCAATGCATTGTTGGTTGATCTCCCTTGGAATTGATCACTCCTGAGATACTGACCTTGAGGGGAAAGGCTACTGAGGACAGAACTCGTGCGACTAAAGGACTCGACTTGGGAAAACGACTTGACCGTGAGACTTGCGTGAGGATGATCCTGTAGATAGGCAAGCCGATTTTAAGGATGACTAAAAGTCGATTCGCGGACAGAACATAATGGAACGATGGGTGATTCCGTTTACTGTTATCGAATCCACGAACGACCCCATGTCAATCCTCAGTAATCGTGTACTTTGAAATAAGAATCTATCCTCCGTAATTTCATGCAGTCAAGGACGTCCATGCGTCGAGATGTCTTGAACGTGGTTTGGCACGAGTCGGTCACGCGTGAATCCTCACAGCCACCCGTCAGTCTGAGTTGTAACCGAAATGGCATTTGGCGAAATTGACATGGCAAGAGAACTTATGATTGGACTTCGAATTATCGGGAATGTCCGGGACGGACTTTGGATGAAGCTACTTCAGACAGTCGACGAAGCCAGTTAAGCCGAGCAATTGGAAAAAAAGGGATTTTCGGACCGAGGAAGCAAGCCCGTGAGAACGTGGGCCGGGCCAAGTCAGTGTGGGCCTTAGGCCCAAGTTGGGACAGCCACCAAATGGGCCTAAGTCAAGCAAGCGAGCCCATTGGGCCAAACCAACTATTTCTCTTTCAAAGCCCATGGTCCAACTTTGAGCCCAATCAAGCCCAACCAATTTCCAAGCCCAATCCTATTCATGGACAAGCCCATTTCTTAGGCCCATCCATCAATTTCAGCCCAAGGTTAGATGTGTAATTTGTGCAAGGTGGAAATGACCAAATTACCCCTAGTTGTAGGGAGAAAAGGCTATAGAAGAGAGAGAAGATGAGGCCATCATGGGCGTGGGGACTTGGGGCAGGTTTTATGGAGGCTTTGACAGCCCTCCCATCACTCTCTCTCTCCCATTCGGTCACCATCTCGACGGAGCTTCTCTCTCCTCCATTTTCTTCTTCGCCAGTTCTGCTCCAGCTGACCCTTCAATGAAGAATCAAGTAAAAAGTGGTCTTCCCGGATGAATCAGCCAACGAGCCACATACCAACGTGACCGGGAGAGACAGACCGTTCCAACGAGCCCAATTTCGTCCCGAACGGAGCCGCCTGCCGGCCTGGGCGCCGCCGGGAAGGAACCGGTCGCCGGTCCGTCGGTCCGCCTGCAGCCTGCACCGTTTCGCGTTTTCGGCCATTTTTCTCCCATTCCGGTCCTTCCTCCGCCCATCCCAACCTCCAGCAAGACCCCCAGGAGCCACCGCTTGCCAACCACCCGCTTGCCGGAGCTCCGATCGGCCCGTTTTCACCATTGAAGCTGCTGGTTTCTTCTCTGCAGTTCAGCCAAGAACAGAAGCAGAAGACAGCAAGGTTTTGGAGACTTTGTGGCCCGTTTTCAAGCCCTTCCCGGCCTCCGTTGGTGTCGCCGCTTTGGGGTTTATCGACCGCCTTGGCGTCGTGGTCGCCGTGAACTCACCGGCGCGCAAAACCGGTGAGTTTATCCTCTAATTATTGCTTAGTGAGTTAATGACGCTTAAGGGGTGTTTAGATTAGTCTAATTAGGTTTAGGTGGTTAGATTAGATTATTTTAATGTAAATTAGATTAGTTGTATGATTAGTTTAATGGATGTTTAATTAGGGCTAATTGTATGATTAATTTAGTGTAATCTTGTTTAAGCCCTAATTAATTATTTTTAGTTAATTAATTATTTCGAATTTATAAATATTATTTTATTAAATTATAATATTACAATATAATATTTAATTATTTAATTTTCGGAATTAAAGTTAATTATTTAATAATTTCGAAAATTATGCCAGGATGGCCGGTCGTTAGAATTTCGCGCTGATCGCAGCAATGCGATCGGTTTGTGTTAATTGTAAGCTTAAATTGAGAAATTGAGGGATTGATGGTTATGGTTAATTATTCCAAAGGTGTGGAATTGAGTGATATTGATGAAGTTTTGGTATTTAACTTGAAAATACCCGGTGTCAGCTTTTGGCACCGTAATTAGTTGGTAGGTCCAGTTTGTATCGATTGATTGAATGGATGTTTATGTGGAGATTTATCCCAAAGTTGATTAGTGTTGGTTTTTGATGGGAAAAGGGATCGTGAGAGGTTCTGAGTTGAACCTAGAAAGCCATCAAATTTAAATTATGCCGAGTGGGGCCGTAATGCCACTACATATAACATTGCCGAGTGGGGCCGTAATGCCACTACATATAGACTTGCCTGTAAGGCCGTGATTGAGAGTCGAGAATGAATAGTCAGAATGACCATGTGATGATTTCGATGACATGTAATCGACTAAGTCGATTGATTGCTGAATCGATATGAGTAATTGAATTGTTTGGATGATGTGGTTGTCAATATTTATTGATTAAGCTGACGTGGAGGAAGGAACTGAGGCGAGGTAAGCCCTTTATCTTATTTGTGTGGCTAGAGCGCCCTGAGGCGTATTTTCTTCCTAATTGAGTTTTAGAGGGTAGGACTCGCTGAGACATAGTCTCATCCCGGTTGTGGGATAATATTTCAGGTCCCTAAATGACGGTCGTGGAGGACCGGAAGTCCTGGAGTTCGGAAGGTGGAGTCTGAAGAATCGGCGAACGTGTCTGACAATTTGGTCATAGGACAGTTCCCTAGTTGTTGAGCCTGTCTATTTTGTAGACAATCCAGTGTTGTATATAAACCTATGTGTTTATAAGAAAGCTTGTTTGGTTGTGATTGATTGCCTGCTTTTCTATCCCAAGTTAAATGTTGTCAGGGGATTTGTTTCGCTTCCGCATGCGTAATAAAAATTAATGGGTCGGCGACGTGTCCTGGGAAGTCGCATTTGTATCGACCAGAGTGGGATGTTCGCGCGCTCGGAGGATCGGGGCGTGACATAATCTCTCTCTCTCTCTAGCAGAGAGACAGAGAAAGAGAGAGATATTGTGGCATTCGGGGAGAAAAAAGTTCTGCTCGGTGAAAGAAAAGTGACGTACCCAGGCAAAAAAATGGTTACCCGCCCTGCCTCCTCATTGATGATTACGAATTAAAGTTGGTCCTCTTCTGGAACGTCCTATCAACTCTTCTCCTCGACCCCTCTATTAGCATTCTCACGGTCCCTCTTTGTTCCTTCATCAGGTCTATGAGAATTAACAAAAGCTTCTTCATCTTTGTATGAAATTCAACTTTACCTCATGTTCTTTTGCAATGTCGCTGGAGCTCTTCAACAAATTGACAATGCCAAGTGTGGTTAGTTTGCTTGTGGCGCCAAAATTAGTACTCTCAGGTTCTGTCTTGTTCAAGTTCAACAGGTGCCAGTGATAGAATCTGGTAGTCATAAAAGCAAAATAAAGTCTCAATGGACTAGCAAATTTGACTCAATTATCAATGCTCGTTTATGTATAGCACGAGTTCTTTTGATGGGGATTAAGCAACTCTCGATTTGCAGTTTTCATTATCCTAAAAGGTCTGTCTCCCTAAGATTCTCTTACATTTCCTGTTGATGGATTTGTGTTGTGTGGGGTTGAAGTCCATAATTTTTGTGCTATCTATTTTCTCAATTGCCTAAGTCTCCCTCACCACAATGGAGAACCAGTCCTGCTCATGTTGAAATTTATTTCACACTACCTCTGCTTTATATACCAGCACTACCTTGCGGGATTCCTATTTTTTTTCCAATAGATGAAAGTTGGAATTGGGAGTGCATTTTGATTCATAGCCCTAATCACACATGAACTTCGTTTTTGCTGTAGGTTTCAGTTTGTGCATGGGAAGATTAACACTTTACCCAATTTAAAGTTGCATTTGGCATTAAATTTGAAGCTGTGGTGCATTAAGAGAAAAGGTTATGGTTTTTTGTTGGATTATTCACGTTCTTTTGCCACCTTGAACTTTTTCATTGTGGGGATAATTTTCTTCCAAAATGTCTGCGTGAACTGGTTAGAACTTTTTTACCAAAAAAAAAAAAAACTGGTTAGAACTTTTGTTCTACTGTTTTACTAGTTACCTGAAATGCTACTCGAAAACACTCATTGTCCTTGAGTTACTTTTCATTTTGCTGTTTTGAGTACATATCATTACTTCATTCTGGTCTTATTCGAAGAACTAGTTTCTTTCAAGGATACAGGTATAAAAAGCTTTGAAGAGATCTGTTTTGACATCTGGTTAGGAATGGTGCAATTCTTTGACCACTAGAAAGTACTATTGTCATCTGTAGGGTAAAACAGAGTTCCCTCATTAATTTACATGTGAATATGTAGGTTCGTGTCACATTGTGATCTGATTCGCAATTAAGTTTTTTTAATATTCATTACTTCCTAAATTGTATAGATGTTTATAAGCTAGCATACAGGTATGGCTTCGTGATATCTTTCTTCACTCCACATGACCCATAAATTAAATGATTACCCCTTCAATGAGGAAGTCTTCACAAAATATTCAAATAGAATTATCTTCTGTCTTTTGCAGAGTGGAAATGATCAAAGGGGTTTCACTGGAGAGCGATGTGGCTAAACTCACGGCCTTACTTCTTCATGAAATAGGAAGAAAAGCATGCTAGTTCACAGCTTTTTGAAGTACATATAGAAGATATTCACTAGGAGATGCAACAACCATGCCTCTGCCTTTGGTTGATGTTTCTCTGATATATATTTTACCGTTAAGTTTCTTTATTTATTGTTCCACTAATTCATGTAGGTAGATCTCTCTTGACTGTAATTCTGCTTATATACTTTACGTATTTAGCTATATGTCCAAATCACAGTGGTAGTCACCCTTTAGCAATGAGGCATGGGCAAATGCTGCTTGAGAGTCTCGCTTAATATCTCCCATGAGATTTCTTTGACCGGACACGAGCAACCACTTCCCTTTGGGAAAGTTACAGGTGAAAGAATGACTTATAGTTGGTGTGAGAGGTTGATGTTTTTGTAGTTGCTTGCCGCATCGGGAGGAGCTGGCTTTGGCAGAGAGAACGCAAGATCTTTGTTACACAGGGAGCACAAGAATAGTAATTTTCAACTCTTCACTGTTTTCTACTAGCTTTTGGTTTCCTTAAATATATAGTATAATCTTCGAGAAATTAATAGGGCTAATTGAAATTATAAAGTAAATATAACAATTTAGAAGAAAATAAAATTTTTACTATATTAGCTCACTTATTCAGTATAAACGATGCACATTGATAAATAGGATCGCCCACTCGAAAATGGATTAGAAAATATTTTTTAATATTAATATATTATTTTTTATTTATTTTTTTCCTCTCCTCTTCATCATCTTCTTCCATACTCAGCCGTCATCCAAACTGGTACAGTGCCATTGCTGCAGCTCATTAACGCCATGAGGCCATGACGTGCCGTCCCCATCTGCTGCGCTAGAGCTTGTGATTATCTCTTTCACTATCCCCGACCTTTGCTTGAGGTTGTCACCTCAAGTCCGATGTCACCACCTCAACTAGCCCCTGAGAGAGATGGTAATGGAGGAGGTGGTCGCCTGGGTGGTTGATGGCGGTGGAGATGTAAAACGTTCTTGGTTAGCGCGGGTGGTCGCGTTGGCTCATGGCTGTCAATGGTGGCTGTCGTGAAGGTGATGGCAGCATGGTGGTCGTGGAGTGTGACATTGGTTGTGGTCGCATTTGTGGTGGACAGTTTCGGCGATGGTCGTGAGCAGAGAGGGAGAGACGTGATTCCACGTTGGTTAAAATTGCCACTTGATAATAATTTTCCACATAAGTCCCACACCAACGTAATTCATGGTTGTTTAACGGTGTTAGTTGTCCATCGACAATTTCAGTCAAGTACTAAACGGAAGCTGACATTGAGGATAAATTGAAATGTTGAGGTACTCAATTGTTAAAAAAGAAAAAAAAAAGGGAATTATATACTTAATCGGAAAATTGACAAAGTTCAGTCATACTATGTTGGGAAAGGTCCTTCCACAAAGACCTCTGTTCCCCCATCCGCAGGTGGCAAGGACTAAATATTAACCACAGGTACGACAGTTAAACTAAAATTTTAACACTTACATGTATGTATAAACCCAATTAATCTCGTTTGGGGGATTTCAATGAAGTCCTATATTATTGGGAAAAAGTGGGAAGAAGAATGGTTGAAAAATATCATCTCAATGCATTCCAAGAATGTCTCAATGACTGCTCTTTGATGGAAATTGATCGTAAGGGGTGCGTATACACGTGGACAAATAATAGAGAAGGGGAAAACCTTGTTAAAAAGAAACTGGATAGGGTACTATGTAACCCACAATGGAGGCTCTTATTTTCAGAGGCCAAAGCCTTTGCCTTTCCTATGATAGGTTCAGACCACAACCCTCTTTTGTTGGTTTGTTCGACAATACAAGTAAAAAGGAGAAAGGAATTTTGGTTCAAAGCCTATTGGAATGACGATGAAGAGTGTAAGGATATCATTCAACATGCATGGCACTCTTTTGCTATGGGAAATGCAGGTTTATAGGATAAAATACGAGCAGTCACAAGGGCTTTGATCGTGTGGAGTCAAAAGAAATTTTCAAACAAACATAGCAAAATTGAGTCCCTCAAGAAAGAATAGGTGGCCTTAACAAATAATACCCACCTTTTGCAAGACCGATCCAGAATTCAAAGCATCAAAGAGGAGATTGAACAATTATGGAGACGGAAAGATATGTACTCGGGGTTGAGGTCAAGGATTAAATGATTGAAATGGGGGGACAAAAACACGAAATATTTTCATGCAACTACTGTCCAAAGGAGGCAAATGAATAGAATCTCTATGTTGCAAACATTAGAAGGCGAGTGGATAAGGGAGAGGAATCAGCTTCAGCTCATTTCCAGGACCTCTACATATCGGTAGGCCCAAGAAATATAACTCCAGTGCTGGATTTATGCCCTTGTACGGTGCGAGTTGAATTGAATAATCTCCTATTAGCTGATGTGACAATGGAGGAGATTCAAACAGCGGTTTTCCAACTTGGAGCGACTAAAGCCCCAGGTCCTCGTGATGGTTTAAATGGTATGTTCTTTCAATCTCACTAGAATATTATTAAACATGATGTTATTGTGGCTGTTAAGAATGTTTTCTCATCGAGCATTATGGAACCAGCTTTAAACAGAACCTATATTTCATTGGTACCAAAGATACCAAACCCAGAAAAACTCGATTAGTTTCACCCTATTAATCTTTGCAATTTCGTATGTAAAATCATCTCTAAGACTATAGCTAATAGATTAAAGCCTTGACTACCCAAGCTGATATATGAGGAACAAAGTGCATTCATGAACGGTAGACAGATTCAAGACAATATCCTTGTTGTACAAGAAGTCCTACATCAATTGAGGATACCAAAATAGGAAGAAAAAGTTCCAAGATGTCCTTAAACTAGATATGCAAAAGGCATGCGATAGAGTGAAGGGGGACTTCCTTGACACTTGTATGTTGAAAATGGGCTTTTGCGAAAAATGGGTAAGATGGGTTATGCAATGTGTAACTACAGTTTCTTTGAGTGTAAAATTAAATGGAGAGCCACTTCCTTTTTTTAAACTGATGAAATCAGGCAAGGTGACCCCCTATCATCATACCTCTTTATTATGGTGGCAAATTGTCTATCTTCCTTAGTAAACAATGGAGTGGCAAATGAGAGCATTAAGGGGATTAAGCCGAACGGATCATGTCCAATTTTATCCGCCTTGTTATTTACGGATGATTTTATCTTCTTTTTAGATGGATTGATAGTTGAATGCCAAAATTAACCAGTACTGTTATGCTTCTGGGCAAGCTGTAATCCTGAATAAATCAGGTATATATTTCAACAAGAGGTGTCCTCAATTGTTGAGGGACAATATAGCAAGGGAACTTAGAATTTCAAAGATTAGCCACGTAGTAAAGTACCTGGGTATCCCTTAAGTTTGCAGAGCCACAAAGAAGCAAATGTTTGCTTGGATTTTGGGGAGAATGAATATGAAATTGGAAGGATGAAAGGAACAGCTAGTTTCAAAAGCAAGAAAACAAATTCTACTGAAAACAGTAGTTCAAGCTCTGCCACAATATGTAATGTCCATTTTTAAAATCTCCGTTTCTATTTGTAAAGCCATTGATAAAAAAAAATTGCAAAATTTTGGTGGAAAAACAGCGACTCCAAGATTGGGTTATATTGGAAAAAGTGGGAAATTTTGAATACCAGAAAAGACAAGGGAGGCATGGGCTTTAGAGAGTTAATCACTATTAACAAGGTTATGCTTGGTAAACAGGCATGGCGTTTAATCAAATACTTAGAAGCTTTATGGAGCATGCTTTTCAAAGGCATGTATTTTCATTAGGAGGAATTTTGGCATGCAAAGAAAGGTGATAGGCCATCCTAGGGATGGCAAAGCCTACTCATGGGAAGAGAAGTAATCTCGAACTGAACTAGGTGGTCTATAAGAAATGGGGAGAAAGTGGACACAAGAGCAGATAGGTAGCTGAAAAGGGGTATTATTGGTGGTCTGGCGAATATAAGTGACCAACAAAAGGTTACTAAATTGATTAGCCTAGAAGAGAACCAGTGGAATGGAAATTACATTTTGGCCCTAACTTATTGTTTTAATTGCAATATGATCTCATGGGCTTGGTTAGTCACAATTAGATAATTGGCCCAAACTTGCTTTTTTTTTTTTTTTTCTCCTATCTTTCTTTCTTTTCTTTTTTTTTAATTTTTTTTATTTCTATTTTTTATAGGAAATACATCTTCCATTTAAAACACTATATTAAATGTTTAGATAATATATATGCAAGAATTTGACATGAAATATTTTTGTGGAAAAACAAGTTCCCATTTTTCGAAAATGATTTTTGGGCAAAAATTTAGGTGTCAATACATATATGCCAATTTAGTTCATTCGGCAAATTTTGGCTAGTAAGTGCTAATGTAAATAACTTTTAATAATGTTTTAATATTTTTTTGAATATTTATTTTTTTTCTCATTTTCCCTTTTCTTTTTCTCTTTCGTTTTGTTTTCCTTCCCTTCATGTTCTTCCTTTAGATAGTTGCCAGAACTCGACAATTAACTAGAGATGAGGTCTAGCAAGGTCAGCCTCATCAACTGCTAATGAGGCTTGGAAGAAGATGAAGGGAAGGAAAAAAAGAAGAAGAGAAATAAAGGAAAAGATAGAGAAAAAAGAAAATATAAATAATAAATAAAAATTTAAATACTAAAATATTATGAAAAATTATCCACGTCAATGTTCATTGCACCACATAGGACATCCGATATCTATGTCAAAGTCAGTTAGCCATAATTTGTCTGATAGACTAAACTAGCATGAATACAAAGGGTTTATGACTCAATTGGCTAAAAAAAATTATGACTGAATTGATACAATTACAATATATTTAAGATTTTTTTGTAATTCTCCCCATTTTATATGGCAGCCAATATAGTTTTAAATTTTTAAAATTAATCAATTTAATCGTAAATCTTTATTCATCTTGAATGGTCAAGCAAAGAGAAAAGCTAAAGTTTTTGTCCTTTTTAGGTTCTACCACTTCATTTGCTTCACTAAAGTGTGTTGACATCTAATTTTTTTGCCCAGAGGTCTCCCATTGATTTTATAAAAATTAGGGATCGAATCCATTGATAGCATTAGAATATGATCCCCAACAAAAAATATCAACATTGCATAGTCTACATCATTTATAAATTATGGACATTTTGTTTGAGACTAGCTGTCTGCATTGACCATTGACTTGTGGTGAAATCGCGAATAATTTGTAAATCAGCTCGTTACGCGATCGCCTAATCTCAATTTGTTCACCTTCTACACTTAGATCATTTTATGCATATTGATGTGTTAATGCTATCCAACTTGTTCTCCTTCTATTTGGACTGTCCAAGCACCTTGATCATCCCGTGTCCCTCACATGTTTATCAAAATCCAAAGGATCTTTCAATTCTCACAAATTCCACTCAGTATCACAAAGCAAGAAAGATCTTCATGTTACACCTGCATATAAACGTATATGTGGAGAATATTTTGTCCGCACACTAATATAAAATAAATATTAGCTCTTATAGAATGTCTTGTCAACTTCAACCACACTAGACTTTTGCCAATAGAAGTAACCTTGAAGAAATAAGTGTTTTGACCCCCTTTATTTTCATAGAAAAATCGAAAATGAGGGATCTGGGGCCTTACTCAAGGCCATTGGCCCATTGGCCCTCGACTCGTTCCTTAGGAGAGTCGGGCCTCTCGGCAGAAAAGAATCAGCACAGGGAATAGGCTTTGGCTACAATTGCCATGTGATGCGCAATTCTTAGGCGTGCCACAACCTAGCATCGATTTTCACTTTCTTTGAAGAATCATTTATTTTATCTATATATTTGTCCAAACTTTTGACCCCTCATTTCTCTTTCATCCAATTGACTCGATATTCATGTTCAAGAAAAGATCATGACTTGAAATTTCCGAAACAATTTTTCGTTTTCTAGAAAAGTCTTGCTATTCTAAGTAAAAACAGTACTACATTCTGGTCTTATTTGAGGAACTGGCTTTGTTTCAATTGTTGTGACGCTCTCGAGGTGGATCCAAGAGAGTTTAACAGATTGCTGAGGTGGCGCAAATAACCCTCTTGCAGATGGCACTTACGCTTCCTAGAAAAACTATCCCTAGCCATACCAATGGGAAATTAGTTCTCATTAATTATTTGATTGCTTTTAACTAAAGTCGCCACTAAGGTTAGGAGCCGAGTAAGCTATGGGATGCTGCTTGTTTTTGTGAACTAGAGAATCATAAGCCTGGAGATTTTGTGATGCTAGATAAATGTAATTCTCGTCATGGGTACCTTTCCCTTTTGTCATAGGCTTTGCATGCAATCTTCCCTTTTTTTTTATTTTTGATTTTTTAAGAAGAAATAGAAATCTAAATACTCATCTATGGAGACTCAAAAAAATAAAAACCATTTAAATAATAACAAAGAAAGTAAAACACAAGGAAAGAAATAACCCAAACCGTATTGGGCAACATTATACATATAAATGTCTCATTAGTAAGTTTTGAGACAGGATCCCCTTGAGCTATGCATAAAAAGTAATGTGTGCTAAAATAAAAAGTAAATATGAGTTTCATAATCTAGATGAGATCTAGCCCATTTCATTGCGCTCAGAATTTACTTATGTTGCTACACTTATGATAAATTTAAGGGTAAATCAGAGAAGTGAATCAATAAAGGTCCTCATCTGTGTTGGAAAGGTTGTGATAAACTAGACGGGACAATTTATCATACCAAGTTGAAAGAAACCGGCCATAAGAGCATCATGACAACACACATCAATGGCTTCACATGCTTAAAGGATGATGCAGTCCTTAAAATGATGAATGAAAGAGTTCACTATTATTGAAATATGCACGAATTGAAGGCTGGCTTAGGTCAAACAGAACGTTATGCATAATAAATTGATTAATTAAGCATTACAATCTTGATCTGACAATAGAATAATATATGCCACTTTCATTAAAGACTCAAAATGCAAGTTGAGCAAGAGCATCTATCATCTAGTGCTTTGAGTGTGTGCTAGTTTTCACTTACTCTAGCTCCGTCCATTAAGAAGCAACACAAACTCCTCAAGAAAGAGATGAAATTTTATCTTGCATTTATACCCCCATCTTCTCATTCTTTAGTGGATCATTCTTTAAATTAAAGTGGTGTGATTCTTTAACTCCTTTAATTGCTCTTGCTTTTGTGGGGCCATATTCCTTAGAAAGATCAATTACTCATTGTGTTATCATGGACAACCTATGTTAGAAAAATAATTCAAGAGCATCTATCATCTAGTGCTTTGAGTGTGTGCTAGTTTTCACTTACTCTAGCTCCGTCCATTAAGAAGCAACACAAACTCCTCAAGAAAGAGATGAAATTTTATCTTGCATTTATACCCCATCTTCTCATTCTTTAGTGGATCTTTCTTTAAATTAAAGTGGTGTGATTCTTTAACTCCTTTAATTGCTCTTGCTTTTGTGGGGCCATATTCCTTAGAAAGATCAATTACCCATTGTGTTATCAAGGACAACCTATGTTAGAAAAATAATTCAATGGCAACCTTCCTTTTTCTTTTTCTTTTTTGGGATTTTATCCGTACAATGTTATCACAAATCATATGCTTAAGTCTACATTTTCCTTGTTCAATGAAAGTCCAAGTAGAGCATAAAATGGATGACTAATGGACAAATTTAACGAAACCGATACATTACCATAATGATCCTCAGTACTATTATGATTTAATCTAAGCAAGTGCTAATCGAATGCTTATGAGCTAAGTAAAGCTATATGCATGACCAAAACAGTAAAAAGATCCGAACTTTTTGGGTGGATGAAGGCGCAGGTAAAAGGCCAACACTACGTAAAAACGACGAGGAGAATACTTCCAAAAATCGTAAATAACAAACTACACACATGCTGGCTTTAACGTAAAAGCAAATCTAACGCAACGGAAACGTAATGGATGAAGCAAAATTATGCAGACAAACAACGAGGTCACTCCATGATACTTCAAGGGACCAAACATGTACGAAACATACATGTTCATGTGAAGGGGATTAACACAGCGAATTCCATATCAAATGAGAAACGAATTCTACCCCTTTTCTCAAGCTTTTTCTTCCTCTCACAGCTTTCTAATCTTGTCTAATTCTGGTTTTCCTTTACCGACCAACTCTCACTCAAATCTCCCTTTTGAATTCTCCAGCCACCGAAAGCCATCCCCTTTGAAGCTCACGATCGGTTTTACTTTATTAAAGAGTTTCCATCTCTCGTATTCCTCTCTTTTAAAAAAAGAACCACCGAATCCTTTTCTCATTTTGCTTCTTAAAAAATCCGCTACGAAAACCCTCCCCGAACCACACTCGGCGACTCCCATCGCATTCATTTTGCTTCACAAAAACCGAAACGAGACGCAGAGAGAGAGAGAGAGAGAGAGAGAGAGAGAGAGAGAGAGAGAGAG
The DNA here is from genome assembly GCA_017140615.1 of Eucalyptus cladocalyx. Lineage (NCBI taxonomy): Eukaryota > Viridiplantae > Streptophyta > Magnoliopsida > Myrtales > Myrtaceae > Eucalyptus > Eucalyptus cladocalyx. The sequence goes on from CM029522.1 coordinate 41,732,686, forward strand.
AGAGAGCACCAACGACGATGCAGACGGTGGTTGAGCTGCTGAAAACCGTCGTTGGTAAGATGAGGCAGGTGGCCTCGGGTATGACAACGTTGTGCTGGAGCGAGAGCGTTTTTTCCATGGCGGAAAAAGTCGCTAAACAGCTGGTCATCATTGGACCCGAGGTTCTTTTCTTCGGAGTTTTGAAATGCTTCCTTGGTATGCTTTTGCCTTTTTTTTTTCATTTTTGCTTTTCCCATGTTGCCTTTAGGGTTTATTCATGCATGACATTTTCGCACGCACTAAATTTCTGAATGGAGAAAATAATATACTTCTCCGTTCACTTATATATACGTAAGAAAAGGGAGAAATTTGCATGCACATAGTGCAAAATCTACTCTTGTATGAATATGTATAGATAGCTAATGAGAACTTCTGACGTGTTGTGTTTGGTAGGTGGAAGTGGGAGGATGGCTTCTGCCGCCATTTTTATTCTGGAGATTATCATCAACTCAAGACCGTGGAAAAAGGATTAAGCAGAAGAGACAACGGTACTGCTTGAGGGGAACTGCTAAATTTTCTTTTCCTTTTTTTTTTTTTTTTTTTGGTTCCTCTGTGGCTTTGGTTGTAGGCTTTAATGTTTTTATACTGTGGTTTTCGTACTGAATGTTTGTGTTATATGGTCCATCCTTTGGTACGATAGCCTTGCACAACTTAATGACATGTTCACCATCTTCTTCATGTTAATGAGAGTTGAGCTCTCGAAATATAGAAAGAACAAACGAAAAAGAAGTGAAAGGGCTAAGCACTTAAGTTATTTCGCCACGCATTCTATGAATTATAATTGAGTGCATTTATTTCATTATTGACACCCATGTAAACAAATTAAATGTGTGATAACTTTTCCTAGATGATCCAATCAAACATTGGAGACTGATGTGGGATTGACACCAACTTAGACTTCGTAATTAGTTCTAAAATTTGCATGGGTGTGTCTGGAAGCACGGACATAATTAAGTAGAGTTGGGATAGCAGCAGATCCTTCTTTCTACCAATGGACCTTGAATTGATCGATGAAGGCCATGAGTGGATTAATATGTGCAAAACGGAGTGCTTCTATTGGAAGAAGATTCATGATAGGCCTGAGAATTTTGTGCATTAAATCTTGGAATAATATATTGCGATTTAATGATGTTTCCTGAATTTTGTACGTTATGTATGTACAATTGTTCTTACGTCGGTTTTTTAATCAAATATTTACTAGTGTTCCTCCAAGTAAGCATTTTACCGTGCACATTTCAATTTCTTGATGCGAATCTTGGGTAGAATGAGGTGGCAAATAATTGTAACTAGAGTTTAGATTAGCGAATACTGTTTTTCAACCTCCCATTGGCCAGACTCAAATCAATTTATTAAGCAAGATCGCCATATGAGGCTGATACATTTTGCCTCAAGAGGACATCGTGATTTCTTAAAGAGCTTGGCCACGTAGCGAAGCTCATGCACCAGTCGTTATGTTTTTCTGGAGGGAGTTTGAGAACACTGCGGTCGCCAAGGTGCTCGAGAACTGTCTAGACGCGAAGTGGTGCTTCGGCGAGAGATGCAGTGATGAAGGTTGCCGTGGCTGCAGCGGCCGAGATTTTTCAAAAGAGGCTTTTACGAAAGGCGCGTTAACTTTTTGGTGACATTGCTCTTTTTTCTTTATTATAGAGGATTTTATGCGGATTTTTTTTTTCGTAACAGTCCGTTCTCTTGGCCGGCCTCGACTCATCTAATCCTCATCTTGAAAGTTTTTCATCCAAACTTCCACAATTCTTGGAATCGTGATCCAACTTGTCCCCAACTCATATCTAACTCCACAGCAAGGAGTTATAACCAATTCCACTATCTTGGAATCATGTCCAATCCCACCATCTCAGAGTTAAGACCATCTCCCACAATCTTGGTGTTGGGTCCAATCGCCTCTCATGAAATTGAAGCAAATTACCACAATTTGGGAGTTATATATTCCAGTTCATCTTGCATGTCTAGCCGTCCATCGGGCAGATTAAAACGAACAAGTTTGGAGTCAAGCCCCCATTTTATTAGAAACAAACAAGATTTGTTTAATTCAAATGCATTGAATTTGTCTATCATCCGAATGCAGAGATATGTAATAAAAGATGCGAGTGTCGGACTAAGCTAGGCAAATGTTTTTATTTAATAATCCAATAGCAACACTATCGACAAAGCTCTCTATAAGGATAATTATGAGGAGAAAAGTATAGAGTCATATCGTTTTGTTCCCCATGTTAATGGAAAAATGCAGGAAATTTGTCCGTTCCTCCTCTAACCTTTGAAGGTGGATCATATCCAGCTCCAATTTTTCATGCCACCAAAATTGTGGGGAGTAGTCGATGTTGGTCGAATTGATGGGAGTCATGTTCAATTTAGCCTTACGTTATCCAGTAGATATATGAAAAAGTGGGGATTCTGAATAATATGTAAGCAATTGGAGGACGATTTAAAACTTGTGCTTCAAGATAATCCAGCAATCGATCTAATTTTACTTTACGAAATTAGTCATGAATCAACATATTCAGGAGTTGAGAGTTTATCTACGCTCGATTCATAGTTGCATTACTTATAGCTTCCTTGTTCGTAGACAAAGTTGATTCGATCAGGCATTCGCCATCTATTTTCATTGTTCAATGGACCCAAACTTAGGTGATCTATCCATAACCGCATGGATAAGCTCACACTAACCCATCAATTTGGTATTCTGTCCAAAAAAAGAGGAGAATGCACATTACGGGGTTCTGCTTCTGGCGGCAACATGGTATGGGGTAGTGGTCCAAATTCGAATTCTTTTAAAATTGAAATTATAAAAGATAGTTCGACTGGAATAGATCTATAGAAAGACTTGCAAGATTATCAAATTAGAATTGAGAAAGAGGAAGTGGCAAAGAGAAAGCATGGGCATAATCCCACTCAAAGCAAGCGAATCAAGACTAAGTTGACTTCCAATTTGACCAACGAAGAAAAGGATGATCTAGAAACTTGCTTAGAAAGCAATTCATATGTAAGTGAGTTCCCTAATTCTTTTTTTTCCCGCTTTCTTCTCGTTCTCTTCTCTTTCATCTTCTTTTCTTTGTTTTGCTAAATCCTCATTTTCTATTCTTTTGTTTTTGAACATGAGAGAACTTGAGATTAGTTCTCCATACGGGAGATGTTGATAAGGGATTGGACCATCGTGGTCAGCTCTAATTTTATTACGGACTTTTTTACCTGTTGGGAATAACGGATCTCCGAAAAACCAAATTCGACACCGAATCGAACCCCTAAATCAATGCGGAAGACGAAGTCCGGGAAAACACGTATCACCGATCGTAAAGCACACCACGGATTCGAGCGTACCTTGTTAGCCACAGATTAAGCACCGACGCCGTTGGAGGAAGAGAAACTTGATCCTGTTCGATCCGAGGAGGCAAAATCCTTCGAGCGTCTCACTGGTTTCGCTTTGAAGAACAACGAGAGAGAGGGAGAGCTTTGAGAGAAAACGTACGTCTTTTCCTTTTAAACAAAACGGTGTGTTTTTCTCTCTCTCTCCCTTTTATACCTATCTCCTTCCACGGGCCCTATTCCCGTGGGCCGGGCTTTCAGGCCCAACTTGGGCGGACGAGCCTTAAGCCCAATACCAATAAAGCCTTCATCTCCCACTCGCACATGGTGGGCCGAACAGTATTCTCTTTATCTCTCTTCAACATTCATACCGGTGAATAATCCGTGCGACCAGCATACTTTGAGAGCTCGTTGCTATACATCTGTTAGGAATATATAGCAGCTCATAATGGGCGTCACACTCCGAGTAGATTTAGTATGCAGTACCCTAGATTGATCGATCACATTTATATCTCCCTTGATCTCTTTTAAACAATGATATATATATTGTATTCACAATTATAATTATCACAAAGACAGTCATAATTGGTCGACCAGTGATTACAAAACCACAATGTGATTCTCCAAAATCGATCTTCCTCTTTCCTTCAAACTCTCAATTTCAATCCAGCTTGCTTTTCTAGAAATGCCCCATTAGATCGAATCATTTCATGACCATTGGCAATACCCTAAGATAGCAAACACTAAATAGAAATCTTGAGAATAAGTAAGAGTCCTGAGGGGACTAAAAATTGAGGAACTCTTTTCCTCAAGAGTCTCACACGTCATAAAAGTTGAGATCAAACTTTTTGCCACTCTTATTGGTCGTCTCATGCATACGTAGTATGAAATACGTATTACGGTATTAACTCCTTTCCCATGGAGCGTATGTCTACACTTTTTAATACCGTACAGATGATAGTTCAGACATACCCAATGTCTAACTTGAGTTCACGTATCTATTCATTCACAAAATTCATCAGAACTCACATCTGGCATCATAGACAGATAAAGTAAAATATGTGGGATATTTTACTTTCGGACATCGTAAGTATTATGTCCTCATCTTAACACTCAGTTAAGGCGACATACGTATTTTAAGCTTGAGCTCTCGATTATCACCTAGATAATAAGCTTAAAAACAGTCTCATCTCTATTTATCACATAGTAAACAGGCGATTACCCGTGTGAGTGGGCTAATCTTATATCTGTCCGACATACTTCTCAATTTAAAATAATGCACTTTGAGCATTAAGATGCATAAAGATCATACAAAGATTCATAGGCATTAATCAATGAAAAAACAAAATTTCATAAATGTGAACAACTCAGGGAAATTACAATTTAGTACATCAGACTCTACGCAATCCTAGAGATTTTACATGACCACAAAACACATCTCTAGGTATTGGCTTTGTTATAGGATCTGCTACCATTCTATGCGTAGATATGTACTGTAAGTTCACATCCCTTCGTGCAACCATATCTTTTACAAAGTTATACTTGGTATTTATATGTTTGGTCTTGCCATGATATTTTGGATCTTTGGTGTACGCTATAGCTGCTTGGCTATCACAGTTAACCAATAATGGATTTGCAGCTTTCTCAATAACACCTAAATGATCCAAAAATCTCTTAAGCCAAACTCCTTCTTGTACCGCTGCTGATAATGCCACGAACTCAGCTTCCATCGTGGACAAGGCTATACATGTTTGCTTCTTACTACTCCATGATATGGCGCCATTGTTCAGTAAGAAAGCAAATCCAGAGGTAGATTTCTTTCATCTAAATTTCCTCCCCAATCAGCATCTGAATAGCCTTCAAGTCGCAAATTCTTTCCTTAGTAATTCAACTTGAAATCAGCAGTTCCCTTCAGATACCTCAGTATTCTCTTGACGGCCTTCCAATGTGCTGGACCTGGATTGGATTGGTATCTACTCACCATTCCAACTGCAAAACATATGTCGGGTCTTGTACACATCATACCATACATCAAGCTCCCAACATCACTATCATAAGAAACATGTTTCATTTGTTCCTTCTCTTGTGGAGTCCCTAGACACAGTCTGTGGTTCAATCCTTCACCTTTTGCAATATGAGTGTCTATGGGTTTACAGTCTTGCATACGAAATCGTTCAAGAACCTTATTTATATAGGTTTCTTGCGAAAGAGACAACGATCTCTTTGAACGATCTCTCGAAATCTTAACTCCAAGAATGTATGCAGCCTCACCCATATCCTTCATCTCAAAGTTAGAAGACAACCATCTCTTGACAAGTATTAACCAACTCCATATTGCTTCCGGCAATCAGTATATCATCAACATATAATGATATGATCACAAATTGATCCTTGGATCTTTTGATATATACACAATGATCCTCATCAATCATTTTAAAATCATATGCCATTATGGCATTATGAAAACGTATATACCATTGTCTTGATGACTGCTTAAGACCATATATCGACCTCAAAAATCGACATACTTTTTTCTTCTTGGCCTTTCACTATGAAACCAGCAAGTTGTTCCATATATATTTCTTCCTCTAATTCTCCATTGAGGAAAGCAGTCTTTACATCCATCTGATGTAACTCAAGATCCAGACTAGCCACTATTGCCATAATAATGCGAATCGAGGTAAATCTTACTACAGGAGAAAACGTATCTTCATAATCAATTCCTTCATGTTGATTATACCCCTTCGCCACAAGGCGAGCCTTATGCCTTTCTATCGAGCCATCAGCCTTTCGCTTTATTTTGAGAACCCACTTGTTCCCAATAGCTCTGCGTCCTTTTGGAAGATCAACCAGTTCCCAGACTTGGTTTGATTTCATTGACTCCATTTTTTCTTCCATTGCATGAATCCATTTTTCCTTACTAGAGCAATTCAGAGCCTCATTGATATTTCTTGGCTCATCCTCATCTTGTGGAGCAACCATAAAAGTTTCCCCTTCAATGTCAAAACATCAACGGGGAATACTTTGGCGACTTATTCGCCGTATGGGAGATTGTACACTTTGCACATCATTCCCTATTATGCTCCCACTTAGATGAACTCCACTAATATCATTATCTTGATCCAAGGTCTCAAATAGGGAGTGATCTTCCCCTATTTCGCCCTTCTTAGGAAACTCATCCTCTAAGAATGTGACATCTCGTGATTCAAATTCAGTTATACTCCCACTTTCCTGCTCACCAATGAACACATACCCTTTCGAGTGTTCCAAGTATCTTATGAAAATACTCTTCTTTCCTCTGGGACCCAATTTCCCAAACTTGTGAGAGGACTCATGTGTATAGGTAGCACAACCCCATGGCTTAAGAAAACTTAAGTCCGGTTTTCTACCTATCCATAACTCATATGGAGTGGAAGTAACTGATTTGGAAGGCACCCGATTAAGTATATATGCAGCAGTTAACAATGCATCACTCCAAAAGGTGATGGGTAAGTTAGCATGCACCATCATGGACCTAACCATTTCAAGTAGGGTTCTGTTTCTTCTCTCCGCAACACCATTTTGTTGAGGAGTATATGGAATAGACAACTGTCTTTCTATTCCTTTTTCATCACATAATTTTCTGAACTCATCAGATAAATATTCTCTACCTCGATCGGATCTCAATGCTTTTATTTTCTTATCTAATTGATTCTCTACCAGGTTCATAAACCTTTTAAAACAACTTATTGCTTCAGATTTATGAGAAATCAAATAGACATATCCGAATCGAGTATAATCATCAATAAAAGTGATGAAATAAACAGCCCCATGCCTTCCTCTCACATTCATTGGACCACAGACATCAGAATGGATTAAATGCAGAGGAAATTCAGCTCTTTTACCTTTCCCAAATGGTTTCTTTGTCGTTTTCCCTTCTAGGCAATGCTTACATATGGATAAATCGACTTTTTCAATATTACCCAACAAGCCCTCTTTGACTAGTCTATTCATACGATGTTGGCCAATGTGACCAAGTCTAGCATGCCACACATTCACATCATTATCATATTTATTAGGAGACGTGAGAAGGGAATAACAAACATTAGCATTAACATAATCAATATCTAATGCAATAAAACCATCCAGAAAATAACCACAACCATAGTAATTTGTATCCAAAAATAAATTCACACATCTACTATAGAAGTTCATATTAAAACCTAATTTAACCAACACTAATACAAACACTAAATTCCGACGAATCTCCGGAGTATACAACACATCATGAAGGAACAAAGTGCGTCCACCACGCATATTCAGTTGGCATGTGCCAATTCCTTTCACTTCAGCTCTAGAGTTGTTTCCCACATAGATCCATTTAGTTCCAGTTGGTACTCGTCGGAATTCCACGAAAGATCCTCTATCCTTCGCTACATGGTCCGTCGCTCCTGAATCCACAGTCCACAAATGATTAGACTCAGTTAAGAACACAGAACTCGACACATAAGCAAAGTTCTGAAAAGTACAAGGGGTGCATACCTTCTTTGGCTCACGACAGTCGCGAGCATAGTGACCCTTCTTGTCATAGTTGTAGCATTTCACCCTTGCAAGCTTTTTCATGCGAGGACGCTTCCCTCTTCCATGTTGGTTAAATTTGGGTTTCTTCCCTGAAGGACCTGCTTCTTCCTTGCCTTTTCCCTTATCAAACCAGTTAGGGCGCTTGCGCTTGGAACTCGAAGCTCCATTTGAGCTAGAACTAGCATGATAGAGTTCAGCATCCAGCTTAGCCGCCAACAGGCGATCCTCTTCCAGCTCAAGATGACGCATTGCATCCTCAAAGGTTTTGATATTTTCATTATGAGTCAGGTGCACCTTCATATGCTCCCAACTCTGAGGCAAGGAACAAATCACTTCTTGCACTTGCTGCTCATCTGTGAGGACATGGCCAGCATCTTTCAGCTCAGTTATCATGTTTGACATCTTTCTAAGATGTTGCTTCAGGGTCTGACCATGAGGCTTCTTATAAGAGTCAAACCTGATAGTGAGCTGCCTCAGTCTAGTCACCGAAGTATGACCAAATCTAGCTGCCAATGCCTCCCACATTTCCTTGGCATTGTCAAAACGCCGAAACTCTCGCATGACGTCATTTTCCATGCTGCTTAGCAACGTGATGCAAGCTAGAGAGTTCATTCTTTTCCACGCAAAAAAAGCTTCTTTGTCTCTTTTGTGCTGTGCAGTGATTCCCTCTTCAGGTTCTACCATGGTCATGATAAGAGCCTCAAGTGCTTCTTGCTCTTCCAGCACATACTGGATTTTTATTTGCCAAATTTCATAGTTGTCTCCATTGAGCTTTTCACCTTTGTTCAGCTCGAAACTATGCTCTTTGTGGCTGAAGCCATTGATCTGAACAAATCAGACAAATATGCACGAATTATTAATGCCTATCATTTATGCATCCCTATTTACATAGACCCATCATATTAATGAATAATTTCAAGTAAGGCTTCGAATCAAAATGTCACTACGTTTCCAATCATCCTCCAAAAATCCTAACTTAAAACTATCATTAATATGATTGTCATATGCAAAATCAATTCTATGAAGCTACAAAAACTTCTAAAACTACCCACACTAATTACCCACAAAGAACCAAAGCATTAACAGAAAGCAACAGATAATTGACATACAATAAAACAATAATGCTTTCAACTATTACCAATAACATATAAGTTGCTACATCAACAACAATCAGGTAATAAACATTACATTAAGTTGTCCACAAAGCACACTTAATATATATCAGCCAATACAACTAACACCAAATCAGCACACGAACTGGGAAAGATCATTTTTTGTTCAATTTCTTGATCTTTTCCCTTGAAACAATACAGTAATATTTATTTACAAAATCCATCACAATTTTCGTATAGGAAGCAGCTCCGTTGACATCCCATATGCGATTCAACACATCTTGCCATTCAGGTGGAAGAGTGTTTATGAAAAATCGCACCATCTCTAACTGTGACATAGGATGGCCATTCCATATGACCTGTTGAATTTTCCCGTTAACTTCAAGGACATGATCAATTAAGTCACCTCTCTCCCATCGATGATCAGTCAGCTCAGCTATCGACTTAGACAGCCTATCCTTTTGTTCATCGGTAACTGCGCGAATAGGTGTGCACAACCTTAGGGGATGCATAGTTCCTGCAACAAATGCAGAACAAATAAGGAATCACATTATAATTCACATTGGACTTAATTGAAAAAGAAACACATTCTTTTCCTCCTCCCTTTTTTTTTTTCGGTCAACGGTCAACGGTCGTCGGTCAACGGTCAACGGTCAATGGTCGTCGGTCGTCGAACCAGTCGGACCGAACAAACCGGTCAGACCGAACAGACCGGTCGAACCGGTCGGGCCGGTTCGGGCGAACCGACGGCACGTGCCGCACGCGTGCGCGGGCTGACGTCAGCCGACACGTGCGGCGCGCGTGCCAACGTCCTCGAGTCGGGTCGGATCGCCGGTCGGGTCGCCGGTTGGTGACCGCCCTGCGAAACGTCATCGGTGACGTCATCCGAGCGGTTACCGACCGTTGGATGACGTCACGGTGACGTCAGCACGCGTCGGTCCGCGGACCGGCGCGTGCCGGTTCGCCCGCCGGCGGCGTGCACGCGCCGGTTCGCCCGCCAGCGGCGTGCACGCGCCGGTTTGCCGACCGGCGCGTGTGCCACACGCGCTGGGCGATCCAGCGCTTCCGAGCGCGTGCGGCGTCGCCCGGGCGCTCGACGCTCGACGTCGCCTTTCTCCCCATGTGTTCATAAAACGATTTCGACTTACGGAAACTCAGAAAAATGGCCGAACAACGCCTTTCTCGCCCCGATCCGTACGACCGAATTGCTTTTGCGAAAAATCAATCAAAAATCGTCAAATTGATCGGGAAAAACGTGAAGTAGGGCTCTGATACCAATGTTGGGAATAACGGATCCCCGAAAAACCGGATTCAACACCGAATCGAACCCCTAAATCAATGCGGAAGACGAAGCCCGGGAAAACACGTATCACCGATCGTAAAGCACACCACAGATTCGAGCATACCTTGTTAGCCACAGATTAAGCATCGACGCTGTTGGAGGAAGAGAAACTTGATCCTGTTCGATCCGAGGAGGCAAAATCCTTCGAGCGTCTCACTAGTTTCGCTTTGAAGAACAACGAGAGAGAGGGAGAGCGTTGAGAGAAAACGTACGTCTTTTCCTTTTAAACAAAACGGTGTGTTTCTCTTTCTCTCTCTCTCCTCCCTTTTATACCTATCTCCTTCCACGGGCCCTATTCCCGTGGGCCGGGCTTTCTGGGCCCAACTTGGGCGGACGGGCCTTAAGCCCAATATCAATAAAGCCTTCATTACCTATTAAGTGGGATAATCCTAGTAAAAAAATTTCTTTCTAAAATGGGGAATGGCAATCTAACCTAATCATAATTCGTTTAAGGAATGTATCTTTGTATTCTCGGAATTTAGAAAGTGATTTGCACTTGAGATTGGATAGGAGTTCAATATTTTTATGTTTTAATTGGGAATGGTCTCCTATAAAGTGTTGATATATAGGGAAAATGAGAGTACTAACCGCATCTTGGATGCTATGGCCATGGTCGTCTTCAATTTCATGATATTGGTCATCAAATGAGATGAGAAAGTGTCATCGAAACGAAACGAAACATGAAAAGCAAATAGGTAAAAATGGGTTCCGTCATTTAATTTGCGAGCTTACCTAATTTTTTTTTTTTTGGTCGAAACGAGCTTACCTAATTTACTCGCAACATTTCAATTTAACGAGAATTAATCAAATGCTCGAAGAGTTTGACTACACATGCAATTCGAACATGATTCTTCCATAACTCGACTCTTGATGGACTAATGTATGGCCCGAACTCCCGATGGGCTTGGCATGGGCTTGATTGGTGGAAAGGCCTGTGACGAGGCATTTTGAAAGCATTTTGTCAAGAGAAGTAGCGGGCCCTTTTGGTTGGGCTTGGTGGTCTCTTCTTGTAGCTAAATCTAATTACTGATCAGAATTGCATATAAGGTAGATCTCTCCTCATGCGCTCTTTCGATCCTCGAGGGAACCCGTTTTGCACCACCCCGCAAAATATGACGCGAGGCGAGACATTTAAATACGGAGAGAAAATTCGAATGCGACGCCGCGTAAGATGCTCCTAACTCGTTCATCGGGGCGAGCTGAGGAGGAGGGAGGTCGGAGGGGAGATGGCGATCGTGGAGGAGATGAGGAGGAGGGAATGCGTAGATATAGGTGCGGTTGAAGAGCTCCGCCGGCGAGTCAGGAGAAGGATCTTGAGCTGGATCGGTCCTTTGGATGGCAGTTATGTGGGGGGTCAAGTCGTCGACCGGTTTTGGAAAGAAGAGTAGCCCTTCGTGCAAGGAATTTAAGGGAATCGATTCTATATATCTCGATTTATTTCTTAACCGGATGATTCGGATATCAATGTTTCTTAGCCTAGTGTTTAGAGATAATTACTAGCGAAAGAAAAAGTTTTAGACTCAATTGTCTTGAACTTTTTGATCTAGACAATTTGGTTATGAATCTTTTAATAATTTACTCATACAGTCCTTTTGGGTAGTTCTACCTAGAAATTGCTTGTGTGGATATTAACTGCCCGGTATAGCATGGCCGGCATTGACATTGACAATTTTTGCGTTTTCAAAATTTATTTTTCTTTAAAAAAAGAAAAGTTTCAGAAAACTTTTAACAAATGCAAAAATTATCTATGTTAACACTGACGCATTATCTTGATCTTCCTAATAATATGCTTTGCACTCCCCTCTATGAGGATTCGAACAACTCGCTTTGAGTCTCCAAGACCAAGGACAGGACCGAACAGGGCATCCTTGTGACGGATGAGTGAACAGACACGAAACGCACTCCGGGGAAGGCAACAATTGGCAATTAAGAGGTGGGAGGAGTTTGGCCGTGATCATGAGAAAGCCACTAGAGAATTCTTGAAAAATCCTTTCTCATCAAACGCATCTGCCCTTTTTGTTCTGTTAACGTGGCCTGTTGGGTAGTTCCTTCAACGCCTTCTTTGCAGATCATGCTTGGCTTCTCTGCATCTCTCTGAGTCACATGTCTTGATTCATAACCTTCATCCACTTGACTCCATTGTTGTAAAATAAATCCTTAAAATTGTTGGGAAAATATGATTCTGAATTGAGTAGAACAATGAAGTCAGATCTTTAGAGCAATTAAGTCGGATTTTAAGACGTGATATCATTTTCTTTAAGGATTTATTCGTCACACATTGTTGCTAATAGTCACCGGCAAATTTTCTTCATGATACAATAAAGTCTCAAATGAAAATACTATATAGCAATTCTAGTATATTTCCAGGTTCTCTCTACGAAACAATTAAAAAGATGGCTGTATATTCTTTCAAAGGAAAATAAAAAAAAGGAAGACAATGATTCTAATTGAACAAACACATTCGGTAATTTATAGTAAAAATAAGAAATTATATCCGAACAGACACAACTTCTAAGGATTAAGAAGTTGTGTCCGAATAGATTCGAACTCTAAGATAACCATTGAAAGAAATAACAAAATTCAAAAATAAATAAATAATACATTAATTAATTAATTAATTAACTAATTAATTAACTACAACTTCTTCTAAACAGTCACACTGTTTCAACAAGACACGATTGTTAATTTTTTTTAATTCAAAATTTTCAATAAATAAAAATAATGATCATCCAAATACCGTCCACATGTGCACTCACGTCTTTTTGATGTGGGACAATGTACCTCTTCGTTTGTTTTACAAACAAACTACCAACTGTGTTTTGCACCTTCGGTTTATCTATAGTTGGTAGGACTTGTCATCATCGCGCATGGTGACATGACTATGGGGTGCCGGCTTGCTTCACAAGGGTAGGCGTTGGGGTACTAAATGCTTCGTCGCGGGCATCATGCGGCACGACGGAGTCCCCTTGCCTCTAACCAGCGAGGGCCGTCTTCTTGTCCACCAAGGCCGAGCGGTGATATCTCTTACTGCACAATTGCATGTAAAGCTTTCAGTCTTACTCGTCATTCGACATTTCGGTGATTTCAGGTCTCCTTTTCTGAACCAGCAAGTCCGATTCAAGCGAACAATTACAAAAGAAAAGGGATTAGGAAAAGGAAAGGCAGGCAAACATCTTGATTTCTTGCAACCTAAGCTTTCTACACGTTCTATGACTGTCCATCTGAACCGGATGATCATGGCATCAGCAAAGTTACTTTTCAAGAAATTAAAGCTATTTTTTGATATTGAAATGGTAATTAGATCAAAAAATGATGAGTTTTAATTGGAAATCTATGAAGAATATGGACTTTTGCCTTATAATTAAGATTATTTAATCACTTCGTTTTTAATTTAAAACGTCTGTATCAATATATTACGGCAAAAACTATAGATAGTTGAAGAAATCTCAACAAAGTGAGCCACTATCAAACATGGTTGGTTTCTACTTTATGGAATCGGAAATTGACTCAACTGGTCGTGGAATCGGGTTGACCGGTCTTAGCCGATTCCCGAGTGAGTCCAAGAATCAATGGATATTTCTTTCTTTTTTCCTTCTATCGTCTCGACACTCTACCAAATATCAACATTGCTTTAGTATGGGTGTTCCATAAACTCATATTTGCAATTAAACATACTTTTTCAAATGAACAAGGTTCTGAGCACCATGTATTTCAGCCTATCCAAGGACAAATCTCGTTGCACAAGGCATTCCGTCCAATAAAGGATCCAGTGTCCTGGAAGTTTTTTGGAATTTATTTTTTCTATTGGTTTCCCTTTTTTTTTTTTGGTAAAAATTTTTTCTATTGGTTTCCTTGGTTGGTCGAAAAGGAAGTAAAGTTGGGAGAAAGATATCAATACGTGGATTCACCCAATGACAGATGGGATATTATTTTTTTCTAGCTACTAGTCACGGTAAGAAATGGTTTAGCTAATTGAGAGGCTATTAGGGTTCTAAAGCTTCTACCCTAATCATCTTTACTCCCTAAGAGAAAAAGAACAGTAAAAAATAAAAATATATCGATCCAATTTGGACTATTTGATTTCGCTTCTAAAATTGGGAATTGGAACAATTATTATCCATTCCAAATTGTTGGAACCGGGAACCACTTAAAACTGGCAAATTCATTTCAGTTCCTAGGTTAGGATTTGACCGATGCTCACCCCTATAGAGTTCATTAATGTGCGAAAGGTTAATAATTTGAACTATATTTTTTTAAAAACTAACTGTTTTTATATATTAAAAAAATACCCAACAGAAAATATTTTTATTTTCAATAACAATTTATATCCACGTGTCTTTATTGATAGCATAAATATTTATCCTTCACTTTTTTTCAAGCAATAGAAATGATTTTTTTAAAAATATATATATCGTTGATTTTTGGCCCAGAAAAATCCCAATGCACTTATGTTAAGTGACATGTGGTAATTGACACATATTCCAGTTTGGAGTTTTATTCTCTATTTATCATAGATGTACCAATTTGTGATTTTTTGTAGTATTAATGAAATTTAATAAAAACTAATGGATGGTAAAGTTGTCATAAATGTACCATTTTTGAGTTTTTTGTTGTAAAAAAATTATTGTGGGTAATTTATCACAAGTGTACCAGTTTAGGATTTCTGTTAAATTTTATTGTTAAATTGCTAAGTTAAGTGATATGTGGTAGTTAAAAGTGTTCAGGTTTGGAGTTTTACCCTCCGTTATCATAGATATACCAGTTTGTGATTTTTCGTGGTATTAAGCCAATTTAATATAAATTAATAGATGATAAATTTGTTCTAAATGCACCGGTTTGGGGTTTGTGGTTGTCAAAAAATTATTTTAGTATAAATTTATTATAAGTGTACTAGTTCGGAGTTTCTAGTAATCAAAAAATTAATTTAGGATAAACTTATCATAAATGTATCAGTTTAGGGTTTTTGAAAAATACGGTACATTGTAAAAGCTATCAAGCATCAATAATTCTTTAGCCAATGGTTGGCTACAGATTCTCGTTATTTTGGCGTATTGTTTCCGTGAATTTTGCCAAAAAGAATCAAACCGTAGCTCCTCTACTCTCAAATTATTTAGGGTAGTTACATTTTGGCCCGTGTGGTATTGTAGGAACTCGATTCTGATCTTACTTTATTTGGTTACAAGTTGGAATCTATCCTACTCTACGGCCACAATTTAAGTTCTACCATCGAATTTCCGTTCGGAGTCGGCACCGCCTTTGTTGACATGTGGGCCGTTCATGTACAAATTACAGTTGTAGTTTTCATACTTATACGAAAGATCAATTTTAGTCCATGTAAGTTATTTTATTGACAAAACAAATCCCCATTTTTATTTTCTACTGAGTACTTAATTGTTTTCATCGTATTCATCCAAACCTAATGAAAACGTCAAATCGAGACCAAGTGTCAATTAGTGATTCTTACGTTTGCAAATATACTTGATTAGATCGACCGCCCATTAAGATCGTTTTTACTATATACAACATCTTTATTTCCGTTCAAATTCGTATGGACATATTGAGGACTAGTTTCATAGAGACGCAGACTGACTTTCAAATCTTCTAACCACTATTTTGACTGTCTATTAAGTGGTCAAAATCATTAAAGTGTCTCTAATAATATTAAGTGGTACCAGTATAAACTATAAAGATTTGGGCACATACATATCATAAACTAAATTTGAGCATTATAGAAAGTATGCAGATTTAAATTGTAATTTTTTTTTTTTTTTTGGAGACTTACACCCGTAGGAGCTACGAGACAGTAACTAGTGCTATCTCAGCAATTTTTGATGAATTTTAATAGGAAACTCTGATGGAACGACTTTGATTGTCGTCGAAGTATAATCCAAGAATTAGACTCGTAACCAAACGAAGGATAAGGAAGAAAATTGAATTCCCCCAACACTATAGGGTAGAGGTGTTAAAATGGGTCATAAACCCATTTATGACCCATTTAAATCTTAAATGGGTCACTTATTTATAACAAAAGATAGTTAAATGGGTTTCACAATTAAATGTTTAAGATAGGTGGGTCTTAAGTGGGTTTTTAAATGGGTTGGGTTGAAAACTCGTATTTAACAAAAACATTATAATTCCTCCCTTCTCTCTTTAACTTTATAAAAATCGAAATTATAATTTTTTTTTTTTTTTTTCTCTTTTCTTTTTCTTCCTTTTTTTTTTTCTTTCTCCTTCCTCCTTCCGGTCGCCGGCACGGTGACGGCGGGGCGACCGGCCAGCGAGCCTCGAGCTCGCGAGCGTCGGCGAGCTCGAGCTTGCGATCCGGCGAGCCTCGAGCCCGCCGGCGTCGGCGAGGCTCAAGCTCACCGGCGTCGAGCAAGGCTCGAGCCTCGCCGGTTCCGGCGAGGGCGAGCTCGAGCTCGCCCGACACCGGCGAGCCTCGAGCTCGCCGGATCTGCGAGGCGGGGGCCTTGCCGGCGTCGCGAGATCGAGGCTCGCCGGCGTCGGGTGAGGCTCGCCTATGGCCGGTCGCCGGCGTCGTCATGGCCGGTGGCCGGCCAAAGAAGAAGAAGAAGGAGAAGAAAAAAGAGAAAAAGAAAAAGAAAAATATATTTTAAAAATAATTAAAATTTTAATTTAAAAAAAATAATTAAATTTCGATTTTTAAAATAATTATTTTAAAATTTATAAAAATTGTCCATTAAATATATATTGTATAAAACTATTTTAGCAATACAATTTTTAAAAAAATAATATATGTAAAAGCTTGGAAGTATTTTAATAATATAATCTTTAAAAAAAAAACATAGGAATAAGTTTTTCTAAATTTGTTAAATATGAAAATATTTTATTAATATGAGTTGGGTCGGGTCGGGTATGAGTTGGGTATGGGTCGGGTCGGGTTTGGGTCGAAAAATTTACATTAAACATAAATGGGTCATAAATGGGTTAATAGATTAATTTGGGTCGGACCATTAATGACCCGACCAAAACCCGACTCGACCCACCCATTTAACGGCTCTACTATAGGGACAGAAAATGTAACTACCCTGTATTTTTTTTTTTTAAAAATTGAGTACAGGTTGGTCAAACTGGATCTCTTATGAATAAATGGAATGAATGAAACACTGCATAGGGACAAAAAAATGTATTTCCCCATTTTCTAAAATTGAGTTCAGGTGGGTCAAGTTGGATCTCTTACAAATAAACGGACTGAATGAAACATAAGTCGGTTTTTACGTACTAGGTTAAGAATCTAGGATGATTTTTCTTTCCCAACTCAATTGGGTACATTGATTATAACTAAAACGTGTAATTTCACACTTAATTAGAGCACAAAGTTCATGTCATTAATCTCTTAAGCCCTCACGTTTTCCTTTATTAAGATAGCGACAGTTCATTGAAAAGGAATCAAATGATTTGGATAGCATATCTCCTTTTCTTACATTCTTTCATTAATAATTAATAAAATTGTCATTTTAAGCCGTTAGTCCAATGGAAATCGTTAAGAGAGGTTACATAATTTACATGTTCACTTTTTTTTTTACACGTGGTTCTCCACATTTTGACAATTAAATCGATTTTTCTTTTATATTTAATAATCGGGTTAAATAAGGTGAATTTATCAGTATTTGACAAAGCTTTTGCCAAGCAAGTTCAGGACATCATAACTACATTCAACTTCAAGGTACACAGAATGCCGCCTTAGTTCTTCCAAATCAAAGCAGGTGCATTGCTATTGCTACTTGCTTTTCGAGGATCGATCTCAATTTCGAGTGTCAACTGTTAAATTATGTCTTGAATTTGAATCCGTGCACTCAAATTAGATGACACGACACATCTCTTTTGCCTTGACAGCAAATGAGCTTCTTAGATTGGCCAAGCGAAGCGCTTTATCGTTGCTGCACGATTAGAGGAGCTCAACATAAATGCGCAAATTGGAAGCTCTGAACACACGGGTGGTTTTGTACTGTGAGTTTTGGGTATAATTTAAGGCTGGCAAACACTCGAGTCTGAGCAATTATAACTTAGTAATTCTCCGATTTCTTAATAGATTATTTGTTGTCCACTCTTTTCATATAGTAGGAACCCACACTCTTGTGTTCTTTGTTTTACCTCTCCGGTGATTACACATTAATTTAATTACAAGATTCGACAGTTTCTGCATTATTTTACAACATTGACATTGCTCAATCAATACCGAGGCCCGAAATCATATAGCCATGGAGTGGAGACGAGTTCTTAGCATAACAAAAGCTGTTCGGAACGTGACTCATTGTAAGATTTGTTCCAGTATTCAAATCATAGGGTAATGTCATCCTTTATCCTCCATCAAGATCCAGATTTGGCTTCACTGTTGTACTTATCCGTCTGCAAATAGGAGAGTTTTCTGGTGACGGAGTCGTCCTTCGTCTGGTGAAGGTACCAACAGATAAATTATGTACACTCCCATATGGACAAATGCTGTCACAGGCCGGATCTCGTAATGTATTTCACTCCAATCAGGCAAACTTCTATATCAAGATGATCTGTAAGTAAATAAGATACATTTTCTTTCTCATTCTTTAAATGCATTTGAGCTATCACGAGGCATGACAGAATTAAAAGTTTAGAGAGGTGAAAAAGAAGGAACAACAATTGCAGTCAAGTAAGGAACAGTACATTTTCATGACTATTCACTGCTAGAACTTCAGGAAATTTATAGAGTTAATGACCTTCCTGTCTGGGAGATCTGTTTCACTTACAATTCTAAGAACTGTTATACTAAAAAGTTCCACATGTATATACAAGAAGGTGGATTACTTGTAGATTATAACGCACAATTTTCAATCAAAAAACATCATATAGGACAATGAAGACGGATTCATCTCTTCCCACTCCCTTTCTATTTTGCTTACCTCTGGACTTGCAATTGCCCTTGGTCTTGTTCGTGTTCCTGTTTTTCACACCAGGAAACCAAGCACTGCCCCAACCCCGAGAGGGCCATTAACCAGCGCCTAACAACAGGCTGCTCATCCCTCTTCACATCATTGGTTTTTTGAGCTTTCACTGGGGCAGAATTGTGTCCTTCGCATTCATGCTCCAAAGACAACGTGTTTGCACTGACCAAATGCAGAACTGGTGCTGGAACACCGTTGGAAGATGAAGAGGAATCCTCGGAAACTTCAGTCAGATCTTGCAACTTGCAAGAGCTCACAGTGCTTCCATCTTTGGGGAATAAAACTTTCATAATCTCTTCCTTGCATTTGTTTGATTTCACGTCTAAAATGATGGCATGGGGACACAACAAATTGGAACAATCTGCAGCGAAATTGGTAATTACGAGGGGATCGTCAACTTTTTTGAATGCTTCGGCGAGAACACCAACTGAAGTTTTCTGTAAGTTCCTCTTCTGGCAATGTGAGAGAATACGAAGAAACTCTGGAGGTAATTGCTCAGAAATCCAACTCTTACCCAGCAAATCATTGAGAAAGTATGGACTGATGCCAAAATTTAAGTGAAGCAAACAAACCAACAGAACCAACTTCAAGACCAACAGCGGGTAGTACTCCATCACATTTAGTTTTGATCTTTTGATCCATTCTCTGGTTTCTTCCTCATTGGAAAGCAGCTGCCTAATAGTGCTAGTAACGAACCCAATGATGGGCTCCAAGCAATTTCTCAGGTTGAAACTGAGGCTGCGCTTTGCTAAACCTTCATGGCAGATTAGCCATTCAACTAGAGAAGACTTAGTTGCATAAAACTGTGAAGAAAAGAATCTGTTTTCTTATATCTCATAGAGTGATTACAATGAGTATAAATACATGAACAGAGAATCTAAATTAGGTAAGAAACCTATTTAGATAAAGATCCTAAGTTGCCTCTAATATCTATCAATACCTAATTTACAGCAATCAGAATAAAAACAAATCACATAATATCACGTAATATAATCACGTAATATAATCAGGGAGAACTTCTAGAAGATTTCCTAATACATTCCAACACTCCCCCTCAAGCTGGCTTGAAGATGTCTTCCATAGACAGCTTGTTCACTAGATGAATGAATTGCCTTCTATGTAATCCCTTGGTCAGAATGTCAGCAGTCTGATCATCACTTGAAATATACGGCATACAAATTAGTCCGCTATCAAGTTTTTCTTTGATGAAGTGTTTATCAACTTCCACATGCTTTGTCCGTTCATGTAACACGGGATTATGAGCAATTGCAATTGCTGCCTTATTGTCGCAATATACTTTCATTGGTATGGAACTTGGAATTTGTAGTTCATCTAAGATACCTTTAATCCACATAACTTCGCATACACCATGTGCTACTGATCGAAATTCAGCTTCAGCACTACTTCTTGCCACCACACTCTGCTTTTTACTCTTCCAAGTGACTAAATTACCACCAACAAACGTGCAAGAGCCTGAAGTAGATCTCCTATCCATATTGCTTCCAGCCCAATCTGCATCAAAGAACACCTCAATTTCCAGATGTCCATGTTTTTCAAATATTAGACCCTTACCAGGACTTCCCTTCAAGTAGCGTAAAATTCTATATACCGCTTCAAAATGCCTTGGCCCCGGTGAGTGCATGAACCGACTCACCATACTTACAGCAAACGATATATCAGGTCGAGTATGAGATAAGTAAATAAGTCGACCAACAAGCCTTTGATACCTTTCTCGGTCTATTACTTCTTCAGCCTTGGCAAGTTCAAGCTTCATATTTGGTTCCACGGGGTCTCGCGCTTTACATCCTAATAGACCTGTCTCTTTTAAGCAGATCAAGAACATATTTGCGTTGGTTTATAAAAATGCCCTTCTTGGATCTCGCAAATTCAATTCCAAGAAAATATTTCAAGGCGCCCAAATCCTTAACTTCAAACTCCTCAGCCAACTTCCCTTGCAAGCTTTTCAACTCAACTTTGTCATCACCAGTTAATATTATATCATCAACATAGACAATTAGAATTGCACGCTTACCTTCCTTTGAGTGTTTATAGAATAGAGTGTGATCTCCTTGACTTTGGTGATAGCCAAATCTTTTAACCACCTTCCCGAATCGTTCAAACCACGCTCTTGGAGATTGTTTAAGTCCATACAACGACTTTTTTAATCTGCAAACTTTGCCTTCGTTTCTGCAAAACCTGGTGGTAAACTCATAAACACTTCTTCCTCCAAGTCACCATTCAAGAATGCATTCTTCACGTCTAACGATGTAAGGGCCAATCAAATGCAGCAGCCAAAGATAGTAAAATTCGAACAGAATTTATCTTGGCAACTCGGGGCAAAAGTCTCTTGATAGTCTACTCCATAAGTCCGAGTGAACCCCTTTGCCACTAACCTTGCTTTATACCGCTCAACACTCCCATCGGGTTTACATTTTACAAGTAAATACCCATTTACAGCCAACAATCTTTTTTCTTCTGGTGCATCAACCAACTCCCATGTGCCATTCTTCTTAAGTGCAAGCATTTCATCCTCAACAGCCATCTTCCACTTTGGATCCTTCAAAGCTTCATGAATATTTCTAGGAATAGATATGTGAGACAGATTTGACACAAATGCTCTATGATGATGAGATAACTTTTGGAATGACACATGTTTTGATATAGGATGCTTAGTACATGATCTAACTCCTTTTCTAAGAGCTATAGGCATATCAAGATTAGAAGCATTAGTATCGAGGGAAAAAGAGTACTACTAGGATCACCGATGACGAAGGCAAGAGATCATCTCTCGGGGTTGTAGACGGATGAGGCTCCAGGACAAAGTTCTGATCTGCAATATTTTGAAGAGTTTTCCTTCTAGTATAAACCTGAAGCTCGGGCTTGTTGATCACATTGTGATCTTGAACTTTTTCTCCCCCTATCCTTGACACATCAAGATTTGGCAGAGGTGTTTTCGAAGATTCAAACAAAGGATTAGGAAGGACAGGAGAGTTAATCTCTTCACTAACTTCGCCATTCTCCCCCTGAAGAGATTTGTTAGAAAAAAACGGTTGTGACTCGATAAATGTTACATCCATAGTGATATGAGTTTTACCAGTATGTGGATTGTAACACTTATAACCTCTTTGATTAGGTGCATACCCTATAAACACACACTTTTCAGCCCGAGGATCTAATTTAGATCGACACTGAATTGGGAGATGGACAAATGTAGTGCAACCAAACACCCTTAGAGGAATATCAGAAAAAATACGAGCTGTGGGGTACACTTTTTTGAAACAATTTAAGGGAGTAGTGTAATTTAATACCCGAGTAGGCAACCTATTAATTAGATAAGATGCTGTTAGCACAGCTTCCCCCCATAAGTATTTAGGTACATGCATTGAAAAACAGAGGGCACGCGATACTTCAAGGAGATGGCGATTTTTGCGTTCAGCAATGCCATTCTGTTGGGGTGTAGTTCGGCAAGTTGACTGGTGAATGATGCCTTTTTCTGTCAAAAAACTCCCCAAAAATTGGTTATAATATTCAGTACCATTATCGGTCGAAGAATACTAATAGTGGTACGGAATTGAGTCATAACCATTTGATAAAAATTTTGAACAATGACTCAACTTCAGATTTGGTGCTCATCAAGTATGTCCAACATAAACGGGTATGATCATCTATAAAGGTAACAAACCATCGTTTTCCGGTTTTTGTTGGCATGGGTGAAGGACCCCAAACATCACTATGGATTAAGTAAAAAGGAGATGATGCACGATACTATTTTTGATTATAATGAGTACGATGACTTTTAGAAAAAAGACAATTGTCACAATGTAGTGAAGAAACATCCACATCTTTGAACAAATGAGAAAACAAATGTTTCAAATATCCAAAGCTAGGATGGCCTAATCTATGATGCCAAACCATTATTTGTTCTTGAACAGGGGAAGAACTGAAAGTTCCATACGCCCGAGCTTTTTTATTAGAGACAAACTCTTCAAAATAGTAGAGACCATCCCTCATCCTAGCATTGCCAATCGTCTTCCCGAGATCGATCCTGAAACTCACAATGGGAAGCAAAAAAGACAACACGGCAATTAGACTCTTTAGAAAGTTTACTAACGACAGAGGCTGCAAGCTAACTTAGGAACATGCAGTACATTATGAAGTTTAATAGACTCGAGAAAGTGGAACTAATCCTTTGCCCGCAATAGATGAAAAACTCCCATCGGCAATCCGAATTTTTTGGTTGCCGGGACAAGGAATATAGGATTTGAACAAATATGGAAGATTAGTCATATGATCGGATGCCCCTGAATCAATGATCCAAGGTACAGATTGTGAACAACAAGAAAGGGCATTTAGATTTCTACCTTGGTGGGCAATCGAAGCAGTAGGATTACCCGATAAGGACCCGGCTGAAGTAGTTGGAGAAGATGGTTTAGTTGTTCTTTGCTGAAAGAGAATGCGGTGGCCTCATTAGGCTGTAGGAGGCATACGGCGAGAAGACTTATTATCACGGCTAAATGAAGTTGGTCTCCTTGCTTCACTAGTTGTAGAAGCTGGACGGCCATGAATCCTCCAACAAGTCTCCCGTGTATGACGGGGTTTGTTGCAAAAATCACACCAAATACGAGGTTTCCCATCCGATCTTCGCAAGTTAATGGGGATCTTGCTTATATTTGCCTCGGAAACTATTGTTGTAGGAACATGGCCCTTCTTGTCTTCAAATATAGTTAATGCTGAACCTTCCAATGATCCATCCTTTCCGCTGGTAGCTGACTTGCCCAGCATTATTCCCCGTCTACTTTCTTCTCTCCGAACCTCTGAGAAGACCTCTCCAATAGGTGGAAGAGGCTGCTTCCCAAGTATTCTGCCCCGTACTTCATCAAACTCATCTCTAAGCCCTGCTAGGAAAGCATAAATACGTTCTGCTTCTACAATTTTCCTGTATCGATTACCATCTTCAATACACGTCCACTCATGATCATTGAATACATCCAATTCCTGCCACAAACGTTTTAAGGAGTGAAAGTATTTTGTGATAGTTTCCTCTCCTTGTCGCATCTTCCCCAGCTTCAAGGTTAACTCGTAGATTTGAGATTGATTACCCAAATCTGAATACATCTCACACACCGCATCCCAGAGTTCCTTTGCGGTATAATAGCCCAGATAATTTGCACCAATATCTTCTTCCATGGAGTTGGTCAGCCACGTCATAATCGCTGAATTCTCTGCATCCCAGACAGCCCAAGTGGGGTCATCTGTCGCTGGTTCTACATTATCTCCAGTCAGATAGCCACTTTTTCCTCTACCCCGAATGTACATTCGAACGGATTGAGACCACCGGAAAAAATTATCACCATTCAGCTTTATGGAAGTGATCTGAATGGGATGAGCTTCGGTGGATTTTGTAAGAAGTGATGGAGGGTTAGACTGGGTGGTTGATGATTCGTCCGACATAGTGATCGAACGAAAAAAAAAAAAATTACTCGAGGTGAATAGATGAAGGACCTTTGGGCTCTGATACCATGAAGAAAAGAATCTGTTTTCTTATATCTCATAGAGTGATTACAATGAGTATAAATACATGAACAGAGAATCTAAATTAGGTAAGAAACCTATTTAGATAAAGATCCTAAGTTGCCTCTAATATCTATCAATACCTAATTTACAGCAATCAGAATAAAAAACAAATCACATAATATCACGTAATATAATCACGTAATATAATCAGGGAGAACTTCTAGAAGATTTCCTAATACATTCCAACAAACTGCCCTTTGGAGCAAGAAAGCAAAATCAAAAGTCGTTCCAACAGATACAAAAAGCAAATTGGTGTTATGGAGTTTCTTTCAGTCCAATTAGCATTGCAAGTATCTGCCAAAGCTCGATAAAGGTTCCATGCCAAAGAGATTTCCACGGGTCCATCGCTAGCCTGAGGAAGTTCTGATGGTACATCCCGACAAATACATTCCATGAATGCCTCCCATGATGTATTTCCTTTAAATGATTCTGCAATTTTCCTGTACAAATCATCATCGAGCATTCCAGACCCTAGAACCAAAGTCGCAAGCTCACCCATCTTCCCATGTGAAAAATCCTTCTTCGAAATTATCAGGTTTATTGTTCTTCTAAGTAAAAGGCAAGAAGCCTGACTTCCTCTTAGAGATATCATATTCTCTGCTGGTGATATTCGCCAGTCAAGAGGAAATATGTGACCAAAGTACCTCCTACAGGATGTGTCCATGAAACCCTCCAGTGCCCTGCTATCCCGGAAGGAGGGATTGGGACAATCGAGTTCTTGAAGGAACTTTGCAACCTCATGTAAGAGAACAAGACATCTGCTTTGCCAGAAGTTCGACACAGAACTCTTTGCCAAAAACAGATAAAGTGCATCCAATTTGTCCAGGAGCTCCATACCAAGAGAAGTAAGCTCAGAATACCAATACTTTTGAGCAGCAGAGACCAATTGTCGAAGCTCCAAAGCAACCAATTGTCCACTTCTTCGAAGAATTCTTTTGTCTATGTTTCTGACCCAATCAGCATCTGGGTTTAGAAGGTGATAAGTTCCTTGCATGTTGGTCCGTTGCTCCAAAACACCAAAGTAATTCAAACAGAACTCCCAACAGCACCTATTTTCCATTTCCTCAACCATCTCCACACATTCTACACACTTTATAATTCTAACAATCTTCTCTCTCCAAAGATTCCAAAAGCACACCAATGAGTCAACAATGGAAATCTGATTCCCCAGGATCCGTGGCTCAGAATACTCCATTGGGTCGACAAGCCAATCATATTCCCAAAAAAAATTAGAGATATTTTGACGAAGATGGAAGTCCAGAATATTTCGAGCGCATAGTATTTCACCTCTGACACTTCCATTTCTCCTGGAAGCACTAAAACATTCTTTCAATTCAGCCAGGCTGCTCTGTTTGTTTAGCAGAATGCTTGATTCTACAGAAACATATTTGTAGAAGGCAATAGGCTCGGACTTTGCAAGATGTTTGGCTTTTGCTACCAGCTCCTCCTTTTGTGCAAACTGCTTCAAGGGCCACCCTTTGCTTCCAGGAGCCCAAAGGGAATAGAATAACACGTACCACAGGATATTCATTGACGCTTCTTTGTTTTGTCCACTCTTTCCAAGCAGATCAGCCTCGCGAAGGATGTCACCTTTCATCCTCACAATCTTTGCTGCCACCGAAAAGTTACCAAAGTCTTCCTCCAAACTGATAAGCTCATCAAGGCATCCTAGCCTCTTGAGTAAGTTTCGCATCGAATCAATGCAACGAAAAGCCTTCACATACTTCATCATGGCCCTGTAGTCTCCGAGGTCATAGTGATGAAGGGCACAACTCTCTAAAAAGTCTTGTTCCAATTTCTCTATTTCTTTACTTTTCTTTACTACTCCCCTGTCCTCATTTCCCAGCCTTCTCCAATTCCCAATATATTGCAGACCCATTTCAAAGAGTTCTCCTTTGGCACAATTGGACAAGCACTTGGAGAAAAAATTTCCCCTTGCGTATGCCTCCGCCGCACGACTGTAGTGCCCAGCCAGAGAAAAACACTCTCCAGCTTTCTGCAGAGCAGATTCTCCACATTTTTCCATAAATATACTACCTGTTGAAGCACAAAAAAATTTAATGTTAGTCCCATTTCTAGTGTCCTGATCTTCGCGTAAGATTTAATAACTTCACGAAGTTTAGAAGATAAAAATTAGCAGAGGGACATTTGGAAGCTGCCAGAGATGCTCTTGCACAGCTCAACCATATTGTCCGATGTCAAGATACAAAACAAGATCAACGTCCAGAGGTGGCTACAATACCAAGAAGTTGCTGATAAACCATAGTATATATGGAGTATTCAACTGATAGCCACGGCTTTTCTAACCTTATGGGTGTGGTCAGTCAGTGTTAAGAACTTTGCAGCTCAAATTTTTCCAACCTCATAAGAGTGCAGAGGCGTGTTGTCATATATAAAATAATCAACTTCTCAAAGCGAAGGCATAATCATGAAGTCAACGTTATTTGCAGCTGCTCAAATCACCAAAACCATTTGGGAAAAACAAGTAAGACTGAATTTCTTTTGTTGGAAATTTTGAGAGAGAACATTTGATCATATGAATAAACAAGAGGGTACCGTACATGTAAAAACTATTAATAAGAGCATAATTGAGATCGATGTCAAACTACCTCGTTCTTAGGCAGCTTTGACATCACTACGACGAGAAGAAATATAACAAAGCAGCATAAAGCATATAAATTGTCCATCTTATCATTTCGAAAGAAATTGAAACAGAGTAAACATCATACCTGCTTTCTCGTATTCCTTCAACATGTAGAAACACTCCGCTGCAGAGTCAGCCACTCCAATTGCTTCAAAAATCTCTGCAGCCTGCCTTCGAAGGTCAGAAGCCTCTTTTGGACTTAAAACATGCTTGAGATCTGCATCTGCTTTGAAACCAGAGGCTTTAGCCAATTTCTCCCCGTATTCGTACCTTGCTCGAACAAAGCACATCGTTGCCATTCGGTAGTTACCCTCATGTAAGAGCTTGCAAAGTTTTAAAAAAAAAGAGAGATCAACAGCTTCTTCAGAGAAGGTGAAAAAAAGAAAAATAGAAAAACACGGTCCTCCTTTATTGGAAAAATCAGTAGTGTAGCCTTGAACCAAGAAAAGGCACTGCCATTGACCTGATAACCTCAAAAAATGATAAAGATTCAAGGAAAATTGATATCATGTGGTTTAACCATTGTGTCTAAATGAAGCAACTGGCCAAATTATTAAAAAACCAATAAAGTTGGCAAATCGATCACCAAACTTTGTACCATAGAACGTCCACATTCTACACACTTTTTTCAGGATCAGTCATACTTCTACAGTCATTATTGTCATTCCAAAATCCCTAGCATTCACAGATCATGTTGACTCCAAATGAGGCCAATATAACAATTCCTTGAAGAGGAAACAAACAATAAAGAAAAGAACAGAAAAACAGCAAACCTTAAAACCTTGTGACTTCCACTCCTCCGGCGTGCTCCTGACCTGCATCGCTTCTGCACGTGCATGATCCACCAACCTAACTTGAATGAGGCACTTCTTCTTCCAGTAGTCGAACATTGGTTTGGAGAAGTCCAGGGCATTCTCACATATCCACAATCTCTGTCTTGTCCGAGTAATTGCGACATACAATTGCTTCAATTCAGAGCGTAATATATCGTGCTTCACGTCATCGAAACTTGGGGAAGACCATTGAGAGCTGTTATCGAGCAAAGCTTGCTCCTTCATGTATCCATAAATGACCCTCCATTGATTTTTCAGAGGTGATGTGCCAAAGAAGTTGTGCAATAAGACGTCCTACACGATGTCATAGCAAAAAAGTTTCAAGTAAAAACATCTGATTTAAGACCGAAATGACAGATTTCAAGTTTCATGAATACATGGACAGATCTAAAAAATTTAGGAAAAGAATATTTGGACTCATTCTGACACACCAGCCAATCAAGATCAATCGTGAAGTTGCAAGATCTTTGATATTGTCCATTAAGCTAGAGAATGATGTCAACATAAGGCCGAACAAATTCTACATTATGTGTATTTAGATGCCACTGTCTACATACAAAAAAGGGTACCCAGAATGAAAATGCAAATCAAAGCTTTCTACAGAATAACAGCTGGCAGCAAATTGGTCAAGACCCATTAGAAAAAATGTTCATGAAATCTCTATTGCTGCTACCACTAAAATCCCATGGCAAACAATCCAAACCAGACACACGCCTACCTGAAATTCCAACCCCTTGCATTCCACTATCGTCAGAACTAGGGCTTGCCCTCTCACAAGGTTTGAAACTTCATCTCTAGAGTGATCATCTCGAACCAAAATAACCTGCTCTGCTCCAAAGCCAACGAAATTGCCACTAACATCATGGTTGCCAAAAATTGATAGTATGGCACTTTCTTCATTCCCCGAGTCAAGTAAAATTGGGGCTTCGCCACTTATGAAGCTAGTTTCGGGGTCCAAAGCATCAACGCAAAAAGGGAAAAAATGGTAAAGAAGATCAACAACGCTCTGCGCCAATTTGAGTATACCAGCATGAGTGCGGAAGTTCTGGCTCAAATGGAAAGTTTTGGAAAGACAACCCTTTTCTATTCTGATATCAGGTCCATCCATTGAATCTATCAAGAACTCTTTGTAGAAAAGGGACCTTACATCTTCAAAACTGAAGTCTACTCCCCTTGCAATAGTTTGCGCGGTGTCGCCAGAAAACACAAAGCCCTCATCAACATTTCTACATATATACTTGAACAGTGAAATTTGCCTCATGGTGAGATCCTGCACTTCATCAACATATACAAAATCCACCAAATTACCAGTAAACTGCCCACGAAAAAGACGGCAATGAAGATCATTGACAAGATCAGCCAAATCAAATTCACCATTTTTCATTTTCATCTTTTCATAATCCTCAAAAGCATCATAAATTTCTTCTCTTCTCTGAATACTCAGAGTGGAGACACGACCCTCTGAAAGAGAAACATAAGCTGGTCTGTCAAGTTTGCCTTCACAACCATCTGCTGGTGGAAGACCACCCTTTATGTGGGACATTATTTCAGTGAAGACTCTGGAAGGATCAAGCCTCCTTCTTGTCTTGTCATTGAAGTGAGGCCAATAAACTGCACAAAACTTTTCGTAAGTAACCTCCTTTGCTCTTACAAGACTTTGTAAGGCAACTGGTCTGGAATTGTAGGTTTGGCCATGACAAAACTCCCTTAGATCAGGAAACCTTTCGAAGAATGAAGGCCCAACTGTTCCATCTAGCATCATCAGAAGCTTATGAAAAGTTATAATAAGGGGATAAGAGTTGGGAGATATATCTACAAATGAATCCGGGATATCCTTGAATAATGCTGCATCATCAACAATCTCACCAACTGAAGAGCTTCCTCCTCTATGTTTTGCACCAATGCTGGAGCTGCAAGATAATTGAGCTAGCAGTTAGAAATGAAAATTAATACTTAACAAACTGATGGGAATACCTACACTACACATGCAATCTCATAATTTCTACTTGACACTAACAGCGAAAAGGGAATTAGAACATGCTGATGCACCAAGATTGTAATGATATACTACGAGACATGGATAGCATTTACATCAGCTGGCAATGAAAATCTTCCCCCACAGCAGGATTTGTAGAACAGATGGTCCTTTCTCGATTCTGCTCATAAATGCATATTTTCATTTAAAATAAATTTTCTTTCTAAACGTACAATGCTACAATCACAAAGCTTAATATGGAAGTTTCCAATAAGTGGAAATGCAAACTAAAGAAGTCGCACAAAGACCAAAATAGGGACTATTGCCGCACAAATTAATCTTTAGTTCGAAATCAGCAAGCAGATGATGTCGATCTCTAACATGCAATGATTAAATCTATTTTCTAGCAGCCAAAGCCAAGCGGTAGCACCCGAGAATGGAAAGCACTGATTTGACCCATGCACTCTTGCTACATTTATATTGTCCTATCTAAGTCTATATATGGAGTATCTTGATTGAGCTTCTCTGCTAGGAGAAAAATAGTAGCATGCCAAAGGGGTTATCTCCTTGTTCGGACTAATTCATTAGAAGATTTGACAATCCATTAACCTTGCATATGTTTGTTCATAGGAAAAATTGCAGAATATTTATTCTGTTTTTCAAACATCTCCCAATGACATTTTATGTACCTTCTAAGTTGAGACAAATGCTGTTTGACCGCAAAACATAATTTTGCACTGACGGTCACAAAAAGCTGGCGCAATACACAATCCTCTGCTCCTTCACCGATTTCCCCAACATTGATTTCCAGGGAGGCATCTTTGCTGTGGCTAATACCACTTTGGATTTCCTGAAATCCCTTGGTTGCTTCATCATGCAGTTTCTCATTTCTAAACAACTTCATTGTCAGGACTGTAGTTTTACCGGTTCCGGATCGCCCAAGTATAAAAGTGCTTCTGGGGAAAAGAATTATCTCTCGTTCTTGCTCTGTTACTTCAAACGGAACACTTGCTTCATTACCATCACTGTCATCAAGCAAATTTCTGACAATATCTGATGATAAGGGGTAGAATTTCATCAGAAGCAAACTCTCGCTCACTTTCACATTCTCCACATACAACCTACGATCTGAAGCATCAGCATCAGAACTACTCCCAAATTGACCTTCACTAGGACTTCGATAGCGGACAAAATCGAAAGTACATGCCCAGGTCTTCGGAACTTGCAGATCCCTATAACCGGAAGAGGCATGTGAAATGAAAGAAAATAGAGGGATAAGATCAATTCAAGATATTTTAGTCATCTATCCGGAAAAGAATGCTTTCTAATTTAGTAAGAGATGTGCTACCTATCTTAAGATAAGAAGAAAAGATCAGACTTACCCCTCAATGCATTTCTCATTGCAACGACTAATAAAATCATCACTATATGTCTCGAATATGCTGTCCAAACGTTTGACCAATTTTACCACATCCTCTAAAGGCAATACATCCCATATCTTCAGGATTTGGATGTATCTCAGTTCCGTTACAATATCAGTCGTGCATATGACATAGAAACCGTCAGCTTTAAATTGTCTTACGATATGAGATGAGTGTTCACAAATTATATCCACATTTCTCTTCTTTGGTCTCCAGCCACTGGAGAGTTTTGACAGAAGGTTGATGATGGACATCTTTGTCCTGAGTGATGCCAGCTTTCTGAAAGACTTCAGGAAGTTGTCACTGAAAAGAACCTGATAAGACCAAAGAATAACAATAAGATATGTTGTCACAAGTTCTATAAAACTCAATGCTTATTTTGAAAAAAATAAATGTAGCCATAGAATACTGTTGAGCAAAGTTTTTTACCTTCCACCTTGCATTTCTGAAAAGTACACTGCCTCTGTCAAGCAGATCATCAAGCTGATTATTCTCTTTCTTCACATCTAAGATGGCTTTAGCCAAATCCTTGTCATCATCAACATTGAAGAAACATCCACGACTCTTTGCATTGTCAACCACAGCTTTCCACACAGAATTGCTTTTCGTCAGTGTTTGCCCATTTCCCAGAATCCAGAGACAATACCTATAGATAGGAAATTAACTCAGGGATTTACTTGCTATATCACCCTAAAAATGTAATTTGACACACTTAAGAGGATAGAGTACCTGGCACTGGTAAGAGCAACATTGGTTCTCTTAGTACTGGACAAGAACCCAATATTCCCACGCGAGTTTGATCTTACGGTGGATATTATAACAATGTCTGCTTCACCCCCTTGGAATCCATCCACTGACTTCACCTTGACCGTAAAGCCCTTGATATTTTCATACTTTTTTCCAAGGTTAGCTAGAACTGCAGCAACCTGAGCTGTGTGAGGAGATATGACACCTACTGTCAGATCTTCTTCTGACCCATTCCAAGCTGCAAAGAAAATAAAACCGTCACTACAGTGATATTATTTTTGGCGGCGGGCAAAACTTCGAAAGAAATATCTTAGGGAAAGAACTATTAATGGCCATCATAATCTACACCTATATGATTAAGTAACACATGTAAAATCCATGTGCTCAAAGCAATACGTATAAAATTCTCCTGACATACCTCTATACAGATTCCTAACTATCCGCGAGATAACTTCCACCTCAACAGGGTTTCTAAGGCTACAGCCATCATCACCAATTTGTTCTTGTCCATCAGGAATATTTATGAACGAGTAAGGGCCAAACATCGGCCATGGCAAATGACTTTTTCTGTAACTTTTGCTCTTCACATTTGGCCCATCCAAAATTTGGTTTTGATAAAATTTTGAAGTCGGAAACAGACTTATTGATGGATGCATCCGATATTGTATATTGAGAAGTTGCCTTGAATAACCCAGTGAACTCAATCGTTCAAACAGACTCCTTCCAAAACCAGCCCTATTAGAAAGCTGTCAAAATAAAACATGATATAAAATTCAACAGACGTTAGGTATAGAACATTTAGCCCATCTAAGTTCAAATGAAGAGAAGGATATTACACATCTTTCAAAACCAAATACATTGTTACCTTTCAGATATTTTAACATTACCTTGCTTTCAACCATAGCAGGCAACTGACACTCATCTCCAACTAAAATCAGATGCTTGACACCAGGGAGTTGCAGAGGAATTACTGACTCGCATTCTTTCAATTGGGCTGCCTCATCAATTACCAGTAAATTGAGAGGCTCCATTTCCACGGAGTACAGCTTATATGAACTATAAGCAGTGCAAAAAATCAGGGAAGCATGTTGATAACAGAAGTCGGCTATCATGTCCTTACTTGTAAAGTTTGGAAGTTTTAGATCCTTCAGAGAATCACGAACAGTTAGCAACAAGGAAAGGCATTCCTGTATCTTCATATATAAATTATATAGTGGACACATGGACGTCTCAAATGAAAACAGGCTAACTTCATCACGTGAAAGAGTTATCTCCATCATCTCCGAATCCAAATTCTCTCCACAGAGTAAAGTTTCAAAAGAATCTAGTAAGTTAAGGAGGGATGTAATATTCTGGAAATTAGTTCTGGATATATGAGTACACAAAATATTGAGGCATCTCCGCAGGGGCTGGACAGTTGCCTTGAATCGGTCCCTGAAAAACTCAAGAAATGATTTAAGCTCACCGCTTCCGCATCCACTCCCATCATCATCACTTCCTGATTTGCTTATTTTTGTGTGTTCGTTTTCCAAAAATATGTGGTATTGACGGACACAGTTGGCAAGTGTATCTATCATGGAATTTAGACTAGTGAATTTGGAAAAGCACTCTACACGATGTTCCAAGTATATTTCTTCAATTTTGGCATCAACTTTCAGCCGCTCCTTGTTCCCAAAAATAAGCATGTCAAAGTAACAGAGAAAACTTTTCGTTTCAGTGCTTAAACCATTATCTGATTGCTTTAGCAGCTTTAGAACACGAGATGCCACTCCCTTGATGGCAACATGTGTAGGAGCACAAACAATGGTTCTACGTTTCCTTTTCAAGAGAGTAAATAGCAGTGTAGCGACAGTTGTAGTCTTCCCAGTTCCAGGAGGACCCCATATCAGTTTGACAGATGGCTTGTTCTCACATTTGAGTTTATTGAGACAGGCCACAACTGCATTTTTTTGGGATTCATTCAGATCATGGTAGAATCTCTCGTCAAGGCTCTCACTTGCAGAACCATTACCTTTCGTAATACAAATATTAGAAACTTTGTCAGCCTGCAACCAAAACACATTTCTTGTGATAATCCAGACCATGTAAATATGGTACAAGGTTCTGAAACTTAATTGGTGTTAATATGATATAAAGAGCATTGCACAGCACAAACTCAAATCCCATGAAAAGTATAGTACAGAAAATTTTAAGGTCTAGTACTAATGAGTAAGTCGCCTCCAAGGAATTAATTTGCCCTACTGAAGACATGACTTCACTAATTTCCCATATCTTCTTTCATCTCCACATAATGATGTAGACCAACTAAAAGAAACAATCATCCTTATCTTTTAATGCAACAGAATGGCTTAAAGCATCATTTATCTTATTTCCAGTGGAACTTACAAATCGACAGGTGTAAAATGAAGTTTTGAAGCTTAGAGGAATATAATAGCAATTTTAAGTCTAAATGGACTAAAGGTGCGAAAAGGATAGTCGTACCACCAAATCTGTGCAGAGAACTTCCTTCACAATATCCAAGTTCAGAGACATATGCAACGCATCCCATATGCTTCTGTTAGTGGCTATATTTGTCAGGAAAATTGCATAGATTGGCTTCCAGGGATTATTTACTTCATGGTCCAATAATGCCTTTACTGTAAAGTTTGTGGATGACGTTGCCTTATTCTCTTCATTGTCTCCTCCAATCATCTTTATTGATGCAAGCACCCATCTTCTTCCGGACCTCTCCAAGTCAGGAACAGTTGCAGGCTTAGCATCAGTTAGAATCAAGATATCTTCAGGCAAAGTTTTGTAAGTTTCCTTGCCACGAGTGTGGGAATCATTGCTCCACCGACCGGCCTTAACAGCATATGTGTTCCCACTTCTCGTGCATTTCACAGAGTCAGTAACCTCAGTGAAAGGCTGCGAAGAAATATTTTCCAAACTCGAGCACAGACTCGCCCGTGTCTCTTCCAGCAAAGGGTAGACCTGCGATCCGAGATAATGCTGGACCGACTGAAATGTCTCCGGTATAGTCTCCACCTACGAACATAGCTCGCCAAATGTCAAATAGGACCAACCAACCTCAACATTCAAACAATACTTCCAGCAAATTCCGTAAAACATAACATGTACTCCTAAAATACCTAATGAGTTTTCCGAACAAAGTAGAAGCATAAAGGGTTATCTCACCAAGTCGAATGCAAGGTTTTTGGGGATAAGCACACTGAAAGCGCCAAAAATTGTGTATGATACTCATTTTGGTGCAAAAAATTTATTTTGAATTACTTAAATATCAAAAAGTTTGAAAAATAATCATTTCGATGTCAATACCAATCTAGCTGGCTAGAAATCTGACGCGACACTTTTTTATTAATTTTTTAAATCGACGTGGTTAATCAGAGAGTACAATTAGCATTAATTATCCAAAACGACTCCTTTATATGTTTACCCCAACTATAAACCGTAATTTTACTTGCAATTTAGGGTTTTGTCCAAATTAAGTTTCTCCTTTTCAATTTGCAAAAGATTAAAGAAGGAAAGTGGAAGATGATGAAGGTGGTTGCTTCAGTCGTGACCACGCTTCGTCGCCGTTGTCATCATTGTAGTGTGGGAGAAGCTCCGTCGCCACTGTCATCGTCGTGGGGGGAGTGAAGCTCCGTTGTCGCCGCCATCGTAGCTGAGTGGTCTCGCTTACTTCTGCCCTGGAAATGCTTGGATCTGAAACCTCAAGCTATTAAGAACAAGTGTGGATAGCGTCTCAGACAGTGGCTGCTGAAAGAAGATCAGCGGCGGCACAAGGTTGCAATCGAGTATTTCGTTGAAGCGGACAAAACACCGACGAAGAAGAAAAAGACCACTTTTCAAATTTTCATTTGTTTTTTTTTTTAACTCTACACTCCCCTTTGCCTTTTCTGTGAAAGACGCCTCCCCTGCACTATGAAGACCTCTTTGGCGTTTCCTACATAGTGGTGAACCTTCGAAAGGGGTTAGACAATTGATATCTACGGCCACATTGAGTCAAAAATTCACAATTCCAAAACACACGGAGATGGAGTGCTCGGCCAACTTTGGCCGAGAGTCCCTTGCCACGCGAGACTCACTAGCCGGTTGCTGTGCTCTCACGCTCGTGACGCCGCCCCGCACTGCGAGACCACCACCAAGCTGAGCTGCTGTCCTTTGATCTCAACTCACACGCCAAATCGAGCTCGAAGCCCAAGCTTCCCTTTGACAAAGACAATTTTTAGGTGTTTGTACACTAGGCCGGTGGAAGGACGAAGAGGAACAAGTGAAGGTCTTGACCGAGCTCGAGGAAAGACACTAAGACTCCGACAGAGATTACCAGGACCTGATCTAAAGGCTTCCTCAAGCTGATCTCTCTCTCTCTCTTCTCGGCTTTGATTCAGCTCAGGGGTTCTTCAATCTCCCTCCTTTCTTCTTTCCCTCTCTTTTTCCTTCTCTATGCAAATTGTCCCGGAAAACGGAAGAGCGTATCGAAGGATTATTTCTCATATGGCACCGTTTATGAAAAGTATAGATGGACTCATTATTTAAATAAAAATGACGTTGACCATAATTTATAATCAGAGGCACTTAAGGGATCTTTTTTTCTCTGATTTGGCTCTAAAGTCAGCCAATAGAAATTTTGGGCACCGAAATAAGTACCATATATAACTTTTGGTACTTTCAATATACTTAGCTAAGTTTTTATTTATTTATTTATTTATTTATTATTTTTGGTCAGAATTAGCTAGATTTTTATTAGGCTAGGCTAACTAGAAGCACAGGAAAAAAAAAAAAAAAGTAGAGCACAACGAAATAGCATCATTTGGAAAATTCTCAAGTGAAAACCACATTGTCATCGAACTTCCACGAGAATAAAACCAACAAGGCTTGATAAAACGAAAAAAGCAAAGATGAGGAACGAATAAAAAGAAACCTCGTCAAGGTAGAGGTTTGCGTTGAGAATGTCGTGAAGAGACCAAGAGAAGACAAAATCAGTCAGGTCATTGGGCTCGTCTCTTCTCCACTTGCTGCTCCAACCATCCTCTGCTTTCTCCATGCGCAACACTGTTTGTGCTCGCTCTTAAGTCTACCCGAACCCACGTACCAAAACACCAGGGAGAAACCACTCTTTTAAGGTTTCAAGAAACTTGCGAGGCCAAAAAGATGGGCACGTTTTAATAGCTAGCAAAAGATTCCCAGAATTATTACATTTTCTCTGTCATTCTTCCTTCAACCGGGAAATTTCATGCGTGGGGACAACGCGAACCGAATACGACGATAATCAGGCGAAGTCGATGCATGGAGATAATCGGGATTCGACAGGTGGAGCGTTTCAATTCAGTTACAACTTACATCTCGCGTGCTGGTTATGTTTTTTCTTTATTATTTATTATAGCTTCTTTTTTATATAATTTACATCCTTTATGTAAAAGGGTTGAAAGTAGTCATGCACGGGGGGAGCGCGCGCGTGGTATTGAGCAGTCATATCAAGACACATATGCTTCGGATGAAGAGTGGCTAAAAGTCATAATTAGAGGCAATAATACTAATTACTTAGATTGGTGGCAGATTTTCATTTGTTTTGAATTTGTCTCTAAAAAGACATTTAGAAATGGCGGTATACGAGACAAGTATCCTGTTTGACGCTAAAAAATTTTAGGGGCAGAATTCTTTTTGACTTAATGTTCTTTTGACTCTAGAACTCATTATTGTTGTACTGCAATTTAGCACGAGCCGATTCTCATGTAATCGTTCAATCACTATTATTCACGCGTTACAAATCTCATCTTACGATTCTCATGTAAGGTATCTCGTACTTGCAAGCAATGGTGATTAGTTGACCACACCACTAGTAATCGATAGGAAAATTATTCAAAAAGTCTTAAACTTATTGTATGACGACCAATTCAATCATAAACATTCCAATTGTATTAATTTAATTTTAAACATTTTGACGATTTGGTAGATGTAGTCATTTCTGCTAATTTTGACCAGAAGTCACTAACATTGACATGATGGTCGGCCAGCCAACATTGATTTTTATTTTTTGATTTTTTTGATTTTTTTTGAATTTATTGAATTGAGTTGTACTACTAGTATACGTGAGATTGAGAAAATTGCCTATGTTTTTAATTATTCATTCTTGGAATCGTTGTTTGAATTTAGATCCAGCGATTCAAATGCAGAATAAAAATTGTATTGCTCCCCAAATTGGAAGAAGTGAGGGTGAGGAAAGCAGGAAGGCTGAGAAATGTGGTGAAGAGTGACTTCAAAATAGTTTTGATTTTTCCTTGTCTGAAAGATGTCTGGGTTGAAATTTGCTTGCCATTGGGTATTGTAAACAGATGAAGGAAACGACTCCCAAGGAAGAAGCCGTTTGAACAAAAGCGGAAGTGATGAGTTTCCCTTGCTTTAAGTTCACTAAGACTTTGACGAGCTCGATGACTTGATTTATTTCAGTTCCGGAAGTTGTTTGTACTATTTTGCCTCCTTAAGAAGTCTATGAATTTTATGGTGCCATAACTTTGGAGCATTTATCGCGGGTCCTACGCATGTCAAGAGGTCATTAGGCGAGACGGCCGAAGAGGATGATGAATTGCCAAAGCCATTGTTCAATGAGATGGTTTGCTCTGCTCCTTACTATGCTCATATGTGTTCTTGCAATATCATGTTTTAGAACAAACAATTTTATTGTCCTTTCTCACATTATCCTGGTGCATTTCCCAATGTAGAGGGCTGAGAATTAAAGGCGTTCAGTGTAAAGAGTTATGGAACAATCAAATTCCCACCTAGTCTTTTTGCAAATTGGAATCCCTTAAATTAAAGTACTTTGACAATCTCCTATGCATTGCCCCACGGAAGAGGCTACAGTGCTGTCTCAAGGTTCTAGAAGTGAAATCACGCCGTTCGATTGAAATCATAAACAAAAGTAATGGGACGGTTAGAAAGAATGGTGAAATGCAGATGCTAGTTTTGCGTGATCTGGACAACTTGAGGCACATATGGTAGTACAATGGTCTCCCAAAGGTTCCGTTACCCAACTTGAGAGACATAAAGGCTTCAGGGTGCCCCCTTTTGGAGATTCTTTTCCCACCCATTTTCTCGTTGAGCGAAGGTAGGGCAAATCAAGGAGCTGGTGGTGGGGTCGCGCAAAAATATGGAACTAATTGTTGGCTGTGACAAATGTGAAGAAGTGTTCGATAAGACAATGACCTTCTCGGAGTTAACTACTCTTTTAAGACTTTACAAGTTACCCAAGTTCAAGAGAATCTTTACTCGAGAAATACTCTACGGAATTCTCATCCTTGGTTGTCTTCAGGAGAGTAGGCTGTGGAGCAGAGCCGGACCAAGGCTACCGAAGTGAAGGGGAAAGTGACGGGGAATATTAGGCTTTATGGAGTGTAGCAACAAAGTTCGGGACAATTGCAACGAATGGTGCTTGGCCGTATAAAAAGACGTATGGTAATATAAGATTTTTGTTCTGCATTATCTTCTACACACTTCATACAGAGTTTGTGACTAATTCCTTTACTATTCACTTTCTTTGGTTCGTCTCCTAAGCCATAATGATGAGGGGAAAATTCTAAATAAGGATATGAAGTGTTCTCATTTTTTCAAATAAGATTATGAAATGAACTTTATTTCAAATAAAAATCTGAAATCACCATGATAGTTTCAAATAAAGGCTTGAAGTGACCATGACAGTTTGACTCGCTGACCGGCTAAATATTCCGATCAGTGAAGGAATTTAAAATATTACTTAAATTATATTAAAAATAAATTAATTTTAAAACAAAAAAAAAAAAAAGAAATTAGGCAAGGACTAAGCCCTCGTTGTCGGTGTCGGCTGGCAATGGTGGGGGATGGCTGACCAAGTATCGATGAGGCTCGGCGGGCCTTGGCTAGTGGCTGGCGACCTGATCTAAGGGAGGGTGGCAACCCTCGCCAACCCTTGGTCGGCCATCCCCCACCATCGCCAACCCTTCTTGGGGATGGGGGGGCGGCAGGGCCGAGGGCCTATAGAACCTTTGCCATTTCCCTTTCCCTTTCCATTTTTTTTTTCAAAAATTTAATCTAATACAGAAAAAGAAAAAAGGAAAAATTCAAAAAAGTAAAGGAAAAAAATGCCCTTATCAGCCGATGAATTAGGTCTTTCTTTGAACTGACATGACCACCTCGGGTTTTATTTGAAACAAGATTCATTTTAAATCCTTATTTAATAAAACGAGGGTATCTCAAACTCTTATTGAAAACGATATCCATTTTATGTCTCTTATTTGAGAAAATGAGGGCACTTCAAGCTCTTTTTTGGAATTTTCTCAATGATGAGGGACCGGATATTGGACCATACATTGGAGGGTTATGTATAAATTCTAATCAAGTGCATTATCGTGATACTATCAATTTTTTTTTTCACTTGATATTGGAAAATATATATGCTATTATATTAAGCATGTTAAAGGAAACCATTAAAGATGTCCATATTTGAAAGAGCTTTGTGTACGCTTAATTTCAGGAAGAATAAAATTTGTATAATGCTTATTGTCCACACATGCATGCCGGTCCCTCAACCACTACTTTCTCCATT
The DNA here is from genome assembly GCA_017140615.1 of Eucalyptus cladocalyx. NCBI lineage: Eukaryota > Viridiplantae > Streptophyta > Magnoliopsida > Myrtales > Myrtaceae > Eucalyptus > Eucalyptus cladocalyx. The sequence goes on from CM029522.1 coordinate 41,773,765, forward strand.
GTGAATTTGCATTTTCGGGGAAAAGAGGATTCTCCTTTAGAAGTTCTAAGAGCCCATAGTTTTCCCCTCCAACATTCCCCTTTAGTACTGGACGACGATGTGGGCAAAGACCAATCATTGATTAGTGATCTGTTACATTTTAAGACTCAAGTAACAATATCACGACAAGTTGTATGACCCATACGTTAAATTTTATTATTATTTTTAACGGTAAGTGACACACTATTACTATCATATTACCGGCTTTATAGCCAGCGTGATGCACGGGAAAGTCAAACGACAATTTGCATGGAAAATAGTAAGATGAAAAGGAGTAAGAATTAATTATTCAATTGGAGAAATTTACCTCTCTGCTTGATGCAGATCTACTTATTTATATTATCAATAATTTTTTTAACCTTCTTTCATTACAAATTTCAAATGATTAACTATTTTTATAGCTCGGAAATTCACTACATCAAGTACAAAATAGATAATTAATAGAGTTAGGTTATTCAACTAGATGTACAAAATAGATAATTAATAGAGTTAGGTTATTCAACTAGAGAACTCTTCACTGTTGATTGATGCTGCTCTAAATTCCAAACTATCATTCATAGCCTCTGGAATATCTGTCCTTATATAGCACTATAACTATATTTAAGAATAGTTGCTCCATCTATTAGTAATAGGGGTGAGCATTGGTCTAGGGTCAACCCTTGACCAATCCTGGACCGGCCCAACCCTACCGGTCCAGGTCCAGTTCCCAAGGAGATTGGGTCAGTCCCTGGTCCTAGAATTCCTGGACCAGCATTGTACGGATTGGTTCTCAGCCTTGAGAGTTTCGGGTTTATTTTCAACCTTGCATCAACCTGACTATTTATATATATATATATATATATATATATATATATATATATATATATATATTACTTATAATGTTTTTATATAGAGAAAATCTTAAAAAAAACGGTATCAACAATATTAAACAGCTCTTTAGTGATGAATTCAAGTAATTTTACATTATTCATTAATAACTTAGATTTTTAATATCTTTTACAGTGTCAATAGTCATAATTTACTAATGAGGAAAATGTTTTTGTGAGGAGTTCTCACGACGTCCAAAAAGGCATAAACAACTCTTTATGGTATCATGCTATAGTATTTGTTCTCTTCTGTATTATTTGTCCTCTTAGTTTTCAATTTGCCAAAATCGAAATAAACAACTTCTTCGCTCACCACTTGACACTCGCCTCATTCGCTTTGGGTCACTTGTGCCGCTTGCCGCTCAATGCTCGCTTGGCTTGTTGCTTCCCGCTCGACATTCGATGCTCATTATGTTCAATGCTCGCCCAACTTGACCCTCACCGCGTGCCTTTCTTCGTTGACCTCACTCATCATTGAACCCATTGGATTGGTAAGGTCCTCGGTTGCCCTTTTAAGGAGTACAAAAAATGAAATAAAAAATTATTGGTTGGTCCTGGGTTGACTCTGAAACCGGACCGAACCCAATGGGTCAGTTCGGTCCTCAGTCTGGACAAAAAATACTCAATGAAAACCTCCTTTATTATGAACTATTTTTCAAAAGAGATATTTTTTTATATAATCAATCAATAAAAATTGGTGGCACAAAGTAATATATATGTGAGAGAGAGGGACCTGTAAAAATTAGTCATTGTAATACAAGTCATGGTGACTAGAGGAGGAGAATTTAATGAACTCGAGTTTTGGGCACATGTAAAGACAAATGGTATCCACCAAAATGGTTTGCCAGGAAGCAAATTTGGATGCCCATGATGATTCAATTTGGCATACTTGTGCCATTTTTATGTATTCAATTTTATTTAACATTACAAAGCTTTTTTAACAAAATATCTCCATCCTTACAGTATATAATTGCTTTTTTCTATCACTTAAATATTGTCAACCTTTCCTCTGTTAATTGGTCGGTGTATAACTTCTTAAATATAGCATGTAACTCCACAGTAGTCAAGTGAGCCATAAATTTTAGTACTAAAGGTGTGTTTATTTAATTGAAAATCTCATGATAAAAGAAAGTAATTTCCAAGAAAATCACTTTCAAGAAAAATGGTTTGTTTTTATTTGTTAAGTGATTTACAGAAACCGATTTCCTTCTTGCCAAAAAGGAAAGTCATTTTTTCCCAAATCTAAACTTGTTACTTTCAATCTATGGAAAACATTTCTGTAAATCAATTAGTTTTTTTGTCATTTAAACACAAGAAAGTCATAAAATAATTTCTAGAAAACTGTTTTCTTTAAAACAAATGGAGTCTAAAGTAGATATCGATATTTTCAACACTTTCTTGCAGGCTAGCAACCGGTTCGATCATGGCTACCTTCGTTCTTGTGATAATATACTTAATGTTGTCAACCGGTGACACGTGTTATGCATACCTACAGCTTTAGTCTTTTTGTAATACATAATATCAATTGTCATGCATAATAGAGTCAGTTTTTAGACATTAACATTTTCTCATTCTCGTAAAATTAATTTAGCTATTTATTACTCTAGATTATGATATTTTTAGATGTGATGTTCATAATTATACTAATAATTAAAAAAAAAAAAAAGCTACTCTTGAAATTTTCTCATTATACTAGTTGTTATCAATAAAAAATGCTCTAGACTCATTAAATTTGATTGCACTTAATGAGCAAAAGACACTTTTATTATCATATATCACCAAGAAATTTTTATGCAGCACTTTTACTTTTCTCTTTAAAAAGCTCTTCAACTTTTATTTGGGACAGAAAAAGAATCATTTTATCCGATATAAATGCATTCAATGTGCAAAAATCAATTATAGTATAATATGCTACATTTTTAAGGTCTTTCAAGAATTTAACAGAAAAGCTTTAACGAGTTTTCTAACTAAAATTACACTATTAATAATGTCTTTTAGTTTTTTTGTTTCACAAATTAAAAAAGAAAAAAAAATATCAAAGCCAGTTTCTTCTCTCTTGATCGACAAGGCTGGCAAGACATTTTTCCTTGATCTGGAAAAGTTTAATCTTTTCCCTTTAAGATAATAACAACTTTATAGCATGAATCTCCATTGGAAAATATTCGGAAGAAGAACTAAATGAACCACATGATTTATATCTCCATTGATGTAGATGAAAGTTATGTGTCTGAAAACTTTGAGCAAAATGCAAGACTCACACGATAACATCCCAACTCATGTGATCCCACAACTTGCTTTAATTAATAGAGAGTATCTTATCTAAATCCCAAATTACTTTGTCATGCTCATGCTTGCTCATTCTACTCCTCATATTTCTCGGTTTCAGAAGTTCAAATTACAAGGATTTAACCCAAAATCACTTGAATATTTAGGTGTATATATCCTTTGCATTTGCTCACTTTTATAATCGAATGCAACTAATTTACATAGTTGATCTTGTTGTGAGAGCATCGGCAAGAGTGATGGGGGAACGGAGGATTTTGTGGGAAACGTTTCAAGACCAGCCAAAGAATCGACTTAACCATCTCTGCTCACATGAATTAGATACTGCATCAGGTGCCCCCTCATTCCCTTGGGAATATGTTGGTTTTATCTACATAAAACCCTCCAATTCCGTTTGGCTATTTTGTTCACCCTCTTCACGCATTTAATGCTTTGAGGTTCCCTAAAGCTGTCCTCTAATACAATTGCTCCGCCCAGAGACATCCTCTAGCCATAATCATGCATAGCATAACTTAACATGATTAGTAACAAACTTGGTTTTACATATATATATTTCGCTGCACTCGCGTAGGTATTCGATTGGTGGATGCTAAGAGGCTAATTTGAGGATTAATGCAACTGCCCACACGGATGCCTCTTTTTCCCAGCCCATAGTGTGATGCGGCTGATAAGCCCTCATTGAAGAAATAATCAAAGGAATAGACAAAACAATAATCAATATAACGATTAAAAGCATTTAAGATATTTAGTTATAGTCAATCTAATAGATGAAATGATGATTAAAGTAACAATTAATAATGGAAGGATGCATATATTTTCTTACAAAGTAGAGTTATGATTATAGAATATTGGGATAAGTGTACTGAAAGTCCTAGAACTTGTCATGAAAGTGCAATTGAATTCTAAAATTTTCAAAAATGCAATCAAGATTTAAAACTTGTCACAAAAGTGCAATTGGGTTCTAAAAACTTTTACAAAAGGCAATCAAATCCTAAAATTTGTTAAATTGATGCGATCAAGTCCTAAAACTTGTTAGGATTTTCCTTTTGTCTAGTTGGGTGGAGTTAATGGAAGGACTTGATCACACCAACTTGATAATTTTTAAAACATGATTGCACTTTTTGAAAGTTTTAAGATTTAAATTATGCTATCATTATAAGTTTTAGAAATTAATTGCACTTTTCAAATGCTCTTAAGATGAGGTATTATTAACTCTTGAAGTCCTTCTGAGCTGATAGAATTAAAAACTTCATTGTTTTGATAAAGAGTATTATTCTCAAGAAACAGCCCATTAAGTTTTTTGTTGACTTCGCAACATCTAGCAATATGGCCTTCTTTTCCACATTGATAGCATGTTATATTTTAATTGATTTTTTTTTTTTTTGTCTTTTTTTTAGTTTGAGAAGGATAGGATGAAGTTTTTCGGGGAAAAATTTTAAGTGTGATTTTTTCTTATTTGTTGGCGCATCTTTTGCAGGAACAGTTTTCTTTACAAGAGTTGAAGTTTGGATTCCTGGGTTCGTGGAGAGATGGATCATATTGGGCACGGAAGGGTTTTCTTTGTTTGTAATTGCTCTTTTTCTGAACTGTTTTTGAAGTTTGAGTGTGGCACACATTTCCATATTTCGTTTTTGAACATGAGAGAACTTGAGATTAGTTCTCCATACGGGAGATGTTGATAAGGGATTTGACCATCGCGGTCAGCTCTAATTTTATTGCGGACCTTTTTACCTATTAAGTGGGATAATCCTGGTAAAAAAATTTCTTTCCAAAATGGGGGATGGCAATCTGACCTAATTATAATTCGTTTAAGGAATGTATCTTTGTATTCTCGGAATTTAGAAAGTGATTTGCACTTGAGATTGGATAGGAGTTCAATATTTCTATGTTTTAATTGGGAATGGTCTCTTATAAAGTGTTGATATATAGGGAAAATGAGAGTACTAACCGCATCTTGGATGCTATGGCCATGGTCGTCTTCAATTTCATGATATTGATCATCAAATGAGATGAGGAGGTGTCATCGAAACGAAACGGAACGAAACATGAAAAGCAAATAGGTAAAAATGGGTTCCGTCATTTAATTTGCGAGCTTACCTAATTTTTTCTTTTTTTTGGTCGAAACGAGCTTACCTAATTTACTCACAATATTTCAATTTAACGAGAATTAATCAAATGCTCGAAGAGTTTGATTACACGTGCAATTCGAACATGATTCATCCATAACTCGACTCTTGATGGACTAATGTATGGCCCGAACTCCCGATGGGCTTGGCATGGGCTTGATTGGTGGAAAGGCCTGTGACGAGGCATTTTGAAAGCATTTTGTCAAGAGAAGTAGCGGGCCCTTTTGGTTGGGCTTGGTGATCTCTTCTTGTAGCTAAATCTAATTACTGATCAGAATTGCATACAAGGTAGATCTCTCCTCATGCGCTCTTCCGATCCTCAACGGAACCCGTTTTGCACCACCGCGCAAAATAAGACGCGAGCGAGACATTTAAATACGGAGAGAAAATTCGAATGCGACGTCATTACAACCATGAATTTTCACTAATTAAAAAGGACAATAAAATATTAGTTACGACCGAGGAAATGATGATCCCGTTAGCTACACTTTAGTACTGCTTTCTACCCACAAACAGATGGATAATTCGAGCGAGTTATACAAACATTAGAGGATATGCTAATAGCTTATTTAATGGTTTTCTTGGTAGTTGGCATGCTTAACTACCACTTGCAGAGTTTGCCTACAATAACAGCTTTAAGGCTAATATTGGTATGGCTCGCTTTGGTCTCGCAGCTAGTACAATATTGGGATCAAGCCTTTTTATTTGGAGTAAGCTCCTTCACCAGCTTATGTCTCATAAAATTCATGGTTGTAAGACGCCGCATAAGATGTCTCATAAAATCTGTGCTGGCATCTGTCCTACTGGCTAAAGGGGAATTACCTACTGCCTTTTTATTCGGTTCCTAGGTTAGGATTTGACCGGTGCTCACCCCTATAGAGTTCATTATTGTGCGAAAAATTAATAATTTGAACTATATTTATAAAAAAAAAAATAACTGTTTTTATATATTAAAAAAATTCCCAGCAGAAATGTTTTTATTATCAATAACAAATTATATCCACGTGTCTTTATTGATAGCATAAATATTTATCCTTCACTTTTTCTCAAGCAATACAAATGATTTTTTTAAATATATATATTAAATCGTTGATTTTTGGCCTAGAAAAAACCCAGTGCACTTATGTTAAGTGACATGTGGTAATTGACACATATTGCATTTTGGAGTTTTATTCTCTATTTATCATAGATGTACCAATTTATGATTTTTTGTAGTATTAATCCAATTTAACAAAAACTAACAGATGATAAAGTTGTCATAAATGTACCAGTTTTGAGTTTTTGATTGTAAAAAAATTATTTTTGGTAAATTTATCACAAATGTACTAGTTTAGGATTTCTGTTAAATTTTATTGTTGAGTTAAGTGATACATGGTAGTTAAAAGTGTTCCGGTTTGGAGTTTTACCCTCCGTTCTCACAGATATACCAGTTTGTGATTTTTCGTTGTATTAAGCCAATTTAATAGAAATTAATAGAAGATAAATTTGTCATAAATGCACCGGTTTGGGGTTTGTGGTTGTCAAAAAATTATTTTAGTATAAATTTATTATAAGTGTACTAGTTCGGAGTTTTTAGTAATCAAAAAATTAATTTGTGATAAACTTATCATAAATGTATCAGTTTATGGTTTTTGAAAGATACAGTACATTGTAAAAGCTATCAAGCATCAATAATCCATTAGCCAATGGTTGGCTACAAATTCTCGTTATTTTGGCGTAATGTTTCCGTGAATTTTGCCAAAAAGAATCAAACCGTAGCTCCTCTACTCTCAAATTATTTAGGGTAGTTACATTTTGGCCGGTGTGGTATTGGAGGAACTCGATTCTAATCTTACTTTATTTGGTTACAAGTTGGAATCTATCCTACTCTACGGCCACAATTTAAGTTCTACCATCGAATTTCCATTCGGAGTTCGCCGGAAAGTGCTAAGTCGGCACTGCCTTTGTTGACATGTGGGCCGTTCATGTACAAATTACAGTTGTAGTTTTCATACTTATACGAAAGATCAATTTTAGTCCATGTAATTTATTTTATTGACAAAACAAATCCCCATTTTTATTTTCTAATGAGTACTTAATTGTTTTCATCGTATTCATCCAAACCTAATGAAAACGTCAAATCGAGACCAAGTGTCAATTAGTGATTCTTACGTTTGCAAATATACTTCATTAGCTCGACCGCCCATTAAGATCGTTTTTACTATATGCAACAACACGTTTATTTCCGTTCAATTTCGGATGGACATATTGAGGACTAGTTTCATAAAGACGTAGACTGACTTTCAAATCTTCTAACCACTATTTTGCCTATCTATTAAGTGGTCTAAATCGTTAAAGTGTCTCTAGTAATATTAAGTGGTACCAGTATAAACTATAAAGATTTGCGCACATACATATCATAAACTAAATTTGTGCATTATAGAAAGTATGCAGATTTAAATTGTAATTTTTTATTTGGAGACTTACACCCGTAGGAGCTACGAGACAGTAACTAGTGCTATCTCAGCAATTTCTGACGAATTTTGATAGGAAATTTTGATGGAATGACTTTGATTGTCGTTGAAGCATAATCCAAGAATTGGACTCGTAACCAAACGAAGGATAAGGACGAAAATTGAATTCCCCCAACACTATAGGGACAGAAAATGTAACTACCCTGTATTTTTTTTTTTTTTTAAATTGAGTACAGGTTGGCCAAACAGGATCTCTTACGAATAAATGGAATGAATGAAACACTGCATAGAGACAAAAAATGTATTTCCCCATTTTCTAAAATTGAGTTCAGGTGGGTCAAGTTGGATCTCTTACAAATAAACGGACTGAATGAAACATAAGTCGGTTTTTATGTACTAGGTTAAGAATCTAGGATGATTTTTCTTTCCTAACTCAATTGGGTACATTGATTATAACCAAAACGTGTAATTTCACAATTAATTAGAGCACAAAGTTCATGTCATTAATCTCTTAAGCCCTCACGTTTTTCTTTATTAAGATAGCGACAGTTCATTGAAAAGGAATCAAATGATTTGGATAGCATATCTCCTTTTCTTATATTCTTTCATTAATAATTAATAAAATTGTCATTTTCAGCCGTTACTCCAATGGAAATCGTTAAGACAGGTTACATAATTTACATGTTCACTTTTTTTTTTTTGACACGTGGTTCTCCACATTTTGACAATTAAATCGATTTTTCTCTTATATTTAATAATCGGGTTAAATAAGGTGAATTTATCAGTATTTGACAAAGCTTTTGCTAAGCAAGTTCAGGACATCATAACTACATTCAACTTCAAGGTACACAGAATGCCGCCTTAGTTCTTCCAAATCAAAGCAGGTGCATTGCTATTGCTACTTGCTTTTCGAGGATCCATCTCAGCGGTCCGACAACAGCTAACCTCGCCAGCAATTTCGAGTGTCGACTGTTAAATTATGTCTTGAATTTGAATCCGTGCGCCCAAATTAGATGACACGACACATCTCTTTTGCCTTGACAGCATAGGAGCTTCTTAGATTCGCCAAGCAAAGCGCTTTATCGTTGCTGCACGATTAGAGGAGTTCAACGTAAACTCGCAAAAAGGAAGCTCTGAACACACGGGTGGTTTTGCACAGTGAGTTTTGGGTATAATTTAAGGCTGGCAAACACTCGAGTCTGAGCAATTATAACTCAGTAATTCTCCGATTTCTTAGTAGATTATTGTTGTCCACTCTTTTCATATAGTAGGAACCGACACTCCTGTTCTTTGTTTTACCTCTACGGTGATTACGCATTAATTTAATTACAAGATTCGACAGTTTCTGCATTATTTTACAACATTGACATTGCTCAATCAATACCAGGACCGAAATCATATAGCCATGGAGTGGAGACGAGTTCTTAGCATAAAAAAGCTGTTCAGGAGGTGACTCATTGCAAGGTTTGTTCCAGTATTCAAATCTTAGGGTAATGTCATCCTTTATCCTCCAGCAAGATCCAGATTTGGCTTCACTGTTGTGCTTATCTGTCTGCAAATAGGAGAGTTTTCCGGTGATGGAGTCGTCCTTCGTCTGGGAAGGTACCAACAGATAAATTATGTACACTCCCATATGGACAAATGCTGTCACAGGCCGGATCTCGTAACGTATTTTCACTCCAATCAGGCAAACTTCTATATCAAGATGATCCGTAAGTAAATAAGATACATTTTCTTTCTCATTTTTTTAATGCATTTGAGCTATCACAAGGCATGAGAGAATTAAAAGTTCAGAGAGGTGAAAAAGAAGGAACAACAATTGCAGTCAAGTAAGGAACAGTACATTTTCATGACTATTCACTGCTAGAACTTCAGGAAATTTATAGAGTAATGACCTTCCTGTCTGGGAGATCTGTTTCACTTCAATCCTAAGAACTGTTATACTAAAAAGTTCCACATGTATATACAAGAAGGTGGATTACTTGTAGATTATAACGCACAATTTTCAATCAAAAAACATCATATAGGACAATGAAGAGGGATTCATCTCTTCTCACTCCCTTTCTATTTTGCTTACCTCTGGACTTGCAATTGCCCTTGTTCTTGTTCCTGTTTTCCACACCAGGAAACCAAGCACCGCCCCAACCCCGAGGGCCATTAACCAGCGCCTAACGACAGGCTGCCCATCCCTCTTCACATCATTGGTTTTTTGAGCTTTCACTGGAGCAGAATTGTGTCCTTCGCATTCATGCTCCAAAGACAACGTGTTTGCACTGACCATATGCACAACTGGTGCTGGAACACCGTTGGAAGATGAAGAGGAATCCTCGGAAGCTTCAGTCAGATCTTGCAACTTGCAAGAGCTCACAGTGCTTCCATCTTTGGGGAATAAAACTTTCATAATCTCTTCCTTGCATTTGTTTGATTTCAAGTCTAAAATGATGGCATGTGGACACAACAAATTGGAACAATCTGCAGCGAAATTGGTAATTACGAGGGGATCGTCAACTTTTTTGAATGCTTCGGCGAGAACACCAACTGAAGTTTTCTGGAAGTTCCTCTTCTGGCAATGTGAGAGAATACGAAGAAACTCTGGAGGTAATTGCTCAGAAATCCAACTCTTACCTAGCAAATCATTGAGAAAGTATGGACTGATGCCAAAATTTAAGTGAAGCAAACAAACCAACAGAACCAACTTCAAGACCAACAGCGGGTAGTACTCCATCACATTTAGTTTTGATCTTTTGATCCATTCTCTGGTTTCTTCCTCATTGCAAAGCAGCTGCCTAATAGTGCTAGTAACGAACCCAATGATGGGCTCCAAGCAATTTCTCAGGTTGAAACTGAGGCTGCGCCTTCCTAAACCTTCATGGCAGATTAGCCATTCAACTAGAGAAGACTTGGTTGCATAAAACTGCCCTTTGGAGCAAGAAAACAAAATCAAAAGTCGTTCCAACAGATACAAAAAGCAAATTGGTGTTATGGAGTTTCTTTCAGTCCAATTAGCTTTGCAAGTATCTGCCAAAGCTCGATAAAGGTTCCAAGCCAAAGAGATTTCCACGGGTCCATCGCTAGCCTGAGGAAGTTCTGATGGTACGTCCCGACAAATGCATTCCATGAATGCCTCCCATAACGTATTTCCTTTAAATGATTCCGCAATTTTCCTGTACAAATCATCATCGAGCATTCCAGACCCAAGAACCAAAGTCGCAAGCTCACCCATCTTCCCATGTGAAAAATTCTTCTTCGAAATTATCAGGTTTATTGTTCTTCTAAGTAAAAGGCGAGAAGCCTGACTTCCTCTTAGAGATATCATATTCTCTGCTGGTGATAGTCGCCAGTCAAGAGGAAATATGTGACCAAAGTACCTCCTACAGGATGTGTCGATGAAACCCTCCAGTGCCCCGCTATCCCGGAAGGAGGGATTGGGACAATCGAGTTCTTGAAGGAACTTTGCAACCTCATGTAAGAGAACAAGACATCTGCTTTGCCAGAAGTTCGACAGAGAACTCTTTGCTAAAAACAGATAAAGTGCATCCAATTTGTCCAGGAGCTCCATACCAAGAGAAGTAAGCTCAGAATACCAATACTTTTGAGCAGCAGAGACCAATTGTCGAAGCTCCAAAGCAACCAATTGTCCATTTCTTCGAAGAATTCTTTTGCCTATGTTTCTGACCCAATCAGCATCTGGGTTTAGAAGGTGATAAGTTCCTTGCATGTTGGTCCGTTGCTCCAAAACACCAAAGTAATTCAAACAGAACTCCCAAAAGCACCTATTTTCCATTTCCTCAACCATCTCCACACATTCTACACACTTTATAATTCTAACAATCTTCTCTCTCCAAAGATTCCAAAAGCACACCAATGAGTCAATGGAAATCTCATTCCCCAGGATCCGTGGTTCAGAATACTCCATTGGGTCAACAAGCCAATCATATTCCCAAAAAAAATTAGAGATATTTTGACGAAGATGGAAGTCCAGAATATTTCGAGCGCATAGTATTTCACCTCTGACACTTCCATTTCTCCTGGAAGCACTAAAACATTCTTTCAATTCAGCCAAGCTGCTCTGTTTGTTTAGCAGAATGCTTGATTCTACAGAAACATATTCGTAGAAGGCAATAGGCTCGGACTTTGCAAGATGTTTGGCTTTTGCTACCAGCTCCTCCTTTTGTGCAAACTGCTTCAAGGGCCACCCTTTGCTTCCAGGAGCCCAAAGGGAATAGAATAACACGTACCACAGGATATTCATTGACGCTTCTTTGTTTTGTCCACTCTTTCCAAGTAGATCAGCCTCGCGAAGGATGTCACCTTGCATCCTCACAATCTTTGCTGCCACCGAAAAGTTACCAAAGTCTTCCTCCAAACTGATGAGCTCATCAAGGCATCCTAGCCTCTTGAGTAAGTTTCGCATTGAATCAATGCAACGAAAAGCCTTCACATACTTCATCATGGCCCTGTAGTCTCCGAGGTCATAGTGATGAAGGGCACAACTCTCTAAAAAGTCTTGTTCCAATTTCTCTATTTCTTTACTTTTCTTTACTATTCCCCTGTCCTCATTTCCCAGCCTTCTCCAATTCCCAATATATTGCAGACCCATTTCAAAGAGTTCTCCTTTGGCACAATTGGACAAGCACTTGGAGAAAAAATTTCCCCTTGCGTATGCCTCCGCTGCACGACTGTAGTGCCCAGCCAGAGAAAAACACTCTCCCGCTTTCTGCAAAGCAGATTCTCCACATTTTTCCATAAATATACTACCTGTTGAAGCACAAAAAAATTTAATGTTAGTCCCATTTCTAGTGTCCTGATCTTTGCATAAGATAAAAATTAGCAGAGGGACATTTGGAAGTTGCCAGAGATGCTCTTGCACAGCTCAACCATATTGTCTGATGTCCAGATACAAAACAAGATCAACGTCCAGAGGTGACTACAAGACCAAGAAGTTGCCGATAAACCAGAGTATATATGGAGTATTCAACTGATAGCCACGGCTTTTCTAACCTTATGGGTGTGGTCAGTCAGTGTTAAGAACTTTGCAGCTCAAATTTTTCCAAGCTCATAAGAGTGCGTTGTCATATATAAAATAATCAACTTCTCAAAGCGAAGGCATAATCATGAAGTCAACGTTATTTGCAGCTGCTCAAATCACCAAAACCATTTGGGAAAAACAAGTAAGACTGAATTTCTTTTGTTGGAAATTTTGAGAGAGAACATTTGATCATATGAATAAACAAGAGGGTACCACGCATGTAAAAACTATTAATAAGAGCATAATTGAGATCCATGTCAAACTACCTCGTTCTTAGGCAGCTTTGACATCACTACGACGAGAAGAAATATAAAGAAGCAGCTAAAGCATATAAATTGTCCATCTTATCATTTCGAAAGAAATTGAAACAAAGTAAACATCATACCTGCTTTCTCGTATTCCTTCAACATGTAGAAACACTCCGCTGCAGAGTCAGCCACACCAATTGCTTCAAAAATCTCTGCAGCCTGCCTTCGAAGGTCAGAAGCCTCTTTTGGACTTAAAACATGCTTGAGATCTGCATCTGCTTTGAAAGCAGAGGCTTTAGCCAATTTCTCCCCGTATTCGTACCTTGCTCGCACAAAGCACATCGTTGCCATTCGGTAGTTACCCTCATGTAAGAGCTTGCAAAGTTTAAATAAAAAAGAGAGATCAACAGCTTCTTCAGAGAAGGTGAAAAAAAGAAAAATAGAAAAACACGGTCCTCCTTTTTTGGAAAAATCAGTGGTGTAGCCTTGAACCAAGGAAAGGCACTGCCATTGACCTGATAACCTCAAAAAACGATAAAGATTCAAGGAAAATTGGTATCATGTGGTTTAACCATTGTGCCTAAATGAAGCAACTGGCCAAATTATTAAAAAACCAATCAAGTTGGCAAATCGATCACCATACTTTGTACCTTAGAACGTCCACATTCTACGCACTTTTTTCAGGATCAGTCATACTTCTACAGTCATTATTGTCATTCCAAAATCCCTAGCATTCACAGATCATGTTGACTCCAAATGAGGCCAATATAACAATTCCTTGAAGAGGAAACAAACAATAAAGAAAAGAACAGAAAAACAGCAAACCTTAAAACCTTGTGACTTCCACTCCTCCGGCATGCTCCTGACCTGCATTGCTTCTGCACGGGCATGATCTACCAACCTAACTTGAACGAGGCACTTCTTCTTCCAGTAGTCGAACATTGGTTTGGAGAAGTCCAGGGCATTCTCACATATCCACAATCTCTGTCTTGTCCGAGTAATTGCGACATACAATTGCTTCAATTCAGAGCATAATATATCGTGATTCACGTGATCAAAACTTGGGGAAGACCATTGAGAGCTGTTATTGAGCAAAGCTTGCTCCTTCATGTATCCATAAATGACCCCCCATTGATTTTTCAGAGGTGATGTGCCAAAGAAGTTGTGCAATAAGACGTCCTACACGATGTCATAGCAAAAAAGTTTCAAGTAAAAACATCTGATTTAAGACCGAAATGACAGATTTCAAGTTTCATGAATACATGGACAGAGCTCAAAAATTTAGGAACAGAATATTTGGACTCATTCTGACACACCAGCCAATCAAGATCAATCGTGAAGTTGCAAGATCTTTGATATTGTCCATTAAGCTAGAGAATGATGTCGACATAAGCCTGAACAAATTCTACATTATGTGTATTTAGATGCCACTGTCTACATACAAAAAAGGGTACGCAGAATGAAAATGCAAATCAAAGCTTTTTACAGAATAACAGCTGGCAGCAAATTGGTCAAGACCCATTAGAAAAAATGTTCATGAAATCTCTATTGCTGCTACCACTAAAATCCCATGGCAAACAATCCAAACCAGACACACGCCTACCTGAAATTCCAACCCCTTGCATTCCACTATCGTCAGAACTAGGGCTTGCCCTCTCACAAGGTTTGAAACTTCATCTCTAGAGTGATCATCTCGAACCAAAATAACCTGCTCTGCTCCAAAGCCAACGAACTTGCCACTAACATCATCGTTCCCAAAAATTGATAGTATGGCACTTTCTTCATTCTCCGAGTCAAGTAAAATTGGGGCTTCGCCACTTATGAAGCTAGTTTCGGGGTCCAAAGCATCAACGCAAAAAGGGAAAAAATGGTAAAGAAGATCAACAACACTCTGCGCCAGTTTGAGTATACCAGCATGAGTGCGGAAGTTCTGGCTCAAATGGAAAGTTTTGGAAGGACAACCCTTTTCCATTCTGATATCAGGTCCATCCATTGAATCTATCAAGAACTCTTTGTAGAAAAGGGACCTTACATCTTCAAAACTGAAGTCTACTCCCCTTGCAATAGTTTGCGTGGTGTCGCCAGAAAACACAAAGCCCTCATCAACATTTCTACATATATACTTGAACAGTGAAATTTGCCTCATGGTGAGATCCTGCACTTCATCAACATAAACAAAATCCACCAAATTACCGGTAAACTGCCCATGAAAAAGACGGCGATGAAGATCATTGACAAGATCGGCCAAATCAAATTCACCATTTTTCATTTTCATCTTTTCATAATCCTCAAACGCATCATAAATTTTTTCTCTTCTCTGAACACTCAGAGTGGAGACGCGACCTTCTGAAAGTGAAACATAAGCTAGTCTGTCCAGTTTGCCTTCACAACCATCAGCTGGTTGAAGACCACCCTTTATACAGGACATTATTTCAGTGAAGACTCTGGAAGGATCAAGCCTCCTTCTTGTCTTGTCATTGAAGTGAGGCCAATAAACTGCACAAAACTTTTCGTAAGTAACCTCCTTTGCTCTTACAAGACTTTGCAAGGCAACTGGTCTGGAATTGTAGGTTTGGCCATGACAAAACTCCCTTAGATCAGGAAACCTTTCAAAGAATGAAGCCCCAACTGTTCCATCTAGCATCATCAGAAGCTTATGAAAAGTTATAATAAGGGGATGAGAGTTGGGAGATATATCTACAAATGAATCCGGGATATCCTTGAATAATGCTGCGTCATCAACAATCTCACCAACTGAAGAGCTTCCTCCTCTATGTTTTGCACCAATGCTGGAGCTGCAAGATAGTTCAGCTAGCAGTTAGAAATGAAAATTAATACTTAACAAACTGATGGGAATACCTACACTACACATGCAATCTCATAATTTCTACTTGACACTTAACAGCAAAAAGGGAATTAGAACATGCTGATGCACCAAGATTGTACTGATATATTACGAGACATGGATAGCATTTACAGCAGCTGGCAATGAAAATCTTCCCCCACAGCAGGATTTGTAGAACAGATGGTCCTTTCTCGATTCTGCTCATAATTGCATATTTTCATTTAAAATAAATTTTCTTTCTAAACGTACAATGCTACAATCACAAAGCTGAATATGGAAGTTTCCAATAAGTGGAAATGCGAACTAAAGAAGTCGCACAAAGACCAAAATAGGGACTATTGCCACACAAATTAATCTTTAGTTCGAAATGAGCAAGCAGATGATGTCGATCTCTAACATGCAATGATTAAATCTATTTTCTAGCAGCCAAAGCCAAGTGGTAGCACCCGAGAATGGCAAAGCACTGATTTGACCCATGCACTCTTGCTACATTTATATTGTCTTAAGTCTATATATGGAGTATCTTGATTGAGCTTCTCTGCTAGGAGAAAAATAGTAGCATGCCAAAGGGGTTATCTCCTTGTTCGGACTAATTCATTAGAAGATTTGACAATCCATTAACCTTGCATATGTTTGTTCATTGGAAAAATTGCAGAATATTTATTCTATTTTTCAAACATCTTCCAATGACATTTTATGTACCTTCTAAGTTGAGACAAATGCTGTTTGACCGCAAAACATAATTTTGCACTGACAGTCACAAAAAGCTGGCGCACTACGCAATCCTCTGCTCCTTCACCAATTTCCTCAACATTGATTCCCAGAGAGGCATCTTTTCTGTGGCTGATACCACTTTGGATTTCCTGAAATCCCTTGGTTTCTACATCATGCAGTTTCTCGTTTCTAAACAACTTCATTGTCAGGACTGTAGTTTTTCTGGTTCCAGATCGCCCAAGTATAAAAGTGCTTCTGGGGAAGAGAATTATCTCTTGTTCTTTCTCTGTTACTTCAGATGGAAAACTCGCTTCATTACCATCTGATGAGAAGGGGAAGAATTTTGTCAGAAAAAAACTCTCGCTCACTTCTGCATTCTCTCCATACAACCTATGATCTGAAGCATCAGCATCAGAACTACTCCCAAATTGATCTTCACCAGGACTTCGATAGCGCACAACATCAAAAGGCCAGGTCTTCGGAACTTCCTGATCCCTATAACAGGAAGAGGCATGTGAAATGAAAGAAAATAGGGGGATAACATCAATTCAAGATATTTTAGTCATCTATCCGGAAAAGAGATGCTTTATAATTTAGTAAGCGATATGCTACCTATCTTAAGTAAGAAGAAATTATCAGCCTTACCCCTCAATGCATTTCTCATTGCAACGACTAATAAAATCATCACTATATGTCTCAAATATGCTGTCCAAATGTTTGACCAATTTTGCCACATCCCCTAAAGGCAATACATCCCATATCTTCAGAATTTGGATGTATCTCTCTTCCTTTACAATATCAGTCGTGCATATGACATAGAAATCGTCAGCTTTAAATTGTCTCACAATATGAGATGAGTGTTCACCAATTATATCCACATTTCTCTTCTTTGGTCTCCAGCCACTGGAGAGTTTTGACAGAAGGTTGATGATGGGCATCTTTGTCCTGAGTGATGTCAGCTTTCGGAACGAGTTCAGGAAGTTGTCACTGAAAAGAACCTGAAAAGACCATAGCATGACAATAAGATATGTTGTCACAAATTCTTTGAAACTTAATGTTTATTTTGAAAAAGAAATGTAGCCATAGAATACTGTTGAGCAAAAGCTTTTTACCTTCCACCTAGCATTTCTGAAAAGTACACTGCTTCCGTCAAGCAGGTCATCAAGCTCATTATTCTCTTTCTTCACATCTAAGATGGCTTTAGCCAAGTCCTTGTCATCATCAACATTGTAGAAACATCCACGGCTCATAGCATTCTCAACCAAAGCTTCCCACACAGATTTGCTTTTTCTCAGTGTTTTCCCATTTCCCAGAATCCACAGACAATACCTACAGATAGGAAATTAACTCTGGGATTTACTTGCTATATCACTCTAAAAATGTAATTTGACACACTTAAGAGGATAGAGTACCTGGCCCTGGTAAGAGCAACATTGGTTCTCTTAGTACTGGACAAGAACCCAATAGTCCCACGTGAGTTTGATCTTACGGTGGATATTATAACAATGTCTTCTTCACCACCTTGGAATCCATCCACCGACTTCACCTTGACCATAAAGCCCTTGATATTTTCATACCTTTTTCCAAGTTTAGCTTGAGCTGCAGAAACCTGAGCTGCATAGGGAGATATGACGCCTACTGTCAGATGTTCTTCTGACCCATCCCAGGCTGCAAAGAAAAGGAAATAAAACCATCACAAAAATGATATCATTTTATGAGGGTCGCAAAACTTCAAAAGAAATATCCAAGGAAAAGAACTTTGAATGGCCGTAATCTACACCTATATGATTAAGTAATACATGTAATATCCATGTGCTCGAAGCAATATGTACAAAATTCTCTTGACATACCTCTGTACAGATTCCTCACTATCCTCGAGATAACTTCCACCTCAACAGGGTTTCTAAGGCTACAGCCGTCATCACCGATTTGTTCTCGTCCATCAGGAATATTTATGAACGAGTAAGGGCCAAACATCGGCCATGGCAAATGACTTTTTCTGTAACTTTTGCTCTGCACATCTGGCGCGTCCAAAATTTGGTTTTTATAGAAGTTTGAAGTCGGAAACAGACTTATTGATGGATGCATCCGGTATTGTATATTGAGAAGTTGCCTAAAATAACCCAGTGAACTCAATCGTTCAAACAGACTCCTTCCAAAACCAGCCCTATTAGAAAGCTGTTGAAATAAAACATGATATAAAATTCAACGGACGTTGGGTATAGAACATTTAGCCCATCTAAGTTCAAATGAAGAGAAGGATATTACACATCTTTCAAAACCAAATACATTGTTACTTTTCAGATATTTTAACATTACCTTGCTTTCAACCATAGCAGGCAACTGACACTCATCTCCAACTAAAATCAGATGCTTGACACCAGGGAGTTGCAGAGGAATTACTGACTCGCATTCTTTCAATTGGGCTGCCTCATCGATTACCAGTAAATTGAGAGGCTCCATTTCCACGGAGTACAGCTTATATGAACTAGAAGCAGTGCAAAAAATCAGGGAAGCATGTTGATAACAGAAGTCAGCTATCATGTCCTTACTTGTAAAGTTTGGAAGTTTTAAATCCTTCAGAGAATCACGAACAGTTAGCAACAAGGAAAGGCATTCCTGTATCTTCATGTATAAATTATATAGTGGACCCATGGACGTCTCAAATGAAAACAGGCTAACTTCATCACGTGAAAGAGTTATCTCCATCATCTCCGAATCCAAATTCTCTCCACAGAATAAAGTTTCAAAAGAATCTAGTAAGTTAAGGAGGGATGTAATATTCTGGAAGTTAGTTCTGGATATATGAGTACAGAAAATATTGAGGCATCTCCGCAGGGGCTGGACAGTTGCCTTGAATCGGTCCCTGAAAAACTCAAGAAATGATTTAAGCTCACCGCTTCCACATCCGCTCCCATCATCATCACTTCCTGATTTGCTTCTTTTTGTATGTTCGTTTTCCAAAAATATGTGGTATTGACGGACACAGTTGGCAAGTGTATCTATCATGGAATTTAGACTAGTGAATTTGGAAAAGCACTCTACACGATGTTCCAAGTATATTTCTTCAATGTTGGCATCAACTTTCAGCCGCTCCTTGTTCCCAAAAATAAGCATGTCAAAGTAACAGAGAAAACTTTTCGTTTCAGTGTTTATACCATTATCTGATCGCTTTAGCAGCTTTAGAACACAAGATGCCACTCTCTTGATGGCAACATTTGTAGGAGCACAAACAATGGTTCTACGTTTCCTTTTCAAGAGAGTACATAGCAGTGTAGCGACAGTTGTAGTCTTCCCAGTTCCGGGAGGACCCCATATCAGTTCGACAGATGGCTTGTTCTCACATTTGAGTTTATTAAGACAGGCCCCAACTGCATTTTTTTGGGATTCATTCAGATCATGGCACAATCTCTCGTCAAGGCTCTCACTTGCAGAACCATTACCTTTCGTAATACAAATATTAGAAACTTTGTCAGCCTGCAACCAAAACACATTTCTTGTGATAATCCAGACCATGTAAATATGGTACAAGGTTCTGAAACTTAATTGGTGTTAATATGATATAAAGAGCATTGCACAGCACAAACTCAAATCCCATGATATAAATATGGTACAGAAAATTTTAAGGTCTAGTACTAATGAGTAAGTCGCCTACAAGGAATTAATTTGCCCTATTGAAGACATAACTTCACTAATTTCCCATATCTGCTTTCATCTCCACATAATGATGTGGACCAACTAAAAGAAACAATCATCCTTATCTTTTAATGCAACAGAATGGCTTAAAGCATCTTTATCTTATTTCCAGTGGAACTTACAAATCGACAGGTGTAAAATGAAGTTTTGAAGCTTAGAGGAATACAATAGCAATTTTAAGTCTAAATGGACTAAAGGTGCGAAAAGGAAAGTCGTACCACCAAATCTGTGCAGAGAACTTCCTTCACAATATCCAAGTTCAGAGACCTATGCAACGCATCCCATATCCTTCTGTTAGTGACTGTATTTGTCAGGAAAATTGCATAGATTGGCTTCCAGGGATTATTTACTTCATGGTCCAATAATGCCCTTACTGTAAAGTTTGTGGATGACGTTGCCTTATTCTCTTCATTTTCTCCTCCAATCATCTTTACTGATGCAAGCACCCATCTTCTTCCGGACCTCTCCAAGTCAGGAACAGTTGCAGGCTTAGCATCAGTTAGAATCAAGATATCTCCAGGCAAAGTTTTGTAAGTTTCCTTGCCACGAGTGTTGGATTCATTGCTCCACCGACCGGCCTTAACAGCATATGTGTTCCCACTTCTCGTGCATTTCACAGAGTCAGTAACCTCAGTGAAAGGCTGCGAAGAAATATTTTCCAAACTCGAGCACAGACTCGCCCGTGTCTCTTCCAGCAAAGGGTAGACCTGCGATCCGAGATAATGCTGGACCGACTGAAATGTCTCCGGTATAGTCTCCACCTACGAACATAGCTCGCCAAATGTCAAATAGGATCAACCAACCTCAACATTCAAACGATACTTCGACCAAATTCCATAAAACATGACATGTACTCCTAAAATACCTAATGAGTTTGCCGAACAAAGTAGAAGCATAAAGGGTTCTATCTCACCAAGTCGAATGCAAGGTTTTTAGGGATAAGAAAAAGTACCAAAAATTATGCACAATACTCATTTTGGTGCCAAAAGTATTTTCGATGCCAACGCCAATATAGTTGGCAAAAAATCTAGTGTTGCATTTTTTTATTGATTTTTTAAATTGACATGGTTCACCTTGGAGTACAATTAGCGTTAATTGTCCGAAACGATGTCCTTTATATGTTTACCCCAACTATAAACCGTAATTTTACTTGCAATTTAAGGTTTTTGTCCAAATTAGGTTTTCTCCTTCTCAATTTGCAAAAGATTAAAGAAGGAAAGTGGAAGATGATGAAGGTGGTTGCTTCAGTCGTGACCACGCTTCGTCGCCGTTGTCATCATTGTAGTGTGGGAGAAGCTCCGTCGCCACTGTCATCGTCGTGGGGGGAGTGAAGCTCCGTTGTCGCCGCCATCGTAGCTGAGTGGTCTCGCTTACTTCTGCCCTGGAAATGCTTGGATCTGAAACCTCAAGCTATTAAGAACAAGTGTGGATAGCGTCTCAGACAGTGGCTGCTGAAAGAAGATCAGCGGCGGCACAAGGTTGCAATCGAGTATTTCGTTGAAGCGGACAAAACACCGACGAAGAAGAAAAAGACCACTTTTCAAATTTTCATTTGTTTTTTTTTTTTAACTCTACACTCCCCTTTGCCTTTTCTGTGAAAGACGCCTCCCCTGCACTATGAAGACCTCTTTGGCGTTTCCTACATAGTGGTGAACCTTCGAAAGGGGTTAGACAATTGATATCTACGGCCACATTGAGTCAAAAATTCACAATTCCAAAACACACGGAGATGGAGTACTCGGCCAACTTTGGCCGAGAGTCCCTTGCCACGCGAGACTCACTAGCCGGTTGCTGCGCTCTGACACTCGTGACATCGCCCCGCACTGCGAGACCACCACCAAGCTGAGCTGCTATCCTTTGATCTCAACTCACACGCCAAATCGAGCTCAAAGCCCAAGCTTCCCTCGACAAAGACAATTTTTAGGTGTTTGTACACTAGGCCGGTGGGAGGACGAAAAGGAACAAGTGAAGGTCTTGACCGAACTCGAGGAAAGACACTAAGGCTCTGACAGAGATTACCAGGACCTGATCTGAAGGCTTCCTCAAGCTGATCTCTCTCTCTCTCTCTTCTCGGCTTTGATTCAGTTCAGGGTTCTTCAATCTCCCTCCTTTCTTATTTCCCTCTCTTTTTTCTTCTCTATGCAAATTTTCCCGGAAAATGGAAGAGCGTATTGAAGGATTATTTCTCATACAGCGTCGTTTATGAAGAGTATAATCATGTCATAATCCATGTTGGACTTATTACTTAAATAAAAATGTCACGTAATATTTTGGCTGTAATTTATAACTGGAAACATTTAAGTGATCATTTTTCCTTCAATTTAACTCTAAAGCAAGCCGATAGAAATTTTTGGCACCAAAGTAAATGTTATACATAACTTTTGATAATTTTAAAATACTTAACTAGGTTTTTATTAGGCTAGGCTAACTAGAAGCATAGGGAAATAAAATATAAAAAAAGTAGAGCGCAACGAACTAGCATCATTTGGAAAATTCTCAAGTCATCGAACTTCCACGAGAATAAAACCAACAGGGCTTGATAAAACGAAAAAAGCAAAGATGAGAAACGAATAAAAAGAAACCTCGTCATGGTAGAGGTTTTCGTTGAGAATGTCGTGAAGAGACCAAGAGCAGACAAAATCAGTCAGGTCATTGGTACTGTGTCTCCTCCTCCTGCTCAAACCACCTTCTGCTATCTCCAC
Organism: Eucalyptus cladocalyx; assembly: GCA_017140615.1. NCBI lineage: Eukaryota > Viridiplantae > Streptophyta > Magnoliopsida > Myrtales > Myrtaceae > Eucalyptus > Eucalyptus cladocalyx. The sequence goes on from CM029522.1 coordinate 41,796,766, forward strand.
GCCCACCGCTCTGTTTGTGCTCCCTCCCAAATCCATCTGAACCCCACGCACTAAAATCTTCTACTTGTTTCTTTCTCCCCTTTTCTTGCCCATCAAAGCACCAGGGAAAAATCGCTCTGAGGTTTCAAGGAACTTTCGAGGCTAATATTGCGCAAAGCTTGTACGGACATCATCAACCCTTTTTCAGCTCCGAAGTGAGCATTCTTAGCGACGAAGAAGAATGACACGGGGAAGGTAAAGGGGTCGTGCATGGACTCTTAAAAGAAGCAACTCGAGGTCTTTTCGGCAACCAACCATTCGAGGTCTACGAAAGGCAAAAAGATTCCCACTTTTCTTCGCTTTTTCAATGTTTCGATTTCTTGCAACCTAAGCTTCGTCGACTGTTTTATATCAGAAGCGTATCATGGCATGAGTGAAGTTAATTTTTGAAGATATTAAAATTATTTGTTGATACTGAAATAATAAGTAGACGAAAAAAATTGGACAAATCTTGTTGACACCTAATTTTGGCAAATTTAAGGAAATTATTAAAAAAAAAAAGAAAAAAAAGAAAAAGCAAAGATCGGGGAAGAATAGAAAGAAACCTTGTCATGGTAGAGGTTTCCGTTGAGAATGTCGTGAAGAGACCAAGAGAAGACAAAATCAGTCAGGTTATTGGGATTGTCTCTTCTCCACTTGCTGCTCCAACCATCCTCTGCTTTCTCCATGCGCAACACTGTTTGTGCTCGCTCTGAAGTCTACCTGAACCCACGTACCAAAACACCAGGGAGAAAACCCTCTTCAAGGTTTCACGAAACTTGCGAGGCAAAAGATTCCCAGAATTATTACATTTTCTCTGTCATTCTTCCTTCAACCGGGAAATTCCATGCGTGGGTTGATGCATGGAGATAATCGGGATTCGACAGGTGGAGTATTTCAATTCAGTTACAACTCGCGTGCTGGTTATGTTTTTTTCTTTATTATTTATTATAGCTTCTTTTTTATATAATTTACATCCTTTATGCAAAAGGGTTGAAAGTAGTCATGCACGTGGGGAGCGCGCGCGTGGTATTGAGCAGTCATATCAAGACACATATGCTTTGGATGAAGAGTAGCTAAAAGTCATAATTAGAGGCAATAATACTAATTACTTAGATTAGTGGCAGATTTTCATTTGTTTTGAATTTGTCTCTAAAAAGACATTTAGAAATGGCGGTATACGAGACAAGTATCCTATTTGACACTAAAAAATTTTAGGGGCGGAATTTTTTTGACTTAATGTTCTTTGACTCTAGAACTCATTATTGTTGTACTGCAATTTAGCACGAGCCAATTCTCATGTAATCGATCAATCATTATTATTCACGTGTTACAAATCTCATCTTACTCGGAGAAATGTGTAAGGTATCTCATACTTGCAAGCAATGGTGATTAGTTGACCGCATTACTAGTAATCGATAGGAAAATTGTTCAAAAAGTTTTAAATTTATTGTATGACGACCAATTCAATCATAAACATTTCAATTGTATTAATTTAGTTTTATACCTTTTGACGATTTAGTAGATGTAGTCATTCCTGTCAATTTTGGCCGAAAGTCACTAACATTGACATGATGGTCGGCCAGCCAACATTGATTTTTTTTTTTTTGAATTTTCTGATTTTTTTTTTTGAATTTATTGAATCAAGTTGTACTACTAGTATACGTGAGATTGAGAAAATTGTCTATGTTTTTAATTATTCCTCCTTGGAATCGTTGTTTGAATTTGGATCCCTCGATTCAAATGCAAAATAAAAATTGTATTACTCCCCAAATTGGAAGAAGTGAGGGTGAGGAAAGCAGGAAGGCTAAGAAATGCGGTGAAGAGTGACTTCAAAATAGTTTTGATTTTTCCTTGTTTGAAAGATGTTTGGGTTGAAATTTGCTCACCGCCGTTGGGTATTGTAAACAGATGAAGGAAACGACTCCGAAGGAAGAAGGCATTTGAACAAAAGCAAAAGTGATGAGTTTCCCTTGCTTTAAGTTTACTAAGACTTTGATGAGCTCGATGACTTGATTTATTTCAATTCCGGAAGTTGTTCGTACTATTTCGCCTCCTTAAGAAGTCTATGAATTTTATGGTACCGTAACTTTGGAGCATTTATCGCGGGTCCTACGTGTGTTGAGAGGTCATTAGGCGAGACAGCCAAAGAGGATGATGAATTGCCATAGCCATTGTTCAATGAGATGGTTTGCTCTGCTCCTTACTATGCTCATATGTGTTCTTGCAATATCATGTTTTAGAACAAACAATTTTATTGTCCTTTCTCACATTATCCCAATGCATTTCCCAGTGTAGAGGGTTGAGAATTAAAGGCATTCAGTGTAAAGAGTTATGGAACAATCAAATTCCCACCTAGTCTTTTTACAAATTGGAATCCCTTAAATTAAAGTACTTTAACAATCTCCTATGCATTGCCCCATCCCATATGTGGAAGAGGCTGCAATGTTGTCTCAAGGTTCTAGAAGTGAAATCACGCCGTTCGATTGAAATCATAAACAAAAGTAATGGGACGGTTAGAAAGAATGGTGAAATGCATATGCTAGTTTTGCGTGATCTGGATAACTTGAGGCACATATGGTAGTACAATGGTCTCCCAAAGGTTCCATTACCCGACTTGAGAGACATAAAGGCTTTGGGGTGCCCCCTTTTGGTGATTCTTTTCCCACCCATTTTCTCGTTGAGCGAAGGTAGGGCAAATCAAGGAGCTTGGGGGGGGGGGGGGGTTGTGCAAAAATATGGAACTAATTGTTGGCTGTGACAAATGTGAAGAAGTGTTCGATAAGACAATAACCTTCTCGGAGTTAACTACTCTCTAAGACTTTACAAGTTGCCCAAGTTCAAGAGAATCTTTACCCAAGAAATACTCCACGGAATTCCCATCCTTGGATGTCTTCAGGAGAGTAGGTGTGGAACAGTCGGACCGAGGCTACCGAAGTGAAGGGGAAAGTGATGGGGAATATTAGGCTTTATGAAGTGTAGCAACAAAGTTCAGGACAATTACAACGATTGGTGCTTGGCCGTATAAAAGATGTATGGTAATAGGAGATTTTTGCTCTACATTATCTTCTACACACTTCATACGGAGTTTGTGACTAATTCCTTTACTATTCACTTTCTTTGGTTTGTCTCCTAAGCCATAACGATGAGGGGAAAATTCAAAATAAGGATATGAAGTATTCTCATTTTTTCAAATAAGGTTATGAAATGAACTTTATTTCTGTTGTGACCTAAATTTTGGGTATACTACTTAAAACTAGGTTAATGGACTACTAAGTCTTTAACTTAGTCCGGGCTCTCCCAAGCCCATACCATGCAAAAGATTATTATCTGGGAATCGCCACTAATCAGTTTATAATAGGTCGATTAAACACCTTCCCATTATTTTACTTATACGAATCAGAGACTATAGGTACGGGGACTTGGTTACATTAGATATCTCTAATGCCATTTCGGTACCATTTTTTTATTTTCAAAAATATTTTATTTTTTTGCAAGCAGCTTGGATTTATTTTAACTTAAATTACTATTATGCAAATATGGCGACCACACGGATGCTCATCCACTACTGAACATTGAAAAAAAGAATAATAATAAATAAATTGCATCACACAAAGCAAGCAATCATTTTTTTTTTTTTTGGATTTTCTTGAAATTGGAAATTTTTTATAAAACATGTATTTTAACTACATGACCTAATTTTACTAATAAATAAATTCTAATTAAATTATCATATTATGCAAACTAATTAACATGCACCTAGTATTTTTGTATTTTTTTATTAAAATTCGGAATTAATAAGAACTCTAATTAAACTATCTAGAAAAAGAATATTTTTCTAATTTATTTTAGGGATTAATTTGACTTAAACCCTATCTTATTTTAGAAAACTATTTTTTAGAAAAATGAGATAATTAGAATGTGCAAACATCATCTAAAACCCTATTTTTTTTATAAAAAAAAAAAAAAGGAGTTATTTAGGTCCAACCTAACCTATTTCAAAAAATTATCTAAAAATGCAATCCTAAAAATGTAATCCTAAAAAAAAAAAAAAAATTTACTAAACCTATGTGCTTTGATGCAAGATTTTGATTTTTTTTTTTTTTTTGGGTTTTTCCAAGACAAGTAAATATCAAATAAACATTAGATCTAAACAATCAAGATAATCAACAAATAAAGAATTAAAGTAATCGAAAAAATAACGTATTTGTCTCATGGTTAAATTAACGATTATTCTAACCCCGAAAGATCAAGACATATAAAAAGGTTCAAAATAATTAAAATACTATTAAAATGCCCAAAAATTGATGTAATAAAAAAAATGATCAGATGTCTTACGGATCAAATTAATAATTATAATAATTTGGATAAAATCCCTGTAGATAATGTCAGAATATTCATAAAATGAAAATCACCTTCCTACACAAGAATGTTGAAACTTTTTTTTTTAAAAGAAAGCATAAAATAAATAAAAAATACAAATAACAAAATTCACCTAAAGGGGGACTTGGAAAGAGGAAGCCGCCGGTGGAGGTCGGCGCCGGGGAACGTGATGGGCGAGCAGGTCGCAGACGGTGGCGGCGCGGGCTGAGGCGCGGCGGCGGAGCTGCGGACGTCACTGGTGCAGGCGCGAGCGAGGCGGCGGGAGCAGCGATGGCAGCGAACGGTGGCGTCACGGGCTGCTGCAGGGGCGCGGAGGCGCGGCGATCAGCTCGGGCTGCTGGCGGAGGGAGGCGCGGCAGCAGTGGCGGTGCTCGAGTGAGCTGCTGGTGGTCGCTCAGGCGAGGGGCACCGAGCGGCGGTGACTGGCAGCAGTGACGGCGGTCGTTCGGGTCGTCGTGTGCTGCCGGTGGAGGCGGAGCAGGGGCGTCGGCGTCGGGGCTTCTGGCGTCCGGCGCTACGGAGACGGGGAGGTCACTGGGTGCGCGAGCGGAGGCTGTCTGGACGGCGACGAGTGGCGACGTTGGGTTGCAGACAGCGTGCGGCGAAGACTGGCGGCCCGGCGACTGGCTTGGATCTGCTGACCGGCGGGCAGAGAGAGATGGAGCGAGCGTCGCAGCGGCGGCGAGCGAGGAGGCGACGGTTCCAAAGGCGCGGCGGCCTCCGGCGCGGGGGCTTCGCGAACGAACGGCGACGGCTGGCGGAGGAGACGCCGGTGCGGCGGACGGCGCGGAACCGGTGCCTGTGGAGGCGCGGTGGATCGGGCAACGAGGAACGGCGAGGATGAACAGTATTTTTTTTTTTTTTTTTTTTTTTTTTTTTCTCCTGACCTACCTCTCACGTCACTTCTCTCTCTCTGCACTTTTTCTCTTTTACTGACTTTTCCCTTTCTTTTCTTGCAGGTTGTCAGAAGAGAAAACTCTTCTTGGACGGCAAAAAAGGGGCGGTTTTTTCTCTTTTTTTTCTTCTCACTTTCATGAATTCTCTTGTTCTTTTCACGAATTTTTTTGCGATTTCTTCCCCCTTTTTCCACAAAATTTGGTCCCTTTTATAGTGGTTCCAAGCACCATCTTCCATAGCAATTTTTGAGCTTTCTTTTTTCGTTACCTCAATTTATGGTATGCAAATTAGAACAAAATCTTGCAATCGGTTTGATTTTTCCTCGAATATTTTGATTCCTTCCATTTTATCAAATTCCTTACTTTTTTTATTTACCTGATTTCTCTTATCGAGAATTTGCTTCCACATTTACTATTATTGAATATTCGTTGGAGCAAATATGGCTAATTAGAATTTTCACATTCCATTCATAATCAAATCAAACTGATCTTCCCTTATTTTCATTTTGTTCATTTTATTTATTATGATGGATTTTTTTAGGGGTTAAAATTAACCCCTTTTTTATGCAAAAAATCCATGACTGGGTCGCCAAAATTTAGGTATCAACAATTTCAAATAAAAATTTGAAATGACCATGATAGTTTCAAATAAAGGCCTGAAGTGGCCATGGCAGTTTGACTCGCTGATCGGCTAAATATTTCGATCGGTGAAGGAATTAAAAATATTACTTAAATTATATTAAAAATAAGAAGGAAATTAGGCGAGGACTAAGCCCTCACTGTCGGTGTCGACTGGCAATGGTGGGGGATGGCTGACCAAGGATTGGCGAGGCTCGGCGGGCCTCGGCCAGTGGCTGGCGACCTGATATAAGGGAGGGCGACAACCCTTGCCAACCCTTGGTCGGCCATCCCCGCCATTGCCAACCCTTCTTGGGGATGGTGGGGTAGCAGCGCCGAGGGCCTATAGAGCCCTTGCCATTTTCCCTTCCCCTTCCATTTTTTTTAAAAAATTTCATCTAATACTAAAAAAGAAAAAAGAAAAAATTCAAAAAAGTAAAGGAAGAAAATGCCCTTAGCCGATGAATTAGGTCTTTCTTTGAACTGACATGGCCACCTCATGTTTTATTTAAAACAAGATTCATTTTAAATCCTTATTTAAGAAAACGAGGGTACCTCAAACTCTTATTGGAAACAATATCCATTTTATGTCTCTTATTTGAGAAAACGATGGCACTTCAAGCCATTCTTTGGAATTTTCTCAATGATGAGGGATTGGACATTGGACCATACATTAGAGGGTTATGTATATATTCTAATCAAGTGCATTATCGTGATACTATCGAATTTTTTTGTTCACTTGATATTGGAAAATATATATGCTATTATATTAAGCATGTTTAAGGAAACCATTAAAGATGTCCATATTTGAAAGAGCTTTGTGTACGCTTAATTTCAGGAAGAATAAAATTTGTATAATGCTTATTGTCCACACATGCATGCCGGTCCCTCAACCACTACTTTCTCCATTGTGAATTTGCATTTTGGGGGAAAAGAGAATTCTCCTTCAGAACTTCTAAGAGCCCATAGTTTACCCCTCCAACATTCCCCTTTAGTACTAGACGACGATGTCAGCAAAGACCAATCATTGATTAGTGATCTGTTACATTTTAAGACTCAAGTAACAATATCACGACAAGTTGTATGACCCATACGTTAAATTTTATTATTATTTTTAACTGTAAGTGACACACTATTACTATCATATTACCGGCTTTATAGCAAGAGTGATGCACGGTAAAGTCAAACGACAATTTGCATGGAAAATAGTAAGATGAAAAGGAGTAAGAATTAATTATTCAATTGGACAAATTTACCTCTCTGCTTGATGCAGACCTATTTATTTATATTGTCAATAAGTATTTTAACCTTCTTTCATTACGAATTTCAACTGATTAACTATTTTTATAGCTTGGAAATTCACTACATCAAGTACAAAATACATAATTAATAGAGTTAGGGTATTCAACTAGAGAACTCTTCACTGTTGATTGATGCTGCTCTATATTCCAAACTATCATTCATAGCCTCTGGAATATCTGTCCTTATATAGCACTATAACTATATTTAAGAATAGTTGCTCCATCTATTACTAAGTCCTTTAACCTGATCGTATTGAAATTTTTCTCGGCGATGTGTGTTTTTATTTGATTAAGTACTTTTTTAACCTTCACACTCCTAGCAATGAGACAATTTATTTGTCTGGACAAAAAATACTCAATGAAAACCTCCTTTATTATGAACTATTCTTCAAAAGAAATATTTTTTTATATAATCAGTCAATAAAAATTGGTGGCACAAAATAATATATATGTGAGAGAGAGGGACCTGTAAAAATTAGTCATTGTAATACAAGTCATGGTGACTGGAGAAGGAGAATTTAATGAACTTGAGTTTTGGGCAAATGTAAAGACAAATGGTATCCACCAAAATGGGTTGCCAAGAAGCAAATTTGGATGCCTGCGATGCTTCAATTTGGCATACTTGTGCTATTTTTATGTATTCAATTTTATTTAACATTACAAAGCTTTTTTAACAAAATATCTCCATCCTTACAATATATAATTGCTTTTTTCTATCACTTAAATATTGTCAAACTTTCCTCTGTTAATTGGTCGGTGTGTAACTTCTTAAATATAGCATGTAACTCCACAGTAGTCAAGTGAGCCAACAATTTTAGTACTAAAGGTGTGTTTATTTAATTGAAAATCTCATGATAAAAGAAAGTAATTTCCAAGAAAATCACTTTCAAGAAAAATGGTTTGTTTTTATTTGTTAAGTGATTTACAGAAACCGATTTCCTTCTTGCCAAAAAGGAAAGTCATTTTTTCCCAAATCTAAACTTGTTACTTTCAATCTATGGAAAAAATTTCTGTAAATCAATTAGTTTTTTGTCATTTAAACACAAGAAAGTCATAAAATAATTTCTAAAAACTATTTTCCTTAAAACAAATTAAGTCTAAAGTAGATATCGATATTTTCAACACTTTCTTGTAGGCTAGCAACCAGTTCAATCATGGCTACCTTTGTTCTTGTGATAATATACTTAATGTTGTCAACCGGTGACACGTGTTATGCATACCTATATCTTTAGTCTTTTTGTAATACATAATATCAATTGTCATGCATAATAGAGTCAGTTTTTAGACATTAACGTTTTCTCATTCTCGTAAAATTAATTTAGCTATTTATTACTCTAGATTATGATTTTTTAGATGTGATGTTCATAATTATACTAATAATTTTAAAAAAAAAGTTACTCTTGAAATTTTCTCATTATACTAGTTGTTATCAATAAAAAATGCTCTAGACTCATTAAATTTGATTGCACTTAATGAGCAAAAGGTACTTTTAATATCATATATCACCAATAAATTTTTATGCAGAAATTTTACTTTTCTCTTTAAAAAGCTGTTCAACTTTTATTTGGGACAGAAAAGAATCATTTTATCCAATATAAATGCGTTCAATGTGCAAAAATCAATTATAGTATAATATGCTAGATTTTTAAGGTCTTTCAAGAATTTAACAGAAAAGCTTTAACGAGTTTTCTAACTAAAATTACACTATTAATAATGTCTTTTAGTTTTTTTGTTTCACAAATTAAAAAAGAAAAAAAAAAAGATCAAAGCCAGTTTCTTCTCTCTTGATCGACAAGGCTGGCAAGACATTTTTCCTTGATTTGGAAAAGTTGAATCTTTTCCCTTTAAGATAATAACAACTTTATAGCATGAATCTCCATTGGAAAATATTCGGAAGAAGAACTAAATAAACCACATTATTTATATCTCCATTGATGTAGATGAAAGTTATGTGTCTGAAAACTTTGAGCAAAATGCAAGACTCACACGATATCATCTCAACTCATGTGATCCCACAACTTGATTTAATTAATAGAGAGTATCTTATCTAAATCCCAAATTGCTTTGTCATGCTCATGCTTGCTCATTCTACTCCTCATATTTCTCGGCTTCAGAAGTTCAAATTATAGGGATTTAACCCAAAATCACTTGAAAATTTAGGTTTATATATCCATTGCATTTGCTCACTTTTATAATCAAATGCAACTAATTTACATAGTTGATCTTGTTGTGAGAGCATCGGCAAGAGTGATGGGGGAACGGAGGATTTTGTAGGAAACGTTTCAAGACCAACCAAAGAATCGACTTTACCATCTCTGCTCACATGAATCAGATACTACATCAGGTGCCCCCTCATTCCCTCGGGAATATGTTGGTTTTATCTACATAAAATTTTCCAAATCCATTTGGCTGTTTCGTTCACCCTCTTCACGCATTTAATGCTCTAAGGTTCCCTAAAGCTGTCCTCTAATACAATTGCTCCGCCCAGAGACATCCTCTAGCCGTAATCATGCATAGCATAACTTAACATGATTAGTAACAAACTTGGTTCTACATACATACATACATACATACATACATACATATACATATACATATACATATATACATACATACATATACATATACATATACATATATATATATATATATATATATATATATATATATTTATAAATTTCGCTGCACTTGCGTAGGTATTCGATTGGTGGATGCTAAAAGGCTAATCTCAGGATTAATGCAACTGGCCACACGGATGCCTCTTTTTCCCAGCACAAAGTGTAATGCGGCTGATAAGCCCTCATTGAAGAAATAATCAAAGGAATAGACAAAACAATAATCAATATAACAGTTAAAAGCATTTAAGATATTTAGTTATAATCAATCTAATAGATGAACTGATGATTAAAGTAACAATTAATAGTGGAAGGACGCATATATTTTCTTACAAAGTAGAGTTATGATTATAGAATATTGGGATAAGTGGACTGACCCAAAACTTGTCATGAAAATGCAATTGAATTCTAAAATTTTCAAAAATGTAATCAAAATTTAAAACTTGTCACAAAAGTACAATTGAGTTTTAAAACTTTTACAAAATGCAATCAAATCCTAAAACTTGTTAAGTTGAAACGATCAAGTCCTAAAACTTGTTAGGATTTTTCCATTTGTCAAGTTGGATGGAGTTAATGGAAGGACTTGATCACACCAACTTGATAAGTTTTAAAACTTGAATGTACTTTTTGAAAATTTTAAGATTTAAATTATATTATCGTTATAAGTTTTAGAAATTGATCGCAATTTTTAAATGCTCTTAAGATGAGGTATTATTAACTATTGAAGTCCTTATTAGCTGATAGAATTAAAAACTTCATTGTTTTGATAAAGAGTACTATTATCAAGAGACAGCTCGTTAAGTTTTTTGTTGACTTCACAACATCTAGCAATATGGCCTTCTTTTCCACATTGATAGCATGTTATATTATAATTGATTTTTTGTCTTGTCTTTTGTTTAGTTTGAGAAGGGTAGGATGAAGCTTTTCGGGGAAAAATTTTAAGTGTGATTTTTTCTTATTTTTTGGCGCATCTTTTGCAGGAACAGTTTTCTTTACAAGAGTTGAAGTTTGGATTCCTGGGTTCGTGGAGAGATGGATCATATTGGGCATGAAAGGGTTTTCTTTGTTTGTAATTGCTCTTTTTTTGAGCTGTTTTTGAAGTTTGAGTGTGGCACACATTTCCATATTTCGTTTTTGAACTGAGAGAACTTGAGATTAGTTCTCCATATGGGAGATGTTGATAAGGGATTTGACCATCGTGGTCAGCTCTAATTTTATTGCAGACTTTTTTACCTATTAAGTGGGATAATCCTGGTAAAAAAATTTCTTTCCAAAATGGGGGATGGCAATCTAACCTAATCATAATTCGTTTAAGGAATATATCTTTGTATTCTCGGAATTTAGAAAGTGATTTGCACTTGAGATTGGATAGGAGTTCAATATTTCTATATTTTAATTGGGAATGATCTCCTATAAAGTGTTGATATATATAGGGAAAATGAGAGTACTAACCGCATCTTGGATGCTATGACCATGGTCGTCTTCAATTTCATGATATTGGTCATCAGTGTTCAATATCGTAAGTATTTATGATTTGGTTTTTCTGATCTTTCGTAAGATAATTATGCCACCAACTTTTTAATTGTCCGGTAAAACAATCCTCACCTAAATATATTTCTCTTAATATAATATTCTAAATGTTCTTCATCAAACAACCATGGTCTCCAATGTATGAAACACAGCAAGATGTATCGTGAAATATCTTTATAATCATTTATATTTCAATCGTACTATAATGTGTCGTTGTGATTACAATTTTTATCATTTATATCGCCTTGTCTGTTTTACATATTTATATCGCCTTATATTTTAACGTTATATCTTCTCTTAAGGCATCTCCTTAGAGCCCGGGCGTTTATATGCATACGCAGCAACCATGGAACCGAATCTCAGTGGTGTGGAGTACATGCATCTTACCCCGAGTGATAAAGAGTAACCTGCTAATAAATGGAGATCACTGAAAAACTCCGAGAATCTCAGGAAGACGGACACTTGACGTTAACCAAAATTCAGCGACAGAATCACCCAACCGAGGAACTCGAGCTGAGTCAGATGAAGAAGCTTCAAATGGATATAACGAATTCATAAACGAATGAAGCTGGAGCCACCGCGGAGAGTCGTCACTGGAGGGAAGAAGAAAATAGAGAGAACGAGTTATCAGAGGTGAAGAATCCGTATGTTCTATGAACTGAGAGAGAGCGCATGAAGTCTGTGGCAATAGGAGGTGGTCCAGTGCTGCTCAGCGACGATGATAATGCAGCAGCTGAGGCGGCGACGCAGCAATGGTGAGCTGCGATGAAGGTGGAGACGCAGGCGATGGATAACCAAAGTGCGTCCCTGAGAGTCACCAAGGAAGAGAATGAATCCTTTTTATATCTCTCTAGTATTTGAGTCACCAGGAATTCTTTTTTAATGTATGTACGTGTTTTAGTTTGTCAATGAGTTGTTAAAAAAAAGAGAAATTAGTTAGAAAAAGATTTTTTTTTGTTATACAATTTTCACTATTATTACTTCTTCTTTTTTAAATGCAGGTTTGATTTATTAACAAAATTCAGGTTTCAACAATGCTCACTTCCTTACTTTTTTTACCCATGGTTCTCAACATTTTCACTATTAAACCAGTTTGGAGCACGTCCATTGATTTTCCTCTTATATTTAATAATCGTGTTAGAAAAGGGTTACGATTATCAGCATTTGACCATGCTTTTTCTGAGCAAGTTCGTGCCATCATAACAACATTCGACTTCAAGGTACTCAGAATGCTGCCTTAGTTCTTCCGAATCAAAGTAGGTTCATTGCAACTTAGAATAACATCTCGCCGGTGCAACAACTAAACTCGCCAACAGTTTCAAGTATTGACTATAAATCATGCCTCGAGTTTGAATTCTTGTACCTTAATTGGATTGTGTGGAGCGGAATTCTTGACCGAATGCTTATATGGTGAAGTCCCCATGGCTATTTTGAGTTCAACCGAGGCCTTATCTATTTTCTTTAAATAGTTATGATAGGAATTGATTTAATTGCAAGATCAGTGCTAAATTGCAGTAATTGGTATGAGAGCTATCAACAGCCAGAAGACTCTAAGAGATAAGCATTTGGTCCAAAAGGTTGATCCACAACTCTTTTCCCTTGACGGCACAGGAGCTTCTTGGATTATAGTCGCACAAAGAGGTGCACCTCATTGCTGCCGCACGTTAAGCGGAGCTCAGCTTAAATCGCTCGAAAAAGGGAACTCTGAACACATAACGCAGTTTTGTGCTGACATCCGAACTGGGTTGTTTCCATTGATAATTAGTTAATTACCGTGGATTTGGGTCTAATGTAAGTCTGGAAAACGCTCTAGCGTCAGTGATTATAACTCTGTAATTCTATGATTTATTAGCAAATTATTAACTGTTGACTCTTCTAATTAAGTAAATAGCAATACTCAGACCAAACCACGGAAATCTCTACATTTCTATATTATTCCTCATTGATGTATCTGGTGAATATTATTCCTCATTTATATATCTGGTGATTACGCGTCAATTGAATTTTAAGACCCAATAGTTTTGCTTTATATGACAATATATAGACATCACCTGACCCATCCCAAGGCTGGAAATCATTTAACCATGGAGACGAGTACTCAGCACAACAAAAGCGCTCAGGAGGTGAATCATTGTAAGAGTTGCTCAAGTATCCAAATCGTATAGTAATATCATCCTGCATCCTCCATCAAGATCTAGAATTGGCGTCACTGTTGTGCTTATCCATTGGTAAATAGGAGAGTTTTCCAGTGACGGTGTCATCCTTCGTCTGGTGAGGGTACAAAAATTATGTACATTCCCATAAGGACATACGCTCTCCCAGGCCGGATCTCATTATATGCTTTCACTCCAATCAGGCAAACTTCTCTATCAAGATCATCTATAAGTAAATAAGATATGCAGAAAAAGTTGCATTTTCTTTCTCATTCTTCACTGCATACTAGCTATGGCGAGGCACAAGAGAATTAAAGTTTCAAAGAGGTTAAAAAGAAGGAACAATAATCTGCAGCCAAGGAAGGAATAGTAGATTTCCATGACTACTCTCTGCTAGTACTTCAGGACATGTAGAGTAATGGGCTTCCTGTCTAGAGATCTGTTTTTTCTTCATTTTAAGAACTATTTTACTAAAAAGTTCCACATATATTTACAAGAATGTGGACTACCTGTAGATTATAACATACAATTTTCACTTAAACTGTATCTGGGACGATGAAGTGAGGATTCATCTCTTCTTGCCTCTTCCTTTCTTATTTTGCTTACCTTTGGATTTGCAATGGCCCTTGCTCCTGTTCCTGTTTTCCACACCACCAGTCTGGGAAAAAGAAGATGATGAAGCCTGCTCATCCTTCTTCACTTCACTGGTTTTTTGAGCTTCCAGAACTTCGCCCTTCTCTTCCTCATTTGCTAAGCCCATCTCTCGTCCCAGCAACGACATGTGTGCACCATCCAAATGCATAACTGGTGTTGCACTGTTGGAAGATGAAGACGAATCCTTGGAAACTTCAGTCAGATCTCGCAGTTCACAAGAGCTAGCGCTTCCATCTTTGGGGAATAAAACTTTCATAATCTCTTCCTCACATTTGTTCGATTTCACATCTAAAATGATGGCATGTGGACAGTTTGAGCAGTCTGCAGTTGAATTAGTAATTACGAGGGGATCATCGACTTTTTTGAATGCTTCAGCTAGAACACCCACTGAAATTTTCTGCAAGTTTGGCCTCCGGCGAAGCGAAAGAATACGACGAAACTCTGGAGGTAATTGCTCAGAAATCCAACTCTTACCCAGCAAATCAATGAGAAAATATGGACTGATGCCAAAATTTAGGTGAAGCAAACAAACCAACAGAATCAACTTCAAGACCAACAACCGGTAATACCCCATCACGTTTAGGTTCGATTTTTTTATCCATTCTCTGGTATCATCCTTATTGAGAAGAAGCTGCGCAATAGTGTTTTTAACAAACTGAAAGATGGCATCCGAGCAATTTTTCGGGATGAAACCCAAGCTAGGCTTTGCCAAACCTTCATGGCAGATGAGCCATTCAACTAGAGAAGACTTGGTTGCATAAAACTGCCCTTTGGAGCAAGATAACAAAATTAAAAGTCGTTCCAAGAGATACAAGAAGCAAATTGGAGTGATGTAGTCTCTTGCACTCCTCCAATTGGCATTGTAAGTATCTGCCAAAGCTTGATAAAGGTTCCAAGCCAAAGAGAACTTCATGGATCCCTTATTATTATCGCTGGCCTGAGGAAGGTCTGATTGTACGTCTTGACAAACGCATTCCATGAATGACTTCCATGACTTATTTCCCTCAAAAGATTGCACGAATTTTCTGTACAATTCATCATTGAGCAATCCGGATCCAAGAATTAAAGTCGCAAGCTCACCCATCGTCCCATGTGAAAGATGCTTCTTCGAAATTGTCAGTTTCATTGTTTCTCTCAGTAAATTACAAGAAGCCTCACTTCCTCTCAGAGATACCATATTCTCTGATGATGATATTCTCCAGTCAAGTGGAAATATGTGACCAAAGTACCTCCTACTGGATGTTTCAATGAAACCCTCCAGTACCCTACCATCCCGGAAGGAGTGTTTCGGACAATCGAGTTCTCGAAGGAACTTGGCAACCTCATGCAAGAGAGCAAGACATCTGCTTTGCCAGAAGTTCGGCCCAGAACTCTTTGCCAAAAATTGATAAAGTGCATCCAATTTGTGCAGGAGCTCCATACCAACAGCAGTAAGCTCAGAATACCAATACTTTTGAGCTGCAGAGACCAATTGTTGAAGCTCCAAAGCAACCAATTGTCCACTTCTTCGAAGAAATCTTTTATCTATGTTTCGGACCCAATCAGCATCTTGGTTTAGAAGGTGATAAGTTCTTTGCACATTGTTCTGTTGCTCCAGCACACCAAAGTAATTCAAACAGAACTCCCAATAGCACCTATTTTCCTTTTCCACCGGCATCTCCACACATCCTACACAGTCTATGATTCTAACAATTTTCTCTCTCCAAAGATTCCAAAAGCAGATCAATGAGTCAACAGAAATCTGATTCCTCAAGATCAGTTGTTCAGAATAGTTCATTTGGTCGACAAGCCAATCATATTCCCAACAAAAATTTGAGATATTTCGACGAAGATGGAAGTCCAGAATATTTCGAGCACATAGTATTTCACCTCTGACACTTCCATTTCTACTGGAAGCACTCAAATGTTCTTTCATTTGAGCCAAAATTTTCTGTTTATTTAACAAAATGCTTGATTCTACAAGAACATATTCATTGAAGGCAATAGGCTCAGGCTTTGCGAGAAGCATGGCTTTTGCTACCAGCTCCTCCTGTGCGAACTGCTTCAAAGGCCACCCTTTGCTTCCATGAGCCCAAAGGGAATAGAATAATACGTACCACAGGATATTCATCGATGCTTCTCTGTTTTTCCCGCTCTTCCCAAGTAGATCAACCTCACGAAGGACGTCACCTTTCATCCTCACAATCTTGGCCGCCTCCAAAAAGTTACCAAAATCTTCCTCCAGACTTATAAGTTCATCCAGGCATTCCAGCTGCATGAGCAAATTTCGCATTGAATCGATGCAATCAAAAGCCTTCACATACTTCATCATGGCCCTGTAGTCTCTGAGGTTGTAGTAATGAAGGGCACAACTCTTTAAAAAGTCCTGTTCCAATTTCTCTATTTCTTTACTTTTCTTCTCAGTTCCCCGCCTTTTCCAATCCTCAATGTATTGTCGACCCATTTCAAAGAGTTTTCCTTCAGCACAAATGGACAAGCACTTTGAGAAAATATTTGCCCTTGCATATGCCTCCGCTGCAAGACTGTAGCACCGAGCATGAGAGAAACAGTCTCCAGCTTTCTCCAAAGCAGATTCTCCACATTTATCCCTGTATATTCTACCTGTTGAAGCATAAACAAATTTGACGTCAGTCTCATTTATAGAGTGCTGATGTCCATATAAGATTTAATAACTTCATGATGTTCAGAAGATAAAACATAGCAAAGGGACATTTGGAAGCTGCCAGAAATGCTCTTGCACAATTCAAATGTATTCTCCAATGTCAAGAGATGAAACAGGATCAACATCCATTGTTGGCTACAATACCAAGGAGTTTTTGACAAACCATACTCCACCGCACGGAGTATTGCTACTGATAGCCACAGCTTTTTTTTAAACTTACAGGTGAGGTCAGTGTTAAGAACGTTGCAGCTCGAATTTTTCTGAACCGCTAAGAGAGCAGAGACAGGTTGTCATATAGAAAATAATCAACTTCTCAAGCCTTGGGCATTAATCATGAAGTCAACAGTAGTAGCACTTGCTCAAAATTCACCAAACATATTTGGAAATTAACAAGTGAGATCAAACTATTTTTTTGGTATATTGAAAGAAAAATCAATTACAATCGTAAACAAAAGCATACCATGCATGTAAAAAACTAGATACAGAAGAATACGAAGTCAAACTTCATCTTTCTTAGGCAGCTTTGACATAGCTACAACAAGAAGACAAGTAAAGATGCAGTGTATGTCCACCTTATCATTTTGAAAGAAATGAGAAAGAAAATGATACCTGCTATCTCATATTCCTTCAACATACAAAAACACTCCGCTGCAGATTCGGCCACTCCAATCGTTTCATAGATCTCAGCAGCATGCCTTCGAAGGTCAGAAGCCTCTTCTGGATTCGAAACGTGCTTGAGATCTGCATCTGCTTTGAAAGCAGAGGCCTTAGCCAATTTCTCCCC
Source organism: Eucalyptus cladocalyx (assembly GCA_017140615.1). Classification (NCBI taxonomy): domain Eukaryota; kingdom Viridiplantae; phylum Streptophyta; class Magnoliopsida; order Myrtales; family Myrtaceae; genus Eucalyptus; species Eucalyptus cladocalyx. The sequence goes on from CM029522.1 coordinate 41,814,380, forward strand.
ATATGTGTACCTTGCTCGTTCAAAGCACATTATTGCCATTGGGTAGTTGCCCTCACGTAAGAGCTTGCAAAGTTTTTAAAGAAAAGAGAGAGATCAATAGCTTCTCCGGAGAAGGTAAAAGAAGAAAAATAGAAACATAGTCCTCCCTTATAGGAAAAATCAGTGGTGTAGAGCATTATCATTGACCTCATGACTTCAAATGAGGAAAAATTTTATAGGAAAATTCATATCATATTGTCCATTATGTGTCCAAATGAAGTATTCGGCCAGACTACTAAAAAATCAATAAAGTTGGCAAATCGATCACCATATTTTGTACCATAGAACGTCCACATTCTACACACTTCTTTTCAGGATTGGTCATACATTTGCGGTCACTACTGTAATTCCAAAATCCCAAGCATTTACAGAACATGTTGACCTCGAATGAGGCAAAAATAACAATTCCGACCAAAGAGGAAACAACAAATAAAGAAAAAAACAGAAAAACAGCTAACCTTAAAACCTTGTGACTTCCACTCCTCTGGTGTGCTCCTGACCTGCATAGCTTCTGCAAGGGCATGATCTACCAACCTAACTTGAATGAGGCACTTCTTCTTCCAGTAGTCAAACATTGGTTTGGAGAACTCCAGGGCATTCTCACAAATCCACAATCTTTGCCTTGTCCGAGTAATTGCGACATACAATTGTTTCAATTCGGAGCATAATATATTGTGCTTCGCGTCATCAAAACTTGGGGAAGACCATTGAGAGCTTTCATCAAGCAAAGCTTGCTCCTTCATGTATCCATAAATGACCCTCCACTGACGTTTCAGAGGTGATGTGCCAAAGAAGTTGTACAATAAGACGTCCTACACAATGTCACGGCAAAAAAGTCAGGCAAAAACATCTTATTTAAGACCAAAATGACAGATTTCAAGTTTCATGAATACATGAACAGATCTAAAAAATTTAGGAAAAGAATATTTGGACTCATTTTGACACACCAGCCAATCAAGATCAGTCATAAGTGGTGAGATCTTTGATATTGTCTACTAACCTAAAGGATGATGTCAACATGAGCCCAACGAAATTCTACATTATGTGTATTTAGATGCCACTGTCTACATATAAAAAGGGTAAAGAAGAATGAAAATGCAAATTAAAGCTTTTTACAGAGTAACAGCTAGCAGCAAATTACATGACCCATTAGAAAAAAAAGTTCTGAAATCTCTATTGCTGCTACCATTAAAATCCCACGGCAAACAATCCAACCTGACACACACCTACCTGAAATTCCAACCCCTTGCATTCCACTATCGTCAGAACTAGGGCTTGCCCTCTCACAAGGTTTGAAACTTCATCTCTAGAGTGATCATCTCGAACCAAAATAACCTGCTCTGCTCCAAAGCCAATGAAATTACCACTATCATCATGGTTGCCAAAAATTGATAGTATGGCACTTTCATCATTCTCAGATTCAAGTAAAATTGGGGCTTCCCCACATATATAGCTAGTTTCAGGGCTCAAAGCATCAATGGATAAAGGGAAAAAACGGTAGAGAAGATCAACAACACTCTGCGCCAGTTTGAGTATACCAGCATGAGTGCGGAAGTTCTGGCTCAAATGGAAAGTTTTGGAAAGACATCCCTTTTCCATTCTGATATCAGGTCCATCCATCGAATCTATCAAGAACTCCTTGTAAAAAAGGGACCTTATGTCTTCAAACCTGAAGTCTATTCCCCTTGCAATAGTTTGTGCAGTGTCACCAGAAAACACAAAGCCCTCAGAAACGTTTCTACAGATATACTTGAACAGTGAAATTTGCCCCATGGTGAGATCCTGCACTTCATCAATGTATACAAAATCCACCACGTTACCAGCAAACCGCTCACGGAAAAGACGGCACTGAAGATCATTGACAAGATCAGCCAAATCAAATTCACCATTTTTCATTTTCATCTTTTCATAATCCTCAAAAGCATCATAAATTTCTTCTCTTCTCTGAATACTCAGAGTAGAGACACGACCCTCTGAAAGGGAAACATAAGCTAGCCTGTCAAGTTTGCCTTCACAACCATCTGCTGGTCGAAGACCACCCTTTATGTGGGACATTATTTCAGTGAAGACTCTGGAAGGATCAAGCCTCCTCCTTATCTTGTCATTGAAGTGAGGCCAATAGACAGCACAAAACTTTTCATAGGTGACCTCCTTTGCTCTTAGAAGACTTTGTAAGGCAACTGGTGTAGGACTGAAGGATCGGCTGTGACATAACTCCCTTAGATCGGGGAACCTTTCAAAGAATGAAACCCCCACCGTTCCATCTAGCATCATCAGAAGCTTACGAAAAGTTATAACAAGGGGATAAGAATTGGGAGATATATCTACAAACGAATCCGGGATATCCTTGAACAATGCTGCATCATCAACAATCTCATCAACTGAAGAGCTTTTTACTCTATGTTTTGCATCTATACTGGAGCTGCAGGATTAACAAAGCCAGCAATTAGAAATGGAAATTTATACTCAACAAACTTACGAATACCAACACTACACTCATAATTTCTACTTTCAGGTAACTAAAAGCAAAAAGGAAATTAGGACATATTGATGCACCAAGGTTGTAATGATATACTACGATACACGGATAGCATTTACTTCAGCTGGCAATAAAAATCTTCCCCCACAGCAAGATTTGTAGAACAGATGGTCCTTTCTTGATTCTGCTTATAATTGCATACATTCATTTAAAATACAATTTTCTATTTATACATACAATCCTACAATCACAAAATTTAATACAAAAGTTTCCAATAAAATGGAAATGCAAACTAAAGAAGTGGCGCAAAGACCAAAGCAAGGAATATTGCCGCACAAGTTAATCTTCAGTTTCAGCAAGCAGATGAAGTCGATCTCTAACATGCAATGATTAAATCTATTTTCTAGCAGTTAAAACTAAGTGGTAGCACCCAAGCATGGCAAAACACTGATTTGACCCATGCACTCTTGCTACATGTTATATTTCCTGTCGAACTCTATATATGAAGTGTCTTGGTTGTGCTTCTCTGTTAGGAGGAAAATAGCAGCATGCCAAAGGGGTTATCTACATGTCCAGACTAATACAAAAAAAAAAAAAAAAAAAAAAAAAAAAAAAAAAATGACAATCCTTTAACCTTGCATATGTTTGTTCAATGTAAAAATTGCATAATATTTATCCTATTGTTCAAACATCTCCCCATGACATTCTATGTACCTTCTAAGTCGAGATACATGTTGTTTGACCGCAAAACATAATTTTGCACTGACAGTCACAAAAAGCTGGCGCAATACACAATTCTCTGCTCCTGCACCGATTTCCTCAACATTGATTTCTAGGGAGCCATCTTTGCTGTGGCTGATACCACTTTGGATTTCCTGAGATCCCTTGGTTGCTTCATTATGCAGTTTCTCGTTTCTAAACAACTTCATTGTCAAGACAGTAGTTTTTCCGGTTCCAGATCGCCCAAGTATGAAAGTGCTTCTGGGGAAAAGAATTATCTCTTGTTCCTGCTCTGTTACTTCAAATGGAAGACTCGCTTCGTTATTATCACTATTATTAAGCAAATGACTGACAACATCTGATGAGCGGTAGAATTTCATCAGAAGCAAACTCTCGCTCACTTTCACATTCTCTGCATACAACCTATGATCTGACGCATCAGCGTCAGATCTAGTCCCAAATTGATCTTCACTAGGACTTCGACAGCGGACAACATCAAAACAGACCCAAGTCTTTGGAACTTCCAGATCCCTACAAAAGGAAGAGCCATGTGAAATGATAGAAAACAGGTGTATAAGATCAATTCAAGATATTTTAGTCACCTATCTGGAAAAGAGTTGCTTTCTAATTTAGCAAGTGATGTGCTACCCATCTTAAGAAAGAAGAAATGATCAGACTTACCCCTCAATGCATTTCTCCTTGCAACAACTGATAAAATCATCAGTATATGTCACGAATATGCTGTCCAAACATTTGACCAATTTTGCCACATCCTCTAAAGGCAATACATCCCATATCTTCAGGATTTGGATGTATCTTAGTTCCTTTACAATATCAATCGTGCATAAGACATAGAGACGTTCAACCTTAAATTTTCTCACGATATGAGATGAGCGTTCACAAATTATATCATCCACATTTTTCTTCTTTGGTCTCCAGCCACTGGATAGTTCTAACAAATGGGTGATAATTGACATCTTTATCCTGAGTGATGCCAACTTCCTGAAAGACTTCAGGAAGTTGTCACTGAAAAGAACCTGAAAATACCAAAGAATGACAATAAGAAATGTTGTCACAGGTTCTATAAAAACTTAATGTTGATTTTGAAAAATAAATGTAGCCATAGAATACTGTTGAGTGAAGTTTGTTACCATCCACCTAGCATTTCTGAAAAGTACACTGCTTCTGTCGAGCAGATCATCAAGCTGATTATTCTCTTTCTTCACATCTAAGATGGCTTTAGCCAAGTCCTTGTCAACATCAACATTGAAGAAGCATCCACGACTATTAGCATCATCAACCAAAGCTTCCCACACAGATTTGCTTTCTGTCAGTGTTTTCCCATTTCCCAGAATCCACAGACAATACCTATAGATAGGAGATAATTCTGGGATTACTGGCTATATCACTCTAACGATGTAATTTGACACGGTTAAGAGGATGGAGTACCTCGCCCTGGTAAGAGCAACATTGGTCCTCTTAGTATTGGACAAGAACCCAATATCTCCACGCAAGTTTGATCTGACGGTGGATATTATAACAATGTCTTCTTCACCCCCTTGAAATCCATCCACTGACTTCACCTTGACCATAAAACCCTTGGTATTTTCGTACTTTTTTCCAAGGTTAGCTTGAACTGCAGCAACCTGAGCTTCATAAGGAGATATGACACCTACCGTCAGATTTTCTTCTGACCCATTCCAAGCTGCAAAGTAAAGGAAATAAAACCATCACTACCATGGTATTATTTTATGCGGGGTGAAAAACTTCAAAAGAAATATCTTCGCAAGAGTACTATTAATGGCCATCATGATCTATACCTATATGATCACATAATAAATGCAAAATCCATGTGGTCAAAAGAACATGTATAAAATTCTCTTGACATACCTCTGTATAGATTCCTCAATATTCTTGAGACAACTTCCACCTCAACAGGGTTTCTACGGCTACATCCGTCATCACCGACTTCTTCTCGTCCATCAGTAATATTTATGAATGAGTAAGGGCCAAACATCGGCCCTGGCAAATGACTTTTTCTGTAACTTTTGCGCTTCACGTTTGGCCCATCCAAAATTTGGTTTTGATAAAACTTTGAAGTCGGAAACAGACTTATCGATGGATGCATCCGGTACTGTATATTGAGAAGTTGCCTTGAATAATTTGAATAATTTAGTGAAGTTAATCGTTCAAACAGACTCCTTCCAAAACCAGACCTGCTAGAAATCTGTAGAAATGAAGCATGATAAAAAATAAATAAAATAAAAAAATCAAGGGCCATTAGGTATAGAAAATTAGCCCATCTGAGCTCAAATGAAAAGAAGGATACTTCACATCTTTCCAGACCAAATAGAAGTTTACTTTTCAGACATTTTAACATTACCTTGCTTTCAACCATAGCAGGCAACTGACACTCATCTCCAACTAAAATCAGATGCTTGACACCAGGGAGTTGCAGAGGAATTAATGACTCGCATTCTTTCAACTGGGCTGCCTCATCGATTACCAGTAAATTGAGAGGCTCCATTGCCACAGAGTACAGCTTATATGAACTAGAAGCAGTGCAAAAAATCAAGGAAGCACGTTGATAACAGAAGTCAGCAATCATGGCCTTACTCGTATGGTTTGGAAGTTTTAGACCTTTCAAAGAATCACGAACAGTTAGCAACATGGAAAGGCATTCCTGTCTCTTCATATATAAGTTATGTAGTGGATCTATGGATGTCTGAAATGAAGACAGGCTAATTTCATCACGTGAAAGAGTTAGCTCCATCTTCTCTGAGTCCAACTTCTCTCCACATAATAGAGTTTCAAAAGAATCAAGTAAGGTAAGGAGGTGTGTAATCTTCTGGAATCTGGATACATGAGTATAGAAAATGAAGAGGCATCTCCGCAGGGGCTGAACAGTTGCCTTGAATCTTCCCCTGAAAAACTCAAGAAATGATATAAGCTCACAATTACCATCTTCTTCACTGCTTCCGCATTCCCTCCCATTAATATCACTTTCTGGTTTCCTTCTTTTTGTATGTTCGTTTTCCAAAAATATATGGTATTGACTGCCACAGTCAGCAAGAGTATTCATCATGGAAGTTAGACACTGATGCCAACCAGTGACTGTCGAGAGGCACTCCACAACACAATCTATACGGTGTTCTAAGTATATATCTTCAATGTTGGAATCAACTTTCAGTCGCTCCTTGTTCCCAAAAATAAGCACGTCTCCGAAATAAGAGAGCAAACTTTCCATCTCAGTGCTTATACCGCCATCTGATCCCTTTAGCAGCTTTAAAACACGAGATGCCACTTCCTTGACGGCAACATTTGTAGGCCCACAAACAACAGTTCTACATTTCCTTTTCAACAGAGTAAATAGCAGCATAGCCACGGTTTTAGTTTTCCCAGTTCCAGGAGGACCCCATATCAGTTCAACAGAAGGCTTGTTCTCACATTGGAGTTTATTGAGACAGGCCCCAACTGCTTTTATTTGGGATTCATTCAGATCATGGCACAATCTCTCGTCAAGGCTCTCAGTCCCAGAACAATCACCTTTTGTAATGCAGAGATTGGAAACTTCATCAGCCTGCCACCCAAACAAATTTCTTGTGATAATCTGGATTATGTTAAAATGGTAGAAGGTTGAAGTCCCTGAAATTAATTGGTGTTCCTATGACAGAAAGAGCATCGCATAGCACAAAATTAAATCATACGAGAAGTATAATATAGAAAATTTTAAGGTCTTGTTCTAAATCTAGGTCATGCTACTGCAGCAGTAAACTTTGAATATATAAAAGCAACGTGGAGAAGAAATCTACTGAAAGAAATGCTGAGAGAGAGAGAGAGAGAGAGAGAGAAAGAGAGATTTGAAATCAGCAAGAGGAAGTTTCCTCCAGGGAATTAATTTGAACCAATTGCCCAATTTAAGACATATCTTACTAATCTCCCATATCTTAATTCATTTCCGTATCATGACATGGACCAAGTAAAAGAAACAAACATCCTAATCTATTAATGCAACAGAATGGCTTAAAGCATTGTTTATCTTGTTCTCCAGTGAAACTCACAAATTGACAGGAGTAAAATTGATGTTATAAAGCTTGGAAGAATACAATATCAAATTTAAGTCTAAAGGGACAAAAGTCATGAAAAGGATCATACCACCAAATCTGTACAGAGAACTTCCTTCACAATATTCAAGTTCTGAAACTTATGCAACACTTTCCATATCCTTCTGTTACTGATTATATTAATCAGGAAGATTGCATACATTGGCTTCCAGGGATTATTTACTTCATGGTCCAATAATGCCTCCACTTTAAAGTTTGTGGATGACATTGCCTCGTTCTCTTCCTCATCTTTTCCGATCATCATTACTGATGCAAAAGCCCATCTTCTTCCAAACCTCTTCAAGTCAGGAACAGTTTCCGGCTTGGCATCAGTTAAAATCAAGATATCTCCAGGCAAAGTTCTGTAAGTTTCTTTTCCAAGAGTGTTGGATTCATTGCTCCACCGACCAGCCTCAACAGTATATATGTTCCCACTTCTCTTGCATTCCACAAAGTCAGTAACCTCTGTGAAAGGCAGCGCAGAAATATTTTCCAAACTCGAGCACAAACTCGCCCGCGTTTCCTCCAGTAAAGGGTAGACAAACGATCCAAAATAATGCTGGACCGACTGAAATGTCTCTGGTATAGTCTCCACCTATAAAGACAGCTCAGCCAAAACTCGAATATGACAAACCAACCATGACATTCAAAAAATACTTTGACTAAATTCTGGAAAGGATTAAGACCATGAAAAGCTCTACTTAAGAATGCCCATGACAAATTTACCAAAAACTAATTTTTTTACCACAAAAAATCCCAAACTGATATGCCGTTGACAAATTTACTCTAAAATGATACACGTATGACAAATTTACTTTCCATTAAATTTTACTGTCAAATTACTGAATTAGATGACACATGATAGTTGACTAATATACCAGTCTGAGATTTTACTTTACGTTGGTCACAATTGTATTAGTTTTGTGATTTTTTCTAGTATTAATCCAATTTAACAAAAGGTGCATTTGTCACAAACGTACCAATTAGTTTAGGATATATTTGTGTTTACTAATTTAAGGTTTTTTGTGGTCATTTGGCGGTAAATTTGTCACAAATATATTAATTTGGAACTTTTAGTGGTCAAAAAAATTAATTTTAGGTAAATTTGTGATAGGTATACCAGTTTTAAATTTTTGATGATATTAACCGTTCTGGAAGACATTACATATACTCCTAAAATACCTAACGAGGTTGCCTAACAAAGTAGAAGCATGAAGGGTTCAATTACACTAAGCCGAATGCAAGGTTCTTACAAGGCCAGGCTTTACTAAAAGCACAAAAAAAAAAAAAAAAAGGCAACGAACTAACAGCATTGGAAAATTCTCAAGTTAACACCACATTATAGTTGAACTTACACGAGATTAAAACCAAAAGGGAATGATAAAAGCCAAAAAAAAAAAAAAACGAAGAAGAAGCAAACATAATGGTAAAAGGAAACCTGGTTATGGTAGAGGTTTTCATTGAGAATGTCGTCTAGAGACCAAGAGAAGACAACATCAGTCAGGTCATCCGTATTGTCCCTCCTCCTCCTGCTCAAACCACCCCCTGCTATCTCCTTACCCAGCACTCTGCTGGTGCTCCCTCTCAAATCCATCTGAACCCACGTCCCAAAATCTTCTCCTCGTTTCGTTCTTCCTTCCCTTTTCTTGCCGATCAAAGCACCTAGTAAAAATCGCTCCGAGGTTTCAAGAAAATCTCGAGGCGAAAATGGGGCGAACCTCGTACCCTTCTCGCCAGTCCCATTTTGAACTCCGAAGTAAGCACTCTTAACGACGAAGGAGAGTGACACGGGGAAGGTAAATGGGTCGTCAGGGGTAAGCTCAAGAGAAGAAGCAACCCGAGGTCTTCGTCAACCATTCCTGGGTCCACGAAAGGTGAAAAGACGGGGGTGGGTCGTCCTCTCGTCTTCCGTACACTGTCTGATGACTTTCTTCAGTGCACTAAAATGCCTGTCGAGCTTCCCGCTTTTCTTCGCCTTCCCACGTTTCGATTTCTTGCAACCTAAGCGTCGTACGCGTTCTGGGCCTATCCACTGTTTCCTGTCCGAGATGTATCGTAGGGATTATGAGTGGAGTTATTTTTGAAGATGTTAAAATCATCTGTTGATATTGAAATGATAAGTAGATGAAAAAAAAAAATGGACGAATGTTAACCAGAAGTCGGGGTTGAATGTGAACATTTTACTTATGATGAAAATTATTCAATTACTTTCTTTTTATTGTTGTGCATCTATATTGATATATTATTAAAAATGGTTGATATCATAAAATACCTTAAATTGATGCATATTTAACAAATTTACTCTAAATTAATTTTTTTTTACAATCAAAAATTATAAATAGGTATATCTATAACAAATTTACCATTTGTTGTTTTTCGTTAAATTTTATTGTCAAATTGCTAAATTAAATGACATATAACTGTTGACAAGTATAGTTATTTATAAGTTTATTCTTTATAATAATGTCAATCCAATTTAATATGAACTAATAAATGGCAAATTTGTCGCAAAAGTTACCAATTTATGATTTTCTAGGATTTAAAAATTAGTTGAAATTTGTCACAATGCATCATTTTAAGATTTTTTTTTTGTGGTATTAACGTTATTAAATACTCTATGAAAGAATTGCCCGAAAACCGACACTTAAACTTGTAGGTAATTTTTTTGGTCGGTAACTTGTAGGTAGTTAGAGATGCCTTTTTCTCATTAGTTTTGCCAAATTCTCTACAAAGCATGATGTTATCATATGCCATTTTCTGTCAAGTATTGTCAATCAAAGAACAATCGATTTATTAATCCCTACCATCTCTTAATTATTATTTTTTTGTTAAATTACCATCTCTTAACTATTTCTCTCCATACCGAGTTATAATATTTATGGACTTCCGAAACTCTGTTAGTGAGTGTGTTTTAGGAAAGTAAATGCAATCACTATGTTATGAGCGTGGTTCTTTCACTTTGCTTTAAGTTCTACTTCCATTAATTATAAAAATGGCAAATTAGGGCCTGCATGGTTGGCCTTTATTTCTGTTCCCAGGAACAGAAATTTCTGTTCTTTTGTTCCTGGAACAAAAAGGAACAAAGCAGCGTTTGTGTGCGTTCTTTTTATTCTTTTTTATTCTTTTGTTCCCGAACAAAAAAGCAAAGCGAAACAAAAACAAAAAAAAAAACTTGTTTAGCGTTTCAACACAAATCGAAACACTTTTTTTTTTTTTTTTTCTTTTATTTTCTTGTTATTCTTTCACGGCCGAGGCCGGCCGCCCTCGGCCACGGCCGGCGACCGGCCGACGAGGGAGCGACGCCTCGCCCGGCCACGCGAGGCTCGCCGGCCCCGGCGAGGCCGACGCTCGCGCCGTCCGGCGAGGCCGAGGCTCCCGTAGGCCGGGCGAGGGTCGGCCTCGCCATGGCTGGGCGAGCTCGAGCTCGCCCGGATCCGGCGAGGCCGACCTCGCCCGGCGGCCGGCGAGCCTCGGCCTCGCCGAGCCACCGCCAGTGGGCGTCACTGGCGGTGGCTCGGCGAGGCCGAGGCTCGCGGCCGGCCGGGCGAGGTCGGCCTCGCGGATCCGGGCGAGCTCGAGCTCGCCCGCCATGGCGAGGCCGACCTCGCGCGGCCCGGGGCGAGCTCGATCTCGCCCCGGATCCGGCGAGGCCGACCTCGCCCGGCGGCCGGCGAGCCTCGGCCTCGCCGGATCAAGGCGAGGCCGACCTCGCGCCGGCACAGGGCGAGCTCGATCTCGCCCGGATCCGGCCTCGAGCTCGCCCGGGCCGGCGAGGCCGAGCTCGCCCGGCGGCGGCGAGCCTCGGCCTCGCGCTGGCGGTGGCCGGCGAGCCTCGGCCTCGCTGCGGTGGCCGCGGCCGCGCCTCGCCCGCCGGCCCAGGCGAGCTCGGCCCTCGCCGGCCGGTCGCCGGCCAAGGCCTTGGCCGGCGACCGGCCAAAAGAAGAAAAAAAAAAAAAAAAAAAAAAAAACAAGGAAAAATAAGAAAAAAATAGAAAAAATAAAAGAAATAAAAAAATTATCCAAATTTACCAAACATGTTTTTGTTTATTTTTTGTTCCCGAACAAGTTCTACCAAACACGCTTTTTGTTCGAAATTGTTCCCTGAACAAACACTTTTTTCTATTTCTGTTCCAAACAATTTTTAAACGAAACGTTCAAACGCGCGCTATTTTCTACGGCTTGATTGATTTCGCACAACAATATGCATTAAATAGTCCGCACTAACATTGCGTCAAGCTTCGCTCGCATGATTATATTCGATAAGGGCAAATAAAGCATCCGATCTTGGTTAATACATTCTTATATAAAATATTGAAATATAATATTTCAAAATATTATTAAAATCTTTATATTTTTGTCGCTATCCAGTATGATGCACGGGTCGTTATTAAATAGATTTGTATAAAAACAAGAGATGTGATAAGATAATCACTTTAATAAAGGGTCAATGGACCATAAGCTTTTAAAAAGCCAAGTTGCCAATCTCACAAAATTCAACCGATTTCGCACCAAAAGCTGAAGAAATGTAATAAGTTCGGAAATCTTTTCACATCTAATGTGTCATTGACAAGATTATAAATAGACACAATGTTTTAAAGCTTCGAATCGTTTGTCATTGGTAGGACTCGCCATCACCATGCATGGTGAACGACCGCATCGCTATGGGGCATCGGCTTTGCTTCACAATGACAAGCACCACGGTACAAAACTCTTCGTTGCAAGGCATCGTGTGACGAGGTCACCTTGCCTCAAAACTACATGGGTCATGTCTTCTCGTAATTTGTACATTGAGCAACGCTCGTTTTTAGAATTAATACCATAAAAAATCCTAAACCTGTACATCTATAATAATTTTACCTAAAACTAAAAACTCTAAATCAGTACATTTATAATAAATTAACTCTTTATTAATTTCTGTTATATTTTATCATCAAATTACTTAGTAGAATGACCCTCGATAGTTGACGAGTGTATCGGTTTGGAATTATACCCTCTATTTATCACGTGTGTACTAGTTTATGATTTTTTGTGGTATTAATCTAATTTAATGAAAATTAATTAATAGTAAATTTTGTCACAAATATACTAGTTTAAGATTTTTGGTTATTAGAAAATTAGTTTACGACAAATTTATCATATATGTATTAGTTTGGAGTTTTTTGTGATCAATAAATTAGTTTTGGATAAAAATATCACGAGTATACTAGTTTGAAGTTTTTAATTTGGAATAAATTTGTCACATATATAGCCATTGAAATTTTTTGTGATTTTTTTTTGTACTGTAGAATTGCACATAAAGCTTTCCGCTTTACTCGTCATTTCACATTTCGGTGAATTCAGGTCTCCTTTTCTGACGCAACAATTCGGATTCAGGCTAACATTGACAAAAGAAAAGGGCAAGGAAGGGGAAAAGCAAACATATTGAATTCTTTCCCCCTAAGCTTTTTACATGTACTAGGCCTATTTTTCTGTCCGAGATGCATCATGTCGTGAGTAAGTACACTTTTCAAGGAGTAAAAGAAATGGATGAATTTTAACCCAAAATCAATGAAGAATATGAACTTTCTAACTATGATGATGATTATTCATTTGCTTCGTTTCTTTTAATTTGAGCATATGTATTGATGTAAATCTGCTCGGAGGATTACCTGGAAACTTGAGAATTAAAATTATAAAGAGGTAGCGATGCCTTCTCCTCGTTGATTCTACCATAGTCTCCACAAAGTGAAAATGTTTATTATCAAGTATTTTTAAATTAAAAGAGAATCAACTACGTAGTTTCTACCATCTCTCGATTATTTCTCTCCATAATGAATTATAGTAGATGTGGACTATCTAAATGCTATTGAGTCCAATTTTATTTTTCACATTGGTTTAACTTCTATTTTGATCCATTATAAAATTACCACTCCTTTTCTGCGTTTTCATAAAGTCAATATGACAATAAGCATTAAAGTCTGCACTTACTTTGTTTTAAGTGTTCATTTGTTGGAAATTTCCTATAATATGGGCTTACATTAATTAATTGATTTTCTATTTTAAATAATCGGGTTAATGGATATTCCAATACTTGTTATACCCTAAAAGTGATCTGATTGAATTGGGTATTGGCGTATCTATTGTTAACGGCTGGAGTTGAGCGTGAAAGTATAAGGCAATTGTGTTTGATCAAGCTCGTAATGGGAAGGGCGACACGCTATTGATTAAGGTTTCTTGGTCCCCTCTCTAGCCTATAAAAGGGTAGGTTATACTTATCGATTCTTTAATCCCATTGAAAGGCTGCTATATCGAAATAGATCATAGAGATGAAGATCTGGTATTAGATAGATCCGATTATCAAAGTGATCTATTTTTCTCGTAAGTGAAGTGAAGCGATGTCCTCAAACAGTGACGCTTTAATTCCATTTGTATTTATTGATCTCGGTGTTTTGATCATGTATGGATCCGTTTGTTCTTAATTGATTAATTGTTTATGAGAATAATATTCAACATGTGGTATCAGAGCCGATCGTATATGATTGTAGAACCCAAAATTTTTTTTTATGGACAAATTCGAAATCCTCCTCTTTGAGCCGAATATGGGTATTATTTTTTCGTGTATATTTTTTGCTTGATTAATCCCGTAACCATAGGGCTTTTGTTCTACATGTCGAGATCTTTCCAATCATATATATTTTACATAATTTCGTTGAGAATTGAGAGAGAATTTTAGATTTAAAATTCTAGGGTTTATGCATGAAAAAGTTTTAGAATTTTCGAATTACTTGCAATTGATTGATGTTCGATGCAAATCGTTGTATGAGTATTTTTATATATATATTTTTAGTATCCTTTTCTTGTATTGAATTGAGTTATTAGGGTTTAAATTTAAGAAAACCGATTTTTCGGCCATGGGAGGTTTAGATCCGAAACTTTGAAGTTTGCATGTGGTGGATTTAGTTGATCTTTCTTAGTTTAATTAAATCTAGTTAATTAAATTGATGTTATAAGCAAAACCCATGAGAAAATTTCATCAAAATCAAGTTAATTTGTGTTTTTAGAGTTTCGGGTCGAAACCGGGTCATGCGACCCGATTTGCAGAAAATTTGGGACCCGGCTGGAGGTTGAAGAAGACCTCCAGCCGGGCAGGGCCATCGAATTGGGCTCACGCCCATTAAAATGAAAAAAAAGGGCCCTGGGCGTAAGCCCAGAACCATAAACAAATTAAAAGGGTTCTGGGCTCACGCCCATGAACCAAAATAGAGAGGTTCTCGGCTCACGCCCAGAACCAAAATAAATGGGTTTGGCCCATTTTTTTTTGTTTTAATTCGTGGCCCATCCGCATGGTTTGCGTGTGGGCTGGGCGAAGGTAAGGGTCCGCGGGTCAGGCCCTGCGATCCGATTAGGGCTGCTTGAGGGTTCTCGGCCCGCGGAAGTCCGAAATATTTTTAAATAGTATTATAATAATAATAAAATTAAAAAATTAAAAAATTAAAAAATTAAAAAAAAAAAAAAAAATTGTGGCAAAAAATTGTTGTTTGAAAATGTGCAATATGATCATTGGAAACACATCTTGTGAAGTGTTTCATATTGTTTGATGAATTTTGGGCATAAGTTATGGAGTTCCCTATTGATAAAAGATTAATATATACAATTACTCGCCCAAATGGAGTTATTGTGTATATTAATTTGGAAAAATAGCATGAAGTTTATTCCCATATTTAAAAGATGGGGATGTATAATTGAAAAATATTTATCTGCCCAAAGGGGATAAATGTTTTGAAAATTATATGTAATTCCCCTCTATGTTGATATTATGGAGATGTATGATTTAAAGGATTTGTTTGCCCAAAGGGGATGGATCATTGACAATTATATGTAATTCTCCTTGTTGCTTTATAAATTTTCATGCTGGGAAAAATAATTGTGCATTATACACTCTGCCCAAATGGGAGTTTATGATGTATTAATTATTTTTTTTGTTGAGTTGCTTATTGCCCATAATTGATCTTATTGCATTATGTGTGTTAAACAGTTACCTTTGCTGTAAATAACAACAATGCTATGGTGGAAATGTTAACTGGATCAAACTTTAAAAGATGGAAGCAAGATATAGAGTTTGCTTTGGGCATTGTCGATATGGACTTAGCTCTACGTGATGATGAACCTGCCAGGCCCAATGATCAAAGTACTGCAGATCAAAAGGCCCATTATGCTAGATGGGAAAAATCTAATCGACTGAGCCTCATTGCTATGAAGAGGTCCATTGCTGAGCATCTGATTAGTGGTTTGCCGAAGATACGAATGCCAGACAGTTTCTTGAAGCAGTGGGAGAAAGATATAGAGTCTCAGATAAGGCTGAAGCTGGGAACTTACTGAGTGAGTTAACGAACATGAGGTATGATGCTGCTATGGGTGTTAGAGAATTTATACTAAAGATGATCCACATTCAGTCCAAACGTAAGGCCCATGAAATTGTTCTTTCTGAAAATTACATTGTGCATCAAGCCTTAAATGTTTTGCCAGCTGAATTTAGCCAGATAAAGACTGCTTATAATGCTCAGAATGAGACATGGAGTGTTAATGCCTTGATTACTAAGTGTGTGACTGAGGAAGAGAAATTAAAGAAGGAAAAGTATGAGTCTGCCCACTTGACTACCAATGCCAAGTTGAGTTCGTCTAGAGGCAAATGGAAGCCTAAGGGGTCAAATGCTCATGGCCCAAAGAAATGGCAAGATTTTAAGAAAAATGGGAACTATGGGAGAAATGGAGATAAGGATTTTAAATGTTTTCACCAGGGTCACAAGAGAGCCAATTGCTACAAATTCCAAGCTTGGCTAAAAACAAGAAAAGAAAGTCACCAAGGGTCTCACAAATCTAAGGAGTCCAAGTCTAAGGGAGTCAAAGCTTAAAGTTGGAAACAATACTGGAGTTGATGTGGAGCGCATAGGGACAGTTGTTTTGAATTTAGATTCTGATTTTCAGCTTGTCTTGAACAATGTCTTTTATGTTCCTAATTTTAGGAGAAACTTAGTATCTCTTTCTTCGCTTGACAAAGCTGGATATTGTCTTCATTTTGCGAATAAAAGAGTGGATTTGAGTTATGATTCCAGAATTATTGAGAATAGTGTTTTGTTTGATGGATTATATCGATTATCCTTATCTCCCGATAGACCATATTGCTCTTTCAATGTCGAGAATGTTGTTGCTAAGAGATCTTTAATCAAAGATAGATCTTCAATGCTATGGCATAAGCGATTGGGGCATATCTCCAAAGAACGGGTAAAACGACTTGTTGTGGCTGATATTCTCCCTCCTCTTGACTCAGATGATGTTGAGACTTGTATTGATTGTGTGAGGGGAAAATTAACTAAAACAAAGAAGAAAGGTGCTACTTGCAGTCAAAGTCTATTGGAGATAATTCATACTGATATTAGTGGGCCATACTCAATCACCTTGTGTGGAAATAAATACTTCATCACGTTCATCGATGATTTCTCCCGTTATTGTTATCTTTATTTAATTAAGGAGAAGACTGATGCTCTTGACATGTTTAAAGTGTTTTGTACTGAAGTTGAGAAACAATTGGGAAAAATTATCAAGATTGTTAGGTCTGATCGCGGTGGTGAGTATTATGGGCGATATACTTGAGGCTGGACAAAAAAAGGACCGTTTGCAAAATATTTGCGGGGATCGTGTTATTGTCGCTCAATATACAATGCCTGGGAGTCCTGAACATAATGGTGTAGCTGAACGGCGCAATCGCACACTCATGGAGATGAAACGAAGTATGATGGGCAGTTCTAATTTGCCTGAATACTTATGGGGTGATGCGATTAAAACAACAACTTATATATTGAATCGTGTACCTAGTAAATCGGTGCCAAAAACACCTTTTGAATTGTGGACGGGGAGGAAACCAAGCTTGAATCATTTACGAGTTTGGGGTTGTCCTGCGAGAGGTGAAAATTTATGATCCTTCTCGAAGAAGACGGAATCCAGGACTACTAGATGTTACTTTATTGGATATCCTGATCATTCTAAAGGGTATAGATTCTATTGTCCTACTCGAGGCACTAGAATTGTTGAATCTCAAACTACCAAATTCCTAGAATTAGATGTTGCTGAAAAGAGTTCTTCTCAATCTTTTGAAAGGGAAGAACAAAAAAAAAATGGTTTCTATTCCATTGCCCATCTTACATGATGATTCTATGCGACATCCTAGCAGAGTGGAAATTCAACAAGAAGCAAATACCGAAAATATGGTGATAGATCATCCCATTACAAATGAAATTCCCCAGATGAATGATGGGGCTCCAGAAATGCCGTGCGAAGATCACAAATGCGACAAAGAAAACCAACACTTTTAAATGATTATCATGTCTATCTTGGAGAAGCTGATTTTGACATTGGAAGAGTAGTTGATCTGACGACCTTCAAAGAAGCTCTTAATAGTGATCAGGCAGATAAATGGTTAGGAGCGATGAATGACGAGATGATGTCCATGTCAACTAATCAAGTGTGGAAACTAGTTGATTTGCCTGATGGGTATAAACCAATCGGCTGCAAATGGGTATTCAAAACTAAGAAAGACAATAAAGGCAACATCGAGAGATTCAAGGCAAGATTAGTCGCAAAAGGGTACACACATAGAGAAGGTATTGATTATAATGAAGTCTTTTCCCCAAGATCTACTAAAGACTCTTTTCGGATAATCATGGCTTTGGTGGCTCATTTTGATTTAGAGCTTCACCAAATGGATGTCAAGACAGCTTTTCTAAATGGAGATCTGGATGAAGAAGTATATATGCAGCAACCTGAAGGGTTTAAAGAAGCCGGAAATGAGCATATGGTGTGCAAACTTCAAAGGTCCATATATGGTCTCAAACAAGCATCACATCAGTGGTACTTAAAATTTCACAAAGTTGTGAGATCATTTGGTTTTGAAGAAAATAAGTTTGATCAATGCATCTACATGAAAGTAAGTGGGAGTAAATATGTTTTCTTAGTACTTTATGTAGATGACATTTTACTTGCTAGCAGTGATGTTGATCTTTTGAATGACACCAAAAATTTTCTATCTACAAAGTTTGATATGAAAGATCTTGGGGAAGCCTCTTTTGTTCTAGGCATTGAGATTCATCGTGACAGATCTAAGAAAGTTCTGGGGTTATCTCAGAAAAGTTATATAGATCGTGTTTTGAAAAGATTCAATATGCAGACACTGTAAGTCGGTGAAGCTCTGTTGTGAAAGGAGATAAATTGAGCATATATCAATGCCCCAAGAATGATGTTGAAAAGGAAGTCATGAAAAATGTTCCATATGCTAGTGCAGTTGGCAGTCTTATGTATGCACAAGTATGTACCAGACCTGATATTGCTTTTGCTGTAAATACTCTTGGAAGATATCTGTCGAATCCAGGTCAAGAACATTGGGTTGCAGCTAAGAAGGTGATGAGATATCTACAACGAACAAAGGATTTCATGCTTGTTTATAGCAGAGTTGAGGACCTAAAAGTGATTGGATATTCAGATGTTGATTTTGCTAGTTGTTCAGATGATAGAAAATCAACTTCTGGATATATTTTTATGATGGTTGGAGGTGCTATTTCTTGGAAGAGCACAAAGCAAACCTTGATTACGAACTCTACAATGTATGTTGAGTTTGTAGCATGCTACGGCGCGTCGGTTCAAGCAGTTTGGCTCAGAAATTTGATCTCAGAATTGCATGTTGTGGACTCTATTGCCAGACCTATGGTGATCTACTGTGACAACACTGCAGCTGTGTTTTATTCCAAGCATGACAAAATTAGTAATGCGTCCAAACACATTGAGATTAAATATTATACTGTTAAGGACTTGGTCAAAAATAGAGACATTGTAATTGAAAATATCAGAACTGAGTCTATGTTGGCTGATCCTCTAACAAAAGGCTTACAACCCATTTTGTTTAAAGAACATGTAAAGAATATGGGTATTTTAGATTATTTTGATTTCTTTTGTTAGTGGGAGTTAATGTTTGTATTTCTGGATATTATAATTATATGCAGACTGATAATGCTTTTATGATATCTATTAAAGCATTTATTTTCATGATTGCTGTTATTGATTATATTGTTAATTTTTCTCCTATTGACTGAGAAATGGAAGTATAAAACAGTATCTTTAAACAAATTTTAGTTTAAAGATGACTGGATGTCACTGATTATGAGATCTCATGTTGGATTGTGACATAATTGTGCAATTTCATGTTGTTTAGAAATCGCACTGAGGCAATTTCATGTTGTTTAGAAATTGCGTTAATGCAGTTTCATGTCGTTGAGAAATTGCATTGAGGACCGATAAGAAATAGTGTATATCTTGATCACATGTTGGCACTATTTCTTACTACACTACTAGGCCCATGATCCATAAAAATATAATACTTATTATATGTGATTATGGAAGGTCTTGTGTTGTGGTATTCTCTTAACACATTTGATCTCCATAGTCCTATATTGAGGTTATATAGGATTGGATTGGTATTGAGATGCCATTATTGGAATATTATTATTATTATTATTATTATTTTAAAGTTGTGGCCACATAAAACAAAATTTCAGTTATTAACCTGATAGTGTCTTTTTCAAATATAAAATCATTTTCAAAATAAAATAAGTTAATTAATGTAGCCCAAGTGGGAGAATGTTGGAAATTTCCTATAATATGGGCTTACATTAATTAATTAATTTTCTATTTTAAATAATCGGGTTAATGGATATTCCAATACTTGTTATACCCTAAAGTGATCTGATTGAATTGGGTATTGGCATCTATTGTTAACGGGCCTAGTTGAGCAGCAAAGTGTAGGCAATTGTGTTTGACTGAAGCCCGTAATGGGAAGGGCCCGGTTGACACGCTATTGATTAAGGTTTGCTAAGTCCCCTCTCTAGCCTATAAAATGGTATATTATACCTATCAGTTGCTTTAATCCCATTGAAAGCTGCTATATCGAAATAGGTCATAGAGAGGAAGATCTGGTATTCCGATAGATCCCTGATTATCATAGTGATCTATTTTTCTGCAAGTGAAGCGATGTCTCAAACAGGTACGCTTTAATTCCGCTGTATTTATTGATCTCGGTGTTTTACAATCATGTATGGATCCGTTTGTTCTTAATTGATTAATTGTTTATGAGAATAATATTCAACATTCCTTTCACAATAATCGTCAACAAATACATATAACACATCCAACTTTGGTTGATACGTTCCTTAATAATGTCGAAGTACGATATTCTCATACATTATTAAATTTATTTAATGCTCAGTGCACAAATTGCCGTCTAGTAAATCGTGTAGAAAAGGAGATGTGATAGGAATATCACTTTAGTAAAAATATGAAGTTCTTTAGACGAACGATTTCCAAAAAACACCACCGGCCGCGATGGCTCAACTGACTAAAACTCTATTGATTCTCAACGAAGAGGTGAAGGGTTCAAAACTCAGGGGAGACGCTAGGTGTATTAAGTGTGACTCAGGAGTGGTGAGTCCTCATGCTTAAGTGTCACATGGGGGTTTACGGCGCGGCTGTCGGCTGCAAGCCGGTTCCTCCAACACCAAAAAAAAAAAAAAAAAATTTCCAAAAAACCACGTTGGCAATCTCACACTTCATTTGCAAAGCCGAGTAAAATCCCTCCATTAACCTTACATACTCGTATAATACCTATATTGAGACAAATGATAAGGTGAAGATAGCTATGTTTGACGTAAAAATCCACAAAATGCTCTATCAAGTTCATGTGGGACAAATTTCTGAAACATTGGTACAGACATGTATATTGATATATCACTAAAAACTCTTTCAAAAGATTACCTAAAAATTGGAGACTTGAAATTGCAAATAGTTCGAGATGCCTCATCTTCATTAGTTTTGCCAAATTCTTGACAAAGCAGCTACTCAAACATCATTTTTCATCGAGCATTATCAATCAAAGGAGAATGGATTGGACATTTCGTATCGTCTCTTTATTATTTCCCATCATAACAAGTTATGATATTTATGGATTTTCAAAACTCTATTGAGTGTTTCAGGAAAGTAAATGCAATCACTATGTTATGTTGTGGAGTGTCATTCTGTCACTTTGCTTTAAGTTCTTTTTTTATTAATTACAAAATCACTAATTATTTTCTACGTTTTGATTGATTCGGGACGACAGTATGCATTAAAAAGTCTGCACTAACATTGTTTCAACCTCTCCTTGCACGAGTATATTCAATAAGTGCATTTGAAACATCCAGCCGGGGCTAAAACAATCTTATATAAAAAATGTTGAAATATAATATTCCGAAATATTAGTAGAATGTTAATATTTTTATCATTATCTAGCATGATGCGTGGGTCATAGAGATGTGATAAGATAATTACTTTAATAAAAGGTCGATAGACTAAAAGCTTCTAAAAAGCCGAGCCAATAATCTTACAAAATTCAACCGATTTTGCACCAAAAGCCAAAGAGGTGTGATAGATTTGGGAATATATATTATACTTCATTGACATGATGAAAGATGGATACCGTGTTTCAAAGCTTCGATTCATCTGTACTTCGTAGGACTTGTCATTGTGCATGGTGAACCACTGCATCGCTACAAGTAAAGGTGTCAAAATAGGTCTAGAACTCATCTTTTAACTCATATTTAAACGCGTGGGTCATAAATAGGTTACCTTAAATATCAATAAACATGCTTAAGTGGGTCACAAATGAGTTATCTAACAACTTAATGAGTATTAAATGGCTCATAAATGGGTTATCTAATAAGCTTAAATGAATCATAAATAGGTCATTTTTTTTGAATTTTTATAATTTCATATTATTTCTTTTTCTTTTCTTTCTTTTTGTTTTTTCTTCTTCTTCAGTCAATGGCCAATAATAGGCAAGGGACGAGCTCGCCAGAGGCCAACAAAACTCGAGTTAACTGACCTTTGGTGCCGGCAAGGCTTGAGTCTTACCGATCTAGTAAGACTCGAGCTTGCCAATTTGGCGAGGCTTGAGCCTCCCCAATTAAGCAAGACTCAAGCTAGCCAAAGGTCAACAAGCTCAAGTTTGCAATCGGGTGAGGCCAAGGCCTCGCCAATCTCTAGCAAGGCTCAAGCTCGCTAGCTGTTGTTATGGCCGGCAACTAGGTGAAGAAGAAAGAAGAAAGAAAAAGAAATAAAATAAAAAATTATTTTTAAAAAAATAATAATTAAAATATAAGAAAATTAAAATTAAAATGAGTGTACAAAGGAAAATCAAATTAGATGCTCCATACCAAATGATAGAAAATATTTTCTAGTTCTTGTTGATATTTTAATAAAATACCAGAAAATATTATCATTTTCTTGGAAAATATTTTTTAGACGTGTTACATTTTTTTGCGAAACAAATAAAGTCTTAATTTTAAAAAAGAATATATAAATATTGTTTTCTAGATTTATATTGCATGGAAATATTTTAGCAATATAAATTTTTCAAAAAATCATAAGAAACAAGTTTTCCTAAATTGAATTAAATATGAAAGTGTTTTTAGCAATAAAGGTCGAGTTGCTTTTGGGTCCGAAATGGATCAAGAAATTTACATTATTAATAAATAGGTCATCAATGAATTAATGGACGGGCATCAGCTTGCTTCACAAGGACGGGCACCACGGTACGGAACACTTTGTCGCGCAGCATCGCGGAGCCGCCTTGCCTCCGGCGTGCACGGGTCGTGTCGTTTTTTGTCCTCCCGACGTCGTGCCATGATGTGTTTTCACTGCACAAACGCACGAAAAGCTTTCAGCTTTACTCGTCATTCCACAGTTCGGTGAATTCAGGTCTCCTTTTCTGACTCCGCTAGTCCAATTCAGGCTAACAGTGACGACAGAAGAGGATAAGGAAGGGGAAAAGCAAACATCTTGAATTCTTTCGCTTTAACCTTTCTACAATTGCTAGGCCCGTCCACTGTTTTTTTCTGTCCGAAATGTATCATGTCATGACTAAATTTACACTTCAAGGAATTAAAGCTATTTTTCAGTTTCGAGATGGTAGTTAGATAGAAAAATGGACGAATTTGAACCCGAAATCGATGAAGAAAATGAACTTCCTACTTATGATGAAGATTATCTAATTGCTTTTTAAAAAAAAGAAAAAATTAGAACATCGGCATCGATGTACTATCACAAAACCTTCTCAAAGGATTACCTAGAAACTTGAGACTTAAAAATTACAGATAGATATATCTCAACGAAGTGAGCCACCAGTTAGATTTTATCTGAACAGTTGAATATGCTCATTATTGCCTTTTCTTTAACAAGACGAGAATTAATTACATAATTTCTACTGTCTCTTAATTATTTCTATCCCTAGTGAGCTATATCTCTTAATTATTTCTATCCCTAGTGAGCTATAATAATTATGGACCATAAAAATGCTATCGAGCCTGGTTTCATTTTTCTCTTTGTTTTAAGTTTCATTTTGATTTATTATAAAGTCACCACTCATTTTCTATGTTTTTATCAATTCAATAGAACAACATGCATTAAAAATTTCTTACTAACTTTGTTTCAAGCGTTTCCTTTCACATTGATCTTTGACAACTACATTTCACATATCCAACTTTGGTTGATACATTCTTTGATAATGTTGGAGTACTATATTCTCCGACATTATTAAAGTTATCTATCGTGTAATGTGTGGGTTGTCATCTAATAAATCATACAAAAATAGATATGTGATAGAAATACCGCTATAGTAAAAGGAAACTCTTTAGACAAACGGTTTTTAAAAAGCCATGTTGGCAATCTCACATTTCATTCACAAAGCTAAGGAAAATTTGTCCCCATTAACCTTAAATACTTCTACAGTACCTTTCGTTGAGATGACGAGGCAAAGATATCTATATTCGCTGTAAAAATCCACGGAATGTTTGATCAAGTTCATGTCGGACAAATGCTCGAAATATTGGTATAGACATGTACGATTTACCGGTCGACCAAGAGTGACCCCGTGAGAAGTATAGATATTTCAAAATTATGACTACGTTCTACATTAGACTTAGGAATCTATATATGCGTCTTATGTTTTGGACGTGATCTTTGATGGAATTGATGTTGTGTGTTTTAGAACTTAGGTCCATCTGCAATTTGTATGGATTCACAGGAGGATTTGTCGTCCTTATTAGGGATGAGCATGGTCTAGGTTGGGATGGTTTTGCGCCTAACTTAGAGACCAATCCGCACATTATTGGTCCATAATTTTTGGGATCAAGGATCAAAGACTAACTCTATTGAGCTTGGGACTGAGGACCAAACTAACCCCATGGGTCCAATCCAGTTCCAGGGTCAACTTAGGACCAATAGGTTTTTTATTTATTTATTTCATTTTTGTATTTCTTAGAAAAAACAAACATATTATTTCAAATTACATATTTATCAACAATGCAACATTAAGCAATTAAATTATGAATACAAACACATATCAAACATAAATATAAGATAAAATAACAATAGGAATTTACACTTATTTAAAGCAACAAACAATAAAGACAAACACATGAGGTGAGACAACAGAGGTGAGCAGTGAGCAAGGCGAGCAAAGCCAAGGAGAGTGAAGTGGGTTTCTTTTTTTTGGTCAAATTAGAAGTGGGTTTCTTTCTACAAGACAAACTATGTAATGAATAGAGGAGGATGAGCTAAAATTTAAAATAAACAAAAGCATATAATATATAGTATATTATTTATTAATATATATTATGTATAGAGTTGGTCCAATCCGAACCAACCCTAAACTCTTAGGACCGAGGACTAACTTGTACAATGTAGGGTTCATGGGTCTTAGGACCAAGGACCAACCTAATCCCTTTCCAAAACCAATGAGATTAGGTTGATTCAATGTTGGTCCACGATCGACCCAAGAGCGATACTCACCCCTAGTCCTTATGCCAAGTGATTCACTACATCGCACCAGCGCACGAGGTGTGAGAGGCAAAGATCCAAATGCTTTCTTCTTCTTCTTTTTTTAAGTTTTAGGATTTAAATACACTTTCTACATGCTCTATGGATAAAGGTATTATTATCTCTTGAAGTCCTTCTAAGCTGAGAAAATTAAAAGCTTCATTGATTTGATAAAGAGTATTATTATCAAGCTTATTGAGTTTTTTGTTGACTTCACAACATCCAGCAGTATGGCCTTCTTTTCCACATTGATAGCGTGTTATATTTCTATTGATTTTTTGTTTTGTTTGAGAAGGGTAGGATGAATTTTTTCGGGAAAAAATATTTAGCGTGAATTTTTTTTTTTTTTATATTTAGGATTTGGTTTTTTCCAATCTTCTATAAGATAATTATCCCACCAACATTTTAATTGTCCAATAAAACAGCCATCGATATTCTAAATGTTCTTCATCAAACAACCATGGTCTCCAATGTGTATAAAACACTACGAGATGTATTGTGAAATATTTTTGTGATTATTTATATTTCAATCATTTTGTAAGGCGTCATTGCCATTACAATTTTTATCATTTGTATCGCTTCGTTTGTTTTACATATCCTTTTCAAATCAACCATATTAATATTTCATATTGTAAAGTTAGATCTTCTATCTTAGAGCCCGGGCGTTTATATGCATACGAAGCAACCATGGAAACGAATCTCGGT
The DNA here is from genome assembly GCA_017140615.1 of Eucalyptus cladocalyx. NCBI lineage: Eukaryota > Viridiplantae > Streptophyta > Magnoliopsida > Myrtales > Myrtaceae > Eucalyptus > Eucalyptus cladocalyx. The sequence goes on from CM029522.1 coordinate 41,840,357, forward strand.
GGAGTACATGGATCGTGCTAATAAATGAAGATCACTGAATGTCTCCGAGAATCTCAGGAAGACGACACTCGGCAATGACCAAATTCAGCGACGGAATCATCCGACGGAGGTACTCAAGCTGAGTTAGATGAAGAAACATTAATTGGATATTACAATTCGAGAACGACTGAAGCTGGAGCCACCACGAAGAGTCGTGTCATCTGAGGGAAGAAGAAAGTAGAGAGAATGAGTTATCAGAGGTGAAGAATCTGTATGTTCCATGAACTGAAAGAGAGAGCGCATGAAGTCTGTGGCGATAGGAGGTGGTCCGGGGTTGCTGGGCGACGATGATGATGCAGCGGCTTAGGCGGTGGCGCAGGAACGGTGAGCTGCGATGAAGGTGAAGACGCACGCAGTGATGGATAACCCACGTGCGTCTCTGAGACTCACGAAGGTAGAGAATCAATCCTTATTATATCTCTCTAGTATTTGAATCACCAAGAATTCTTTTCAAGTGTATAAATTTTTTAGCATATCTTCGTTTCGTAGAAAACTCAATGATAAATATATATTTGAAGAATACAATTAATTTTCCATTATTTGGTAATATATGATTAAAAATGTTTTTTGATATTTTGATCTCATTGGAAAGTGATTTTGATATTATCACTTTATCTTAGGCAAAAAAAAAAATTTTTAATCGAATTTTTTAATAATTTTTAGTTTTTTAGTTTTTCTTTTTTAAATTTGAATTTTTAATTGGTTTTCCAATGAGTTGTAAAAAGAAAGGGAAATTAGTTAGAAAAGGGTTTTTTTACTATATCATTTTCACTATTATTATTATTATTATTATTATTATTATTATTATTTTCTTCTTCTTTTTTTCAAATGCAGATTTGGTTTATTGACCAAATTCTTTGCCAACGATGTTCAGTTTCTTATTTTTTTGACCCACGGTTCTCAACATTTTCACTATTAAACCCAATTTGGAGCACGTCCATTGATTTTCCTCTTATATTTAATAATCGTGTTATGAAAAGGGTAAAATTATCAGCATTTGACAAAGCATTTGCTAAAAAAAAAAAAAAAAGACAAAGCTTTTGCTAAGCAAGTTCATGACATCATCACAACATTATACTTCAACTTCAACATACTCAGAATGCTGCCTTAGTTCTTCCGAATCAAAGTAGGTCCATTGCTTCATGTTTAAATTCGTGTACCTCAGTTAGACTATGTGGAGTGGAATTCTTGACCGAACACTTGTCTGTTGAAGTCCTCATAGCCATCGGAGCTTAACCAAGGCCTTTTCTATCTTCCTTAAATACCCGTGATACCAATTGATTTAATTGCAAGATCTAATAGTTTTCGCTCTATATTGCATAATCGGTATAACAGCTGTCAACAGCCAGGAGACTCTAACAAATAAGTATTTGGTCAAGAACTTTGATCCACAACTCTTTTGCCTGATAGCACAGGAGCTTCTTGGATTATAGCCGCACAAGTGGTGCACTTTATTGAACACATTTGGAGGTTGTGTCGACATCCAAACTGAGTTGTTTCCATTGGTATATACCGTGAGTTTGGGTGTAATTTAGGACTTGGAAAATACTTAAACATGTAAGTGATCATAACTCTATAATTCTCCTATTTATTAATAGATTATTTACAGTTGACTATCCGCATAGAGTAAATACCGACATTCAGATTGTCCCATTCAGATCTCTTCATTTATTTACTATTCCCCATTTATTTCTCCAGTAACTACAGGTTGAATTAATTATGAGGTTCGATAATTTTTGCATTAGATTGAAAAACTGACATCATCACCTGACCAATTCCGACGCCTGAAATCATTCAGCAATAGAGACGAATCCTTAGCACAACAAAAACTATTCAGGAGGTGGCTCATTGTAAGAGTCGCCCAGATATTCAAATCTTATAGTAATATCGTCCTTCATCCTCCATCAAGATACAGGTTTGGCTCACCGTTGTGCCTATCCGTCTGTAAATAGGAGAGTTTTCCGGGGGACGGTCCCGTCCTTCGTCTGGTGAGGGTACACACAGGTTAATGATGTACATTCCCATATGGACATATGGTCTCCTAGGCTGGATCTCATTACATGTTTTCACTACAATCATGCAAACTTCTCTATCAAGATGGTCTGTAACTAAATAAGATATGAAGAGGAAGTCGCATTTTCTTTCTCATTCTTCACTGCATACATGCTAATGCTATCGCCGAGGCATGAGACAATTAAAGGTTTAGAGTGGTAAAAAAGAAGGAACAATAATCTGCAGCCAAGAAAGGAATAGTAGATTTTCATGACTATTCTCTGCTAGAACTTCAGGATATGTATAATGAGCTTTCCTGTTAAGAGATCTGTTTTTCTTCATTCTAAGAACTATTTTACTAAAAAGTTCCACGTGTATTTACAAGAACGTGGACTACCTGTAGAATATAACAACATACAATTTTCACTCAAACTGTATCTGCAACAATGAAGAGAGGATTCATTTCTTCTTGCCTCTTCCTTTCTTAGTTTGCTTACCTTTGGACTTGCAATTGCCCTTGTTCTTGTTCCTGTTTTCCACACTGCCAGTCTGGGAAAAAGAAGATGATGAAGCCTGCTGATCCTTCTTCACTTCACCGGCTTTTTCAGCTTCCCCAACTTCGCCCTTCCCTTCCTCATTTGCTAAGCCCACTTCTTGCCCCGGCAATGACGACGCATTTGCACCATCCAAATGCACAACTGGTACTGCACTGTCAGAAGATGAAGAGGAATCCTTGGAAAATTCAGTCAGATCTTGCAACTTGCAAGGGCTCTCAGCACTTCCATCTTTGGGGAATAGAACTTTCATAATCTCTTCTTTGCATTTGTGCGACTTCACATCTAAAATGATGGCATGTGGACATTTTGAACAATCTGACACAGAATTGGTAATTACAAGGGGATCATCAACTTTTTCGAATGCTTCAGCGAGAACACCCACTGAAATTTCCTGTAAGTTTGGCCTCCGGCAACGGGAAAGAATATGACGAAATTCTGGAGGTATTTGCTCAGAAATCCAACTCTTACCGAGCAAATCGAAGAGAAAATATGGACTGATGCCAAAATTCAGGTGAAGCAAACAAACCAAAAGAACCAACTTCAAGACCAACAACGGGTAATACTCCCTCACATTTAGGTCCGAATTTTTGATCCATTGTCTGGTATCATCCTTATTGTCAAGAAGGTCCGCAACAGTCCTTGTAACAAACTGGATGGGCTCCAAGCAATTTCCCAGGTTGAAACTGAAGCTAGGCTTTGCTAAACCTTCATGGCAGATGAGCCATTCAACTAGCGAAGATTTCGTTGTATAAAACTGCCCTTTGGAGCAAGCTAGCAAAATCAGAAGTCGTTCCAAGAGATACAAAAAGCAAATTGGTGTGATGTAGTCTCTTTCAGTCCTCCAATTGGCATTGTAAGCATCTGCCAAAGCTCGATAAAGGTTCCAAGCCAAAGATATTTCCACGGGTCCATTGCTCGGCTGAGGAAGGTCTGATGGTACATCCCGACAAATGCATTCCATGAATGCCTCCCATGACGTATCTCCTTTAAATGATTTCGCTATTTCTCTGTACAAACCATCATCGAGCATTCCAGACCCAAGAACCAAAGTCGCAAGCTCACCCATCTTCCCATGTGAAAAATGCTTCTTCGAAATTATCATGTTCATTGTTTCTCTCAGTAAATTACGAGAAGCCTCACTTCCTCTCAGAGATACCATATTCTCTGATGACGATATTCTCCAGTCAAGTGGAAATATGCGACCAAAGTACCTCGCACTGGATGTTTCAATGAATCTATCCAGTGCCTTACCATACTGGAACGAGTGATTCTGACAAAGTTCTTGAAGGAACTTGGCAACCTCATGTAAGATAGCAAGACATCTGCTTTGCCAGAAGTTCGACCGGGAACTCTTCGCCAAAAATTGATAAAGAGCATCCAATTTGTGCAGGAGCACCATACCAACAGAAGTAAGCTCACAATACCAGTACTTTTGAGCTGCAGAGACCAATTGTCTAAGATCCAAAGCAACCAATTGTCCTTTTTTTTGAAGAGATCTTTTATCTATGTTTCTGACCCAATCAGAATCCGGGTTTAGAAGGTGATAAGTTCTTTGCATGTTGTTCCGTTGCTCCAGAACACCAAAGTAATTCAAACAGAACTCCCAACACGACGTATTTTCCTTTCCCACCGGCATCTCCACACATCCTACACTCTCTATAATTCTAACAATTTTCTCTCTCCAAAGATTCCAAAAGCAGACCATTGAGTCAACAGAAATCTGATTCTCCAAGGTCAGTTGTTCAGAATAATTCACTGGGTCAACAAGCCAATCATAATCCCAACAAAAAATGGAGCTATTTTGACGAAGATGGAAGTCCAGAATATTTCGAGCGCACAGTATTTCACCTCTGACACTTCCATTTCTACTGGAAGCACTCAAATGTTCTTTCATTTGAGCCAAACTGTTCTCTTTATTTAATAAAATGCTCGATTCTACAGAAACATATTCATAGAAGGCAATAGGCTCAGGCTCTGCGAGAAGTTTGGCTTTTGCTACCAGCTCCTCCTCCTGTGCAAACTGCTTCAAGGGCCACCCTTTGCTTCCAGGAGCCCAAAGGGAATAGAATAGTATGTACCACAGGATATTCATTGACGCTTCTCTGTTTTTTCCGCTCTTCCCAAGTAGATCAACCTCACGAAGGATGTCACCTTTCATCCTCACAATCTTCGCTGCCTCCAAAAAGTTACCGAACTCTTCCTCCAGACTTATAAGTTCATCAAGGCATCCAAGCCTCTTGAGCAAGTTTCTCATTGAATCGATGCAATGAAAAGCCTTCACATACTTCATCATGGCCCTGTAGTCTTTGAGGTTGTAGAAATGTAGGGTACAACTCTCTAAAAAGTCCTGTTCCAATTTCTCTATTTCTTTACTCTTCTTCTCAGTTCCCTGCCTTTTCCAATCCTCAATGTATCGCAGACCAATTTCAAAGAGTTTTCCTTCAGCACAAATGGACAAGCACTTTGAGAAAATATTTGCCCTTGCATATGCCTCCGCTGCAAGACTGTAGCACCGTGCGAGAGAGAAACACTCTCCAGCTTTCTCCAAAGCAGATTCTCCACATTTATCCATGTATATTTTACCTGTTGAAGCATAAACAAATTTGATGTCAGTCTCATTTATAGAGTGCTGATGTTCAGAAGATAAAACATAGCAAAGGGACATCTGGAAGCTGCCAGACGTCCTTTTGTTTGTACAGCTCAACTCTGTACCGCTCAACTATATTCTCCAATGTCAAAAGATGAAACAGGATGAACATCCGTAGGTGGCTACAATACCAAGAAGTTTTTGACAAATCATAGTCCACATGGAGCATTGCAACTGACAGCCACAGCTTTTTTTAAACATATAGGTCTGATCAGTGTTAAGAACTTAGCAGCTCAAATTTTTCCAAACTGCTGAGAGTGCAGAGACAGGTTATCATATAGAAAATAATCAACTTTCAAGCCAAGACATCGACCATGAAGTCAACATTAGTAGCGCTTGCTCAAAATTCACCAAAAGCATTTGGAAATTAACAAGTGAGATCAAACTACTTATTTTAAATATTGAAAGAGGAAAATCAATTAAACTGGTAAACAAGAGCGTACCATGCATGTGGAAAACTACATACAGAAGAATGCGAAGTCAAATTTCCTCTTTCTTAGGCAGCTTTGACATAGCTACTACAAGAAGAAAAGTAACGATGCAAGCATATCTCCAGCTTATCATTTTGAAAGAAATGAAAAGAAAAATGATACCTGCCATCTCATATTCCTTCAACATGTAGAAACACTCTGCGGCAGAGTCGGCCATTCCAATTGTTTCATAGATCTCAGCAGCCTGCCTTCGAAGGTCAGAAGCCTCTTGTGGATTTGAAATGTGCTTGAGATCTGCATCTGCTTTGAAAGCAGAGGCCTTAGCTAATTTCTCCCCGTATGTGTACCTTGCTCGTTCAAAGCACATTATTGCCATTGGGTAGTTACCCTCACGTAAGAGCTTGCAAAGTTTAAAAAAAAAGAGAGATCAATAGCTTCTTCAGAGGAGGTGAAAAGAAGAAAAGAAGAAAACATAGTCCTCCCTCATAAGGAAAAATCAGTGCTTACACCAAAACAATGCACTGTCATTGACCCGATAACCTCAAATGAGGAAAAAGATCATAGAAATAATCCTATCATATTGTTTATCCATTGCATGTCTAAATGAAGTATTAGCCAAACCATTAAAAAACCAAAAAAGCTGGCATATTGATCACCATATTTGTACCATAGAACGTCCACATTCTACACACTTTTTTTTCTTTTCAGGATCAGTCATACTTTTGCAGTCACTATGGTCATTCCAAAATCTCTAGCATTCACAGATCATGTTGACTCCAAATGAGGCGAAAACAACAATTGCATGAAGAGGAAACCACCAATAAAGAAAAAACAGAAAAACAGCGAACCTTAAAACCTTGTAACTTCCACTCCTCCGGCGTGCTCCTGACCTGCATTGCTTCTGCAAGGGCATGATCTACCAACCTAACTTGAATGAGGCACTTCTTCTTCCAGTAGTCGAGAACTGGTTTGGAGAACTCCAAGGCATTCTCACAAATCCACAATCTTTGCCTTGTCCGAGTAATTGCGACATACAATTGCTTCAATTCAGAGCATAATATATTGTGCTTCGCATCATCAAAACTTGGGGAAGACCATTGAGAGCTGTTATCGAGCAAAGCATGCTCCTTCATGTATCCATAAATGACCCTCCATTGACTTTTCAGAGGTGATGTGCCAAAGAAGTTGTACAACAAGACGTCCTATACAATGCCACAGAAAAAAAGTTTCAGGTAAAAACATCTGATTTATGACCAAAATGACAGATTTCAAGTTTCGTGAATACATGAACAATTCTAAAAAATTTAGCAAAAAAATTCTGGACTCATTTCAACACACCAGCCTATCAAGAACAGCCATAAAGTCGCAAGATCGTTGATATTGTCTATTAACCTAGAAGATGATATTGATGTGAGCCCAAACAAATTCTACGTTATGAGTATCTAGATGCCATTGTCTACATACAAAATAGGGTATGGTAGAATGAAAATGCCAATCCAAGCTTTTTACAGAGTAACAGCTTGCAGCAAATTGGTCATGAAATCTCTATGCTGCTACTATTAATACCCCATGGCAAACAATCCAACCTGACCCACACCTACCTGAAATTCCAACCCCTTGCACTCCACTATCGTCAGAACTAGCGCTTGCCCTCTCACGAGGTTTGAAATTTCACTTCTAGAGTGATCATCTCGAACCAAAATAACCTGCTCTGCTCCAAAGCCAACAAAATTACCACTAAAATCACAGTTGCCAAAAATTGATAGTATGGCATTTTCATCATTCTCTGATTCAAGTAAAATTGGGGCTTCCCCACATATAAAGCTAGTTTCAGGGCTTAAAGCATCAACGGATAAGGGGAAAAAATGGTAAAGAAGATCAACAACACTCTGCGCCAGTTTGAGTATACCAGCATGAGTGCGGAAGTTTTGGCTCAAATGGAAAATTTTGGAAAGACATCCCTTTTCCATTCTGATATCAGGTCCATCCATTGAATCCATCAAGAACTCCTTGTAGAAAAGGGACCTTATGTCTTCAAACCTGAAGTCTATTCCCCTTGCAATAGTCTGTGCAGTGTCACCAGAAAACACAAAGCCCCCATCAACGTTTCTACAGATATACTTGAACAGTGAAATTTGCCTCATGGTGAGATCCTGCACTTCATCAATATATACAAAATCCACCACGTTACCAGCAAATTGCCCATGAAGAAGACGGCAATGAAGATCAATGACAAGATCAGCCAAATCAAATTCACCATTTTTCATTTTCATCTTTTCATAATCCTCAAAAGCATCATAAATTTCTTCTCTTCTCTGAAAACTCAGAGTGGAGACACGACCCTCTGAAAGCGAAACATAAGCTAGTCTGTCAAGTTTGCCTTCACAACCATCTGCAGGTGGAAGGCCACCCTTTATGTGGGACATTATTTCAGTGAAGACTCTGGAAGGATCAAGCCTCCTCCTTATCTTGTCATTGAAGTGCGGCCAATAAACAGCACAAAACTTTTCGTAAGTAACCTCCTTTGCTCTTAGAAGACTTTGTAAGGCCACTGGTCTAGAATTGAAGGATTGGCCACGACAAAGATCCCTTAGATCGGGGAACCTTTCAAAGAATGAAACCCCCATAGTTCCGTCTAGCATCATCAGAAGCTTACGAAAAGTTATAACAAGGGGATAAGAGTTGGGAGATATGTCTAAAAATGAATCCGGGATATCCTTGAATAATGCTGCATCATCAACAATCTCATCAACTGAAGAGCTTTTAACTCTATGTTTTGCACCAATGCTGGAGCTGCAGGATTAATGAAGCCAGCAATTAGAAATGGAAATATATAGTTTTAACAAACTTATGGGAATACCTCCACTACACATGCAATCTCATAATTGCTACTTTTAGGTAACTAACAGCAAAAAGGAAATTAGAATATGCTGATGCACCAAGGTTGTAATGATATACTATGAGACACGGATAGCGTTTACATCCGCTGGCAATAAAAATTTCCCGCCGCAGCAAGATTTGTAGAACGCATGGTCCTTTCTCGATTCTGGTTATAATTGCACAAGTTCTAAAAAGGACGATTTTCTTTTTATATGTACAATGCTACAATCACAAAATTTAATGTGAAAGTTTCCAATAAAATGGTATTGCAAACTAAATAAGTGGCATGAAGACCAAAATAAGGAATATTGCTGCACAAACTAATTTTAGTTTCAGCAAGCAGAAGATGTCAATCTCTAACATGCAATGATTAAATCTATTTTCTAGCTGCTATATCCGAGTGGTAGCACCCGAGCATGGCAAAGTGCTGATTTGACCCATGCGCTCTTGCCACATGTTATATTTCCTATCGAACTCTATAAAATGAAGTATCTTGGTAGTGCTTCTCCACTAGGAGGAAAATAGTAGCATGCCAAAGGGGTTATCTTCTTCTCCCGACTAATTCATAAAAAATAAAAAAATAATAAAAAAAATATGACAATCCATTAACCCTTGCATATGTTTGTTCATTGTAAAAATTGCAGAATAATTATTCTATTGTTCAAACATCTTCCCATGACATTTTATGTACCTTCTAAGTTGAGATACGTGCTGTTTAACCGCAAAACATAATTTTGCACTGACAGTCACAAAAAGCTGGCGCAATACACAATCCTCTGCTCCTTCACCGATGTACTCAACATTGATTTCCAGGGAGGCATCTTTGCTGTGGCTAATACCACTTTGGATTTCCTGAAATCCCTTGGTTGCTTCATCATGCAGTTTCTCATTTCTAAACAACTTCATTGTGAGGACTGTAGTTTTACCGGTTCCAGATCGCCCAAGTATAAAAGTGCTTCTGGGGAAAAGAATTATCTCTTGTTCTTGCTCTGTTACTTCAAACGGAAGACTTGCTTCATTACCATCACTGTCATCGAGCAAATTTCTGACAATATCTGATGATAAGGGGTAGAATTTCATCAGAAGCAAACTCTCGCTCACTTTCACATTCTCCACATACAACCTACGATCTGAAGCATCAGCATCAGAACTACTCCCAAATTGACCTTCACTAGGACTTCGATAGCGGACAAAATCGAAAGTACATGCCCAGGTCTTCGGAACTTGCAGATCCCTATAACCGGAAGAGGCATGTGAAATGAAAGAAAATAGGGGGATCAGATCAATTCAAGATATTTTAGTCATCTGTCCAGAAAATAATGCTTTCTAATTTAGTAAGAGATGTGCTACCTATCTTAAGTAAGAAGAAAAGATCAGACTTACCCCTCAATGCATTTCTCATTGCAACGACTAATAAAATCATTACTATATGTCTCGAATATGCTGTCCAAACGTTTGACCAATTTTACCACATCCTCTAAAGGCAATACATCCCATATCTTCAGGATTTGGATGTATCTCAGTTCCTTTACAATATCAGTCGTGCATATGACATAGAAACTGTCAGCTTTAAATTGTCTTACGATATGAGATGAGTGTTCACAAATTATATCCACATTTCTCTTCTTTGGTCTCCAGCCACCGGAGAGTTTTGACAGAAGGTTGATGATGGACATCTTCGTCCTGAGTGATGCCAGCTTTCTGAAAGACTTCAGGAAGTTGTCACTGAAAAGAACCTGATAAGACCAAAGAATAACAATAAGATATGTTGTCACAAGTTCTATAAAACGTGATGCTTATTTTGAAAAATAAATGTAGCCATAGAATACTGTTGAGCAAAGTTTTTTACCTTCCACCTTGCATTTCTGAAAAGTACACTGCTTCTGTCAAGCAGATCATCAAGCTGATTATTCTCTTTCTTCACATCTAAGATGGCTTTAGCCAAATCCTTATCATCATCAACATTGAAGAAACATCCACGACTCTTTGCATTGTCAACCACAGCTTTCCACACAGAATCGCTTTTCGTCAGTGTTTTCCCATTTCCCAGAATCCACAGACAATACCTATAGATAGGAAGTTAACTCAGGGATTTACTTGCTATATCACCCTAAAAATGTAATTTGACACAGTTAAGAGGATAGAGTACCTGGCCCTGGTAAGAGCAACATTGGTTCTCTTAGTACTGGACAAGAACCCAATATTCCCACGCGAGTTTGATCTTACGGTGGATATTATAACAATGTCTTCTTCACCCCCTTGGAATCCATCCACTGACTTCACCTTGACCGTAAAGCCCTTGATATTTTCATACTTTTTTCCAAGGTTAGCTAGAACTGCAGCAACCTGAGCTGTGTAAGGAGATATGACACCTACTGTCAGATCTTCTTCTGACCCATTCCAAGCTGCAAAGAAAATAAAACCATCACTACAGTGATATTATTTTTGGTGGGGTGCAAAACTTCGAAAGAAACATCTTAGGAAAAGAACTATTAATGGGCATCATAATCTACACCTATATGATTAAGTAATACATGTAAAATCCATGTGCTCAAAGCAATACGTATAAAATTCTCTTGACATACCTCTGTACAGATTCCTCACTATCCTTGAGATAACTTCCACCTCAACAGGGTTTCTAAGGCTACAGCCATCATCACCGATTTGTTCTTCTCCATCAGGAATATTTATGAACGAGTAAGGGCCAAACATCGGCCATGGCAAATGACTTTTTCTGTAACTTTTGCTCTTCACATTTGGCCCATCCAAAATTTGGTTTTGATAAAATTTTGAAGTTGGAAACAGACTTATTGATGGATGCATCCGATATTGTATATTGAAAAGTTGCCTTGAATAACCCAGTGAACTCAATCGTTCAAACAGACTCCTTCCAAAACCAGCCAGATTAGAAACCTGTGAAAAAGAAAAAAAAGAAAAAAGAAACATGATATCAAATTCAACAGGCGTTAGGTATAGAAAATTTAGCCTATCTAAGCTCAAATGAAGAGAAGAAGATTACAAATCTTTCAAAACCAAATACAAAGTTCCTTTTCAGATATTTTAACATTACCTTGCTTTCGACCATAGCAGGCAACTGACACTCATCTCCAACTAAAATCAGATGCTTGACACCAGGGATTTGCAGAGGAATTACTGACTCGCATTCTTTCAACTGGGCTGCCTCATCGATTACCAGTAAATTGAGAGGCTCCATCTCCACAGAGTACAGCTTATATGAACTAGAAGCTGTGCAAAAAATCAGGGATGCATGTCGATAACAGAAGTTGGCTATCATGTCCTCACTCACAAAGTTTGGAAGTTTTAGATCCTTCAGAGAATCACGAACATTTTTCAACATGGAAAGGCATTCCTGTCTCTTCATATATATATCATATAGTGGACCCATGGATGTCTCAAACGAAAACAGGCCAAGTTCATCACGTGAAAGAGTTATCTCCATCATCTCTGAATCCAACTTCTCTCCGCATAATAAAGATTCAAAATAATTAAGTAAGTTAAAGAGGGATGTAATATTCTGGAATTTAGTTCTGGATATATGAGTACAGAAAGTATAGAGGCATGCCCGCAGGGGCTGGACAGTTTCCTTGAATTGGTCCCTGAAAAACTCAAGAAATGATTTGAGCTCACAGTTACCATCTTCTTCACTGCTTCCGCCTTCGCTCCTATCATCATCACTTCCTAGTTTCCTTCTTTTTGCGTGTTCGTTTTCCAAAAATACTCGGTATTGACAGACACAGTCAGCAAGAGTATCTATCAAGGAAGTTAAACACTGATGCCAAATAGTGAATTCAGAAATGCGCTCTACACGATGTTCCAAGTATATATCTTCAATGTCGGAATCAACTTTCAGCCGCTCCTTGTTCCCAAAAATAAGCATGTCTCCAAAGTAACAGGGCAAACTTTCCGTTTCAGTGCTTATACCACTATCTGATTCCTTTAGCAGCTTCAGAACACGAGTTGCCACTTCCTTGATGGCAACATTTGTAGGAGCACAAACAATGGTTCTATGTTTCCTTTTCAAGAGAGTAAGTAGCAGTGTAGCGACAGTTTTAGTTTTCCCAGTTCCAGGAGGACCCCATATCAGGTCGACAGATGGCTTGTTCTCACAATGGAGTTTACTGAGACAGGCCCCAACTGCTTTTTTTTGGGATTCATTCAGATCATGGCTCAATCTCTCGTCAAGGCTCTCACTCTCAGAACCATTACCTTCGGTAACACAAAGATTAGAAACTTTATCAGCCTGCAACTGAAAACATATTTCTTGTGATAATCTAGACCATGTAAATATGGTAGAAGGTTCTGAAACTTAATCGGTGTTAATATGACATAAAGAGCATTGCACAACACAAACTTAAATCCCGTGAAAAATATAGTATAGAAAATTTTAAGGTCTAGTACCAATGAGTAAGTTGCCTCCAAGGAAGTAATTTGCCCTATTTAAGACATAATTCATTCAACTCCATATCATGAAATGGACCAACTAAAAGAAACAATCATCCTAATCTATTGATGAAACAGCATGGCTTAAAACAACATTTATGTTATTTTCCTAATAAACTTACAAATCGACAGGAATAAAATGAAGCTTTGAAGCTTAGAGGAATATAATAGCAATTTTAAGTCTAAATGGACCAAAGGTACAAAAAAGGAAAGTCATACCACCAAATCTGTGGAGATAACTTCCTTCAAAATATCCAAGTTCAGAGACATATGCAACGCATTCCATATCCTTCTGTTAGTGACTATATTTATCAGGAAAATTGCATACATTGGCTTCCGGGAATTATTTACTTCAAGGTTCAATAATGTCTCCACTTCAAAGTTTGTTGATGACGTTGCCTCATCCTCTTCATCGTCATCTCCAATCATCCTAACTAATGCGAACGCCCATCTTCTTCCGAACCTCTCCAAGTCAGGAACAGTTGCTGGCTTAGCATCAGTTAGAATCAAGATATCTCCAGGCAAAGTTTTGTAAGTTTCCTTGCCACAAGTGTTGGATTCATTGTTCCACCGACCGGCCTTAACAGCATATGAGTTCCCACTTCCCGCGCATTCCACACATTCAATAACCTCAGTGAAAGGCAGCAAAGATATATTTTCCAAACTCGAGCACAGACTCGCCCGGGTTTCTTCCAGTAAAGGGTAGACATACGATCCGAGATAATCCTGGACCGACTGAAATTGATCCGGTATAGTCTCCACCTACAAAAACAGCTCGGCCAATTGTCAAATATGACCAACCAACCTTGACATTTCAAAAAAAATACTTGGACCAAATTCCATAAAACATAACATATTCTCCTAAAATGCCTAACGAGCTTGCCGAACAAAGTAGAATCATAAAGGGTTCTATTCTACTAAGTTGAATGCAAGGTTCTTATAAGGCAGGCTTACTAAAAGCACAAACACAAAAAAAAAAAAAAAAAAAAAAAAAGGAACGAACAGAAATCATTGGAAAATTCTCGGGTAAACACGACGTTGTCGTTGAACTTAAATGAAAATAAACCAAAAGGGCATGATAAAAAGAAAGGAAGAAAAAGCAAAGATCGGGGAAGAATAGAAAGAAACCTTGTCATGGTAGAGGTTTTCGTTGAGAATGTCGTGAAGAGACCAAGAGAAGACAAAATCAGTCAGGTCATTGGTACTGTGTCTCCTCCTCCTGCTCAAACCACCTTCTGCTATCTCCACGCCCACCGCTCTGTCTGTGCTTCCTCCCAAACCCATCTGAACCCACGCACTAAAATCTTCTACTTGTTTCTTTCTCTCCTTTTCTTGCCCATCAAAGCACCAGGGAAAAATCGCTCTGAGGTTTCAAGGAACTTTCGAGGCGAATATTGCGCAAAGCTTGTGCGGACATCATCAGCCTTTTTTAAGCTCCGAAGTGAGCATTCTTAGCGACGAAGAAGAATGACACGGGGAAGGCAAAGGGGTCGTCCATGGACTCTTAAAAGACGCAACTCGAGGTCTTTTCGTCAACCAACCATTCGAGGTCTACGAAAGGCGAAAAGATGGGGGTGGCTCTTCCTCTGGTCTCCCGTACACTGTCTGATGACTCTCTTTACTGCCCAGTGCATGTAAAGATTCCCGCTTTTCTTCGCTTTTTCAATGTTTCGATTTCTTGCAACCTAAGCTTCGTCGACTGTTTTAAATCGGAAGCGTATCATGACATGAGTGAAGTTAATTTTTGAAGATATTAAAATTATTAGTAGATGAAAAAAATTGGACAAATCTTAACCAAAAGGGAAGGCACAAACAGTCTCTCAACTTCCATTTAATGTGCAATTTAGTTATAAATTTTTAATTTGTTCAATATAATTTTTAAATTTTAGCCCCTTTTATAAACTTTTTACTTATTTAATAGAATTTCTAACTTTTAATACATGTTTAATACGGTTCCGAACAGTATCAAAATATTCAACGTAATTCTTCCATCGATTCAAGAGTAGGCATTACATCGAACATTTTGATACAGTTTAGGAATTATATTGAACATATATAAAAAATTTATAGGTCACATTATATATTGGCCTAAACTCAAAGATTATATTGAATAAATTAAAAATTCATGAACTATATTACACATTGAGCTAAAATTCAAGAATCATATTGAACAAATTAGAAGTTTATGGATTAAATTGCAAATTAAGTCAATGTTTAGAAATTGTTTATGTCATCTTCCCTAACTAGAATCGACGATGAATGTGAACATTCACTTGGCTTTTATTTTTTAGCATCTATATTGATACATATCATGAAAAACCTTAGATTTACCCTAAATTGATTTTTTAACCACCAAATGCTCTAAACTGATACACATATCCCAAATTGATTTTTTAATCATCAAAAATTTTAAACTGGTACATTTATAATAAATTTATCCTCCATTAGTTTATTTTAAATTTGATTAATACCACGAAAAACCATAAATCAAAATACATTTGATAAACGAAAGTTAAAATCTCAAATTAGCACACTCATTCTAACTACCACAACATTTAAATCAACAATTTAATGGTAAAATTTAACAAAAAACTAACGAAGAGTAAATTTGTCATGGATATACTAATTTGATTTTTTATAGTAAAAAAATTAGCGAAATAAATTTATTGCATATGTACCAAATTTAGATTTTTCATGATATTAACCCTACATCAAAATTGTAGATAGTTAGAGATGCCTCCTCCTCGTTAGTTTTTCCAACTTCTCGACAACGCAAGGCTACAATCAGACGTCTTTTCCATCAACTATCGTCAATCAAAGAAGAACTAGTAATTCTTGTCATCTCTCGGTTATTTCTCTCCATAACGAGTTATAATATTTATGGACTTCGGAAACTTTATTGAGAGTGTTTTAGGGAAGTAAATGCGATCACTATGTTATGAGAGTAATTCTTTCGCTTTGCTTTAAGTTCTACTTCCATTAATTATAAAATCGCAAATTATTTTCTAGGTCTTGATTGTTTCCATCCGAAAATATGCATTAAAAAGTGTGCGCTAACATTGTTTCAAGTTCAGCTTGCGTGATTATATTCGATAAGTGCATTTAAAACACCCGGCCTTGGTTAATGCATTCTTATATAAAATGTCGAAACAAAACATTTCCAAATATTGTGATGCGCAAATCATTATTAATAAAATACGCATCGAAAAAAAAATGTGATTGGAACATCACTTTAATAAAAGGCCAATAGAGTTAAAGCTTTTAAAAAGTGAGTCACTAGTCTCACAAAATTTAACCAATTTCACACAGAAAGCTAAAGAGACATGATAAGTTTGAGAATCTATTCAAGTACAATGAGTTATTGACATGATGATAAATAGATACTATGTTTTAAAGCTTCAATTCATTTGTAATTTGTAGGACTCACTGTCATTGTGCTGTAAGAGTTTTTCTGATATGTGCTGCATTAATTAAAATTAAGATTATCTAATAAAATAATATAAAAAATTTCAATTAATCTAATATGAGGCTAGGTTACGTGGGCTATGAGCTTTTCTTTTGATATGTAGGCATGCGATTGAAAACCTTATAAATAGTATTTAAGTTTCTCTTCAAATTGCAAAACATAATTTGTGAAGTGCAGTCTCATTGAGACAGCAATACAATTAGATTATGTGGTGAATTCCAAATTAAATATGTAATTTTTTCTTTTTATCATTGTGATTTAAACTATGAAGCCTAGACATGTTGTCGAGCTTCCATGTCGTGTCCGATACATGTCGATGTGTCCGAACGTGTCGGACACATACAAACACGTGGTCAACACGTGCCGACGCACTTGTCGAGAGAGGATTGTTGAAGAAGATGATGGAGGGTGGAGGCGAGGCTGAGGCGATGAGGCAAACGGGAGAGAGCTGTGCGATGAGGAGGAAGAAGAGGCCGTGGTTAGGATTTTAGCAAGAAAAGGAGGAGGGTGGTGAGGGACGAGGGAAAGAAACCGGGGCTGGAGAGGGGGGGTGCCGTGACGATGGATAGAAATCGGGGCTGGAGAGGGCGGTGGCGTGGGGTGGGGGGAGAGCTAAACCGAGGATGGGGGAGACTGATGGGGGCGGGAGCAAGTGCTGTGAAGAAATCGACGCGCGGGGAGGGGGAAAGAGAGAGCAGGGGAGATATCGAGGGGAAGATTTTCGGGTGGCGTGGGGAGCAGGTGCCGTCGTGCAGGGAGGGCGAGGGGGAGCGAGAGAGAAGGGAAGAAATCTAGGGAAAGATTTTCGGGTGGCGTGGGGGGCAGGAGCCGCAGGCATGAAACGCTTTGTCCCGAGGCATCATGCGACAGAGCCGTCTTGCCTCGAACCTGCACGGGTCGTTGTCTTCTCGCCCTCCGTACATCGTGCAATGGTTTTTGTTACTGCAAAAATGCACGTAAAGCTTTCATATTTACTCGTCAATTCCACGTTTCGGTGAACTCATGTCTCCTTTTTTCTGACTCCGAGTCCGATTCAGGCTAACAGCGACAAAAGAAGAGGAAAAGCAAGCGTCTGACTTCTGTCACCGTAGTCTTGTTCACTGTTTGTCTGTCCGAAGCTTGAGTAGATTTACTTTTCGAGAAGTTAAAACTACTTTTTGACATCGAAAATGGTAAATAGATTGAAAGATGGATGAATTTGAACCCGAAATCGATGAAGAACATGAACTTCCAGCTTTTTTTTTTTTTTTTTTGGTCGATAAAACTTCCTGCTTATGATGAACATTATTTAATAGTTTTGGTTTTTCAAATTTTGAGCATATGTATCGATGTATCGTTACAAAAACTTATTCGAAACTTGAGACTTTAAATTATGGGTTAATACCTTGAAAAATTTTAAACTAATACACTTGTGACAACTTTATCCTAAACTATTTTTTTGATCACCAAGAACCTCAAACTGGTATACCTTTGATAAATTTACAAAAAACTGGTACACTTGTAACAAATTTATTATTTGTTAGTTTTCGTTAAATTTTATTATCAAATTATTAAGTTAAATGACACGTGATAATTGACTATTATACTAATTTTGGATTTTACGATCCGTTTGTCGAGTTTACAATTTTTATGATTTTTTTTATATTAATCCAATTTAACGAATGGTATATTTGTCACAAATTTATTAGTTTGTAGTTTTTTGCGGTCGAATAAATTAGTTTTGGGTAAATTTGTCATAAATGTACAAATTTAGAGTTTTTTTATGGTCAGTCGGGGTAAATTTGTCACAGGTATACCAGTTTGGGATTTTTCATAGTCAAAAAAATAATTCGAGATAAATTTGTCACAAGTGTACAAGTTTGGAGTTTTTCAGGGTATTAATTGGAGATGCCTTCTCCTTATTGGTTTTGCCGAATCTTCCATGAGTGAGCTGCCATCAAGGTGTTATTTGAACAATTGAAAATGTTTGTTTTTTTTTTTTAATGATCCAAGGAACCCCGCGTACCGTACTAACACGGACAGCCCGACATGCCCAGGGTAATGGGGGGTAAACCTTGGGGCGACGCTAGCAGATGACCCACCACCCTGACGTTACACTTAAGATCCCGTGTGGCCAGTAGGATTCGAACTCTTCTCCTCTCGCAAAGGATCATGGAAGCATTTATCTAACTGGGCCACCACAGGTGGGGGTACAATTGAAAATGTTTATTATCAAGTATTTTGAAATAAAAAAGAATCAATTACGTAACTTCTAGAACCTCTCAATTATTTTCTCTCCATAATGAATTATAATAGTTATGGACTATCTAAATGCTGTTGAATGCGATTTTATTTTTCAATTTGTTTTAAGTTTTATTTTGATTCATTATAAAATCATCACTCATTTCTACGTTTTCATTAATTCATTATGACAATAAGCATCAAAGGTTTGCACTAACTTTATTTCATGTATTCCTTTCACAATAGTCTTCAAGAAGTACATTTAGCATCTCCAACTTTAATTGATTCGTTCCTTAATAAAGTCAATATTCCTAGGCATTATTAAAGTTATCTAATGTGCTATGTGCTGGTTATCATCTAGTAAATAGTATATAAAAAAAGAGATGTGAAAGAAATATCACTTTAGAAAAAGTAAGAAGTTTTTTAGATAAATAGTATATAAAAAGTTACGCAAACAATCTCGCATTTCATTCGCAAAGCCAAGGAAAATCCCCCCATTAACCTTACATACTCAAGTGGTACCTTTATTGAGACATACAATAAGGCAAAAATATCTATATTTGACGTAAGAATCTACGAAATGTTCTATCAAGTTCATGTGGGACAAATGTCTGAAACATTGGTATAGACATCTACATTGATATATTATTAAAAACTCTGTATAAGGTTTGCCCAAAAACTCGGCACTTAAAATTGTTAATAATTAGAGACGCCTCATCTCCATTATTTTTGCCAAATCCTCGACAAAGCAAGCTGCTAACAGACGTCGTTTTCTGTCAAGTATTGTCAATTTAAGGAGAATTGACTGGGTAAATTCATATCGCCTCTTCATTATATCTCTCCATAACGTGTCACAATATTCAGGAAAGTAAATGCAATCACTATGTTATGCTATGGACTGTCGTTCTTTCACTTTGCTTTAAGTTCTATTTCCATTAATTACAAAATCACAAATTATTTTCTACGTTTTGATTGATTCGAAACGAAAATATGCATTAAAAGTTCTGCACTAACATTGTTTCAAGCTCTCCTCGCACGATTATATTGAATAAGTGCATTTAAAACATCTGGCCGTGGTTAAAACATTTATATAAAAAAAAAAACTGAAAAATATAACATTTTGAATATTAGTAGAATCTTTAGATTCTTATTGTTATCTACCGTGATGAGTGGGTCGTAGAGATGCGATAAGATAATCACTTTAATAAAAGGTCAATAGACTGAAAGCTTATTAGAAAATTCAATCGATTTTGCACCCAATGCTAAAGAGATGTAACAGGTAGGGGAATCTATTCACTTATGATATGATATCATTCACATGATGATAGATAGATGCCATGTTTCGATTCGGTAATTTGTAGGACTTGTCATCGTGCATGGTGAACCACAGCATCGCTACTAATAGAGGCATCAAAATGGGTTTAAAACCCATATTTTGACTCATATTTAATGGTGTGGGCAGTAAATGAGTTACCTTAAATTAAAAAAAAATAAAAATTAAGTAGGTTATAAATGAGTTACTAACAATTTAATGGGTCTTAAATGTGTATTAGTAAGATTACCTAACAAGCTTAAATGAATCATAATCAAGTCATTTTTATTTTTTTAAACTTTCTGAATTTTTTTATTATAATTTTTTCTTTTTCTTTTCTTTTTTTCCTTCTTTCTCAGTCGATGTCTATCACAATGACAGTTGGCAACCCACCACAAGTGAGGGACAAGCTCCCCAACCTCTAGCGTTGGTGAGGCTCAAATCTCATCAATTTGGCAAGATTTGAGCTAGTTAGAGGTCACGGAGCCCGAGCTTGCGATCCGACCTCTAGCCAGGCTTAAGCTCGTCGGCGTTGAGCAAGAGCTCAGCCTTGCCGAATCTAGCAAGGTGGAGCCTCGCTTAAGGTAGGCTTTGCTTGGCTAGATCCAACTTTAGTTGATTTTAAATTTTGAGCATCTATATTGATGTACTATTACAAAAACTTCTCATAGGATTACCTGGAAAGTTGAGGCTTAAAACTATAGATAAAGAGATTTCTCAAAAATTGAGCCGCCAACTAGATGTGATCTGAACAGTTAAATATGTTAATCATTGAGTATTTTTTTTTAACCAAAAAGAGAATCAATTACGTAATTTCTACTGTCTTTTAACTATTTCCGTCCCTAATGAGCTATAATAATTATGGACTATATAAATCCTATTGAGTGTGATTTTATTTTTTGCTTTGATTTAAGTTTTATTTTGATTTATTATAAAGTCACCACTCATTTTCTATGTTTTCATCAATTCAATACGATAATCTACACTTTGTTTCACGTGTTTCCTTTCACAATGATTTTCGAAAAGTATATTGCACATGCCCAACTCTGATTGATACGTTCCTTGATAGTGTCACAATATGATACTATCAAACATTATTAAAGTTATCTAATGCCCAATGTTCATATTGTCGTCTAGTAAATTGTCTAGAAAAAGAGATGCGATGGGAATATCACTTTAGTAAAAGTCTGAAGTTTTTTAGACGAACAGCTTTTCAAAAAGCTGTATCGGCAATCTTGCATTTCATTCACAAAGCCGAGGAAAATCTGTCCCCATTAACTGTACATACTTCTACACTACCTATTAGTGAGACAAATGACGAGGCAAACATATCTATGTTTGGCGTAAATTCCACAAAATGATAGATCAAGTTCATGTTGGACAAATGCTTGAAACATTGATATAGACACATACGAATTACCGGTCGACCTAGAGTAACCCATTGAGAAGTATAGATATTTCAAAATTATGACTACAGTCTATATTTTGTTGGAGAAAACTTCCTTATTTATTTTGAAGTTGAAAAAACATTTCCTTCCATCAAAGTTTGAAGACAGATTCAAGACTTAAAGTCTGTCCTCATTGACAGTTTCTAGACCGACGAAGAAATCTTATTCAGATGCAAGTTTATCTTTAAGGATTTGATCCATTTGGTTGAAGATTATCTCACAGCTAGAGATAGCATCTAAAGATCTATTATTCGTTTTGAAATCAATACGAGTAAATTGGATCCGTTGATTGGCGAAGTATACTTGGAAGGTTCTACTTATGGAACCTAGATTCTGATTGTATGGGCGAGTAGGATTGGTGGGCTATCTTCACATTTCTTAAGTAACTCGAGATCTCCCTAATTAATTCTATCCAACGGGTAGATTGTAAGAACTCATTTGGAAGGTGCCAACGAATATGAAGGCATGGAGGAGTATATAAGGAAAATGCTATAGTTATTCGAGTGTGTGCGTGATAGATAAATTCAAAAATCTGAAACTCCTTGTTCTTTGCTGATTCATTTGTTGAGCAAAAATTTGTACTCAAAAGAGAGTTTAGACATTTGTGAGGCCTTGAGAAAGTGTAGTAGAGTCTCTACACTGTGAAATCAAAGACGTGATATTGTAACGACTCTTTTGATTCACAGTGAAATCCAGCCAGTGGGCTGTCAGTGCAAGAGTGTGGATGTAAGCTTGGATTAAGCCGAATTACTATAAATCTTGTGTTCTTATTCTCTTCCCTGAACTCTTTTATTTTGCTCGTAACTCTATTTAATAGTTAGAGTATGATTTTCTCTGCAAAGTCTATTTTCATCCAGATTCAGGTTAAAAGTAAAGTCTTATACTATATTATGCAAAAGTTGTTTATGCACTTATTCACCCCCCCTTCTAGGTGCTCATACTAGTACTATCACATTTGACTGGGAATCTATAATATTGTCTTGAAGGGGTCATGAGAACCATGTCACCCAATTTTACTAATAAGTTTGCACATAAGTGATGTTCATAACTTGTAATTTATCAAGCAAATAAAAGGTAGAAAGAGATTTGGAAGAAATGTTCAGCCTAACATTTTATCTTGCTAGAAATGGTCTTCCAACATGTGTAAAGGAGATGAAATCAGTCCCACTTACAAAAATTTGGGATTCAAAAGGGTCTAACTCTGCCTCGATTATTATATATGATCATGTCAATGAGTGGCCAGATTTTTGTTTACCATTCGTTATTTGATTCGATAATGCATCATCGGCAGCCCGATTATGCATGCGGAGAAAAAAAAGACACTAAAGTCGTATTGTAACAATTTTATATTACATATAAGAGGTCAAATCAACTTTGAAAAGCAAATCAGTATATATGGCACCTGGAAATGGAGTCCTGAAATTTCAATGTCTTGAGGGACATCAACAAGCTGTCCCTTTGAGTTGCTGGGTGTCCCCTCCCTCAGTACCTCGAAGTCATCCCGTAATTGGAAGAGATTGTTTTCGCACCATGCATGTCGACCGTGATCTCGCTAGGCCTTGGTGGCCTAGCATGGTACCAAGACCTGATTTTGGTACTTTGGTTCCCTTCTTTGAGTAGATTGCTTTTGCAATTGTAACAAAGTGAAAAATAAAAGGTGTCGAGAGAAGACGAAGTGTGGGAATTTTGTGTCTCTCTCTATTGATTGTAATTCCTTGTACAAAGCTATGTATTTAATTACTAAGAATGAAATAATAAAAGGAAAATAAATATTCTCCTATATTTCAAATCTTAAAATAGACACGATTCTCTATCAATTTACAATTGATATGATTCACTAAATCATGTCTTCCAACACTCCCCTTTAAGCCGGTGGCCTGTATATGTCCAAGACGCCAAGCTTGTTTAAAAGATATGTATACTGTCTTCGACAAAGCAGTTTAGTGAATATGTCCGTGGGTTGCTCCGAGGTTTTGATTCCTCTTGTCTCGATAACTCCCTCTTGAATCTTTTCTCGAGTAAAGTGGTAATCGACCTCTATATGCTTTGTCCTCTCATAAAATACAGGATTTGCTACAAGTTTAAGTACTGAATCATTGTCACAAAAAAGTGTAGTTGGTCCTTTAACTTGTGCCCCGAGATCCAGAAGTAGACCCCTTAACCAAACTATTTCACAAACAGTCTTGGTCATAAATTGATATTCAGCTTCAGCTAAAGATAATGACACAGTAAACTGCTTCTTTGTCTTCCATGAAAGTAATGATTCCCCAAATTTGATACAGAAGCCAGTGATAGATCTCCTACTCATAGGACATGTGGCGTAATCCACATCACAATAAGCCGTCATTTCTATGTTGCACTTTCGAGAAAGGAGTATCCCTAAGCCTGGACATGTCTTCAAGTATCTCACAACCTTCAAGGCTGCATTCATGTGAGATTGTTTTGGATTGTGCATAAATTGACTAAAGGTCTGTACTACATAACATATGTATAGCCTAGTCATTGTGAGAAATATAAGTTTTCCCACGAGTCTTTGATATCCTGATGGATCTTTTAATAATGGATCATCAGATGAAGAAGATATCCCAGCATCATTGGCATTTTGCTCAATGGGGATAATGGCCGGTCTACAGCCTAACAGTCCTGCTTCTGATATGATTTCCATTACAAATTTCCGCTGACTAAGAGAGATTCCTTGGTCTGAACGAGCTATCTCAATTCCAAGAAAATACTTAGGTGGCCCTAAATCTTTGATATGGAAGGTGGAATGTAGATACTCTTTAAGTTTCTTCATAGCAGAATCATCATTTCCCATGATAAGTATGTCATCAACATAAATAATCAAGTAAATAGATGACATACATTTTGTCTAGGTGAATAGAGCTTACTCATATTTGGACTGTTTAAGTCTAGCGACCATCAATGCATTAGTGAGCTTAGCGTACCACTGTCAAGAGGCTTGCTTTAGTCCATAGAGAGATTTGTGGAGATGACATACCTTAGACTCCTCCTGTCTCCGTAATCCGGGTGGAAGATCCATGTAGATTTCTTCATCCAGATCACCATGCAAAAAAGCATTGTGGACATCTATTTGGTGCAATGGCCAGTCACGAAAAGCAGCAACCGATAGAAAAGAACGAACTGTGACATTCTTTGTGATAGGCGAAAAGGTCTTATGGTAATCAAAACCTTCTCGTTGTGTAAAGCCTTTGGCCACTAATCGGGCCTTATACCTTTCTACTAAACCATCTGCTTTAATTTAATCTTATACACCCATTTACACCTAATTGGTTTGCGATCAGCAGGCAATGGTACGATGTCCCAGGTGTGATTTTCTATCAAAGCATGCAATTCAGCCTCCATGGCCTTTTGCCAACGAGGATCATCTCTTGCCTCGTTATAACTAGAAGGCTCTCGTTCCTCAGAAATATGGCTTATGCAACATAAATGTTTTGGTGATAGCCTATCAAATGAAACATAAGATGAGATACGGTAATGAGTACCTGACGATCTTGAAGAACCACATATATAATACTTAGTTCAAGTCGGTGGACGAGTGACACGAGTAGGGCACCGTGGAGGCTCATGTTGCATTGAGGATGATTCTTCAGTAGGACTTGCATTTGAAGGGACCGTCAACTGAGCCAACTCTTCTATGGAATGACCTGCCAACTGTGTTGGCTATCAGAAGGTTCTTTAATGGAAGGATCCGTAGAGATCTCAATAGGCGTTGGAGGCAACACACCAGTTGCAATGACAAATGTTCCTCCATAAGGTAAGTCATCTTCCAATAAGAATTGTTTAGTTGTCTTCTCATCTTCAGATGAAGAAGTGAGACTTTGAAAAGGAAAAATATCCTCATGGAAGACAATATCCCTGCTCACAAGAAATTCTCCTATAGATGGTACGTAAATCCAATACCCCTTTTTAAAAGCTGGATAGCCCATAAATATGCATTGATGAGCACGAGGTGCCATTTTATTTCTATGCCCCACTGTGTTCACATAACATAGACACCCAAAAAACCTGAGATGACTCAGATCTAGTTTCCTTCCATATAATAACTCAAAGTGTGTCTTCCTTCTCAGAATGCGTGATGGTATGCGATTGATCAGATAAGCTGCTGTGACCACACAATCTCCCCAAAGCCTCTCAAGAATAGAAGCTTGAAACTTAAGAGCACGTGCGACTTCTAAGAGGTGACGATGCTTTCTCTCAACGACTCCATTTTGTTGGGGTGTATAAGTATAGGAACTCTCATGCAAGATTCCATTTAGGAAAAAAAGAGAAACACATTCACCATTGAAGAATTCTCTACCATTATCAATTCGAATCCGACGGATTGTTTTTCCAAATTGAGTTTTGGATAACGATAAGAAAGTTTTCAGATACGAAAAGACCTAACTTTTAGATTGCATGAGAAAGATCCATGTCGCACGGGAGAAATCATCTATAATTGTGAGGAAAAATCGAAACCTATCATGATTTAAGGTATGATAAGGTCCCCAAACATCAGCATGGATTATAGAAAAAATATCATTTTCTTAGGAAGTACTATTTTGGAAGGGAGCACAAGTTTGTTTTGCCATAGGACAAGTAGGGCATTGAGGACAAGAAAAGGATGCACTGTGACCCAATCTTTGATGATTAAGAAAATTCATATCATTGGTAGTAGAATTACACAATGATTTATAGAGTTCAACATAGGGTAATTTAAAAATTTGTGGAAAATCCATCAAAAAAATATAGCCTTTGATTGACTCTACTCAAGCCTATCAGTTTGCCAGTCGAAAGGGCCTGAAAGAAGCATTTATCAGAATGAAATAGGATGCAACAAGAGTTTTCTTCACAAACTCGGGAAACTGATATGAGATTGAAATGGAAATTAGGGACATAAAGTACATCTTGAAGTGTAATAAGAGAATTAAGATTTACAGTGCCAGACATGATGACTTCAGTGGTGTTTCCATTTGGAAGTTGTACTGATATGGGATAAGACAACTTCTTAATTTCGGAAAAATAAGCCTTATTGCAGACTATATGGTCACTAGTACCTGAATCAATAATCAATACATTTTGTGAAATTGAGTTCATCAGACAATAAGATGTACCTGTGAAGCTTCCAGTTTTGTCATAAGCATCCAATTTCCTCAATGTTTCCATCATCTTCTGATATTATTTATGGATAATTGATTTTCCCATTTGTTGGCCCGATACCTAAAAAACTGTTGAAAATTTCCCTTTTTCTTTTTCTCCTAATTTTCCTTGTAATTTCCAACAGTTCTCAATTGTATGGTGCGGGCGCTTACAATAATCACAATACAATTTACCTTTCCCTTTTGAGCCATTATTTTTAGCGGCTGAGTTGGGCTTGGTCGTGGGTTGGAAAACTTGGGCCAGAGTTGGACTGTACGAGCTGCCTGACCCACTGAAGAAACCGCTGCGTGGGCTATTCGGCCCATGGAAAGTCACTCCATGCGCACCATCCGATCCACCGAGATTGAAGCTTTGTAGGCCCTCGAATCCAGTCGCTCCCAGAGATAAGTATGAGCCGTTTGATTGGAGAATAGAATTTGGGCTGTCGGTGCTCCTCTTTATATTGCTAGGGTTACCGTCGAAAAACCCTAGCCCTAGATCTGCCTCTTTTCCTCTACCTGTGCTCCTCTGTGCGGAGCAGAAAATGGCTCATTGTCGCTAGGACCATTTCGTCTCCTCCCTTCCCATTGTCCGTCGTCCTCTGTTGATTTTCTTTCTGAATAGCGAGTTGGTAGATGCAACTGAGGCTCAACATGGGCTCCATGGTTAGGATTTGAGAGCGAAGCATCAGGAAAGCTTCATTGAGGATCAGGAGGAATCTCGTCGCCTTCTTCCTTTCTCGCATGCTCTTGTACTGCTGTTGAATGTGTTCGGGCCAATCAAACTTCTCTTCGGCTGCTTCTAATTCGTTCCACAAAGCCGAAAGCTTATTATAAACTACTATGACTGTCATGTTCCCCCGTTTCAGATATGAGATCTGTTGTGTGAGATAAAATTTTTAGACTTAGTCAAGTTTCCCGTACATCTCCTTTATGTTTTCCCACATCTTTTTGGAGTCTTCTGTTGGGGGAAGTCTAGCCATGACTTTGGGCGAGATGCAATTCCCAATCCATGTCCTAACTAATTAGTTGCATTTCTTCCAAAGCCGTGCCCTTCTCTCATTGGACGGAATCGGAAATGTCCTGTCAATGAAAGCTTCTTTGTCCTTCGTTACCAGTGCTTGCTGGAACTCACATGACTAGCTAGAGTAATTATCGGCACCGGTTAACTGTTGGCTGATGATTTTCAATTCTGGTCCGTCGCCGTTTGTGGTATAAAGAGGGTCACCGGGTTCCGGCTGGTTGCTAGCAACGAGAATTGATACGGAAAAAACCCGGGCGCGAAACTCGGGTAGGGATTGGCGTCTTGACATGATTGCAGTCCCCGCATCGTGAAAATTCGGGTAGGGATTCGTTCTCGTACCCGGCCCAGTCGATCCGCTCGTCTGCTCCGCGCCGATGGTTGGACTTGCCCCATTATTGGTTGGTAGGCCTTCATTGGCTTGCGCGTTGCTTTGGTAGCCCAGCAATGATGCATTTGGGCCCAGCCCATGGTACCATGGATAAGGTATTCACGGGTAAGGATGGCCCGTGAAGGGCAGCCCCAGATTAGACTGAGCTTAGAATTGCTACCATTGCACGTGTTGGGTTGGGGTTTGAATCTGACCCTGCTGTTGCCCAGATTCAGACATCACGACGGATGATTCTTCGGCAGATTGGTCGACTGGAGTCAAGGTAAGTTCTTTTGGCCTGGTCATGATAAACAGAGAATTTGATTCTTTCGGCAACTCCTTTATAGGTGGAGTTCCTCTTGAAGCAATCAAAGCTTTGATTCCTACAGCAACTCTTTTGAAGATTGGAGTTCCTTATGAGGCAGTTGGAGCGGAAGAAAAAGAAAATCAAAACCGGAGGCTCTGATACCATGTAACAAAGTGAAAAATAAAAGGTGTCGAGAGAAGACGAAGTGTGGGAATTTTCTGTCTCTCTCTCTATTGATTGTAATTCCTTGTACAAAGCTATGTATTTAATTACAAAGAATGAAATAATAAAAGAAAAATAAATATTCTCCTATATATCTAATCCTAAAATAGACACGATTCTCTATCAATTTACAATTGATATGATTCACTAAATCATATCTTCCAACAACAGTTGCCTTCTCCTCCAGGAATTTGAGATTTGCAGTGCTTATGACATAGGTTTGAGCAACTTTCCTCCATTCATGAGTTACTAGATCTCTGGCCTTGACTGTCTTTAAGCATCGAATGGGGCCTTTCGCCCGTTTCAGTGGCCTAGAAGACAGCCACTTCCACGGCTTGCTTTGCACACCCGGTTTCAGTTGTCCATCAGCACTTGGCCTAAGCAAAAGAAGCCTAAATGAGATATTTGCTCAGTTTATTTGGTCACACTGCCCACATACTCTGTTGGTGTTGTAATTCTAAATGATGGATATGCATTGCCGGCGCAAAGCTATTTGATTCCGACATTCTACTAGGGGAATGTCCCTCAACCCAAGGGTGTCCACGCAACCAGTGGTCTGAATCTGAGATGTAATCATCTTTTGTGGGAACAATGCATATGACTTGTTGTAGCCTAATCCATTGTCTGTCGCTGCCAACTAAACCCTCGACTGCATTCTATCGGACCGTGCCAAATTTGGTTGTGCTTTTGTGGACTCCTGAAGGGCAATCTCGCGAGGGAGACTCTTCAGGTTAGGCTATCCCTTGGTAGGAGTTCGCATGACTATCACACCCATCTAGAATTTGTCATCTATGCCGCGATTTCCATTGACCTGCAAATCAGGCCCAATCTGCACGATACTTTCTTCTCTCGGGGCGAGGTCATACGATGCCATTGCCATGCGCTCGTGCCTGAGAAAAATCCCTTAAAAGTAAGACGCGCGCTGATCAATTGCTTGAGAAAGAAGCCTAATGCCATATGCATAGGCTCGACAGTCCTGCATCTTCTTGGAATAGCCCCCAAGAGATGATGATTCAAGGTCAGATCAGCCTCAATGCGAGACATGGGATCGACAACTAGTCATTGTTCTCCAATGAAAGTGATATGCTAGCTCCTTTGATCGATATATGTCGAGCGAATTTGCTTGAAGAGCCTAATTGAAGAGGTCCTCGTCTACTTTCATTATTTCTTTCTTTTTCTAGAAATCTCCTCCAATCAAATCCGCTCGTTATTGTTTTACAATGTACTAGCATGGAATAGAGTTCCCTACTACTATATTGCAAATGAGTTGGTAATTGTCAAATGCCGTGTCGGAAACTTGTTCATCTAGTCGCGTGTTAGTAACTTTTAGCGGGTTAAAATAAGGGAAAAGACCACCAAAAACCCCGAATTATGCCTAAAGTGACAAATTTACCCCCAAACTTTCTTTTTGTGACATGAAAAACCTCAAACTTTGCCAACCGTGACACATATATTAAAAAAAAAAATTTCGTGACACAAAAAATCATGAACTTTTATCCATGTGACACATTTACCCTAAATTATAGGGTATTTTGGTCTTTTACTTTTTAAATTTTTTTTCTTTTTTTCTTCTTCTTCTCTCTTCTCTTCGCCGGCTGTGGCGAAGTCGGCTAGCGGAGGGAAGCCGGAGTCAGGCGAGGGCTGCCCTCGCTGGCGTCGGGCGAGGGTCGCCCTCACTTGGGTTGGCTAGGGCCGCCCTTGTCGGTGTCCGGCGAGGGCGGCCCTCGGCTGGGTTGGGCGAGGGCGGCCCTAGCTAGCCTAGGCGAGGGCGGCCCTCGCTTGACTCTAGGGCAGCCCTCGCTTGACTCCAGCTTCCTTCTGCTGGCTCTGCCGTGGCCGGTGGAGGGAAGAGAGAAGAAGAAAAAATAAAAAGAGATGAAAATGCTCTTGGTGGGGTAAATGTGTCACGGTTTGCAAAGTCTGGGGTTTTTCATGTCACAAAAAAAAGTTTTGGGAAAATTTATCACTTTGGACATAGTTCAGGGTTTTTGGTGGTATTTTCCCTTAAAACAAATATCAAAGTTTCTTTATTCCTAAATTTACCAACTATTTTAATAATCTACCAACATTTATTTTTGTGACTTACCAATGATTTGAAATTATTAAATCCTAATTTGATTGATGTACCGACATTCAGTTATCAACATTTTTGTAGAAACCGATTCCTTTGTCATTTACTTGTGACTACCAATGCTTTCAAAGCACCAACTTTAGTTAAAAATTTCCCGCCTAAGTTTCATTGACATATCACCATTCATCACATTAACAAAGTCCACCATAGCAGCAATGGGTTACAAGTCAAGCTAGGCTGGCCGACAGTAACCCTAACTCCTTCCCCCGCGCCCCCCCGGTGGAGGGAAGAGAGAAGAAGAAAAAAATAAAAAGAGATGAAAATGCTCTTGGTGGGGTAAATGTGTCACGGTTTGCAAAGTCTGGGGTTTTTCATGTCACAGAAAAAAAGTTTTGGGAAAATTTATCACTTTGGACATAGTTCAGGGTTTTTTGTGGTATTTTCCCTTAAAACAAATATCAAAGTTTCTTTATTCCTAAATTTACCAACTATTTTAATAATCTACCAACATTTATTTTTGTGACTTACCAATGATTTGAAATTATTAAATCCTAATTTGATTGATGTACCGACATTCGATTATCAACGTTTTTGTAGAAACGGATTCCTTTGTCATTTACTTGTGACTACCAATGCTTTCAAAGCACCAACTTTAGTTAAAAAATTCCCGCCTAAGTTTCATTGACATATCACCATTCATCACATTAACAAAGTCCACCATAGCAGCAATGGGTTACAAGTGAAGCTAGGCTGGCCGGCGAACCCCAACTCCTCCCCCCCCCCCCCCCCGCGGCGGGTCCTCGACGCTCTAGCTGATGATGATCTAGGGAATGTCCACTTCCCCGGCCATGTGCTTCTACAGGCGTATCACTGCCGCATAGTCCCCATAGGTCTCATGCCTAGAGAAGTATGCTAAAGTTTCGCTCCTTGAGCCTGTTCAGAGAGAGGGAGTACTTCACCGTGTCCCCGCCAATTCAAGCCCGAGGGTCCTTGTCTGATCGTACATTGCAGTGTAAAAGCTATATCAATACGTGCCTTGCTCGGCGTTATGCTCGATGACACACCCCAAGAACTGAACTGCCTTGCTCCTGGTGTTCACCTAGGTTGGGACACCCTGCGATAGGTCGCTGCCCATACTCCTTGGGGCATCCCCGGGTAGGAACAGCCCCACGGCCTCCATGGCATTGTCTAGTATCTCCATGATCACTTTAAATAAAAGACGCTTGAGGAGTTATACGTTTACTAGACACGCCGGTGAGTCATGTAGGATTGAGAAGATAATAAATATAATCATGTCAAATTTCTAACGATTCAGACTGGAGTTATCACTTAAATGATCATTTTTTTTAATAAAAAAGCAATGCTTAAGTGATCTGAAAAAAAAAAAAAATTAACGCTAAAGTGAGCATCGTACATAACTTCTTGCACTTCTAGTGCACTTCTCCCTATTCCTAAAATACCTAACGAGTTTGCCAAACAAAGTAAAAGCATGAAGGGTTCTATCTCACTAAGTCAAATGCAAGCTTCTTTTAAGGTTAGGCTTACTAATAACACCAAAAAAAAAAAAAAAAAAAAAAAAAGAGAGAGAGAGAGA
Source organism: Eucalyptus cladocalyx (assembly GCA_017140615.1). Lineage (NCBI taxonomy): Eukaryota > Viridiplantae > Streptophyta > Magnoliopsida > Myrtales > Myrtaceae > Eucalyptus > Eucalyptus cladocalyx. Next base: position 41,872,530 of record CM029522.1, read on the forward strand.
GAGAGAACTACGAACTAACATGATATGGAAAATGCTCAAGTAAACCCCACATTGTTGTTGAACTCAAACGAGAATAAAACCAAAAAGGCATGATAAAAGATTAAGAAAAAGCAAAGATGAGAGAGAATAGAGACACCTGGTCATGGTAGAGGTTTTCGTTGAGAATGTCGTGAAGAGACCAAGAGAAGACAATATCAGTCAGGGCATTGGGATTGTCTCTTCTCCACTTGCTGCTCCGACCACCCTCGGCTTTCTCCATGCGCAACACTGTTTGTGCTCGCTCTTAAGTCCACCTGGACCACGTACCAAAACACCAAGGAGAAACCACTCTTTAAGGTTTCACGAAACTCGCAAGGCCCAAAAAAAGGGCACGTTTCAATACCTAGCAAAAGATTCCCAGAATTATCACTTTTTCTTTGTCATTTCTTCCATCAACTGGGAAATTCCATTCGTGGGGACAACGCGAACCGAATAGGACGATAATCAGGCGAAGTCGATGCATGGAGATGATCGGAATTCGACCAGTGGAGTGTTTCAATTCAGTTGCAACTCGTGTGCTGGTTATGCTTTTTCTTTGTTATTTATTATAGCTTCATTCTTATATAATTTACGTCCTTTATGCAAAGGGGTTAAAAGTAGTCATGCACGTGGGGAGCGCGCGCGGGGTATCTAGCAGTCATATGAAGACGCGTACGCTTTAGATGAAGAGTAGCTAAAAGTCATAATTAGAGGCAATAATACTAATTACTGAGATTAGTGGCAGATTTTCATTTGTTTTGAATTTGTCTCTAAAAATGACATTTACAAATGGCGGCATTCGAGACAAGTATCCCATTTGACCCTAAAAGATTTTAGGGGGTGAAAATTTTTTTTACTTAATGTTCTTTGACTCTAGAACTCATTATTGTTGTACCGCGATTCTACACGAGCCAGCTCTCATGTAATCGATCAATCAATATTATTCATGTGTTACGAATCTCGTCTTACTTGGAGACATGTGTAAGGTATCTCGTACTTGTGAGCAATTGTGATTGGTTGGCCATACCGCTAGTAATAGATTGGAAAATTGTTCAAAAAATCTTAAACTTATTGTATGGCGGTCAATTCAATCTTAAACATTTCAATTGTATCAATTTAGTTCAAAACATTTTGACGATTTGTTAAATATAGTCATTCCTGACAATTTTGGCTGGAAGTCCCTAACATGGACATGATGGTTAGCTAGCCAACATTGATTATTATATTTTGAATTTTCTGATTTTTTTTGAATTTATTTAATCGGGTTGTACTACTAGTACACGTGAGATTGAGAAAAGTGTCGATGTTTTTCATTATTCCTCCTTGGAATTGTTGTTTGAATTTGGATCCCTTGATTTAAATATAGAATAATAAATTGTATTGCTCCCCAAATTGGAAGAAGTGAGGATGAGGAAAGCGGGAAGCCCAAGAAATGTGGTGAAGAGTGACTTCAAAATAGTTTTTGAGTTTTCCTTGTCTAAAAGATGTCTACGTTGAAATTTGCTGGTAGTTGGGTATTGTAAACAGATGAAGGAAGCGACTCCCAAGGAAGAAGGTGGTTGAACAAAAGCGGAAGTGATGAGTTTCCCTTGCTTTAAGTTCACTAGAGACTTGACGAGCTCGATAATTTGATTTATTTCAGTTCTGGAAGTTGTTCGTACTATTTCGCCTCAAGAATTCTACGAATTTGATGGTGCCATAACTTTGGAGCATTTATCTTGGGTCCTACGAGTGTCGAGAGGTTGTTAGGCAAGACGGCCGAAGAGGATGATGAATCGCCACATCCATTGTTCAATGAGATGATTTGCTATGTTCCTTACTATGCTCATATGAGTTCTTGCAATATTGTGTTTTAGAACAAAAAATTTTGCTGTCCTTTCTCACATTACCCTCATGTGTTTCCCAAAGTAGAGGGCTGAGAATTAAAGGCACTCAGTGCAAAGAGTTATGGAACAATCAAATTCTCACTTATTCTTTTTGCAAATTAGAATCCCTTAAATTGAAGTACCATGACAATCTCCTATGCATTGCCCCATCCCATGCGTGAAAGAGGCTGCAGTGCTGTCTCAAGATCCTAGAAGTGAAATCATGCCGTTTGATCGAAATCATAAACAAAAGTAATGGGACTGTTAGAAAGAATGGTGAAATGTGGATGCTGGTTCTGTGTGATTTGGACAAGTTGAGGCACATTTGGTGGTACGATGGTCTCCCAAAGGTTCCATTACCCAACTTGAGAGACATAAAGGCATCAAGGTGCCCCTTTTGGAGATTCTTTTCCCACCCAATTTCTCAGTGAGCGAACGTTGGGCAAATCAAGGAGCTGGTGGTGGGTTCGCATGTAAATATGGAACTAATTGTTGGCCATGACAAATGTGAAGATGACAAATGTGAAGAAGTGTCCGGTACGACAATCGCCTTCTCCGAATTAACCACTCTTTAAGACTTTACAAGTTGCCCAAGTTCTGGAGAATCTTTACCCGAGAAATACCCTACGGAATTCCCATCCTTGGATGTCTTCAGTAGAGTAGGCTGAGGAACAGAACCAAACCAATGCTATCGAAGTGAAGGGGAAAGTGATGGGGAATATAAGGTTTTACGAAGTGTAGCAACAAAGTTCGGGACAATTGCAACGAATGGTGTTCGGCCATACAAAAAGAGGTATGGTAATGTGAGATTTTTGTCCTGCATTCTCTTCTACACTTCATACGGAGTTTGTGACTAGTTCCTTCACCATTCACTTTCTTTGGTTTGTCTCCTAAGCCATTACAATGAGGGAAAAATTCTAAATAAAAGTTCGAAATGTCCTTATTTTCTCAAATAAATGCTTGAAGTAGCCATGATAGTTTGACTTGCCGACCAGCTAAATATTCCAGTCGGTCAAGGAATTTAAAATATAATTTGAATTATATTAAAAATAAATTATTTTTTAAAAAAGAAGGAAATTACGCAAGGACTAAGTCCTCGTTGTCAAAGCCGATCGGGCTATGGTGGGGATGGCCAGCCAGGGGTTAGCGAGGGTTGCTCATTGAGGCTTGATGACCCTTGCTACCGGCCATCCCCCACCATTGCCAACCCTTCTCGATGATGGTTGGGCGGCAACTGTGAGGGCCTACAAAGCCCTTGCCATTTTCCCTTCCCCTTCCATTTTTTTTCAAAAAAATTTCATCTAATACAGAAAAAGAAAGAAAAAGGAAAAATCAAACAAGTGAAGGACGAAATGTTCTTATTAGTCGATGAGTTAAGTTATTCTTTGAAATTGACATGCTTAGTTCAAGCTCTTATTTGAAATAAGATTTACTTTATGTCCTTATTTAAGAAAACAAAAGTATTTCAAACCCTTATTTAAAATAAAATTCATTTCAAGCCCTTTATTTGAGAAAATGATGGCATTTCGGGCCATTATTTGGAATTTTCTCAATGACGAGGAACTAGACATTAGACCATACATTGGAGGGTTATGTATATATTCTAATCAAGTGCATTATCGTGATACTATCTAATCACTTCCACGTTACATTGGAAAATATATGCGCTATTATATTATGCATGTTGAAGGAAACCATTAAAGATAACCATATTTGAAAGAGCTTTGTGTACGCTTAATTTCAGGAAGAATCAAATTTGTATAATGCTCATTGTCCACACACGCATGCCCATCCCTCAACCGCTACTTTCTCCATTATGAATTTGCATTTTGGAGGAAAAGAAAATTCTCCTTTAGAACGTCTAAGAGCCATGGTTCGCCCCTCCAACATTCCCCTTTAATACTGGACGACGATGTTGGGAAAGGCCAATCATTGATTAGTTATCTGTTACATTTTAAGACTCAAGTACAATATCATGACAAGTTTTATGACCTATACGTTAATTTTTTTTTATAAATTTTAAAGGTAAGTGACGCACTATTATATTACCGGCTTTGTAGCCCGCGTGATGCTCTGGAAAGTCAAACAATAATTTTCATATGAGAATTTTAGAATTCCTTTGCATGGAAAATAGTAAGATGAAAAGGAGTAAGAATTAATTATTCAATTGGAGAAATTTATCTCTGCTTGATGCAGATCTATTTAGTTACACTATCAGTTAGTTTTTTAACCTTCTTTCATTACAAAATTCAACTGATTAACCATTTATATAGCTTGGAAATTCACTACATCAAGTACAAAATACTTAATTGATAGAGTTAGGGTATTCAACTAGAGAATCTTCATTGTTGATTGATGCTACTCTTTATTCTAAACTATCATTCATAGCCTCTGTATTATCTGTCCTTATATAGCACTATAACTATATTTAAGAATAGCTGTTCCGTCTGTTAGTGTGTTCTTTAGCTGATCGTATTGGTCTGTTTTTAATTGATTGAGTACTTTTTTGACCTTCACACTCCTAGCAATGAGGCAATTTATTTGTCTGGACAAAAGTACTCAATAAAACCTTCTTTATTATGAACTATTTTTCAATAGAGATATTTTTTTTAGAGAGAGAGAGAGAGGGACCTTTCAAAAATTAGTCATTGTAATACAAGTTATGGTGACTGGAGGAGGAGAATTTAATGAACTCGAGTTTTGGGCACATTTAAAGACAAATGGTATCCACCAAAATGGGTTGCCACAAAGCAAATTTGGATGCCCATGCTGATTCATTTTGGCATACTTGTGCTATTTTTATGTATTCAATTTTTATTTAACATTACAAATCCTTTTTTTAACAAAATATCTCCATCCTTACGGTTTATAATTGCTTTTTTCTATCGCATGAATATTGTCAAACTTTCCTCTCTTATTTGGTCGTGTGAAGCTTCTTAAAAATAGCAGGTAACTCCACAATTCATGTGAGCCAACAATTTTAGTACTAAAGGTGTGTTTGTTTAATTGAAAATCTCATGATAAAAGAAAATAATTATCAAGAAAAATGGTATGTTTTTATTTGTTAAGTGATTTAGGAAAAGCGATTTCCACTTACCAAAAAAAAAAGCGATTTCCTTCTTACTAGATGGGAAAGTCATTTTTCCCAAATCTAAATCTGTTACTTTCAATCTATGGAAAATATTTCTATAAATCAATTAGTTTTTTGTTATCTAAACACAAGAAAGTCATAAAACAATTTGCAGAAAACAGATTTCTTCCAAATAAATGGAGTCTAAAGTAGATATTTATATTTGCAACATTTCCTCGCAGCTAGCAACCAGTTCAATCATGGCTACTGTCACATCCCGATTTTCCAATTCTGTTTTCAATAAATTGAGACGGGCATTTCGTTGGCATGTATATAGTTATTTTCCTTGAGTCGGCCACTCATGTGAAAACTAGTCTATCAGGTGAAGCCGTTAAGAAATTCTAATGCATCAGACTCGAGAATTTGACCAGGAAGCGATCTTTCGACTGAGCTAATCTGTAAGGGTTATTACGACACAATTAAAAATCGATTAGAGATCGGAGATAGGTCGACTCGACAGAGGCATGTGATCAGGTGTGAGTGATTCCACCGGACCGCACAATTCTTGTCGATCGGCACTGGACCGACTTTTCAGTCAATTGGGTACCCTGTGTTCGTGCCAAAGTGATTACCTTGACAACCGAAAGTCGCCAATGTCTCAAAGATGTACATTGTGACTTGAGATGATCAACCACATGTCAAATGTATGAAAATTTCTAAAGGCTACCCGGTAGGTTGGATCACGCTAGTATCGTGCCAAAGTGAAATTAACCATGGAATTGAGATCGAATTCAGAAATTGGAAGTCTGGGTGTGTCACAAATCATTTTAGGAATATTAACTCATCTTTGAAAGATTTTTCATGCAAGCCAAGTTTTTCAGCAAAATAATCAGGGAATGGCTAATTTGGCTTGAGAAATTAGTAAGCCCGTCTTTGGTCGCGCTTTTGGGACTTAAGTTGGTTTTACGGACAAGTGAAGGTGTGAATTGAAGTGTGGTGACATTGGATTAATTTTATGGACTTCAATTAGACTTAATTGGAAGAGAATTGATGGGAATTGAAGAAATTAGATGTACAAGAATTGGACCCCGGCAGAAAATGAAATTGGACCCATTGGAGGATTGTTGTGGAAGCTTGGTGTGAGTGGAAGATGACCTCATGTGAGGTCATGGTGGGCCATGTTTGAGGGATTAAAGAAAACAAAGAAAAGAAAATGAGAGAAATGGTCCCATCTCTCTCTCCTCCCTCTCTCTCTCCCCTGTGACTCCTCCATCTTCTTCTTGCTGCTTGACAGAACCGAGTAGACCAGCGGAGCTGAAGAAGTCGCACTCCTCCGCCGTTTGCCGTTGCCGCCCGCCCGCATGCGAGCTGCTCCGCCCCTCTGCCCGCTTGCCGTCGCTTAGCCCGCGCCACCGTCGCCCTCTCTCCTCCATCTCCGCTGCAGCTTGGCGCACCCAGCAGACCTAAAAAGGCGTCGAAGCTGGCTGCAGCCCAGCCGGACCATCGTCGCGCACCCCTCACGTGCCGTCCGCCGCTCGTGCGCCTCCAGTGCGTCACCGCTGTCCGGCCATCGTTCTGGCCTCCTTCTTGCCCAGCTCGTCGTCCTGAGTTGCTGTTCAGCTCGTGCAGGAGCTGCCGGAGCTCGTCTCTGCCGCAATCGACCCCCCTTCAGCCCGTCCAAGCTACCACCGGTCCTCCTCCGCCCTTTCCGACCTGAACCAGCGTTGGATCCGCCCTAACCGGCAACGAGTAGAAGGTTGCAGAAATGGGTTTCTCAGCCCCTTCTTGGCCCGTTTTGGCTGCCTTCCCGAGCCCGAATGCTCGGCCCGCCTTGAGGAAAGTCAATCCTCGCATCATCCTCGTCGTTTTGGTCCGCTCGGCTCGCTAATCGGGTGAGTTTAGCTCACTAAACCTTGATTATATAGTTAATTATGCCCTAAGTGTGCTTAGTCTAAATTAAGCAAGCTTAGGTGGTTAGTTTAGTTTAGTTAATTGTGATTTAGATTAAGATGTTTGTTTAATTTAAAGCATGTTTAATTAAATGCTAAGAGAGTTTATTTAATAATAAACCTTGATGTGACATAATAGGTTTTACTTTTGATTTATTTAAATGTTTCGAAATTCTGGAATTTATAATATTATATTATATCCCGAAATTATTAAAATATTATATATAAAAAAAACGGAAAAATTATTTTTGACCCCGATTGCTCATAATTTCGTGCCGATCGCTGCTGTGTGTTTGGATTTTGAAATTGATGGTTGGATATTATAAATTGAGGGTGGATGACGAAAAATATGGATATTATTATTAAATTAATTTTCGGAATAAATTTAATTATTTATTAAATTCCGAAATTTTCGTCGGGACCTTGTTCTCCTAGAATTTCGTGCTGATCGCCGCTATGCATGTAGAATTGGAGTTTGATGATTCATTGTGGTAAATTGAGTGTGATTGCGATAGATAGGGATTCTTTATACAATCACAAGTGTCGAAATTGATGGGAGATTGGCCGTGATTAACCACCTATTAGAGGTCATGTCTAGTGAGGCCATGATGAGCCACTTATGAGAGGTCGTGCCTAATAGGGCCGTGATTGACCACCTATTAGAGGTCGTGCCTAGTGAGGCCATGATGGACCACCTATTAGAGGTCGTGCCCAGTGCGGCCATGATGGACCACCTACGAGAGGTCGTGCCTAATAGGGCCGTGATTGATCACCTATGAGAGGTCGTGCCCAGTGAGGCCGTGATAAGCCACCTAATTAAAGGTCGTGCCGAGTGGGGCCGTGATTGCCACTGGTGGTTAAACCTTCTTATAGGGCCGTGATTGAGAGCAATGATTGATTTGCTAGAATGACATGTAATCGGCCGAGTTGATTGATCACTAAGATGATCCAAGTGGTTGAATTGTTCTGATAATGTGATTGTGCTGCAGTTGTTTGGTTATCATAATTGCACGTTGTTGAATTATATAAATTGTGTTAACCTGCAGATGAAGGCTAATGCGAGGTAAGTCTTCTGTGTGATGTGGCTAGGCCACCCGGGGCGTATTTTCTTTCTAATAGGGGTTTAGGGGGTTGAACTTGCTGAGACATTGTCTCATCCCGGTTTGGGAATTAAAAATTTCAGGTCCCTGGTGGACGGAGCGTCTAGATAGCTTTGGTTGGCCTTGAGGAGTTGAAGATGTGAAGTCATAAGGATTGGAGAATGTGTCACTAGTTGGTTTTAGGATAATCCCTCTTTTTGTCGAGCTGGTCTATTTTGTAGACAATCCAGTGTTGTATTTAAACCCTTTGTGTTTGTAAATGAGTATTTGGTATTGTGATTGATTGCCTGTTTTTCTATCCCAAGTTAAATATTGTTAGGGGATTTGTTTCGCTTCCGCATGCGTAATAAAATGAATGAGTCGGCGACGTATCCTGGGATGTTGCATATTTGATCGACCGCAGTGGGATGTGTGCGCGCTCAGGGTTCGGGGTGTGACATCCCCATTTAAGTGGTATTGGAGCATGGTCTATGTATGGAGTGATAAGGTGCGATGAATCATGGGATAGTAGGAAAGGCTTTTAATATGCTGATGCATGTGGTTGATAGATGTTTAGTAATATGTTTGTGGGGTCACTCAAATTCTAACCTGATATTGGAATCGGAAAATAGGTGTCTATAAAGAGCCTGTAGGATGAGTGACCAGGAGTGTAGGACTCCTTGGAGAAGGTCGATAAGATTTGTACCTCGGGGTAAGACACTGATAATAGTTGGTACCCAAGGTAAAGCACGGGCTTAGACTAGCGTGAGTGTGAGAGTACCATTGCAAGTCGGTACTAAGAGTGTTGCAGCATTGAATGATCCTAGTTTCGTCAGGATTGTTTGGTCGCTAGAGTCTTTAGAAAGCATTTTGGGTTCGTAAGCTCAGGATCGAGCCGCCGCTGTTGCCGTTGTTTCTATTGCTGCCAGTGTTGTGACCGCTGTTGTTGTTGCGCTTGTTGAGGCCTAATCTGGAGTTGTGATCGAGGATCAAGCCGCCGTATCTAAGTTAAGGTTCAGATTTAGTAGAGATGTAAATTAGTTGAGGAAGAAGTCTGATTGTAGAAAAGTATTCCATTCCGTCCATTTGGAAAAGTGGGATGGTTAGGTCAGCAATGAATCAGATTGGAGTGTGTTATGCTGACAGAAGCCGACATGGATCAGCTCAGTGTCCTAGTAAGAGGGGTGCTTGTTCTGTGTGTGACCATCAGAGTTACCTGGTTAGAAACGGTCTTGGAAAGCCGATGGGACAGATTGTAAGGAATGCACCATAGAACACATCGTGGGGGTTTTTAGAATAGGCCTTCAGTACAAGAAAGTGCGCATGCTGTTACTTGACAGTAGGCAGGGGACTCGCTGATTGTGTGCCGAGATTATGGAAAGGAGGCTTAAGTCAGCCCAGTGTCAGAGTAAAAAGGAGAACATGCTTTGAATGTGGCCAACACGGTCGTTAGGTTAGGAACTGTCCGTGTAAGTTCTGGAGAGTGTAAGCACCGTTACTGTAGATAGAATGCTTCAAGGACGGCGAAAGGAATAGGAATGGATTGACTATGTATTAATCAAGGGAAGAATGTTTTGAGGTGTTTTAGCAGAGTAGCGCAACAGGATTTTGAGTGAAGGTTGTGGAGTTTATGTTGTTGTAATAAAGTAATAGGAAGATGAGTCTCTGACTATAGTTGTACTTAATGGGTTTGCTTATGTATGACTTGGAAGTCATTTATGAAAAGGTTTGGCTTGAGGAGCTTTCTGCTGTTATGAATCGTGGCAATGATATAATTCAGTTTGTTCAGTTAGTGTATGAAAGTTTTGAATTACTGAAAGTTGAAGAGGAACTTCAATCCTTGTTATTCGTCACTGAAGATGACTTGGTTTAGGTTGTTGGTTACCGAATCTACATGGCAACTGTAATGGATGTGTCAGTTGAGGAGCCGAATATGGAGAATATAATCGTGGTACATAAGTTTTCTAAGGTATTTTCTGAAGAATTGTCAAGTTTACTGTCAGAAAGAGAAATAGAGTTCGTGATTGAATTAGCACCCGGAATAGAGCCAGTCCCTAAGGCTCCTTACCGGATGGTGTTACCAAGTTAAAAGAACTGAAGGTGCAGATGCAAGAAGTGTTGAATAGGAGATTCATACGTTCTAGTGCATCACCTTGGGAGCACTCGTTCTATTAGTGAAGAAGAAAGTTGGTTCGTTGCATTTGTACATTGATATTATTCAAGATCAACTTGAGGTGAGAGTATCATTAGTTGAGGATCAGGAAGAAAGACATACCGAAGTTAGGATCTTGCTCTTGATACATCAGTTATGAGTTCACTGTAATATCGTGTGGTTTGATGGACACCTTAACTGTTTGTTTGGGTCTAATGAATAGAATGTTTAAGGGGTACTTGAATCAGTTGTGATTGTGTTCATTGAAGTTATCCTAGTGCGTTTGAAGAGTGTTGAGGGGCACGAGAGACATTTGAGGATGGGACTTCAGACCTCGAGTACTTTTGGATTTTTTTCAATAAGCTTAGCAAATGCGTGTCTTGGATGACTCGTGTGGCGTTCCTGGGTCATGTGATGTCCAAGATTGAAGCAATGATCAGTTAGCCGAGATTGACTGCAGTGGCAAAGATTAGAAGTTTATGAGGATTAGCAGGATATTACAGAAGTTTTAGAAGGGTTTTCAGCGTCAGCGTTGCAGTTGATTCGACTATTGAGGAAGTAAGAAAAGTTTGTGTGAACAAATGAGTGCGAGCGTAGTTTTCAAGAGCTTAAGCAGAAGCTGACTACTGCACTTGTGCTGACCATTCCATCTGATCCTAAAAGTTATGAGATCTGCAATGATGCGTCGTTTAAAGGATTTGGTTACTTGTTGATGCAACAGGATAGGGTTGTTGCATATGTGTCCCGTCAGTTGAGACCTCAGGAGTTGAATATGAGACAACGTCACTGGATGGAACTCATTAAGAATTATGACTATGATATTTTATATCACTCTAGAAAGGTGAGCAAAGTTGCATATGCACTAAGTCGAGAGTCCTTAGTTGCACAGTTGGTACTCAAGGATTGGATCTTATTTGAGAAAGTTTGAAATTCAGTTTTCAAATCTAAGGTAGGCCACCTTTTGAATCTTATGACTACCCTTAGAATTGAGTCGAGAGTACAAATCAGAATCAAAATGCTTCAGTGGACAGATTCAGAAATTCAGAAGAATCTATAAGAGAATACAGATGAGAGAGAGGTTGATTTTCAGATTTCCGAAGGCAGAATGCTAAGGTTCTGAGGATGATTGTGTGTAATTGTCGATACAGAGATTAAAGAAGAGATCTTATGAGAAGCTCATCATAGCAACTTCAGCGTTGTCCAGACAGTATGAAGATTAGTCGGAACCTACATCATCGGGATTGGTAGATCGGTATGAAGATAGATATCGCCGAACACGTTGTAAGTGTTGGATGTATCAGTAAGTGAGAATTTGGTAATGTAAACCAGGAAAGCTTTTTCAAGCATGTGAGAGAGTCCTGTGTGGGAATGGAAGTGTAACATGATGTAATGTTATGACAGGTTATTAAGGAGCCGGGAAGAGTATTGATTCCTTTTGGGGTTGTGGTTGATAGATGAACAGAGTCAACTAGCCTTAGTGCAGCACGAAAAGATCTCGATTAGAATAGGTATACCGAAGTGTGTGTATATCATATAATTTATTTGCATGGAGTGCCAGGGATGAATTGTACTTCAAATCTGGATCAGATGTTCCAAGTTGGCAGAGCTTTCAGATGGTTTCTTTCTTAAGCACTGCATAGCGGAAAGTGCAGAATTTCAATTGCTGAGATGGAGTCAGGGAAAGAAAGATAACAGGCCAGGGTCAGTACAGTAGTCAGTGATTGCAGTTGCTGAGATCAGTGTCAGAGTTACATCAGATCTTGACCAAAGGTTCCTAGTTTCAGCAGATTAGTCAGATAGTTTCTTTTTAATCAGTGCAGAGTAGAGTGTACAGGATTTTAGTTGTTGAGATGAGATCAGAGACCAGAAAATCGCAGGTCCAGAGTTGGTTTAGAATCAGTGATTCGGTCGCAGTTATTAGAGACAGTTTAGAGACTCCTCAGAATCGCCAGTTTAGTTTCGCATATTTGGTGTTGAAAACCTTTGCAATTTTAAGTGGGCAAGCGTTTAGTATTTTGGAACCCGAAGTGGTTTGGGCAAGATAGCAGTGATTTGGCAGTATTGGTACAGAAGGAGCAACCTGAGAAAGAGAAGATTATATGAGACGATTGTACCCTCACCTTTTTGTGTAAGAATTGGTAAAGATTTAAATTTCGAGGACGAAATTTTTATAAGAAGGGAAGAGTTGTGACATCCCGATTTTCCAATTCTATTTTCAACAAATTGAGACTGGCATTTCGTTGGCACGCATATAGTTCTTTTCCTTGAGTCGGCCACTCATGTGAAAACTAGTCTATCAGGTAAAGCCATTAAGAAATTCTAATGCATCAGACTCGAGAATTTGACAAGGAAGCGATCTTTCGACCGAGCTAATCTATAAGGGTCATTACGGCACAATTAAAAATCGATTAGAGATCGGAGATAGGTCGACTTGACATAGGCATGTGATCAGGTGTGGGTGATTCCACCGGACCGCACAATTCTTGTCGATCGGCACTGGACCGACTTTTCTGTCGATTGGGTACCCTATGTTCGTATTTGAAACCTTGAGATTACCCCGACAACCGAAAGTCGCCAATGTCTCAAAGATGTACATTGTGGCTTGAGATGATCAACCACATGTCAAATGTATGAAAATTTCTAAAGGCTATCCGGTAAGTTGGGTCGCGCTAGTATCGTGGCAAAGTGAAATTAACCATGGAATTGAGATCGAATTCAGAAATTGGAAGTCTGGATGTGTCACAAATCATTTTAGGAATATTAACTCATCTTCGGAAGATTTTTCGTGCAAGCCGAGTTTTTCAGCAAAATAATTAGGGAATGGCTAATTTGGCTTGAGAAATTAGTAAGCCCGTCTTTGGTCACGCTTTTGGGACTTAAGTTGGTTCTACGAACAAGTGAAGGTGTGAATTGAAGTGCAGTGACATTGGATTAATTTTATGGACTTCAATTGGACTTAATTGGAAGAGAATTGATGAGAATTGAAGAAATTAGATGTACAAGAGTTGGACCCCGGCAGAAAATGAAATTGAACCCATTGGAGGATTGTTGTGGAAGCTTGGTGTGAGTGGAAGATGACCTCATGTGAGGTCATGGTGGGCCATGTTTGAGGGATTAAAGAAAAAAAAGAAAAGAAAATGAGAGAAATTGTCCCATCTCTCTCTCTCTTCCTCTCTCTCTCCCTCTCTCTCTCCCGTGTGACTCCTCCATCTTCTTCTTCTTGCTGCTCGACGGAACCGAGCAAACTAGCGGAGCCGAAGAAGTCGCACGCCTCCGCCGTTTGCCATCGTCGCCCGTCCGCACGCGAGCTGCTCCGCCCCTCCGCCCGCTCGCCGTCGCTCAGCCCGCGCCACCGTCGCCCTCTCTTAATCGACAAGGCAAGAAAATTGTCTAGAAAGTTCTAAACCTATTGCATTTTTGTCTATTTAGTTTAAACTTGTCAATTTTATTAACTCAATCCTAAACCTTTTCATTTCTTGTCAATTGAGTCAATCCGGCTAATTTTGGCCGAAAATTGCTAACATGGCCAGCCAGTGCTAACATGGCATTTTTTTTAATATATATTTTTTAATTTTGATTTTTTTTTTTTTTTGGGATTTAGTTTTAGGGCCAGCGAGGGTTGTTGGCCAACTCTCGCTGGACTTGGGCAAGGGCATCACCGCCCTTGCTGGCGAAACCTAGGGTTTTGCAAGCCCTTGCCCAGAATTAGCAAGGGCTGCGACGCCCTTGTTGGATTTGACCAAGCGAAGGCAACTACCTCTCTCGAGGCCCTTGCTTAGGGCTAGTGAGGGCTAGCAAGCCCTTGTCGATTCACAATGAGGGTAGCGACGCCCTTGCCCAGGGTCGGTGAGGGTCAGTCGGTAACCCTCGTCAACCCTAACCCTAAACCCCCCAAAAAAAGTAAAAAAAAGGAAAAAATAAAAATTCAAAAAAATTATTAAAAAATTATTAAAAGGCGCCACATCAACTCCGATCGGCCACGTCAATAATTTTCGGCCAAAATTAATTGGATAAACTCAATTGGCAAGAAGTAAGAAGGTTTATGATTAAATTGGCAAAATTGAAAGGTTTGGGACTAAATTGGCAAAAGTGTAATACACTTAGGACTTTTTGGACAATTTTCCCTCGACAAGGCTGGCAAGACATTTTTTCTTAATTTGGAAAAGTTGAATCTTTTCCCTTTCAAATAATAACAACTTTATAGCATGAATCTCCATTGGAAAATACTTGGAAGAAGAGCTAAATGAACTGCATGATTTATATCTCCATCAATGTAGATGAAAGTTATGTGTCTTAAAACTTTGAGCAAAATACAAGACTCACACGATAACATGCCAACTCATGTCATGCCCACAACTTGCTTTAATTAGTAGAGAGTATCTATCTCAATCCCAACTTGCTTTGTCATGCTCATGCTTACTCATTCTACTCATGTTTCTCAATTTCATAAGTCCAAATTACTGGGATTTAACCCAGAATCACTTGAAAATTTAGGTACCTATCCATTGCATTTGCTCACTTTTATAACTGAATGCAACTAATTTACATATTTGATCTTGTCGTGAGAGCATTGGCAAGAGCGGTGGGCGAACCGAGGATTTTGGAGGAAACTTTTCAAAACCAGCTAAAGGATCGACTTAACCATCTTTGCTTACATGAATTAGATACCGCATCAGGTGCCGTCTCATTCCCTTGGGATTACATCGGTTTTACAAATATAAAGCCCTCCAGTTCCATTTGACTATTTCGTTCACCCTCTTCACGCATTTAATGCTTTTAGGTTTCCTAAAGCTGTCCTCTAAATCTCCCAATGGTGCTGCCCAAAGACATCCTCTAGTCATAAACCTGCAAAGCATAACCTAACATGATCAGCTACAACCTTAGTTTATGCTCGATTGGTAGATACTATTCAGATAAGAGGTTAATCTAAGGATCGATGCAATTAACCTGGCCACACGGATGCCTCTTTTTCCTAGCCAAAGTTTGATGTGGTTGTTAAGCCCCGATTGAAAAAATTGAATCGAAGGAATAGACAAAACGATAATCAATATAACAATAAAAAACATTAAGAAATTTAATTATAAAACTTGTCACAAAGATGCAATTGAGTCCTAAAATTTTTACAAAGTGCAATTAAATCATAAAATTTGTTAAATTGGTGCAATCAAGTCCTAAAACTTGTTAATATTTTCCGTTTGTCAAGTTAGATGAAGTTCATGGAATGACTTGATCACATTGACCTGATAAAATTTAGGACTTAATTATATCTTTTAAAAGTTTCAAAACTTAGATTGCACTTTTGTGACGAGTTTTGGGACTTAATTACGCTATTTAAATACTCTAAGGATGAGATATTATTATCTCTTGAAGTCCTTTTATAAGCTGATATAATTAAAAAACTTCATTGATTTGATAAAGAGTATTATTGTCAAGAGATAGCTCGTTGAGTTTTTTGTTGACTTCACAACATCTAGCAATATGGCCTTCTTTTCCACATTAATAGCATGTTATATTTTTTATTGATTTTTTGTTTAGTTCGAGAATGGTAGGATGAAGTTTTTCGGGGAAAAAAATTTTAGTGTGATTTTTTTTTTTTAATATTGTTTGGAGCATCTTGTGCAGGAAGAGTTTTTTTTACAAGAATTGAAATTTGAATTCTTGGGTTCGTTGAAAGAAGGATCATATTGGGCACAAAAGGGTGATAAATCTTTCTTCGTTTGTAATTGCTCTTTTTTGAGCTGTTTCTGAAGATTGAGTGTGTTACACATTTCCATATCTTGTTTTTGAACATAAGAGAACTTGAGATTAGTTCTCCTTATGAGAGATGTTGATAAGGGATTTGATCATTGTGGTCAGTTCTAATTTTATTGCGGACTTTTTCATCTCTTAAGTGGGATAATCTGGGTAAAAAATTTTCTTTCCAAAATAGTCAATGGCAACCCGACATGATCATAACTCTTTTAAGGAATGAATCTTTGTATTCTCGGAATTTGGAAAGTTATTTGCAATTGAGATTGGATAGGAGTTCAGCATTTCCGCCTTCTAAATGGGAATGATCCCCTATAAAGTGCGGAGATATAGAGAAGGCGAGAGTACTAATGCATCTTGGATGCTATGGCCATCCTCGTCTTCAATTTCATGACCTTGGTCATTAGTACAATAGGCATTTAGAATTTGGTTTTTTTGATCTTTTCAAAAGATAATTATCCTACCAACCTTTTAATTGTCCAGTAAAACAATCCTCACCTAAATGTCCTTCTCTTAATATAATATTCTAAATGTTCACCAAACAACCATGGTTTGTTTGATGGGAGAACAGTAACAATTCAAACAATATCAAATCAACGCAGCGGAATAAAATAATATCTCATATTGTGTAAACCTAATAGGAATCGATATAGTAGAGTAAAATAAATACTAATCACGCGAACACAAGACGGTTTTTTTACATGAAAAACCTTCTCGATGTGAGGAGATCAAAAACCACGAGATCGGAATCCACCCGAAATTCTTCACTATCAACAAAATTGTTCTTCTCTAGCAAATACTAGAGGTACATAGCAGCAAAGACCTCAAAAACATAATTCTTAGCAATACACATAAACTTCACAAAAGATCAAGGATAAATCTGACAAAAAATGCAGGTTTTGATCAATCCATGAAAAACCTAATGTATGGAGCTTCAAACAAAAGTCAAACCGTTCAGATTCGAGAAAATTGCACCATGAACATGCTGACAAAATTTCAGCTCAATCGAACCATGAATCGACCTCCGATGCCAGCTTGATGTAAATCAGATATTGCCCAAAACCCCAGATTTTTTGCTTTCTTTTTTTCTCTTATTACTGTTTCCTTTTTTGCGGCTACATTTTTATATAGATAGTGAGAAACTCTATTTTCTCATATAACTTATCATATGGGCTTGCAACTCATTGGGTCTCCTCCACATAGGAGTGAACCCATGCTAACATTGTTGTGCATATAAAACACAACAAGATGTATCATAAAATATTTTTGTAATAATTTATATTTTAATCATATTATAAAGCATCATTGTGATTACAATTTTATCATTTATATCGCGTTGCTTATTTTACATATCCTTTTCAAATCAATCATATTAATAATTTATATCGTAATGTTAGATCTTCCCTTAAGATATCTCCTTAGAGCCCGAGCGTTTATATGCATGCAAAGCAACCATGGAATCGAATCTTGGTGTAGTGGAGTACATGTATCCTGCTAATAAATGAAGATCACTAAAGGATTCCAACAATTTTAGGAAGACGACACTCGGTGATGACCAAAATTTAGTGACAGAATCACCCGACGAAGGTACTCGAGCTGAGTTAGATGAAGAAGCTTCAACTGGATATAATGAATTCGAGAACGATTGAAGCTGGAGCCACCATGGAGAGTCATCACCTGAGAGGGAGGAAGAGAATAGAGAGTACGAGTAATCAGAGGTGAAGAATCCATATGTTCTATGAACTGAAAGAGAGAGCACGTGAAGTCTGTGGTGGTAGGGCAAGAGGTGGTTCGGTGCTACTCGGTGACGATGATGCTGCAACGGCTGAGGTGGTGACGCAACGATGATGAGCTGCGATGAAGGTGGAGACGTAGCGATGGATAACCAATGTGCGTCTCTAAGGGTGACGAAGGAAAAGAATAAATCCTTTTTATATGTCTCTAGTATTTGAATGACCAGGAATTCTTTTCCAAATGTATATGCATTTTAGGATGTGTTTGTTTCGCAAAAAGCTCAATAATAAAAAGCATCTTTTAGGAATATAATTAGTTTTCTTTGTTTGATAATATATGATTGAAAACATTTTCTAATGTTTGGATCTTATTGGAAAATGATTTTGATATCATGACTTTATCTCACGTAAAAAAATCGAATTTTCTAATTATTTTTATTTTTTAAAGTTCGAATTTTTAATTATTTTGTCAATGGGTTGTTAAAAGATAGCGAAATTAGTTAGAAAAGGATTTTTTTTTTCTTTTTTGTTATATCATCATCATCATCATCATCATCATCATCATCTTCATCTTCATCTTCATCTTCATCTTCATCATCATCATCATCATCATCATCATCATCATCATCATCTTCTTCTTCATCATCATCATCATCATCTTCTTCTTCTTCTTCTTCTTCTTCGATGTTCCTCGTGTATTTAATAATCGTGTTACAAAAAGGGTAAAATTATCAGCATTTGACAAAGCTTTTCAAGTTCATGACACCATAACAACATTCAACTTCAACTTCAACATACTCAGAATGCTGCTTTAGTTCTTCCAAATCAAAGTAGGCGCGTTGCATTGCTACTTAGGATACACCTCCACGATGCAACAACAACTAAACTCGCCGGCAATTTTGAAAATTGACTGTTAAATCATGCTTCAAGTTTACATTTGTGCACCTAAATTAGACTATGTGGAGTGGAATTCTTGACCGAGTGCTTTTCTGTTGAAATCCTCCTAGTTGTTGGAGCTTAACCTAGGCCTTATCTATCTTCTTTAAATGGCCGTGATACCAATTGATTTAATTGTAAGATCCGATAGTTTTCGCACTATATTACAATAGTTGGTAAAAGTTATCAATAGCCAGGAGACTAACAGATAAGTATTTGGTCAAGAACTATTGGATCCACGACTCTTTTGCCTCGACCGCACAGGAGTTTCTTGGATTATAGCCGCACAACTGGTGCACTTTATTGAACACAGGAGGTTTTCTGCCGACATCATAACCGAGTTGTTTCCATTTATAAATACTGTGGGTTTGGGTGTAATTTAGGACTGAAAAATACTCAGATATGTAAGCGATTATACCTCTATAATTTTCCAATTTATTAGTAGATTATTTAAAGTTGACTCTCTTCATAGAATAAATACTGATATTCAAATTGAACCACCCAGATCTCTCCATTTTTTTTTTTATTACTCCCTGTTTATTTCTCCGGTTAATATGCGTGGAATTAATTATAAGATTCGATAGTTTTTGCATTAGATTACAATACTGACATCACCTGACCAATCCCAAGGCCCAAAATCATTCAGCAATAGAGACGAGTCCTTAGCACAACAAAAGCTATTCGAGAGGTGACTCATTGTAAGAGTCGCTCAGGCATTCAAATCTTATGGTAATATCATCCTTTATCCTCCATCAAGATCAAGGTTTGGCTCACTATTGTGCCTATCCGCCTGTAAATAGGAGTTTTCCAGAGGACGGTGTCGTCCTTCGTCTTGTGAGGTACACACGGGTTAATGATGTACATTCCCATATGGACATATGCTCTCTTAGGCTGGATCTCATTACATGTTTTCACTCCAATCAGGCAAATGTCTCTATCAAGATGGTCTGCAACTAAATAAGATATGCAGAGAAAGTTGCATTCTCTTTTTCTCTTGTTACTGTTTCCTTTTTTGCGGCTATCTCTTTATATAGATAGTGAGAAACTCTATTTCTTCATATAACTTATCATATGGGCTCAAGCCATTTTTGAGCTTGCAACTCATTGGGTCTCCTTCACATAGGAGTGAATCCAGCTAACGAATCTCCCCCTCACGACAATGTGGAGGGATTCACCATCCCTGCTATCAATTGGCAATGTTCAAGCTTCTCTCTTGGTAGAGTCTCCGTCATCATATCGGAGCCATTATGATCCGTATGAATTTTCTCAAGTTCCAATAACTTTTCATCTAGAACATCTCTTATCACTAATATCTAACATCAATATGTTTCAATCTAGAATGAAAAGATGAATTCTTACCAAGATAAATTGCGCTTTGATTATCACAAAATAGCACATACCTCTTTTACTTGAACCCAAGTTCTTATAAGAACTTCTTCATCCATAGCATCTCTTTACTAGCTTCAGTCGCTGTAATAAATTCAGCTTCGGTTGTAGAAAGTGCAACACACTTATGTAATCTTGACTTCCATGACACAACTCTACCCGCAAAAGAAATCAAATAACCAGAAGTAGATTTACGAGTATCAATATCTCCTGCCAAGTCGAAATTTGTGTATCCAACTAACTCAAGTTTCCCGGTTTTGAAACTGAGTTTCAACTTTGAAGTTCCCTGAAGATACCTCATAATCAACTTCACTGCATTCCAATGCTCTCTGCCTAGATTTGACAAATAGCGACTAACAACACCAACTGCGTGCGCCAAGTCTGGGCGTGTACATACCATCGCATACATTAAGCTTCCTACAACTGAGGCATATGGAACACTTTTCATATCTTTCTTTTCTTTATCAGTCGTAGGATTTTGCTTCATATTTAACTTAAAGTGGGCAACAAGAGGAGTACTAACCACTTTAGCTTTGTCCATGTAAAATTTCTAAAGGATCTTCTCGATATAGTTCTCTTGTGACAAAAACAACATCTTAGCATCTCTGTCTCGGGTAATTCTAATGCCAAGAATCTGCTTCGCTGAGCCCAAGTCTTTCATGGCAAAAGACTTGCTCAACTGCTTCTTTAATAACTCAATTCTTGAAGTATTTCTGCCAACAATCAACATATCATTAACATAAAGTAAGATAATAATAAAGTTATCATCAGAAATTTTTTGGACAAACACACAATTATCCAAGGAAGTCTTCTTATAGCCTTGTTCTATCATAACTGACGCAAACTTTTTGTACCATTGCCTTGGTGCTTGTTTTAGGCCATAGAGACTTTTCTTCAATTTGCACACATAATCCTCTTTCCCTTTCACTTTAAAACCCTCAGGTTGTTCCATGTATATCTCTTCCTCCAAGTCACCATGTATGAAGGCTGTTTTAACATCAATTTGCTCAATTTCCAAAGCTAGGCTAGCTACCAAGCCTAGTACCACACAGATAGAAGACATTTTCACTACCGGAGAAAATATATCATCAAAATCAATACACTTTCTCTGACCGAATCCCTTAACAACCAATCTAGCTTTGTACCGTGGTTGAAAAGTATGTTCATATTGCTTCAACCTATATACCCACTTGTTCTTCAAAGCTCTTTTACCTTTAGGTAACTTCACCAACTCAAAAGTATAATTATCATAAAGTGATTGCATCTCATCTTGCATAGCATTGAACCAATTGCTTTTGTACTCATCTTCTATTGTTTCTACATTGTACTCTGGTTCACCTCGCATCAGTTAATAATACATACTCATATTCAGAATACCTAGTGGAAGGTCGCTGGTCTCTAACGGATCTCCGAACTGGAACATCCAATGGAACATCTAATTGAACCTCTGGTTCAAGAATATTATTATCTATTTCAACATGTTCAGGAACATGTGCGTTATTTGAAACATTGATTTCCTACTGCTCTTCATCAACTTGTGAAGGAATATTTGTAAGAGAAATTGGATCCAAATCAACTAAATTATCACTAACTTGTGGTGCTAAAATCATCTTTACTTTCTCAATATCCTTTATTATTTGACCTTCAATAAACACAACGTCTCTGCTTCTTACAATTTTCTTTTCAACTGGATCATAAAATTTGTAGCCAAGCATATCATGTCCATAACCAATAAATATGCACTATCATGTTTTCACATCAAGTTTAGACCTCTCATTTTTGGGAATATGCACAAATGCTTTGCACCCAAAGATACTCAAATAATCATAAGAAATATCTTTGCCTGTCCAAACTTTGTTAGGAACATCAAACTTTAATGGAACGCATGGAGTAAGATTTAATACATGCACAACTGTACTTAAAGCCTCACCCCAAAAGGATCCATGTAGCTTTGACTGTGAAAGTAAGCATCTTACCATTTCAACCAGTGTTCTATTCATTCTCTCAGCAAAGCCATTTAATTGAGGCGTCTTGAGAGGTGTCTTTTGATGTCGAATACCTTGTTGTCTGCAATATTCATCAAAAGGTCCAATATACTCTCCACCATTATCAGTTCTGATGCATTTCAATTTCCTTCCAGTTTGTCTCTCAATTGAAGCCTAAAATTACTTAAAAGCATCTAACACTTGATCTTTAGTTTTCAAGGTATAAATCCAAATTTTTCTTGAAAAATAATCTATGGAGGTAACAAAATAAAGAAAGTCACCAAGTGATTTTATTTTCATAGGACCACAAACATTAGAATGCACTAATTCCAGTATACCTAACTTTTTTTTTTTAAGGAAGTGAGCTTTTAAATGCAACTCTGTTTTTTTTTTCTTGCTAAACAGTGATCACACTACTTTAGCGCTGAAATTTTCAATCTTGAAAGGAGCTTCTTCTTGGCCAATATTGACAAACCCTTCTCACTGATGTGACTGAGTCTCTTATGCCATAATTTAGCTGCATCTTCGTTGTCTACTGCATTAATTTTGTCTGTGAACAACTTTGCCTGCATAATGTACAACGAAGAATATTTTTCACCTCTAGCCATAATAAGAGAACCTTTGGTGAGCTTCCATTGACCATTACTGAATGTGCTGCAATACCCCTTATCATCCAACTTGCATGTAGAAATCAAATTCAAGCAGATATCAGGTATATGTTTAACATTATTCAATACTAACCTTGTGTCATTATTGGTTTCTAGGCACACATCACATATGCCTACAGCTTGAGCTAGTCCATTGTTTCCCATCTTCACAGATCTGAAGTCACCTGACCTGTATGATGTAAAGAAATTTCTACGAGACGTAGCATGAACGGATGCACCACTATCAATTACCCAACTGGTCTCATGAGATACAAAATTTACCACATCACCATAAAAAATAGTGAGAAAATCTTCTTTAAGTGCAGTAACACGATTATCATCACTGTCATTATCACTTTTCTTCTCTTTACCTTTCTCCTTTTGTTTATCCCTTTTTAACTAGCAACAAAACTTATGAATATGTCCATTCTGATGACAATAATGTCACACAATATTAGCAAATTTATTATACTTACCTTTGCTTTTGTCTCGACTTTTATCTCTATTTCTCGGACCTCGAGACTCACTTCTTCCCATTTTCTCAACAACCAAGGCATCATAATGTGAAGAGGATGATCCTTGTGTCTTCCTTCTCATCTCTTCATTCAAAATATTACTCTTGGCCAAATCCATGATAATTGTACCATTTGGGTCAGAATTAGACAAAGATGTTTGGAACGTCTCCCAAGAGTCTGGCAAAGTACCAAGCAACTATAGTGCTTGTATCTTATCATCAAACTTGATTCCCATCGTAGCCAACTGATTTATAATTGCTTGAAAAGAATTCAAATGATCAGTCAAACGAGTACCATCTTGATATCTCAGAGCCATAATCTGTTTTATAAAAAATAACTTATTATTTTCAATCTTTCGAGCATATAACTATTCGAGCTTATCCTATAAACTGCGTGCATGTGTTTCCTCAATAATATGGTAAAACATTATCATCTACCCACTGCTTGATATAACCACACACTTGATGAAATATAGACCATTTAACATCAGTTTTATTCCCCGGTTTCTCTTTGGCAAATACGGGCAAATAAAAATCTTTCACATATAAAAGATCTTCCATGTTCCCTTTCCAAATATGATAATTCGAATCATTCAATGTAACTATTCTACTCATATTCATTTTCATTGTTTAACATAAGGTAGAAAAATTAAGCAATAACCTAATACTCTCATACCACTCTAATAGGAGAACAGTAACAATTCGAACAATATCGAATCAACACAGTGGAATAAAATAATCTCTCATCTTGTGTGAACCTAATAGGAATCGATATAATAGAGTAAAATAAATACCAATCACACGAACACAAGACCATTTTTTTACATGGAAAACCTCCTCGATGTGAGGAGATCAAAAACCACAGGATCGGAGTCCACCCGAAATTCTTCACTATCAACAAAATTGTTATTTTCTAGCAAATACTAGAGGTACATAGCAGCAAAGATCTCGAGAACATAATTCTTGGCAATACACATAAATTTCACAAGAGATCAATGATAAATCTGACCAAAAACGCAGGTTTTGATTAATCCACGAAAACCTGACGTATGGAGCTTCAAACAAAAATCAAACCGTTCAGATTCGAGAAAATTGCACCATGAACATGCTGACAAAATTTCAGCTCAATCGAACCATGAATCGACCTCCGATGCCAGCTTGATGTAAATCGATATTGCCCAAAACCCCGATTTTTTGCTTTCTTTTTTTTCTTATTACTGTTTCCTTTTTTGCTGCTACATTTTTATATAGATAGTGATAAACTCTATTTTCTCATATAACTTATCATATGGGCTTGCAACTCATTGGGTCTCCTCCACATAGGAGTGAACCCAGCTAACATTGTTGTACATATAAAACACAACAAGATGTATCATAAAATATTTTTGTAATAATTTATATTTTAATCATATTATAAAGCATCATTGTGATTACAATTTTATCATTTATATCGCGTTGCTTATTTTACATATCCTTTTCAAATCAATCATATTAATAATTTATATCGTAATGTTAGATCTTCCCTTAAGATATCTCCTTAGAGCCCGAGCGTTTATATGCATGCAAAGCAACCATGGAATCGAATCTTGGTGTAGTGGAGTACATGTATCCTGCTAATAAATGAAGATCACTAAAGGATTCCAACAATTTTAGGAAGACGACACTCGGTGATGACCAAAATTTAGTGACAGAATCACCCGACGAAGGTACTCGAGCTGAGTTAGATGAAGAAGCTTCAACTGGATATAATGAATTCGAGAACGATTGAAGCTGGAGCCACCATGGAGAGTCATCACCTGAGAGGGAGGAAGAGAATAGAGAGTACGAGTAATCGAGGTGAAGAATCCATATGTTCTATGAACTGAAAGAGAGAGCACGTGAAGTCTGTGGTGGTAGGGCAAGAGGTGGTTCGGTGCTACTCGGTGACGATGATGCTGCAACGGCTGAGGTGGTGACGCAACGATGATGAGCTGCGATGAAGGTGGAGACGTAGCGATGGATAACCAATGTGCGTCTCTAAGGGTGACGAAGGAAAAGAATAAATCCTTTTTATATGTCTCTAGTATTTGAATGACCAGGAATTCTTTTCCAAATGTATATGCATTTTAGGATGTGTTTGTTTCGCAAAAAGCTCAATAATAAAAAGCATCTTTTAGGAATATAATTAGTTTTCTTTGTTTGATAATATATGATTGAAAACATTTTCTGATGTTTGGATCTTATTGGAAAATGATTTTGATATCATGACTTTATCTCACGTAAAAAAAATCGAATTTTCTAATTATTTTTATTTTTTAAAGTTCGAATTTTTAATTATTTTGTCAATGGGTTGTTAAAAGAAAGCGAAATTAGTTAGAAAAGGATTTTTTTTTTCTTTTTTGTTATATCATCATCATCATCATTTTCATCTTCATCTTCATCATCATCATCATCATCATCATCATCATCATCATTTTTCTTCTTCTTCGATGTTCCTCGTGTATTTAATAATCGTGTTACAAAAAGGGTTAAATTATCAGCATTTGACAAAGCTTTTCAAGTTCATGACACCATAACGGGTGCGTTTGGGAACCACTTCCCAAAGCCCCTTTGAAGCCTAAAGGTACTTGGCCAAATGCTAGGCCGTTTGGGAAAAAATTTTGAGCCCGCATTCGTGGAATGCCAGCATGTGAAAGCCGAAAGCCCAAGGCAGGGGGACCCGCCTTGGGCTTTCGGGCTTTTTCGGCATGCCCACGCGGGCACCGTTCATAACTTTTTTTTCCGAAATTGTCCTCACGAATGTTTTGTTTTTCCGGTTCTTGCCCTTGTGTCGCAACCGTTCATCTTCTCCGGGGGTTCTGGGCCTCCGCTGACCGATGGAGCGGCCGGCGATCGCTAGAGAGACGCCGGCGATCGTCGGGGGTGGCGCGACCGACGCCGGAGGTGGCGCAACCGACGCCGGAGGTGGCGCGACCGAGGGCCGGGTCACCGCAAACCCAGATCCGGGGCGGCAGACGGTCTTCTCCTTCGGCGAGCTTCTTCTTCCGCGAGCGGGTCGCCGGAGACCGTCGCCCGACGAGCGACGCCGGCCGGTGGCGCGACCGCCGCGACCCACGGCAAGGTCCGGGGTCACCGCGACCCGATCCGGGGTGGCATGGTCGCGGAGGACCTTGTCACCCCCGATCCGGGTGGCGCGACCTCGCGGCCCTCGGATGGGTCGCGGCGGCGGCGTCGCGCGACCTCCGCGACCTCGCCGCCCCCGCTCCGAGGGCGGCGCGGTCGCGCGACCCGCGCCGCGACCCGATCCGGGTGGCGAGGTCCTCCCGCGACCTCGGGCGCCCCGTATCCGGCATCGCCGGAGGTCGCGACGGTGTCGCGCGACCTTGTTGCCCCAGATCCGGCGTCGCCGGAGGTCGCCGGAGGTCGCCGGCAGCCACTCTGCCCTTTTCGTCAATTTTTTTTAATTTTTCTTTTGATAATTTTTGTTTTACCACAAAGATCTTTTGCAAGTGTAATTTCCCAAACGCTATTTTGCTCAAAATACTTTACAAAGAGCTTTCAAAGTGCAATTTACCAAACACGGTTGCATTTTGGAAAACACCTTTAAGTCAAAGGTATTTGCATTTTCCTAAAGACATTCCCCAAAAGTAGTTCCCAAACGCACCCAACAACATTCAACTTCAACTTCAACATACTCAGAATGCTGCTTTAGTTCTTCCAAATCAAAGTAGGCGCGTTGCATTGCTACTTAGGATACACCTCCACGATGCAACAACAACTAAACTCGCCGGCAATTTTGAAAATTGACTGTTAAATCATGCTTCAAGTTTACATTTGTGCACCTAAATTAGACTATGTGGAGTGGAATTCTTGACCGAGTGCTTTTCTGTTGAAATCCTCCTAGTTGTTGGAGCTTAACCTAGGCCTTATCTATCTTCTTTAAATGGCCGTGATACCAATTGATTTAATTGTAAGATCCGATAGTTTTCGCACTATATTACAATAGTTGGTAAAAGTTATCAATAGCCGGAGACTAACAGATAAGTATTTGGTCAAGAACTATTGGATCCACGACTCTTTTGCCTCGACCGCACAGAGTTTCTTGGATTATAGCCGCACAACTAGTGCACTTTATTGAACACGGGAGGTTTTCTCGCCGACATCATAACCGAGTTGTTTCCATTTATAAATACTGTGGGTTTGGGTGTAATTTAGGACTGAAAAATACTCGATATGTAAGTGATTATACCTCTATAATTTTCCAATTTATTAGTAGATTATTTAAAGTTGACTCTCTTCATAGAATAAATACTGATATTCAAATTGAACCACCCAGATCTCTCCATTTTTTTTATTACTCCCTGTTTATTTCTCCGGTTAATATGCGTGGAATTAATTATAAGATTCGATAGTTTTTGCATTAGATTACAATACTGACATCACCTGACCAATCCCAAGGCCCAAAATCATTCAGCAATATAGAGGAGTCCTTAGCACAACAAAAGCTATTCGAGAGGTGACTCATTGTAAGAGTCGCTCAGGCATTCAAATCTTATGGTAATATCATCCTTTATCCTCCATCAAGATCAAGGTTTGGCTCACTATTGTGCCTATCCGCCTGTAAATAGGAGTTTTCCGAGGACGGTGTCGTCCTTCGTCTTGTGAGGTACACACGGGTTAATGATGTACATTCCCATATGGACATATGCTTTCTTAGGCTGGATCTCATTACATGTTTTCACTCCAATCAGGCAAATGTCTCTATCAAGATGGTCTGCAACTAAATAAGATATGCAGAGAAAGTTGCATTTTCTTTCTCATTCTTCACCGCATACATGCTATCGCAAGGCATGAGAGAATTAAAGGTTCAGAGAGGTAAAAAAAGAAGGAACAATAATCTGCAGCCAAGAAAGGAATAGTAGATCTTCATGACTATTGTCTGCTAAAACTTCAGGACATGTATAGAGTAATGAGCTTCTTGTCATGCCTCAATCCTCGGGTGCAGCCCATCCCTTAACTAGTCGATTAATTTGCGACGTCCCTGGAAGGTCACCGACCCATTCATTTATATACGCATGCGGAAGCTTAATAAAATCCCCAGACAATCAAATAATGGGATAGAAAAGTAGGATCATATTTTTCAAACCAAGATGAGTCTTTATAGACAAACTGGTTAATTACAAACTTAGGCTGTTTACAAAGTTGACAGCTTATCAAAAAAGGGACCGTCTTAACATCCACTAGTCAAACCCATTTGCCGATTCTTCAGCCTCCACCTTCCAAACTCCAGGACTTTCGATCCTCCACGATCGTCATCTAGGGACCTGAAATATTGTCCCACAACCGGGATAAAACTATGTCTCAGCAAGTTCTACGCCACTAAGACCTGATTAGGAAGCCAATACGCCATAAGGTTGCCGAAACACAACACAGGTCAAATGGCTTACCTTGGCATCATTTCCTTCCTGCACATCAGTTCAATCAATAATATTGATAACTATAGCAATAATCACATTCCATCAATCAGATCAACTCAACGATCAATCGACTTAATCGATTACATGTCATCACGACCTTTCCCTGATCGGTATATTCAATACTATCTATAAAGTCCGACCATAGTCTAGGATTACTCACCCAAAGCTAAAAATAGATAGTATAGCTCGTCCAAAGCTGATAATATAGTATACTATGTATATGCTTGCCCAAAGCTGATAATTTAGGGCCCCCATGCCAATTTAATATATTATATATATTCGCCCAAAGCTAATAGATTAGGACTCCCAGGCCAATTTAGTATACTATATATGCTTGCTCAAAGCTGGTAGATTATGGCCCCCATAATTTAGTATGCTATATATGCTCGCCCAAAGCTGATATTATGGTATACCATTTATATGCGGGATAAGTACACTAATGGTACCATAAGTTGTATACGGCACTCACTTTGGTGCCAAAAGTTTCCGCCGAATCACTTAAGTGCCAAATCGGAAAAAAAAAAATGATCACTTTGGTGCCACCGACAAGAAATTCCGGCCAAAATGATTACATGCCTTTATATTTAAAAAAAAAATCGATAAACTCTTTAAACGACGTCATTTTCTGTCCTACTTAAGAAAACGACGTCGTTTTGCCATCCTATGTGGATGGCTTAGGAAAAACGATGCCGTATAGCTCATTTGTGATTAAAATTAGGGTTTTTTTTTTTGTTCATCCTCACCGACCAAGCTTGCTCGGCCATCGTCGCTTGGCCACGGTGCTCGGCCACGGTGCTCAGCCACTGTCGCTCAGCCACCGTCGCTTGGCCATCGTCGCTCGGCCACTGTCGCTCGGCCACCGTGTTCGGCCACCATCGCTCGGCCAAGAACTGATCGGAAAATAGGAGGCGAGGGCAGAGGAGAAGGAGGAAGAAGGGGGATTGAAGGTGCACAGAGAGAGAGAGAGAGAGAGAGAGAGAGAGAAGACGAGGAGTGCGAGGGAAACAAGGAAGGCGCATATAAATATGGTGGATTGGGCTTTGTTCAAAGAGTGGCTGGTGCTAGTGTTGTTCTTCGAGGAAGAAGACGCCGCCACCATGGCTTCTCTCTCTGTTGGTGTTGTTCTTCGAGGAAGAAGACGACATCACCATGGCTTCTCTCTCTCTCTCTGTCGGTGTTATTCTTTGGAGAAGAAGATGATGCTGCCATGGCTTCTCTCTCTCTCTCTCTCAATTTGGGGATTTAGGGTTTTGATTTGGTGTTTAAGACACCAAACGACGTCGTTTGGTGGTTTACTTGCTGACTGGACTCTCCAGTGAGCCACATCAGTATAAGAAATTAATAACAAAAAGGTCACGTCGGATTTTCGGTAGTTCAGATCGGCATTGGCACCAAAGTGAGCGTTTTTCAAATTTTTTGGCACTTAAGTGATCAGACAGAAACTTTTGGCATCAAAGTGAGCGCCGTACACAACTTATGGCACCATTAGTGTACTTATCCCATTTATATGCTTGCCCAAAACTGATAATTTAGGGCCCCATGGCCATTTTAATATATCACTCTCTCATACAATCAATTCCATCGTTTTATTATTTTCGATAAATAGCTGTGTGCGGTACACTGTTGGCCTTAGCCAAAATACTAGAATTTCCTTCCATAAATCCCACCATTTCTTGTAGTCCATCAAAATATTTTTGGGGTTGTCAACTGATGCCTGGTTATTTTTCCATTAATAACCAAAATCAAATAATTTAGGAATAAATCATAAATTCACAATTAATTCAATTCAAGCACAAATTAACGCTCAAATAACTAAACGAGACCACACCATGATAATCAAGCATAAAATTTCGGTTATTCCGAAAATTACATTAAATAATATTATATTTACAATAATATAATATAATAAATAATAATATAAATTTGAAATAATTATTTAATCTAAAATAATTAATTAAGGCTTAAACAAGATTACTTTAATCCAAACATTTACTTAGCCTTAATTAATTATCCACTAAACTAATCACATCCCTTAATCCACTTAACATTTAAATAAATTAATCTAATCACCTAAACCTACTTAGTCTAATCTAAACACTCCTTAAGCGTGATTAACCTACTAAGTGGAGATTAGTGAGTTAAATTCACACGATTAACGAACCGAGTGGCTCAAATCGACGGGGTCGACGCGAGGGTCGACTTTCCTCAAGGCGGGCCAAGCATTTGGGGTCGGGAAGCCGGCCAAAATGGGTCAAAATAGGGCTGAGATACCCATTTTTCTAGCTCTCTGTTTGCTACAGTTGAGGCCGAGAAAGAGCGGATTCGGTGGTTGGTTGAGCGAAGGAGAACCGGCGGTGGCAGCAGCTGGTCTTGGCGTCTACAGGCGGAACTCTGGTGACCTTGGCAATGGCGAACAGCAGTTGGCAATGCTGGATGCAGCACTGGATGTCGGCCAAGCTAGGGACGACGCGGCTCGAGGGTCCCGGATGCGCGAGCCGGCTAGGCGTGTGGGCGAAGGAGAATCGACGAGAAGAGACGGCTAGGGGTGACGGCTGGACGGAGATGGGCGGTGCTGCTGGCTGCCGCCGCTTCCCCGGTTTGCTTGGTGAGTCTCGAACAAAGACAAAGAAGAAGAAGGTCAACGCCCGGCGGAGAGGGAAAAGAGAGGAAGGCGGAGGGCGAGTGAGTTGAGCAACGACGTGCGTGAGCGGTAGATCTGGCTCTGACGGTTGCTGCTGCTTCGGTGATTCCTCTGCTTGTTGAAGAGCGACAAAACGGCAAGGAGGAGATAGACAAAAGCTTCGATGGAAGAGAAAGGGGAGAAGGGGGACCGGTTCTCTCTCTCTCTCTCTCTCTCTCTCTCTCTCTCTCTCTCTCTCTCTCTTTCTTTAGCCCTACAAACATGGCCAACCATGACCTCACATGAGGTCATCTTCCACTCACACCAAGCTTCCACAACTATCTTCAATGGGTCCAATTTCTTTTTCCGACGTGGCATGAAATCTTGTATCAATTTCATTCAATTCTCTTATAATTGAACCAAATTGAAGTCCATAAAATTAATTCAATGTCACCACACTTCAATTCATATATTCACTTGTCCATAGAATCAACTTAATTCCTAAAAGCATGACCAAAGGCGGGCCTACTAAGTTCTCGAGCCAAATTAGCCATTCTCTGATTAATTTGCTGAAAAACTCTGATGGCATGAAAAATCTTCCGAAGATGAGTCAATGATCTTAAAATGATTTGTGACACAACAGAACTCTCAATTTCTAAATTCAGGTTCGATTTCACGGTTAATTTCAATTCGATGCAAATTTAGTGCATCCTAATCTACCGGGTAGCTTTTTAGGAATTTTCGTGCATTTGACCTGTGATTGATTATTCTCAAGCCACAAAGTACATCTTCGACATATTAGTGATTCTCGGTTGTTGTAGAAATCTCAAGATTTCAAATATAGACACGGGGCTTCAAAACGACAGAAAAATCGGTCTAGTGTCGATCGACAAGAATTGTGTAATTAAGTGGAATCACCCACACTTAATCACATACCTTTGTCGGATTAACCTATCTCCGATTTCTAATCGATCTTACTGTGTCGTAATGATCTTTTGCAGATTTGCACGATCGAGCAGTCGTTTCCTAGTCGAATTCTCAAGTCTAATGCGTTAAAATTCTTTAACGGTTTCACCTGATAGACTAGTTATCCCATGAGTGATTAGTTCAGGGAAAAGAACTATAAATACGTCGATGAAATGCCTAACTATTTCGATCGAAACCAGAACCTGAATTACACAAGCTCTCAGCATATCCTTGAGGGTCTAAATTGTCCTCTCAGACTGGCCATCGGTCTGAGGATGATATGCCGTACTGTACTAAAACTTTGTACCTAGAGCACTCTGCAAGCTCTTCCAAAAAGCAACAGTAAATCTCAGGTCTCTATCTAAAGTTATCATAACTGGCACTCCATGCAAATGAATTATTTATCATACATACAGATCTGCGTCTCTATCCAAACTGAGGTCCTTTCGAACTGTAATGAAGTGAGTTGACTTTGTCAATCTGTTGACTACCACCCAAATCAAATCATTACCTCTCTGACTCCTCGGTAGTCTGGTCACGAAATCCATCGTGATATGCTCCCATTTCCATTATGGGATCTCTAGAGGTTGCAGAAGTCCTCCTAGCTTGCAATGCTAAGCTTTTACCTGCTGACACGTCAAACACTTGGCGACATGCTTGGCGATGTTCGCCTTCATACCTGACCACCAATAGTGTTGACGTAGATTCCGATACATCTTCGTACTGCCAGGATGAATGCTGTAACTACTATGATGAGCCTCTGATAAAATCTCTTCTCTAAACTCTACATTGTCAAGTACACACAATCTTCCTTGGAACCTCAGTGTTCTATCTTCAGAAATCTGAAGGTTAGCATTCTTCTTTTATGTATTCTCATGCATAATCTTTTGAATCTCGGGATCTGTCCACTGAAGTATCTTGATTATGATCTGCATTTCCGGCTCAATTCTGAGGGTGGCCATAAGGTTCAAAAGGTGGCCTACTTCAAATTTGAAAACCGAATCTCGAGCGGTCTCAAGTAAACTCCATTCCTTAAGCACCATCTGAGCGACTGAAGACTTCCGACTCAGTGCATCAGCAACCTTATTTGCTTTTCCACGGTGATACGGAATATCACAGTCATAGTCTTTTAGTAATTCCATCCATCGGCGTTACCTCATGTTCAACTCTTTTTGAGAAAACAGATACTTGAGACTCTGATGGTCAGTGAAGATCTGGAATCTTTCTCCGCACAAATAGTGTCTCCAAATCTTCAGGGCAAAGATGATCGCCGCGAGTTCTAAGTCATGTGTCGGATAGTTATGCTCATGAGGTCTCAACTGACGGGAGGCGTATGCAACGACTCTACCATGTTGCATCAGCACGCAACCCAATCCTCTGAATGATGCATCACTATAGATCTCGAATCCTCCAGGGCCAAATGGAATTTGTCAGCACAGGTGCGGTAGTCAGCTTTTCTTTAAGCTCCTGAAAACTATTCTCGCACTTGTCAGTCCAGATGAATTTTTCTTCTTTCTTCAGGAGCTTTGTCAGGGGTGATGCTAATGATGAGAAACCTTCCACAAACCGTCTGTAATAACTTGCCAATCCCAAAAAATTTCTTATCTCTGTCACTATCGTGGGTCTTGGCCAATTGATCACTACTTCAATCTTGGACGGGTCCACTAATATTCATTTGCCTGAAATCACGTGACCTAGGAACGCCACACGAGTTAACCAAAACTCGCACTTATTGAACTTAGCATACAGCTCATGGTTCCTCAGAGTCTGTAGCACTATCATCAACTATCTTTCATGTTCCTCTGGACTTTTTGAATACACTAGGATGTTGTCGATGAACACAATCACGAACTGATCTAGATACTCCTTGAACACAAGGTTCATCAGATCCATAAAAGCAGTTGGGGCATTCGTCAAGCCAAACGGCATTACAATAAATTCATAATGGCCGTATCGAGCACAAAATGCCAACTTCGGTATGTCCTCTTCTTGATTCGCAACTGATGATACCCTGTCCTCAAGTCGATCTTAGAAAATATCAACGCTCCTTACAACTGATCAAACAAATCGTCGATCCTCGATAGTGGATACTTGTTCTTGATCGTCACTTGATTGAGTTGCCGATAATCAATGCACAAGTGTAATGAACCATCTTTCTTCTTTACAAATAGAACTAGTGCTCCCTAAGGTGATGCACTAGGGCGTATGAATCTCTTATCCTATAACTCTTGCATCTGCACCTTCAGTTCTTTCAACTCAGATAACGCCATCTGGTAGGGAGTCTTAGAGATTGGCTCCGTCCCGTGTACTAACTCAATCTCTCTCTCAGGCGACAAACCTGACAACTCTTTAGAAAACACATCTGGAAACTCTTGAACCACTGAGATGTCCTCGATCTTCAGCTCCTCAACCGTCGTGTCTACGACAGTTGCCAAGTAACTATGACAACCCTCGTCTAACAAACGGGTTGCCTCAAGTGACGAGATTAGGGCAATCGAGGGTCCTCCTCAACTCCTAGTAAACTCAAAACTTTCACCCCCTGACGGGTTAAACTGAATCGATTTACGATAGCAGACAATTTTAGCTCATTGCTTGGTGAGCCAGTCCATGCCAATTATCACATCAAAATCATACATGGTTAGGACTATCAGATCTATTTTCCCCTCTCGCTTACCAATCACTAACTTGCAATCAGAACAACCCAATGCAATTAACACCTTATCCTTCAACGGTGTAGATATGTTAACCACTGACTCCAACAATTCAGGACTTAATCCTATCAGCTTAACAAACTGCTCAGCTATAAAGGAATGAGTGGCGCCAGGGTCAAACAAAGTATAAGCAATATGGTCGTTCAACAAAACCGTACCTGTAATCACATTAGGCGCACCCTCAGCTTGTCCTCTCGTGATGGTATACATCATTCCCTGAGCTGGAGGTCTGTTCAGTCCACCCTGCGGTGCAATTTGTGGCGCGAACCCCCTATTCTGACCCAACGGTGGCAGTGGCGGCAACTGTGATTGTCCTCTTGGTCGGTTAGGATAATCTTTGATCATGTGGCCCTGCTGGCCACATCCAAAACAAACACCCGACCTTCGAGGACACAGCAATGTACCATGCTGTCTTCCACAAAGGCAACACTGGCCATTCTGACTCGGCCCTGATTTTCTGATTCCACCCTTCCTGTTGGGCGAGATCTGGAATCTACCTCCATTCATAAGTCTCTTTCCCTAACGAATTGCAACTCTGCTTGGAACAAACCTCGATCCAGATGAGGCGGTTCTTTCGTTCTGATCATTCTCAATCTTTTGAGCTCTCCGGTATATGTCGTTGTAAGTCCTCAGATTTAGGGAGACCAGTATGCTCCTCAAGTCTGGTCTGAACCCATCCCTAAATCTTCTCACTCGGTTTACTGGGTTCTCAATCAGCTTTGGGGCATATCGCGAAAGTTCAGCGAACTTCGCCTAATACTCATCAACAATTTGGGAACCCTGGCGAAGACGTTGGAATTCAGCCATCTTCACATCTCTAGCAATCTCAGAGAAGTACTTGTCATTGAAGACTTTAAGGAAAGTATTCCACTCCTAGACAATGTCTTGTGGGAAGATAGTTTTATGAGTAGTCATCCACCAAGTGTTCGCAACTCCCTCTAACTGGTAAGTTGCTAAGATTACCTTCTCAGTCTTGTTGCACATTAGTAGTGCAAACGCTTTCTCGAGCTTCTGAACCCATGAAGATGCAGCTTCGGGATCTCCTGTCCCGGTGAACAACGATGGGTATAATTTCAAGAATTGCTCCACTAGCTTATGGATTGGTCTTGCAGTGACCACAATCTCCGGTGGACCTTCAACATTCACAACGGCGGGAACAATGGCAGGTGCGGCAGCAGGGTTAGCTCTAATGGTGGCGGCAATAGCAGCAATTGCGGCGGCCTGAGTGACGGCTTCAACAGTAGCGGTTTGTTGATCTAACCTTATACTCATTGCTTCCAATACATGCATGATCCCATCGAACCTGGGATCACCAGGGGCTTCTACCCTAGCACCAACAGGAGGTGGTGCTTCACTACTAGCGCTAGCCATAGCTGGCGCTCTACCACTGCCGCCTCGGCACTACCTCTTGTCGACGTTATAGCCGAGTCACTAAGAATAAGATCATTTGCCTAGGAGTTCTCGACTCCTGATCGCTCATAGTGTCGCTTTAATCTACTGACACCTGCTTCCAATTCAACGTTGAATTAGAAATGGAGCGATTCAAACAATAAGAAATTCTAGAATAAGATCATTTGCCTAGGAACTTCCCATCGATCAACGCTCCTTATCACTCAAATCTTGAACTCGCTCATAGTGTTGCTTTAATCCCTTAACCGGTCGATTAATTTGCGACACGCCGACCCATTCAATTCAACGTTGAATTAGAAATGGATAGCGATTCAAACAATAAGAAATTCTAGCATTAATGGCTTATCAAAAAGGGGACCTAACATTCACTAGTTAGACCCATTTGCCGATTCAAACTATGCACTAGCATGAATTTCAAAGCCTTTCCTACCAAAGACACTGATCGTGAAGCCAATACACCATAAGATAATATAGTATACTTCCATCAATCGTATATGATTACATGTCACCACGACCTTTCTCTCTGGCCGGTAATTCAATACTATTTATAAAGATAATTTAGGGCCCTCAAGCCAATTTAGTATATTATATATGCTCGTCCAAAGCTGATAGATTAGGGCCCATAGGCCAATTTGGTATACTATATATGATCGCCCAAAGCTGATAAATTAGGGCCCCCAGGCCAATTTA
Organism: Eucalyptus cladocalyx; assembly: GCA_017140615.1. Taxonomy (NCBI): domain Eukaryota; kingdom Viridiplantae; phylum Streptophyta; class Magnoliopsida; order Myrtales; family Myrtaceae; genus Eucalyptus; species Eucalyptus cladocalyx. The sequence continues at coordinate 41,909,465 of CM029522.1, forward strand.
GTATGCTATATATGCTTGCTCAAAGCTGATATTATGGTATACCATTTATATGCTCACCCAAAGCTGATAATTTAGGGCCTCATGGCCATTTTAATATACCACTCTCTCATACAATCAATTCTATCTTTTTATTATTCTCGATAAATAGTCATGTGCGGATACCCAGTTGGCCTTAGCCAAAATACTAGAATTTCCTTGCACAAATCCCACCATTTTCTGTAGTCCACCAAAATATTTTTGGCATTGTCAACCGACGCCCATTTATTTTTCCATTAATAACCAAAATCAAATAATTTATGAATAAATCATAAATTCACAATTAATTCAATTCAGCACAAATTAACGCTCAAATAACTAAACAGACCACACCATGATAATCAGCATAAAATTCTGGTCATCGACTATCCCGATCAAAATTTCCAGAAAATAATAAATAATTAAATTTATTCCGAAAATTAAATTAAATAATATTATATTTATAATAATATAATATAATAAATAATAATATAAATTCGAAATAATTATTTAATCTAAAATAATTAATTAAGGCTTAAACAAGATTACTTTAATCCAAACATTTACTTAGCCTTAATTAATTATTCACTAAATTAATCACATCCCTTAATCCACTTAACATTTAAATAAATTAATCTGATCACCTAAACCTACTTAGTCTAATCTAAACACCCATTAAGTGTGATTAACTTATTAAACGGTTATTAGTGAGTTAAACTCACTCGATTAACAAATCGAGCGGCTTAAATCAGCGGGGTCGACGTGGGGGTTGACTTTCCTCAAGGCGGGCCAAGCGTTTGGAGTCGGGAAGCCGGCCAAAATGAGTCAAAACCGGGCTGAGATATCCATTTTTTTTTTGCTTTCTGTCCATTGCGGTTGAGGCCGAGAAAGGGCGGATTCGGCGGCTGGTTGAGCAAAGGAGAACCGGCGGTGGCAGCAGCTGGTCTCGGCGGCTGTAGGTGGAACTTCGGCCTTGGCACGGTGAACGGTGGTTGGCGATGCTGGACGTAGCTCTGGATGTCCAAGCCAGGGACGACATGGCTAGAGGGTCCTGGACGAGCGAGCTGGCCAGGTGTGCGGGCGAAGGAGAATCGGCAAGAAGAGACGGCTAGGGGGCGATGGCTAGACGGAGATAGGCGGCGCTGCTGGCTGTTGCTTCGCTTCCCTGGTTTGCTGGTGGGTCTCGAACATCACAAAGAAGAAGAAGAGGAGGAGGTCGACGCCAATAGGGGGGAAAAGAGAGGAAGGCGGAGGGCGAGCGGGTTGAGCAACGACGTGCGTGAGCGGTAGATCTGGCTTCAGCGGTTGCTACTGCTTTGGTGATTCCTCTGCTGGTTGAGGGCAACAAAACAGCAAGGAAGGAGATGGAGAGAAGCTTTGACGAAAGAGAAAAGGGAGAAGGGGGAACTAGTTCTCTCTAACTCTCTCTCTTTCTTTCTTTCTTTGGCCCCACAAACATGGCCCACCATGACCTCACATGAGGTCATCTTCCACTCACATCAAGCTTTCACAACTATCTTCAATGGGTCCAATTTCTTTTTTTGCCGTGGCATGAAATTTTGTATCAATTTCATTCAATTCTCTTTTAATTGAACCAAATTAAAGTCCAAAAAATTAATCCAATATTACCACACTTCAATTCATATCTTCACTTGTCCATAGAACCGACTTAAGTCTCAAAAGCACGACCAAAGGTGGGCCTACTAAGTTCTTGAGCCAAATTAGCCATTATCTGGTTAATTTGCTGAAAAACATTTATTGCATGATCTTTCGAAGATAAGTCAATGATCCTAAAATGATTTGTGACACAACAGAACTCTCAATTTCTGAATTCGGATTCGATTTCATGGTTAATTTCAATTCAACATGAATTTAGTGCGTCATAATCTATCGGGTAGCTTTTTAGAATTTTTCGTGCATTTGACCCGTGGTTGATTATCCTCAAGCCACAAAGTATATATTCGACATATTGGCGACTCTCGGTTGTCGTAGAAATACCAAGGTTTCAAATACAGACACGGATATCAAAACGACAGAAGAATCGGTCTAGTGTCAATCGATAAGAATTGTGCAATTAGATGGAATCACCCACACTTAATCACATACCTTTATCGAGTCAATCTATCTCCGATTTCTAATTGATCTTATTGTGTTGTAATGATCTCATGCAAATTTGCACAGTCAAGCAATCGTTTCCTCATCAAATTCTTAAGTCTAATGCGTTAAAATTCTTTAATGATTTCACCTAATAGACTAGTTATCCCATGAGTGATCAGTTCAGAAAAAAGAACTATAAATGCGTTGATGAAATGCCCAACTATTTCAATCGAAATCAGAACCTGAATTTCAAGATATCACACTTCTTGTTGAGATATCTGTTTTTCTTCATTCTAAGAACTATTCTACTTAAAGGTTCCACATGTATTTACAAGAATGTGGACTACATGTAGATTATAACAACATAGAATTTTCAATCAAACTGTATCTGGGACAATTAAGTGAGGATTCATTTCTTCTTGCCTCTTCCTTTCTTATTTTGCTTCCCTTTGGACTTGCAATTGCCCTCGTTCTTGTTCCGGTTTTCCACACCAGCAGTCTGGGAAAAAGAAGATGATGGAGCCTGCTCATCCTTCTTCACTGGTTTTTTCAGCTTCCACAACTTCCCCTTCTCTTCCTCATTTGCTAAACCCACTGTCCAGGCAATGACAACGCGTTTGCACCATCCAAATGCACAAGTAGTACTGCACTGTTGGAAGATGAAGAGGAATCCTTGGAAACTTCGGCCAGATCTTGCAACTTGCAAGAGCTCTCAGCACTTCCATCTTTGGGGAATAGAACTTCCATAATCTCTTCTTTGCATTTGTGTGACTTCACATCTAAAATGATGGCATGTGGACATTTTGAGCAATCTGAAGCAGAATTGGTAATTACAAGGGGATCAACTTTTTCGAACGCTTCAGCAAGAACACCCACAGAAATTTTCTGTAAGTTCAGCCTCCGGCAACGTGAAAGAATACGACGAAACTCTCGAGGTACTTGCTCAGAAATCCAACTCTTACCGAGCAAATCAAAGAGAAAATATGGACTGACGTCAAAATTCAGGTGAAGCAAACAAACCAAAAGAACCAACTTCAAGACCAACAATGGGTAATACTCCATCACATTTAGGTTCGAATTTTTGATCCATTGTCTGGTATCATCCTTATTGTTAAGAAGGTCTGCAACAGTGCTTGTAACAAACTGAATGATGGGCTCCAAGCAATTTCCAAGGTTGAAACTGAAGCTAGGCTTTGCTAAACCTTCATGGCAGATGAGCCATTCAACTAGAGAAGATTTCGTTGTATAAAACTGCCCTTTGGAGCAAGCTAACAAAATCACAAGTCGTTCCAAGAGATACAAAAAGCAAATTGGTGTGATGTAGTCTCTTTCAGTCCTCCAATTGGCATTGTAAGCATCTGCCAAAGCTCGATAAAGGTTCCAAGCCAAAGATATTTCCACGGGTCCATTGCTCGGCTGAGGAAGGTCTGATGGTACATCCCGACAAATGCATTCCATGAATGCCTCCCATGACGTATCTCCTTTAAATGATTTTGCTATTTTTCCGTACAAACCATCGTCAAGCATTCCAGACCCAAGAACCAAAGTCGCAAGCTCACCCATCTTCCCATGTGAAAAATGCTCCTTCGAAATTATCATGTTCATTGTTTCTCTCAGTAAATTACGAGAAGCCTCACTTCCTCTCAGAGATACCATATTCTCTGATGACGATATTCTCCAGTCAAGTGGAAATATGTGACCAAAATACCTCTTACTGGATGTTTCAATGAAACCGTCCAGTGCCTTACCATACTGGAACGAGTGATTCCGACAATCGAGTTCTCTAAGGAACTTGGCAACCTCATGTGAGATAGCAAGACATCTGCTTTGCCAGAAGTTTGACCGAGAACTCTTCACCAAAAATTGATAAAGTGCATCCAATTGGTGCAGGAGCTCCATACCAACAGAAATAAGCTCAGAATACCAGTACTTTTGAGCTGCAGAGACCAATTGTCTAAGACCCAAGGCAACCAATTGTCCATTTCTTTGAAGAGATCTTTTATCAATGTATCTGACCCAATCAGCATCTGGGTTTAGAAGGTGATAAGTTCTTTGCATGTTGTTCCGCTGCTCCAGAACACCAAAGTAATTCAAACAGAACTCCCAACATGACGTATTTTCCTTTCTCACCAGCATCTTCACGCATCCTGCACTCTCTATAATTCTGACAATTTTCTCTCTCCAAAGATTCCAAAAGCAGACCAATGAGTCAACGGAAATCTGATTCCCCAAGATCAGTTTTTCAGAATGGTTCACTGGGTCGACAAGCCAATCATATTCCCAACAAAAATTTGAGATATTTTGACGAAGATGGAAGTCCAGAATATTTCGAGCACACAGTATTTCACCTCTGACACTTCCATTTCTACTGGAAGCACTCAAATGTTCTTTCATTTGAGCCAAACTGTTCTCTTTATTTAGCAAAATGCTTGATTCTACAGAAACATATTCATAGAAGGCAATAGGCTCAGGCTTTGCAAGAAGTTTGGCTTTTGCTACCAGCTCCTCCTCCTGTGCAAACTGCTTCAAGGGCCACCCTTTGCTTCCAGGAGCCCAAAGGGAATAGAATAATACGTACCACAGGATGTTCATTGACGCTTCCCTGTTTTTTCCGCTCTTCCCAAGTAGATCAACCTCACGAAGGATGTCACCTTTCATCCTCACAATCTTGGCTGCCTCCAAAAAGTTACCAAAGTCTTCCTCCAGACTTATAAGTTCATCGAGGCATCCAAACCTCATAAGCAAGTTTCTCATTGAATCGATGCAATGAAAAGCCTTCACAGACTTCATCATGGTCCTGTAGTCTCTGAGGTTGTAGAAATGAAGGGCACAACTCTCTAAAAAGTCCTGTTCCAAGATCTCTATTTCTTTACTTTTCTTCTCCATTCCCTGCCTTTTCCAATCCTCAATGTATCGCAGACCCATTTTAAAGAGTTTTTCTTCAGCACAAATGGACAAGCACTTTGAGAAAATATTTGCCCTTGCATATGCCTCCGCTGCAAGACTGTAGCACTGAGCAAGAGAGAAACACTCTCCAGCTTTCTCCAAAGCAGATTCTCCACATTTATCCATGTATATTCTACCTGTTGAAGCATAAACATATTTGATGTCAGTCTCATTTGTAGAGTGCGGATGTTCAGAAGCTAAAACATAGCAAAGGGACATTTGGAAGCTGCCGGAAATGCTCTTGTACAGCTCTGCTCTTGTACGGCTCAACTATATTCTCCAATGTCAAGAGATGAAACAGGATCAACGTCCGTAGGTGGCTACAATACCAAGAAGTTTTTGACAAACCATAGTCAACATGGAGTATTGCAACTGACAGCCACAGCTTTTTTTTAAACTTATAGGTCTGGTCAGTGTTAAGAACTTAGCAGCTCAAATTTTTCCAAACTGCTGAGAGAGCAGAGACAGGTTATCATATAGAAAATAATCAACTTCCAAGCCAGGACATTAATCATGAAGTCAACATTAGTAGCACTTGCTCAAAATTCACCAAAAGCATTTCAAAGTTAACAAGTGAGATCGAACTACTTTTGTTTCAATATTGAAAGAGGAAAATCAATTAAACTGGTAAACAAGAGCGTACCACGCATGCAAAATACTACATACAGAAGAATGCGAAGTCAAATTTCCTCTCTCTCTCTCTTAGGCAGCTTTGACATAGCTACAACGAGAAGAACAGTAAAGATGCAGCATATCTCCACCTTATCATTTTGAAAGAAATGAAAAGAAAAATGATACCTGCTATCTCATATTCCTTCAACATGTAGAAACACTCCGCTGCAGAGTCGGCCATTCCAATTGTTTCATAGATCTCAGCAGCCTGCCTTCGAAGGTCAGAAGCCTCTTGTGGATTTGAAACGTGCTTGAGATCTGCATCTGCTTTGAAAGCGGAGGCCTTAGCTAATCTCTCCCCGTATGTGTACCTTGCTCGTTCAAAGCACGTTATTGCCATTGGGTATTTACCCTCACGTAAGAGCTTGCAAAGTTTATTAAAAAGAAAAAAAAAAGAGAGATCAATAGCTTCTTCAGAGAAGGTGAAAAGAAGAAAAAAAGAAAACATAGTCCTCCCTTATAGGAAAAATCAGAGGTGTAGACTTACACCAAAACAATGCACTGTCATTGACCTGATAACCTCAAATGAGGAAAAAGATTATAGGAATATTCCTATCATATTGTTTATCCATTGTGTGTATAAATGAAGCATTCAGCCAAACTATTAAAAAACCAATAAAGCTGGCAAATCGATCACCATATCTGTACCATAGAACGTCCACATTCTACACAGATTTTTTTTTTCAGGATCAGTCATACTTTTGCAGTCACTATTGTCATTCTAAAATCTCTAGCATTCACAGATCATGTTGACTCCAAATGAGGCGAAAATAACAATTCCGTGAAGAGGAAACAACTAATAAAGAAAAAACAGAAAAACATCAAACCTTAAAACCTTGTGACTTCCACTCCTCTGGCGTGCTCCTGACCTGCATTGCTTCTGCAAGGGCGTGATCTACCAACCTAACTTGAATGAGGCACTTCTTCTTCCAGTAGTCGAGAATTGGTTTGGAGAACTGTAGGGCATTCTCACAAATCCACAATCTTTGTCTTGTCCGAGTAATTGCGACATACAATTGTTTCAATTCAGAGCGTAATATATTGTGCTTCACGTCATCGAAACTTGGGGAAGACCATTGAGAGCTGTTATCGAGCAAAGCTTGCTCCTTCATGTATCCATAAATGACCCTCCATTGACTTTTCAGAGGTGATGTGCCAAAGAAGTTGTACAATAAAACGTCCTATACAATGTCATGGCAAAAAAGTTTCAGGTAAAAACATTAAATTTTGTAACCAAAATAACAGTAATCAAGTTTCATGAATACAGGAACAATTCTAAAAATTTAGGAAAAAAAATATCTGGACTCATTTTGACACACCGGCCTATCAAGAACAGCCGTAAAGTCGCGAGATCGTTGATATTGTCTATTAACCTAGAGGATGATGTTGACATGAGCCCAAACAAATTCTGCATTATGAGTATCTAGATGCCATTGTCTACACACAAAAAAGGGCATAGTAGAATAAAAATACCAATCCAAGTTTTTTTCCGAGTAACAGCTTCCAGCAAATTGGTCATGACCCATGAAAAAAAAAAAAAAGGTTTCACGAAATCTCTATGCTGCTTCCATTAAAATCCCATGCCAAACAATCCAACCTGACACACACCTACCTGAAATTCCAACCCCTTGCACTCCACTATCGTCAGAACTAGCGCTTGCCCTTTCACAAGTTTCGAAACTTCATTTCTAGAGTGATCATCTCGAACCAAAATAACCTGCTCTGCTCCAAAGCCAACGAAATTACCACTAAAATCACGGTTGCCAAAAATTGATAGTATGGCACTTTCGTCATTCTCCGATTCAAGTAAAATTGGGGCTTCCCCACATATAAAGCTAGTTTCAGGGCTCAAAGCATCAATGGATAAGGGGAAAAAATGGTAAAGAAGATCAACAACACTCTGTGCCAGTTTGAGTATACCAGCATGAGTGCGGAAGTTTTGGCTCAACTGGAAAATTTTGGAAAGACATCCCTTTTCCATTCTTTTATCAGGTCCATCCATTGAATCTATCAAGAACTCCTTGTAGAAAAGGGACCTTATGTCTTCAAACCTGAAGTCTATTCCCCTGGCAATAGTTTGTGCAGTGTCGCCACAAAACACAAAGCCCCCATCAACGTTTCCACATATATACTTGAACAGTGAAATTTGTCTCATGGTGAGATCCTGCACTTCATCAATATATACAAAATCCACCACGTTGCCAGCAAATTGCCCGCGAAAAAGACGGCGATGAAGATCATTGACAATATCGGCCAAATCAAATTCATCATTTTCCATTTTCATCTTTTCATAATCCTCAAAAGCATCATAAATTTCTTCTCTTCTCTGAATACTCAGAGTGGAGACACGACCCTCTGAAAGTGAAACATAAGCTAGTCTGTCAAGTTTGCCTTCACAACCATCTGCAGGTGGAAGGCCACCCTTTATGTGGGACATTATTTCAGTGAAGACTCTGGAAGGATCAAGCCTCCTCCTTATCTTGTCATTGAAGTGCGGCCAATAAACAGCACAAAACTTTTCGTAAGTAACCTCCTTTGCTCTTAGAAGACTTTGTAAGGCCACTGGTCTAGAATTGAAGGATTGGCCACGACAAAGATCCCTTAGATCGGGGAACCTTTCAAAGAATGAAACCCCCATAGTTCCGTCTAGCATCATCAGAAGCTTACGAAAAGTTATAACAAGGGGATAAGAGTTGGGAGATATGTCTAAAAATGAATCCGGGATATCCTTGAATAATGCTGCATCATCAACAATCTCATCAACTGAAGAGCTTTTAACTCTATGTTTTGCACCAATGCTGGAGCTGCAGGATTAATGAAGCCAGCAATTAGAAATGGAAATATATAGTTTTAACAAACTTATGGGAATACCTCCACTACACATGCAATCTCATAATTGCTACTTTTAGGTAACTAACAGCAAAAAGGAAATTAGAATATGCTGATGCACCAAGGTTGTAATGATATACTATGAGACACGGATAGCGTTTACATCCGCTGGCAATAAAAATTTCCCGCCGCAGCAAGATTTGTAGAACGCATGGTCCTTTCTCGATTCTGGTTATAATTGCACAAGTTCTAAAAAGGACGATTTTCTTTTTATATGTACAATGCTACAATCACAAAATTTAATGTGAAAGTTTCCAATAAAATGGTATTGCAAACTAAATAAGTGGCACGAAGACCAAAATAAGGAATATTGCTGCACAAACTAATGTTTAGTTTCGGCAAGCAGAAGATGTCAATCTCTAACATGCAATGATTAAATCTATTTTCTAGCTGCTATATCCAAGTGGTAGCACCCGAGCATGGCAAAGTGCTGATTTGACCCATGCGCTCTTGCCACATGTTATATTTCCTATCGAACTCTAGAAAATGAAGTATCTTGGTTGTGCTTCTCCACTAGAAGGAAAATAGTAGCATGCCAAAGGGGTTATCTTCTTCTCCCAACTAATTCATAAAAAAATAAAAAATAAAAATTGACAATCCATTAAACCTTGCATATGTTTGATCATTGTAAAAATTGCAGAATATTTATTCTATTGTTCAAACATCTTCCCATGACATTTTATGTACCTTCGAAGTTGAGATACGTGTTGTTTGACCGCAAAACATAATTTTGCACTGACAGTCACAAAAAGCTGGCGCAATACACCATCCTCTGCTCCTTCACCGATTTCCTCAACATTGATTTCCAGGGAGGCATCTTTGCTGTGGCTAATACCACTTTGGATTTCCTGAAATCCCTTGGTTGCTTCATCATGCAGTTTCTCATTTCTAAACAACTTCATTGTGAGGACTGTAGTTTTACCGGTTCCAGATCGCCCAAGTATAAAAGTGCTTCTGGGGAAAAGAATTATCTCTTGTTCTTGCTCTGTTACTTCAAACGGAAGACTTGCTTCATTACCATCACTGTCATCGAGCAAATTTCTGACAATATCTGATGATAAGGGGTAGAATTTCATCAGAAGCAAACTCTCGCTCACTTTCACATTTTCTACATACAACCTACGATCTGAAGCATCAGCATCAGAACTACTCCCAAATTGATCTTCACTAGGACTTCGATAGCGGACAAAATCGGAAGTACACGCCCAGGTCTTTGGAACTTGCAGATCCCTATAATAGGAAAAGGCATGTGAAATGAAAAAAATAAAAAAAATAAAATAGGGGGATAAGATCAATTCAAGATATTTGAGTCATCTATCTGGAAAAGAATGCTTTCTAATTTAGTAAGTGATGTGCTACCTATCTTCAGTAAGAAGAAATGATCAGACTTACCCCTCAAAGCATTTCTCATTGCAACGACTAATAAAATCATCACTATATGTCTCGAAAATGCTGTCCAAACGTTTGACCAATTTTGCCACATCCTCTAAAGGCATTACATCCCATATCTTCAGGATTTGGATGTATCTCAGTTCCTTTACGACATCAATCGTGCATAAGACATAGAGACCTTCAGCCTTAAATTGTCTCACGATATGAGATGAGTGTTCACAAATTATATCCACATTCCTCTTCTTTGGTCTCCAGCCACTGGATAGTCTTGACAGAAGCATAATGATTGACATCTTTATCCTGAGTGATGCCAGCTTTCTGAAAGACTTCAGGAAGTTGTCACTGAAAATAACCTGATAAGACCAAAGCATGACAATAAGATATGTTGTCACAAGTTCTATAAAACTCGATGCTTATTTTGAAAAATAAATGTAGCCATAGAATACTGTTGAGCAAAGTTTTTTACCTTCCACCTTAAATTTCTGAAAAGTACACTGCTTCTGTCAAGTAGATCATCAAGCTGGTCATTCTCTTTCTTCACATCTAAGATGGCTTTAGCCAAATCCTTGTCATCATCAACATTGAAGAAACATCCACGACTCTTTGCATTGTGAACCACAGCTTTCCACACAGAACCGCTGTTCATCAATGTTTTCTCATTTCCCAGAATCCACAGACAATACCTATAGATAGGAAATTAAATTGGGGATTTACTTGCTATATCACCCTGAAAATGTAATTTGACACAGTTAAGAGGATAGAGTACCTGGCCCTGGTAAGAGCAACATTGGTTCTCTTAGAACTGGACAAGAACCCAATATTCCCACGCCAGTTTGATCTTACGGTGGATATTATAACAATGTCTTCTTCACCCCCTTGGAATCCATCCACTGACTTCACCTTGACCATAAAGCCCTTGACATTTTCATACTTTTTTCCCAGGTTAGCTAGAACTGCAGCAACCTGAGCTGTGTAAGGAGATATGACACCTACTGTCAGATCTTCTTCTGACCCATTCCAAGCTGCAAAGAAAATAAAACTATCACTACGGTGATATTATTTTTTGCAGGGTGCAAAACTTCGAAAGAAATATCTTAGGAAAAGAACTATTAATGGCCATCATAATCTACACCTATATGATTAAGTAATACATGCAAAATCCATGTGCTCGAAGCAATATGTATAAAATTCTCTTGACATACCTCTGTACAGATTCCTCACTATCCTCAAGATAACTTCCACCTCAACAGGGTTTCTAAAGCTACAGCCATCATCACCGATTTGTTCTTCTCCATCAGGAATATTTATGAATGAGTAAGGGCCAAACATCGGCCATGGCAAATGACTTTTTCTGTAACTTTTGCTCTTCACATTTGTCCCGTCCAAAATTTGGTTGTGATAAAATTTTGAATTCGGAAAAAGACTTATTGATGGATGCATCCGGTATTGTATATTGAAAAGTTGCCTTGAATAACCAAGTGAACTCAATCGTTCAAACAGACTCCTTCCAAAACGAGCCCCACTCGAAACCTGTAAAAATAAAATATGATATAAAATTCAATGGGCATTAGGTAAAGAACATTTAGCCCATCTAAGGTCAAATGAAGAGAAGAATATTACAAATCTTTCAAAACCAAATACAAAGTTCCTTTTCAGACATTTTAACATTACCTTGCTTTCAACCATAGCAGGCAACTGACACTCATCTCCAACCAAAATCAGATGCTTGACACCAGGGATTTGCATAGGAATTACTGACTCGCATTCTTTCAACTGGGCTGCCTCATCGATTACCAGTAAATTGAGAGGCTCCATCTTCACAGAGTGCAGCTTATGTGAACAAGAAGCAGTGCAAAAAATCAGGGATGCACGTCGATAACAGAAGTTGGCTATCATGCCCTTACTCACAAAGTTTGGAAGTTTTAGATCCTTCAGAGAATCACGAACAGTTAGCAACATGGAAAGGCACTCCTGTCTCTTCATATATATATCATATAGTGGACCCATGGATGTCTCAAACGAAAACAGGCCAAGTTCATCACGTGAAAGAGTTATCTCCATCATCTCTGAATCCAACTTCTCTCCACGTAATAAAGATTCAAAAGAATTTAGTAAGTTAAGGAGGGATGTAATATTCTGGAATTTAGTTCTGGATGTATGAGTACAGAAAGTATAGAGGCATGCTCGCAGGGGCCGGACAGTTTCCTTGAATTGGTCCCTGAAAAACTCAAGAAATGATTTGAGCTCACAGTTACCATCTTCTTCACTGCTTCCACATTCGCTCCCATCATCACCACTTCCTAGTTCCCTTCTTTTTGCGAGTTCGTTTTCCAAAAATACGCGGTATTGACAGACACAGTCAGCAAGAGTATCTATCAAGGAAGTTAGACACTGATGCCAACCAGTGAATTCAGAAATGCACTCTACACGATGTTCCAAGTATATATCTTCAATGTCGGAATCAACTTTCAGCCGCTCCTTGTTCCCAAAAATAAGCATGTCTCCAAAGTAACAGGGCAAACTTTCCGTTTCAGTGCTTATACCACTATCTGATTCCTTTAGCAGCTTCAAAACACGAGTTGCCACTTCCTTGATGGCAACATTTGTAGGAGCACAAACAATGGTTCTATGTTTCCTTTTCAAGAGAGTAAGTAGCAGTGTAGCGACAGTTTTAGTTTTCCCAGTTCCAGGAGGACCCCATATCAGGTCGACAGATGGCTTGTTCTCACAATGGAGTTTACTGAGACAGGCCCAAACTGCTTTTTTTTGGGATTTATTCAGATCATGGCTCAATCTCTCGTCAAGGCTCTCAGTCGCAGAACCATTACCTTTTTTAACACAAAGATTAGAAACTTTATCAGCCTGCAACCAAAACATATTTCTTGTGATAATCCAGACCATGTAAATATGGTAGAAGGTTCTGAAACTTTATTGGTGTTAATATGTTATAAAGAGCATTGCACAGCACAAACTTAAATTCGTGAAAAATATAGTATAGAAAATTTTAAGGTCTAGTACCAATGAGTAAGTTGCCTCCAAGGAAGTAATTTGCCCTATTCAAGACATAATTCATTCATCTTCATATCATGAAACGGACCAAAGGTACAAATCAACAGGAATAAAATGAAGGTTTGAAGCTTAAAGGAATATAATAGCAATTTTAAGTCTAAATGGACCAAAGGTACAAAAAAGGAAACTCATACCACCAAATCTGTGCAGAGAACTTCCTTCAAAATATCCAAGTTCAGAGACATATGCAACGCATTCCATATCCTTCTGTTAGTGACTATATTTATCAGGAAAATTGCATACATTGGCTTCCACGAATTATTTACTTCAAGGTTCAATAATGTCTCCACTTCAAAGTTTGTTGATGACGTTGCCTCATCCTCTTCATCGTCTTCTCCAATCATCCTAACTAATGCGAACGCCCATCTTCTTCCGAACCTCTCCAAGTCAGGAACAGTTGCTGGCTTAGCATCAGTTAGAATTAAGATATCTCCAGGCAAAGTTTTGTAAGTTTCCTTGCCACGAGTGTTGGATTCATTGTTCCACCGACCGGCCTTAACAGCATATGAGTTCCCACTTCCCATGCATTCCACACATTCAATAACCTCAGTGAAAGGCAGCAAAGAAATATTTTCCAAACTCGAGCACAGACTCGCCCGTGTTTCTTCCAGTAAAGGGTAGACATACGATCCGAGATAATCCTGGACCGACTGAAATTGATCCGGTATAGTCTCCACCTACAAAAACAGCTCAGCCAATTGTCAAATATGACCAACCAACCTTGACATTTCAAAAGAATACTTGGACCAATTTCCATAAAACATAACATATACTCCTAAAATGCCTAACGAGCTTGCCGAACAAAGTAGAATCATAAAGGGTTCTATTCTACTAAGTTGAATGCAAAGTTCTTATAAGGCAGGCTAACTAAAAGCACAAACCCCCACCCCCCCCCCCCCCCCCAAAAAAAAAAAAAAAAAAAAAACAAGGAACGAACCGACGTCGTTGGAAAATTCTCAGGTAAACACGACGTTGTTGTTGAACTTAAACGAAAATAAACCAAAAGGGCATGATAAAAAGAAAGGAAGAAAAAAAAAAAGAAAAAGCAAAGATCGGGGAAGAATAGAAAGAAACCTCGTCATGGTAGAGGTTTTTGTTGAGAATGTCGTGAAGAGACCAAGAGAAGACAAAATCAGTCAGGTCATTGGTACCGTGTCTCCTCCTCCTGCTCAAACCGCCTTCTTCTATCTCCACGCCCACCGCTCTGTTAGTGCTTCCTACCAAATCCATCTGAACCCACGCACTAAAATCTTCTACTTGTTTCTTTCTCCCCTTTTCTTGCCCATCAAAGCACCAGGGAAAATTCGCTCTGAGGTTTCAAGGAACTTTCGAGGCGAATATTGCGCACAGCTTGTACGGACATCATCAGCCCTTTTTGAGCTCCGAAGTGAGCATTCTCAGCGACGAAGAAGAATGACACGGGGAAGGCAAAGGCTACCAAATGCGAAAAGATGGGGGTACCTTGTCTTCCGAACACGGTCTGATGGCTTTGTTTACTGCCCAAATGCTTGTAATGATTCCCGCTTTTCTTTGCTTATCCATGTTTCGATTTCTTGCAGCCTAAGCCTCGTCAACCGTTTTCTGTCCGAAAGGTATCATCGCATGAGTGAGGTTATTTTTTGAAGATACTAAAATTACTTGTTGATACTGAAATAATAAGTAGATGAAAAAAAAGGATAAATCTTAACCAGAAAAATAATGACACGAATAGTCCTTGCACTATGTGCAATTTGATCTTCGAAATTTTGATTAATTCAATATGGTTTTTTTTTTTGTGACCCAGGGAACCCGCACAACTGACAATTGGGAGTAAATCCTGGGGAGGCACGTAGGAAACCACCACCCACACACTCCGGGTAAGTCGCCAAGTGTCTCCACCGCAGGGGGCTTCGAACTCCGGACTCCAGCGTGGAAGTCTTGGAGCCTACTAGCGGAGCCACCCTCGCGGGTGGTTCAATATGGCTTTTGAACTTTAATCCAATGTGTAATATGGTTTCTGAACTTTTCAATTGTTTAATATAATCCTTGAACTTTTGATAAATACTTAATATAGTTTCTAAACTATATGAAAATATTGAATGTATTTTTTTAATTGATTCAAGAGTAGGGATGGCATTGAACATTTTGATATAAGTTTAGAGACTGTATTGAATATGTATCAAAAGTTTATGGACTATATTAAAAAAATTAAAAGTTTATGAACCATATTACACATTTGGCTAAAATTCAGAAACCGCATCAAATAAATTGAAAGTTTATGGACTAAATTACACATTAAGCCAAAGTTTGGAGACTATTTGTGTCATTTTCTCTAATTAGAAGTAGACAATGAATGTGAACATTACTTCAATCGTTTGACTTTTATTTTTGAGCATCTATATTGATATAATATAGAATTAATATCATGAAAAAATTTTAATCATCAAAAACTCTAAACCAATACACCTATCCCAAATTAATTTTTTAACTATTAAAAAACCTCAAACTTGTATATTTATAATAAATTTACCTTCTGTTAATTTTCTCTAAATTGGAATAATGCCACGAAAAATAATAAATTGGTACAAATGTGATAAATGAAAGGTAAAATCTTAAATTGGTACATCCATTCTAACTGCCACATATAATCTAAATCAGCAATTCAATTGTAAAATTTAACAAATACTAATGGAAAGTAAATTTATCACAGGTGTATCGGTTTTTTTATAATAAAAAATTAGCGAAGTAAATTTATCACATATGTACCGATTTTGCATTTTTTTGTGGTATTAACCCTACATAATTAAAAACTCTTTCAAAGAATTTCCGGAAAACTCTATTCAAAATTGTAGATAGTTAGAGATGCCTCCTCCTCATTAGTTTTGCCAAATTCTCGATGAAGCAAGGCTACAGTCAGATGCCTTTTCCATCGAGTATTGTCAATCAAAGAAGAATCAAATTGGTAATTCCTATCATCTCTCAGTTACTTATCTCCATAACGAGTTATAATATTTATGGACTTCCGAAACTTTATTGAGAGTGTGTTTTAGGAAAGTAATTGCAATCACTATGTTATGAGTGTGGTTCTTTCGCTCTGCTTGAAGTTCTACTTCCATTAATTATAAAATCACAAATTATTTTCTATGTCTTGATTTTCCATACAACAATATGCATTAAAAAGTCTGCACTGACATTGTTTCAAGCTCAGCTTGCACAAGTATATTCGATAAGTGCATTTAAAGCATCTAGCCTTGGTTAATACATTCTTATATAAAATGTTGAAATATAACATTTCAAAATATTAAGATCTAGCCTTGGTTAATACGTTCTTAGTCATTATCGACAAATCCATATTTAAAAAAAAAATGTGATAGGAACATCACTTTAATAAAAGGCCAATAGAGTAAAAGCTTTTAAAAGGCCAGTCGCCAATCTCACAAAATTCAACCAATTTCTCACTGAAAGCTAAAAAGACGTGATAAGTTCATGAATCTATTCATGTATAATGAGTCAATGACATGATGATGAATAGATACTATGTTTTGAAGCTTCAATTCATTTGTAATATGTAGGGCCCATCATCATCATGCTATAAGAGTTTTTATGATGTTGGCTATATTAATTAATATTGAAATTTACCGTTTTACAATTAAATCATCATGCAAGCATCTTGATTTCTTTCACCCTAGGACTGTCCACTGTTTGTCTGCCTGAAATGTATCAAATCTTGAGTAAATTTACTTTTCAAGAAATTAAAACTACTTTTTTTTTTAATATCGAAAATGGTAAATAGATTGAAAGATGGATGAATTTGAACCCGAAATCGATGAAGAACATGAACTTCCTGCTTATGATGAACTTTATTTAATCGTTTCGGTTTTTTTAAATTTTGAGCATTTGTATTGATGTATTATTACAAAAACTTCTCAAAGTTAGAGATGCCTTCCCATTGTCGATTTTGCTAAATTCTCCGCAGAGTGAGCTGCCTTCAAGGCGTTATTTGAACAATTGAAAATGTTTATTATCAAGTATTTTTAAATTAAAAGAGATTCAATTACGTAACTTCTAGAATCTCTCAATTTTTTTCTCTCCGTAATGAATTATAACAGTTATGGACTATCTAAATGCTTTTGAGTGAGATTTTATTTTTCACTTGGTCTTAAGTTCTATTTTGATTAATCATAAAATCACCATTCTTTTTCCACGTTTTCATTAATTCAATATGACAATAAGCATAAAAAAATCTGCACTAACTTTATTTCACGTATTCCTTTCACAATAATCTTCAACAAATACATTTAGGGTCTGCATGGCAACATTCATATTTCTTTGTTCTTTTGTTCTCTGAAATAGAAAATGAACAGAAATTCATTTGATAATGTTAGTTAATTTTCTGTACTCCAGAATAGAAAAGTGATTGGGAAATAGATTTATAATAGAAATAAGAAGTAGAAAAAATATCTTATTATTTTCAGGAACAATTTTTAGAAATAAGTCATTTTCTTTCTTTTCTTTTTTTCTCCTTCCTCATGCCACCACCATCGTCCGCCATCGCTCGCTGCTGTCTCCACCCAACAACTAGGTAGAGGAGGAAGAAGAGGAAAGGGGAAAAAAAAAAAAAAAAGAGAGAAAAAATCTCAAAAAAATTATTTAAAAATTATAAGAAATTTTATGGCATAAAAAAACTCGTGAATCGTACCAAACACATTCTTATTTTTTTCTATTATGAAAATAGAAATTTTGTACAGTTACCAAACACATTATTTTATTCAAAAACTATTCCAAGAAATAGAAATAGAAAAGAATTATTTCTTGAAAAAAATTGCTCTTGGTAATAGAAATGTTACCAAACGCACCCTTCAACTTTGGTGAATATGTTCCTTAATGAAGTCAATATTCTCGGACATTATTAAAGTTATTTGACACACGATGCGCTAGTTGTCGTCTAATAAATTATATAGAAAAAAGAGATATGAAAGAAATATCACTTTAGAAAAAGTCGGAAGTTGTTTACAAATACTATATAGAAAGCCGCGCTGGCAATCTCTCGTTTCATTTGCAAAGCCAAGGAAAATCCCCCATTAACCTTACATACTCAAGTAGTACCCTTATTGAGACAAATGATAAAGACATCTACGTTTGATGTAAAAGTCCACGAAATGTTCTATCGAGTTCATGTGGAGCAAATGTCTGAAACATTGGTACAAACATCCATATTGATATATTATTAAAAACTCTTTAAAAGGTTTGCCCAAAAACTCAACACTTATGTTGTAATTATGGTTATAATTATGGTTAATGGATCAATGGAAGCCAATAAATTAAGATACGTTTTTTCTGTTCACGTATCTCTTTTTAGATTCATGAATTTCCTATAGTTTTATGTTCACGTATCTATTGAATTCATGAATTTCCTAGATTCATGTATCTTTTAGTTCATGTATTTATTGAGTTCATGAATCTCTTGAATTCACGTATCTTTGGATACATGAATATCTTGGATTCACGTATATCTTTATTCATGAATCCCATGGATACACGCGTCTATTTAATCCATGTATCTCTTTAGTACATGAACTAAAATTCTCTATAAATAGATATGAGTATAGAGCTTCATGAAGGTTTTGGTTTTTTGAGTTTTGGTTTTTCCGACTCAATTCCAAAAGACTTTACTCTTCTGATTTTTCTGAGTATGCTGGTTCAATTGAACGGTTCGACAAAGTCCTGTTTGCATAGTGCTAATCCAAACAGGTTCGAGGTGTTGTATCTTGGGAGGCATAGTTTGTGAATCTACGGAGCACCATTGGCAGGAACTAATCGCCTTAAAGAGATTCGGTTATCCGTACCTCACCTCCAATTTTATGTTATTTTTCAATGATATCTTATTTTATTCTTCTCCAAGATTCGTAAGTTTACAAAAAAGGAAGAATATTATAAAGTTGTTATCATCTTCTCTACTTTCATGTTCTGATTTCAACAAACAGTGTACTTTCTCTGGATATAATTTCCAACAATCTTAAGGAGATTAATATCACTCACTGTTTGTTGTTCTTGTCAGATTATTGAGATGGCTGAAAGTTGTTCTTGTCAGATTATTGAGATGGCTGAAAGCAATCAAGTGCATTTCAATGTCTCGAATGTTTCAGGAGACGTTCCTATGGTCGATTTGACCGTTGCTATGGAAGATATTCAACCCTCAGGGTCTGAATTTATAGTAGCCAATGCTACGGGCCCTTGGGCTAACACCAATTTTGGTGGTGCGGGTACAAGTTATACGATTGGTATGCCCGGGACTGTTTTTCATAACAGTGTAGGCCAAATGGCTTTTGGCTCTGTTTCTGGAGGGATGGTTCAACGAACCTTGCCTACTGTGATGGTAACACCTCTAGTTACAGCTAATGAGAAACCGGAGAAATTTACTGGAGTGGGCTTTAAACAGTGGTAGCAGAAGAAGTTCTTCTATCTGACCATGCTTAATCTGACAAAATATTTATCGGAGGTGTGCCCGATAATTAGTCCAAATGAACAAGATGTCACGATGCTCAGTGCGTTGGAGGCTTGGAAGCATGGAGACTTCTTATGCCGAAATTATATTATTAACTGTTTAGTGAATTCTCTATATAACGTTTATTGTAATATTGAATATGCTAAATAGTTATGGGAGTCCTTAGAGAAGAAATATAAGACTGATGATGCTGGCACCAAGAAATTTGTGGTTGCCAAATTCTTGGATTACAAGATGGTGGATTCTAAATCTGTCATGAGACAGGTCCAAGAATTAAAATTAATTCTGAGTGACATCTCTGCTGAGAGAATGATACTTAGTGAATCATTCCAAGTGGCGGCTATGATTGAGAAATTGCCTCCGGGCTGGTCAGACTTCAAAATTATTTGAAGCACAAACGGAAGGAAATGAGCCATGAAGATCTCATTATGCGCCTAAGAATAGAGGAGGAGAATATAGTTCAATCAATTTTAAGGAGTTTTGTGCTAGCTTTGGAATAATTCTCCAAACAACTACACATTATACTCCATAACAAAATGGATTTGCCGAACGATTGAACATTACACTAAAGGAGATGACTAATGCCTTGCTTTTGAGTTCAAGTTTACCTCAGAACTTGTGGGGGATGTAGTTTTAACTGCAAATTATATTCTTAATAAAATACCCCACAAAAAGACAGGTAAAACTTCATACGAGTTATGGAATGGAAAGTTGTCATCCTATAATATTCTAAAAGTGTGGGGGTGCATAATGTGATTTATAACGGTAAGTCTAGACACATTCGTCGTAGATATAATACCGTAAGCAGTTGCTCTCAAATTGAATCATTTATTTAGACTTTGTAAAGTCAAAGGAAAATATTGCGGATCCGCTGACAAAAGGTTTGTCAAGAGAGCAAATAAACTGCGCATCGAGGGGAATGGGTTTAAGAGCCTTAACCCAATAAAGAGATTCCAGGGTGGAAACCTAACATATGCGATTGGAGATCCCATGGTTTAGGTTCAATAGGACAACGCAAATTCTGGAAACTTTAGTGTAAGCATTGTCTCCCATTCCTATGATGCAACAGTGCTTTCCTACAGCGTTATTAAGGGTACGCTATGCGTTTAATGATTCCTATAACTTGGAATATAATATCCAAGTAAGATATGGTAGGATATCTTTAATAGGAATGCACCTATATGCGTGGAGCTGGCCGACTCTATGAAAATCTTTAAAGGCTAGATTTTCTAAAGCACGCATGAATCCCGAGAAGTTCAGGGCCAAAAGAACGAACACAACCAAGAACCAATCTTGAATTGGAAATACTCTGTGTGAGGTTTATTGTCTAGGCTTACACAAACAACTGTCGATTCAAGGCTTAGTCCATCGACTAGTTAAGTAAGTCCGATAGGCTTTCATTAAAGAAGGTTAAAAGCAAAAGCTACCTATCTTGATGCGGTGTATTTCAATAGGCATGCTCAGATTCCTTCGAGTCAAAAATGTTTTGTTGATCCATTAATGTGGGGGATTATTGTAATTATGGTTATAATTATGGTTAATGGATCAACGGAAGCCAGTAAATTAAGATACGTTTTTTCTGTTCACGTATCTCTTTTTGGATTCATGAATTTCCTATAGTTTTATGTTCACGTATCTATTGAATTCATGAATTTCCTAGATTCATGTATCTTTTAATTCATGTATTTATTGAGTTCATGAATCTCTTGAATTCACGTATCGTTGGATACATGAATCTCTTTGATTCACGTATATCTTTATTCATGAATCTCGTGGATACACGCGTCTATTTAATTCATGTATCTCTTTAGTACATGAACTAAAATTCTCTATAAATAGATATGAGCATAGAGCTTCATGAAGGTTTTGGTTTTTTGAGTTTTGGTTTTTCCGACTCGATTCCAAAAGGCTTTACTCTTCTGATTTTTTTGAGTATGCTGGTTCAATTGAACGGTTTGACAAAGTCCTGTTTGCATAGTGCTAATCCAAACAAGTTCGAGGTGTTGTATCTTGGGAGACATAGTTCGTGAATCTGCGGAGCACCATTAGCAGGAACTAATCGCCTTAAGGAGATTCGGTTATCTGTACCTCACCTCCAATTTTATGTTATTTTTCAGTGATATCTTATTTTATTCTTCTCCAAGATTTGTAAGTTTACAAAAAAGGAAGAATATTATAAAGTTGTTATAATCTTCTCTACTTTCATGTTCTGATTTCAACAAACAGTGTGCTTTCTTTGGATATAATTTCCAACAACTTAAAGTTGTCAATAGTTAGAGACGCCTCATCCTTATTATTTTTGCCAAATCCTTGACAAAGCAAGCTGCTATCAGACATCGTTTTCTAATCAAGTATTGTCAATCAAAGGAGAATCGATTGGGTAATTCATATCGTCTCTTAATTATTTCTCTCCATATGGACTTCCAAAACTCCATTGAGAGTGTGTTTCAGAAGAGTAAATGCAGTCACTATGTTATGCTGTGGAGTGTCGCTCTTTCACTTTGCTTTAAGTTCTATTTCTATTAATTACAAAATCACATCATTTTCTACGTTTTGATTGATTCGGGACGATAATATGCATTAAAAGGTCTGCACTAACATTGTTTCAGGCTCTCCTCGCACGATTATATTGAATAAGTGCATTTAAAACATCCGGCCGTGGTTAAAACATTCTTATATAAAAATGTTGAAATATAATACTTTGAAATATTAGCAGAATCCTTAGTTTTTATCGTTATCTAGCATGATGTGTGGATCGTAAAGATGTCACGAGATAATCACTTTAATAAAAGGTCAATAGACTAAAAAAGCCTTTATAAAGCTGATAAGTATATTCAATCAATTTCACACCGAATGCTAAAGAGATGTAATTGGTTGGGGAATCTATTCACATTCGATATGCCATTCACATGATGATAGATAGATATCATGTTCCGATGCTTCGATTTGGTAATTTGTAGGACTTGTCATCGTCGTGCATGGTGAACCACCGCATTGCTACCGGTGGAGGTATCAAAATGGGTTTAAAATCCATATTTTGACTCATATTTAATGGTGTGAGTAGTAAATGGGTTACCTTAAATTTTAAAAACAGGCTTAAGTAGGTTATAAATGGGTTACTTAACAATTTAATTGGTCTTAAATGTGTATTAAATAGGCTACGTAAAAAGTTTAAATGAATCATAAACAAGTCATTTTTATTTTTTAAAAATTTTTCTGACTTCTTTTATAATTTTTTATAATTTATTTATTTTTTTTAAAGAAAAAATCTTTCTTAGTTGGTGGCTATCATGAAGACAATTGGCAAACGGTCACGGACAAGCTAGTTGACCTTTGGCACCGGCGAGGCTCAAGCCTTGTCAATTTGGCGAGACTCGAGCTAGCTAGAGGTTAGTGAGCACTAGGGGCTAGCGAGCTCGAGCTTGCAATCCGACCTCTAGCGAGGCTTGAGCTCGCCAACATCGAGTAAGAGTTTAGCCTTGCTAGATCTAGAGAGGTGGAGCCTCGCTCGAGGCGGGCTCAGCTCGGCTAGATCCAACTTTGGTTGATTTTAAATTTTGAATATCTATATTGATGTACTATCACAAAAACTTCTCACATGATTGCCTGGAAACTTGAGACTTAAAACTATAGATAGTTAGAGATGTCTCTAAAAAGTGAGCCGCCAACTACTTGTTATCTGAACAATTGAATAAGTCTGTTATTGATTTTTTTTTTTATCAAAAGAGAATCAATTACATAATTTCTACCGTCTCTTAATTATTTTTGTCCCTAATGAGCTATAATAATTATAGACTATACAAATGCTATTGAGTGTGATTTTATTTTTCACTTCGTTTTAAGTTTTATTTTGATTTATTATAAAGTCACCACTTATTTTCTATGTTTGCATCAATTCAATACGACAATATGAATCTGCACTTACTTTGTTTCATGTGATTCCTTACACAAAGGTCTTCGATATTCCACATATCCAACTTTGGTTGGTACGTTCCTTGATAAAATGTCAGAGTATGATATTCTCAAACATTATTAAAGTTATCTAACGTGCAATGCTCGGATTGTTGTCTAGTAAATCGTACAAAAAAAGAAACGCAACAGGAATATCGCTTTTGTAAAAGTCAGAAATTCTTTAGACGAACGGCTTTTCAGAAAGCCATGTTGGCAATCTCGCATTTCATTCGCAAAGCCGAGGAAAATCTGTCCCCATTAACCTCACATAATTCTACGGTTCCTATTATTGAGACAAATGACGAGGTAAACCTATTTATGTTTGGTGTAAATTCCACAAAATGTTAGATCAAGTTCATGTTGGACAAATGCTTGAAACATTGGCACAGACGTAAGAATTACTGGTCGACCTAAAGTGACCCCCTGAGAAGTATAGATATTTCAATATTATGACTACAATCTACATTAGACTTGGGAATCTATAATATGTATTGTCTGAAGGGGCCATGAGAACCACGACACCCGATTTTAATAATAATTAAGTATGCACATAAACGATGTCCATAACTTGTAATTTATCAATCGAAGAAAAGGTAGAAAGAGATTTCTTCCATCTTCGAGGAAAGTATAGCCTTATCCAGTGTTCAGCCTAACATTTTATCTTACTATAAGTGGTCTTTCAACATGTGTAAAAGGAGATGAAATCAGTCCCACTTACACAAATTTGGGATTCGAGAGTGCCTAACTCTGGCTCGATTACGATTTATGATCATGTTAACGAGTGACTAGATTTTTGTTTATCATTTAATCTGATATCGCATCATTTGCAGCACAATTATGTATGCGGTGAAAAAAAAAATCTAAGTCGTATTGTGACAATTTTACATTACATATGAGAAGTCAAATCAACTCTGAAAAGCTAATCAGTGTATATGGCGCCTGGAAATGGAGTCCTGAAATTTCAATGTCTTGAGGGACATCAACAAGCTGCCTCTTTGCGTTGCTGGTTGTCCCATCCCTTAGCATCTCGAAGTTGATCCCGTAATTGGAACTCGAACCGGGTTCTTGGAGGAGATCGTTTTTGCGCCATGCATGTTGACCGTGATCATCGATGGCCGCCGACATTTGCCCAAATAAGCTTTGCTTAACATCCCTCTTATCCCGCTGGGCCCTGATGGCCTAACACGGTACCGAGACCTGATTTTGGTACACTTTAGTTCCCTTCTTTTTGTACATTGCTTTCGCAATCCGGAAATTTGAGATTTGCAGTGCTTGTGACATAGGTTTGAGCAGCTTTCCTCCATTCAGAAATTACCAGATCTCCGGCCTAGACTGTCTTTAAGCATCGAATAGGTTTAGAAGTTTCAGAGGCTGAGTGAAAAATTTTCAGGTTTCAGTTGTCCATCAGCACTTGGCCCCAGCAAAAGAAGCCTAAATGAGATATTGCTCAATTTATTTGGTCACACTGCCCACATACTCTATTGATGTTATAATCCTAAACGATGGATATGCATTGCCGGCACAAAGCTATTTGATTCCGGCATTCTACAAGGGGAATGTCCCTCGACCAAGGGTGTCCACGCGGCTAGTGGTCTGAATCCGAGATGCCATCGCCTTTGGTGGGAACGATGCATATATGACTTGTTGCAGCCTAATCCGTTGCCTGTTGCTACCAAGTAAACCCTTGACTACATTCCGTCGAACCATGCCAACTTTGGTTGTGCTTTTGTGGACTCCTGAAGGGCAATCTTGCGAAGGGGGACTCCTTAGGTTAGGCTATCTCTTGGTGGGAGTTCGCACGACTATCACGCCCATTTGGAATTTGTCCTCCATGTCGCGACTTCCATCGACCTGCGCATCAGGCCCAATCTGCACAATACTTTCTTCTCTAGGGGTGAGGTCATACGATGCCATTGCCATGCGCTCGTGCATGAGAAAAATCCCTTAAAAGCAGGCCGCGCGCTGATCAGTTGCTTGAGAAGGAAGCCTAATGCCATCTGCACAGGGTCGACAGTCCTGCATCTTCTTAGAGTAGCCCCACAAATATGATGATTCAAGATCAGATCAGCCTCAGTGCGGGCCATGGGATCGACAGCTAGTCATTGTTCTGCAATGATATGTGATACGCTAGCTCCTTTAATCGATATATGTCGAACAAATCTGCTTGAAGAGCCTGATCGAAGAGATCCTTGTCTACTTTCATCGTTTCCTTTTTTTTTCTAGAAATCTCATCCAACCAAATCCGCTTGTTATTGTTTTACAATGTACTAGCATGGAACAGAGTTCCCTGCTACTACATTGCGAACGAGTTGGTAACTACCAAATACTGTGTCGGTAACTTGTCCATCTAGTTGCGTATTGGTAACTTTCAACAGGTTAAAACAAATATAAAAGTTTCTTTAATCCTCAAATTTACCAACTATTTTAATAATCTACCAACATTTATTTTTGTGACTTACCAACCATTTGAAATTACTAAATCTTAATTTGATTGATATACCAACATTCAGTTAACAACTTTGTTTTAGAAACTGATTTCTTTGTGATTTACCTGTGATTACCAATGCTTTCGAAGCACCAACTTCATTTAAAAATTTCCCACCTTAGCTTCATTGACATATCAACATTCATCACATTAATAGAGTGCACCACAGCAGCAATGGGTACAAGCCAAGCCAAGTCGGCCGGCAACCTCGTCCCGGACGCCCTAGCTGATGATGATCTAGGGAATGTCCACTTCCCCGGCCATGCACTTCCGCAGGCATATCACCACCGCATAGTCCACATAGGCCTCATGCTTAGAGATGTTGTTGTGAGATTTTGTGGGACCACCGCCAACTGACTTAATCTAGTCTTTTTGCCTTCATGTTAGTCTGGTCTTTTTGCCGAGTACTAAGTGTGGATCTATTCTAAAAGCTTAAACTGTTATATGAATGGGGATGCAAATAGGGGCTTGAAAGATTCAAAACTCCCCTTCACGCTTAGTCTGGTTTTTTTGTCTAGTACTAAGTGTGGAAATTTAATTGGCAAATAGGGGCTTGAAATATTTGAAACTCCCATTCACGCTTAGTCTGGTCTTTTTGTCTAGTACTAAGCATGGAAATTTAATTAGGGAGGCAAATAGGGGCCTGAAAGATTCGAACTCACGACCTTCTAGCTTTGATACTGTATGAGATTTTGTGAGACCACTGCCAACTCTTCTAAAAACTTAAACTGTTAGATGAAAGCATGTTTTATTATTTAAATATTATAATAGTAACCTATTTAGAGAGAAGGAGTACTTCAGCGTGTCTTTGCCAGATTGAAGCCCAAAGGTCCTTGTTTGACCGGACATAACATTGTAAAAGCCATAGCAATACGCGGCCTGGTTGGTGTTATGCTCGATGACGCTGCCCAAGAACTGAATTGCCTTGCTCCTAGTGTTCATCCATGTTGGGATATAATATGCGGAATTACCAGGATCTTATAATTTACGTCAACGCTAAATCACCAGAGAAATAAACGAGAAAAATAAGGACACCAGAAATTTATATGGTTCGGTCCGAATATCGGTACCTACATCCATAGGGAGAGCCAGCAGCAAATAATCCACTAAAATCGGAGAATCAAAGTTTACAATTGCTCAATCGCTCAAGTGTTTTCCACACCTAAATTTAATCCAAAACCCAAAGTGTTTATAAATAAATCACTTACTTGGGAATAAACTCACAGCACAAATTACCACGCATTCAAGTCACATGCCAAAAAAACAGAAAGAATCTTCAGATTCCTCGTGCGCTTCTCTCTGTCGCGGCGTGCGGCTTTTCGTGGATCCTTCGGCGGCTTCTTGCCAAGAGTAAAGAAAAACCTGTAGTTTTCTTCTGCTTTTATACGTGGGCCCGAAGGTCAAACCTTTGACCTGGGCCCACCACGATATTGGCTTCTTCACGCATGCGAAGGACTTCTTCCTTCGGATGTGTGTGTGCCCAGAAGTGGGACCCACCCTTTTTTTTTTCTTTTACGTGTGGACTTCAACAGCTTCTTTCTTTCCGTATGGTTGCAATGGCGTCTTTCAGAAAGCAAAGAAGACTTCGGCGACTTCACGATTCCGTAGCTAAGAGGAACTTTCCTTCAAATTTAAATATTATTTTATATTTCCTTTTTTGTAAATCTTCAAGAGTCCAGCTAATCTCAAACTTGAGACATTAATTTAACAATTCTCTATCTTGGCTCGATGTTTGAAACCAAGTTTTAGTGCTCATCATCAATGCTGCTCTCCCTACGCCCCTACAGGCGCTTACTCTCCACAAATGCCAATAGAGCTCAAGCAGAGCTTGAGTTTCGCCAAAGGAACGGACTTAGTCATCATGTCTGTTGGGTTATCTGTTGTAGCAATCTTTTTAACAGTAACAACACCATTAGCTAAGATATCTCGGATAAAGTGGTACCTGATGTTGATATGCTTCGTTCGTTGGTGATAAACTGGATTATACGCCAAATATATCACACCTTAGTTATCACAGTGTATATCCACAATTTTCTGTTCTAACCCAAAGTCCGAGGGCAAACCTTGTAACCATATCGCCTCATTCGCTACAAAGGTTAGTGCCATGTACTCCGCCTCAGTTGAAGATAAGGCAATGTGATCCTGTAAGGATGCTTTCCAACTAACTACACCACCTATTAGCGTAAACATGTACCCTGCTAAAGACTTGTAATCATCCAAGTCATCAGCGTGATCCGAATCTACAAAATCAGTAGTCTCACTGCCATTATTGTCCCTCCAGTACACTATACCCACGTATGTTGTCCCCTTCAAATATCTGAGAATCCATTTCACAACTTCCCAATGAGTTTTACCAGAATGCTTCATATAGTGACTAACCACGCTCATAGCTTGTGAAATATCAGGCCTAGTGCACACCATAGCATACATAATACTACCCACGGCACTAGAATAAGGAACACGGGACATATGCTCATCCTCTTCCTCAGTCTGCGGTGATAATTTGTCTGAAAGTTTAAAGTGCTTCGCTAGAAGTGTACTTACAGTTTTCGCCGACTACATGTTAAAACGTGCCACAATCTTCTCAATATATTTCTTTTAACATAGACGTAAAACTCCTGCAGTCTTGTCATGCAAAATCTCCATTCCCAAAATTTTCTTTGAAGCACTTAAATCTTTCATCTCAAATTTAGCATTTAACTACCTCTTCAGCACATTAATATCAGACATATTCTTAGTTGTTATCAGCATATCATCAACATATAAGAGTAGATAAATAAATAAAAAACCATCATCCAATCTCCTATAGTAAACGCAGTTATCCATCTGACTTTTTAAATAGTCTTGACTAACCATAAAAGTATCAAAACGTTTATACCACTACCTAGGAGATTGTTTTAGCTCATACAAAATTTTCTTTAACAATCAAACATGATCTTCCTTACCCGGAATAGTAAATCCCTCTGGTTGCCTCATGTAAATTTGCTCCTCCAACTCACCGTGAAGAAACGTAGTTTTCACATCTAGCTACTATAATTCGAGATCCTACGAAGCAACTAAGGCAAGTAAAACACGAATAGAAGTATGTCTTACCACAGGAGAGAACATCTCATAGTAGTCGATACCCTCATGCTGTGTATACCCCTTTGCCACAAGTCTCGCCTTATACCTCACTGTCTCGACATCAAGAATGCCCTCTTTCCGTTTGAAGACCCATTTACTTCTGACAATCTTTTGGCTCTTGGGTACTTTGACCAGCTTCTAAATCTGATTTCGATAGAGTGATTCCATCTCTTCACTTATAGCCCCTAGCCATTGCGACGACTCCAAATTAGCCATCACCTCAAAGTAAGACGAAGGCTCATTTGTCTCCACCTCATCACATATAGTTAATGCATAAGCAATATCTATATAACCATAACGTACCGGTGATTTAATTTGTCTTCTCTGTCTATCTGCGGCTATAGTCTGTTGCGACTTTGCTAATTGTTCACTATCACTGACTTTAGGAACTGCATTTTCATCTATAGTCTCAACCTCTGTTACCTTTGAGGTCTCCGGAGTCTCCACCTGAAGCTTCACCTCACTAATGACACCATGATCTGTCTTCTCTGCTAATTGTGTCTTAGAACTCCTCTGTTGAAGCATTGCAGTCTTGTTGAGGATCACATCTCTGCTAATTAGAAAATCGGGTGATCTGGGATTAGTGCATCACAGCTAGTAGCCTTTCACCCCATGTACATAACCCAGAAATATGTACTTCTTCGCCCTTGACTCAAGTTTTCCATCACTCGCATGAGCATACGCAAGACATCAGAATATTCGTAATTCGGAATAATCAACAGGTTTCCCCGACCATACTTTCTCAGGAGTCTTCCACTCGATAGCAGATAATGGAGATCGATTAACCAGGTAACATGACATGTTCACTGCTTCGGCCCAAAATTCCTTGCCAAGTCTTACATGCGAAAGTATGCATTGAGCTCGCTCAATCAAAGTTTTGTTCTTCCGTTCTGCCACGCCATTCTGCTGTGGTGTCCTAAGTACTATGCGGTGTCTTACAATACATTCTTTCTCGCAGAACTCGGTAAAATCTTTATCACAGAACTCCATGCCATTATCAATTCTCAAGCACTTGATTTGCTTATCTGTCTGCTTCTCAATCAATGCCTTAAATTTATTGAACCGATCAAACACATCATATTTGTGCTTTAGAAAGTAAACCCATATTTTCCTCGAATAATCGTCGATAAAAGTCAGCATATATCGGGCACCTCATTTCGAAGGAACCGAAGACGGGCCTTAGACGTCTGAATGAATATATTCAATCGATCATTTGGTCAAATGAATAGCTGTATTAAACTTAACTCAGTGCTACTTCTCATAGATGTAGTGCTCACATAAGTCCAACTTCCCTGTTTTCTGACCCTTCAACAACTCCCTTTCACTCAGAATCGTCATACCTACTTCACTCATGTGCCCCAAACGCATATGCCATAATTGAGTCAAGTTAAAGTTTGACTCACTTAATGAAACTGTAGCGGTTCCAGTCACGGTTTCTCCCAATAGATGATAGAGAGTATTCACTTTCTTCCCCTTCGTCACTGTCATGGCACTTCAAGAGATCTTCAGTACTCCACCTTCAGCGGTGTACCTACACCCGATGTCATTGAGTATCCCCAGAGAAATAAGGTTCTTCTTGAGCTCCGATACATGCCTCACATATGTCAATGTGCACACCACTCCATCGTGCATCTCGATTCAGATTGTCCTTATTCCCACAGCCTTATAGACTACATTATTCCCCAAAAGAACCCTACCACCATCTGCAGCTTGGTAAGTAGTAAATCAGTTCTTATAAGGCATCATGTGATAAGAACATCCCGAATCCAGCACCCATTCGTCTCATAATGAAGTAACAGTCACATATAAAACAACTTCTGCATCACTAGTGCTCCCTTCAACAACGTTTGCCACACTACTTATGGCATTCTGCTTATCAACTTTATTTTTCCGCTTTGGACAATCTCTCCTGATGTGCCCCTCATCGTGACACTCAAAGCACTTCACACGTCATTTGGACTTTTTATTGCTTGATTTCGATTTGATTTTACCTCTACTGCTACTAGGCTCTCGATGTTGTTCTCTACCCCAAATCGTCACTGCTTGCGCTACTCTTTTGGCCAAACCGTCATCTCGCAACTTTCTCTGTCACTCTTTAGAGAATAAGGCAGACTTTACCTCTTTTGAGGTAATAGTAGTACGCCCCTGCAATAGCGAATCAGTAAAATGCTCCCATGACTTTGGTAAAGAGGCTAACAACATCATGCCCTGCTCTTTATCATCAAGTTTCTCACCGACGTTCTTCAGATCCAACATGAATTTATTAAATTCATCTAGATGAGTTATGATAAACGTACCTTCAGTATATCTAAATTGAAACATTTTCTTCAGCATATACAAGCGATTATTCAAACATTTCTTCACATAGTGTTTAAAGTTTTTCCCATAATGCTGCGGCATCCTTCTCCTCAATAACCTCTAGTAAGACCTCATCCGACAGATTTAACAGGATTATGCTCTTTGCTTTTTCCATAAGCTCTACCCTCCCTGAGGCTTTCATTATAATCGGCAACTCATCTTCGCCATCTAGTGCCTTGGCCAAACCTTGTGTTGTCAATAAAGCCCACATTTTGATGCTCCATAACACAAAGTTATTTCTCCCATCAAACTTCTCAATATCAGATTTTCTCTCAGACATAATTGCAATAACAGAATTTCCAAATAATAATTAGACAAGTAAAAGCTTCAAGTCACAATCAAGAAATCCAACACAAGCTCTGATACCAGTTGTTGGGATATAATATGCGGAATTATCAAGATCTTGCAATTTACGTCAACGCGAAATTGCTAGAGAAATAAACGGGAAAAATAAGGATACCAGAAATTTACGTGGTTCGGTCCGAATATTGGTACCTACGCCCACGGGGAGAGCCAGCAGCAAATAATCCACTAAAATTGGAGAATCAGAGTTTACAATCGCTCAAGTGTTTCCCACACCTAGATTTAACCTCAAACTCAAAGTGTTTATAAATAAATTACTCACTTGGGAATAAACTCACGTCACAAATTACCACGCGTTCAAGTTGCACGCCAAAAAAACAGAAAGAATCTTCAGTTTCCTCGTGCAGCTTCTCTCTCTCGCGGCGTGCAGCTTCTCGTGGATCCTTCGGCGGCTTCTTGCCAAGAGCAAAGAAAAACTTGCAGTTTT
Organism: Eucalyptus cladocalyx; assembly: GCA_017140615.1. Classification (NCBI taxonomy): domain Eukaryota; kingdom Viridiplantae; phylum Streptophyta; class Magnoliopsida; order Myrtales; family Myrtaceae; genus Eucalyptus; species Eucalyptus cladocalyx. The sequence goes on from CM029522.1 coordinate 41,941,736, forward strand.
CTTCTGCTTTTATACATGGGCCCAAAAGGTCAAACCTTTAACCTGGGCTCACCACGATATTGGCTTCTTCGAGAAAATATTGGGTGGTTTGGAACCTTCACAGCGTGGTCCCCGGTCACTCACGAGATGCCATGTGGAGGGGTGGGCCCCACTTGTGTCTTATGCCTTTTTCCCCTCTCTCTCTCTTTATATTTACTCGTCAATTCCACGTTTCGGTGAACTCGTGTCTCCTTTTCTGACTCCAAGTCCGATTCAAGCTAACAACGACAAAAGAAGAGGATAAGCAAGCGTCTGATTTCTGTCACCGTACCACTAATTGTCTGTCCGAATCTTGAGTAGATTTACTTTTCAATAAGTTAAAACTACTTTTTGACATCGAAAATGGTAAATAGATTGAAAGATGGATGAATTTGAACCCGAAATCGATGAAAACTTCCAGCTTTTTTTATTTTTTTGGTCGATAAAACTTCCAGCTTATGATGAACATTATTTAATAGTTTTTTATTTTAAATTTTGAGCATATCTATTGATATAATATTACAAAAACTTCTCAAAGGGTTACTTCGAAACTTAAGACTTAAAATTATAAAAGGTTGGAGATGCCTTCTCCTTGTTGGTTTTGCCGAATCTTCCATGAGTGAGCTGCCATCAAGGCGTTATTTGAACAATTGAAAATGTTTATTATCAAGTATTTTGAAATTAAAAGAGAATCAATTACGTAACTTCTAGAACCTCTCAATTATTTTCTCTTCATAATGAATTATAATAGTTATGGACTATCTAAATGCTGTTGAATGTGATTTTATTTTTCAATTTGTTTTAAGTTTTATTTTGATTCATTATAAAATCATCACTTATTTCTACGTTTTCATTAATTCATTATGACAATAAGCATCAAAGGTCTGCACTAACTTTATTTCACGTATTCCTTTCACAATAGTCTTCAAGAAGTACATTTAACATATCCAACTTTGATTGATTCGTTCCTTAATAAAGTCAATATTCCCAAGCATTATTAAAGTTATCTAACGTGCAATGTGCTGGTTGTCGTCTAGTAAATCGTATATAAAAAAGAGATATGGAAGGAATATCGCTTTAGAAAAAGTCAGAAGTTTTTTAGATAAATAATATATAAAAAGTTACGCTGGCAATCTCCTATTCGCAAAGCCAAGGAAAATGCCCCCATTAACCTTACATACTCAAGTGGTACCTTTATTGAGACAAACGATAAGGCAAAAATATCTATATTTGACATATAAATCTACGAAATGTTCTATCAAGTTAACGTGGGACAAATGTCTGAAACATTGCTACAGACATCTACATTGATATATTATTAGAAACTCTGTATAAGGTTTGCCCAAAAACTCGGCACTTAAAATTGTTAATAATTAGAGACGCCTCATCTCCATTATTTTTGCCAAATCCTCGATAAAGCGAGCTGCTATCAGACGTCGTTTTCTGTCAAGTATTATCAATCAAAGGAGAATTGACTGGGTAAATTCATATCGCCTCTTCATTATATCTCTCCATAACGTGTCACAATATTCATGGACTTCCGAAACTCCATTGAGGGTGTGTTTCAAGAAAGGAAATGCAATCACTATGTTATGCTATGGACTGTCGTTCTTTCACTTTGCTTTAAGTTCTATTTCCATTAATTACAAAATCACAAATTCTTTTCTACGTTTTGATTGATTCGAAACTAAAATATGCTTTAAAAGTTCTGCACTAACATTGTTTCAAGCTCTCCTCGCACGATTATATTGAATAAGTGCATTTGAAACATCTGGCCGTGGTTAAAACATTTATATATACAAAAAAGCTGAAAAATATAACATTTTGAATATTAGTAGAATCTTTAGATTCTTATTGTTATCTACCGTGATGAGCGGGTCGTAGAGATGCGATAAGATAATCGCTTTAATAAAAGGTCAATAGACTGAAAGCTTTTAAAAAGCTTATTAGTAAATTCAATCGATTTTGCACCGAATGCTAAAGAGATGTAACAGGTAGGGGAATCTATTCACTTATGATATGATGTCATTCACATGATGATAGATAGATGCCATGTTTCGATTCGGTAATTTGTAGGACTTGTCATCGTGCATGGTGAACCACAGCATCGCTACTAATAGAGGCATCAAAATGGGTTTAAAACCCATATTTTGACTCATATTTAATGGTGTGGGCAGTAAATGAGTTACCTTAAATTAAAAAAAAAAAAACTTAAGTAGGTCATATATGAGTTACTAACAATTTAATGGGTCTTAAATGTGTATTAGTAAGATTACCTAACAAGCTTAAATGAATCATAATCAAGTCATTTTTATTTTTTTTAAACTTTCTGACTTTTTTTATTATAATTTTTTCTTTTTCTTTTCTTTTTTTCGTTCTTTCTCAGTCGATGGCTATCACAATGACAGTTGGCAACCCACCACAAGTTGCTCCCTAACCTCTGGCGTTGGTGAGGCTCAAATCTCATCAATTTGGCAAGATTTGAGCTAGTTAGAGGTCAGGGAGCCCGAGCTTGCAATCCGACCTCTAGCCAGGCTTAAGCTTGTCGGCGTCGAGCAAGAGCTCAGCCTTGCCAAATCTAGCAAGGTGGAGCCTCGCTTAAGGTAGGCTTTGCTTGGCTAGATCCAACTTTAGTTGATTTTACATTTTGAGCATCTATATTGATGTACTATTACAAAAACTTCTCATAGGATTACCTGGAAATTTGAGGCTTAAAACTATAGATAAAGAGATATCTGAAAAAATTGAGCTGCCAACTAGATGTGATCTGAACAGTTAAATATGTTAATCATTGAGTATTTTTTTTAACCAAAAAGAGAATCAATTACGTAATTTCTACTATCTTTTAACTATTTCCGTCCCTAATGAGCTATAATAATTATGGACTATATAAATCCTATTGAGTGTGATTTTATTTTTTTCTTTGATTTAAGTTTTATTTTGATTTATTATAAAGTCACCACTCATTTTCTATGTTTTCATCAGTTCAATACGATAATACGAATTAAAAATCTACACTTTGTTTCACGTGTTTCCTTTCACAATGATTTTCGAAAAGTATATTGCACATGCCCAACTCTGATTGATACGTTCCTTGATAGTGTCACAATATGATACTATCAAACATGATTAAAGTTATCTAATGCCCAATGTTCATATTGTCGTCTAGTAAATTGTCTAGAAAAAGAGATGCGATGGGAATATCGCTTTAGTAAAAGTCTGAAGTTCTTTAGACGAACAGCTTTTCAAAAAGCTGTATCGGCAATCTCGCATTTCATTCACAAAGCCAAGGAAAAACTGTCCCCATTAACCATACATACTTCTACACTACCTATTATTGAGACAAATGACGAGGCAAACATATCTATGTTTGGCGTAAATTCCACAAAATGATAGATCAAGTTCATGTTGGACAAATGCTTGAAACATTGATACAGACACATATGAATTACCGGTCGACCTAGAGTAACCCATTGAGAAGTATAGATATTTCAAAATTATGACTGCAGTCTACATTTTATTGGAGAAAACTTCCTTATCTGTTTTGAAGTTGAAAAAACGTTTCCTTCCATCAAAGTTTGAAGACAAACTCAAGACTTAAAGTCTGCTCTCATTAACAGTTTCTAGACCGACAAAAAAATCTTATTCATATGCAAGTTTATCTTTAAGGATTTGATCCGTTTGGTTGAAGATTATCTCACAGCTGGAGATAGCATCTAAAGATCTATTATTCGTTTTGAAATTAATACGAGTAAATTGGATCCGTTGATTGGCGAAGTATACTTGGAATGTTCTACTTATGGAACCTAGATCCTGATTGTATGGGCGAGCATGATTGGTGGGCTATCTGCACATTCCTTAAGTAACTCGAGATCTCTCTAATTAATTCTATCAAATGGGTAGATTTGAAGAACTCATTTGGAAGGTGCTAACAAATATGAAGGCATGGAGAAGTATATAAGGAAAATGCTTTAGTTATTCGAGTGTGTGCGTGATAGATAAATTCCAAAGTCTGAAGTTCCTTGTTCTTTGCTGATTCATTTGTTGAGCAAAAATTTGTACTCAAAAGATAGTTTAGACATTTTTGAGGCCTTGAGGAAGTGTAGTAGAGTCTCTACACTGTGGAATCAAAGACGTGATATTGTAACGACTCTTTTGATTCATAGTGAAATCCAGCCGGTGGGCTGTTAGTGCGGGAGTGTGGATGTAAGCTTGGATTAAGCCAAACTACTATAAATCTTGTGTTCTTATTCTCTTCCATGAACTCTTTTATTTTGCTCGTAACTCTATTTAATTGTTAGAGTATGATTTTCTCTGCAAAGTCTATTTTCATCCAAATTCAGGTTAAAAGTAAAGTCTTATACTATATTTTGCAAAAATTGTTTGTGCACTTATTCACTCCCCCTCTAGGTGCTCATACTAGTGCTATCACATTTGACTGGGAATCTATAATATTGTCTTGAAGGGGTCATGAGAACCATGTCACCCAATTTTACTAATGATTAAGTTTGCACATAAGTGATGTTCATAACTTGAAATTTATCAAGCAAATAAAAGGTAGAAAGAGATTTGGAAGAAATGTTCAGCCTAACATTTTATCTTGCTATAAATGGTCTTCCAACATGTGTAAAGGAGATGAAATCAGTCCCACTTACAAAAATTTGGGATTCAAAAGGGTCTAACTCTGCCTCGATTATTATATATGATCATGTCAATGAGTGGCCAAATTTTTGTTTACCATTCGTTATTTGATTCGATAATGCATCATCGGCAGCACGATTATGTATATAGAGAAAAAGAGACACCAAAGTCGTATTGTAACAATTTTATATTACATATAAGAGGTCAAATCAACTTTGAAAAGCAAATCAGTGTATATGGCACCTGTAAATGGAGTCCTGAAATTTCAATGTCTTGAGGGACATCAACAAGCTGCCCCTTTGAGTTGCTGGGTGTCCCATCCCTCAGTACCTCGAAGTCATCCCGTAATTGGATCTTGAACTAGGTTCTTGGAAGAGATCGTTTTCGCACCATGCATGTTGACCGTGATCCCGCTGGGCCCTGGTGGCCTAGCATGGTACCAAGACCTGATTTGGGTACTTTGGTTCCCTTCTTTGAGTAGATTGCTTTCGCAGTTGTAACAAAGTGAAAAATAAAAGGTGTCGAGAGAAGACGAAGCGTGGGAATTTTGTGTCTCTCTCTATTGATTGTAATTCCTTGTACAAAGCTATATATTTAATTACTAAGAATGAAATAATAAAAGGAAAATAAATATTCTCCTATATTTCTAATCCTAAAATAGACTCGATTCTCTATCAATTTACAATTGATATGATTAATTAAATCATGTCTTCCAACACTCCCCCTCAAGTTGGTGGCTTGTATATGTCCAAGACGCCAAGCTTGTCCACGGGTTGCTCCTAGGTTCTGATTCCTCTTGTCTCGATAACTCCCTCTTGAATCTTTTCTCGAGTAAAGTGGCAATTGACCTCTATATGCTTTGTCCTCTCATAAAATACAAGATTTGCTACAAGTTTAAGTGCTGAATCATTGTCACAAAAAAGTGTAGTCGGTCCTTTAACTTGTGCCCTGAGATCCAGAAGTAGACCTCTTAACCAAACTATTTCACAAACAGTCTTGGCCATAAATCGATATTCAGCTTCAGCTGAAGATAATGACACGGTAGACTGCTTCTTTGTCTTCCATGAAAGTAATGATTCCCAAAATTTGATACAAAAGCCAGTGATAGATCTCATGCTCATAGGACATGTGGCGTAATCCACATCACAATAAGCTGTTATTTCTATGTTGCACTTTCGAGAAAGAAGTATCCCTAAGCCTGGACATGTCTTCAAGTATCTCACAACCTTCAAGGATGCATTCATGTGAGATTATTTTGGATTGTGCATAAATTGACTAAAAGTCTATATTGCATAGCATATGTCTAGCCTAGTCATTGTGAGATATATAAGTTTTCCCACGAGTCTTTGATATCCTGACGGATCTTTTAATAATGGATCATCAGATGAAGAAGATATCCCAGCATCATAGTCCGCAGAAGTTAGCTTGGCATTTTGCTCGATGGGGATAATGGCTGATCTACAGCCTGACAGTCCTACTTTTGATATGATTTCCATTACGGATTTCCGCTGACTGAGAGAGATTCCCTAGTCTGAACGAGCTATCTCAATTCCAAGAAAATACTTAGGTGGCCCTAAATCTTTGATATGGAAGGTGGAATGTAGATACTCGTTAAGTTTCTTCATAGTAGAATCATCATTTCCCATGATAAGTATGTCATCAACATAAATCATTAAGTAAATAGATGACATACATTTTGTCCAGGTAAATAGAGCTTAATCATATTTGGATTGTTTAAGTCTAGCAACCATCATGCATTAGTGAACTTGGCGTACCACTGTCAAGAGGCTTGCTTTAGTCCATAGAGAGATTTGTGGAGATGACATACCTTAGACTCCTCCTGTCTCCATAATCCGGGTGGAAGATCCATGTAGATTTCTTCATCTAGATCACCATGCAAAAAAGCATTGTGGACATCTATTTGGTGCAATAGCTAGTCACGAAAAGCAGCAATTGATAGAAAAGAACGAACTATGACATTCTTTGCGACAGGCGAAAAGGTCTTATGGTAATCAAAACCTTCTCGTTGTGTAAAGCCTTTGGCCACTAATCGGGCCTTATACCTTTCTACTAAACCATATGCTTTTATTTAATCTTATAAACCCATTTACCCCCAATTGGTTTGCGATCAGTAGGCAATGGTACGACGTCCCAGGTGTGATTTTCTATCAAAGCATGCAATTCAGCCTCCATGGCCTTTTGCCAACGAGGATCATCTCTTGCCTCGTTATAACTAGAAGGCTCTCTTTCCTCAGAAATACGGCTTATGCAACATAAATGTTCTGGTGATAGCCTATCAAATTAAACATAAGACGAGATACAGTAACGAGTACCTGACGATCTTGAAGAACCACATATATAATCCTTAGTTCAAGTCGGTGGACGAGTGACATGAGTAGGGCACCATGGAGGCTCATGTTGCATTGAGGACGATTCTTCAGTAGGACTTGCGTCTGAAGGGACCGTCAACTTAGCCAAATCTTCTTTGGAATGACCTGCCAACTATGTTGGCTATCAGAAGGTTCTTCAATGGAAGGATTCGTAGAGATCTCAATAGGCGTTGGAGGCAACACACCGGTTGCAATGACAAATGTTCCTCCATAAGGTAAGTCATCTTCCAATAAGAATTGTTTAGTTGTCTTCTCATCTTCGATGAAGAAGTGAGACTTTGAAAAGGAAAAATATCCTCATGGAAGACAATATCCCTGCCACAAGAAATTCTCCTGTAGATGGTACGTAAATCCAATACCCCTTTTTAAAAGCTGGATAGCCCATAAATATGCATTGATGAGCATGAGGTGTCATTTTATCTCTATGCCCCACTGTGGTCACATAACATAGACACCTAAAAACCCTGAGATGACTCAGATTTGATTTCCTTCCATATAATAACTCAAAATGTGTCTTCTTTCTTAGAATGCGTGATGGTATGCGATTGATCATATAAGCTGCTGTGACCACACAATCTCCCCAAAGCCTCTCAGGAATATAAGCTTGAAACTTAAGAGCACGTGCAACTTCTAAGAGGTGACGATGCTTTCTCTCAACGACTCCATTTTGTTGGGGTGTATAAGTACAGGAACTCTCATGCAAGATTCCATTTAGGAAAAAAAGAGAAGCACATTCACCATTGAAGAATTCTCTACCATTATCAGTTCAAATCCGACGGATTGTTTTTCCAAATTGAGTTTTGGATAACGATAAGAAAGTTTTCAGATACGAAAAGACCTGACTTTTAGATTGCATGAGAAAGATCCATGTCGCACGGGAGAAATCATCTACAATTGTGAGGAAAAATCGAAACCTATCATTATTTAAGGTATGATAAGGTCCCCAAACATTAGCATGGATTATAGAAAAAATATCATTTGCTTAGGAAGTACTCTTTTGGAAGGGAGCACAAGTTTGTTTTGCCATAGGACAAGTAGGGCATTGAGGACAAGAAAAGGATGCATTGTGACCCAATCTTTGATGATTAAGAAAATTCATATCATTGGTAGTAGAATTACACAATGATTTATAGAGTTCAACATAGGGTAATTTAAAAATTTGTGGAAAATCCATAAAAAAATACAACCATTGATTGACTCTACTCAAGCCTATCAATTTGCCAGTCGAAAGGGCCTGAAAAAAGCATTTATCAGAATGAAATAGGATGCGACAAGAGTTCTTTCACAAACTCAAAAAAATGATATGAGGTTGAAATGGAAATTAGGGACATAAATTACATCTTGAAGTGTAATAAGAGAACTAAGATTCACAGTGCCAGACATGATGACTTCAGTGGTGTTTCCATTTGGAAGTTGTACTGATATGGGAAGACAACTTCTTAATTTCGGAAAAATAAGCCTTATTGCAGACTATGTGGTCACTAGTACCTGAATCAATAATCAATGCATTTTGTGAAATTAAGTTCATCAGACAATAAGATGTACCTGTGAAACTTCCAGTTTTGTTAGAAGCATCAAATTTCCTCAATGTTTCCATCAGCTCTTGATATTGTTTATGGGTAATTGATTTTCCCATTTGTTGGCCCGATACCTAAAAAACTGTTGAAAATTTCCCTTTTTCTTTTTCTCCTGATTTTCCTTGTAATTTCCAGCAGTTCTCAATTGTATGGTGCGGGCGCTTACAATAATCACAATACAATTTACCTTTCCCTTTTGACCCATTATTTTTAGCGGCTGAGTTGGGCCTGGTCGTGGGTTGGAAAACTTGGGCCAGAGTTGGACTGTATGAGCTGCCCGACCCACTGAAGAAACCACAGCGTGGGCCATTCGGCCCATGGAAAGTCACTCTACGCGCACCATCTGATCCACCGAGATTGAAGCTTTGTAGGCCCTCGAATCCAATCACTCCCAGAGATAAGCATGAGCCGTTCGATTGGAGAATAGAATTTGGGCCGTCGGAGCTCCTCTTTATATTGCTAGGGTTATCGTCAAAAAACCCTAACCCTAGATCCGCCTCTTTTCCTCTGCCCGTGCTCCTCTGTGCGGAGCAAAAAATGGCTCATTGCCGCTAGGACCATTCTGTCTCCTCCCTTCCCATTGTCCGTTGTCCTCTGCTGATTTTCTTCTTGAATAGCGAGTTGGTAGATGTGACTGAGGCTCGGCATGGGCTCCATGGTTAGGATTTGAGAGCGTAGCATTAGGTAAGCTTCATTGAGGATCAGGAGGAACCTCGTCGCCTTCTTCTTTTCTCGCATTCTCTTGTATTGCTGCTGAATGTGTTCGGGCCAATCAAACTTCTCTTCGGCTGCTTCTAATTCGTTCCACAGAGCCAAAAGCTTATTATAAACTACTATGACTGTCATGTTCCCCTATTTCAGATTTGAGATCTGTTGTGTGAGATAAAATTTTTAGATTTGGTCAAGTTTCCCGTGCATCTCCTTTATGTTTTCCCACATCTTTTTGGAGTCTTCTGTTGGGGGAAGTCCGGCCGTGACTTCGGGCGAGATGCAATTCCCAATCCATGTCTTGACTAATTGGTTGCATCTCTTCCAAAGCCGTGCCCTTCTCTCATTGGATGGAATCGAAAACGTCCTGTCGATGAAAGCTTCTTTGTCCTTCGTTACTAGTGCTTGCCGGAACTCACACGACTAGCTAGAGTAATTATCGGCACCGGTTAACTGTTGGCTGATGATTTTCAATTCTGGTCTGTCGCCGTTTGTGGTATAAAGAGGGTCACCGGGTTCCGGCTGTTCTTTGCGACGCGAGGAATTGATACGGAAAAAAAAACCCAGGCGCAAAACTCGGGTAGGGATTGGCGTCCTGACTCGATTGCAGTCCCCGCATCGTGAAAATTCTTGCGCGTTGCTTTGGTAGCCCGGCAGTGATGCATTTAGGCCCAGCCCATGGTACCATGGATAAGGTATCCACTGGTAAGGATTGCCCGTGAAGGGCAGCCCCAGATTAGACTGAGCTTAGAATTGCTACCATTGCACATGTTGGGTTGGGGTTTGAATCTGACCCTGCTGTTGCCCAAATTCAGACATCACGACAGATGATTCTCCGGCAGATTGGTCGACTGGAGTCAAGGTAAGTTCTTTTGGCCTGGTCATGATAAACAAGGAATTTGATTCTTTTGGCAACTCTTTTATAGGTGGAGTTCCTTATGAAATAAAAGGTGTTGAGAGAAGACGAAGTGTGGGAATTTTGTCTCTCTCTATTGATTGTAATTCCTTGTACAAAGCTATGTATTTAATTACAAAGAATGAAATAATAAAAGAAAAATAAATATTCTCCTATATATCTAATCCTAAAATAGACACGATTCTCTATCAATTTACAATTGATATGATTCACTATATCATATCTTCCAACAACAGTTGCCTTCTCCTCCAGGAATTTGAGATCTGCAGTGCTTATGACATAGGTTTGAGCAACTTTCCTCCATTCATGAGTTACCAGATCTCTGGCCTTGACTGTCTTTAAGCATCGAATGGGGCCTTCCGCCCGTTTCAGTGGCCTAGAAGACAGCCACTTCCACGGCTTGCTCTGCACACCCTGGTTTGAAAGTTTCGGAGGCTGAGTGGAAGTTTTTAGGTTTCAGTTGTCCATCAGCACTTGGCCTAAGCAAAAGAAGCCTAAATGAGATATTTGCTCAGTTTATTTGGTCACACTGCCCACATACTCTGTTGGTGTTGTAATTCTAAATGATGGATATGCATTGCTGGCGCAAAGCTATTTGATTCCGGCATTCTACTAGGGGAATGTCCCTCAACCCAAGGGTGTCCACGCAACCAGTGGTCTGAATCTGAGATGTAATCATCTTTTGTGGGAACGATGCATATGACTTGTTGTAGCCTAATCCATTGCCTGTCGTTGCCAACTAAACCCTCGACTGCATTCTGTCGGACCGTGCCAAATTTGGTTGTGCTTTTGTGGACTCCTGAAGGGCAATCTCGCGAGGGAGACTCTTCAGGTTAGGCTATCCCTTGGTAGGAGTTCGCATGACTATCACACCCATATGGAATTTGTCATCTATACTGCGATTTCCATTGACCTGTAAATCAGGCCCAATCTGCACAATACTTTCTTCTCTCGAGGCGAGGTCATACAATGCCATTGCCATGCGCTTGTGCCTGAGAAAAATCCCTTAAAAGTAAGCCGCGCGCTAATCAATTGCTTGAGAAAGAAGCCTAATGCCATATGCATAGGCTCGGAGATCCCGCATCTTCTTGGAATAGCCCCTAAGAGATGATGATTCAAGGTCAGATCAGCCTCAATGTGAGCCATGGGATCGACAACTAGTCATTGTTCTCCAATGAAAGTGATATGCTAGCTCCTTTGATCGATATATGTCAAGCAAATCTACTTGAAGAGCCTAATCGAAGAGGTCCTCGTCTACTTTCATTGTTTCTTTCTTTTTCTAGAAATCTCCTCCAATCAAATCCGCTCGTTATTGTTTTACAATGTACTAGCATGGAATAGAGTTCCCTACTACTATATTGCAAATGAGTTGGTAATTGTCAAATGCCGTGTCGGAAACTTGTTCATCTAGTTGCGTGTTAGTAACTTTTAGCGGGTTAAAATAAGGGAAAAAACCACCAAAAACTCCAAACTATGCCTAAAGTGACAAATTTACCCTCAAACTTTCTTTTTGTGACATAAAAAAATCTCAAACTTTGCCAACCGTGACACATTTATTCAAAAAAAAAAATTTGTGACACAAAAAATCCTGAACCTTTATCCGTGTGACACATTTACCCTAAATTATAGGGTATTTTGGTCTTTTACTTTTAAATTTTTTTTTCTTTTTTTTTTTCTTCTTCTTCTCTCTTCTCTTTGCCAACTGTGGCAAAGTCGGCTAGCGGAGGGAAGCCGGAGTCAGGCGAGGGCTGCCCTCGCCGACGTCGGCGAGGGTCACCCTCACTTGGGTTGGCTAGGGCCGCCCTTGCCGGTGTCCGGCGAGGGCGGCCCTCGGCTAGGTTGGGCGAGGGTGGCCCTAGCTAGCCTAGGTGAGGGCAGCCCTCGCTTGACTCCGGCCCTTTCCTTCCGCTCGTTCGCCATGGCCGGTGGAGGGAAGAGAGAAGAAGAAAAAATAAAAAGAGATGAAAATTCTCTTGGTGAGGTAAATGTGTTACGGTTTGCAAAGTCTAGGGTTTTTCATGTCACAAAAAAAAGTTTTGGGAAAATTTATCACTTTGGACATAGTTCGGGGTTTTTGGTGGTATTTTCCCTTAAAACAAATATCAAAGTTTCTTTATTCCTAAATTTACCAACTATTTTAATAATCTACCAACATTTATTTTTGTGACTTACCAATGATTTGAAATTATTAAATCCTAATTTGATTGATGTACCGACATTCAGTTATCAACGTTTTTGTAGAAACCGATTCCTTTGTCATTTACTTGTGACTACCAATGCTTTCAAAGCACCAACTTTATTTAAAAATTTCCCGCCTAAGTTTCATTGACACATCACCATTCATCACATTAACAAAGTGCACCACAACAGCAATGGGTTACAAGTCAAGCTAGGCTGGCCGGCCGACAGTAACCCCGCCCTCCCCCCCCGCGGCGGGTCCTCGACGCCCTAGCTGATGATGATCTAGGGAATGTCCACTTCCCCGGCCATGTGCTTCTGCAGGCATATCATTGCCGCGTAGTCCCCATATGCCTCATGCCTAGAGAAGTATGCTAAAGTTTCGCTCCTTGAGCCTGTTCAGAGAGGAGTACTTCACCGTGTCCCCGCCAATTCAAGCCCGAGGGTCCTTTTCTGATCGTACATTGCAGTGTAAAAGCTATATCAATACGTGCCTTGCTCGGCATTATGCTCGATGACACACCCCAAGAACTGAACTGCCTTGCTCCTGGTGTTCACCTAGGTTGGGACACCCTGCGATAGGTTGCTGCCCGTCCTCCTTGGGGCATCCCCGGGTAGGAACAGCCCCATGGCCTCCATGGCATTGTCTAGTATCTCCATGATCACTTTAAATAAAAGACGCTTGAGGAGTTATACGTTGACTAGACACGCCGGTGAGCCATGTAGGATTGAGAAGATAATAAATATAATCATGTCAAATTTCTAACGATTCAGACTAGAGTTGTCACTTGCAGGGTGTGGGAGTCGCAACCCACTCTCGAAACTTACGCGTCCCTACCCCTATCCCCTCCTGAGAAGGTGGGGATTTGAACCCCTCACCTCCCCCTTCCATGTTGGAAGGGTGGCCACTGGGGCGAACAACCAAAAAAAAAAAGACTAGAGTTGTCACTTAAATGATCATTTTGTTTTAATAAAAAAAAAAAAGCAATGCTTAAGTGATCTGAAAAAAAAAAAATTAACACTAAAGTGAGCGTCGTACATAACTTCTTGCACTTTTAGTGAACTTCTCCCTATTCCTAAAATACCTAACAAGTTTGCCAAACAAAGTAAAAGCATGAAGGGTTCTATCTCACTAAGTCGAATGCAAGCTTCTTTTAAGGTTAGGCTTACTAATAACACCAAAAAAAAAAAAAAGAGAGAGAGAGAGAGAGCTACGAACTAACATGATATGGAAAATGCTCAAGTAAACCCCACATTGTTGTTGAACTCAAACGAGAATAAAACCAAAAAGGCATGATAAAAGATTAAGAAAAAGCAAAGATGAGAGAGAATAGAGACACCTGGTCATGGTAGAGGTTTTCGTTGAGAATGTCGTGAAGAGACCAAGAGAAGACAATATCAGTCAGGGCATTGGGATTGTCTCTTCTCCACTTGCTGCTCCGACCACCGTCGGCTTTCTCCATGCGCAACACTGTTTGTGCTCGCTCTTAAGTCCACCTGGACCACGTACCAAAACACCAAGGAGAAACCACTCTTTAAGGTTTCACGAAACTCGCAAGGCCCAAAAAAAGGGCACTTTTCAATACCTAGCAAAAGATTCCCAGAATTATCACTTTTTCTCTGTCATTTCTTCCATCAACTGGGAAATTCCATTCGTGGGGACAACGCAAACCGAATAGGACGATAATCAGGCGAAGTCGATGCATGGAGATGATCGGAATTCGACCAGTGGAGTGTTTCAATTCAGTTGCAACTCGTGTGCTGGTTATGCTTTTTCTTTGTTATTTATTATAGCTTCATTCTTATATGATTTACGTCCTTTATGCAAAGGGGTTAAACTTAGTCATGCACGTGGGGAGCGCGCGCGTGCTATCTAGCAGTCATATGAAGACACGTATGCTTTAGATGAAGAGTACCTAAAAGTCATAATTAGAGGCAAGAATACTAATTACTGAGATTAGTGGCAGATTTTCATTTGTTTTGAATTTGTCTCTAAAAATGACATTTACAAATGGCGGCATTCGAGACAAGTATCCCATTTGACCCTAAAAGATTTTAGGGGGCGAAATTTTTTTTACTTAATGTTCTTTGACTCTAGAACTCATTATTGTTGTACCGCGATTCTACACGAGCCAGCTCTCATGTAATCGATCAATCATTATTATTCATGTGTTACGAATCCCGTCTTACTTGGAGACATGTGTAAGGTATCTTGTACTTGCAAGCAATTGTGATTGGTTGGCCACACCACTAGTAATAGTTTGGAAAATTGTTCAAAAAGTCTTAAACTTATTATATGGCGGTCAATTCAATCCTAAGTATTTCAATTGTATCAATTTAGTTCAAAACATTTTGATAATTTGTTAAATGTAGTCATTCTTATCAATTTTGGCTACAAGTCCCTAACATGGACATGATGGTCAGCTAGCCAACATTGATTATTATTTTTTGAATTTTCTGATTTTTTTGAATTTATTTAATCAGGTTGTACTACTAGTACACGTGAGATTGAGAAAAGTGTCGATGTTTTTCATTATTCCTCCTTGAAATTGTTGTTTGAATTTGGATCCCCTGATGCAAATATGGAATAAAAAATTGTATTGCTCCCCAAATTAGAAGAAGTGAGGGTGAGGAAAGCAGGAAGCCCGAGAAATATGGTGAAGAGTGACTTCAGAATAGTTTTTGAGTTTTCCTTGTCTAAAAGATGTCTAGGTTGAAATTTGCTGGCAGTTGGGTATTGTAAACAGATGAAGGAAGCGACTCCCAAGGAAGAAGGTGGTTGAACAAAAGCAGAAGTGATGAGTTTCCCTTGCTTTAAGTTCACTAGAGATTTGACGAGCTCGATAATTTGATTTATTTCAGTTCTGGAAGTTGTTCGTACTATTTCGCCTCCTTAAGAAGTCTACGAATTTGATGGTGCCATAACTTTGGAGCATTTATCTTGGGTCCTACGAGTGTCGAGAGGTTGTTAGGCAAGACGGCCGAAGAGGATGATGAATCGCCACATCCATTGTTCAATGAGATGATTTGCTATGTTCCTTACTATGCTCATATGAGTTCTTGCAATATTGTGTTTTAGAACAAAAAATTTTGCTGTCCTTTCTCACATTACCCTCATGCGTTTCCCAAAGTAGAGGGCTGAGAATTAAAGGCATTCAGTGCAAAGAGTTATGGAACAATCAAATTCTCACTTATTCTTTTTGCAAATTAGACTCCCTTAAATTGAAGTACCATGACAATCTCCTATGCATTGCCCCATCCCATGCGTAGAAAAGGCTGCAGTGCTGTCTCAAGATCCTAGAAGTGAAATCATGCCGCCGTTTGATCGAAATCATAAACAAAAGTAATGGAACTGTTAGAAAGAATGGTGAAATGTGGATGCTGGTTTTGTGTGATCTGGACAACCTGAAGCACATTTGGTGGTACGATGGTCTCCCAAAGGTTCCATTACCCAACTTGAGAGACATAAAGGCATCAAGGTGCCCCTTTTGGAGATTCTTTTCCCACCCAATTTCTCAGTGAGCGAAGGTCGGGCAAATCAAGGAGCTGGTGATGGGTTCGCATGTAAATATGGAACTAATTGTTGGCCATGACAAATGTGAAGAAGTGTCCGGTACGACAATCGCCTTCTCCGAATTAACCATTCTTTAAGACTTTACAAGTTGCCCAAGTTCTGGAGAATCTTTACCCGATAAATACCCTACGGAATTCCCATCCTTGGATGTCTTCAGCATAGTAGGCTGTGGAACAGAGCCGAACCAAGGTTATCGAAGTGAAGGGGAAAGTGATGAGGAATATCAGGTTTTATGAAGTGTAGTAACAAAGTTCTTGACAATTGCAACGAATGGCGTTCGGCCATACAAAAAGACGTATGGTAATATGAGATTTTTGTCCTGCATTCTCTTCTACACTTCATACGGAGTTTGTGACTAGTTCCTTCACCATTCACTTTCTTTGGTTTGTCTCTTGAGCCATTACAATGAGGGAAAAATTCTAAATAAGAGTTCGAAGTGTTCTTATTTTCTCAAATAAGGATTTGAAGTAGCCATGATAGTTTGACTTGCCGACCCGGCTAAATATTCCAATCGGTCAAGGAATTTAAAATATTATTTGAATTATATTAAAAATAAATTATTACTTTTTAAAAAAAAAGAAGGAAATTAGGCGAGGACTAAGTCCTCGCCGTCGAAGCCGATTGGCTATGGTGGGGGATGGCTGGCCAGGGGTTAGCGAGGGTCACAGCCCTCCCCTAGATTGGGCGGGGGTCACTCGTCGAGGCTCGACAACCCTCACTACCGGCCATCCCCCACCATCGCCAACCCTTCTCGGTGATGGTTGGGCGGCAACTATGAGGGTTTGCAAAGCTCTTTCCATTTTCCCTTCCCCTTCCATTTTTTTTTTCAAAAAAATTTTTTATCTAATACAGAAAAAGAAAAAAAAAAAAAAAAACAGAAAAAATCAAACAAGTGAAGGATGAAATGTCATTATTAGCCGATGAGTTAAGTCCTTCTTTGAAACTAACATGCCTACTTCAAGCTCTTATTTGAAATAAGGTTCACTTTATATCCTTATTTAAGAAAACAAAAGTATTTCAAACCCTTATTGGAAACAAAATTCACTTCAAGCCCCTTATTTGAGAAAATGATGGCATTTCGGGCTCTTATTTGGAATTTTCTCAATGATGAGGAACTAGACATTAGACCATACATTGGAGGGTTATATATATTCTAATCAAGTGCATTATCGTGATACTATCTAATCACTTCCACGTTACATTGGAAAATATATGCGCTATTATATTAAGCATGTTGAAGGAAACCATTAAAGATGTCCATATTTGAAAGAGCTTTTTTTTTTTTTTTTGGTAAAAGGTAAGATTATATTGACTTTAGACCAAAGAGCTATATATAGCTATACCGCAAGAACTCAGCACCAAAAATTTACACTCACAAAGACAAAAGTCATAACGAGTGGAAGGGTGCCAAGATAAAAAGATTGAAGGCAAAGCCAAAATAGCGGCAAAAAAACAAACTGCACAAAGGCAACCCTTACAACAATACAAGAGCAGGGAAAGGATCCCAGCTCTAAGAGCTTTGTGTACACTTAATTTCAGGAAGAATCAAATTTGTATAATGCTCATTGTCCACACACGCGTGCCCATCCCTCAGCCGCTACTTTCTCCATTATGAATTTGCATTTTGGAGGAAAAGAAAATTCTCCTTTAGAACTTCTAAGAGCCCATAGTTTGCCCCTCCAACATTCCCCTTTAATACTGGACGGCGATGTTGAGAAAGACCAATCGTTGATTAGTTATCTGTTACATTTTAAGACTCAAGTACAATATCATGACAAGTTTTACGACCTATACGTTAAATTTTTTTATAATTTTTAAAGGTAAGTAACGCACTATTATATTACCGGCTTTGTAGCCCGCGTGATGCACGGGAAAGTAAAACAATAATTTTCATATGAGAATTTTAGAATTTCTTTGCATGGAAAATAGTAAGATGAAAAGGAGTAAGAATTAATTAGTCAATTGGAGAAATTTACCTCTCTGCTTGATGCAGATCTATTTATTTATACTATCAATTAATTTTTTAAACTTCTTTCATTACAAATTTCAACTGATTAACTATTTATATAGCTTGGAAATTCACTACATCAAGTACAAAATACTTAATTAATTGAGTTAGGTATTCAACTAGAGAACTCTTCATTGTTGATTGATGCTACTCTTTATTCCAAACTATCATTCATAGCCTCTGGAATATTTGTCCTTATATAGGACTATAACTATATTTAAGAATAGCTGTTCCGTCGGTTAGTGTGTTCTTTAACCTGATCATATTGAAATTTTTCTTAGTAATGCGTGTTTTTATTTGATTGTGTACTTTTTTGACCTTCACACTCCTGGCAATGAGGCAATTATTTGTCTGGACAAAAGGTACTCAATAAAATCTTCTTTATTATGAACTATTTTTCAAAAGAGATATATATTTTTTTTAATATAATCAGTCAACAAAAATTGGTGGCACAAAATTATATATATATATATATGAGAGAGAGGGACCTTTCAAAAATTAGTCATTGTAATACAAGTTATGGTGACCAGAGGAACTGGAGGAGGAGAATTTAATGAACTCGAGTTTTGGGCATATTTAAAGACAAATGGTATCCACCAAAATGGGTTGCGAGAAAGCAAATTTGGATGCCCATGCTGATTCATTTTGGCATACTTGTTAATTTTATGTATTCAATTTTTATTTAACATTACAAATCTTTTTTTTTTTTAACAAAACTCCATCCTTATAGTCTATAATTGCCTTTTTCTATCGTTTGAATATTGTCAAACTTTCCTCTCTTACTTGGTCGCGTGAAGCTTCTTAAAAATAGCAGGTAACTCCACAATACATGTGAGGCAAATATTTTAGTACTAAAGGTGTGTTTGTTTAATTGAAAATCTCATGCTAAAAGAAAATAATTTCCAAGAAAAATGGTTTGTTTTTATTTGTTAAATGATTTATAAAGAGCGATTTCCTTCTTGCTCAAAGGGAAAGTCATTCTTCCCAAATCTAAACCTGTTACTTTCAATCTATGGAAAATATTTCTATAGATCAATTAGTTTTTTGTTATCTAAACACAATAAAGTCATAAAACAATTTGCAGAAAACAGATTTCTTCCAAATAAATGGAGTCTAAAGTAGATATCAATATTTGCAACATTTCCTCGCAGGCTAGCAACCGGTTCAATCGTGGCTACCTTCATTCTTGTGATAATATGCTTAATGTTATCAACAGGTGACACGTGTTATATATACCTACATTTGTAGTCTTTTTGTATATATAATATCAAATGTCATGCATAATAGAGTCAATTTTATAAGAATTAATAGACATTAACATTTTTTCATTCTCGTAAAATTAATTCAACTATTTATGACTTTAGAATATGATATTTTTATATGTGATGTTCATAATTATACTAATAATTTTATAAAAAAGTTATTTTTTGAAATTTTCTCATTCATAAAGTAAAGTAAAATATACTTGTTGTTATCAAGAAATAATGCTCTAGACCCATTAAATTTGATTGCACATAATGAGCAAAAAGCAATTTTATTATCATATATTACCAGAGATTTTTATACAGCAATTTTACTTTTCTCTTGAAAGAACTCTTCAACTTTTATTTGGGACAAAAAAGAATCATTTTATCCAATATAAATTCGTTCAATGTGCGAAAATCAATTTCGGTATAATATGTTAGATTTTTAAGCTCTTTCAAGAAATTAACATAAAAGCTTTAACGAGTTTACTAACTAATATTAAACTATTAATAATATCTTTTAGTTTTTTGTTTCACAAAAAAGAAGAAGATCAAAGCAAGTTTTTTCCCTCTTGATCAACAAGGCAGGAAAATTGTCAAAAAAAAGTCCTAAACCTATTGCTTTTTTGCCTATTCAATTTTAAACTTTTTAATTTTATCAACTCAGTCCTAAATCTTTTCATTTCTTATCAATTGAGTCAATCCAGCCAATTTTGGTCGAAAATTGCTAACATGGCCGGTCGGTGCTAACATGGCGTTTTTTAAATAATTTTTTTGATTTTATTTTATTTTATTTTGGGGTTTGGGTTTAAGGTTGGCAAGGGTTGCTGGCCAACCCTCACCGGACTTGGGTGAGGGCATTGCCACCCTCGCCAGCGAAACCCAAGGCTTGCAAGCCCTCGTCTAGAATCAACAAGGGCGGTGAATAACAACTTTACAGCATGAATCTCCATTGGAAAATACTTGGAAGAAGAACTAAATGAACCACATGATTTATATCACCATCAATGTAGATGAAAGTTATGTGTCTGAAAACTTTGAGCAAAATGCAAGACTCACGTGATAACATGCCAACTCATGTCATGCCCACAACTTGCTTTAATTAGTAGAGAGTATCTATCTAAATCCCAACTTGCTTTGTCATGCTCATGCTTGCTCATTCTACTCCTCATATTTCTCAATTTCAGAAGCCCAAATTACTGGGATTTAACCCAGAATCACTTGAAAATCTAGGTACCTATCCATTGCATTTGCTCACTTTTATAACTGAATGCAACTAATTTACATATTTGATCTTGTCGCGAGAGCATTGGCAAGAGCGGTGGGCGAACCGAGGATTTTGGAGGAAACTTTTCAAAACCAGCTAAAGGATCGACTTAACCATCTCTGCTTACATGAATTAGATACCGCATCAGGTGCCCTCTCATTCCCTTGGGATTACGTTGGTTTTATATCTAGTTCCATTTGGCTATTTCGTTCACCCTCTTCACGCATTTAATGCTTTTAGGTTCCCTAAAGCTGTCCTCTAAATCTCCCAATGGTGCCGCCCAAAGACATCCTCTAGTCATAAACCTGCAAAGCATAACTTAACATGATTAGTTACAAGCTTAGTTTATGCTCGATTGGTAGATGCTAGTCAGATAAGAGGTTAATCTGAGGACCGGTGCAATTAACCTGGCCATGTGGATGCCTCTTTTTCCCAGCCAAAGTTTGATGCGGCTGTTAAGTCCTGATTGAAAAAATTGAATCAAAGGAATAGACAGAACAATAATCAATATAACAATTAAAAACATTAAGAAATTTAATTATAAAACTTGTCACAAAGGTGCAATTGAGTTCTAAAATTTTTACAAAGTGCAATTAAATCGTAAAATTTACCAAATTGGTGCAATCAAGTCCTAAAACTTGTTAGGATTTTCCATTTGTCAAGTTAGAAGAAGTTAATTTGGAATGACTTGATCACATTAACTTGATAGATATTAGGACTTAATTATACTTTTTAAAAGTTTTAAGACTTAAATTGCACTTTTGTTATAAATTTTGGGACTTAATTACGCTTTTTAAAAGCTATGAGGATGAAATATTATTTATCTCTTGAAGTCCTTTTAAGCTGATATAATTAAAAAACTTCATTGATTTGATAAAGAGTATTATTATCAAGAGATAGCTCGTTGAGTTTTTTGTTGACTTCACAACATCTAGCAATATGGCCTTCTTTTCCACATTAATAGCATGTTATATTTCTATTGATTTTTTATTTAGTTTGAGAAGGGTAGGATGAAAATTTTTGGAAAAAAAAAATATTTTAGTGTGATTTTTTTTTTTTGGATATTTTTTGGAGCATCTTGTGCAGGAAGAATTTTCTTCACAAGAATTGAAATTCGATTTCTTGGGTTCGTTGAAAGAAGGATCATCTTGGGCACAGAAGGGTGATAAATCTTTCTTCGTTTGTAATTGCTCTTTTTTGAGCTGTTTCTGAAGATTGAGTGTGTTACACATTTCCATATCTTGTTTTTGAACATAAGAGAACTTGAGATTAGTTCTCCTTATGAGAGATGTTGATAAGGGGTTTGAGATGTTGATAAGGGGTTTGATCATCGTGGTCAGCTCTAATTTTATTGCGGACTTTTTCATCTATTAAGTGGGATAATCTGGGTAAAATTTTTTCTTTCCAAAATAGTCAATGGCAATCCGAAATGATCATTACTCGTTTAAGGAATGAATCTTTGTATTCTCGGAATTTGGAAAGTTATTTGCACTTCAGTTTGGATAGGAGTTCAGCATTTCTGCCTTCTAAATGGGAATGATCCCCTATAAAGTGCGGAGATATAGAGAAGGCGAGAGTACTAATGCATCTTGGATGCTATGGCGATCCTCATCTTCAATTTCATGACCTTGGTCATCAGTACAATATGCATTTAGAATTTGGTTTTTCTGATCTTTTCAAAAGATAATTATCCTACCAACCTTTTAATTGTCCAGTAAAACAATCCTCCCCTAAATGTCCTTCTCTTAATATAATTTTCTAAATGTTCATCAAATGACCATGGTTTGTTGTGGGGAAAAGTGTTAAAAAAATCCTAAATCTTTTGCATTTGTGCCAATTTAGTCATAAACCTTTTTTTGGTGCCAATTAAATCTTAAATTTTTTTATGTTGTGCCAATTTAGTTCTTTCTGGCCAATTTTGGCTAGATTTTGCTAACTGGATGCCGGCTGGCTGACGTAGCCGATCGGCCGACGTGGACAACTTTTTAATAATATTTTAATAATATTTATTATTTTTTACTTTTATTTTTATTTTTTCTTCTCCTCGAGGCCAGCTCGAGGCCGCCTCCTCGCACCTAGTTAGGAGGGCTCGCCCTTGCCGTCCATGGGCGAGGCTCAACCCTCGCCGCCTAGGCCTCGAGGGCGGCCTTGCGCCGGTTGGGCAAGGCTTGCCCTCATCGGCCATGGGCGAGGCTCGACCCTCGTAGATCCTGCGAGGTCGACCTTGACCTCGCCAATTGTCGCCTCTAGCCGGTCGCCGAGGTTCGGCGACTAGCTTGAGGAAGAAGAGGAGAAGAAAAAAGAAAATAATAATAATAAAAAGAAAAAAAATTCAAAAATATTAAAATATTATTAAAAATTATCCACGTTAGCGCCGATTAGATCACGTCAACCAGACGGCGTTTAGTCAGCAAAATTAGGCCAAAATTAGCTGGAAATGACTAAATTGGCACAACATAAAAAATTTTAGGATTTAACTAACACCAAAAAAAGGTTTAGGACTAAATTGGCACAAATGCAAAAAGTTTAAGACTTTTTTTAACACTTTTCCCTCTGTTGTGCATATATAACACAACAAGATGTATCGTGAAATAGTTTTGTAATAATTTATATTTTAATCATATTGTAACGCATTATTGCGATTACAATTTCTATCGTTTATATAGCATTGTTTATTTTACATATCCTTTTCAAATCAATCATATTAATAATTTATACCGTAACGTTAGATCCTCTCTTAAGATATCTCCTTAGAGCCCGGGCGTTTCGAATCTCGGTGGAGTGGAGTTCATGTATCCTGCTAATAAATGAAGATCACTGAAGGACTCTGACAATTTTAGGAAGACGACACTCGGCGATGACCAAAATTCAGCGACGGAATCACCCGACGGAGGTACTCGAGCTGAGTTAGATGAAGAAGCTTCAACTGGATATAATGAATTCGAGAACGATTGAAGCTGGAGCCACCATGGAGAGTCGTCACCTGAGAGGGAGGAAGAGAATAGAGAGAACGAGTAATCAGAGGTGAAGAATCCATATGTTCTATGAACTGAAAGAGAGAGCGCTGAAGTCTGTGGTGGTAGGAGGTGGTTCGGTGCTACTCGGTCACGATGATGCTGCAACGGCTGAGGTGGTGACGCAGCGATGATGAGCTGCGATGAAGGTGGAGACGCAGCGATGGACAACCAATGTGCGTCTCTAAGGGTGACGAAGGAAGAGAATCAATCCTTTTTATATGTCTCTAGTATTTGAATGACCAGGAATTCTTTTCCAAATGTGTATATGCATTTTAAGATGCGTTTGTTTTGCGGAAACTCAATAATAAAAAAGCATTTTTTAGAAATATAATTAGTTTTCCTTTGTTTGATAATATATGATCGAAAACATTTTCTAATGTTTGGATCTTATTGGAAAATGATTTTGATTTCATGACTTTATCTCACGTAAAAAAATCGAATTTTCTAATTATTTTTATTTTTTAAAGTTCGAATTTTTAATTATTTTGTCAATGAGTTGTTAAAAGAAAGCGAAATTAGTTAGAAAATGATTTCTTTTTTCTTTTTTGTTATACTATCATCGTCGTTGTCTTCTTCTTCTCCTTCTTTTAAATGTAGGTTTGGTTTTTGTCGGCAAAATTCAGATGTCAACAATGTTCACTTTCTTATTCTTTTGACCCATGGTTCTCAACATGTTCACTATTAAGCCCAATTTGGATAACGTCCATTGATGTTCCTCGTGAATTTAATAATCGTGTTACAAAAAGAATAAATTTATCAGCATTTGACAAAGCTTTTCAAGTTCATGACACCATAACAACATTCAACTTCAACTTTTTTTTTTTTTTTTGAACAGACATTCAACTTCAACTTCAACCCTGTTTGGTTCAGCTTTGGAGATGAGCATTTGGACTCTAAAGTCCCTTGGCCAAATGCAAATGTGTTTGGTTCGAGTTTTTGAGCGACTTTGGCAAGATGCAATTGCATCTCCAAAGGGCTCTAAGGGCCCTTAGGCCAAAGGAGGTCCGGAGGTCCTTTGGAAACTTGCATTTCCGGAATGCAAGTTTCGGTTACTATTCACTTCGCGGTTACTGTTCATCCGCGAGGAAAACCACCGCACGGAGGCCGAAGACCGCCGGCCAAGGGGGTTATGCACGCCGGCGACCGCCGCCTGAGGGTCTCCCGACCCCAGGCAACGGCCGCCTGAGGTCGCGCGACCTCAGGCGGCCGTCGCCCGGGTTCGCGCGACCCGGCGACGGTCGCCCGAGGTCGCGCGACACGGCGGCGGTCGCTGAGGTCGCGCGACACGGCGGCCGTCGCTGGGTCGCGCGAACCCGGCGACGGCCGCTCGGGCCGGGCCTCAGCGGCCGTCGCCTGGGGTCGCGCGACCCCGGCGACCCTCCGGAGGCCAAATCCGGCCATCCGGCGGTCTGGTGGCCGGACTTCAAAAAAAAAAAATGTGTCTTTTTGCTTTTTTAATTTAATAAAAGTTAATTGCAAATGCAAATTTTACCAAACGGTATTTTGGCAAAAGTTGTTTTTCAATGCAAATTTTACCAAACGATATTTGCATTTCGGAAAACCCCCTTTACCCAATGGTATTTGCATTACTGCAAATTCATTCCCCAAAAGCCGAACCAAACGGGCCCTTCAACATACTCAGAATGCTGCCTTAGTTCTTCCAAATCAAAGTAGGTGCATTGCATTGCTACTTAGGATACGCCTCCACGATGCAACAACAACGAAACTCGCCGGCAGTTTTGAAAATTGACTGTGAAATCATGCTTCAAGTTTACATTCGTGCACCTAAATTAGACTATGTGGAGTGGAATTCTTGACCGAGTGCTTTTCTGTTGAAATCCTCCTAGTTGTTGGAGTTTAACCAAGGCCTTATCTATCTTCTTTAAATGGCCGTGATACCAATTGATTTAATTGCAAGATCCGATAGTTTTCGCACTATATTACAATAGTTGGTAAAAGCTATCGACAGCTAGGAGACTAACAGATAGGTATTTGGTCAAGAACTTTGATCCACGACTCTTTTGCCTCGACAGCACAGGAGTTTCTTGGATTATAGCCGCACAAGTGGTGCACTTTATTGAACATAGGAGGTTTTCTACCGACATCAGAACTGAGCTGTTTCCATTTATAAATACTGTGGGTTTGGGTGTAATTTAGGACTGAAAAATACTCAAATATGTAAGTGATTATACCTCTATAATTTTCCGATTTATTAGTAGATTATTTAAAGTTGACTCTCTTCATAGAATAAATACTGATACTCAAATTGAACCACCCAGATCTCTCCATTTTTTATTATTCCCTGTTTATTTCCTCGGTTCATACGCATGGAATTAATTATAAGATTCAATAGTTTTTGCATTAGATTACAATACTGACATCACCTGACCAATCCCAAGGCCCAAAATCATTCAGCAATGGAGACGAGTCCTTAGCACAACAAAAGCTATTCGGGAGGTGACTCATTGTAAGAGTCGCTCAGGTATTCAAATCTTATGGTAATATCATCCTTTATCCTCCATCAAGATCAAGGTTTGGCTCACTGTTGTGCCTATCCGCCTGTAAATAGGAGTTTCCCAGAGGACGGTGTCGTCCTTCGTCTTGTGAGGTACACACAGGTTAATGATGTACATTCCCATATGGACATATGCTCTCCTAGGCTGGATCTCATTACATGTTTTCACTCCAATCAGGCAAATGTCTCTATCAAGATGGTCTGCAACTAAATAAGATATGCAGAGAAAGTTGCATTTTCTTTCTCATTCTTCACCGCATACATGCTATCGCAAGGCATGAGAGAATTAAAGGTTCAGAGAGGTGAAAAAGAAGGAACAATAATCTGCAGCCAAGAAAGGAATAGTAGATCTTCATGACTATTGTCTGCTGCTAAAACTTCAGGACATGTGTAGAGTAATGAGCTTCCTGTCGAGAGATCTGTTTTTTCTTCATTCTAAGAACTATTCTACTAAAAAGTTCCACATGTATTTACAAGAATGTGGACTACATGTAGATTATAACAACATACAATTTTCACTCAAACTGTATCTGGGACAATGAAGTGAGGATTCATTTCTTCTTGCCTCTTCCTTTCTTATTTTGCTTCCCTTTAGACTTGCAATTGCCCCTGTTCTTGTTCTGGTTTTCCACACCGCCAGTCTGGGAAAAAGAAGATGATGAAGCCTGCTGATCCTTCTTCACTTCACCGGTTTTTTTAGCTTCCCCAACTTCGCCCTTCTCTTCCTCATTTGCTAAGCCCACTTATTGTCTCGGCAATGACGATGCATTTGCACCATCCAAATGCACAACTGGTACTGCACTGTCAGAAGATGAAGAGGAATCCTTGGAAAATTCAGTCAGATCTTGCAACTTGCAAGGGCTCTCAGCACTTCCATCTTTGGGGAATAGAACTTTCATAATCTCTTCTTTGCATTTGTGCGACTTCACATCTAAAATGATGGCATGTGGACATTTTGAACAATCTGAAGCAGAATTGGTAATTACAAGGGGATCATCAACTTTTTCGAATGCTTCAGCAAGAACACCCACTGAAATTTCCTGTAAGTATGGCCTCCGGCAACGTGAAAGAATATGACGAAATTCTGGAGGTATTTGCTCAGAAATCCAACTCTTACCGAGCAAATCAAAGAGAAAATATGGACTGATGCCAAAATTCAGGTGAAGCAAACAAACCAAAAGAACCAACTTCAAGACCAACAACGGGTAATACGCCCTCACATTTAAGTTCGAATTTTTGATCCATTGTCTGGTATCATCCTTATTGTTAAGAAGGTCCGCAACAGTCCTTGTAACAAACTGGATGGGCTCCAAGCAATTTCCCAGGTTGAAACTGAAGCTAGGCTTTGCTAAACCTTCATGGCAGATGAGCCATTCAACTAGAGAAGATTTCGTTGTATAAAACTGCCCTTTGGAGCAAGCTAGCAAAATCACAAGTCGTTCCAAGAGATACAAAAAGCAAATTGGTGTGATGTAGTCTCTTTCAGTCCTCCAATTGGCATTGTAAGCATCTGCCAAAGCTCGATAAAGGTTCCAAGCCAAAGATATTTCCACGGGTCCATTGCTCGGCTGAGGAAGGTCTGATGGTACATCCCGACAAATGCAGTCCATGAATGCCTCCCATGACGTGTCTCCTTTAAATGATTTTGCTATTTTTCCGTACAAATCATCTTCGAGCATTCCAGACCCAAGAACCAAAGTCGCAAGCTCACCCATCTTCCCATGTGAAAAATGCTTCTTCGAAATTATCATTTTCATTGTTTCTCTCAGTAAATTACGAGAAGCCTCACTTCCTCTCAGAGATACCATATTCTCCGATGACGATATTCTCCAGTCAAGTGGAAATATGTGACCAAAATACCTCCCTCTGGATGTTTCAATGAAACCGTCTAGTACCTTACCATACTGGAACGAGCGATTCCGACAATTAAGTTCTCTAAGGAACTTGGCAACCTCATGTAAGATAGCAAGACATCTGCTTTGCCAGAAGTTCAACCGAGAACTCTTCGCCAAAAATTGATAAAGAGCATCCAATTTGTGCAGGAGCTCCATACCAACAGAAGTAAGCTCACAATACCAATACTTTTGAGCTGCAAAGACCAATTGTCTAAGATCCAAAGCAACGAATTGTCCTTTTTTTTTAAGAGATCTTTTATCTATGTTTCTGACCCAATCAGCATCTGGGTTTACAAGGTGATAAGTTCTTTGCATGTTGTTCCATTGCTCCAGAACACCAAAGTAATTCAGACAGAACTCCCAACATGACGTATTTTCCCTTCCCACCTGCATCTTCACACATCCTACACTCTCTATAATTCTAACAATTTTCTCTCTCCAAAGATTCCAAAAGCAGACCAATGAGTCAACGGAAATCTGATTCCCCAAGGTCAGTTGTTCAGAACAGTTTGCTGGGTCGACAAGCCAATCGCATTCCCAACAAAAATTTGAGATATTTTGGCAAAGATGGAAGTCCAGAATATTTCGAGTGCACAGTATTTCACCTCTGACACTTCCATTTCTACTGGAAGCACTCAAATGTTCTTTCATTTGAGCCAAACTGTTCTCTTTATTTAACAAAATGCTTGATTCTACAGAAACATATTCATAGAAGGCAATAGGCTCAGGCTCTGCGAGAAGTTTGGCTTTTGCTACCAGCTCCTCCTTCTGTGCAAACTGCTTCAAGGGCCACCCTTTGCCTCCAGGAGCCCAAAGGGAATAGAATAATATGTACCACAGGATATTCATCGACGCTTCCCTGTTTTTTCCGCTCTTCCCAAGTAGATCAACCTCACGAAGGATGTCACCTTTCATCCTCACAATCTTTGCCGCCTCCAAAAAGTTACCAAATTCTTCCTCCAGACTTATAAGTTCATCGAGGCATCCAAGCCTCTTGAGCAAGTTTCTCATTGAATCGATGCAATGAAAAGTCTTCACATACTTCATCATGGCCCTGTAGTCTCTGAGGTTGTAGAAATGAAGGGCACAACTCTCTAAAAAGTCCTGTTCCACTTTCTCTATTTCTTTACTTTTCTTCTCAGTTCCCTGCCTTTTCCAATCCTCAATGTATCGCAGACCCATTTTAAAGAGTTTTTCTTCAGCACAAATGGACAAGCACTTTGAGAAAATATTTGCCCTTGCATATGCCTCCGCTGCAAGACTGTAGCACCGAGCAAGAGAAAAACACTCTCCAGCTTTCTCCAAAGCAGATTCTCCACATTTATCCATATATATTCTACCTGTTGAAGCATAAACAAATTTGATGTCAGTCTCATTTATAGAGTGCTGATGTTCAGAAGATAAAACGTAGCAAAGGGACATTTGGAAGCTGCCAGAAATGCTCTTGTACAGCTCTGCTCTTGTACGGCTCAACTATATTCTCCAATGTCAAGAGATGAAACAGGATCAACGTCCGTAGGTGGCTACAATACCAAGAAGTTTTTGACAAACCATAGTCAACATGGAGTATTGCAACTGACAGCCACAGCTTTTTTTTAAACTTATAGGTCTGGTCAGTGTTAAGAACTTAGCAGCTCAAATTTTTCCAAACTGCTGAGACAGCAGAGACAGGTTATCATATAGAAAATAATCAACTTCCAAGCCAGGACATTAATCATGAAGTCAACATTAGTAGCACTTGCTCAAAATTCACCAAAAGCATTTCAAAGTTAACAAGTGAGATCGAACTACTTTTTTTTTTTAATATTGAAAGAGGAAAATCAATTAAACTGGTAAACAAGAGCGTACCACGCATGCAAAATACTACATGCAGAAGAATGTGAAGTCAAATTTCCTCTCTCTCTCTCTTAGGCAGCTTTGACATAGCTACAACAAGAAGAAAAGTGAAGATGCAGCATATCTCCACCTTATCATTTTGAAAGAAATGAAAAGAAAAATGATACCTGCTATCTCATATTCCTTCAACATGTAGAAACACTCCGCTGCAGAGTCGGCCATTCCAATTGTTTCATAGATCTCAGCAGCCTGCCTTCGAAGGTCAGAAGCCTCTTGTGGATTTGAAACGTGCTTGAGATCTGCATCTGCTTTGAAAGCGGAGGCCTTAGCCAATCTCTCCCCGTATGTGTACCTTGCTCGTTCAAAGCACGTTATTGCCATTGGGTATTTACCGTCACGTAAGAGCTTGCAAAGTTTATTAAAAAGAAAAAAAAAAAAAAAAAAAAGAGAGAGAGAGATCATTAGCTTCCTCAGAGAAGGTGAAAAGAAGAAAAAAAGAAAACATAGTCCTCCCTTATAGGAAAAATCAGAGGTGTAGACTTACACCAAAACAATGCACTGTCATTGACCTGACAACCTCAAATGAGGAAAAAGATCATAGACATATTCCTATCATGTTGTTTATCCATTGTATGTCTAAATGAAGTATTAGCCAAACTATTAAAAAATGAATAAAGCTGGCAAATCGATCGCCATATCTGCACCATAGAACGTCCACATTCTACACACTTTTTTTTCCTTTCAGGATCAGTCATACTTTTGCAGTCACTATGGTCATTCCAAAATCCCTAGCATTCACAGATCATGTTGACTCCAAATGAGGTGAAAACAACAATTCTGTGAAGAGGAAACAGCCAATAAAGGCAAAACAGAAAAACAGCGAACCTTAAAACCTTGTGACTTCCACTCCTCTGGCGTGCTCCTGACCTGCATTGCTTCTGCAAGGGCATGATCTACCAACCTGACTTGAATGAGGCACTTCTTCTTCCAGTAGTCGAACATTGGCTTTGAGAACTCCAAGGCATTCTCACAAATCCACAATCTTTGCCTTGTCCGAGTAATTGAGACATACAATTGTTTCAATTCAGAGCATAATATATTGTGTTTCGCATCATCGAAACTTGGGGAAGACCATTGAGAGCTGTGATCGAGCAAAGCTTGCTCCTTCATGTATCCATAAATGACCCTCCACTGACTTTTTAGAGGTGATGTGCCAAAGAAGTTGTACAATAAGACATCCTACACAACATCACGGCAAAAAAGTTTCAGGTCAGAACATCTGATTTATGACCAAAATGACAGATTTCAAGTTTCATGAATACATGAACAATTTTAAAAAATTTAGCAAAAAAAATCTGGACTCATTTCAACACACCAGCCTATCAAGAACAGCCATAAAGTCGCAAGATCGTTGATATTGTCTATTAACCTAGAGGATGATGTTGACATGAGACAAATTCTACGTTATGAGTATCTAGATGCCATTGTCTACATAACAAAAAAGGGTATAGTAGAATGAAAATGCCAATCCAAGCTTCTTACAGAGTAACAGCTTGCAGCAAATTGGTCATGACCCATTAAAAAAAAAAGGATCATGAAATCTCTATGCTGCTACTATTAATATCCCATAGCAAACAATCCAACCTGACCCACACCTACCTGAAATTCCAACCCCTTGCACTCCACTATCGTCAGAACTAGCGCTTGCCCTCCCACGAGGTTTGAAATTTCATTTCTAGAGTGATCATCTCGAACCAAAATAACCTGCTCTGCTCCAAAGCCAACAAAATTACCACTAAAATCACGGTTGCCAAAAATTGATAGTATGGCACTTTCGTCATTCTCTGATTCAAGTAAAATTGGGGCTTCCCCACATAGAAAGCTAGTCTCAGGGCTTAAAGCATCAACGGATAAGGGGAAAAAATGGTAAAGAAGATCAACAACACTCTGTGCCAGTTTGAGTATACCAGCATGAGTGCGGAAGTTTTGGCTCAAATGGAAATTTTTTGATAGACATCCCTTTTCCATTCTGATATCAGGTCCATCCATTGAATCCATCAAGAACTCCTTGTAGAAAAGGGACCTTATGTCTTCAAACCTGAAGTCTATTCCCCTTGCAATAGTTTGTGCAGTGTCACCAGAAAACACAAAGCCCCCATCAACATTTCTACAGATATACTTGAACAGTGAAATTTGCCTCATGGTGAGATCCTGCACTTCATCAATATATACAAAATCCACCACGTTACCAGCAAACTGCCCATGAAAAAGACGGCAATGAAGATCACTGACAAGATCAGCCAAATCAAATTCACCATTTTTCATTTTCATCTTTTCATAATCCTCAAAAGCATCATAAATTTCTTCTCTTCTCTGAATACTCAGAGTGGAGACACGACCCTCTGAAAGAGAAACATAAGCTGGTCTGTCAAGTTTGCCTTCACAACCATCTGCTGGTGGAAGACCACCCTTTATGTGGGACATTATTTCAGTGAAGACTCTAGAAGGATCAAGCCTCCTCCTTATCTTGTCATTGAAGTGAGGCCAATAAACAGCACGAAACTTTTCGTAAGTAACCTCCTTTGCTCTTAGAAGACTTTGTAAGGCCACTGGTCTAGAACTGAAGGATTGGCCACGACAAAAATCCCTTAGATCGGGGAACCTTTCAAAGAATGAAACCCCCACAGTTCCGTCTAGCATTATCAGAAGCTTACGAAAAGTTATAACAAGGGGATACGAGTTGGGAGATATATCTAAAAATGAATCCGGGATATCCTTGAATAATGCTGCATCATCAACAATCTCATCAACTGAAGAGCTTTTCACTTTATGTTTTGCACCAATGCTGGAGCTGCAGGATTAATGAAGCCAGCAATTAGAAACGGAAAAATATATTTTTAACAAACTTACAGGAATACCTCCACTACACATGCAATCTCATAATTTCTACTTTTAGGTAACTAACAGCAAAAAGGAAATTAGAACACGCTGATGCACCAAGATTGTAATGATATACTATGAGACATGGATAGCATTTACATCAGCTGGCAATGAAAATCTTCCCCAGCGGCAAGATTCGTAGAATAGATGGTCCTTTCTCGATTCTAATTATAATTGCACACGTTCATTTAAAGTACGCTTTTCTTTTTATACGTACAATGCTACAATCACAAAATTTAATACGTAAGTTTCCAATAAAATGGGATTGCAAACTAAATAGGTGGCACAAAGACCAGAATAAGGAATATTGCCGCACAAACTAATGTTTAGTTTCAGCGAGCAGATGATGTCGATCTCTAACGTGGAATGATTAAATCTATTTTCTAGCAGCTATATCCGAGCAGTAGCACCCAAGCATGGCAAACTAATGATTAAAGTGAAGTATCTTGGTTGTGCGTCTCCGCTAGGCGGAAAATAGTAGCATGCCAAAGGGGTTATCTTCTTCTCCGGACTAATTCATAAAAATAAAAATAAAAACTTGACAATCCATTAACCCTTGCATATGTTTGTTCATTGTAAAAATTGCAGAATATTTATTCTATTGTTCAAACATCTTCCCATGACATTTTATGTACCTTCTAAGTTGAGATACATGTTGTTTGACCGCAAAACATAATTTCGCACTGACAGTCACAAAAAGCTGGCGCAATACACAATCCTCTGCTCCTTCACTGGTTTCCTCAACATTGATTTCCAGGGAGGCATCTTTGCTGTGGCTGACACCACTTTGGATTTCCTGAAATCCCTTGGTTGCTTCATCATGCAGTTTCTCGTTTCTAAACAACTTCATTGTCAGGACCGTAGTTTTCCCGGTTCCAGATCGCCCAAGTATAAAAGTGCTTCTGGGAAAAAGAATTATCTCCTGTTCTTGCTCTGTTACTTCAAACGGAAGACTTGCTTCATTACCATCACTGTCATCGAGCAAATATCTGACAATATCTGATGATAAGGGGTAGAATTTCATCAGAAGCAAACTCTCGCTCACTTTCATGTTCTCTGCATACAACCTACGATCTGAAGCATCAGCATCAGAACCACTCCCAAATTGATGTTCACTAGGACTTCGATAGCGGACAAAATTGAAAGTACACGCCCAGGTCTTTGGAACTTGCAGATCCCTATAATAGGAAGAGGCATGTGAAATGAAAAAAAAAAGGGGGGGATAAGATCAATTCAAGATATTTGAGTCATCTATCTGGAAAAGAATGCTTTCTAATTTAGTAAGTGATGTGCTACCTATCTTCAGTAAGAAGAAATGATCAGACTTACCCCTCAAAGCATTTCTCATTGCAACGACTAATAAAATCATCACTATATGTCTCGAATATGCTGTCCAAACGTTTGACCAATTTTGCCACATCCTCTAAAGGCATTACATCCCATATCTTCAGGATTTGGATGTATCTCAGTTCCTTTACAACATCAATCGTGCATATGACATAGGGACCTTCAGCCTTAAATTGTCTCACGATATGAGATGAGTGTTCACAAATTATATCCACATTCCTCTTCTTTGGTCTCCAGCCACTGGAGAGTTTTGACAGAAGGTTGATGATGGACATCTTTGTCCTGAGTGGTGCCAGCTTTCTGAAAGACTTCAGGAAGTTGTCACTGAAAATAACCTGATAAGACCAAAGCATGACAATAAGATATGTCGTCACAAGTTCTATAAAACTCAATGCTTATTTGGAAAAATAAATGTGGCTAGAATACTGTTGAGCAAAGATTTTTACCTTCCACCTTGCATTTCTGAAAAGTACACTGCTTCTGTCAAGCAGATCATCAAGCTGATTATTCTCTTTCTTCACATCTAAGATGGCTTTAGCCAAATCCTTGTCATCATCAACATTGAAGAAACATCCACGAGTCTTTGCATTGTCAACCACAGCTTCCCACACAGAATTGCTTTTTGTCAGTGTTTTCCCATTTCCCAGAATCCACAGACAATACCTATAGATAGGAAATTAACTCTGGGATTTACTTGCTATATCACTCTAAAAATGTAATTTGACACAGTTAAGAGGATAGAGTACCTGGCCCTGGTAAGAGCAACATTGGTTCTCTTAGGATTGGACAAGAACCCAATATTCCCACGCAAGTTTGATCTTACGGTGGATATTATAACAATGTCTACTTCACCACCTTGGAATCCATCCACTGACTTCACCTTGACCATAAAGCCCTCGATATTTTCGTACTCTTTTCCAAGTCTAGCTAGAACCGCAGCAACCTGAGCTCTGTAAGGAGATATGACACCTACTGTCAGATCTTCTTCTGAACCATTCCAAGCTGCAAAGAAAAGGAAATGAAACTATCACTGCAGTGATATTACTTTTTGCGGGGTGCAAAAATTCGAAAGAAATATCTTGGGAAAAGAACTATTAATGGCCATCATAATCTACACCTATATGATTAAGTAATACATGCAAAATCTATGTGCTCGAAGCAATATGTATAAAATTCTCTTGACATACCTCTGTGCAGATTCCTCACTATCCTCGAGATAACTTCCACCTCAACAGGGTTTCTACGGCTACAGCCATCATCACCGATTTCTTCTTGTCCATCAGGAATATTTATGAACGAGTAAGGGCCAAACATCGGCCATGGCAAATAACTTTTTCTGTAACTTTTGCTCTTCACATTTGGCCCGTCCGAAATTTGGTTTCGATAAAATTTTGAAGTTGGAAACAGACTTATTGATGGATGCATCCGGTATTGTATATTGAAAAGTTGCCTTGGATAACCCAGTGAACTCAATCGTTCAAACAGACTCCTTCCAAAACCAGCCTGATTAGAAACCTGTAAAAATAAAACATGATATAAAATTCAACAGGCATTAGGTATAGAACATTTAGCCCATTTAAGCTCAAATGAAGAGAAGGATATTACAAATCTTTCAAAACCAAATACAAAGTTCCTTTTCAGACATTTTAACATTACCTTGCTTTCGACCATGGCAGGCAACTGACACTCATCTCCAACTAAAATCAGATGCTTGACACCAGGGAGTTGCAGAGGAATTACTGACTCGCATTCTTTCAACTGGGCTGCCTCATCGATTACCAGTAAATTGAGAGGCTCCATTTTCACAGAGTACAGCTTATATGAACTAGAAGCGGTGCACAAAATCAGGGAAGCATGTTGATAACAGAAGTCCGCTATCATGGCCTTACTCATAAAGATTGGAAGTTTTAGATCCTTCAGAGAATTTCGAACAGTTCGCAACATGGAAAGGCATTCCTGTACGGACGTCTCTAACAGGCTAAGTTCATCACGTGAAAGCGTTATCTCCATCATCTCTGAATCCAACTTCTCTCCACATAATAAAGTTTCAAAAGAATCTAGCAAGTTAAGGAGGGATGTAATATTCTGGAAATTAGTTCTGGATATATGAGTACGGAAAACATAAAGGCATCTCCGCAGGGGTTGGACAGTTGCCTTGAATCGGTCCCTGAAGAAATTGAGAAATGATTTAAGCTCACGGCTTCCGCATTCGCTCCCATCATCATCACTTCCTGGTTTGCTTCTTTTTGTGTGTTCCTTTTCCAATAATATGTGGTATTGACGGACACATTTGTCAAGAATACCTATCATCGAAGTTAGACTAGTGAATTTAGAAAAGCACTCTACACGATGTTCCATGTATACTTCTTCAATGTCAGAATCAACTTTCAGCCGCTCCTTGTTCCCAAAAATAAGCATGTCAAAGTAACAGAGAAAACTTCCCGTTTCAGTGCTTATACCACTATCTGATTGCTTTAGCAGCTTTAGAACACAAGATGCCACTTCCTTGATGGCAACATTTGTAGGAGCACAAACAATGGTTCTATGTTTCCTTTTTAAGAGAGTAAATAGCAGTGTAGCGATGGTTTTAGTTTTCCCAGTTCCAGGAGGACCCCATATCAGGTCGACAGATGGCTTGTTCTCACATTGGAGTTTCCTGAGACAGGCCCCCACTGCTTTTTTTTGGGATTCATTTAGATCATGGCTCAATCTCTTGTCAAGGCTCTCACTCGCAGAACCATTACCCTTTGTAATACAAAGATTAGAAACTTTGTCAGCCTGCAACCGAAACACAAGATTAGAAACTTTGTCAGCCTGCAACCGAAACACATTTCTTGTGATAATCCAGACCATGTAAATATGGTAGAAGGTCCTGAAACTTAATTGGTGTTGATATGATATAAAGAGCATTGCACAGCACAAACTTAAATCTCATGCAAAGTATAGAATAGAAAATTTTAAGGTCTAGTACTAATGAGTAAGTCGTCACCAAGGAAGTAATTTGCCCTGTTCAAGACATAATTCATTCATCTCCATATCATGAAACAGACCAACTAAAATAAACAATCGTCCTAATCTATTGACGGAACAGCACGGCTTAAAGCAACATTTATCTTATTTTCTGAAGAAACTTAAAAATCGATAGCAGTAAAATGAAGCTTTGAAGCTTCGATGATTATAATAACAATTTCAAGTCTAAATGGACCAAAGGTACAAAAAGGAAAGTCATACCACCACATCTGTGCAGAGAACTTCCTTCAAAATATCCAAGTTCCGATACATATGCAACACCTTCCATATCCTTCCGTTAGTGACTATATTTATCAGGAAAATTGCATGCATTGGCTTCCAGGAATTATTTACTTCAAGGTCCAATAATGTCTCCACTTCAAAGTTTGTGGATGACGTTGCCTCATCCTCTTCATCGTCTTTTCCAATCATCCTTACTAATGCAAACGCCCATCTCCTTCCGAACCTCTCCAGATCAGGAACAGTTGTTGGCTTAGCATCAGTTAGAATCAAGATATCTCCAGGCGAAGTTTTGTAAGTTTCCGTCCCATGACTGTTGAATTCATTGCTCCACCGACTGACCTTAACAGCATATGAGTTTCCTGTGCATTCCACAAATTCAATAACTTCAGTGAAAGGTAGCAAAGAAATATTTTCCAAACTCGAGCCCAGACTCGCCCGTGTTTCTTCCAGTAAAGGGTAGACATACGATCCAAGATAATGCGGGACAGACTGAAATGTATCCGGTATAGTCTCCACCTACAAAAACAGCTCGGCCAATTGTCAAATATGACCAACGAATCTTGACATTTCAAAAAATACTTTGACAAAATTCCGCAAAACATAACATATACTCCTAAAATACCTAACGAGCTTGCCGAACATAGTAGAAGCATAAAGGGTTCTATTCTACTAAGTTGAATGCAAGGTTCCTCTAAGGCTAGGCTCATTAAAAGCACAAACAAACAAACAAAAAAAAAGGAACGAACTAGCATCATTGGAAAATTCTCAGGTAAACACCACATTGTCGTTGAACTTAAACGAGAATAAAACCAAAAGGGCATGATAAAAGGAAAAGCAAAAAAAAAAAAAAACAAAGATGAGGGAAGAATAGAAAGAAACCTGGTCATAGTAGAGGTTTTCGTTGAGAATGTCATGAAGAGACCAAGAGGAGACAATATCAGTCAGGTCATTAGTACCATGTCTCCTCCTCCTGCTCAAACCACCCTCAGCTATCTCCACATCCACCACTCCGTTCGTGCTTCCTCCCAAACCCATCTGAACCCACGTACCAAAATCTCCTACTTGTTTCTTTCTCCCCTTTTCTTGCCGATCTAAGCACCAGGGAAAAATCGCTCTGAGGTTTCAAGGAACTTTCGAGGCAAATATTGGGCAAAGCTTGTACGGACATCATCAGCCCTTTTTTAGCTCCGAAGTGAGCATTCTTAGCGACGAAGAAGAATGACACGGGGAAAGTAAAGGGGTCGTCCATGGAATCTTAAAAGAAGCAACTCCAGGACTTTTCGTCGACCAACCATTCGAGGTCTACGAAAGGCGAAAAGATGGGGCTGGGTCTTCCTCTCGTCTTCCGTACACGGTCTGATGGCTTTGTTTACTGCCCAAATGCTTGTAATGATTCCCGCTTTTCTTTGCTTATCCATGTTTCGATTTCTTGCAGCCTAAGCCTCGTCAACCGTTCTCTGTCCGAAAGGTATCATCGCATGAGTGAGGTTATTTTTTTGAAGATACTAAAAATATTTGTTGATACTGAAGTAATAAGTAGATGAAAAAAAAAAGAAGATAAATCTTAACCAGAAAAATAATGACACGAATAGTCCCTGCACTTTAATATAATGTGCAATTTGATCTTTGAAATTTTGATTTGTTCAATATGGTTTTTGAACTTTAACCCAATATGTTCTTTGGACTTTTTAATTGTTTAATGTAATCTCTAAACTTTTGATAAATACTCAATACAATCTCTGAATTATATGAAAATATTGAATGTATTTTTTTAATTGATTCAAGAGTAGGGATGACATTGAACATTTTGATACAAGTTCGGGGACTGTATTGACTATGTATCAAAAGTTTATGGACTATATTAAAAAAATTAAAATTTCATGAACCAAATTATACATTAGGCTAAAATTCAGAGACCACATCAAACAAATTGAAAGTTTATGGACTAAATTACACATTAAGCCAAAATTTGGAGACTATTTGTGTCATTTTCTCTAACTAGAAGTAGACAATGAATGTGAACATTCTACTTCAATCGTTTGAATTTTATTTTTGAGCATCTATATTGATATAATATAGAATCATGAAAACTCCTTAATCATCAAAAACTCTAAACCAATACACCTGTACCAAAATAATTTTTTAACTATAAAAAACCTCAAACTTGTATATTTATAATAAATTTACCTTATTTTCATTAAATTGGAATAATGCCATGAAAAATAATAAATTGGTACAAATGTGATAAATGAAAGGTAAAATCTTAAATTGATACATCCATTCTAACTGCCACATATCATCTAAATCAACAATTTAATTGTAAAATTTAACAAATACTAATGGAAAGTAAACTTATCACAGGTATATCGGTTTTTTTATGATAAAAATTAGCGAAGTAAATTTATCACATATGTACCAATTTTGCATTTTCTGTGGTATTAACCCTATATCATTAAAAGTCTTTCAAAGAATTGCCGAAAAACTCAATATTCAAAATTGTAAATAGTTAGAGATGCCTCCTCCTCATTAGTTTTGCCAAATTCTCGACAAAGCAAGGCTACAGTCAGATGCCTTTTCCGTCGAGTATTGTCAATCAAAGAAGAATCAAATTGGCAATTCCTATCATCTCTCAGTTACTTATCTCCATAACGAGTTATAATATTTATGGACTTCCGAAACTTTATTGAGAGCGTGTTTTAGGAAAGTAATTGCAATCACTATGTTATGAGTGTGGTTCTTTAGCTCTGCTTGAAGTTCTATTTCCATTAATTATAAAATCACAAATTATTTTCTATGTCTTGATTGATTCCATACGACAATATGCATTAAAAAGTCTGCACTGACATTGTTTCAAGCTCAGCTTGCACAAGTATATTCGATAAGTGCATTTAAAGCATCTAGCCTTGGTTAATACATTCTTATATAAAATGTTGAAATATAACATTTCAAAATATTAAGATGCACGAGTCATTATCAACAAATCCATATTAAAAAAAAAAAAAAAAATGTGAAAGGAACATCACTTTAATAAAAGGCCAATAGAGTAAAAGCTTTTAAAAGGCTAGTCGCTAGTCTCACAAAATTCAACCAATTTCGCACCGAAAGCTAAAAAGACGTGATAAGTTCAGGAATCTAATCATGTACAATGAGTCAATGACATGATGATGAATAGATACTATGTTTTAAAGCTTCAATTCATTTGTAATATGTAAGGCCCATTGTCATCATGCTATGAGAGTTTTTATGATGTTGGCTATATTAATTAATATTGAAATTTACCGTTTTACAAGATTGTCTAATGAGGCGAGATATAAAGATTTTTAATTACTGTAATATGAGACTGGCTTGTGCGGGTTGAATAGAGCTCGGTTTGTAATGAGAAGATATGTGACTGAAAACTCTATATATAATACTCAAGTCTTTTTTATAATCCCGATACACAAATATCTTATATAAAGAGTAGTTGTAGAACGCAATTTGTGACGCATAATATCATTGAGCCAATATTACAATTAGATCATTGTTATTCCACATTAAGAATAATGGATTTCAAATCAGATGCACAAATCTTTTTGTCTCCATTTATTGTGTTCTAAATTTTAATTATGTAGATCTTCGGATGGTTTTCACGGCTTGTATGCACATGGTGAACCATTGTGTCACTACGGGGCACACCGGCTTTGCTTCACAAATACAGGCGCCGCACTATGAAATGCTTCGTCCCGAGGTATCATGCGACAGAGCCGTCTTGCCTCGAGCCTGGGTGGGTCGTTGTCTTCTCGTCCTCCTCCGTACATCGTGCAATGATGTTTGTTACTGCAGAAATGCATGTAAAGCTTTCATCTTTACCCGTCAATTCCGCATTTCAGTGAACTCATGTCTCCTTTTCTGACTCCGCGAGTCCTATTCAGGCTAACAACGACAAAAGAAGAGGATAAGGAAGGGGAAAAGCAAGCATCTTGATTTCTTTCACCCTAGGACTGTCCACCGTTTGTCTGCCTGAAATGTATCAAATCTTGAGTAAATTTACTTTTCAAGAAATTAAAACTATTTTTTTATATCGAAAATGGTAAATAGATTGAAAGATGGATGAATTTGAACCTGAAATTGACGAAGAACATGAACTTCCTGCTTATGATAACATTATTTAATCGTTTCGGTTTTTTTAAATTTTGAGCATTTGTATCAATGTATTATTACAAAAACTTCTCAAAGTTAGAGATGCCTTCCCATCGTTGATTTTTTTAAATTCTCCGCGGAGTGAGCTGTCATCAAGGCGTTATTTGAACAATTGAAAATGTTTATTATCAAGTATTTTTAAATTAAAAGAGATTCAATTACGTAACTTCTAGAATCTCTCAATTTTTTTTTCTCCATAATGAATTATAACAGTTATGGACTATCTAAATGCTTTTGAGTGAGATTTTATTTTTCACTTGGTCTTAAGTTCTATTTTGATTCATTATAAAATCACCACTCATTTTCTACGTTTTCATTAATTCAATATGACAATAAGCATAAAAAATCTGCACTAACTTTATTTCATGTATTCCTTTCTCAATAATCGTCAACAAATACATTTAGGGTCTGCATGGTAATATTCCTATTTCTTTATTCTTTTGTTCTACGAAATAGAAAAGGAATAGAAATTCATTTGATAATGTTAGTTAATTTTTCTATACTTCATAATAGAAAAGTGGTTGGGAAATAGATTTATTATAGAAACAAGAAGTAGAAAAAAATATCTTATTGTTTTCGGAATAATTTTTAAAATAAGTCATTTTCTTTCTTTTCTTTTTTTCTCCTTCCTCATGTTGCCACCACCGTCCGCCATCGCTTGCCACCTATCTCTGCCCAACAACCGGCTAGAGGAGGAAGAAGAGGAGAGGAAAAAAAAGAGAAAAAATCTCAAAAAAATTATTAAAAAATTAAAATAAATTCTACGACACAAAAAAAAAAAAATTGTGAGTTGTACCAAACACATTCTTGTTTTTTTCTATTCTAAAAATAAAAATTTTGTACAGTTATCAAATACGTTATTTTATTCAAAAACTATTCAAGGGAATATGAATAGGAAAGAATAATTTTTGAAAAAAAAATTGCTCCTGATAATAAAAATATTACCAAATGCTCCCTTCAACTTTGGTAAATACGTTCCTTAATAAAGTCAATATTCTCAGACATTATTAAAGTTATCTAACACACAATGCGCTAGTTGTCGTCTAGAAAATCGTATAGAAAAAAGAGATGTGAAAGGAATATCACTTTAGAAAAAGTCAAAAGTTCTTTAGACAAATAGTATATAAAAGCCGCGCTGGCAATCTCTCGTTTCATTTGCAAAGCCAAGGAAAATCCCCCATTAACCTTACATACTCAAGTAGTGCCCTTATTGAGACAAATGATAAGGCAAAGACATCTATGTTTGATGTAAAAGTCCACGAAATGTTCTATCAAGTTCATGTGGAACAAATGTCTGAAACAGTGGTATAGACATCCATATTGATATATTATTAAAAACTCTTTAAAAGGTTTGCCCGAAAACTCAACACTTAAAATTGTCAATAGTTAAAGACGCCTCATCTTTATTATTTTTGCCAAATCCTCGACAAAGAGAGCTGCTATCAGACGTCGTTTTCTATCAAGTATTGTCAATCAAAGGAGAATCGATTGGGCAATTCATATCGTCTCTTAATTATTTCTCTCCATATGGACTTCCAAAACTCCATTGAGAGTGTGTTTCAGAAGAGTAAATGCCGTCACTATGTTATGCTGTGGAGTGTCGCTCTTTCACTTTGCTTTAAGTTCTATTTCTATTAATTACAAAAACACAAATCATTTTCTACGTTTTGATTGATTCGGGACGA
Source organism: Eucalyptus cladocalyx (assembly GCA_017140615.1). NCBI lineage: Eukaryota > Viridiplantae > Streptophyta > Magnoliopsida > Myrtales > Myrtaceae > Eucalyptus > Eucalyptus cladocalyx. The sequence continues at coordinate 41,984,923 of CM029522.1, forward strand.
CAATATGCATTAAAAGGTCTGCACTAACATTGTTTCAAGCTCTCCTCGCAGGATTATATTGAATAAGTGCATTTAAAACATCTGGCCGTGGTTAAAACATTCTTATATAAAAATGTTGAAATATAATATTTTGAAATATCAGCAGAATCCTTAGATTTTTATCGTTATATAGCATGATGCGTGGATCGTAAAGATGTCACGAGATAATCACTTTAATAAAAGGTCAATAGACTAAAAGCCTTTATAAAGCCGATAAGTAAATTCAATCGATTTCGCACCGAATACTAAAGAGATGTAATAGGTTGGGGAATCTATTCACATTTGATATGCTATTCACATGATGATAGATAGATATCATGTTCCGATGCTTCGATTCGGTAATTTGTAGGACTTGTCATCATCGCGCTTGGTGAACCACCACATCGCTACTGGTGGAGGTATCAAAATGGGTTTAAAATCTATATTTTGACTCATATTTAATGGTGTGAGTCATAAATGGGTTACCTTAAATTTTAAAAACAAGCTTAAGTAGGTTATAAATGGGTTACTTAACAATTTAATTGGTCTTAAATGTGTATTAAATAGGTTACGTAACAAGCTTAAATGAATCATAAACAAGTCATCTTTATTTTTTAAAAAAATTTCTTTTATTTATTTTTATTTTTTATTTTTAAAAATTCTTTCTTAGTTGGTGGCTATCATGAATTGAAGACAATTGGCAAACGGCCACAGACAAGCTCATCGACCTTTGGCACCAGCGAGGCTCAAGACTTGTCAATTTGGCGAGACTTGAGCTAGCTAGAGGTTAGTGAGCGCTAGGGGCTAGTGAGCTCGAGCTTGCAATCCGACCTCTAGCGAGGCTTGAGCTCGCCAGCATCGAGTAAGAGTTTAGCCTTACTAGATCCGGAGAGGTGGAGCCTTGCCTAAGGCGGGCTCAGCTCGGCTAGATCCAACTTTAGTTGATTTTAAATTTTGAATATCTATATTGATGTACTATCACAAAAACTTCTCACAGGATTGCCTGGAAACTTGAGACTTAAAACTATAGATAGTTAGAGATGTCTCAAAAAAAGTGAGCCGCCAACTACTTGTTATCTGAACAATTGAATATGTTTATTATTAAGTTTTTTTTTTTTTATCAATAGAGAATCAATTATATAATTTCTACCGTCTCTTACTTATTTTCATCCGTAATGAGCTATAATAATTATAGACTATACAAATGCTATTGAGTGTGATTTTATTTTTTACTTCATTTTAAGTTTTATTTTGATTTATTATAAAGTCACCACTCATTTTCTATGTTTTCATCAATTCAATACGACAATATGAATCTGCACTTACTTTGTTTCGCGTGATTCCTCACACAATGGTCTTCATATTCCACATATCCAACTTTGGTTGGTACATTCCTTGATAATGTCAGAGTATGATATTCTCAAACATTATTAAAGTTATCTAACGTGCAATGCTCAGATTGTTGTCTAGTAAATTGTACAAAAAAAGAAACACAACAGGAATATCGCTTTAGTAAAAGTCTGAAATTCTTTAGACAAACGGCTTTCCAAAAAGCCATGTTTGAAATCTCACATTTTCATTCACAAAGCCGAGGAAAATCTGTCCCCATTAACCTCACATTATTCTACAGTTCCTATTATTGAGACAAATGACGAGGCAAACATATTTATGTTTGGTGTAAATTCCACAAAATGTTAGATCAAGTTCATGTTGGACAAATGCCTGAAACATTCGCACAGACGTAAGAATTACTGGTCGACCTAAAGTGACCCCTGAGAAGTATAGATACTTCAATATTATGATTACAATCTACATTAGACTTGGGAATCTATAATATATATTGTCTGAAGGGGCCATGAGAAGAACGACACCCGATTTTAATAATAATTACGTATGCACATAAACGATGTCCATAACTTGTAATTTATCAATCGAAAAAAAAGGAGAAAGAGATTTCTTCCATCTTGGAGGAAAGTATAGCCTTATCCAATGTTCAGCCTAACATTTTATCTTATCTTACTATAAGTGGTCTTTCAACATGTGTAAAGGAGATGAAATCAGTCCCGCTTACAAAAATTTGGGATTCGAAAGTGCCTGAATCTGGCTCGATTACAATTTATGATCATGTCAACGAGTGGCCAGATTTTTGTTTATCATTCGTCATTTAATCTGATATCACATGATCTGTTGCACAATTATGTATGCGGCGAAAAAAAAAAATCTAAGTCGTATTGTGACAATTTTACATTACATATGAGAAGTCAAATCAATTCTGTCACGACCTCTTTTTTTTCCGTCCGGGGGAAAAGGAAGAAGGTTTAGGGGTATTTGCCTAAAGAAGCGGACCAATGGCCCTAAATTAGGCGCGGGCTCTCCCAAGCCCATACCTCGCGCGACGTTGGATTTCATATTTCAATTATTAACAACCTAAATATTTCTAGGAGTCGCCACAAACCTATTGGGGTCGGCTAGAAACCAATTGAGACACGGGAGTGGTGTCTCGATTCCTACGCAACCAGAGATTTCTAGAAACGGGGATTTGTTTACACCAATGTTTCTATTAGCGCCCTTGCGGTACCACTAACCTGGAAAGTTATTTATCTAAATGGCCACACATTCTTGATTACCAATTATAATCTTTATGAAACCACTAAGTGTCCATGCAAATGTTTTTGTAGTTTTTTTAATGTCTAGACTAATCCTAACATAATTTAGAAGAGAAATTTACACTCAAATTAATGAAAAGCGGCGTGTAAGTAAACATCCAAGAAATTGAAATGACTTGAAAATAAACGTGGAAAAGGTAAACCCAATACAAGTCGAGCAAATAATATTACATGGCCTTATTATCACGCCTCGGGACAGGACCCCCATGAGCAAAATGAGAATTCAAATATGCATGAAATTACTCTATATGCATGAAATTACTTTAAATAGTTTTAATCTACGTAAAATGGATTATTTACAAAAATGGTTATAAAATACCAAAATAGCATTAAATTAGGAAAATGACCTTTTAAAATTAGGAAAATTTAGTATATGTCATTTTTATCCTAATTTGATGCTATATAAATTTTTTGATATTTTTGAAATTTTCATATTTTTCTCTTTTTTTAATTTTTTTTTTTAAATAATAATAATTCCTTAAACCGATCTATGCTAACATGGAGTAACACAGCACATGAATATCACAATAATCAAGCTCAAATCGACCGTTTCAAGATCGAAGCTTAGTTTGGGCATTTTGTCGAACGCTTGATGTGCATTAAACTAGCTCCAATAGCCTCCTCGAGCCATGATTGCGGCCTTCAATCTCAGCGCATGAGTAATATTATGTGGAACTAAAACATCAAAGTTAAACTACCACATGCAAGGAGTAAGATTAGATAGAAATCACAACTTAAAACACACGAAAACCAAGTTGGAATCGTCATCATATATGCAGGTTTGATCTGATTTTGCAAATCTGGGTTTGAACCTAGGTCAAGCAAACAGGTTGAATGCCCATATTCAAGTCCCGACACCCATCACATACGAGATCTAAGGGAAACATTACTTGATCCGAATGAAAGTAGGTAACATGAGCTTTCAAATGCAACAAACATCATAGAAAATGACCAACCGAACACATCAAAACAACCTCTTCAAAAAGCACACATGCAAAACTCTTGAAGAGATTTCAACACTTAGAAAAATTCCAGCCTCAAAATCAGTTTCTTGGACTAGTTTTCCTCTTAATTTTTCACTATTAAAACATATTTAAACTCGAACGAAAATACATCTAGGATACTTACCTTGCTTCATAGTATCTTTTGCAAGTGGTTCTTGGTCAAGGAAATCGAGAAATTTTCCTCTGGAAGCACGTGGAAGTTAGCTTCTTCAACTGGAAATGAGATCTGCAAAAAAAAAGAACTAACAACGAAGGTTTTCGTTGACCTCTAAAATTAGACTTCAAGACATCTTTTGTTGGAAAATTGACACCAAACCAAACTATATTTATTCTAGTTTGGGGTAAAAGTCAATATTTTCCTCATTTGTCTCTCAAATTTCTCAAAAAACATTGGCTTTCCCTCACTCGTGACCAATCGAGCTCAACACTTAGAAAAATTTCTAGTGTTTCTTGGCCAGCCAGGAGGGTGTACTTTCGGGGGGCTTTAGGAGGCCTTCCCGATCTCCATTTGGGACATGCGACCTATGGATGGAAAGATCTTTGAGTGAAGTTTCACTCTCTAGTTGAAGGTTTTGGCTAGTTTTGGCCTAAGGGTTGCGAAAATCTCACTTTTCTCTCTCAAGGTCGGTCTGGATTTTGTTGTTACTGATCAAAACAGTAAACAAGAAAATAGAAAACCAGAAGCTATATTTTTCAGATGAGGAAGAGAAGCGTAGAGAAACAGAACACAAACTTGCATACGTCTGTTCTAAAGGAAATTGTCAAGTACAGGACAACTTAAACAAAGCAAAAACTGCTCACGTACGTGCAACACATAACTGCACACAAACATGCTATTAACTTCCTTGAAAATAACAAAAACACTAAATAAATAACTAAATTGAACTTGGTTGTTTTTTAATAAAAAAAACAGAGGAAAACAGAGTAAAAAACAGAACAGAAAAAAAGAAACATAAAACAGCAACTAAGACATTATTAATCCAACAAACTCCTCCTTGGATCAATTGCTGCTGCATACTCCAATTTTCTTTCTTAATACTTCAAATCTTCCAGCTTGAAGTGGTTTTGTGAACATATCTACAAGTTGATTTTCATATCTGTAATAGACCAATTTAACTTCGCCACTTTGTTACACCTCACGCATAAAGAAAAATTTGACTTTGAAATGCTTGGTTTTGCCATGGAAAACTAGATTATGAGATATTGCTAAAGCAGCTTGATTATCCACATTAACTTCAATGCAATTACTGGAATTCAACCACAAATCCTTCATTATCTTCTTCAGCCACAAAGCTTGATTTGCAGCTGCAGTAGCTGCTATAAACTTAGCCTCTGCAGTAAACTAAGCTACAATCTCTTGCTTTTTAGAACACCAGGAGAAACAAGTAGAATCCAAACTGAAACAATATCTAGACGTACTCTTCATGTCATCTACTTGAACCAGCCCGTCACTATCGAAAATCCTTGCAAATTAAACTTCTACTTTTCTTAAACTCCACACCAAAGAACAATGTTCCTTTGAGATATCTCAATACCCTTTTTGCTGCAATCAAATGTAATCGACTAGGACTACTCATAAACCGGATAAAACACTCACAGCAAATAGAATATCTGGTCCAGTTCTTGTAAGATACATGAGACACCCAATCGAGACTTCTATACATAGAAGCATCTACTACATCTGTTCCATCATTCTTCTACAGCTTCTCTTTAGCAGCCATAGGAGTGCTTACACTTCGACAATCTTCCATTTGAAATTTCTTTAGAATTTCCTTCATCTATTTTTTCTGACAGATGAAGATCTCATATGAAGCTTTGTTTAACTTCCGAGACCCAAAAATAAGACATCTTTCCCAAGTCGACATCTCAAAAGCTGCAAATAGATCTTGTTTCACCTTCTCTATCAATTCCATATCATTCCCCCGTCACTAATAGATCATCTACATAAAGTGACAAATTACAACACTTGTGATTCACCTTCTTGACATAAAGAGTGAACTCACTTAAGCTTTTTACAAAGCCAAAATCCTGCAAATATCGATCTATCTTCCCATACCAAGCTCTTGGAGCCTGCTTCAATCCATATAGAGCTTTCTTCAACCTGTATACACTCTCTTATTGCCCTTTGATACTAAAGCCTTCAGGTTGTTCAACAAAAATCTCCTCCTTAAGCTCTCCATTCAGAAATGCAGACTTGACATCTAATTGAAATATAGGCCACCCCTTCTCTGCTGCAATAGCTAACGTAGCCTTATTGTATCAAGTCGTGCAACATGAGCAAATGTTTCGAAATAGTCTACTCCTCATATTTGTGCATAGCCTTTCACCACTAGTCTGGCTTTGTGTTTATTAACAGAACCATCAGGATTAAGTTTTGTTCTAAACACCCATTTAACCCCAATCACATTCTTATCAGATGGTCTGTCAACAAGCTCCCATGTGTGGTTTTTCTGGATCATTGCAATCTCCTCCTTCATTGCTGCAATCCACCTCTGATCCTCCTAAGCTTCCACAAAGTTAGATGGTTTGAGCATTGCCACATTGCTTCTTTCATAGATTTCAGCAAGTGATCTTGTGCCTCTCACCGGTAAATCATCCATACTGTCTTCCAATCCATCTATAACTTCATCAACCTCTACATCTGTTGCAGGTTGTTTTTCGAACTGCTGCTTTTCTGCACTCTTTCCTTCCATCCAATTCCACTCATCTTCTTCTAGAAAAACAACATCTTTGCTTACAGTCACCTTCCCTGTCATAGGTGAAAAATTCTGTAAGCCTTTGATTGGAGACTGTACCCAATGAAGATTCCAAGCTCTGCCTTCTTATCCAGCTTGTCCCTCTTGACCTCAGGAACATGAGTGTAACATAAACACCCAAAAACCTTCAAATTTTTCACATAAGGTTTAACACCATACCAGACTTCAAAAGGTGTTGACCTCTCTAAGGCCTTTGTGGGCAATCTGTTCAACAGGAACACTGCAGTATTAGCTGCTTCAGCCCAGAACTTCTTAGGCAAAATCTTCTCCTACATCATACATCTGGCCATCTCCATAATACTTTTGTTTTTCCTCTCACTGACCCCATTCTGTTGAGGTGAATAGGGAGCAGTGAACTGCTGCACAATTCCTACTTGCTCACAATTCAACTTAAACTTGTGAGCAGTATACTCAGAACCATTATCAGACCTGAGCATTTTAATTTTCTTCCCACTCTGATTCTTAACTAAGGCTTTAAACTTCACAAACACATCAGCAACTTCAGACTTGGCTCGCAGAAAATAAATCCAACTCATCCTAGTCATATCATCGGTGAAGGTAATGAAATACACTGCTACCATTGAGAGAAGACTCGGACATAGGTCCACATAAATCTGTGTGGACTAATTGCAACTTCTCACATGCTCTCCAGCCTCCTCCTTTGAAAGGAAATCTGGCTTGCTTACCAAGAAGACAAGTTTTGCACTGTGGAAATTCCTCCTCCAAACTTGGCAAGTCATCCGCCAAGCTATTTCTCTGCATAAACGACATGCTCTTCCTGTGAACATGCCCAAGTCTTTTATGCTATATCTCTGCATTTTCTTATTTGCACTTTAAAGCCATTTGTTGCATCTCTTGTGGCTTAAACATGAAACTCTTGTCCTCCATTGGAATTTTTAACACTTCTTTGCTATCTGCATTATTAATAAGACATTCCTTCCCTTCGAACTTCACTTTATAGCCCTTCTCAACTAATTGACCAACACTTAACGGATTATGATCAATATTTGGCACAAAGAGAACATCACTGATCAGCTTCACCTCCTGACTTCCTTCAATAGCCATTGTACCCTTCCCTTGCACTTCGATATCTTGTCCGTTGCCAATTCGACTCTGGACTGATGACTGTCTAGACTCCTAAACACTTTGAATTGCCAGTCATATAATTGGTACAGCTACTATCCACCAGCCATGCATCATTCCTAACAGAAGATTCAGAAAAAGAAGCTACAAACAAATGCTTTTCCTCAGTTTCATTCACTTCTACCTGGGCTTTTCCTGCTTGCTGGTAATTTTTTTCTTTGCAGATGGCTTCCATGTGACCCAACTTGTGACATCTTCTCGCATCTAGCATCGAGCTTTCTCCAACATCTAAAAAACGATGATTAGTTCCACCACGAGTATTGACAATGCTTTTTGTTCATCTTCCATTTGCTAGATCCACCAGAATTTCCTTGTTTTGCTACAAACTTGGAGTTACCGGCATTTTCTCTGGAATGAATCCATTTCTTCCCTTTGCCTCCATCATTTGACTTCACTCTAGCTTGCAGTGCACCCTCTACAAACTCTTCTCTTCTCATCGGTCTTACGTGCTCCTACGCTTGCAAAGCATTCAACAATTACGCAAGCTTTATATCGGTAAGTCTCTTGTATTTTCCGAGAGACGCTATGGTGGCTTCGAACTTCTCTGGAAGAGACACCGAGAATCTTCTAAACAAGCCTTTCATCCTTCAAGTCGGTCCCTAAAACTCTATTTTATCAGCTATCCCAACCAACCTATCGAGTACTCCTTCACCGACTACGAATCCTTCATCTCTTGTCTCTCAAACTCCCTCAAGAGATTCAGCACCTTCATGCCTCTTATCTTCTCATCTCCTTCATATTCTTCCTTCAAGAAGTCCCATATGGCCTTTGCAGAGTCACACTTCATAATTCTGATAAAGATGGTAGACGAGACAGCAGCATACAGGCAAGATTTTGCCTTGGCTTTTCTTGTGGTTCTCTCTTTATGAAGTTTGATTTGATTCATGGTCGGATTATCTGGAAGTGGAGCAACTTCATAATCATCCTCCATAGCTTCCCACAGATCATGACCCTCCAAAAATGCTGTCATCTTAACAGCCCATGCTTGATAATTCTCTCCATAAATACTTGGAGAAGCCATCGCAGAGAAACCACTCGACCCTGTCTCCATCACCCTTTAACTTCTTTACACTTCGATACTTGCTTCACTTCACAGTCCCTCAATATCATACACGCTCGATACCACTTTGTTATTACGATCAAAACAAGAAAACAAGAAAATAGAAAATCCCGAAGCTATATTTTTTAGATGAGGAATAGAAGCGCGGAGAAACAACACAAACTTGCATACGTCTGTTCTAAAGGAAATTGTCAAGTACATGACAACTTAAACAAAGCAAAAACTGCTCACGTACGTGCAACACATAACGCACACAAACGTGCTATTAACTTCCTAGAAAATAACAAAAACACTAAATAAATAACTAAATTGAACTTGGCTGTTTTTTAATAAAAAAAACAGAGGAAAACAGAGTAAAAAACAGAACAGAAAAAAAGAAACATAAAACAGCAACTGAGACATTATTAATCCAACAGATTTTCTGGGTTTTTTCTTTCTGGAGTTGCTTCTGAAGGTGTGTTTGGGGAAGGATTCCGAGCTCTCCTCTCCTCTCTCTCGTCCCTTTCTCTCATCCTCGAAAAGAGCTCATTTTGTAGATCTTATCCCCTGAATTAGAGGATTTTTGGTCAGCCTTTTGTCCACCTACCAAGCCTGTCAACAGGGCTACTTCACCCACTCTCTGACTTAGCCAATTTTTTTTCAATTCTACAGCTGTTGAGTGTGCAGGTTTTGCTGCGATTTTCTGGTGCTGTTAGAAGCTTATCCTTGGCCAATTTTCGTCCACTTGCACTACTATATACGATCTTCCATCACGTGCAAAGATCGGGCTGGTTGGGCAGCTGAGGAGGATATGGTGGGGCCACCAAATTGCTTACTCGGCAACTCCGGATTAAGACCAACTCGTGGACTGAGTTTTGGCTGCTGATTTGAGTGCTTTAATCCACTAATTTAGCTGCGTTTTTTGATCAATTAGAAAGCTCATGTATAGTAGTTTAAGATCTTGACCATTTTTCGCAATTATCTCCACCCAATTTTGCAAGAAAGTCTCTCAAAGTTGGCCATTTTCTTGCCCGAAAATGCCAAATTCAATGCAATTAGGTCCTTTTTGCCCGATTAGATTAATTAGACCTGACCCAAGTTCAATTTCAACTCAATTGGAGGCCAAGATAATGATTTAAGGGTTCGGGCAAAATTTTGCAAATTTTGCAAATTGGTCCCTCAACTTTTGGAAATTGCATTTTGGCCCCAACTTGCCATTTTAATTACAATATAATCTCTTGGGCTTGGCTAGTCACATTCAGATCATTGGCCCCCAACTTGCTCTTTTTTTTTTTTTTTTTTCGATTTCTTCTTCTTTTTTTTAATTATTATTATTTTTTAATAGGAAAAACATCTTTCATTTAAAACACTATATTAAACACCTAGATAATCTATATGCTGGAATGAAGTATTTTTGGGCAAAAATTTAGGTGTCAACAAACTCTGAAAAGCTAATCAGTGTATATGGCACCTGGAAATGGAGTCCTGAAATGTCAATGTCTTGAGCGACATCAACAAGCCGCCTCTTTGCGTTGCTGGGTGTCCCATCCCTCGTATCTCGAAGTTGATCCCGTAATTGGAACTCGAACCGGCTTCTTGGAGGAGATCGTTTTCGCGCCATGCATGTTGACCGTGATCATCGATGGCCGCCGACATTTGCCTCAAATAAGCTTTGCTTAGCATGCCTCTTATCCCGCCGGGTCCTGATGGCCTAACATGGTACCTAGACCTGATTTTGGTACTGTAGTTCCCTTCTTTGAGTAGATTGCTTTCGCTATACGGGAATTTGAGATCTGCAGTGCTTATGACATAGGTTTGAGCAGCTTTCCTCCATTCCGAAGTTACCAGATCTCTGGCCTTGACTGTCTTTAAGCATCGAATAGGGCCTTCCGCCTATTTCAATGGCCTAGAAGACAGTCACTCCCGCGCCTTGCTCTGCACACCCTGGTTTAGAAGTTTCAGAGGCTGAGTGAAAGTTTTCAGGTTTCGGTTGTCCATCAGCACTTGGCCCCAGCAAAAGAAGCCTAAATGAGATATTGCTCAATTTATCTGGTCACACTGCCCACATACTCTGTTGATGTTATAATCCTAAACGATTGATATGCATTGCCGGCACAAAGCTATTTGATTCCAGCATTCTACTAGGGGAATGTCCCTCGACCAAGGGTGTCCACGCGACCAGTGGTCTGAATCCGAGATGCCATCGTCTTTGGTGGGAACGATACATATATGACTAGTTGCAGCCTAATCTGTTGCTTGGTGCTACCAAGTAAACCCTCGACTACATTCCGTCGAGCCATGCCAACTTTGGTTGAGCTTTTGTGGACTCCTGAAGGGCAATCTTGCGAAGGGGGACTCCTTAGGTTAGGCTATCCCTTGGTGGGAGTTCGCATGACTTTCACGCCCATCTGGAATTTGTCCTCCATGCCGCAACTTCCATCAACCTGCGTATCAGGCCCAATCTGCACGATACTTTCTTCTCTCGGGGTGAGGTCATACGATGCCATTGCCATGCGCTCGCGCAAGAGAAAAATCCCTTAAAAGCAGGCCGCGCGCTGATCAGTTGCTTGAGAAAGAAGCCTAATGCCATCTGCACAGGGTCGACAGTCCTGCATCTTCTTGGAGTAGCCCCCCCAGAGATGATGATTCAAGATCAGATCAGCCTTAGTGCGGGCCATGGGATCGACAGCTAGTCATTGTTCTACAATGTTATGTGATATGCTAGCTCCTTTAATCAATATATGTTGAACAAATCTGCTTGAAGAGCCTGATCGAAGAGATCCTTGTCTACTTTCATCATTTCCTTCTTTTTCTAGAAATCTCATCCAACCAAATCCGCTCATTATTGTTTTACAATGTACTAGCATGGAACAGAGTTCCCTGCTACTACATTGTGAACGAGTTGGTAACTGTCAAATACCATGTTGGTAACCTGTTCATCTAGTTGTATATTGGTAACTTTCAACAGGTTAAAACAAATATCAAAGTTTCTTTATTCCTCAAATTTACCAACTATTTTAATAATCTACCCACATTTACTTGTATGACTTACCAACCATTTGAAATTACTAAATCTTAATTTGATTGATATACCAACATTCGGTTATCAACCTTTTTTCAGAAATTGATTTCTTTGTGATTTACCTGTGATTACCAATGCTTTCGAAGCACCAACTTCATTTAAAATTTTCCCGCATTAATTTCACTGACATATCGCCATTCATCACATTAACAGAGTGCACCACAGCAGCAATGGGGTACAAGCCGAGCCAGGCCCGCCAGCAGCCCCCCATCCCGGATGCCCTAGTTGATGATGATCTAGGGAATGTCCACTTCCCCGGCCATGCACTTCTGCAGGTATATCGCTGCCGCATAGTCCCCATAGGCCTCATGCCCAGAGAAGTAGCCTGTTCAGAGAGAATGAGTACTTCAGCATGTCCCTGCCAGATTGAAGCCCAAAGGTCCTTGTCTAATCGGACATAGCATTGTAAAAGCCATAGCAATACGCGGCCTGGTCGATGTTACGCTCGATGATGCTGCCCAAGAACTGAACTGCCTTACTCCTAGTATTCATCCAGGCTAGGACACCCTGCAGTAGGTCGTCACCCAACCTCCTTAGGGCAGCCCAGGGTGGGAACAGGCCCCCGGCCTCCTTGGCATTGTCCAGTATCTCGAAAGTCAGGCTGCCTCCCATGAGCCAGAACAGTTTCTAGTAGCTGCCTGCCGTCCTCGTCTCGGGCTCCATAGCTGGGAGTCTCGCCGCCACAGAGCCCGCACCAGAGGCACGAATCATGCTGGGAACTTGGGAGCCGTCGCCAAAGCCTACTTCCTCGAGATGTACATCGTCTGATGAATTTTCCTATTGCACGAATGCACGTAAAAATTACTTCTTTTCCCGTCATTCCACGCCTAGGTGGGTGGATTCAGCTCTCTTTTTCGGACCAGGCAAAAGATATTAGAAGAAAATGATGAGCAAAACCAAAAAAGAAATCTTGAATTCTCGCATTCTAAGGCACTGTTTGGAATCAGATTTTTTGTTCCCAGAATTAGTTTAGGAACATAATTGCGTTTGGTAAAATTTTTGTTCCCGGGAACAGTTTTGGACAAGAATTGAGAATAAAAAAAAATTGTGATTCTCGGTCTAGGAATTAAAAAAAGAATCAAAACAGCGAAAGTCTTCTTCTTTCCTTCCGCCATCCCACAACCGCCATTCACCACCACCCATCGCGTTCGCCACCGCCTGCCGCCGTCTGCCACCGGTCGTCATCCGCCGGTCCGGCGAGCTCACCAGAGGCTTGCCAGGCCAGGGGGAGGTCCAGTGAGCTCGCCGAAGGCAAGTCCAGCCACCAGCAAAGCTCGGCCTTGCCGATGGCCAGGCAAGCCTCACCGGGGCTGGGTGAGGCCCACCTAGCCCCGGTGAGGCTCGCCCAGCCCCGGCGCCGCTGGTCCGGTGAGCTCACCGGAGGCTCTCTAGGCTAGGGTGAGATCCGGCAAGCTCGCCAGAGGTAAGCCTAGCCACTAGTGAGGCTCAGCCTTGCCAGATCTAGCGAGGCTGAGCCTCGTCGGTGGCCAGGCAAGCCTCGTCGGGGCTGGACGAGGCCCGTCTAGCCGCGACGAGGCTTGGCTGGCCACCAGTGAAGCTCGCCCAGCCCCACCAGTGGCCAAGCAAGCCTTGCCCAGCCCCGATGAGGTCGAGCCTTGATGGGGCTGGGTGAGCCTCGCTGGGCTGGCGATGCTCCGGTGAGGTCGCCAACCCTCATCTAGTCGATTGCCTGTCCGGCAACCGGCCACAAGAAGAAGAAGAAGAAGAATAGGAGAAAAAGGAAAAAAAAAATTAAAAATTTAAAAATTATTTAAAAATTAAAAATTAAAAGAAATTGATTTGAAATAGAATCAATAAGTACGATCTACCAAACACATTATATTCGGAATCGAAATTTTGGACGATTCTGAATGCGTTTTTTACTCGAGAATCGGTTCTCGAGAACGAATAAAAAATAATCATTTCTAGTCGAGAATGCGTTACCGAGAAACGGGATCGTTCTGCAAACGCACCCTAAATTTTCTACATATAGTAGGCCTATCTACTGTTTTTTCCTGTTCGAAATGTATCAAGTCATGGGTAAATTTTACTTTTCAAGAACCTACCTATGCAAAAAATGATTTGATCACTTCACATTTAATATTGTGCGTCTATATCTGTCTATCGTTACATACGCTTTTCAAAGGATTACCTAGAAAGTTCAAGACTTAAGTAGTAGATGATTAGAGATGACTTCTCCTTATTAGTTTTGTTGAATTCTTAAACAGAAATAGCTGCTGCCTAGACGCCACCAAAACAATTTGACGTGTTTTCCATCCCAGTATTTTTAATTGATGGAAAATCAATTGTGTAAAATTCTACCATCTCTCAATCATTTCTCTCCATAACCAAGTTTAATATTTATGGACTTTCTAAATGTTATTGAATGCCTACTTCAGAAAAATTAAACGTAATCATAAATTATATAAACGATAAGTTTTTAAAGAAGCAGGTCGGTGATTTCACACTATTTAACAAGTTTCATATGAACAATTGAGCAAAATCCATTGCGTAAAATTACATATTTCTATATATCATTGAGTTTATTGAGACAAATATATCTATGCGGACATAAAAATCCATGAAATGGTCTCTTGATTCTACTTTCAGAGTGAACTCCTTGAAAAAAACCCCCCAAAAAAAAAAGACCCGAATATTTAAATTAAAAATTCGGATTTTCTCTATCATTCTAGTAAAATCCAGCATTCAAACCCGCAAAATGAAAAGGAAACCCGAAATCCTGCGCTTGTTCTCCTGAATCCTCCTGCACCGTTCTCCCGCCGCACCCCGCCGGTCTCCGCCGCCGCACCCCGCCGGTCCCTCCGTCCGTTCATAACCTGAAGGTGACTCTCTCTCTCTCTCTCTCTATCGTGAAATCTCTTCCTCTGCAATTTCGTCGTCGCCGGCGTCTCTCCGTCGCCACCTCTCTCGCCGGTCGTTCGAATCCCTAATTCGCGCCGGGCGGCTGTCTCCGGCGCTCCTCTGTGGCGGAATCTCGCCGACTGCTCATGCGCTAGGAACCCCTGCGGCAGGAAATTCGAGGGATGGACGTGATCTCCCAGCTGCAGGAGCAAGTCAACACGGTCGCGTCGGTCGCCTTCAACACCTTCGGCTCGCTGCAGAGGGACGCGCCCTCCGTGCGGCTCTCCGCGAGTTACCCCGAGCCGCCCCCGACCGCCGCCGCGGAGGACGCGTCCAGCTTCGCCGAGCAGCCCAAGCTGATGAGTGCTGCTCTTGTCAAAGCCGCCAAGCAGGTTCGTGCCTCTCTCCGGCTTGCTATCGCAAGTTATTAGCGAGCTTGCTCATCGTCTGCTTGATGCAATTGGAAGAATTTATTTGGCTAGGGCTTTATGAAGATTGATTACTTGATTTGTTGTGGCAAGAAAAGAAATTTACTTGTGTATGAGAATTGTATGTATGGCTAGAAATCTAGGTTATGTCCGAAGTTTCGGTGGAGAGGTGTTCTTACTTCGATTGGCTTTTGTGTGCATTTAGTCTCGGTTTTGGGAACTCTGTGCTCGTTCTTGCAGAGGACGTGAGCAGATTTCATTCATAAATGTATACTATGGAAGTTCTCATCAGTAGATCACGGATGTGACGGGTAGTTCTGGAGATGTAATGCGAGTTGGGCATTTGGTTCGTTTTTGTGTATGCCTCCATGTGTGTTAGTTATTCCTAGGGAAGAAAACGGGACCTTCTTCATTTTTTTCTTGTGGATTCTGTTGGTGGATATATCTGCCACAAGTATCTCAGTGTGCATATGTACATAGACCGTGCTGTGATTTGGTTTACACGAGTTGGGTAATCTTTTGACTCATGTGTGTGAAATTGTTATGCACATTTGAAAGAGCCACCACTCTTGTGTAATCACGACTATCGTTTCTTTCAAATGTGTTTCTGCATCTTAAAGTCCGTAGAATGGTTTGAGATTCTTGATCTTGAGTAAGGTGGGATTGTTGGTTTCTGATTTCTATCTCATTCACTTTTGTTTTACTTCATGCTTGAAGTAAAATGATGGTTGGTGTGACATCCTAAACTCTGTGGCATCAGTATATTCTTGCGGGTGAAAGCAATTAGCCTCCATTTTAGAGATGAAGCATTATGCTTCAAGTTATAAAATTTGGTCTCTTTTCCACCATTTGCTTTGGCAATCTCAATAAAGTTCTATCGGAACTCTTTTTCTTCTGCAGTTTGATGCCTTAGTAGCGGGACTTCCACTACCTGAGGGAGGTGAAGAAGCTCAACTCAAAAGGATTGCAGACCTCCAGGTTAAGAGGACCCATGGTTTTTGGCATCTTTAGTTCATTATTTATGTTGTTTAAGGCTGTTTCTTATTCTTCCCAAATTACCTTTGCACAGGCTGAGAATGATGCTGTAGGACAAGAGCTTCAGAAGCAACTTGAAGCTGCTGGTAATTGCCCTATTGATGAGGGTGTGAGGGCATTTGTCTTGTTCAATTATGTATGTCAATTTTTGGTCGAAAGTGATATTTTCTATGATTTTTGGCATTGGCAGAGAAGGAATTGAAGCTGGTCCAGGAGCTATTCAGCCAGGCAACAGATAACTGCTTCAATTTGAAGAAACCAGAATAAAAATTGAGGATGCTTCTCTTCTTTACCTTTTTCGTAAAATTTATGCAGTAGAGATGGTGACTGAGAGAAATAGGCATTCTACTGTTCGAATAGTGCAAAGAGACCTGAGATGTCGCAACTCTGTACGGGTGAGTTTTGAAGTCCTTGCCGAGTAAAAATTTCTCAGTGCACAAAAAAGCATCAATATGGGCATCAACTCAACCAAACAATCACTCAAATGAAGTAGTTCTGGCGAAGTAAGAAGTCTAGTCTTGAATCTTTAATTGCAAAAACAAACTATAATGTTACATTAGCAATGGAAAGTTCTCTGTTTTGTTGTTCACCTTCCTTCCCTCTGAAGTTTTCAAAAATTGCCTTCTTACTTTTTGGTCCTTCTGAGGAAGGTCTTGGTATCGGATGGAGCATGGGCTTGTTTGCCCTTGCATTGTAGATCAATAATCAAGAAGGCAACTTTTATAGTTGTGAAGTTCAAGAAATCAGAGTTTCCCATGTTTGAACAAGAGAGGAGAACAGGGCGGGCTTCGGCTTTGAACACTAGACCCCTAGTGGGCGTGCGTCGGGTTATGGCTAGCTTACCCTCTTAAGGGTGCTCTTCTTGCAGGCTTCGTGGCCCCAAATAAAAGGCCCAACCATTAGTTTAGAACTCTCCCAGAGTGTACGTAAACAGCCAAGAGAATAGTATATCCTCTTCTCCAAAAGGGACCATGAGAATGCTCGGCTTTCTGGTTGAACTGCCCACATTGTTGATTTTGTTAGGGTCCCAGATGACGGACATACATTACTGGCCTCTCTGGGCCACGTTAGAAAAATTTGAACTTGGGACTTCCTATTCAGATAGTCCAATCCAAAACTTAAGCTATTTGGTGGAAAAAACCACAAGAATATATATAGCACATGAGACCGATTATCAAGTAATGTGTGACGATATTTCAACAGCTATGATTTCACATTCATGAGTGAACATAATGAATTAAGGCACTTTATACCTTCTAGGGACAGGCCGATGTGATTGGGGAATGATTTCTTAGACACAAGCCTTTAGTATAGGTCCATGCAAATATTTCTATTGTCCTAGTCAGATATTCTTTGTCCAGAGGATTGGGTACTCTCGGTTCATTTTCATCAAGTTATTCTTCACGGTCTTGTCAATTTCTAGTCTCCTTGGAGGCTAGGCGTAGTTCCCCACTTCTCTTGCCATCATTCACATTGACCTCTCTAGGAACCACTTGTGATTGTTTCCTTCTCCTAACATTAGCATCGAAGGCGTCAGATTGTTCATCCAATTCTTTATAAGACTTTATCCTGAATTTCCAAAAAGGTCCGAGTGAATCGATCGAAAGGATATTCCTGCACACTTTCACTAGGAGACTGAGACTGTGGGCTTTCGTCCCCTGGACCATCCCTAGCCGAGGAGGCTTTTGAGAATGAAGAAAGAAAGATTGGCCTCTAGGTTGTAGCAATCCACAAGTGGGAAATGACCATTCTGTCCGGTGTTGGTTGAAGATGCCCCGCCCCCGTGGGGCGGTGGTTCGGTTGGGGGATCGAGATACCCGATGAAATATGTCCCTCTTTGTCATTTACGCACACTATTCCTCAATTGAATCAACTTCTCCATTGCAAGTTTCATGCTGTGATTTTGGAACAATCTCTAGTAGGGACATAAAGTACCCTCTTTTTTTCTCAAAAGAGGATCTGAATGGTTGGCCGGCGAACTGATACATCTCTCATACCTGATCAGAGATATTTTTGTCCTTTTTTTTTTTTTTTTTTTTTTTTCGTTTTCCTTTACCCCTATGCTATCCCTGCTCATCATCTTCTCGATCCCACCTATGTTGTCCCTGCTTATCATCTTCTTCATCAATGTTGAAGATAGGCATTGCCCAGATCAAGAACAGCGGAATTAGGGAAGGGCCGACAAGGGCTCTGCGATTCTCGCTGGCTGCTGGTAAGGGCTGGCGAGGCCACCCTCGCCAGATCGGCAGCAGACGAGGGCCATCAAGCCCTCGCTGGCCGTGGGCGAGGGCTTGCAGGCCGACCCTCTGGCGAGGGTGGCCTCGCCCGCGGCCGGCGAGGTTGGCGAGCCCTCGCCGGAGACCATTTGCCTGCTGTCGAATTTGGATTATCTTGCTGTGTTTTGGTTTCCCGAGGGGTTTCTCGAGGTTTTATGCTCGCGACTCGACGTCGCGAACTGAGAATTCCCTTTGAAAGTTCGTTCCTTTTTCCTTGAATGTATCTGTACGTATCTGTAGTGCGTCCTTTGCTGACGACTTGTCGCTTACATGTCTCTGTTGGGTTCTTACTGAATGAGGTAATTAGCTCGATTTCTTATGCTGCGGAGCTTTCTGCTCGTGACGCTGACTGTCATTCAGGTAACGCAGGTGATGTGGGGTTTTTTCCTTCGTTTTTTTTTTCTCTCTTTTTTTTTTTTTTGTTTGGGGGTGGTAGGGGGTGGCCGGGTGGCCGGGCGTATAGCAATTCAGAGAAATCAGAATTTCTTGTAGTTCATTTTGTTCCATCTTGAGATTACGAATGCTTGACATGGGAGTATCGATTCGATTCGGCCTTTGCTGATCATGTGTGGGGGCGAGGCATGATTTGTGATCAAAGAGGGAGGTGCTCTGTTTGGTGAAAGATGAGTTGCGCCGAAGCTGCTGCTGCCGTCAAACCGTATGGCTATCTCGTCTGCCGCGATAGGACGTCCCCCTCTCCCAGCTTTCATATTCTCGCAGCTTTCATTCCGCTTGTTGCCTTCTGACCTCGCTGGCCGCTCAGGCCCTCACCGGCCCTTACCAGTGGCCGACGAGGGTTGCGGAGCCCTTGCCAGCCCTTCCCCAAATTGGGTGTTCTTGATATGGGCAATGCCTATCTTCAACATTGATGAACAAGATGATGAATATGGGGATGGGATCAAGAAGGAGATGAACGGGGGAAAAGGAAATAAAAAAATAATATTTTTGGAGGAAAATACTTATGACCAGGCCACCAGAATACACATGCAATTGTTCGCCAGCTAGCGAGTGAGGTCTTCTTTGAGGCTAAATGACTACTTTGGGTCCTTGCCCTCAGTCCTTCGTCTCCGAATTCTCATTCTATATATCTATTTTTCTGCCATGCGCGGAAGCTCCATGCTTGCTTAGCTCTTGTCGCTGCACGCCGGTCGCCGTCTGAAGCCGGAAAACCGATCCATGGCGTCGCCCCGCGCCGTCAACCTCTCGCTGACGCTTCTCCTCCTCCACCTATCGATCCTTGTCTCGCCTTCCGCCTTGGAGTTTGGCCAGGTACTGGTTTCGCCGCTCGTTGGCCCGTCCCGACCGTCACTAGCGCCGTTTCCGGCTCACACGAGCTGGAAAGGTCTTCTTTTGAGATTATGAGGGTACTTTAAGTTCTTATTTAAGATTTTTCCTATGATTTTTGTTGGCTTGTTTTGCTTGCCTTTGTTCGATGGTCATATGCAATTAGGCATCAGGGCTAGTTGGCCAGAACCACCCTAGGGTACTTGGGTTGACGATGCTTAAGTCGAAAACTAGTCAATAGTGCTCATTATAAAAATTGTTGTGGACAATGCTTGACTATAAAAGGCGTAAGTGTCGCTCATTATAAAAGTGCGGACCAATTGCTTGCCATTTAGATGTGCTTGGTTTCAATATATTTTCACGCAACTATATGCACCGTGATTTTTGTCATTTATGTCTAATGCTATACATTATTTCTCAAGTAAATCAACTTCTCCATTGCAAGTTTTGTGTTGATAAAGCTATGATTTTTGTTGGCTTGTTAAGCTTATCTTTGTCTAATGGTCATACGCAATTAGGCATCCGG
Organism: Eucalyptus cladocalyx; assembly: GCA_017140615.1. Classification (NCBI taxonomy): domain Eukaryota; kingdom Viridiplantae; phylum Streptophyta; class Magnoliopsida; order Myrtales; family Myrtaceae; genus Eucalyptus; species Eucalyptus cladocalyx. Next base: position 42,005,042 of record CM029522.1, read on the forward strand.
GCTAGTTGGGCAAAATCACCATAGGTTACTTGATTGACGATGCTCAAGTCGAATAGTAGTCTGTAGTGCTCATTATAAAAATTGTTGTGGACAATGCTCGATTCTAAAAGGAGCAAGGGTTGCTCATTATAAAAAATGCTGACCAATTACTTGCCATTTAGATGTTCTTGGTTTCAATATATTATCATGCAACTATATACGTCTAATCCCGTACACTTTCTCAAGTAAATCAATTTATCCATTGCAAGTTTCTTGCGGATAAAGCTATGATTTTTGTTGGCTTGTTATGCTTGTCTTTATCCGATGGTCATATGCTATTAGGCATCTGGGCTAGTTGGGCAAAACCACCATAGGGTACTTGGATTGATGATGCTCAAGTCGAAAAGTAAGTAGTGCTCATGATAAAATTACCGTGGACAATGCTCAATTCTAAAATGAGCATGTGTTGGTCATTATAAAAATTGCCAGCCAATTGCTTGCCATTTAGATGTGCTTGGTTTCAATATATTCTCACGCAACTATATGCGCTGCGATTTTTGTTATTTATGTCCTAATATTTTACACTATTTCTCAAGTAAATCAACTTCTCTATTGCAAGTTTCGTGCTGATAAAGCTGTGATTTGTGTTGACTTGTTATGCTTGTCTTTGTCCGATGATCATATGTAATTAGGCATCCAAGCTAGTTGGGCAAAACCACCATAGGGTACTTGGATTGACGATGCTCAAGTCGAAAAGTAGTTAGTAGTGCTCATTATAATACTTGATTCTAAAAGGAGCAAGTGTCACTCAATATAAAAATTGCCAACCAGTTGCTTGCCATTTAGATGTGCTTGGTTTCAATATATTCTCACACGATTATATGTGTCGTGATTTTTGTCATTTACGTCTAATGCTGTACAATATTTCTCAAGTAAATCAACTTCTCCATTGCAAGTTTCATGCTGATAAAACTGTGATTTTTGTTGGCTTGTTGTGCTTGTCTTTGTCCAATAGTCCTATGCAATTAGGCATACGGGCAAGTTGGGCAGAACCACCATAGGGTACCTGGGTTGACGATGCTCAAATCGAAAAGTAGTCAATGGTGCTCATTATAAAAATAGCTGTGGATATTGCTTCACTCTAAAAAGAGCAAGTGTCGCTCATTATAAAAATTGCCAAATAGTTGCTTGCCAATTAGATATGCTCGGTTTCAATATATTCTCACGCGATTATATGCGCTGTGATTTTTGTCATTTATGTCTAATGCTGTACACTATTTCTCAAGTAAATCAACTTCTTCATTGCAAGTTTTGTGTTGATAAAGCTGTGATTTATGTTGGCTTATTATGCTTGTCTTTGTCCGATGGTCATATGCAATTAGGCATCTGGGCTAGTTGGGCAGAACCACCATAGGGTACGTGGGTTGATGATGCTCAAGTCGAAAAGTAGTCCGTAATGCTCATTATTAAAAATTGTTGTGGACAATGCTCAACTCTAAAAGGAGCAAGTGTTGCTCATTATAAAAATTGCTGACTAGTTGCTCGCCATTTGGATGTGCTTGGTTTCAATATATTCTCACGTAACTATATGCCGTGATTTTTGTCATTTACATCAAATGCTATGCAATATTTCTCAAGTAAATCGACTTCTCCATTACAAGTTTCGTGCTCATAGAGCTGTGATTTTTATTGGTTGTTATGTGTTGGAATATAATACGCGTAAACAACAGAATCTTGCGATTTATATCAATGCAAAATCACCAAAGAAATAAATGAGAAATAATAAGGACACTAGAATTTTGTGTGGTTTGGTCCAAATATCGGTACTTATGTTCATGGAAAGTTAGAAACAAATAATTTATTATAATTGGAGAATCGGAGTTTATAATTGCTTACACGCTTGAGTATTTTCCATACATAGATTTAAGCTCAAACCCTAAGTGTTTATAAATAAACAACTCATTTTGATATAAACTCACGTCACAAAATTACCATGCGTTCAAGCTCAAAAAAAAAAAAAAAAAAAAAAAAACTCTATTTACGCCAAAATCAGGAACTCTAACATTCATCTTTGGTTCACGTATGTTCCTTTTTAAGGCTTCGCGTGGCTTCAAAAACTTGCAGCTGCTCTCTCAAGCAGCGTGAACTTGTAGATGGCTTCACGTTCCATTTAGATTTTACATTGTGTGCCCAAATTCAAGACTTTGACTTTGGGGCCCAGGTAGATAACCTTATTCGGCTTCTGCAGATAAAGAAGAAACTTTGCTCCTTTTTTTATTCTATTTTATTTCCTCTTTTGTAAACCTTTACAGAGTCCAATGAATCTTCTTTTATTAAATGAAGACATCTGATTCAAAAACAATTTTGAATTTCTTTTCTTGTGTGTAGTCTTGAATATTATCTTCATCAAAAAAATATCTTCATGATCAAATAATAAAAATTTCATCCAAGCGGATCGCGTTTTGCAAACGCTCAAACTTAAGACATAATTTAACATTATACTTGTCTTTGTCCGATGGTCATATGCAATTAGGCATTCAGGCTACTTGGGCAAAACCACCTTTGTCCGATGGTCATATGCAATTAGGCATTCAGGCTACTTGGGCAAAACCACCATAGGGTACTTGGGTTGACGATGCTTAAGTCAAAAAGTAGTTAGTAGTGCTTATTATAAAAATTGTTGTGGACAATGCTCGACTCTAAAAGGAGCAAGTGTTGCTCATTATAAAAATTGCCAACCAATAGCTTGCCATTTAGATGTGCTTGGTTTCAATATGTTCTCCCGCAACTATATGCGCCGTTCCTCTCTCGCCATTGGCCCCTTGCAAAGCAAAGAGTCCCATCATCCTTAAGTCGTTCCCAGTCGAAGCTGAAGGCATTGAAATCGAAACATCCTCCTCGATTACATTTTCTCTTCAGTGAATTCTGAGATCCCTGCCGTTTTCTTCCCCGCAGTGTCCATTGTCCACTTGTTTTTGCGTCATTGTGCTGATACGTCCACTTAGATTCTGGTGCTACCAAGACGTGTTTTGGCCTGAATCCCTCTTCATCCATCTTGCAGACGAATCAGCAGCCAAGAAATCTAAGTTCCTCTTGCATGCTTACAGTGAAGCCACTCCTGGTATGTGTATCATTGTCTATCTACTTTTCGTGTGCTATCAGCGCTTGTTTCACGTTCTCCCTCTTTGTTTGGCGATCTGGTTCTTCTGGTTAAACCCTTAAAAACATAAAAGCACCAAAAGAGAAAAAAAAGGGAAGAAGAAAGGAATGAAATAACTGCGACAGAAACTCATTTCGGAGGCGCCCATATTTGTCTCTCGACAGCTTTTATGTGTCTCCAAAATGTTAACTATACATCACGTTTAATGATTTTCTTGTTGGTGGGACAATTTGTGACCTGAAAATGATGAGAGTGAACTAGGACAATTCAACCGGGGAAATTGTCCAATCAATCCTAAATCTTTCATACCAATACTAATTTAATTCTAAATTTTCAAACTTTCAATTTAATCATAAACTTTTGCGTGAAATGTCAATGTAATTTTAATGGCCAACTTTTCATTAGAAATCACTGATGTGGCGGCATATCATGTAAAACGGATGGCAATGACTAGCTCACCACATTAGTGATTCTCAAATAGAATCGACTAGAATGACCAAATTGATATCTATATAATATGTTTAGGATTGATTGAAAAAAGTAGTTAATTTTAATTGCAGAACATCTAATTCCTCTAAAGCATACAAATATTATGTGTGAATGTACACATAACATTTTCAAAATTGTCATTACATATATTGCTTATTTTTTATACAATATTCTTTATATTAAAACTGTTTAGCAAAAAAACGATTGGACCGGTTGACTGGTGGAATCTCATTCCAGCCCTCTCTCCAGTTTAACCTCAGGTATCATTTTCAAAACATCGCTTGTAATCACAGACCGAAATGGTTGACTAAAAAGTCATTCGTTTTTCCTTAAAAGTTAGGTATGTGAAGATCTTTAATTTCACCTTTGGTTCATATATTTTGTTCATCGATTTTCTTTCAATGGATGACATCACTCTTAATTTATTAAGATTCCCTCAGCTTTATTCAAAGAAAAGTATTAGTGCATATGTAAATTATACTAATAGGAAATGGGATACCGTTGCTTTAAAACTGCTTTGTCCTCTACAATTTGTTATCCTTTCGAGATCAAGGCATCATATCTACCTTTTCAATATAAATTATTTATTTGATTATAGTTAAAACTTATTTAAAGGAAATAACATGCTTATCTTCTCCATGTACAAGAGATTCCGATAAGCATTATTGAGCTCTAGAAAAACTCATTTAGATCGTAGAACATTGTTTGATAACCTCAAGTCATCTTGGTAAGTAGCACTTCCGTTATACAAGTCATGTCTATCGCGACTTGTGAGAAATCAATTTTCTTAGCACCTATTCAAAATATGAGATAAAATTGATTATATTTATCCAAGTAAGATTTGTGAAGTTGATGGGCATTTGAGAGAAAATTAATGGGGAGAATCAATTATGACAAAAGCCAAATAAAAATTTCTATAAAAACCTATTAAATCAATCAAATTATACACCCAAAAAAAAAAAAAAATGTGCCAAGAGCAATCCAAATCGCTCTCCTTTCTCATAAAGTGCCTGAAGTGGGGACCCGTTTTGGACTTAAAACTATTTATGGCTGTTCCCTCCTATACTCCATCATAGACTTCTAGTTCATTTTCATTTTCTTTTTGGTCGGTAGACTCATCCCTTTTTTTTTTTTTTATTACTTTTTTCCTTTCTCATAATAGCTACACCTTCAAGACACTGGACTTTAGTAGAGAGAATGCTCTTGCCAACAATAGACAAATTTTATTAAATAAAGTCTTCGCTTCGGGTTGCACGGACAATTTATAAGTACAAATCAAGATCTCCTGAAATTTCTATTTTTTTTTCTTTTCTTTTTTCCTACTCTTTCCTGTTCATCTTCTTCTTGTTACCTATTTGCGCATTTGCTCGAATCGACATAGTTGGTCTGTGTGAATTTTTTTTTTTTTTTGCTTTTTGCTTATTGAAAAAGACCAAGTGAGCTAGTGTATCTTGCTAATCAATTACTATGTGGAAGAATTTTTTTTTTTTCTGGGGAGGAATTGGGATCCCTTGGACCTCCTCTTTTTAAACTGAGAACTTGCACGTTTGTTTGCGAATATACTTTGCTCCTGTGAACTAGGGCAAGGTGGCCCTCTGAATTTTCGTTTGTGCTTTTGTAATAATGGGAACTTAGCTAGCTCGGTTGAATTGCGTCATCAACTTAGCTAGGTCGAAAGACCACCTTTTTTTTTATTATTTCATTTTATTTTGAAGAAACGGCTTTTTTTTTGTGATTTCACTAATTATTTAACCGACATTTTTGGTGATTTTTTCAACAATGAAACCTTTTAACGATGACATTTTTTTGAGAAAAATTATCAAAAAATCATAAATCTATTGTAGTTGTATCAATTTAGTACTATTTTTATTTTGAATTTTGACCGACCGAAACTAACATGGACTTTCAATTGACAATATTTAATAATATTTAATAATTTTTTTTTCAATTTTTTTTTCATTTTCCTTTTTCTTTTTTTCCTTCCTTCCTTCTTTGTTTCCCATTGTGGCTAGCGAAGGTCCTTGGAGCTCACCGACCACTGGGCGAGGGCAGCTGCCTTCGCCTACAACAAGTGATGCTCGGTGCCTTACAAACCTAGGGCACTCACATTCTTCAGTAGCACAGAAGAAAAAACGGAAGCAAACATCGCAAAGCATAAATTTTTTACCTTTGATTGTGCCCAAGAGCAGAAGTCTAGTGAAGTAAGGCAAGCTGACCACAGGCCAATCTTGGAAGTCATGGCCTTGCAAGTCACAGGCGAGGCCTTCGCAAGGTTGGCCTCTCCAAATCTAGGTGAGGGTTGCAACTCTCGCCAGCCTAACAACCGGCAAGGGCTTCATGACCTTTGCCTAGTGGCTAGTAAGGTTTGATGACCCTTGCTAGCCATAGCTTGACAGTCACAATGGGAAACAAGAAAAGGGAGGAAGAAAGAAAAGGAAAAATAATAAATAATAATTTTTTTGAAAATGTAAAATATTATTAAAAATTATTTATGTCAGCGTTGGCCAAACAGCCAGCACCGGTTAGCATTCCCATCAACTCCAATCAGCCAAAATTGTCTAGATGGACTGAATTAGCATAAATGCGAAAGGTCTAAGATGGAATTGGCAAAACAAAAAATTTAGGATTAAATTGAATTAATACAATTTATTTATTTATTTATTTATTTTTTATTTATTTATTTATTTATTTATTATTATTATTATTATTATTATTATTATTATTATTATTATTATTATTATTATTATTATTATTATTATTATTATTGTTGTTTTTTGTTTTTGCAAATGCTAGATAGTTAACAGGGTCCATTTCATTTTCGAAGCTTAGACAATAATTTCCCAAGCTAGCAATCATGTCAATTCGCTCACTTCAAAATATTCATCAGAGTCGTCCGTTTCTTCAAGGGAAAAAATAACGGATTAACATTTATGTAAATTAATATATAAACCATTTTTCACTCATGCAAAAGTTTCAATTCATTTACTTTTGAAAATACGTCTCTAATTTAAACCTGAAGAGGAAACTTTCCTAATCAATTTGAATAGGTTTTCTAGTTGGAGTAGATTACCTATTTTGGGGTTTCTTCTTCTCGATCTAATTCTTATCTAGGATAATTGTCCAAAACATCATAAACCTATTATACGGCATCCAATTTAGTTTTAAACATATCAATTGTATTTATCAGTCCTAAGCTTTTTGATAATTTATTCGTCTCATTTTCAATCAAAGTACTCAACTGCTTGCTCCTGACAATAATATCAAACTTGTGCCTTAACACAAACATCCAAGTCTTTGTCAAGTAATCATCCACAACTATTATTAAAAATTGACATTTTTTCTAGAAGGAAATCGTGGCACTTGTGAACATGCGAGTGAATTCACTTTCCAATCTTCGTGGTTTCTTTTATATTCATACTGAACTACACTTTTCACTATTTGTCTAGGGCACAACACCTACATACATTCTATTCTCCAGCCACATAACCACACAACAGATTCCTTTCAAATAGAACCTTTAAACTTCTCTCATTAATATGCCACAAACACATATACCACAATTTAGACTCTCAAACATATGCGTTCATTGTCTCTGCAGTGAAATCCATCACCGTCTCACCTTAAAACTCATACTGGTCACTAGGGGTGAGCGGTTTCATGTTCTATATAGGTTTCATTTTAAACTTAGAACCTACTCATTGGAGCAAGTTTCTCATTTTTTGGAACCTAGAACTTACTTTGCATAAGGAAACCCACTCTATTACAAGTTGCAAGATCTACCTAGGTTCTACCTGTATTATTAATCAAATGACTGCAGTAGATCATCCTATTTAATGACTATCACTTACTATTAATCCACTGACCATAACTTATATTTAGACACATAAATATTATAAAACATTTTTAAAATAATCTCAATAATAAAATAAAAGCTCCAACTAGTGGTTCCACATTACCCACTCATTGGACACCATAGTATACCGCAGGATCGCATGAAAACATAGATTAAAAAAAATATAAAAACTTGTTCCAAGTTCAAAGTCTAGCTTCTGTCTACCTAAAACTTGAAACTTACCCGTCAAAATAGGTTTTTAGATTTTAGAAACTTGGAACTTACTCTGCATATCTTGAAACCTAGAACTAGATAGGTTCTCATTGATTCAATTCTTTAGTTCCCATGTTCAGTTCTTTGGTTCCATGTTCAGTTTAATTTTGAAACCATGCTTGTCCCTTTTGGCCACTATGCTTAATTCCTCTTATCATTATCGAGGCACCTTGAACAACTTTCAAAATTCCATCTTCTAAAGCATACTAATACCTAATTAAATCCAAGGTACCTAAGAGAATTGGGATTATTCTTCATCTTTGGAACATGCCTCACTCTAGTTAATATCCTAATACCATCATGCATTTTAATTCTAATATTGCCAACGCCTACAACATCACATATAGGGTTGTTCCCTAATTGCACTTTCTACTATCCATGCACCATAAATAATAAATCAGTTCATATTCGATGTAGCGTGAAATGAACAATCAAAATCCATGATCCTCAATGATAGATAATACATAATCAGCACTATCTAAATTAGTGTAACCTATAACTATAACATTATCAGTAGAGTCAACTTTAATTCTCTTACCATTTTCGTTCTTGATTTTGAGGCAATCCCTTCTAAGATACCCCATTTTGTCTCAACTCCAACCAATAGCACTGCTAGTCCTTGACTTACTATATTTCTATGAACACGAGTATTAGTTCTTCCTCTATTTTCACCTACTAAAGCAGCAAGTAGAGGTTCACCATATTCTCTCCTATAGATGTCATTACTTAGAATCAAATCACAAACCCCATCAAACATCAAGCTTGTTGACTTAGAGGAATTATTAATAGTAATAATAATATATTCAAACTGGCAGGCAATAAGGATGATGAAATCAAAACATGCACTTCATCATCAAAGTCAATCTCAATTGAACTCAATTGACTAATGACCATATTAATTCATTAATATGATCAACAAATTGACCTACCTTTGTTCATCTTCAAGTTAAATGGACAATATATCATGACCACTAACATTTTATCTCTCATGTTTTGTTCCCTGCTAACGCCACTGCTTCTCCTTTTTTGTAATTTATAAAATTATCATTATGGATGTTGTTTTGTATTTTATAAAGAGGTAATGATAGGAAAGAAAATTAAATTAAAATAATGTTGAAAAAATCCATAATAATTTTTATACTGCTTTAAATTTATATGATTTAAAATAATTAAAGATTTCCAATCTCTTGAGATTGACTTTTACTTATTTATAGTAATTTGTTTGTTACTTTCTTTTTTAATTATTCACTTAATAACATCTTTTTTTTTTTTTATTTTACCTTTTAAATTTAGTGGCAAATTTAAAAAAAAAAAAAATCCTAAAGTGAGGCATTTTTCTCAATGTACTTTGCCTAAAATAATCTTGGAATTAGTAATTTCGTCCCAATAGATGTCATCTCACTGGAGGCATAGATTTTCGTCGAACGATGAACACGGATGTGTTACGTGCCATTATTCGCGCCATGGACAGTGACATTGTTATCCATAATGTTTAAACTTAACCTTCTAATCTCCAAATATTCCAAATTTTTAAGCCGGGGATTAAGATTGTTTGAGGGGGCCGAGAGGCAGCAAATTCTTCACAGCCGTCCTCTTTATTAAATTATCTGGACTCCTGATAAGCATACGTGGGTATCTCCTAATGCCAATTAAGGTTTGAGTCCTAGACAGTTTGAGTCCTAGACAAACCTTGGTTCTTGAAGACTTTGAGGACTGAATCTGACATTGATGGGCTTGCAAATTTGACGAGTTTGGAAGTAGAGAGAGCGGATTCTGAAAACATGCCGCATGAGTTGGCGAGGTAAGTGTTGGGAAGAAAGGGCAACTATTTAATGTTTAAACCTGTCCAAGATCAATATCTTCCAAAAAACTCAACCAACTAATATCAAATTATCCCCAACAGCAACCGGTCACAATATTCCGGCAATGTCAAGCCTGAAGCAGTACATATAGTGCTGAAAATTAAAGTAAGGAAAAAACAACACCCACAAATTTATGTGGAAAACCCACTGGGGGAAATATCACAAGGCTATTCAAAAAAACTTTCACTAATCACCAAGACTACGGAAATAAACAATAGTTCATCTCTAGTCACATAGCTAGAGGCTCTTCACATTAGCAAAACAATAGATATATTATCACCACAAAGGTGTATTAACTCAAAGAAATTAGAAAACTCTAGCCGCTACTAAAGAAATTGGGAGACAATTGGGAGGACGATTTCAATAAACAAATCCAATGAACTTGTAGATCTTGGACCAGGGAACAAAATACTGAAATTTTAGCAAATTCCAGCAAAGTTTCACTGTTGAATTTGGACTGCCTCTGCTCCTCTTCAAAGCAACGCTCTTTGCCTCTTTTTCTCTGCAACAGTTAAATTGCTTTTCGTCGTCCTCCCGCGCCATCCATTTTGCACTTTCGGCTTTTGCCCTGAGCGAGTAGAACAAACAGCTTTTGCCAATCGAGCAACGCGGAAGATGTGATTTCACTTCACACGAGTGGCATATTGAAAATAAAGGGAGAAATCTGGGAATATTTGGGGTATTAGTGTTATAGTTTAGAGATTTCAGTGAATATAAGTTAAGAAATTCTAAAATTTAGCTCGGACAAGGTCAGACAAAATGCCCCTGTCCATGGTGCGAGATACGGCACGTGTGACACGCGTTATCGGCGAAGATTTGTGCCGTTGATGATATGGAGTCATTTGTAAGTAATTCTATTTTGCATGCATTGTGCTGATGTCCTTTCTTTCTTTCGTTGATTCCCTTTGTCGCTCATTCTGATTGTCTCAAGATTGCGAAAGGCCTTAAGATTATTTTAAATCGCTATTGTTGATATTCCTCACTCAAGGCACTCTCTTTATCTCTCTCTCTCTCGGGTACTGTTCTCATTCTTTCATCACTTTGCTCTTCCTTTCTTTTCATACATCGAGTGATTATTTCCGTCCTCTGCTCAGTTTCCTTGGCACCCACATGTTTAACAAAAAACAAGGAGACACAACAGGAGGAAACGAAGAGGGGGGGGGGGGAAAGAAATTTCTAGAGAAGGAAGAAGACATGGCCGGGGCTTTTTTTGCATCGTTTGCATCAAATCTAGTGTCGAAAGTCGGTGAGTACCTGATTGCTCCCATTGGACGTCAATTTGGGTACGTGTTGTGCTACAAGAGCTATGTCGAAAATCTCAAAAACAGAGTCAAAGACCTAAAGAATGCGAGACTAAGCGTGGAAAGCTACGTCGATGAAGCCAGGAATAATGGAAAACCTATATATGCTGATGTCAAGGATTGGCTGGAGAAGGAAAAGGAGGTGGCTGAAAAAGCGAATATCCTGTCAGAACCTGGCGAAAATGCAAAAGACACTTGCTTCCAAGGGTGGATTTCGAACCCCATGGTGCAATATCGAAGTGGCAGGAAGGTGAAGAAGATGACACAAGTCATTCAGGAACTTTATGACCAAACCCCACTCAATATTTTCGCAAGGGTCTCTTACGAGAATACTCCATCAGGAATTGTCACTGCTACCACATCCACTGCAAGATCTGTTGACAGGAAAGATGTCCCGGACTTGAGGACTTCAATCAAAGAGGATGTAATGAAGGCTTTAGTTGATGACAAGGTCTGTGTGATTGGGGTCCATGGAATAGGTGGGGTTGGCAAGTCCAAGCTTTTAGAGGATGTCGAACAGCAAGTCAAGGAAGAGAAGCTATTTGATATGATTGCCACGGCAAATATATCACTCAATCCAGATCTAAAAAAATCCAGGGAGAAATTGCTTATGCATTGGGTCTGAATCTAATGAATGAGGAAACTGTGTAAGAGTTTTCCTAATGTGGACTAAATTAATTGATATTGTAATTTACTGTTTTTACGATTACCGTAAAACATGGTTGGTCTAAAAAGAGATAGAAGGTTTATTAATTAGTCTAATATGGGCTGGCTAGTATGGGCCGAGTTGAGCATGGTCCGTAATGAGAGGGACTGGCTGGAAACTCTATAAATAGTGCTCAAGTCTCTCCTCTAACCCTAATTATCACATGTATCCTTACCTAATGGGCGTTTACCTAACGCTAAACGTGAGGGGGGCCGCCTCATTGAGCCAGTGATACGGAGGGCAATAGAGGAGAAGGACTTGATGCGTGGATCCCCTTGATATATGTGGGTAATCCTTTTTCTGCTTCCGCTTTATGTTCGATGGATCCCAATATAGGTGTGTTAATCTTTTTACTCAATTATGCATGTTCTTGTTCTGGTTATGGAGATCTTGGGGTTGCGCAATTTGCGTCTAACATGTGGTATCAGAGCAACCATAACCCTAGAACTTGAACGCATAAAGGTTTTGCCATAATTTGTGATTTTCGAGATTTTTTGTTCAATAAAAATAAAATTAAATCACAAATTCGGACTGGGCTTGACGAGACGAGCAAGACGGTCGGCAGCGCGTTGCCGGGGGAGGCCGCACGCGCCCCCACGCGCGTCCACGCGCCGCCTAGGTGTCGAACGCGCGCCGCGCACTCAGGCGGCGCGTGAGGGCGCGTGAAGTGTCGGATCGGAGCGTGGCTAGCGGCGTTGGACTCGTATGATGATTTCCTATCTCGTGGTATATTTATTTTATATGTTTGATGGTTTTATTGATGTGAATTGTATATGAAACCCTAAATACGTGTATTTTAGTGTATTTTTGCGTATTTTTCTTGTATTTTCTGTTATTTTGGAAATACAGGTGATGGGTTATTAGTATGTTATCACATAATAAAAAAGGTGTGATTCATCAATAAAAATCAAACTTTATCGTGAACTTAAGCTGGCTTAATGAGATACAATTTGTATGAGTTTGAGCTATGTATTGAGCTGATGAGAAACGATAAAGATTATGAAACTTTTGTTACTCAAGTATACTCCTTTACACACTGGTGACACTTGAATGATAGACGACTTAAGGACTCGTGACCAAACTGATGTACTTGATTAACACATCTCATTGAATGTGGGTAATGCATGTCAATTAAGTTACTGCATATTGTACATGAATTCATCCGGTCACTTGTTAATGTTTATCAAGTTAAATATTTGTTTATGGTAAGGGAGTATCGCAATATTTATGCAGAGCAATAGTATCTACTGTTGAATTTTTAGATACTTGGTTCTCTAGTTTGACTCAATTAATAGCCACTGATTGATTACAATGATAATTTGTTATTTAAAAATTGGCTAATAAATCAGTTGTTGGCCTTGGAGTCATGCTTTGCCGTATGAAACTCATGAGTGATAATAGATCAGCTATCAAGCTTGTCGATTTAGTGTACCCTGTATTACTATTGATGTTAATTTGTGAGAGATATTATAGATCAGCATTCTTTTTATGTTGTTCTGGTAATATGTAATTGGGGTGCATAAGAGATATTTTATTCTCTATTATGATAAGTTTCTTGTGTTACCGTGATCAATGATCTTATTGGAATCATCTAACAAGTTTGCTGCATATATATATATATATATATATATATATATATATATATATATGTATGATTAATTTTTATTAATGAATAAAGCAATGTAATTAGCATGATATGTGATTTTGGTGATATGATGCCCCTATCACTAAAGTTAAAATCACATATATATGGTGAATGCGAGGAGTAAAGCTTATATCCCTAGTATGAGAGAATTTCAATGATTCAATTGAGTAGTGACCGCCAAAGTGGCACACTTGATTGGGTTTGAGAAATTTCGGTCTCGTATGATGATTGGGATGTCTCCTGGTCTAATGCGTAATCATACTCCCAAAGGAGGTGATTGTGTATTAGTTCATGGAGGGATACATGATAGTGTGGTGGAGGAGTGACTGATTCTAGTGATTCATATGCCCAAAGGTAATGAATTCACGAAGAATTGGAACATATTCTCATAACACTTATCATGTGGGGAGTGTACAATTGCATGTCATGTATTCTGCCCAAAGGTGATTATGTGATTTTGCATGTAACTCTCTGGATGTGTACTTGTACGTCAAGTTACACAATACTCACATGATGCTAATTATATATTCCTTGTTTTTCAGTCACATTTTCTGTAAATGGTAATTCCGTCATCATTGAGGTTTTTTTACTGCTTCAAATTTTAAGTTGTGGACATATGATTTGTTGCTTGAGAAAAGAGCAATTGAATTTGCTTACTGTCCATGAAGCGTTCCATTCTGGAACACTTGAAAAGAGATTTGCCTGCGGACTACACTGCTATAAGATGATGGAAGCCTTAGTTGCTTGAAATTATATCTTGTCTGATATTGAAATTAGGACACATCTGTAAAGATTGTGTTTAAGTCCTAATGACATATACATCTCGTATATGGTTAAAAGGTTATTTTCGAAAATTTTCTATTTAAGGAAAATGACCGAGATAAAGGTCTTAAAAGGTTGTCAGGTTTAACAGTGGCTATGAGTATTTTGGCAAGTATGACAATGCGAAATAGATTAAAGGGTAATTTGTCAAATACTTGGTAGATTCTGGGGTGGTAATTTAATTACTATACCTGAAAATTCTGATAAAAAGATTTGGTCGAAAGGCATAAATGCACCATATTGAACATGGTGATGAGTATGATTAGTAAGACTAATTTATCTGGTCTTTTGTAGGGTGATATTATGAAAGCAATTTTTTCATATACAAAAGGGGTATTGATTTTATGATCATAAAGAAGGTATAAGAATTATGGAATCGCATACTCTAAAATTTTTAAAAATTGACATAATTGTAGAGGATAGTTGCTTTCAGACTATTAAAGATAATAGTATGATGGAGGTTACTATGTTTTTGTCTTTACCTATACAGATAATTATGGAATCTCCTGTACCATAGACTAAACTTGTTGAGATTCAAGGTACTATTCTTGATATAGTTTATAATGAAATTTCTTAAATCTCTCAAGTGCAGAATGAAGTGGTTGTAGCTTTATTAAGGAGATTTGTTAGGGAAAGACGATCAGTTATATCATCATACTATATAGTCTATTTGTGAGAGCATGATTACAATATCCACTACGTTGTTGTTTTAGCAACTTATATAAATGTCGTTTTTTGTTCTCAATTAAGTATGTGATTAGATGCCATAAAAGGCGATATACAATCTATGAAACATGTTTGGAAACTTACCGACTTATCTAAAGATCACAAGTTTATTAGTTGCAAATTGGCGTACAAAACTAAAAGAATTTCAAACAAAGATTGTGGAATTTAAAGCCAAATTTGTAACTAAAGTTTTAACTCATGAAAGAGGGGTGGATTGTTTATAGTGAAGAAATAATTATTTCTTTAAATGTTCTTTCGAGTGAACGTGGCATTACTAATTTATTTTGATATAAAGTTACGCCAAATAGATACAAAATCTATATTGTGCAACTGGATGATTTTGCAGCAGATTTAAGTAAACTTGTGTGTAGACTGAAAAGTTCTAATTCATGGTCTTAAGCAAGTTTCCAGACAATATTATTAAAGTTTCATAGTATTGTTATTTTGTTCAATTGGGAACAAAGTAATTCAATATACTACAAGGTCAAGTGGGAGGAAATTTATTTTTTCTCATATTTTATGTACATGATATTTTGCTTACAAGTTGTAACCTTGAAACAATACTAAGGTTTGTAAGGATTGTTTTTGCCATATTATATTAGATTTTCTTGGAGGACGTTTGCTGATTGTATATTGGAAATATTCAATATACATTATTGCAAGCCAGAATTGCTCCTCGTTGTTAAGGGTGATTGACTAAATCTATCACATTGTCCTTATTTAGATATTGAGAAAATCTAATTAAATGGTGTACCTTGTGTCGTGCACTTAAAAGTATAATGTATGCTCGAATTTGCACTAGATTAAATGTTGTCTTTGTGACGGGACTTCTAGGCAGATATCGGTCAAATCCGGGACATGATCACTGGGTTGCTGTCAAGAAGGTTTTAAGGTACTTAAAGAAGACAAGAGATTATATGCTAATTTATAGCCATGTTCAATTCTTGCAGTCAGTAGGGTATTTAGATGTAAACTTTGCTGGCTGTTTTGATGATATGCAATCAATAACAGAATACATATGTTAGTAGTAAGTGCAGTAAATAAAGTCTTATGTCATCTTCTGCTATGTAAGCAGTGTTAGTAACATTTTTTTAGGCTGTTACTTGGGCTATTAGGCTCCAAAACCTCATGACGGAATTGATCGTTTTAACTTGATAGATAGACCCATACGGTTGTATTGAGATAACAAATTTGTAGTATTATTTATTTACTACAGAGATCTCAAGGGGTCTAAATATATGGTGGTAAGATATTTTTTGACTATAAAGAAACGGTACAGAAATGTGACTTATAATATAACATATTTTCACAGATGATGTGGTTGCAGATCCACTAACTAAAGGCCTACGCCCATGTGTATTTTAGTAACATATCGTTAACATGGGCTTAGGAGTATCTTCTGATACTGTTGTTTGGTGGGAGCTATTTTGGCTTTATCTGATAAAGTTCACATCTGTGGTTCGTTACACTTAGTAACGGTTTGATATGTATCAACTTTTGCATTCAATAAAATATTTTTGAATGTGTTATTATTATGTTGAATACATATTGATAAAGTCTCAAGGGATTGTATAAACCTTGAGTGAAGGCTAGGGGCATCCGGGCATCCAGTTATTAGCATTGTGCATATGTCTTGTGATACATAAAGAAAAGGTTAACCATAAGGACAAGACATATGTGGGTTCATTGGAACCATAAAGCATTCTCTTGTGGCACAAGTTTTTGTGTCGCCTAAGGTAAGAGAATGGTGACTGACAAATGAGATCTCTCTATGAGAGATGTTATCCATTTGCCACACTACCATATTGAATCTATATCAATAAAGTTGAGAGCACTCGTGACCATGGAAGGCTTTGTGTGTATACATGCAGTTACCGCCATGATTCGGTGTTTGAGACTTTATGGGATATGATTGACTATTAAGAATTATCTCTAGACCAAATGTGCGCACATACAGTACATTTCAATTAATATAGTCCAAGTGGGAGAATGTAAGAGTTTTCCTAATGTGGACTAAATTAATTGATATTGTAATTTACTGTTTTTACGATTACCGTAAAACAGGGTTGGTCTAAAGAGAGATAGATCCTTAATTAGTCTAAAATTGTGGGCGAGTTGAGCCCGGCTCATCATTTTAAATAATTTGTTTCCCTAATTCTCACATGTATCCTCACCTAAGGGGCGTTTACCTAACGCTTGAGGGGGCCGCCTAGAGTTGAAGGAAGTTGACTTGATCCCCCTTTATGTCCTTTTTCGGGGTCCCAATGATAATCTTTTTACTCAATTATGCATGTTCTTGTTCTGGTTAAGATCTTGGGGTTGCGCAATTTGCTGCAGAGCTATCGCTTGCATCGAGGTTAGTGAGCGATCCTAGATATTCTCATAATTTTAGATAATTTGCTAGAGTTTTGTCCCTTGCGGGGTTGATAATAAAGTAAAATACTGCAAGCTGTTGCTAACGTCTAGATACAAAGCTGTTTTGCATACCAACATGGGCTCGGACCTACTATTCAAACTCGATCGATTAGAGAATAGAGAAGCACGAAAACTTTTTGATAAGATAGTGGGGGCCAAAGTTAATGATCCTGATTTTAAACTTTTGGTGGATGGAGCAGTTGAGAATTGTAAAGGCTTGCCACTCTTTATTGTTTCGTTGGCAAAAAGGTTGAGACATGCAGATTTGGCTGCATGGAGGAATGCTTCGGACAATATAGAATGGTCAGATATAAAGTCAATGGTGAAACTAATTCATGATGACTTAGAACATGAGAGGATCAAATCATTGTTCATGGTTTGTGCTATACACTCTGGAGAATTTCCATGAGTGCCTCCCTTATTTACTGCATGGGTTTGGGTTTACTTAAAGATTTCAGCAAGACCATCGAAAATGCTAGAGATAGGTTGATTGAGGATTTAGGTAGCCTGCATGACTCTTCTTTATTACTAGATAGTGATGATAAGGAATGGTTCTGAATGCATGACATATTCGCTGAAGCGGCCATTTCAATTGCCTCCACATCAGAATGGAAAGCCTTGGTCGGGAAGAAGGATCATGGGTTTAAAGACTGGTTAGAGGATGACCTCACCAAATGCACCGCGATATCCTTCCCTTATGTTGGCATTGATGAGCTTCCTGAAAAATTGGACTGCCCAAACTTAAGGATGCTTTTATTACTCGAACATAATCCCTCTCTCAAAATTCCCGACTCATTTCTTGAATCTATGGAGAAGCTCGAAGTCTTGGACTTTATTGGCCTATCTTTCACCACTCTACCTTCGTCGATTCAATTCCTTAAAAAGCTCAAGTCGCTATGTTTGGATTTATGCTATCTGGAGGATGTGACTGTTCTTGGAAAGCTAAAAGGATTGCAGTTACTAAGTTTCATCGAATCTACAATCGCTCGGCTACCCAAAGAAATACGTGAACTTACAGCATTAAGATTTTTGGACTTGACAAGGTGTGCCAAGCTCAAAGTTATTGAACCTGGCATTCTTGGAAGCTTGGAAAATTTAGAAGAACTGTATATGGCAAACAGTTTTAATCAGTGGGAGGTAGAGGGTGAAGCACCACAAAGAAATGCCAGCCTGGCTGAGTTGAAGAACATGAAAAAGTTGAGCACTTTGCACATTGCCATTCCTCATTCTACCAATCTCTCAAGTGACCTGCCATTTGGGCAACTAAAAAAGCACAGAATCCAAATTGGGAACATTTGGGATTGGTCGGGTGAATACAAAGAATCCAGAACTTTAAAGCTCAAGCTGGAGTTAGACAATCTTCTCCTTAGATACCGTTTGCAGAAATGTTTGCAGAGAACACAGGATCTCCACTTGCATGGATTGCAAGATGGCGAAGATAGCATTCCTGATTTGTGGATTCGAGGTTTTCGAGAATTGAAGCATCTTCATGTACAAAACAACCCCTCTCTTCAGTGTATTTTTCTCCCCACAGAGATTGTTCAATGCACTGCATTTTCATTGGAATCATTGTTTCTTGAGAATCTCAACAACTTGGAGAAGATTTCTCGCGACTATCTTGACCCTGAATCCTTCGGCAATTTAAAGATTGTGAAATTGGATAATTGTGGAGTAATCAAACACATGTTTCCTTTGTCCATGGCGAGAGTATGCTTACAGCTTGAAGAGATTGAACTAAGCAGATATCACTCGATGAAGCAATTTGTCGCAAATGACGAGACTGATGAAAACAGAAGTGCAGTGGATGATGATCGCGTTGTGAAGTCAAGCAATTTGCAGAGGCAGACATTGCGAAATTTGTCAGTGATGACAAGCTTTTGGATAATCATGGACCATTCAATTGCGTTCTTCAATGGGCAACAGGTAAATTTCAAGCATTCTCTTGTTTTCCTCGGTCCGGACCACCCTAGTTGAAGGAAATATTCTTCGACTGATCCATGAGTTACAAACATGGACATTGCCTTCAACAAAATATATAAGTCATAATAGAAATATAATCGGTTCAAACATGAATTAGCTCATTACTCAATTAGTGATACTCTTGGTTTTGAAATCTGAAGAAAGACATGGAAAAAAAACATAAAAGTTTCCAAATTTGATAGACTTTTTCCGATTTTCTCCTCTCCTTTCAAAGGCATTAGTTGAAGTCCTACATATTGTGCGGGCCGATACCCAGACCATTTAAATTATTTATTTGTCTCACGGATGTACTGTTTGAGAAAATCTATACATGCCTAAAAGTTTATTAATTCTTAATGGTAAAATTCTGAGTGAATACACATACCTTTATGGATTGGTTCATAACTTGAAGGAAATATATACGACCTTTATAATTTGGATGACCTTTATCTAATTATCAAGGGACATATGTCCGCTTGATAAAGGAAAAAAAAAAGAGTGAAAGAATTTTCAATGAATGAATCTAACTTAGTGACTATATGTGTCAACTAACATCCACATCAATTAATCATACAAATCAAATTTTGCAATTTTGTTCTTAAGTACATGAATGTTTAGAGTAAACTGAGACGATTGAGTTGCTGTTTTTTCTCCCTCGATAAGGGTAAAAAATTGTGGCAGGTTATTGGACCTTTGTGGAAATACGGTTCTACAAGAGGTTAAATTATATAGATTTATACTAGTATATGTTAAGTGATGGAGTTATTATGTGACTACGAAATGAAAAACGAAATATAATATTCGAAAGGCCAATTTGTTTTTATTGTACTCGGTGCATTAATTATATGTTAGTGGGTAATTATTATTTTTTTTCATACGTGATGCGTGTTTATAATTTCTTGTTCCAATCTTGATTATGAATTGTGGGGTATTCAACCCTCAGAACTACAAAAAGCACTGACGCATATGCCTCCTTGACATTATTCTCCTGGCTTTGCAAGGTTTCATTGCCAAGGCTGGAGTCCTTGACGTTATCTAAACTTCCTAATTTGACAGAGATATGGAACTCTCAATTTCAGTCAAATGTGAGCAGCCTAAAATTTCTGAAAGTAGAGGATTGCATGTTGCTCCGGAGCGTTATCCCATCAAATTTGCTAATGAAGCTACAGAATTTGGAAGCCATAACCGTTAAAAGATGTCAGTTAATACAAGAAGTATTCAACCTTGAAGGACTGACAGCCAATGGGGATGTTGAGATTCTATCACGATTGGCCAAACTAACTGTGAGTGACTTACCAAGTTTGGAATGCATATGGAACAAGAAGCCGGGAAGATCCTTGTGTTTCCAAAACTTAAGGGCACTGAAGGTACAAAACTGTGGGAACATGAGGTTTCTTTTTTCTTCTTCCATGGCTAAAGCACTCGAGCAAATAAAAGAAATACAAATAGTGAGTTGTAAATTGATGGAGAAAATTATGGATGTGCAAGAAGAAGAATCAGAGGAAGCTGCAATCATTGACACTATAGAGTTCTCTTCATTAACCTCCTTGTCTCTTGAAGAATTACCTAATCTCAGGACATTCTCTTATGGAAAGTACCATATTCACTATCCATCCTTAAAAAGACTAATTATATCCGGATGTCCCAAAATGATGATATTCTCTTCAAGCAAAGGAAGGCAATGGCCGATGACAGCCGATACAGATTTACAGCAAACTTTTGGTTGTATCAACTCTGGCATGTCCTCCGTTTTCTTCACTCAAAATGTACGTAAATGTCTATGAAATTTTCTATTTTATATTTATATTGGAAATTATTCTCGATAATTAAAGTCTTATTGCCGATGAAGCAATCGAAAACTCTATATGTCAACATGTCCTATAAAACCTCTTGCCACTCCATGCATCTGTTGTTTTTTCTGACAATGGTATAATCTTGGGTAATCAACTTCATTCTTAAGAATACATTAACATATTAGAGCATATTAAATCATCCGAATCAAGACTTTCATGGTCGATAAACTAACATAGGGTCCTTTAATATAGGTTCTTTTTCCGAGCTTGGAGGAGTTGACGCTCTTGTCATTGCACGAGTTGAGGAGGATATGGCACAATGAACTCCCTAAAGAATCATTCTGCAAACTAGCATCCCTCACGGTCAGAGATTGTGAAAATCTTTCTCATATTTTTCCATCAACTTCGATAGAGAGCTTCAAGAGCCTGAAAATGATTGAGGTGGTCAAGTGTACCTCTTTTTTAAGCATTAATCGAACATGTTCCTTTCAATACTAAGAAAAGCCAGAAACGTCAACTTTTCTTAGACATAGAAGAAGTGAAGTTGTGGCACCTGCCAAGGCTGATTGCAGTTGGGACAAGCAGCACCAAAGAAACGTTGCATCTTCCTAAACTGACTAATATTAGCTTGTGCTGTTGTCACAGTTTGACGTATCTCTTGACAAATAATGTAGCCAGGACTTGCGATAAACTTAAGATGCTAGATATTTCTGGTTGCAAAAAGATGCAAGAAGTTGTTGCCGTGGAAGAAGGTGAAGAGCAAAATTTGGGGACAGTGAAGTTCTCTCAATTACGTAAATTGAAACTTTGGTCCCTGAAGAGCTTGATTAGATTCAGCTCCGGAAGATGTTCATATGAGTTTCCCTCCCTAAGCAATCTCTCAATTCTGGAGTGCACTGAACTCAAGGCTTTCATACAAAGGCCGCCGGCACCAAGTATGGAGATGATGAATGAGGAAGCTACCGGTTCTAATGAAGGTTCATATCGAGAAGGTTTTCCTCTTTCCTTTCCTTGGTGGTATCGCTGTTCATTTGATTTGGTATTTTCTTTGTGATGCTCTAGAAAGCAAATTTGCTTCTATGCCATTCATTATGACTTTAGCCGAGTGATGCTTGTGCAGGCCATATTTCCCAAATTAGAAGAGCTGCATCTAACAGGAATTCAATCAAGAGAATTGTGGGAGAATGAGATGTCCGATGAGTCCATTTGTTGCTTAAAGGTCCTCAAGGTGAAGCAGTGTCACAACCTTTTGATGTTATTCCTTCATCCATGTGGAAGAGGGTGCTTCAATGTATGGAGTCCTTGACAGTTGAGAAGTGCCCATGTTTAAAAACCTTTTTACAATGTCTATGGCAAAAAGTCTAGGACAACTCCACTATCTCAGTCTAAGTGGTTGTGGGGAGATGGAGTATATTGTTGCAGGAGAAGAAGCGAAACCTGACGAAGCAATCGACAAAATTGTAATTTCTCAACTTGTCATTTTGGATCTTCACAACTTGCCAAAACTCAAAAGTTTCTACCATGGGAAGTATATTTCAGAGTGGCCCTCCTTGAAAGAGTTTACTTTTGAAGATTGTAAAGCTGTGGAGGTGATTCTAAGTGATGCCAATTGTACAAAATTACAAGGCAGCGTTCCAGAGCAACTATCGCTTTTGCTGGTCGAAAAGGTTTGTACTCATTTTTCTTTAATGGCATATCTGCATTATTGTCATATCTGCATTTTTGTCCCTGATGGTTTGAGCAAGACAATGCAAGGGTCTGTGGGGGTGTGGGGTGACCCCTGCTTACTTATCATTTTCTTTTACAAATCCTTGACTTTTATTTGATAAGAAACTCTCAAAGTTACGACTTTAACATAAAAATTTTGACAGGTATATCAAAACTTTTTCATAAGCTTCCAAAACTTGATATATATTTATTTTTCATTTTTTCAAATTTTAGACTAATGTACCATTTTTTTTATTAATAATGTAACTAAATTATAAGTACTACTAAGAGGCTAAGCTCCTAACGTCTTTTAACTAATTCAAAGAGATTGGCTTAAAGTTAAATCTTATTCAGCGTAAATCAACCGATAATGACACAACCAATCCCTCACTTTTGTCCGTTTGACCCTCCAAAGTTCTTTCTACATTCATGAAAGTCGTGATATTTGCACATTCTATGCATTTTAGGACTTTTTAAGCCTGTCTCTATTTTGTAGATGCAAATGAAAAATCTGTATTTTTTTTTAATTATATTTTCAGTCCTGCATGCCTGTTAACGTGGTGATGGAGCTTCCTCCAGCCCTAAATTTTTTGAAATGCAAGATCAGAAACCATTTTTATCATCAATACCTTATTATGAACAGGCTAAATTTTTTAAATGGTTCAAAGAATGGGAGAGTATATTGGCTATTGTGTCCATGCGTTAGGATGGATTAGATTGGAGGTTTATGGGAAATATATGATGCACAATAAGAATATGCTTGTCTAACTCGGGGCTATTGTCATGGGTCAATTGATCTAGCCTTTCCTTACTGGCACGCTCACTCACAAAAAGTGTAGAGAGAGAAGAGGAACTATGAATTGTATCTTACTTGTGAGAATGATATGCAAATAAGGGGGAAGGGACCCCTTTATATATAAATACAGACTCAACCATATCCGTAGATTTCTTCTCAATCTAACGATGAAAATTTCATCTCGCGGACTTCATCTACCTGCATTTATTACAAGAATATTTTAGAATAGTACACAATTACAATATTACCCACCCTCAAAACACTAGAGGGAGCACCCATTCCTCTCAGTTGATTCATGGTCCTTCGATCAAGGGAACCTCAAGACTATGACAACATGGTTATGCTTGACATATGATTTAAAATTCATGCCTTCTACTTACAAATAATATGACAAAATGGGGGGCGGCATGTACTAAAAAGAAAATTACGTGCCACTATTTTCCCCCCTATTCTATCATTTTATCCAATGATTTTTCCTTGTTCTTGTTATTAAAGTTCTCTTTTGAGGGGGACAGAATCGACTCTAAGGAATTAAATTTAAAACTAGCAGGTTGAATTTCTTTGTTTGGAGTCGATGAAGATTTTGCACATGGATAACATGGAGAAGATATGGCTTGATGAGCTTGCTTCAAATGCCTTTAGCAAACTCTAGACGCTAGTGGTGGAAAATTGTAAGAGAATTTCATATTTATTTCCATCTGCTACCACCCTTGAAAGATTCCGAAATCTAGAGAAGTTAATTGTAATCAATTGCGAGTCCTTAGAAGTGATACTTTGCATCCAAGAGTTCAATTTCGACAAAGATCATTCCACGTGCACTTTTCAATTGAGAGAATTAGTTTTGAGACAGCTCCCAAGAATGAAGCATGTTTGGAGTGGACTACCTCAAGGAGCTTTTAGCTTTGGACACTTAAGATGCTTGGAGGCTGTCGAGTGTAAGAGTCTCAAAAGCTTATTTCCAAGTTCAATGGCAAAAAGCCTGACACATTTGGAAGAACTTGTAGTACGGGATTGTGGAGTGGAGGAAATTTTAGTGGAGGAAGACAATAGAATAGAGACGAGGGCAAGCGATCTCTTCTTTCCACGATTGACCACCCTGGCATTTTTTGACTTATCAGAACTAAGGAGTTTATATAGGAATAGTGATACTTCAACATGGCCACTCTTGAAGGAATTGCGAGTGAGACACTGTAGCAAAATGAGGTCATTCTCATTCACCTCTGAGATCCAAAGCTGCCAGGGTATTGCTACCATCCAAAAACAACCTGCACTTTTTTCTAAAACAAAAGGTGCAATCCTTAATTCTAGCTCTCTACGTTTGGTCATTGCTTTATGTGCATGTCTCTGTCCTTGTTTTTTTTTTTCATTTGGTAATTGAAATTGTCAAACATTTCTTGCTTGCTAATACTCACCTGACCACACTTGTGAAAAATTGATTGAAGTTAATCTTTTACGGCTCATATTCTTTGGATATGTTCTAGTGGTCCTAGTTGTTGCTTTGACTGAAAAAAACTATATAATTAACTTGCATAGACAGTCACCCTTCTAGTGGCATGTCTAAAATGGCTGGAAGTTAGCTAATTAATTTAAGCTGACCTCCCTTGTCCACCAAAATCTAAAAAATATAATCATTAACGGCACTGTCACTAAATCAGAGTACAAGACTAGCCTGTTAGTTTAGTGATAGTGCCGTTAGGCATGCTAGTCCTGCAATGAACATTTCACCCATCCTCACTCAACTCAGGTGCGGAATGCTACTATATCTATCTACCCGGTGATAGCCAAACTTTCGTCTAACGTGTTGTCTACCTTTATCATCGTAAGGTCTCCTAATTCCTTATCTATCTCTGTTTTCTCAATAAAAAGGGAATACGGGGTGACATTGTGGGGTCTCTACCTCAGGGCGGATCTCCCATTTGTTTCTTCTCCTTGAGTATTTTAAGGACCTACTCAGGTCCATTCTTCGGCACATTGTTGGCGTTCCCTAGCTTCCATAACGGAATAAAGCTTCATCCCAGTACATCACGCATGTGGTTGGTAATCTATGTAGCACTGACACGGACACGTGACACGCAACACGACACGACACGACATGCCGACATGTTATTTCTTAAAAATAGAGAATTTCGACACGTTCCGACACGTTATATATTAAATATATTTTTATATATACATAATATCATTAATTTACACGTTATTTTAATTTGTTATAATAATACATAAAACTTAGAGAAAAAAAACATTGTTTAAAGAAAAATGCTGAAATTGTAGTTTAAAATTTATTTATTTATCATATATAGCATTTTTTATTACTTCTTTCATAGTAAAAGACTTTTAAAAAAACTAAAGCAATTATAAAAAAAAAAAACTGAAAAAAAAAATTGACCCTGTGCATGTTTATTCATAGTAATTTTATTACTTCTTTTATTACTTATTTTGTGTATATTTATATTTTGACCCCTCGAGTATTAGAAATTTTTAAAATTGACCCCGTGTGTGTCGGAATCGCGTGTCGGAATTCTAGACTCGCATGTCGGAGCGTGTTGGAGAGAGTTGATCACATGTCGTATTTTTCAACACTCGTTGACCGCGTGTCGGGATGTGTCGGAGTGTCGGACACGACATGAAGGCTTCCGAAGAATGTCCATGCTACATAGTTGGTAATTGTCCAATACCGCTGGTGATTTGCTTATCTAATCACGTGTCAGTAGCTTCAACAGGTGTTGACAAGTGCAATCATTTATAATTCTTCAAAGATTACCAAATATTTGCGTTTGTAATTGTGACTTAGAAACTCCCTGAAAATTATTAACTCTTATTTGAAATCATATTTTGGTTGCTGCATCAACATTTATCACATAAGGATATCCACTAGTTTTACTCACTTACCAACTTTTGATAATCTACCAGCATTTAATATTGTGAGTACCAATTTTGACGTACCTACTTTTATTTAAAATTATCAATCTTAATTTGACTGACGTATTAACGTTTGTCATACTAACATACAAACTAACTGTCGGCACTCACCAACATTTTATTTTGTTAGGTTTTGAGAAGCACAAATGTTTTTTTTTTTTTTTGTACTTCCAAAATTACCAACTATTTTAATACACCACCAATAATTATTTTGTAACTTACCAACATCTTTAAAATACGTAACTTTTATTTGAAATTGCCAACCTTAATTTGATTGGCATAGCACATTCGTCAATTAAAACACAAACTTATTTTAGCAATTAGGCCAACTTTTTTTTTTTTTTTGGTTAAGTGTTGAAAAGTACTGACTTTTCTTTATACTTCCAAGATTATCAAATACTTTAATAATCCTCCGACAGCTATTATTGCGGTTACCAATGCCTTTGGAGTTACTAATTTTTATTCGAAGTTACCAACATACATTAGATTAACATACCGATTAACTTTAATTGGCAACCAACTTTTTATCTTGGTAGGTTTTTGAAACGTAGCAAATTTTCTTTATACTTCCAAAATCACGAACTACTTTATTAATCAACCGATATTTAGTCTTTCGACCAACCATTGCCTTTCAAAATTACCAACTTTAATTTAAAATTGCCAACGTCAATCTGATTGATATACCAACATTAGTCACTGATCAACTTTTTATCTGGGGGATTTTGAAAAGTAAAAGTATGTTTTTATACTTTCAAGATCCCCAACTATTTTATTAATATTAATATTAATTTCTGTGACTTACCAATGTCTTTGAAGTCACTAGCAATTATTTGAAATTACTAATCTTAACTTGACTGGTATATCAATAACATACCAATGCGGAACTAGGTTCATTTTTAACTCTGCGGAATGCTAGAATCGTCCGTGCATAAGGTTATGTACGTTTGGTTTGTTTCCTATCTTATTTGATGTTTCATTTTGCTATTGTAACAATTAATAATTTATCTTAACTATTCATGCCTTTTTTTTGCCAATAATCAATTCAATTTGAATGCATTCTTCTCAGAGTTATAGAAAGGTGAACTCATGCGCTACTTATGATCTATGGCAAAAAAAGATATGAGAACTGCAGCTTAGAAAACAGAGGGCAACATATTATAGTAGAAGAAAGTGCAAACGTACGACGGCAATAGCTATGATATGGAAATGCCTAATTAAACGGATTCCTACAGGTCATTCCACGGTTGGAACGATGGACAGTGACAAAGGAGGATGTCGTGATGATGCAGCAAGACATGTTGGGAAATCTTAGAGAGCTGACTTTGGAATGCTATAATGATGAAAATGTAGCTTTACCCTCCAACTTCTTTCTCCAAAGATTCCCCAACTTAGAAGAGCTTCGAGTGACCAGTAACTCCTTCGAGGAGATATTTCCAGAAGAGGCGTTTGGACCGAGGGCACTTGGAAATTTGAAGCGACTTTGGCTGACTAACTTGCGTAACCTAAAGCAAGTTTGGAAAGATGGCTCCTTTAGGGCTGAAATTCTTAAACAAATTAAATCTCTGTTCATTTGGGAGTGTCACAGGTTATTGATTGTGTTTCCATCTCCGACTTCATTCCAGAGCTTGAGGGAATTAGAAGTACAGGATTGCAATGGTTTGGTTCATATGGGGACTTGCTCAGCCGTCACAAGCCTAGTGTACCTTAGCCGGCTAACCCTAGCAAAGTGTGGTGCAATGGAAAACGTAGTAAAAGATGATGGGACTCGAACAGAGGAGATCTATTTCCGCAAGCTAGAAGAGCTGATACTTCGTGGTTTACCAAACCTTGAGAGCTTCTCTCCAGCCGATTGCGCCTTCATGTTCCCATCACTGGTGCACGCTACTGTGACCCAATGCCCCAAGATGAACATATTTTGCAAGGGTGCTGCAAGAACACCAAAATTACATAAACTATTCTTCTCCGGTGAGGATGGTGAAGGGCGTTGGGAGGGCGACCTTAATGCCACCATCCGAAACTTATCGACATGAAACCAATTTACACCCAATTCAGTAAGTCAAGTAGATGTTTTTTCTTATGATATATGTTATTCTAGAAATGCTACGATGATGGTGATGGTGTGGCTAGCTCCAAAAATTTTACCTTTTTGTCCATTCCAATTATAAAGCTGGCAGAGTAGTTTGTTGGAAGTAACATCACAAAGAAATCCATGTTTTAATAGTAAGCCTTGACTGCATGACTGCATAGATTTAGTCAGATTTCTCAAACCAACATTACAGGTTTTCACAAAGTCTCCATGTACATGTTCATTTACGAACTCTCCCCATAAAAAGGGCTGCACAGACACTAGACACTAGATTAACTAATACACATTTTATTAACATGTAGCTAACCACACCCAACAGTCATTCATTATGCTCCAGCCTTGGCAACAGACAGCGTGCCAAACACCAGAGCACACGGCGCTGCACTAATCGATATGAGTGAAGCGGAGGTAATACTTCCTGGACAGGAGATCGGCGGTCTTGAAGCCCTGCGGGAACATCTCCTTGGCCTGCTCGTTGGAGATGGACAGCGAGATGACGACCGCGTCCCCTGCTTCCAGTTGCATGGGGTGGCGATCTTGTGCTTCATCGCCCTCTGCAGGGAGTCCAGCACCCTCGCCACCTCGTCCATGTTCCTTCCCATGCTCGTGGGGTACAGGAAACTCAGCTTGACCTAACAAATTATGTTATATTGTGAAAATAGATGATCCAGAGTCCTGCTGCGTCTGTTCTGTTTAAATGGGAAATTTTGGTTTATGCTACTTTAAGTAATACACATATCACAGACATGCATAAGATGGCATTGGTTTATGCAGTTTGTTTCATTTGATACAAGTTTAATTAACGCGAGAAGGAAAAGGTAGAAGGGCATGTATACCTTCTTATCAGGACCGACGATGTGCAGAGCTCTAGAAGGGACCTGCTTCCCTGAAGCGTCTTTCTCCGCCGGCTCGACCAGGTTGAGCTCTTTGATGATCTCTCTATTCAGGTTGGCGATTATCGGGTATGTCACCTTGGCCCCGGGCTGCACCCCAACTCAATTACACGACATTGAGAATGTTGGCTTGAAATTGGAATAATGAAAATTGCACAAAAGCCAAAGGCCCCAATCTCAAATGTGAGACAGAACAGTCAGCCCTGTGACCAGCAATTAAACCACCTCAATCTAACCCAAATTGTGCCTACTAAGGAGACTTCCCTTGGTCAATCTACTAAATTATAATACCACACATTTCTATAAGTTCTCCTTCTTTTCCTTTTTGAACAATACAATCACCCAAATCAGATCAAACCCAACATCCAAATCAAAACAGGCAAGTTAATACAGGACATGCAGATATATGTATGCCAAGTGATGAAAAGGTCTAATAGGCAGAATGAGAGAGAAGAGTAGCGGACAGTGAAGGCCTCTATGTCCTTGATCCACGCTTTGTGCGACTTGACCTCGTCGCTGGAAAAGCCCAGGAGCTTCACCCCCCCTTCCGCTCGAGCTCCGGCACGTACACTGCCATCTTCCCGAGCTCCGTCGTGCACACCGGCCTAGAGAACGGTGTATCCTCTCATCACAAGGGGCCATGAGAATGACATCACCCACCTTTAGTCTTAATTAAGTTTACTCATGAGCGTCGTTCATAACTTGTAATCCATTCATCAAAGACAAGGTGCTTCCCTCCATCCTGGAGGAAAGTATTGTCTTGTCCAGAGTTTAGCCTAACTTAACGGTCCTTCGACACGGGCAAAGGAGATGAAAATGTCCGTTTTACTTAAAAATTTGGACTCTGAAAAGTACCTACTCTGGCTCGTATACAAGCAGTCAGATTTCTGTTTGTCATTCCTCATCTTCTTTGATAATCATCATGTTTAGCACGACCATATCTGTGGGGAGGAAACACAATCTTAAGCAGTATCCTAACAAATTTTACATTACGCATAAGGAGTCAAATCAACTTTAAAATGCTAATCAATGTACATGGCACTGGGATTTGATGGAGCGCTGAGACTTCCTCGACTTGAGGGACATCAATGAACCGCCCCTTCGAGTAGCTGACTGTCCCATCCCTTAGGATCTAAAAATGGATCCTATCATTGACGCGAGAATCGAATTCTTTGAAGAGATAACTTTTCCAAACCTTGCCTACCGACTATAAATGGCCAATGTCTGCCCCAGATGAACTTTTGTTCAACATCCCTCCAACCCTTTGTGGCTTGATGTCCTGCCACAGTTCTGGAACCTGGTAATTGCCTTCTCCTTCGAGATTTTGGGTCCATTATAATCCTAAACCTTGACGACGATTTACTTATATAATCCTTTTGATCCGTAGTCAAAAGCTTCTCTTTGGGATTGTCAATTCATGTAATTCTAAACTTTGACAATTTACTAATATAATCCTTTCAATCGATCAATTTACTGATATAATCTTTTCGATTAATGTAATCAAGAGCTTCTCCTTCTGATTAATGTAGTCAAAAGCTTCTCTTTCGAGATTTTGAATCAGTAGGATTTTAAATTTATCATAAAATTTTCAATATTTCAATTAATATAATTCCAAACTTTTTTATGATGTACTAATATAATTATTCCAATGGCCCTTTTGACGATTTACTAAAATAATTTTTCAATATCTCAATTAATATAGTTCTAAACTTTTTAGAATTCCTTTCAAACAATTTAGCCAAACTCTTTTGACGATTTACTAATACAATTTTTTTTATGATTTATTAATATAATTCTTCCGACCATTGGAAGTTGTAAATGTGATCACTGAATATGATCGCCAACCATAAATATATTGAAGTAGACCGTCCATGTCAATAATTCCAACTTCATATTGCATTGACAAATAATTTTAAATTTTAAGATTAATTTGAAAAAATTGAGAAGTTAAAAATTTAGACTTTTTTGAACAATTATCCCCACTCATGCTATACGGCCTTCATCCTCAATCCCATTTCTTTTAGTTTGTGTCATGAGTCATGGCTTATGACAAGGTAATCCTTGCATCTCGAGACATGACTTGTGAATCAGGACGATGAAAACCAGCTACCATGTTTGAATGTCTTAGTACGAAACAATTTGGAAGAACTTGTTTGGAAGTAAACAGGACAAGAAAATCCATGTCTTAAGAGCAGGCCTTTACCGCATGACTGCACAGGCCCAATCATCTCTTCCAAAACCAACATAACAGATTTTCACAAAGTCTCCATATCCATGTTCATGCACAAGCTCTCACCAAACAAAAGGCAGGCTGCACAGACACAGGAGTAAAACTAAGACACATATTATTAACATGTCGCTAAGCAACAAAGGCCGGCCGAAGACTGGAGCAGACGGAGCTAATCAACATGAGTGAAGCGGAGGTAATCCTTCTTGGACGGGAGATTGGCGGTCTTGTAGCCCTGCGGGAACATCTCCTTGGCCTGCTCGTTGGAGACGGACGGTGAGATGACAACTGCCTCCCCGGCTTCCAGTTGCACGGGGTGGCGATCTTGTGCTTCGTCGCCCTCTGCAGCGATTCCAGCACCCTCACCACCTCGTCCATGTTCCTCCCCGTGCTCGCCGGGTACAGAAAACTCAGCTTGATCTATACAATTTATGTTATATCGTGAAAACGAAAAGGACATGCATGAGATGAGATTGGTTTATGCAATTTGTTTCATCGATAAAAGTTTGATTAGCGCGAAATAGAAAAGTTAAGATGAGAATGTATACCTTCTTGTCAGGACCGACGATGTGCAGAGCTCTAGAAGGGACTTGCTTCCCCGAGGCGTCTTTCTCCTCAGGCTCGAC
Source organism: Eucalyptus cladocalyx (assembly GCA_017140615.1). Classification (NCBI taxonomy): domain Eukaryota; kingdom Viridiplantae; phylum Streptophyta; class Magnoliopsida; order Myrtales; family Myrtaceae; genus Eucalyptus; species Eucalyptus cladocalyx. The sequence continues at coordinate 42,037,258 of CM029522.1, forward strand.
CATGTTGAGCTCTTTGATGATCTCTCTTTTCGAGTCGGCAATTATCGGGTACGTCACCTTAGCACCAGGCTACACCCCACCAAAAAACACGACGTTGAGAATGTTGGCTCGAAATTGGAATAATGAAAATTGCACAAAAGCCAAAGGTCCCAATCTCAAATGTGAAACAGAACAGTCAGCCTTGTGACGCGCTAAGATTAAGGAGACTTCCTTTGGTCCCTCTACTAAATCATAATACCACACATTCCTATAAGTTCTCTTTCTTCTTCTTTTTAAAGGATACAATCACCATAATCAGATAAAACACGACATCAAAATCCAAAAAAGCAAGTTCATACAAGACATGCAAATACACACATGCCAAGTGATAAAAAAAAAGGTTTAATAGGGAGAAGAGTAGCTGACAGTGAAGGCCTCTATGTCCTTGATCCACGCCTTGTGCGACTCGACCTCGTCGCAGGACAAGCCCAGGAGCTTCACCCCTCGCCGCTCGAACTCCGGCGCGTACGCCGCCATCTTCCCAAGCTCCGTCGTGCACACCGGCGTGAAATCCCCTGCGCAAGCGATGTCGTGGGTGAACAAGACTTCCCTTTTCCCGGGGCCGTCGAAACATGCGGAGTCGGGCATAAGGAGAGACGACGGTTACCGGGGTGAGAGAAGAGGATGGTCCAGGCGCCGCCGATGTAGTCGTGGAGCTTCATCTTGCCGTGGGTGGTCTCGACGGCGAGGTCCGGGACGGTGTCGCCGAGCGTCAGGCCCGGCATGTTGCCGCTCTCTGGTTTCTTTCTTCTCCTTCTTCTTCTTCTTTCTCTTCTGCAGTTACTTTGAATGAATCGTTTCTCTGGAGAGAGGAGTTAGCGAGAGAGAGAGAGGGGAGGGAGGGAGGGAGATTTATAGTGCATGGGAGGGGGTTTGCATGGAGAGAACGTGGCACGAGCGGCGGCTTCTCTTTCCGGTTTTCCTCCGGGATGGCGTGCATGGTGGACGTGCAAACTCGCGTCCTCATTCCACGTGGGGGGACTTTGGGGAGACCAGCCTTTTATATCCTATACAATGTGCTGACAGGAAATCACGCTTTGTTTGGGCGAAAACTACTTTGTCCTCGATCTTTACCAAAAAAAAAAAAAAAATACTTTGTCCTCGAAAATTATTTTAGAAATAGTTAAACGATGAAAAAAATTAAGCTGATATATATATATGATAAATTTACCTTAAGTTAGCTTTTTAATATTGATACATTTGTGATAATTTTATCACACTTTCCATTGAGTTATGTTAAACTTTACCATCAAATTGTTATTAATAACACCTAAAAAACCCCAACCTATTGATTCAGTGACAAATTTACCAAACTATTTTTTTGACCACCAAAACCCCAAATCACGTTTTCCTCCGGGATGGCGTGCATGGTGGACGTGCAAACTCGCGTCCTCCTTCCACGTGGGGGGACTTTGGGGAGACCGGCCCAATATCCTATACAATGGGCTGACCGGAAATCATGTTTTGTTTGGGCAAATATGTGATAAATTTACCTTAAATTAGCTTTTTGATTAATAAAATAATATTGATCATTTGTGACTCTTACTTTGGTCGGTCCTTATTAGCATTACGTTTTGAATCGTAGTTGATTTATGTTAAATTTTACTCGTACATCACATGCTCGTTGAAATGCTCAAATTGTTGAATTAAATGATCGTGAGACAAGAATTGCACATTTAGTAGCCTTTGAATAGTGTATTTCAATAAAAAAATCAAGTATATTTAAGATTTTACCCTCCATTTATCAAGATATAAATGTGCGTATTAATTTGTAATTATTTTATAGTAATTAATCTATAATTTGAAATTTTAATTTAGGATAAATTTGTCATATGTACATTTAAGATTTTACCCTTGATTTGCAATTTTTTTTGTAGTATTAATCTATTTTAATTTGAAATTTTAATTTAAGATAAATTTGTTGTTGCAATTTTGGTATCTTTGTGATTAAAAGATTAATTTTGAATAAATTTGTTGCAATTGAAGTTTTTCATGAAATTAAACTCTTAAAAAATTCAATATTAAAAAAGGTTTAGCAGTTTTCTGGTATTTTTTTATATTGTAGGTAAGTTCAGAAAATTGATTCTATAATACTTGATAGCAAGTGATATTGATTTTATGGTACTTGATAGTAGAAAATCCACTAAATGACAAATGATGACCAAACGAATTGAATTCAAAATCTTTCTTTGCTTAGCCACCGATTTTATAATTGTCTTAACATATTGAGTTAGACTTGTCTTCTATCCAAAGGGAACTTTTAATGCATGCTTAGTGCGACGGAAGTGGCAGGACTAAGGAAATCAAATCAATTACAATCTAAAGTCGCAATCTCTTACGGGGTATCGCGGAAATGAAATGGAATGGGATGGAACGAAGAGACTTCTTTATGTTCATTCGCAAGAGAAATTCTTTTGGGAATATAATGAATGAAACGGGTCCACATATTTCCTCCATATGCATTAATCTCAGACACAAGCACAATCTATCAAAATCTACACAGACCAAGCCGATGTTTGAATTGAAGAATAAGAAGCCTCTGCCAATTTCACTAACGTTTGAACTATAAACTGCGATGATGCATATGCATTTGCAACTACGTTCGACTATCTCTTCTTTCTCCCGCCCTTGCCGGATTTCGAAGCTCCAGTACTCGCGGTGGACACAGGCTCTTGCTTCTTGGTCCGTCCAGGATGCCTCGGAACCAACTCTGCAACACGAAGCATGAGCTCTTTTCCTGCAGAACATCGTTCAAAATTACTACAACATCTGCACGATGACCATAGATAAGATTTTCCAAGTCTCTAACCAGCAACATGACAGGATCTTCTCTTTTTGTAGAATTACAACTTCCTCGAAAAACGAATTATTATGCATGATACTCAGAGGACTCTGCAATAATACGTGCATTTGGCAGAGGCTAAGATAAACTACTTCCACTCTATTATATCTATATCAACAGCAAGAGCAACCCGCAGGCACTAGTGATGCAGAGCTCTGCGACGATGTGCAGATTCACAGCTTGCTGTGATCTTTTCCATAAAGAGGACAAGGATTTCACTATATAAGATATATCGCCCCATCAATTGTTTCAAGAACAGTCCAAAAAACCCATGGGTTAAATATCTGATTAGATGAAGATCTATCGGAAGGCCTCATTTACACTTAGACTAAAGTAATGCAAATTCCATCTCAGAGACAAAACCAAAAGATTCACAACATGAACAGAACTCAATTTGTTCAACAATCATGTCGTTTTTTCCTTGCAGCCAACCATCGGATCAAGTGAAGTCTTTTAGAATATCCTCCTAATATGACTGGATGTTAGTGGTAGTGTACACGCCAAAAGGGTTTATTAAATTATGAGCCTTAGGTTAACAACTAATTTAAACCAGATAAACAAACATACAGTTTTTCAGTCGGGAAATCCTTTCCAAAGAGTAATGAAATCTGTATGATAAAAAGGGATACAACATCCCAGCATACAGAAAGTATACAGAATATAAGCTAGAAACAAAAGCAGAAATCTGGAAAAGAAGCTAAGTAGTCTAACACAAAATCTAGAATTTATTTCTATTTTGAACCTGCTGGGCCACTTCCAATTACTAAGTAGCTCATTGAAAGAGTTTGGGCCACCTAAGACAGACTTCCACTCTCATCAGGATAGAACAGTAGACTACTAAGGCTACTTCACGATGGACATGTCAGAAAATTCCCATAGTCAGAACTCTCCTTGCATATGCACTGACAATTCAAAGTAATATGATCACAACTCTTTTCGTTTATAAATATTCGGGAATGCCAACCATGTCAAGAAAGTAACTCTAAATGGAGCTTTCACCTTCCAAATTTGCTTCTATGGAAAGCAAGCGTTCTGTCACAGACAAATGGCCATAGAATGAGATTACCTCAAATTTCTTGTAGTAACTTTAAATTGATGCACCTTTTATGGGAGAATTAGAATAAAGATTCTGAAAACCCATGTGAAGGGCCTTCTATCCACAAAAACTATCTAATACCCAGCCAGAATTGGATTTGGGTTCCAGTGCAATACCAACAACAAAACAGAATTCATCCCAACACTGCTTCTAAGCCTCCAAAAACTATAACAATCTGTAACTCAACCATCTAATGTACACCACCGAATAGCAATGAACGTCTTACAACAATTGTTGTCTTGAATGACAAATGTCCAAAGCCATTTTTCCAACGAGGCTTGATTCATAGTTTCAAGATCTCTCACACTTAGTTCACCCTTGTCAAATCATTTCTATATGGAGTTCTAGCTCCACAAGAAAAATTCATGGTTACAGTTCTTGAAGCCTAGTACTTCAGAAGGACAGTGACCACTTAGGAACAACAAGCAGACACCAGTAGACAGGAATAACAGCCATCAAGTGTTGATGCTCAACCATCACTCCATGATTCCCATCGTATAGCAATGAAAACAAAGCATGAAGTTGAATAGCTTTCAAAGTTAAATTAGATGACAAGCTGAGTGATCAGAAATGCATTTGTTTCATCAGGTTCCAATTGTTGAAAGGCAACACAACACGGATGCCGGCTATATCTCGACAAATTAGAAATAAAGAACCAAAAAGAGCACGCCCTGGGGCTATCACAACATGTCCTTTGTGCAAAGTGCTGCTTTCACGTTACATTTAGATTTCCCAATTCTGGGCGCTACACAACTCTTCTTCCATGTCTAATGCAACCAAAATCCTACTCCTCATAAATTGACCAGGGACCTATGTGATGAACTTCACCCACTTCCTAAAATGAAAAAATTCCACAGAGCCAAAAGACGAAAAGTTTCATAGTTCCAGCACACTAAGAGTGCGCATAACAAAATTTCAGGAACAGAAATTGATCCTAAAGTTAAAAATTTTAGCTTCTTAGGGGCGCATGGTAAAATTTCTGAAACAGAAATTGATTTCTGGCCGTAAATCAATTTCTCAATTTCTATTCCCCCCTAGACAAGTTTCGAAGCGAAAAACCCGTTTTGATAACGACTAAAATTTCTATTTCTCAAACAAACCGTTTGATAACGAGAAAAAATTTCTATTTAGGAATAGAAATTGATTAGATAACAACATAGGAAATTCTCAAATATAAAATAATAGCCGAAATAATACTAAAATAATATAGAAAATCCTCAAATACAAAAAATAATCGAAATAATACTAATACATTAGAAAAGTTGAAAATACAATTTCATGGAATTTATATTACATGTGCTTACGTTTCCTATTACGTAATATTTTCTTTCGAAAAATAAACAACGTGGCAAAAAAAATTGAAATTCAATTGTAGTGAATATGTCGTTGTGTTTTTGCGGGAAATTGATTTCACATTAATCAAATAAGTCTAATGATAGCCATGATTATAATAGTCTAATCTCCTAAAAAATCCTAACTTCAAGTCTAATTCCAATTTCTTTCCAAATTTTGTTAAAAATATCCTCACCGTGTTCAAAAATCGTCACCAATTTTTTTCAAAATTATCAACACTAGGATTATTTAAAAATTTATTATCAAAATCTATATTTTCATCAACACTCTTACAAGAACAACATATTTCTTATTAGATCTCTTTTTCCTTATAAAAGAAAAATCGGATGAAACCCTAATGATTTGACCCATTTTTACCGCCTTAATATGAAGTTTATGATTAAAAAAATAGTTAGCCAAATAAGTCATTAACTCACAACATGTCCTTTGTGCAAAGTGCTGCTTTCAGAAATTTAGATTTCCCATTAGATATGAATAACTCTTCTTCCATGTCTAATGCAACCAAAATCCTACTCCGTCATAAAAATGAAGTTATTCATTCATTGAATTCTCACCATCTAATGAAGATTTTCAATCAATATCCTAAATGATTATATTAAAAAATTATTAAAATATTTTGGAAAATTAACTTTTCTATTTCTATTTCAATATTATTGATCTAAAATATTTTTAAATTGAAAAGTTGAAAAAAAATTTTCTATTTCTATTTCCTAAAGTTAAAATTTAAGTTTCTCATTTATTCTTCAAATCTATTTTTGAAATAGAAATCTGTTCCAAAAATAGAAAAATCAAATTGAGAACAGAAATTTTAACGAATTGGTAACGAATTTCTTTCTCAAATAAAAATCCAAAATATAAAAATCAAATCGGAAAACATTTCTTTTTAAACCTGTTCGGAAACATTGAAGTATAAATTTTATCATGTACACCCTAAACTATATCATTCTGATCTTCGGGTTAAAAAAAAAAAAGGGACAGCTTGAACCCAATTTCAGACAAGCTTATGTCCAGGACCAATGCAGAAGCTAATCGAACTTACTGGAAGATATGGCCGGATTGCACAGAGTCCCATCCTCCGCCTTGAGCAAAACCCTCACTCTCCCTCTCTGCATGAAATCCCGCGGATACGCCTTATCGATCTGCACCAAAACACCATTTCGACCCCTTCAAAATCGCACCCCACGTAAAGCCCGCCCGAGCACGCGGTGAACAAGAAAACGAAGCAAAAGAAGCGACGGCGGCCGGCGCGGCGGTCGAAAAGAACGAACCTCGACGGCGAACCGGAGCTTGAGGTAGCCGCAGCAGTCCCCGATCTCTATGCAGGTGGGGTTCTCGCACGCCTTCTCCACGCAGACCCGCCGGCCCTCGGCGATCGTCTTCTTCGAGTTGATGTACGCCGGGTAGAGGACGACCCACTTCTTGATGTCCGGGATCGGGCCTTCCATCTGCGGCGGCGATCGGGGATTCCGGCGGCGGAGGAAGGGATCGGAGATACGGATCGGCCGAATCGACCACGGTCGGACGCAACCGATCGGAGAAATTAGGGCTCTGAAGATTCGCACGAAGAAGAAAGAGCAGGAGCGGAATTGGTAATCAATCAGGCAGCACGACGCAAATGGCCCACTTAAATTCGGCCCGGCATGTAACGTCGTGATATGTGGCTCCTAATTTTTGGACTTTTAGTTCATATTTTGCTTAGTTCTCGAACTAATTTGTCCAACATAATCCTTAGATTGTAGCCTAATATATAATGTGATTCATGAATTTTTAATTTATTTAATATAAGACTCGGATTTTTAGTTCTTATTTAGCTTAATCTCTTATAAGGACCGTATTAAATAAATTAAAAGTTTAGATATCACATTATATATTATGTTATAATTCAAAAATCACATTGTACAAAAACTATTTATGTCATTATTCTTTTAATATAAGATTGAAATGACGAAAACAACTCCTCTTTTTAAATCATTATTTTCACTTATATCTTTTGTTACCATGCGTAATGCACTTGACTTTCAATAGGTAAAAGGGTATTTTCAATTTTTAATTATTCTTCCGAATGAAATCTTTTCCTTATTCTGTTAAGGAATCAAAGAAATAGGGAAGAGCAACTTAATTAGAACATATGGGCGACAATATTGAAAAATTTTAAAATCCAATGAAATATTGAGGTCAAATTATCGAAATTGACATTTGATTATATACATTAATTAGTATATAAAAATGATGGATCAATACAAATATTTAGAAAATTTTACAAATGATCTCTAAAATTTGTCACAAGATCATTGAATTTTTTATTTGTTCAATGTGTTTTATGAATTTTAATTAAATGTGTTATGTGGTCCTAATTTTTTAATGTATTTAATATGATTCACGAACTTTTTGTACCTATTTAATTTGATTTAAAAAATTCAATCCCCAAACTATGTTGAAATATTCAATATCGTCCCCTAAACTTGAATTAATTGAAAGATAATATTGAATATTTTCATATAACTTAATAACTATATTAAAAATATACAAAAAGTCTATAGATCATATTGAATTAATTAAAAATTTAAGACTTATAGATCAGTCTAGGTTTCGCAAGTTTTATGATCTATCCAGGTCTCAACTACATTTTTAATTAAATAATTACATAAATTATCAAATCTAATGACCACCATTTGCTGTCACAATCCACTTAACATGACTCATATTTAGATACATGTAGAATATGAAATATTAATAAAGTAAAATTCTCAATCATAAATATTTTTAAAATGAAATCTTAAACTTAACACTTATCATCAAATCTAAATCTATATTTAGATTAGGGCATGTTGCAGAATATGAAATATTAATAAAGTAAAATTCTCAATCATAAATATTTTTAAAATGTAATCTTAAACTAGTGATTCTACACACTTATCATCAAATCTAAATACTAGAGGATATCGCAACTGTTGCACAAGACATCAAGAAGACTTATTCTAGATTCCAGGGAATTTGATTCCTCAATTTTTGGACTTGCCGGCCTAATTCTCTGGCTCCTCGTTCTAATCCGAAACCAAATTATCTTAAAATATTTGAGCAAATCCCTCTATGGAAAGAAAAAAAAGGTGAGAAAAAGAAAAGAAAAAAGGAAAAAAAAAAAAAAGAAAAGACCCGTCAAACACCAATACGATTTTGACCAGAAAAAAAAAAAAAAAAAAAAATTCCAAATTTGATTCCTCAATTTTTGGACTTGCCGGCCTAATACGATTTTGACCAGAAAAAAAAAAAAAAAAAAAAAAAAAAAAAAAAAAAAAAAAAAAAAAAAAAAAAAACCACCAACACGATCATCAGTAACCTCGTCGGGTGCGCAAAACAATGTGGTTGCTTTCATCTCCCGTTGTCCGCCGAGTCCTATTCACGGCACAAATCCAGCTCAACTAACTCGCAGTTGCCCACCAACATCCCTCGACCTACTCCATCCACTCCCGATCCTCGCAATCCTCGACCTACCCAAATTCCCATCCGATCGATCCAACCCTCTCCTTCTCCTTCTTCTTGACTGCAGCCACCGAGTACCGGGTAGTTCCGTAACACCCACGAAGCGGGTCTGCGCAGGGTCTCCGTGTCGAGTCGAAAATGGCGAGGAAGAAGATCAGGGAGTACGACTCCAAGAGGCTCCTCAAGCAGCACCTGAAGCGCCTCGCCAACATCGACCTCCCGATCCGATCCGCTCAGGTTCTGCTCCCTCGATCTTGGCTCCTCTGTTTCTTGATGCGTCGATTCTCCTGAGGTCTTGATCGAGATTTCGTGTCGAGATATCGGTTGCTCGCGAAACCCATTTGGAAAGGAACCGTCTTTCGTGTTGGTGATGTGTGTTTGGTGGTGGGAAATTGAATTATAGAAAATGGGTGCTGACGGTTGACTGTGGTAGTGACGGTTGTCGTGGTTTTGTGTTCACGTGTGTTTTGAAGGTGACGGAATCGACGGATTTTGGCGAACTGGTGAACAAAGAAACGTGGCTGTCCTCTACGAAGTTGGTCGTGAAGCCCGACATGTTGTTCGGGAAGCGCGGCAAGAGCGGACTTGTGGCCCTGAATTTGGATATGGCTCAAGTTGCGCAGTTTGTGAAGGAACGTCTTGGTGTGGAGGTGATCGAACAAACCCAGATTTTTTTACATTCACTGTGGTTTGGTAATGTTCTTGTTGTTTGAAGATGCTTTCCTGATTTGGTTGTAGGTCGAAATGGGCGGTTGCAGAGCACCCGTGACCACATTCATAGTCGAGCCCTTTGTTCCCCATGACCAGGAGTACTATCTTTCTATAGTATCGGACAGGCTGGGATGCACTATAAGTTTTTCAGAGTGTGGAGGGATTGAAATCGAAGACAATTGGGACAAGGTACTTGATGTTGTCACGACATAATATGGCGACATGGCAGATGTTTTCTAATATCATTGTGCAGCTAATTAGACATGTGCTCTCTGTGTGCAGGTCAAGACTATTTTTCTGCCTACCGAGAAGCCTTTGACAAGTGAGACTTGTGCTCCACTTATTGCAACACTGCCTCTGGAGGTTGTCATGTTTCCCAATTTTCAAGATTTCATTTCAAAGTTTTGTACTTTGTAGATGGTAACATTCCGAGACAAGATATGTGACACTACTCTGCTTATAAGGATTAGACTGAATACTTTTATCAAGATTTCTAAGGAACTAATTAGGTTGTAAATGGTCAGAGAGAAAACCATTTTTTGTAGCATATGGAAGAAAAGAAAAACGCTCTCTCTCAAATTATCTTTTATGCATGATTTCTGTTTGCTATGTGAAAACCATGCTTAGAAAATCCTTCTTGCAGGTTCGTGGAAAGATTGGGGATTTCATAAAGGGAGTCTTCTCAGTATTTCAGGGTATGGAAATGTTTGAGATGGAATTATAGCATTGGCTCTTTACAACTTTACATTATGAGAAGGCTTATCTTTCGAATTAAAAATTATTTCATCCTAGTGCTGGACCATGAGACTTGCAAATCTTGTTCTCCTTTGTTTTTATATTGTTTTTAAATATTTGAATGCACACTCCCCCCACCCTTCTCTTTTCTCAGATTTGGACTTCAGCTTCCTGGAGATGAACCCATTCACTTTGGTTGATGGTGAGCCCTATCCTTTGGATATGAGGGGGGAGCTCGATGACACTGCAGCTTTCAAGAACTTTAATAAGTATCATTCTGGATAAGACTCTTCTAAAGCTTTCCTCTTGACTGCTTCTTTATTGCCTATTAAGCTTGGTGCTCCAAATGTGCAGATGGGGTGATATTGAGTTTCCATTGCCATTTGGCAGAGTGTTAAGTCCAACGGAAAGCTTCATTCATTCATTGGATGAAAAGGTAGCTATGGAGACTTAACAAGTCCTTTTAGTTTAAGTTATTGCATAAATATTACAGCAAAGTGAATTCATTTTCTTGAAGTCTTCCTTGGCCACCGGGTTTAGTGTTTGGTATTGGATTTCTTGGTGAAGTTGGGATTTGGAAACTCTAATTGCGGCTTGCTTATAGTAATGATTTTTTAGATTATGTGGCGATTATCAATGCTTGACCTTCATTTTTTATCCCCTCTGGGGCAGGTTTTTATGCATTATGCTACATGATGAATCTAAACTTCATCTGATATGATGGATATTCTGTTTAAATTGTCAAAGCACTTGACTCCAGCGCTTGAGTCCACTATTGGCAGTCCTTGCTCCCAAGAAAAACTTGACAATTCATGTGCCTTTTTTATATTGCAGACAAGTTCATCCCTGAAGTTTACTGTTTTGAATCCAAAAGGACGTATTTGGACCATGGTGGCTGGAGGTGGAGCCAGTGTAATCTATGCAGACACTGTAAGTTTTCAGCCAGTGTAATCTATGCAGACACTGTAAGTTTTCATTTATCTCATTTGTTGACTAGATCACTCTTACTCCCACAACCTCATCTTGTTTGGCTTGTTGCTTACTCTGTTTCGGATGTAAATCTGCTTGTTTTGCAATTTCGTGATTGTCATGGTAACCTTCCTGCTTATCTCAATAAATTGGCCTCTTTTTGCACTACCAAAAAAAAAAAATTCCTTCTTTTCGTGCTACCATTTAACATGAGTTCTTTCCAGGTTGGTGACTTGGGCTATGCATCAGAACTCGGCAACTATGCAGAGTACAGTGGAGCTCCAAATGAGGAAGAGGTTTTGCAGTATGCTAGGGTAGTTATCGATGTAAGATCTTCTGATTATTTGCGTTTTTATACTTTGTTTCTGCAATGTCACACAATATTTGTTATCACTTTTGGAAATCTTATGCTGCTTCAATCACCTGATTTCATTTGCAGTGCGCTACTGCAAATCCTGATGGCCGTAAGAGAGCCCTTTTGATAGGAGGTGGCATTGCTAACTTCACCGACGTTGCTGCCACGTTCAATGGCATAATTAGAGCCCTTAGGGAGAAGGTATAGCCTGAGTAAAATTAACACTACGACATGCATTTTCATGGATAATATCCATGTATGTGATTGATTTTTTTCTTCAATCACATGAAGGAATCTAAGCTGAAAGCAGCAAGAATGCATATTTACGTGAGAAGAGGTGGTCCAAACTACCAGACCGGTCTAGCAAAGATGCGTGCACTTGGTGAAGAACTTGGAGTTCCACTTGAGGTATGTCATCGATCGTCTTTGTCCCCTTTCTTCTGTTATGCTTTGCTGCCAATGCATGTTGTGATCACACTGAGGAAATTCCTTCTTTTTATACTGTGCACTGGCTCGAATTGCATTATTTTGCTGCAAAAGGAAAAGAAGAAACAAATACCTAAGCAACGTGCCTAGGAGTGACATTTCCTGATATTAGCAAATTAGAAATGACGGAAGCTGATACGAATTTAAATTACAAAAGTTTTTTAACGTGTTGAGCAAAAGTACAATTCTTTGCGATGAGTTAATGAGTGAATGACACGATTCAGTAGGAGTATAAAACCCAAATTTGATATGCAAACATGTTGCGGCGAATCGTTGGCTCTCTATTCTTGGCTGATCTTTCTTATTGCTTATGATGTAGGTTTATGGACCTGAAGCGACGATGACTGGAATTTGCAAGGAAGCAATTGAGTGCATAATGGCGGAGTCATAGAATGCATTCGATCTCCAGCAGCTTTCTGAAGGGATTGCTCCGGTGGTTTGTCTCATGCATTTTGATTTGGCCAAGAGAATTATTTTCGAGATATGGTCCCCAGAATTTCTCCCAAAAAAATGAAAAATGAGGACTTACTATTGCTTGGAAATTCTCGAACATTGCTCACTTCCCCAAATTTGCAATGTGCCAAAGGTGTGTTTTGCATCTTCAATAATACTCTTCTAAGCCGAGAGCTAATACACACATTTTCTCTTTGTACTTAAAATGGAAGGTCTCCAAGCTGGAATTGCTTTTGTGAAGTGCCTAGCCCTACATATTCTTACTGATTTTGTTTTTGTTTTTGTGGTTTTTTTGTGGGTGCTCACCCCCCCCCCCCCCCCCCCCAAAAAAAAATTCTGCCTTTTGCATGCTCGCATGGTCCAGTAAATAATTAAGAATTGAAATAGATATATTTTGCTGAACTTATAAATCAACTGGGACAAAATCATAGTCCTGGTAGGTGGCCAAAAATAAAAACTTGTTTGCATTTATGATTTGCAGAATATAAACATGTCTCATGCACATAATCCAAGCACACAACAGTGTATCCTATTCACTAAGTCAATTTATACAGATTGAATTGCCTCTTGCGCTTATGTGCGCTAAGTCAAACTCTTGAGGCAAGAACAGTTGCAACGATTGACTGATGGTTGAGTTGGGAACGGTTGAGTTGAGAAATATTGACATCGGCTTGACCGAAACCTGGCCAACCTGGAGGACAAATCATAGCAAAATGGAGTTAAAATCAACCTCTTTAGGCGGAGGCGGGATGAGTTCCCTTCAACTGTAAGGGGGCTAAAGTCAACCGGAATGGACAATTCATAGCATCAAAGGTCCCTGTCGATTGGACCGGGACAATGATCACCATCAAATACAGGGCCGGAATTCGATTTTAATGAGTGGGGATGCAATAGATGTAGATTTGAGGAGGAAGATAAACACAGGGAAACTGAACCCAAAAAAAAAAAAAAAAAAAAATTATCACCATCAAATAGGGGTCCGGAATTCGATTTTAATGAAGGGGAATGCAATAGGTGTAGATATTTCTTCTTTCTTATATTTCATTTTCAGCGATGTTTTCTGTCTTGAGAGACAGTTCTATTTGATGATTTCGGAGCGAACACAAGCATATGATTAAAACATGTGTGTTGTCTGTGCACATAGGCATGATATGTTTTCCTTTTCTCCTCGTCGGTTGGATTGTAATAAGGCATTGTAGAAAATTATAAGTTAAAACTAAGATTAAACCGGATGATTGGAGATCATTAATTAGGAATTATTCATCGAAATAATGAGTCAATATTATTGACGGCGGATGCTATGATCTCTAGGTGTTCGAGAAACCGAACATTTAGGCATTATAGGAACCGGAAGCCAACCGCCGGGATCATTTAGTACGATTGTGTGAACACGACACCCAGGCACATGCAGTAACTTGAGGTTTGAGAAGTTGCAAAAATAACTAATTCCACTTAATCGTTAGTCCAAATTTAGAATGCTCGATAGCTAATAGAAGTTGGGATAATCTTTTTTACGATGCTCTCGAGATCGCAACAGGTAAGCCAAATTTCAATACGAACGATCCGTCGACATCAAATCTCAGCCGTGGTGATCCTTGCTCTAAACCCTCGATGACCAGCGAGAAACTCAAAAGTCCGACGACCGAGTATGAACATCATCCGAGAATCACGACTTCTAGCCAATCCGACAAGTCGAATACGAAACAGACGCAAAATGCGAGGAGCAATAACCTTGCATCGACCAGCATATGCAAACTTTTATAACGTCAAAACAGCAAGCTAATCGACGAAACATTTGATATGGTCGTTCAGTTTCACTTCAAGTTCAACAAACAAACGAAGAGAAATTTGCAAGCAGACTTATGCGTGACTGTGCACCAGGCGACGGCGAGGGGAAGGAGAACCAACCTAGATGGAAGGACAATGGGAATGAGAACTGCTTTTCTTTTAGCGATGGAAATTGTTCAATATGCTGCGCACTTTTGGTTGTCACCTTTATCCAATTTTTTGTAAATTAAACTTATGAAAACACAAAAATTGTCAAAGAAAAGCCTGTGGTTTAGTACAATGCCATAAAATATGCTAACTCTACAGTGAGCCTTTCACCCACTCTTATTTACTCTAGATATGGGAGGCTACTATACCTACCTATTCGGCTGTAGTCGGAACTTTCGTCCCGACATGGTGTCTACCTTCACCACTATGAGCCCCCCAAATTCCCTGTTTATCTTTATCTTCCCAACAAAGAGGGAATACGGGAATGACATTGTGGGATCTCCCACTCCAGGGCGGATTTCCTGCTTGTTTCTTCCCCTTGAGCCTTTTAAGGACCTACTCATGTCAAAAATTGTGATTCCTAATTAGGGCCAACAATTCGTGTTAACATGTCATAATCGTGTTTGTAATTCGTGTCAATTCGTGTTGACTTAAAACATCTTAGTATTGATTGAATTCTACGTGCCAAGTAATTAATCACAATAAAATATGTCAAATTTGTCTCAAGCTGTGGCCTTTATCTAATTTTTTGTAAATTAAACTTATGAAAACACGATAATTGTCAAAGAAAAGTGAGAGGATAATGAGATAAGAGAAAATTACACTAACTATAAGATTAATGACTAGCCAAGAATAAATATTAATGATTAGATTAAATAATAAAAATTGATTAAAAATAGTTTGATTAATATAATCAATTTAATAAAACTAAATAACAAAATTTAAGAAAAGTTAAGTACAAAAGAAAAAAAAAATCTCATTTAGTCCAGTAGATATCCAAAATGTGGGCTAAGTACAAGAATTTGCATGACAGGTGATAAAAGGACCATTACTTTTGAACCAGGAGGAGCTACGTGACCCATAATACAAAGAAGCCTATTTTGAGTGCTGTGCTATTGCCAAATTGGGGAACCGATTTGTAAGTCATTTCCACCTCGAAATCCATTATTTAGGCATCTTTCAGGTGCACTTTTATGTCAATTTTCCCTGTTATATTTGGCTTTGTTAAGTTTTCCGAACGTCTTTTGTGCATACGGCTATTTTCGGGGTTTCTCATGTCGCCTTTGATTTGTGTAGTGATTATTTGTTCTTTTCGATGCAATCGTCTTTCACACACCTTATAATTATCATTTTAAAAATACATTGAGCTTTTGTCCGTGAGCGATTGTGTGCGTAAATGCATGTTCGTGGATTGGATTATGAGTGTTTCTCTGCCATTTTTTTGCTGGCTAACAATTCGTGTCGTCTCATATTATGTCGAGACAAGGTTATATAACATGAATATAGCTTATCTGAGCATGACATAGGCGTGATGAGTAGTTCTGGATTTCATACTAGTACCACCTAAAGCCTGGAACCTATTCATTGGAACAGATTCTTTATTTTTTGATCTCCGGAACCTACCTTGCATGCCTCGAAACCTATCTTGGAACTTGCTATGAATGATGACCACCATTTGCTATTATAATCCACTAATTACAACTTATATTTAGAAATAAATGATAGAAACGTTACCACCGGCCGTGGTGGCTCCACTGGATAAGACTCTGCTGATCCTCAACGAAGAGGTGAAGGGTTCAAAACCCAGGGGAGGCGCTAGGTGTATTAAGTGTGACTTAGGGGTGGCGGGTTCTCCTGCTTAAGTGTTACCTGGAGGTTTACGACGCGGCTGTCGGCTGCAAGCCGGTTCCTCCAGCATCAAAAAAAAAAAAAAAATGATAGAAACGTTAACATAGTAAAAGTTTCAATCATAAAATGGAAGTTCGAATTAATGTTTCCAATTAATATACTCATCATTGGAGGAATACTGTAGGATTACGTGAAAATATAGATCAAGAAAAACATAGAATCTTGTTATATGTTCCAAGTTTCAAATTCCATCTGTCTAGAACCTACACATCAAAACAAGTTCCCTAATTTTAGGAACATGGAATATATCCTACATACTTTAGAACTTGTAATCGGATAGGTTTCCACTGGTTGGTTTCTTCGGTTCCAAATTTTATTCTAGAATCATGCTCACCCCTAACACGACATGCTTAATAAACATGTCGAACTTGCCTCCACGCAACTCATTGAGCATGTCAAACCATCACATAATTAATTATCAAATTTATTACCATGTTTGGTGTCTACGCATCAGGATACTTATCCTGTTTATCCTGTTTATAATGATGGATGCATTTATGTACAACAATATGTGTAAATACGTTTCGACATTGTTATAGATAATATTAGTAATTTTACTTTGCTAACATCTAAAGTGAATTATTGAGTTTTTTTTTTCTCTATCTTCTGTGATTTTTTTATCCTTAAATATGATTTAATTTATTAGTTTGAAATGTACAAACTATATTATAAAGAGATGAGCAAAAGATTGTTAAAATAACGCTATATATTGATGTATGACAATACATGAATCTTAATCGAGCTTCACTAACATCACAACAACCTATATTAACACGTTTCAACACGTTTGTAAACAATATGAGCAATTTCAGTTTGTATAATATCTAAAGTGCATACTAACTCATTTATACACAAGTATATTATATCTAAAGTGACTGCCGATGCATTTGTCTAAAGTATACATCATCAAAAATTTATACACAAATTATGAGCTAATCAGTTTATCAAACAAGTGATATGGTTATAAGTAAAAAGGTAAGGATATAGAAAATGCTCAACCGATTTATAGGGGTTCGGGTCTAAATCGTCGCGTACTCCACTCCTTGAGATCGTTCGGGAGCGTGCAAGGAATTCTTCTTACTAACCTTTTCAAATTTACCATAAAGTTCATCAAATGATTTCGAAGCTCTTCAAAAGTGTGAATAGAACTATGATCACCTACCTCAAATTTACCATAAAGGTCATCAAATGATTTCAAAGCTCTTCAAAAGTGTGAATAGAACTATGATCACCTACCTCATTTTAATAGGGAAGATTATCTAATTTTTTTTAAACCTATTACCTTTTTACTAATTCAATTAGACATTTCAATTTGGCCAATTAAATTATGATCATTTTTACATTTTATCAATTGAGTCCATTTGACAAATTTTTGTTGGAAATCACTAATGTAGACGTTGGTTGTTTTATATGATATAGACAACGTTGACATGGACCATTTTTAATAATATTGTAGTAATTTTTTTTTTTTCGAATTTTCTACTTAGGCTCGACTCGAGGCCTTGGAGCTTGCTATTGCCATGGCCGCTCGAGCTCAAGTTCTAAGTTTGCGCCACCGTGGCCACTCAAGGTTGATGCCCACGATCACGACCATTCGAGTTATAAAGCTCACGTTCGTGCCTGCAATCCTTGCCCTGCCATGGTGGCCACAAAACCAAAGCTCGAGCTTTTGCCCATGGTTGCTTGAGCTTGACTCGTGGCCATGGTTGCCAAATCTCGAGCTTGTAGCTGCCATGGCTGCTCGAGCTCAAGCTCAAGCTTTGGTTTTGTGGCCACCATGGCCACTCAAGCTCAATGCTCATGATCATGACCATTCAAGTTATAGAGTTCACGTCCATGGCTATGACTTGAGTCTTGCACCTTGCCATAGCGGTCATGAAACCAAAGTACGCGCTCAAGCAGTCATGGCAACTGCAAGCTCAAGATCTAACAACTATGGTTGTGAGTGGGTGAGGCTACCCTCACCACGGTTGCTAGTCATCAAGCATCCACGTCTGTAAATTCTGACCAAAATATGCTAAATGGATTCAATTGATAAAATATGAAAATGTATAGGATTCAATTGACAAAATTAATAGATTTATGATTTAATTGGTAAAAAATGCAATAAATTTATGATTTTTTTGATAATTTTCTCCATTTTCACCATTGCTAATAGTCATGAGACATTAGATTGGCGACATCTTCGTCACAAGAGCAATCAATCATCTACCTCGCTTTTGCTTTCGCTCCAGGGAAGATGCCAATAATGTCGTCTTCTTTCCTTTCACAAACTTTTCATTACCTTTTTTCTCATTCCTTGTCTCTTTTTGTCCTTCTTGCCAATCCGCTCCTTCTTGTCCCCATTGTCCTTGAAGACAAGGCTCGGACATTCGCACCTTTAGATGCCACCGACTTGTTGCGCTCGTGACGTTTGTCGTTGCTTCTCCAATTTGTATTACTTGAGTGTGCTTTTCACGTAGCGACTTTTACTCTTTAACGATTTTTATTAGGCTCGCGGTTTTCCATGCCAAAAATTTCATCTTAACATGCTGTTGGAAGTTAAATATTTTCCATCACACTTCTAGCCGTGCGTGAGACGTAGACTAAGGGTAAATGTAAGGCCCACTTATATAATTTAAGCTTATTTGTCGCCATCTTTTTCTTTGTCTTTTTGTTGGTTCCCCTTCAGGACGGAATTGGTGACCATCTTTTCCAAAAAAAATAGTTTATTTGGCAAATAACCAACTAGCTATTGTGAATATATGCATATGCACACTAAATATAACCTAAGCACAACAACGAGTGAAGAAAATCATCTATTAGTTTTAACGAAAGCATTTGGTTTAATTAAAACTTTAATGTATGTCATTACCTTATGTTCCATATACTTTAACCACTTAACTTTGAATTTGGTGAATCAAATAGTCCAACCTTTATTTATTTTTACTGTCATCACTACACAGTTTGTAATAGATATTTTCAAAAGATAATTAACAATATGACAGAGTTAAGTACATTGTAAATTTAAACAATCATTGTCCTCATGCAAATTCAAAGAAAAAGGTCCGATTAAAACATTATTACATGGTATATTATCTTTGACTTCATTACACGGAATTATTAACCGTTAAGATTGCAAAATGTTAAATTGTTTGATCTTAACAAGCTGTTTTCTACGCTTTTCCTACTTACATATGTAGTTGTAAGGATAAAAATATCTAGATTGATAACAATGGAATTGGAATTGTGTGTAATATATACATCAATCCCAATTATTCAATTTTGAGTAAATTCTTGTAAATTTGGTGTTAGCAAACGAAGTCGAAAAATTTATGATCACGAGGAAAATCTAGGTGAAATAAAGTGACCAATTTGCAAATAAAACTAACCTTTTTATGCTTCTTTGTTCGTTTGATGTTTGCTTAGATTAAAAGAAGTTGTTGAACTTTTGGGTAACGGAGAATAAGTTAGAAGAAGACAAACATGAAAAAAATAACAAAAATAAAAAAATAAAAAAGTATGATTGAGAGACTCAGAAGAAGCGATGCTAGGTGTCAGTGAATGGTTTCGGATTTAGTATAGGTTTCACCTAGAACTTGAAACCTACCCATAAAAATATGTTCTTCATTTTTTGGAATCTAGAACTTATCATCTATACTCTGTAACCTAGAACCTAATCTATCACAAGTTCAATGGTTAGTTTCAAGATTTAACTAGGTTCCACCTATATTATTAATTGAATAATTGCAGTGAATTAAAATCTTTAATAACCACCAATTGCTGCTATAATTCACTAACCATAACTTTATATTTAGATGTGCGAAAATAATTAACATCAATAAAGTAAAAGTCTCGATCATAAAATGGAAGTTCGGACTAATGTTTCTAGATTATATACTTATCATCGAACAACATGGAATATTGCAAAATTACACAAAAACATGAACAAAGAAAAACATTAAAACTTGTTCTAGGTTCTAGATTATGGGTTACAAGTTCTAGATTCTTCCAATTAAGAACTCGGAACCTATCCATTGAAATAGGTTCCTTATTTTTCGGAATTTGGAATCTACCCTATATACCTTAGAACCTCAAACCTACAGGTTCCTACCGGTTTGGTTTTTAGGTTCTAGATTCTACCTTGAAACCATGCTCACCCCTAACGCAAGGAATACAAAAAAGAAGTCTTTTTGAGTGGGGGTAAGGATAGTTTTGCCTTTCAATAAAATTGAAAGGCAATCCATTAATTTTGTCTTTTGTTTTTGTTTTTTTGTTTTTGTTTTTTTTATCTATTTTACTCTAACTCCTCAACTCATTCTCATACTTTTGCCATGTCTTTTTGCAAAGCATGGGAGTCAAACCCCACATCACCAAAACTAAACATTCTCACCCCTATCCTCCCTTGAGAAGGTGGGAAATCAATCCCCACCTTCCATTTACCATGCGGAAAGGGTGGCATCTTTGAATACTTGAAGTCTCATATCTAAAGCAGCCACTAGGCCAAACCCGGTGGTTAATCCATTAATTTTGTTAATACAAGGAGTTTCTTACTTATATTAGTGATTTTTTAGGGTAATATCTAGAGGTGAGCATGGTTTCGAGGTAGAATTTAGAATATGATAATCAAATTGATGGAAACCTGTAAGGTTCTAGGTTTCACGATATGCAGAATAGGTCCAAGTTTCAAATATCGGGGAACTTGTTTTGATGGGTAGGTTCTAGGTTCTTAGTTGGTGGAACCTGAAATTTGGAATAAGTTTTTGTGCTTCTCCTAGTTTATGTCTTCATGCGATCATGTAGTATTCAGTGACGTTCAATAATGGGTGTATAATCTGGAATCACTGGTCCGAGCTTCCATTTTATTACTAAGATTTTTACTTTGTTAATATTTTATATTTTTCTAGTGTCTAAATATAACTTATTGTTAATAAATTCTAATAGCTAGTGGTGGTTATTAAAGATGATATTTCACTATAATTGTTTAATTAATAATAAAGATGGAACTTCGATAGACCTTGGAAATTGTAATATGGTAGGTTCCAAGTTCCAAAGTATGCAAGGTAAGTTCTAGATTTCTAAAAATGAGGAAATTGTTCTAATGGGTAAGTTCTAGGTTCTAGGTGGAATCTTTACGGAATTTAGAACCGCTCACTCCTTGTAATATCATCCATTCAAAATGGTGGAGGTTTCCCGGCCATATTTGGAGTGGCTTAAGTGCAAGTCTTTTTATTGGGGAGAAGTACACTATTAGTGCTATAAGTTGTGTACGGCGCTCACTTTGATGCCAAAAGTTTCCGTTTGATCATTTAAGTGCCAACAAATTTGAAAAATGATCATTTCAAAGTGCCAACACCGATGAAATTGGCCGGAAATCCGACGTGGCACTTTTTTATTAATTTTTGAAGCGGACGTGGCTCGTCGAAGAGTATAATTAACCATCCAAACAACAAAACGACGCCGTTTCGCGTTTTCCTCCCAACTTAGAAACCCTAAATCTCCAAATTGTGAGAGAGAGAGAGAGAGAGAGAGAGAGAGAGAGAGAGAGAGAGAGAGAGAGAGAGAGAGAGAGAGAGAGAGAGAGAACGCATGTCATCTTCTTCCTCCTCGAAGACCAACACTAGCAGCGGCACCAGTAGTAGCACCAACAACGGCACCACCACCACCACCGCCACCACCACCACCACCACCACCACCACCAGCGTACCGGTAGCACTTTCAACCCCTCTTCTTCCTCCTCCTCCTCCACCCTCGCTTCCTATTCTTCCCGCCACTTCTTGCTTGAGCAACAATCTCAATCTCTCCTTGCTCACTTGGTCGAGCAACTACAATGGTGGAGAAGCGACGGTGGCCGAGCGATGGCGGGCGGATGATGGTGGCCAAGCGGCGAGCGGCGAAAACCCTAATTTAAATCCCCAAAACCCTAATTCCAATCCCCATGAGCTATACAGCGTCATTTCTGTGAGGATGTCCATGTGTAACAATAAAACGACGTCGTTTCTTGAGGAGGATGAAAAACAATGTCGTTTTAAAGCCACCGCGACTTTTTTTTTAAATATAAAAGCCACGTAATTAATCTTGCCGGAATCTCTCACTGGTGGCACCAAAGTGATCGTTTTTTCTTCGATTTGGCACTTAAGTGATCCGACTGAAACTTTTGGCACCAAAGTGAGCGCCGTACACAACTTATGGCACTGATAGTATACTTCTCCCCTTTTTATTGTTTATTTAATCCTAATTAAAGTCATATCCAATCACCTACCAAACTAAACACAATAACCTACCAAACTAAACACTAGATATAACGAATTCCACCTCTTATCCTATCCCAATCTTAATACTTATCTTGCTAACCAAACGCTGCCTAAAAGTATCTGCACATGAGCGGTTATTTAGCATGAAAATAAACGTGTTTTACCATCCTTTTTTTTCCTTTAGATGATTCAGCGGCAGAAGTGCAGAGATCTGGGTACTTGGCAACCCATGTAATTTACGCGAAATCTGTGGGATTCGAACGATAAGTAGCGATCTTGGCTGGGGCTGAAATGAGAAGTTACCATAGCACATTACAGCACTTAACAAAAAAACAAGGAAAAAAAGAGTCCCGCTAAATCTTCTTAGCATGATATAAACACTCAAGTTAGTTGTTTTAAAATGTGGGCGCCCTCCAAAACGTTCCTCAAGGATCTCTTTCTCCTTTCGAAGTCTAAAATGTATGGGAGGGGGGGGATATTAAAATAAAAAAATAAAAAACTTCTTACCGGGATTAACAAATTCCACAAAACAACCGACAAGTTCGAGAAGAAAAGGGGGACAATAAAAGAGATAAAAGTTTCAACTTCTTTGAGTTCGATCTGCCCGAAAATGTGTCGTTCCTGTTCAGCAATTGGCCTGACTCTTAGCGTTCCTGCACAGTTCACAAGTCGACCTCATCATGCTTCCATACGATTCAGAATTGTAAAGATAGGCAAGCAAAATCTCAATGAACGTCTGGATATGCTATGCCCCGTACTGCGAATGGACATCTCTAGAGTCTAGACCATTTAGCATGCACGCATCGATTACTCGGGCTTCCTTTGTCCATTCATTTGCCACGACACATCATCTAAAGATTCCCGGGCGAATGCACATTATTCGATGGGAGTGTTGACAGGATACCAACTACAGATCAAGTATCTGGGGGAGTAAGAGAGAATAGTAGGATAACACAAGCCTGGCTTCTTACACAAATCATGTGATCACAGGCAAAAATGCAGCGTGAACAATGAAATCTCACATGAGCAATGGTTGTCCGTTAGCGACCCCAATGATGCTCGAGAGTAAAATGTCAATGACAAGACGATAGGGACCATGAATAGTTTTATAGAACAATAATAATTTTACCTCCGACGCCCAAGAAATGAAAAAGAAAATTTTGGAAAAATAGAAAGATAAACGTGGGTTGGAAAAGAAAGATCATAACAAAGTGTGGTACCTTTTGAATTTGTCAGAATCGTCAAGTCAGACAATTAAAGAAGGGGGGGAGAAAAATCGGAATACAACCACGGAAAAAGACAACCCGAGGGACAGGAAAAAGAGGGAGTGCAGCCCCGCTCTCGTGACCCTTTCGTCCCATGCATGAAATGATAACGCCAGAGAAAAAACAAGGTGAAAAAAATCAATCCGATCGCATATTCGACAAAGTACGTGAGTCACACACTAAATAAAACGTGAAGTTTACTGCGATTTTTGCAATTAAATTGAACCTAACTACGGATGCCAGATCACGTCCGCTCAAAGACGTTGTCCTTTTCTTTCTTTCTATAGTTAAAAAATAAGGTTCGCTGAATTTCACGTACCTGTACTCGGTCTTTTCTTCACAGAGAGAGCTCCTCGTCGTATTTTTCAACGGAAATCTCCGAAGGTTTGGCTTGTCGGCGCTGAATCCAAGGAGGAGCTGATCGCCTTGTCGTCGCTGATCATCAGGCCATACTTTTCTTGGTTCTGTCGTCGCTGCTCGTCCTCTCTCTGCACGTCCATAAACCCTCCATTGTTGCCGTTGTTGTTAACGTTATTACTCACGCGTCTCACTATCTCTCCGACCCCAAGGAAGTCCCTCGTCAACCCATGTTGGCCCATGTGGGTCGTCGTCGACTGCTCCGACCCAGTCTTGTTCGCGTTGTCGTACATCCCATCGTAAGCGTCCCCAGCTGATTCTTGGTGATGGTCTTGCCCACCTCCGAAGGCGCAGTTCACCAGCTCCTGGAGGTTGTTGTCGACCCCGAAAATGCCTGTGAAGCTAACTGGGGCGAGCGGCGACCGGTCGGATTTGGTGCCGCTTGAGGAAGAGTAGCTCGCGAAGGTTTTTAGGAAAGAGGCATTGTTGTTGGTGTTCGTTCTTGAGGTTGATGAACCCATCTGGGCCGCCTTTTGGAGGAGAGCAGTTGCAGACATGTGAGGCGGTGAGAAATCATGGTGGTTGCCGGTTTGCAGAAGTGAAGTGCTGTAGAGAGAAGGCACTCCTGATGAGCTGATCT
Source organism: Eucalyptus cladocalyx (assembly GCA_017140615.1). Classification (NCBI taxonomy): domain Eukaryota; kingdom Viridiplantae; phylum Streptophyta; class Magnoliopsida; order Myrtales; family Myrtaceae; genus Eucalyptus; species Eucalyptus cladocalyx. Next base: position 42,061,956 of record CM029522.1, read on the forward strand.
GATGATGATCACCGGGTATGCTTCTCGGCAAGAGGTTCGATCCTTCGCTTCCAATCTCGCTCTTGAACCGATGTTGATCTGGGACCAAAAGCCCGGAATTGAGCAAGCTACTGGTGCTGCTACTGTTGTTGTTGCTATTTGAGCTGCTACTCGAAAGCATTCCGAGGTTGAAGATATTTGCCACTGATGAGGATGGTGATGGGTCATTGTTGTTGCTCTTGACATGATCAGGGATCATTTGCTGCATCATCAGCCCATGGAATGACTTGTTCTGGAGCAACCCTTGCTGAGGTGATGCTTGCTCCTGAGAATTGTAGCTTTGATTTGACTGAGCTTGGAACAAGAAACTATTAGGGGATGGTGAGCCCATTGAGGGAAGCGGTTGATTAAACGTCGAAGAAGCAGTTCCGATGGATGGCGCAAGCAGGTGATCGAATAATTGTCCACTCCGAGCACGGCCAAGTGGCGAGATGTCATTATTGTTGGAGTGGTTTATCCCCTGGCCTTGCATCATCGAGGGTATTTGGCGATTCGCCTGCGACAAGCCCAAGCCCATGTTGGTGCTCCCATAGATGGAGTGGTTGCCGATGCTGTTCAAGGTGGGAGGGTGTCTAGCATTCTCTTGAGCAAGCGCGTCGCAAAAGGCACGGTGAGTGATGAAGCTATCACGCCTGCAAAAGTTTCATTCGCAATGCCGTTCAGCAATTTTAGCCAAAGAGAGTGACGGAAATTAAGGAACTAATATAATTAGTTGGATATGAAGAAATTAGGTAGGGCTCATGCAAGTTTCATCAGGAGATTTTTGACTTTTTTAGTTTTTGATTGGCAGTAATCGTATGAATTTTTCCCATTATCCCATCTTAATCAAGTGTGTTTCAAACATTTGTTCTTAGTAAAGTCATACTTGAAGCTTCATTTTTATGTTGGATGCACTTAGGTACAGCAATATAAGTAGGTTCAAGGGAAAGATTTTAGGGATGTCTAACTCTAATACTAATAATATTTAACCCCCCAGACACACATCCACAAACACACACAAACCCTCGAAGGAATCAACCGTAGAGAATATAAACATGGACACGTTCTTGGCCAGAGGAGTAATTTATCGTTTAGTGCATTAAATAGATGAGAAGAAGAAGATGATGAATAAGTCATCTTCGTCAAACTGCCATTCTAAGGTCCGGCAGTTCAATAAATGAGAAGAGGGAATATTTTCAGATCCATGAAAAAAGCTGGTGCAATCTATGTCCATCCATGACAGGAGCCTATCTATTTCTCTCAGACCTAGGTTTTCATAAATGCAAAAGCCCATGAAAGTGATACAGTATTTCATCATAAATAGATGGGAAGTGGTCTTTGAATTGGGGTTGTGTTCCTGGGATAGATTCTGCTGCAATATTGTTAGGTGCTGTTCAAAACCCAGCTTTTCCATTGCAATCATGGAGGCATCTAGAGAGAGAGAGAGAGAGGGAGGGAGGGAGGGGTTGATTGTCAGAAATGGTACCTGGAGGAGAACAGTCCTGATAACATGTAGCCAAACGATAACATAACAAAAATGGCAACACCACCCCAAGCTTCTTCATGTGTTGTGTGTAGCAACACGTGAATGAGGGCGAATAAGGAGGGAAAAAAAAGAAAAAAAGAAAAGACACTTGCTGGCAGACGGCGTTCTTTTCGAGGTAGAAAGGACCCTCATGCTGGAAATGATTATTTTCTCACTCAAATTTCTTGGCTTCTTGATAAAATTTTCAAAAAGCCATTATAAAATGTACACGAGAGAGAGAGAGAAAGATTCACTAAAAAGGTGAAACCTAGAGACGGTGAAGAAAAAAGGGGAAAAACCAAGATGATTCAAAAGCTTCTTCTGTCGATTTCAAGAATCTAATCCTAACCTGAAGATGCCCAGCGCCAGGCCTCTCTCTCACACACAGAATCGAGACCATAACCCACCACATTATTTGCATCCTCATGAGCCACATGGGAGAAATCATTCAGCAACTAATAATTTGCACACATTCAAATGCAAACTACGTTCATTCAAAACTCTTACCAAAAAAAAAAAAAAAAAAAAAAAAAAAAAAAAAACTACGTTCATTCTAAAAAAAAAAAAAAAAAAAAAGAGTCAATGAGAAGATTATGGTTATACCTGGAAAAAAGAGTGCCACAATCACACCTGTACTCCCTCGTGCCACAGGTCTTGGAGTGCGCCTTCCAGTCCGACTGCACTGCGTACCGCTTCGAGCATTTCTCGCACTTCCACTTCTTCTCGCCGTGCTTGCGGGAGTAGTGCTTTTTTATCCCTGTGAGGTCGCCGAGGGCGCGGGACGGGTCATGGTGCACGCAGGTGGGCTCGGGGCACAGGTAGACTTTGCGCCGTACCGCCTCCTTGTTGGCGCCCTTCTGCTTGAGTTTCCAGGGCAGGTTGTGGCCCCTCCGGTGCAGCTGAAGGTTCTGCTCCCTCTGGAACCCTTTCTTGCACACCTCGCACACGAACCGGTTTGTCGCCATCAGGCTCTTGGGCGACAGGGCTATCACCTCCGCGTCCGGATCTGTGTTGCAACGCCGTTGCAGAAGGGCAATTTTAGTAATTTACATGAGTGAAAAATGCCAAAAATCCATGGAATCACTGGCAAAATTCTATGGCAAGAGGAGAGAGTCAAACAAAAAGAAACTTCGGGATACAAACATGGCGCAATTAATGGAATTTTGAGGGGAAGTTTGGAAAGCCTAGGGTTTCTTTCTTGTACCGTATATGCAGGTGATGCATCAAGAGCATCAAATGACTCTGAAACTTAACTGAGAAAAAAAAAATCTTATCCACCAAAGAATCATTGGCCATTATCTCTGTTTCTAGAGATATGCATGAATGAAATTGAAATTAGGGTGATGATACTTGCATGGGTTTCCGGGTTGGTTTCGCTTCTTTTTCTGGGGAGCTGGAGCTGGGGCTGGAGGTGCAGATGCTGCTGCTGATGAAGCCAATGGAGCTGATGGGGCATGGCGGTGTTGCTCCATCTGAATCAATTGATCTCCCCCTTCTTGAATTCGATAAAACGGCGCCACCGACGATGAAGAGGCCGCCATCACTTCTTCTCGTTCTCGTTCTTGTTCTTCTTCAACTTGCACTCTCTATCCTTATCCTCAAGAACACTTAACCCAGCAGGAAAATTGAGCTTGTCTGAAATCTTATCTAGGGAAAACCTGAAACGGTGGTTGCAGCTTCAGCATATTAGAGTGTGGGTTTCTGAAACCTGATTAAAGAGGAAAAATCTCGTTCTAGAGAGAGAAAGAGAAGACAGAAAGAGAGAGAGAGACAGAGAGAGAGACAGAGACAGAGAGAGGGGAAAGTTCAAGAGGAAGGAAAAAGGGAATGAAAACAGGCCATACGAGAGACATCAGCAGCTAGCCAAGTTTACCTTCACTTGCACACAGTTTCTCTTCCCTTATTATTTTCCCTTGCTTTGAATGAGTACGTTAAAAGCAAAAATCCCCAGTGGTTTTCACACCCATTATTTCCCCATCATTATTCACCTTGATTTGCAGGTTTAAGCAAACACATGATTCTGCACTTGGCTCTCCTCCCTTTTAAAAAAGAAAAAATCAGAAGTTTTTGAATTTTCCGTTTTTAATCTGTTTGCCATTTTTGGTTTCAAGAATTCACTAAAAAATTTATTAAAAAAAATTAATTATTTAAAAGAAAATTTGCGGGGCTGAACATTTATTATGAGAGAGACAGCGACGAGAGGGAGGCTGATGGGTTTTAGCACCACCATGCTTGTGTCCTCTTGCGGCCGCGGATTGGGTCCACCGACCTATAGTCCTCACCACCCTCATTCTCTCTCTTGAAAACGGAAGAAAAGCATAATTTCATAAATTGTTTTTCTAAACGGCGCGACGAAAAAAGAAAATTCAATGTGAACTAGAAAGCGCGTGGAAGTATGTCTATCTATTCAGGCCGAAAATTAGGGTATAATCCCGCGTTTTATATTGCGGTCGATTCGGTACCGTGGAAAAAAAAATTATTTTAATTGTGACAATATCGGTATCTTCCTCTCTTTCCCTCCCCCATCACTTCAGGACAAACTCCCCCATCACCATCCTCCTCAAGTGGACCTCGCCACAGGAAATTTCATACTAAAAATTCAAAGAAAAAAGAGAAGAAGAATAGGGTTTAGAGAATTTTGACTTAATTTAAAAGGAAGGAGAGAATATCTGAGGACGTAGAAACCCTAGTTGCTTTTGGACTCTTGTGATTGGAGGAAAGCGCAGCATTAGTGGAGTAGTTAGCTCCGCCCCTGCATATCTATTGATTACTTTTATATGATTGTCATTTCTAAACAGTTCTTCTCATTCCATGTGCAGGTAAAGAGGAGGACGAGGGTGCAGCGAATTACCTTGGAGATTGACCTCTGACGGGAGACGCGGACTTAGGGTTTCAGAGAAGAAAAGTTCTTGACCATAGCTTGGTCCACATAGGCTTGGACCCCCGCACCTAGTCCACCAAATTCGGGACCCGATTAGTCAAACGAGTAGGACTGATCAGAACTCCACATGCGGAGCATAAAGTAAACTTAGTTTGTCACGAAATCTAGCTATACATACGAATTATTGGTCATGATTAATTCAGTCTATCATGTCTAGAACAGAGAAATACCGGTGGAGAGAGTACTGAATTATCCTTACAGCACTTTCGGGAGCTTGCCTACTGACATGTAGAAAAGGGCACTAGGGCAAAAAAGGTTAAAATCCCTTTGTTCTCAGCTATCCAGTTTCGTCATTCACATGCAATAATGGAGCTTCGCGCCCCTCGTGTTTACTGTCTAGTCAATATGGATGGCTCATGATAATATCAAAAGTGGATTGCACACAACAAAAGAGGGGACAACGTTGTGTAAAGCAGACGGGCTGCAAATTTGCCACCGGTTCAGTAAATCATTCCTTCCAATTATATAACGTATGAGACAGTTCATTGTCCATAAACTTCAACCCTAATTTGACATTTTTAATTTTAATCTAATAAACTACTTCTTCATCAGAACAAAGGAATTTATACATTAAATCAATCACATGCCAAGATTTATGCACAGGTATGTATACGTCCCCTTGAAAAGAAATTTGTACCAACATAATCCTTGACCCGGCATATGCATGCGATTTACTCATGGAGTCATCATATGAATGATGAATAGAACCATCTTAAGTAATTAAGACTTGGAAGCATGATATAGTTCATCAACCCGAGAGACAAAGTGAGATGAGAATTGAAGTTCGGGTGAACGGCTCGAATGTGAATTCTTTTATCTGTTGGCGTGTGAAATGAAACTTGCTATGTGCGCCTAATCCACTCACTAATGTCCCTTTTCTAATAGGATTGTGTGATAGGTTCATGTAATTTTGGCCCAGGAAATGAGGTTTACCTAAACAACATTTCTCCGAAGCTTTTCACTTTTCAACACGTCGATTTTTTGTCGACTCTTTTGTTTTTTTCGGTGCTTGACTATGGTCTTTCAAGGTACGAATCTCGTCCCCACTCAATGCAATCAAGGTTCCCTTTTACCCTAATTTTTCACTTGAAGCGTTGGAATGCGACGAAGTGCCACGGGAGATTGGTCTCGAGGGTCGAAAGAAAAGCTAGTTTTTCCGTTCAAAATCAAGCAGAATTGTCAATCACTTTACCAAATAGCGACAGCTTAACGGTAACCGTACACCATTCTTTCACGGGTCAAAATGTTTCCGATGAATTTAAGAAGGCCTAGGATCTTGTGCGCGCATGGATGACATGCGGACCGAGGATGCCAGTACATATTCATCCACCTTGTTAGTCCTAGGATTCTCTCTTTTGCTTTTATCTCTTGATCTAAATCCTCAAGGGCACGCAACCCCCTAAGCTAATTATTGCATTTCAGGACAAGTTTCATGTGCAAAACTAGAGCTTTTCTCAGTGAATGGATGTTCTATCATGATTTCCTACGGGAGCTTACGCAGATGGATGCAAAAAGGAATTTCACCTAATAACTAGATCACCAATTTTTTAATTTTTTTTCTGCGGGCAATTGGGTAAAGAGGGATTCAACATAAAAAGAAAGGGGATGTTCACTAAACTGTTGTGATTCCAAATTGCGTGGTCATAAAATAGTCACGAGAGTGCTTTAATGTATTTATCAAACGTAGTTTTTTTTTTTTTTTTTAGCGTGTCCTAATCTAACTTTCAACTTACTCTTGAATTCTTGTCATGCCTCCTTGTAAAGTATGGGAGTCAAATCCCATACTTAAAACTAAACGTCTTGGGAATCAAATTCTTCACCTCCCTCTTTGCATGTTAGAAGAGCGGCCACTGGGGCAAACTTTAGTGGTTAAACATAGTCATTAGTTAAGATCAAATCAACTTCATCTAGAATTATATTAAATGTCCTTAAATGTTATTGGCGTTTTGTGACTATTAAAGTTTAAAATAACATTAAAGTACAAATCTTGAAGCAACAAATGCTTGGGGAAATTATTCAATCAGTCCTAAACTTGTTGTGTGAATATCAATTCAGTTATAGAATTTTTAGTTTTGCCAATTTAATCCTAAACCTTTATGTGAAATTCCAATATAGTCATTTTGACCAATTTTTAACGGAAATTGTTCGCGTGGCAGTGGGCCACGTAGAATGGCCAGCAATGACTAGATTGCCACGCTAGCGGTTTTTGGAAAAAATTGATTAGGATGACTACATTGGAATTTCATACAAATGTTTAAGACTAAATTGGTAAAATCGAAAAATTTAGGACTAAATTGACATATGTATAATAGATTGAAGACTAATTGGGTAATTCAATTGCAAATGCTTCAAAAAACATTGAGTTTGGTAAGTATTATTATATATAAATATTTAATCACGTATTTATCTAATAACTTAAACTTTAAAACAATTGGCGGGGTCCTACAAATTTTATATGATATCAGAGCAAGAGATCCTGGTTTTGAATCTTTTCAAACCTGTATCTGATAAAAATTCAAAGATCAAAACATCGGTTGTGCCCTAAAATGAAGCGTGACCTCCTGTAGCGATCCTAACATTGTGTGCATATAGCTACAAACCCTAATCAACGTCCCAAGAGAGAGTACCCTGAAAAATGAGTACCGGATTCAGTCGACATCATACAAAAAGGAGCACATGACAAGAACTCAACCTATACACTGATCATAAGTCCACTTATATCATAGACGACGACGCTGTAGAAAAGATCCACGAGAAGAGAAATAACCTTTGCATCTATTGCATCGTATTTCGCGTATGCAATGAAACTTTTCATGTATATCGTTGTTAGCGGTTATAGTTGATAAGATCATTCATATATTTAAGGAGAAATCTCGGGAAGGCACAGAAGATTAGTACAGAAAGAAAAGGAAAGAGGAATGATAGCTAGATTTACATCTATAGAGCAGCAAAGATTGAGTAAATTAAGAATCTTAACCTTCGAGTTAGATTTTCTAACTTGTAGATCGATCCTTGACTTCCCTCTTGAAACTGTCTCGCCGCCGGCCGAGACTTTTAGGACCTGCTCTTCTCTCTTCTCTCTCTCTTTCTCTCTTGCCGGACTGAACAATTGTGTTTTGTGCTTGAGTCGGCATGGAACGCGATTTTATTCACCGTAAACACGGACATTATTTGCTCGGAATTATCCTCATAATTCCATTTAGGAAGGTTTTGAGTTCTTGGTAAGTAGCATTAGGGGCAAGTCCACATACCATGTTTTGACAGATTTGTCATAATGAAATGGCCATTTCAGGAGGGATTATGTTACTTATTTTTGTCAAGAGAAATTATTTGGGTTTGCTCAGCTTAAAAGAGTCATTGGACTTCGGTCTTATCCAACTTCAGCATGTCAAATTTGATTAAATCTAATCGCAATTAATGCTATTGATGTAGTAGCTATTTTCGAAGGATTTTGAGGTTTAACGCCAATCTAGGATTTGTATTACATACTACTCCTATAATAAGTAAATGTATAAGTTGGAGATTGCCATATATCCTTAGATATGATTTCCACCCTATTTTTACAGTCGAATGATAAGGTTTATTATACAGCAATTATAATCTGGTGCACTTTCATGAAATTGTAGTATCATTAATTTATGCCCTCTTTTTCTCGGTTGTCACATTGAAACTGATTAAGGTTGCCCTATGAATCTGATTCTCTATAAGCATTCTTGGCATCTGTCAAATTACCATATTGGTAAGAGGTTATTAATTGTACATAAGACCGTGGCGTGCGGTGTGGTGGTTAGGGCGGAGGGGGCTGGGGACGCGTTATTGGATTCGGTCTAGGGTCAACATGGAGTGCTAATACTTTACCAATAAAAAGAAAAAAAAAAAAAAAGAGTTACTTAATATAGGAGTGGGGAATGTGACTCAAGTGTGCTCTTATGCCACATGAAAGATGGAGAAAGTTAGACTGATTTAGGTTTCGTTTGTTTCGCTAAAAACAAATGATTTGAAATATATTTTTCTAAAAATAATTATTTATATCACTCACAAAAAAAAATAAACAGAAAATATTTTCATCGTCAACCAACTCTGTGTTGCCTAAATCAATGAGTTGAGTTATCCACAGTGAAACAGTTCGATTGGTAATTGATGCGATCTTCTCATGTAAGTGTATGACATAGACATAAGGTAAATAGTTATGCGCATGATTTGAGACTAACAACTATGTTCAATTGGTAATTGATGGAATCTTTCTATTACTTAAAACATCCCAAACTTATAAGGATTATTATATATAGCTTATATTAGGTTAAGCTGTGGTGTGATACCTATACTGATCTTTATTAATCGTGTTTCGAAGCAAATACCCAAAAGGAAGTGGCATGAATAAGATGACGACCCAATAAAAAAAATCCTCACATGTAATCATCCTCCAATCATCACTTTGCAAATTGTAGGGTTCTTTCCTCGTGGCACCTTTCTCCCATGCAATGAAGAGCTCAAGAGTTCCAACTTCAAACTGCAAAGGGTTATAGATTTTACATGCATTAAGGATATCAAGGGAAGCATTTATATTGTGTTATGCATGATGAGAGTAGCTCATCCCCAACTCCCAACAAGTACCGCATTATAGCAATTCAAAGTTTGTAACACACAAAGAAAATTGTGCAAAAAGTTCTAAACTTAATGTACGATGGCTAATTAGTTCTAAATCTTTCAATTTTGTCAATTTAATTATAAATCTTTTGATAATTTGTCAATTTAGTCCATCCGATCAATTTAGCCCAGAAGATGCTTAAATAAATACCCAGTCAATGCTGGTCATCTTAGGTAGTGTTTGTTTGTGTTCTTATTTTTTGTTCATGAACAGAATTCTTGTTTTTTGTTCCCGGGAACAAACAAAAAAAAAAAAAGAACAGAAACGCGTTTGTTTGCGGTTTTGTTCTAAATCTATTTTTTTTGTTCCTGGGAACAAATTTGGAACAGAAACAAGAAACAAAAAAAACTTGTTTCTTGTTTCCGGAACAATTTGGAGAAACAAATTTTCTCTCTTCTTTATTTTCTTCTCTTTCTTTTCTTTTTCTTTTCTTCTTCTTTTTTCTTTGGTCGGTCGTCGGCCTCGGTCATGACCGGCGATTGGCCGTCGAGGGTCGGTGACCTCGCCGAAGCATCACCGGCCCCTGGTGAAGTTGAGCGTCGCCAGCCCCTGGTGAGGCTCGGCCTCGCCTTGGTTGGGCGAGCTCGGGCTCGCCTAGATCCGGCCGACACAGCGGTGGCTCGACGAGGTGCTCGCCTCGTCGGTGGGCCGGCGAGCTCGGTCTCGTTGAATTTGGGCGAGCTCGGCCTCACGGTTGGGTGAGGCCATCGGCCCTCATCGGCCATGGCTGAGGCCATCGATCGGCCAAAAGAAGAAAAATGAAAAAAATGAAAAAAATGAAAATATTTAAAAAAATTAAAAGAAACAAAAAATGAACACAGATTTACCAAATATGTTTTAGTTCTTTTTTTATTCCGGAACAAGTTTACTAAACGTGTTTTTCCGGTCAAAAATTGTTTCTAGGAATAGAAATAGTTTTTTCTATTTATGTTCCCTAGAACAATTTTTGAACAGAAACACAAACAAACGCACTCTTATGTGACTGGATTGACAAACAAACAATGCTCATGGACATCGGAGATCAAATCACTGTTGTTTTCCACAATTAAGAAAAGAAAGTTCCCACATGTTAAAAAAAAAAACCTCAATGTAGGTCCAATTCGAAGAACCCCAGCCATAGCTAGCGAATCTCAGTTAGGGTTCTTTAGATTTGTACTCTTTCTCAGTTAGGGATTTGTGTTTCTTTAACACAAATCTTGTAATTGTCTGAATCGAATGATTTCGCTCGAGCCTGAGTTGTTCTTTATGCAATTAAGGGAAAACACGGATCTTTGTTTTTCTAAACCCCTCGTTCATGCAACCAGCTAATCTCTCCCAAATCCAAAGAACTTAATTGATGTCTTCCCTAAATTGCTCTCAAATTGTGGCCCAAATCCGAAGCAAATGCTTGCATAATGTGTTCATCTAGATTTTCTTGATGCTCCCCCGACAGCTTCACCCATACTTGCTCGCTCAAACTGCGAATTATAGTGGAACCACAAAAGTGATTCTTGAGCACACAAAGTTTCCATTATTGAATTTGATAAGATTCAAAGGATTCCAACGAAGACTTCCTTTTGAACTCTCTCACTTTATAATGCATCATGTATAACTTATATCCCTAAGGATGTTGCTATTTAGAGACTCATAGCAATTATAGGGATGACTATTAAGAGGCTACTTTGGTTATTCTTGGTCTTAAATTTGTATGTGTGTAATGATGTTGAATGGATGTGCTGCAAGAGTTACTGTTGTGTTTGGACTTGCAACTACTCTATAGTTTGCCCTTGAATTTTGCCATGAGTGGAGCTTAAAGGAGGCTAATGAAAATGGTGGAAACAAATGTGAATATCGAGTATTGCCTTTGTACATAGTAGATGGAACACAATAGTGGACCATCGATTCTTTTACATTGTCCATAGATCTTACACTCTTTACTTACTTATATTTATTTGATAAAATAGTGACAAGGTGTTATTGGTGAACTTTATTTTTTTCCTTCACTGCTTTCTCTCTCTATTTTTTTCCCAGTGGAACTTGCTTCATTGTTTATGAGTGATTAGATACAACAATTACTAAGGAAATACTTAAATAGTACACTTTCTAATTGTGAATGCATTTGAATTCTTTCATAACATTTGTTCATATCGAAAATGTTTCTATTGGAAGTGTTCATCTGATAGCATCTATCCATCTATCCATGATGTTTGTTCATTGTCTTGACTACTAGAAATGTCCTTTTGGATTCTCTTTAATTTTATGTTGTCCTCAATTTTTTTCCTTTATAGATGGTAAAATAAATGGTGGAATCACCAAAGGAAACTCCAATGGTGATTTAGGAAGCAAAAATAGCAATTGCACTAAAACTGATAGCGAGGTGTCATTGTAAGAAGATATTAGTGAATTCATGTAGAGATCAGTCAATTCATCCAATTGATAACATTGGTCCCTCCAATTGACAATAATACGTTTGTGCTTTGTTGTTGTGGCCTCAAATTTCCTCTACGAACAGCAAGGATGAAGGAGAATCAAGGAAGACGATACCTTGCCCAAGATACAAACACAACGATAGATGGGAAAGTTTCTAGTTGTTTTTTTATTATTATTTGGGTTGACAAGGAAATTAGTCAATTGGCAAAGGGTATGTCCAAAAGTTTTCATTGGAGTAATGTCGAACAAGAACCAATGTCAACTCATAATGAGGATGATGGTTGTTTTATGGACATTGCAGTCAAAGCTCTTGAGGCACCATTGAAACATGTGAAATAATATTTGGCAAACCTGAAGAAAGCAAATTTCTAATTGAAAATAATATTGGTTGTGTTGTTCATACTTATAGTAATAACACACTTTATGAGTTTGCCATGGAGAGTGTTATTTGAACATATTTTGTATTCATCAACATATTTTGTACATGTATGTGTACTTTGTTTGTGGGATAAATGAAGTGAAGGTTTTTTGTAATCTGAATAGTTCAAATATTTGTGGCAATGATTTTTTTTTTTTTTAATGATGTTTGGGTTTTAAATAGTCCAAATCCTATCTAGAAACAAATGTCTCTCCATTAGTTTTCTTTTTCTTTCCAAAATCTCTCTCCTTGAACCGGCATCATCATGCTTTGATATGTAGCTAAGAACTTCATCTTCTTATAACACTCATCCATATGCATACTCTTGCCTATGATTTAAAACATAAATGTCATGGAAACAAGGGATGCCAATAAGCCACCACCTCTAGCAAGTACAAACTCTCTTGAACACCCCTATCCAACACTTCATATCCAATGCTACCATTCCATATTACTTGATAGTAAGTTACACCAAATCTATTTTCTTTCAATTACAATTCTTGGACCACAATCCCTCCTTTATTGAGCATATGCATCTCTTTGCATATGTAATTTTGTCATTATCATTATCCTTATCTCCTTGAACATATTGTAAATGGACTTATCCTTGGCATTTATGATTCTTTCATTGCATGCCTCACATAACTTGTTGTCAACCATGTCACATTTGACCTTAGTGGCGAAGAAAGTCTTGGACCAAAGCTTTGGCTTTATTTGAATTAAGTCATGATATGCAATACGACCGATTTTCTTAAATGCTTGAGCATGTTAATCACACTCCATCATGTTAATCACACTCCATGACATGCTTGAGCATGTTAATCACACTGTCAAAATAGTCTTTGCATCTATATTCCCTTATACTTCTTGTCCCAAGTAGCATGGATGTGTCTAGCACATATTATGCTATGCTGTAAGTATCTAGAAAACCCTACAAAATATGATTTTAATGAAATTAACATATTGTTGTGTGATCATGTAAGATGCATAATAATAAAAAAATAAAATAAGGAATTACCTTTTGCTTATCACGAATTATGAACTAACATCGTCTATACACGTTCATAGTTTTGAGGTTTCAAATCAAATTTATCAAAAACTAAGTTCAGGTGTCTCTACTCTCAACTTTGACAAATGCCTATGCAACTAGGGACATATAATCGTTTATATCCCTTTCAACATTACACAAGAGCTCCCATTAACAAATTTCTTTTAAAAAACAATCATTTAACTTTACAACTTTCCTACATCCATCATAGAGGCCTTTTTTTGTATATGACAAAACAAATGTACATTCTCTTATATAATATTTTTGAGTGCATGTTAATATTTTTAACTTTTGATATAATAGTATTCCCAAAATTTGTTTTCCTAAGCTTTTCTACAAAATCCCATAACTTTGCATATTCTTTCTTGTAGTTTCCCATCAAAATTGTAAAGAAAAACAACTTATCTTTAATACATTGATTCATAATTAAATTTAACACAATTAATCCTAGATAAACTTATTCAAAGTAATGGTTTTCGTAATTGGCATTGCTCTAATTGTACTAAAATAATGCTTTACCAATCAATAACTGTTGACCCTTTTATTATTGAATCTAATGCTACATCATGTTCTTTGTGATGGGCCTTTAGATGGTATGATCTAGTTTTAACATCAAAAGATACATAAATCTTTCAAGGACAATTTTCATTAGCATATTTTGCTTTGACAATTTTATCATTTTTTATAAATGTTATCTCTTTAAGCTTGGCTGATAAATACTTTATGAGAGCATTTTTAAATTGCCTACCATTATCAAATATCATAGATGTAGTAAAAACATGCACTGTATAGTTAGGATCATACCTTAAAAACTTGTTTCTTCTTCTTGTCACATTGCAATCTTCTCACTCTCCATTAGAATTCAAACTATAATTTCTATTTATTTCACAATGGTTTGTTTTGTATCCAGTTGCAATAGTAATCGTGTCGGATCGTTGGGAATTAGATGATTCTTCTATAGATTGATGAGATAATCCAATTTTTTATGGCTCTTCTATGGAATTCCCTAATATTATTCCTTCCTTTTATAAGGTCCACATTTTCCTTATGCTTATCATTAGTCAAGAACTTTACATCAACTAAGAAGTCCGAGTGTTTGTTGTCTTAATCAATTTCCTCACCTTGATCAACATTCTCATCAACTAAGAAATCATAATCTAAACCAACACTCTCTTTGGCATCCTCACCAATGCCTTCACCATAACCAACACCTTATCGGTACCCTCATCAATGCCCTCACCTTGACTATCATTTTGACTAACCTCTTGAGTAGTACCTTAACTACCTCGTCATCAAAATGTTCTCCATAAAACCTTAACCACCTTCAAAACAAATAATAGATAGATCAACAATATTGCTATTATTAAATATGTATTTTATAACGGATTTTTAAAGACTTCCCAAGAAAATTAAAATCAAACTTCTTGATTTACCATTTACCTTATTTTTTATAAATGTGATTAACCTTTCATAACTCATTGAGATGCTATCTACATGTACTAATTCTATCTTGCCCCCAAAATATTCAAGCATTAGACGTCGCACAAATTTTCTACTATGGAAAAGGCAAACCAATGTTGACTTTCTACTCATCTTGATAATATACAAAAGGGATATGTTCAGTAGAAGTCCTATAACTTGTCAACAAAGTGTAATTGAGTCCTAAAACTTACAAAAAGTGCAATCAAGTCCTAAAACTTGTCAAGTTGGTTCAATTGAGTCATTCCGTTAACACCGTTAGTTTATACTACAAAAAATTGCTGACGTGGCTTATTTTAATGCTTTCTCTCTCCTACGTGGCAAAAAGGGCAAGGAAAATTGTGCAGATCAGCAAAACGACATAGTTTTGGATATTGCTCATTATCTAAAATGACGATATCTCATCTTTTTTTTTTTTTTATTTACGTTTTCCTTCCATCGAACCCTTCCCTTCCTTTTCCTTTTCCTTTGGTTCCTTCTTCCTCGTTCGAATCAACCCTTCCTTCGTATGAACCCTAAGCCTTAAATCTCGACGCAGATCACGATTTGGTGCCTTGCGAGTTGCAGTTTTTCATCAAACGCTAGTGCGAGTACATGCGACACTTGTCCCACAAGAGCCTCGGTGATGGATCGAGCGGCGTCGACGATGGAGGCAGTCATTATAACCGAGCCACGCTTCTCCTCACTCATCTGAGCTAGGTTTGTATTTTTGCCGGAGATTTCACTATAATTTATTGATTCTGAGATTTTGGGTTTTTAGTTTTCGAAATCTAAGCCCTAAATGTGATTTGTGTGCCAATTATCCCCAAAATTTCATTTCAAAACTTGAATGATATCTGTAAATCTTGCGATTTAGTTGTCTGTCATTCAAGTTTTGAGCCTGCCTTCTATTATAGGTCCCTATTAAATTAAGGTATTTAGAATAGCACTTTATGATTGAAAAATATAACTTTTTAGGAATAAAAGGTGAGTTTTGCTACGGCAAGTTTTGACTGTTTCCAATCTAAGATTGATTCTGTTTTGTTGAATGCATTGCCACTTACATATAGTGCATGAGTATGTGTTTTGCTTTAGTGAGACAATTTGATTCTGAAAATCTGGATATTAATCTAATAATTGTGATTATAGTCTGGTCAGCCAAGCTCGTAAGTTTATGTTGTAGGCTTTTAGCCTTTAGATCAATGAAAAGATGCAAATGTGCTGAGTGCATTAAACTTGTGAGTGATTATAATCTCTATGGACTAGTTTTGCAGCATGAAAACTAATTATAATATTGGAAATTCAGTTTTAGGTTTCAGTTCTTCAGTTTGCTGGGTCTTTAGATCAATGAAAATATGCAAATGTGAAGGTTGTTTGCCACTTTCTTACTCACTAGTAATTTTTCGATGCATGGCCTACATAAAGATGACAATTGTTTAGATGCTCATAAATCAGCATATAAGGGTTCGAGGTTGGATTCTCTACATGTCTTCAAAATATAAAAATTTGTCCTCATATTTCACAAATTACCGACACGTATTGAGCATTTTTTGGCAAGCCTTCATATTCTTTTGTTTATTTGATAATTTATTATACTCAAATTTTGTTTTGCTCAAGTGAATATATTATGTTCATCTTTTCTAGATATTCTTAGTGAATGTGTGTTATAATCCGTGATATGCCTATACAATTTATACATTTTTGTCTCCAGAAGTTATGAATTAATAAGCACTTACGTATTTGTTCTTGTTGAAGCACTCGCCTAGGTAGTCACCTGGATCATTTTTCTTGTAGTGTATTGCACATATGGCATGGTAACATGGAATTCCATTAACTTCCAAAGCTCTATAAGAACAAGTCTTCAAATTCAAGTTTACAATATATTTGTCACCATCTTCCATAATCTCGTATCATTGATCTCTATTCCATATCAGCCATTATATTCTGATGTAACTTATGCACAATTCTTGGACCATAATTCCTTGTCCACTTAGCACATGCATTCCTTTGACTATGCATTCTATTCATAATCATGATTATAATATCTTATAGCATACTTACAATGGTGCTTCCACACACCTATCATTGAAAACTTCATTAATATTATTATCAACAACATCACATTTTATGTTGGTGTCAAAGAAGGCTTTACACCAATGCTTTGGCTTCATCATGACCCTGTGGAGTCATTTCCTTCAATCTCTGTCTATGCACCTCAAAATATGACATATAATACTCTTAGCATATTTCCAGAATTGTCTCATCAACTGCTTTCCTTTGTATTTTTGACCTCAATTAAAATATATATATACCTTGCACACATTCTATATTCTGCATTTGGCAAAAGTTCAACTACTGAAGGGATGAGACCCTAATATATATAAGAAAACATTAATATTGGAAATCATTAAATACATTGTTGCAAATAAATTTGAGATGAGCGATAGCAGTATTACATATCTTTTGTTGGTCACTTATTAAGATGCAACTATTACCATTATCCATGCCAAAATCTTCCTTTAACAAGTCGATAAAGCAACTCCATGTGTTCTTATTCTCAATTCTTACAACTGTCCATGCTACTTGATACATTTGATTGTTAACATCCTTCCTCATAGCACACAACAACTCACCTTTGATCAATCCCCTAAGAAAACATCAATTTAATCCAATAATCTTCCGACACCCTGCCAAAAATCCTTTCTTACAAGCATCAAAGCAAATGTAAGCCTTATTTAATAATGGTAGGGAATTTGGTAGTGGTTTTTCAACTTTCATTTTAAATGTGCTCCCCTGACTTGCAATGTAAAGCTCTCCCAAGTAATCGTACATCAATGTATACTCCTTCTTATAATTGTCTTGTAATTCTTTGAACACTTTTAGCTTTATTCTCTTACATTGACTCACAGTGATATTCACCCCCAATTGTTCTCTAACTAATATCTTCAACTGAGATGCATTGATTTTAAGCATTACAAAAATGAGAATCATGAAGTGTTTAGCTAAAAAGAACTAGAAACTCTCTTATTCTCAAAAGTGATAGCACATATATGCTCATCAATGTACTTTTTCAAATGAAATGATCCAATTTTGCTATCGAGAGCACCATAAATCATCTAATTACAATTAGCCTAGGCACACCTAGCTCTTACAAATCCAATGGTGTTCATGGTGTATTAATTGCTCTTTGCTCAGCCATCGAGTATCTCAAAATTGCATATTTGAACTCACTTGAATCTTCAAATTTCATGTCAACAACAAATACTAGATTCTTACCATTTTGATCATATGATGGAAACCTATTATTCCTTAAAATAACATCATTTTCTTCTTCTTTTTCACTCTCATCATCTAAATATGAATGAAGACTTTCTTCTTCATCTGAATCATAGTAATCTGTTTCGTACCCAGAAGCATCCACCATTAGAGGATTAACTAATAATGGAGTTTGACAGTCAATGTCTAATTGGGAAGTTTCTTCAATGTTAGTTCCAATTTTGATTCTATATCTCGCTGAAAATTCCTTTAAATTTCTTCTTGCATTAACCAATTCAAAATCATTATTGTCACTCGACTGTTCCACATTCACCAAATTACATGCATCATCATTCTCATTATCCAAATCCCTATTTTTACCCTTAACCTGATTCTCATCACCATTGACATTTCCAATTATATTTTCAAACACATTATCAGCCACATTGTTAATACTTTTCATATTCACATCAAACAAATCTCTAGTTTCCATCTCAACTCCCCCTATCTTAGCAAGCGTCTCTTCATCATCGACATGCTCAACATACAATTCAACATTTTCAGAGTGAAGATGATAATAAAATTGATTTATCACATCAGAGTTATCCCATAAGTACCTAAGAGTTACTCCATCTTCAAGAATATTACTTCCAGAAACTCTATAAAAAGAGTTTTTCTATTTTATACCCATACAGAACCTCAACAGCTTCATTTATGTTGGATGATGAACCCTTACTTAAGTCTACTTCAACAACATCGACCATTTCATCTACATATTCTAAGAGCAGTCCAACTTGAAATTTATTGTTGCCCGTTGGACCTACAAAGGAATAAAAAGAAATAGCACTTTTAATTGTAAAATTTCAATTAAAAACTACTAATGACTTTACTTATAAAGAGAAATTGGTAGGGTAAACATACCCATGTTGATGGATGACCTTGAGAGTAGTCAACCCTCAATAAACTCATTCCAAAGACAAGCATTAATAAATAGGCATCAACAAAAAATGAGTTGAAAGTGACAGTAAACCGAACTAATTTAGAAGAAATGAAGTCATCAAATCTTTATCTACACATCTCATTATTTAGAAACAAAGAATTAGGTATAGTAATATGTAAAAATGTAAGGTTAATTGGGAATTCCCCCGACCTTTGAGGTATATAGCAAACACCCTTGCCCTTTAAATTTTGACAAGCACCCCCAACCTTTAAGATAGGGAACGACCTCTGAAGAACTAAAACCTAAAATTGAATTTCCAATATTACAATTAGTTTTCATGCTGCAAAACTAGTCCATAGAGATTATAATCACTCACAAGTTCAATGTACTCAGAACATTTGCATCTTTTTATTGATCTAAAGGCTAAAAGCCTACAACATTAACTTACGAGCTTGGCTGACCAAACTATGATCACAATTATTAGATTAATATCTAGACTTTCATAATCAAATTGTCTCACCAAAGCAAATCACATACTCATGCACTCTATGTAAGTGGCAATGCCTTCAACAAAACAGAATCAATCTTAGATCGGAAATAGTCAAAACTTGCCGTAGCAAAACTCACCTTTTGTTCCTAAAAAGTTCTATTTTTCAATCATAAAGTGCTATTCTAAATACCTTAATTTAACAGGGGCTTATAATAAAAGGCATGCTCAAAACTTGAATGACAAACAACTAAATCGCAAGATTTACGGATATCATTCAAGTTTTGAAATGAAATTTTAGGGATAATCGGCACACATATCACATTTAAGGCTTAGATTTCGAAAACTAAAAACCCAAAATCTTAGAATCAACAAGTTACGGTGAAATCGACGGCGAAGATACAAACCTAGCTTAGACGAGTGAGGAGAAACGTGGCTCGGTCATAGTGACTACCTCCATCGTCGATGCCGCTCGATCCACCACCGAGGCTCTTGTGGGACGAGTGTCACACGTACTTGCATTAGCGTTTGACGAAGAACTGCAACTCACGAGGCACCATCTCGTGATCTACGTCGAGATTTAGGGCTTAGGGCTCATACAAAGGAAGGGTTGATTCAGACGGGGAAGAAGGGACTGAAGGAAAATGCAAGGGGAAGGGAAGGGTTTGATGGAAGGAAAACGTAAAAAAAAAAAAAAAAAAAGAAAGAGAGGAGATGTTGTCGTTTTGGATAATGAGAAATATTCAAAAACTATGTCGTTTTGCTGACCTGCACAATTTTCCTTGCCCTAGTTGTCACGTAGGAGAGAGAAAGCATTAAAATAAGCCATGTCAGCAATTTCTGTTAGTATAAACTAACAGCGTTAACGGAATGACTCAATTAAACTAATTTGACAAGTTTTAGGACTTTATTGTACTTTATTGACAAGTTTTCAGACTTTTGCTAAACATATCCCTATACAAAAAGATAACTTATATTATAAGCAGACGCAAAATGGAGGGTTAACGTAATAGCACATGTGAAGACAACGAGCAATGGCTTTAAAGTAAATAACGAGTTAACTGAATATTTTTCATCTATTAGCATAAAAATAACAAAATAATCTATGCAATTATTGATTCTTTATTGGCAATGTTAGGTGTAGGGAACATAATTTTCTTAAACTTGCATTTGTGGCTAGACATCTAGCTAGAGCCAATAGAAAATAAATGTCAATAGTTTTGAACAAGTGTTGGACTTATCACTTAAACTATAACAAAACAAATGCTAACCCCAAAAGAAAATAAAGAAACTAAAGCAAAGTTTGCATAGGCAAAACTATTATAAAAACATAGTTTGCCACAAACATTCTATATTAATAGTATAACTAAAGATTCTTTTATCGCCAAATCTTTAAATCTCTAAGTGACATCCCTAAATTACCAATTATTCTTTTGTATGTGAATACATGCAATGTCTTTAATCTTATTGAAAATTGGAAGTAATGAGTGATAGGTTACAACATGGAGAGGCTCCTTGAAATTTGAATTTAAACAAATTTGATGGAGCTTGTTTATCATGTGAATGTGAAATTTGTAGAATATCCTAAATTCTTTTTTGCTGAATATCTTGAGTCTCACTCAAAGGACATTAGAGTGTCGAAATAACTGCAAATTCTCAAACACACACATAAACCATCATTCATGGACCAAAAATCTTGATGGAAAAGCCATCTTTCAAGCTTCCTAGCATGGAAGTGTTGAGTATAATGATGAAAAATGAGAAATCCAAGCCCTATGACCCTCTTTTATGATGTTAATAGCATCAACAAAATGTTTCACAAAAAAAAAGCATAGCAAAAATGCGAACCACTAATCCTAGAGTGCTCATATATAAAAGAAGTTCAAGGACGAAAATATTGGAAGATTTAAATTTAGAAGGTATAATAATGTAAGAAAATTCTAATAACACACATGAAAACAATAAACTTTTTCGTTGCATTCTGGAGAAGGAAAACATACCTTTATGTCGTGTTTGTTAAGTGCTGACAACACAAGCAAATCGGGATGACACTTTATCGTGTTAGATGTAGAATCTTGAGGTCAAATTGAGTCATGATTGGGTTATGGGTGAATTAAATTTGTGATTTGGACAAGCGAGTGTGGGATTTGGACAGATTATGGTGTTGGGATGAATGGGGGAGTCGATTTGATGAAAGAACAACTCAACTTGAGCAACATTGTTTGATTTGAGTTGAGATTGAATAGGTTTGATTGAGATCTCAGTTAATCTCAGTTAGGGTTCTTTGGATCGAAGTGACACTGAGGAATTTGGGTGAGCATTCGATGGATTTTGGGCAAGAAAGGAGGGATTCCAAAACGATAATGTTTTTCAATATTCAAGAGCTTTTCTTCCTTAATAATAAAATATGAAGTCATTTTGATCTCTACGTCCACATCAGTGCTGGCTATTTGCTAGTCCATTCATATAGGATGGTTGTCACTAACTAGGTATTCACATAAGCATTTTTTTTTGGCTAAATTGGTCGGAATGATTAAATTGGAAAATCATCAAAAAGTTTAGAATTGAACTAGCAAAATTGAAGGGTTTATGACTAAATTGATCACTGTACAATAGGTTCAACAATTTTTGGTTAATTTTCCCTTATGGGAAGAATGAGTCAAGTTATGTCACCATGCACATTGGGAATGCGAGAAAGGATCTACTTGTTCTTGTCCTACCAACTATTCTTCCGATGTGTTGCCTTATAACGTGTATATTATAGTTTCTTTATAAGGGAGATAGTGTGTGTGTGTTTGGTTCAACATATTCTCTTCCTAGGAGCCAAGAGCACATGTGAGAGAGGATGTGGCAATGCTGATTTTCAGGTGTCAATTATATATGCTTGCGTTTTGAGTGCACTTGCCTATTGTTTAGCTTCTATTTGAATAATCATATGATTATTTTCTTGCAGATCACTTCAAGGAGCAAATACACTAATGTAAAATGTGTAAAGGGTTGATTATGATGGCTTGAAACTGTTGCAACAAAAGATGAATATCACAGAAGATGAATCTTAAGTAGTTGTTATTTTCGGTGGAACTATGATAGATAAAATTGTGTTATTTGAATGATCTAAATTGAGAGATTGTGAGTATTTGTGCAAGACTTTGTTACCGGTAATGATGATCAAAAGGTTTTGGTTATCTAGTAGTATAGTGCCAACTTTATAAATTTCTCTTGTTTGTAGAGGTTCGTAAGATTTGGGCACGATAGTTGACTTATATCGGTTGTCCCATTAGCGTATTTGGGATTTGGTTATGATTTCGGTGGAAGAATAATGATGGCAATAGCATCGCTAGATATGTGGAAATAGACTCTTAGCCTTACTGGATATTATGAGTTTACAAAGTCGTTAAAGTAGGTTTGTAATATTGAAGAATAACTCATTCGTTTCTTAAGGACATATGTTATCATGTTTATGATAAAGAAATGCTCTCTCTTTAGTTGAGAAAGGTACTTTGATGTGATTTTTTTTTATAAATTTGTTAATGCATCTCTTTTACATTACTCTTAATGCAAAAATATAAAAGTTACAATCACTGTTTTTTTCTCAAATTTAAACAAAATAACAATAAAAAACTTAATTTGGTCACTCCAAAGAACTTTCTAAATATATATTTACCAAATAGTTTTGCATTTCCTCAAAACTATTTAGGCTAAAAGCCTTTACATTGGGCCAAAAGCTTTTCCCAAATTCTAAACCAAATGTGCCCTCAGTCTTTTCTTTTTTAGACAACAATTACATTTGTTTGCATTTAACCATACCTTTTTCTGTTTTTTCTTAACAATTAAATTTTATTCAAATTTCAGAAAATTATGGGAAAAAAAAACATTCATGAACTTGCGTGCCAACATTTGAGTGTTGTGAAATTTTAGAAATTTCCGATTTAAAAAAAAAAAAAGAGTCAAACTAAGTGAGTCACAAGATTTAGATTAGATAGAATATAAGAAAATATAAGTCGATTTAGGCAATGCCCTTTTAATTAAACACTCTTTTGTTATTAGCCTAAACATAAAAATAAAATAAAAAACGAGGCGGATTTTTATCCTTAGAAAAATTGTAGTACCTACTTTCAAAGGGAAATTATCCGGTTGGTTCTAAATTCTCAACCTTTGTGCGAGATTCTAATGTAGTTTTTCATATTAATTTTGGTAAAAAATTTGTCAGAATGATTAAATTGGAATTTTGTATAAAGGTTTATAATTAAATTAGAAAATTTTAAATATTTAAAAATGCATTGATTTTTGTACTATAGATATAAGACCGATTAGATAATGTCTTGCGAAAGGCATAAACTTATGGCCATAAGATTATTCTAGCACAAAAACGTTTCCAATGTCTTGAGAAAAGGCATATTTGTATACCAATGGGACAATTTTGTCCTATTTTGTTTTATCGTACATAAACAGTGTTAGAAGTGAACAAAACCATATCATTGTCTTTATGTTCTGCAATAGTGCTTATTGAAAGCAATAACGAGTGGGCTAGATCATCTTACCGATGCAAAGTTGTATCGTTCCAGCGTCTATTAGATCATTCTGTCCATAAAACCATCGTTCATTTGTTTGCTCTAGATACTTCGTCCATTGACACAGGGGCACGTTGTGCAATGTGAATCCGACATGTTGACGATCTTGGACACTTGTCGGCCACCAAAGTAATAGAAGCCAAAATTGTCCTAAAGCAAAAAGGTGTTCTTTTGTTTGTTTGTTTGTTTTTTTTTTTTTTTAATACCCAAGGAACCCCATACAGCCGGCAGTAGCCTGCAGGTAAACACTTAGATGACCCACCACGTCCGACGGCGCGACCCACCACCCGACATCACGCTTAAGTCACCAAGCAACTCCACCAGTCCCCTTACTTCGAACCTCTTATCTCTCTCGCAAAGGATCACAGAGCTTATCAAATGAGTCACCACTACGGCCGGTGGTAGGTGTTCTTTCGTTTTTATGTTCAAAAATTCGATTAAAAAATTATTCTGTGGTCATAAATTTGTGCCTTTTTATTTTTATACTTCACCTTTTGTTATTATTCTGGAAGGATTAGAAGTCCAACATGGCGTGTAAACCAATAATTGAGAATTAACATGGATGTAAAAGGGGATAAAGAGAAAATCTCGATGCCTTAAAAGGGTGGGAATCAGACGTACGGAATTGCCCCCACAAGGCGTGGGACGGTCGTGTGGGCACCTCCAATTACCAACTGTTGTTCATGAAAATGACAAGTACGTCGGGGGAAATGAACAGAAACAATTCCCCTCGAGCCTTCCATTTCTGTCCGAGAGTGGGAGGAATTGCAGAGCAATACCGTTGGCGATGCTCTCGGCCTGTTTTCCCCTTTCTCCCGGAACCAAAAGAATTGTATCTATTAGGGTTACGTACAAGTTAGGGCTGTTCGTATTGGGTCGGGTTTGAATTGGATTCAGTCGAAAATGATTCGATCTAAATTAATCCATTTAATTTGTTTTACTCATTATATACAATATAAATTTTGTGACCTATACCTAACTCATTGGTATCTAACTCAACTCATTTACTAAAATATTTTCATATTTAATCTAATCTATGAAAATTCATATTCACCTTGTTAATCACTTTTAAGTTTTTCATGTATATATGTTATTCGGATAAAATCGTTATTTTGATTATAAGATGTTAGAGAATTGGCTTTCATCATTGCATAGAATTCTCAATTTTTGTGTAAATTCACAATGAAGAATAATAGATTGTGAATCAATACAAAAATTAGTGCTTTGTATTTAATTTATAAATCATAGCAACACAGAATGTGAGGAATTGAATTTTTAATTAAATGGAATGTAAGACATTGAAGGAGAAGATTTATGCTAGCTATGGATTGCAATGACAAAGAACACAGATTGAGATATTATATAAATATAACAATGCCAACGCAACCAAGGAAATATATATTCCAACATCTAACAAAAAAATAATGGGAAAAAAGAAGCTGTCTTAATATTTTTAGTAATGGTGAAGTCAAGCCCATTTTGCGAGCACGCCAAGACTTCTCTTAATTTGTAACAATCTAAAGAGTCTAAAATTTTCTCATAAAGGGTGAAGAAAGGGTCAAGAGATAAGTTGGGTTTAGTTAAACTGTGAATTCATTTAGTATTCATAATTTTTTTGGGCTTTGTCATTTTAAACCCATTAATAATCATTTACTGATCATAATTAACCCATATAATGACTTTACCTATCAAATGTGGGTTATGAAATGCGTCTATGACCCATTTCACTAGGTCTAATACAAGTTTGATATTTGGAACTTTGTAGCATACATGATTTATTTTTCTAATTGTTTTTTTTTACATACAATCTAATCTTTTAAGTTGTATAGATTGTGCAATTGCATTCTTCACCTATTCATCATAAGCACTCACTAGTTTGACAAAGGGTGTGTTTGGGAATGGTCTTGAAGAAACCACTTTGAACCCCCAAAGATCCTTGGACCAATTTAGGGGTATTTGCTATTTGGTAAAATGTTTTCAAACCCCATTTAGAAAATGCCAACCTTCACAAGATTGAAAGGGCAAGGCAGGTTGAGGGCTGCCTTGGGCTTTTAGCCTTCTTAGCATGCTAAGTTGAGGGGGTAAATAAAAAAAATTTCTTCCTAATTATCTTTGTTGGTTTTTTGTTTTTCCGGTTTTGCCTCATTATTAATCTTCTTCTTCTTCTCCGTGAGTGGTTGTTGGCGAAGGGTAGGTAGTCACCGACGATCCGTCACACCCGCCACATCGCAACCTCCGCAAGGAGGTCGCCGGGGCCATGCGACCCTTCTGATCATAGATCTGGTTGCGATTAGATGTGGTCACTGCGGGGGTAGCGCGATCGCCACGCCATTTGGGTCGTGGCGAGGTCTGGGTCGCCGACCTCGCCGCGACCCAAATGGGGCGAGGTCACCGAGGACCTTGTCACCCCGATCTAGGTCGTGTGAGTTGTGCGACCTTGCCGCCCCCAAATTTGGGTTGCGACGGGGTCACACGACCTCGCGCCCCGGATCTAGGTTGTGGTGGGGGGTGGCAATGTTGCAAGAGGTCGCAATGGCATCGCGCAACCTTGGGCGGCCTTCGCTGGTGGTCTTTGAGGGTCGCTCGACCCCGGGTAGCCTCCCCAGTCATTTTCGAGGCTGCCCAAGTCAGATGTTGGTCGCCGACAACAAATTTCGATTGCCCGTTGCCCTTGCCGGTCAATTTTTTTTATTTTTCTTTTGATAATTTTTTTTTCACAAAAGTCCATTGTAAATATAATCTTTCCAAACATCATTTTGCTCAAAGGTACTTCAAAATGAACTTTCAAATTATAATTTAACAAATACAATTTGTATTTTGAAAAGCTTATTCAACTTAAAATCATTCACATTTTTCAAATGGCTTTCTCCAAAAGTCCATCAAACACACCCAAAGCACGGCTTGGGTGGCAAAAGTTGATATATTTTACTAATGAGAAATGGTCTGAGGGGGCGAGGGGTGGTTGGCGGGGTTGTTTGGGTGAGCAAGGGTCCCCAGCTTCTACGAATTATGGCTATGGTCATCAACCCTCGCTTTAAACTTTGAAGGAGAAATTAATTAAGTGTATCCTTGTATGTGTACATGGGCGCATGTGCATGCTCGCGAGAGAGAATCACTCTAACCATCAACGAGAGTAAGAGGAAGTTGGCGACCCTCGTCGCCAGCTGAATCTTAGAATAAATCGAACTTTCTTTCACTCATATCCAGTTTCTCTACTTTTCCTTTGATCTCGATATGATCTTGATTTTCAGTACCAACCTTTTAAGATCTTGATTTCGTCCAATTTCAGAACTCGACTCCTGTCCTATACAAAACACTTAGTGTTTGTTTGTGTTCTTATTTTTTTGTTCATGAACATAATTATTGTTTTTTTTGTTCTGAGGAATAAAAAAAAAAAACAAACACGTTTGTTTGAATTTTTGTTCCAAATCTATTTTTTTTTGTTCCCGGAACAAATTTGGAAACACGTTTGAATTTTTGTTCCAAATCTATTTTTTTTTGTTTCCTAACAAATTTGGAAACAAAAAAAAAAAAAAAAAAACTTAGTTTTATGTTTCTAGAACAATTTGGAGAAACAAATCTTTAGTCGGTCACCGGCCTTGGCCATGATCGGCGATTGGCGACCTCGCTGGAGTGTCGCCGGCCCTTAGTGAGGTCAAGCCTCGCCGAGCCACTGCCAGGCGATCGGTGGTGGGCCGGGCCGGCTGGCCCGCTGACCTGGGCCCCGAGCTCACCTGCCAAGGTGAGGCCACTGCCCTCGTCGGCTTTCATCGCCGACATGACCGGCGCCAAACCTACCAAAAGAAGAAAAAAATATTAAAAAAATTAAAACAAAAAACAAAAAAATGACACAAATTTATTAAATGTGTTTCAATTCTTTATTTATTTATTTTTGGAACAAATTTACCAAATCCGTTTTTCTAGTAAAAAATTATTCCTCTTATGATTTTTTAAAAAGAAACACAATCAAACGCACTGTTAGGATCCTTCGAAACATGGGCATGGTACTCAAATAGGCTTTCAAAATCGTTCTTGGATCCACTGAAAATGACCTCTCTCAACCCCAACTTTTTCCAGTACAAAAATTAGTGCCGATTAAAAAGATATCAACAAAGACAGTTCAGCTCTGAGCAAAAGAGATAAACCACTTCCTTCCGCTTCCCGCTTCAGCGTCGGCTTCGCACCAAAGGTCGGATCTTTCGCCTGAAGGAACCCGACCTGGAAGCCGCATTGTCCGGCCATGTCCCGCTCGCTGCGCCTCCCCCTCGACCCCGCCACGACCCGCCGATCCGCTTCGCCTCGCCCCTCGCTCCGTCGTCTGCCACCCCATTCCCTCGCCTTCCCTCCGTTCCCTCGCCGTCGACGCGGGTATTCAGGGGAGCGGCGCGAGGTTTCCGGTGCCGGCGTCGCGCCGTTCTGGGTTCGGGTTAGATTGGGCGGGGAGCGTGTTGGGGACGACGAGGAGGTGGGCGGCGGCGGCGGCGATGCCCGGTTCGTGGAGGTGATTGGCGTTGGCAGTCGGAAGGACGCCGTTCTTGATTTCTGCTTGGACTCGCCTTTTGGATTCGAATCCGTGCGTTTCTGGTAATACCCGTTTCTGTTTTTTAATTCATCTTCTTTGAATTCTGGTGACACTTCAATGCTCTGTTTGGAATGGTGTTGGGTTGTCTTAGTATGAGAGTAGTAGTTGAAAGAGTGCATGTTGTATGTGTAAAAGTTTCATCTGGATAGGTTCGTTTCTTGTAACGTAGCTTAGGATCAATAAGCGGTGGCTCGTAGGTTTCCTGACATGAAAGTGTAGCCACGAGGACGAGAGTCTCATATTGAAGTGACATTTGTGAAACGAAACACCTCAGAAGATATGAACTTTTGGTTAGGTTATATGTCCAAGACTGTTTTTTAAAAAGTGGTAGTCTGTTCAGAGCTTTCCATGGACTTTATCACTATTTGACATTGTTGGACTTGGATCCATTGAGGTGGTAGCCTGTCAGAGTTGCTTACCCAGTAGTTTGGACTCCCAAGGTGATGAAATTCACAGATGGAGTTGCAGAAGGAGGCATGTTTTTCACTTAGTAAAAAATCATCGGCGCGCATCAAAGTGCACATTATGAAACCCAAAATTGATTGACTTGTAGAAGGTCGCATGTTCAGCTCAGTCGGTATTCAGGATGGTTTTCCAATTTAATTCCTATATGTCACCGCACATGTTTTGCTGCACTTTGATAGATTTTTGGTAAATGCCAGGATCTTTGATAGGGGAACTACCATTGTAGTAACTTAGGAAGGGAACTTTGATTTTATTTAACACAGAAAGTGGTGACTTCCAGATCAGAGAATTTTTCTGGTGATTGAATACATTTGTTGGTGATGTTCTTTATTGAGAAGTGCCAATTAGCTAGAACATTCCCAATTTTTTCATGTTATATTCCTGTACATCATCTAGAAAGCTACTATTTTGCAGGAATATTATAAGGAATGATCCAACAAAGGTGCAACTACAGCAGCGGATGCTTGACAAAGGTTCAATATCTTGGTTCTCCGCACTGATTCTATCATATCTGTTCCTATTTTTTTGAATCTTTAGATTGGCTTCTAATCCAGTGAGTTTTGTTTAGTGATAAAACAGAATGGCTGATTGGATATTTAATTGCTTAAAATTTATAGGTGGAATTGTGCAAACTCTTTGTTATAATCACAGTTAAAGTTCAGTCATAGATGTCCAATGTGCGAGGGAGATTTTGTTCATGAATGGATCACTGTCAATACTGCAACTGAAAATGGTTTCTTCATTTGGCATATAGTAGTGTTGAGGCAAAATGGGATGCAACTTATGTAACATAGCATATTTCTATCTTCTTTTATTATAAATGATGAAGGTTGATTCTCTTCTCATCTTTTTCATCTACAAATATATAGCACCAGTCATCTAGAAGTGTTTGAGAGATGGAGACATGAAATTTCAAGGATTCAGCATGAAAACTATGGAGTACCTATTTTGCTAATACCATCTTAAACACCCTTAGATGCTTGAATACCACTTTTTTAGATGCCTGGAATGCTAAAGATGCTTCAATTTGCTGATTTACCAGTCGATTAGGTTACTGTGTCCTTTATGTCTGAAGTTGGTTCTTTTTTTCTTAGCCCGAGGGGATGAAGTACTCAAAATTTCAAAGATTGAATAGCTAAATTAGAATTGTATGTCAAAAAAAGAAAAAAAGAAAGAGAAGTAGCCAAACTAGAACTTCTTAATGCTAGAATTTGATAATGCTTTTTTAGCTGTTAATACATCCTCTTAAGAGTAAGAGGGCTTCTTCTTGGTCCTCTAAACTGGTTTTTCATCTGTACACCTGTTTATCAATCCATGAATGATTGGAAAATTTCATGTCAAAGGAAAGCGACTTAAATTTTCAATTTTTGGAAGTCTTCTACGTTTTCCTGGGAGGATCTCTCTGCTTCTGTTTAGGCAAGTAAAGCAAAGGCACCATTATGATAAAAAGCCTTTCTCTGTGATCTCTTGACCTGTGAATTCAACTTCTAACTGAGAAAATCAGAGACAGCATTATAAAGACATGAAAAGCTAATTTCTCATTTAGTTTACAGCCCCACGAATAATAAGGGAATCCACTTCCAATGAACTGCTCATGCTTCTGTAGAAGTAACAGATCCCTGACCAGTAATTTTGGAATTTATCTAGTTGATGAACTTTTATCTGGTTCCCTCAAAATTTAGGTTTTGCTGGGTTATGGCTTTAGATGTAGGTTGTAAATTGCAATGGCTTTAAGTATACGGTGCGAAAAACAAGTGAATTAGCTTTAGCTTCACAGCAATGCTATGGGAAAAATTTAAGTCTGATAATTATACTTTGGGACGGTTACTCTGCATATACAGTGTGGCAGTTTACGTTGAACCATCTTCATTGCACATAGGGGAGGTATTTGCATAAACATTTCTTTTCTGCTGATTATATCATTAAAAACCTGGTTTGTTTGTTGCAGATGCTTCTCCCAGTCTTGTGGAAGCTCCACATATCATGCAGTCTTCTCCAAAGGCTATAATTCTTGTTTGTACATTCCTCAACTATAAGTTAGAACTCTTTCTTTGTGAGGATTCTGTTGTCATTCTGCTATGCTTTCTATATAATCAATATGATGACATACCCTGTATGCACTTTGAAGGTTAAAACGGTTTATTTTCTATGAAGGCAGTTCAAGTCTTCCTATTAAGCTTGCTCAAATTATGGTAACATGAAGCAGATACCACGAAGTGGGTTAATTTTTTCCCAATATGACAGCTTCATGCTTTATCGTGTCGCGTGTCTCCATTTTAACTTATAGAAGAATTCACTTGGGGACATCTTTGTGGTAGATTAGACCCTTTATATCTAACACTTGGTCCATGACCAATTCTTACTCTAAAAACCCTGCATCCACCTATTGAGACTCTCTTTTGCTCTATATATGCTATGAAATTCAAATCTTTGATGGAAGGCTTACAAATTGCATCTAGAAAAACCATTGGAGCCGAATGGAGGAGTGTAGAATGGTTCTCTGAATATAAGCACATATCAAAGTGCACAGTGGGTATGCCATCATATTAGGACTTAAGTTGCTAGTAATATTTTAATGGGACATGCCTTTGAAATGTGCTTATAATATTTTAAGGTTACCTTAAATCCTTCTTTTCAGCAAGACAATATCATATACTGATTGTGTTAATGATTGTCCTTAGATTCTTGTACCGCTGCTGATGTTCCCTCTTTTCTCCCTTCTCTTAATAGGTTGCTAGCGCAGGATATGGCTTGGATCATACTATAGCCTGGGATATTCTGAGACAAGTCAAATCAGCAAATGGATTTGCAGTTGCTGTTTTCCTGAAACCTTTCAGCTTTGAAGGAAGAAGGCGGCAAGATGAGGTAATGTCTGCTTTTTGTACATATCATGCTTAGTATTTGAAAAGTCTGAATTGGAAAAGATTAAAGAATGTTACAGAGAGTAATGATGATGGGTATAGATTTGTTGGATTCTCCAAATAGGGCTTTATTGCTAATCTTGCAAATGACAGTTTTTCTTTTTTCTTGTAAGCATTCATGGTTGGTGTTTTAATTGTTTTGCTTACATAATTATTCTGCAGGTCAAAGATTTGGTTGACAAACTTAAAGAGCTCACAACTTTTAGCATAAGTGAGTAAATTTTTCTGTCCTTTTAGTAATAACATTCTTAGATATTGTGATAAAATAAGATTTAGTTGTCTCGAGTTATTTCAGCTGCCTGTTGTCTAATTGATAAATGCTTGTGAGTTTCAGCTGGTATTGTCCTGAGGCAAAATGGTTTAGAATTATTGAGGAGTTTGCTAGAACAAATTAGCCATTATTCCTCGGTCTTAAAAATGGGTTTTAGTAATATAAGTTAGCAGAGGACTTAATAGAGCGTTTGGTCAAAGGAGCAATTATATTATTTCAGACATCCATTTGTCATTATCTTCTTCCATTTGTCATTATCTTCTGTTTATAGATGTACTAAGCTACTTTGACTCATTTTGCTCAATCTTAATATAAGAGGTATACAACGGGAGAAACTAACCATCTATTGTTTAGAGCTTTGGTAAGGAATTTAAATTGATGTCCTGTGGTAATCCATTTAATTTCAACTCCAAAACCTGCAGATCTCATCAATTGAAACTTTCTTAGTCTACATTTCCTCTTGTCATCACTTATAGTCACTTCTTAAGCTCAAAATGGTTCCGACTTATGGAATGTAGTCTTGCAGATATTGATACTGACCTGCTCCTGCAAAAAGATTTGGTTACGCTTGATGAGGCTGTGAGAACGGCAAATAATGCAGTTCTCTTGGCTATAAATGCTATATCTATTCTTACATCTGTAAGTTTCCCTCTCTATTTCATTGTCTCTCTCCTGGAATTGGTGATTTTGTCTTTCATTTTCTAGCACCTGGTATTTTCAGGATGTCCACAAGAAGCATTTAGACTTGATGCAGAACAGTATGAAAGAACTGAATATTACTGAGGTCATGAAAGTAAGTTCCGATACATGCTCTTGTTTATATCTGATTCTGATGATTCCTTTTTTAGCTTTCTTACTGTTGTCTCACCACTCTCTCTTTAGGACATGATATAAGAAGTCATTAGTTGCTCTAAATCACTAATCTTTTTGTTTGTTATATTTAATATTTTTGCCTTTCATTGATATGTCTTTGCAACTCTGTTAGGTCCTGGAAAGATGCAAAGAAGGAAAGATTGGATTTGGTAGTGGTTACAACATTAAAACATCAATTTTGCAAGCAATATATGATTGCCCATTTCTTAGTCGTGGTTTCAAGGTAATGCTGATGTTCATTTACCTAATAGGAAAATAATTTAAATGGAAACTTGGCGTTTCAACTGCAGCGGGTAGCTTAGCAACCCAAGCCTTTCCATTCTCTCAATGGGAAAATCAACAATAATGAAATACAATTTTGTGATGAATTTAATTGTCTTCTTTTCTCACATGCTGCTTTAATATATCTGCTAAATGTTTGCTACCTCTTTCTTCCCTTTTCTTTGGTTACAGGATTTTAATGGGATGGTCATATGCATCCTAACCAGTTCAGCTGGCAACCAACTCAATCTAAAAGCCTTTCTGGAAACTTTTCGTCAAGTTACAGGATACCAAAAGGAAGTTATTGTTTCTGTGGTTCAGGAGCCTACTTTGGAGGCGAATGTGCTGGTAACAACAGTTGTTACTGTAGGGTAAGAGTCCTGATGGAATATCAAAAGCTCTATATGTTGCATATGCCTCGGTATTTTATCATTTTGAACTAATTTCCATCTATTGAAAAGGGACTGTCAACTTGCTTTCATTGATATATTTTAAGGGCAAAATGTTATTGATTAATGACACTACTCCAGCATTACAGAGGCTTTAGAGTTCAGTGGACATTCTTAGTTCTGTAGATGCGTGTTAATCTGTAAAAAAAATCATTTTGGCATTATTAGAGATTTTCACTCAGTAGTCATCACTTCTGATCATTTTGAACTGGATTAAGTCTCTTATTGGAAACTATTTTTTTTTTTTTTCCACTCATCTTTTCTGCAGTTAAACTTATTAGCGAGTCAAGTAGGGTTTTTCTGTTCTCCTCAAAAAGAAAGTATAGTTTTTCTGTCCTTGGATCGGAATGAGCACACAGTTTTACCTTGCTTTTTTCTACTGTTAGCATCTCTATCAGCAGAAACTTTGTATCAAGACTTTGGGAGTTGTTGCTGAAGTTATCTCTTATTTTTGAGTTTTGACTCCTGTACCATCTAATTAGTCATGGAGAGCGGAACCCTCGGAAGAGCAGCATATTGTCCAGACTAGCTCAAAGTTTCCCTTTTGTCTTCAATCTTTTCGGAAAGCAACAACCACAAATAAACGGAGGTCAGGGGAAAGGTTCATTTAAAACTACAGATCCTTCTCAAGTGACAAATGTGCTAGACTTAGATGATGAGCAAAGTGGTCTAGCTGTAAATGGTAGAGGACAAGGATCTGTGCTTGATTCTGGAGAGCCTGAATCATCCGCCAAAATAGAAAACAATGAAATCCATTCATCCAGGTATGAGAGCTTTTTCGTTGTGTCAGCTTTAGCTGTCTGGCTTTAAAATCCTGAATATTCCTTCTTTTGATGATACAATGCAGAAGATATGAACAAGACGAATTTCGATTCTCAGAGAGCAATGCAGAGTTGCAAATTTTGGATGGTCAACTTCCTGAAGGTAAAACATACAAGTACTCTTGGATGATATCCTCACATTACTTCATGCACTGGTAATTAGGAAATAATTTCAACACGTAAAATCTGAATGCGGTGCATGTTGTCTTCCTCTACTTGCTTGTTAGACTCTATATGTGAATTTTCTTAACTAAATTGGTTTAAATGCACTGTTAGGAAGTCCATCCTTTCAAAGAGAGCCGCTCAACTCTTGGAACTTCACACCTGGATATGAGGTGGCTCGGGAGTGGGCAAGAGAAAGGGCACTTAACTCTTCTAGTTCAATGCTCAATACCATGAGCATCTTTCAGCTTCCAGTTGGTGTAAAGCCTTCAAATGAGCTGAAAGACAATCAGAATATTGCAAATTCAGTGCAAAATGGAATTTGGGAAATTGAGAATGTTGTGGAAGCCCAACCAATTGATGATTCAAGTGCATCTTCTTGGAGTGGATTTGCTGATGTAGGGTTTGGAGCAGTGAAGGATTTTGCGTCAACATTGATACAGGGAAAACGTCCAGATGTTCACCAGAAACAAGGAAATCTTTCTGCTCGTGCAGCGTCGATGTTGGTAATCTTTTTTCTTCAAATCATGCACTAGAAATTGTTTTGAGCAGTGTTTTGTTTTTCAGTTTTGCCATAAAGTGGGCACAAGAAGCATCTTTTGCATCCAGCCAGAACAACATTTCTATTTTCTTGATCTTGAAGAGTGATCTGTTTGCTGAAATTTTGATGCAGTGATAGTCTAAATGAACTGAAATTGGCTTGCCTGGATTTGGTATTGAATATAAAGATGAACAGAAACTTCTTTGTTAAAAAACTGATGTTAACCTTTATGCTTATTTATTTCTTTTTCTCCACCTTTTAGTTCTGTTAGAGATTAATAATGTAGGCCTTTAAGGTGTGTGATGGATCCTAGGGAAGAGGACAGATTGTGTCCTCTAATTTTGTATCGTGCAACTGGAATATTTTCTATTAGCATAGGTTTGATTATGTCTCCTTCCATAGTAATATGCTACTATCCATTGTAAGAGGTCGCAGTTCAATGTAACCGCACCATCTGTATTTCTTAACAAGAATTGGTACATAGTTACAAAGATCATGGTGGATTCCATTCAAGGTTCTAGTTCTGCTGCAGGAAGCTGAAAGATATTCTCCAAAAACATGGAATCCTAATGTGGAGATGAAATATAGAGGAGGTACCTACCGAGGACGATGCCAGGGTGGTCTTCCTGAAGGAAAGGTACTGCACCCAAGAAGGCTTTGCTGTACTTATTGTCATACTTGAGGAAAGCATATGACTGTGGTGCATGAATTAATATGTATAGGGCCGTCTGGTTCTCAGTGATGGAAGCATATATGATGGTATGTGGCGCTATGGTAAGAGGTCTGGTTCTGGTACGTATTGCTTCAGCAATGGGGATGTGTTCCAGGGATCCTGGAGGGATGATGTAATGCATGGAAAGGTTGGCAAATTTCTTTTAAAATTATTTTGCAGATTTAGACTTTCCAGTGTTATATTCCTGTTCAACAATGAAGCTGTTTTGATTTGTGTAACAGCATTTAAATATTAAGCCCCTCCTCTATCTAACCACTTCAGCTATTGGACTAAGTTGGTTGTGGTCTCAACTTCTACATGGCATTAGAACAATGGATCTTGTGTTCAAATATCTTTCTTTATATGTCCCCCCATGTATAATTCATTCCTATGTATCAGTGTCAGGAGAAGTTTATAGCCTACATGTGAAGGAGTGTTCAAGCAGTTAACCGCAAACCACGCTTTCATCTAAAACAACATATATTTTTACATGACTTAAGCAAGGTTCCACAATTTTCTCCTGCTTGTTACATTCAGAGTTGTTAAGATTGAAAGATGAGAGATTTCCATATGCTTCCTAGATGCAAGCGATGTGCCTATTTTAAACCTATTGTGAGAAATTGCAAGTGTATTGTCTGCTGATGCCTGTAAGAATTATTTCTTTGTCTCCTCAATTCTGCACTCAGTTTTTTTTTTTTTTCAGTTTCAAGGTAAATTGAGTTCCATATGTTTTGCTTCCATCATAAGATCAGTAATTGTTAAAAATTCATTCACCAGATATGAATATGAGTTAGACTATTTAAGTCACTTTTGTGGTGCAACATAATGATACCATTTCAATGCACCTGCAGGGGTGGTTTTATTTTCACACTGGTGACCGATGGTTTGCAAACTTTTGGAAGGGAAAGGCCAACGGCGAAGGGCGCTTCTACACAAAATCTGGTGATGTTTGGTTTGGCCAGTTTGAAGATGGATGGCGACATGGCCGTTTCCTTTGCATTGTAGTTAATGGAGACAGGTATTTGGTGTTTTGGGGGAAAACTTAAAATGCATTGAAACATGTAAATTGCATCAGAGCATATTCTGCAGCATCCAACTTGACATGTCTATCTTAGTTTTTTGTATGCCTAACATACTCAGAAATTAATGTTCCTGATAACCTTCCTAAAAGAACAGGGTGTGCGTGGAGTTCTTTCCAAGTTTGGAAGAAACCGAGTCAACTAAAAACTTGAAAACTTCATGTTGGAACCCAACCTATTTTACTTGTAACATGACAACAATTGGAATACTGAAAATCAAGATTTTAGTACTGTTACCCCAGGAATCACTGAACCATATCAAAATGTCCCCTTGTTGAAATACCTTATCGTGGAAATTACTGCATTATATTTATACTTACCACTGTGATGTTCCTGTAATTTTCTAGGGTCCACAGCCTAATGCATCGCAGGATCAATCCTTTGACTATGTGCTTGGAATATTGCAGAAAATAATGGTTTCTGCCCATGTTATATTAACTAAATCCAATTCCATGAGTCTGGGCTGGGTGCTCCAAAATCCATATATAGCTGAGAACTGGGTCGCGCTGCCGGTTTACATCTAAATAATCAAATTATCATTTGTAGAATCAGCTTTTATTGTCCATCAGCGCAACTTTGGTATTCAACAGCTTTGATTGGACAAATCATTTTTGATATATCTGATCTCAACTTGTTTTATTTTTATTTTTTATTTTTATTTTGAATTTGCTATGTATGCCGAGATGACCTATTTCTTCTCCTGTGCATCTAATTATGGACAGGTACGTTGAGATCTGGGACCACGGTGTTCTGCTAAACCGTGAGCAATTAGATTCCGAAAATGACGCTTTATAGAGACGTGGGGAGCAGGAAGCGAGCATGAATTAAGGGAAAGTACTCGCAGCTGAAGCAGACCAAGACTTTCGGTTTGCCGTTTGGACAAGGATCGATGTCACAAGTTGGGGTCGATGACATAAGTTCAGCTCTTCCGTGACATTTTCTCTGTATCGATCTTGTGTAGGGCATGGATTATAACTGCCTCTGTTTATTGATAGATGTATTAAAGGGCGACTGATGACCTGTACAAAAGTGACAACCGGCCGCCTGTCCACTCAGATATCACGGCTGAATTCAAGTTCCACCATACCCTTTCCCTTTGATCTTAGTTTTGTTTGACAGGAACCGCTTAATACTTGTTAATCTTCGGTGACCATGTGAAATTGGAACAATGCAGACAGCGGAGTACCTTTGAAATTCATCCGTCAATCGGCAAGATAAAGCATTCTAAAAACAGCAGAGAGAGAGGAGGGAGGAGCGGGGTGGGGGGCGGATGAGATTTCCATCCATGGTGTAAACAACGAACTTATTCCGTGGTGGAACCGACGAACTTATGCGTGAATCAATTGGTCAAGTTGGCATATTGGAGGTACCGGAAGTTGGGGAGAGAGAGAGAGAGAGAGAGATTTCCATCCGTGGTGTGACCGACGAACTTACGTGTGAACCAATTGGTCAAGTTGGCATATTGGAGATACCAGAAGTTGGGGACAGATGACCGGAAAGACAAGAAAGTAAACTACCTAACATATCGGGCAAAAGAGCCAACTCTTGCCCCTTTGACTGACCACTTACGCGTGCACACTACATCAATGATGGTTTGAGACCGATCTTCAAATGCAGCAGCATCGCTCCGAGCTTCTTAGAGGATCTGAACAAAATCTTGCATGCAGTATGAGCAGAACACAAAATAGTACAAGAAAGTCCTCGCTTTCGAGGTTGAGGATTCATTAACATGTTTTGAATGACACAGCCACCGTAATCAAAGATGTGAAGGATCAGTCTTACATGAGTTGCTGACCTTCAAATGTGAGTTCGGGATAGTCACGTCGCTTCCTTCTTTTTATTACATTGAAAAGGGGAAAAAAAAGAAGCATGTGGCTTGAGAGATGAATAGTTTGCGTCTACTAAAGTACATACAACTAAAAGTAATCTATCCCAGAAACTATGTCAGTGCATCGAGTGTTGGATTGCGTATAGAGGTGCTAATTTGCACAAGGAATTTCTACCTTCTCTACATGTGAATTGTACACCTTCGCTTCAAAAAGATTGCGTATTTACAACTCCACTCTAGAGTAGCATTTGTCATCCGACGTCGTTCACTGGCGAACCATACCATTGGACATTGTTTGGCAGTGAACTATACTGAATGAGTTCTTCGAGACTGATGAGAAATTTAAAAAAGAAAAGAAGGTCAAAATAATCATTAGGAAAAAATTGCAAAACATGATTGAGGGAATTAACCCACTAACAAAAACCGGTAGTCATTCAAAAGACCCAAATTACCTGCATTTGTCCGGAACACTCCAGGACAAGTTTAGTGACCTCTTTAACCTTGGTGTTAGGGACATAAAATCTTTCCAATCCTGAACCATCATCCTAAGATCATTAAGCTTGGAGTCCAGTCCTAAACAGCAATTTGCATGCATTGTGCACACTTGATTTAGATCCTTGCTGGGTTCACAAAGCCCCCCAAAGTACATAGTATCCAGGAATCTCATTTTCAATCCAATATCTGTGATGAAACGATCAAATTTGATGAAGTTAAGGACATCTTGGTCGTGGTACCCAGGGTACATTGCCTGTGATGAATACCAGAACTTGTAGAACTGAATTGTCCGGTTATTGGACTTCACAAAGTTAAATCCTCCATTGGGTCTATTCTGAATATCATGAGAGTCACCTAGGAAATGGTCGCATGCAATCTGGAAATCTGCATCCTCAAAGAATCTTGGAAATGGGTTCCTAAACCACAATATATCAGCATCCTGGATTCAAAAAAGCCGAAATGGTATCAATGCTAGGAAAGATTGTTGAGAGGGAGCAAAGTCACATCGCAATTTTTTCTCTCTTTTATTTGGGCGGGTGGAGGGGGAGTGGGAATCTTTAGGGATGGGTTACTGGCATCTTCCCACACGCTATAGACATTTCCTCCTCTTGAGACTCAAATGTGCTTCATAAGAACGAATATAATGTACTGAATTTTGTCTTAAGGCAGCCAATAATGACAGCTATAGGTAAATAGTGTGCTCGTGTGTTATTTCCCTGAACCTAGTGTAAGGGACGGCTAGCCATCTGCCCTGCTAAGGAATAAATATCAAGCCCATTGATATATTTATGTCCATTTGATGTGCTCACTAGGAATACAGGATTTTGTGAAAAACAATTTATGTCAAAAATGATTTTTGATACCCAATCATTGCTCCATTTGCAGCAAAAATATATTTGATGAGGCAGATCATTTAGCATAAGGAAGCAAGTCATCCAAGATTCTAAAGTATTTCAAGTGTTACCATTCAAACTTGTATACCATCTCACAGAACAAGGGGCTGCAACCCATAGACAAAATTAATTACATGGAAAAAGATCCAAAATCCCAGAAAATAGCATGTGTCAACTGATTGAGAGCCTTTTGCCCTCTAAGCACAGGGGCGGCTTTCTATGTTCTCACAGGGCCTTCTATTTCTTGCCACCACTACTAATTTTCTTGCCTTTTGAACTTCTAGAAAGGATACTCCAGCAATTGCTGGTGTTACAATCGTTAAGTTATTGACAATTACTGATCTTTCTATAACTTGTTTTGAATCAACTACAATAGTGTCAATATCTGAAAGGTCGAACCAGAAATCTAAAGAAATAACAAACTGAATCTGTGGGGTAATTTGCACAGCCAGTACTAGACTTTGAAATAGATCTATACCTGCTTTTATCCCTTGCAGGAATTTCCTTCATTTCCAGTTTTGGCACCACATACCAATGCAGTGTATAGTTTTAGAGTAAATTAATGAAAGATGAACCATTCACAGTGTAACTTAGTGGCTCATAGATTTATATACCACGATAGAAATCATTCTTCCTATATACAATGAGTTCTCTTTTATTTCTGGAGCTAGTTTGCATATGGGCTGGCACCAAAGGACTTTTTTTCTACTCACTTCTCCCAAAAGAATCTAATGAATAACAAACTAATAAGTTGGAAGGGACATTGTCTCTCGATCCATCATCTGTCATAGTCTATATTGTTGCTATAATTATAACGTTTCTTTATTTTGAGATGCAAAATAACTGTTTGCATTAACAAGAGAACTGTGGTACTCACTTTGAAAACTAAAACCAGGATTGTCCAGTTTTCTGTTATATATGTATGCTTTCCAGCAGAAACTAGATCTCATCCTTAGCTAGTAGCATCAAATTAACCTAAGAATCAGAACCACTACCAATTTCGTAAAAAATGAAGACTTAGTGAGTTCTCTTAGCCTTTGACTATTTCAAACCCCTATGTTGCACACTTACAACAAGTGAGGAGACAGGTTAAAGGCTGTCAAAGTCTCCCAGACCAGCAACTAACCAATATCACCATACTATTAGGTAAATATCATTGTTGGTTTCTGTACATTTTCAAATAAACATTCTTTTAAGTCTAACTCTGTACCTCACAGGCTTTTCCTACCAATAACCTTCACCAACAGCAGTATATCGTGACAGGTACTTGCTCAAAGATAGGAGGCAGGAGGAATTTGTGCCCTCTTATATCAATACCAGAGTAGCTCATTTACTGCCTAGCACATCTACCACCGTCTTAGATAGGAGCTGTGTTGAGCATGGCATCTTAAGTTGGAGACTTTGTATCAGTAGATTGACTTCTCTACATGTGGATTAGGCATAATACAAACAAAAAGTGAACTAGTTCTCACCAAACACATGCTATAGCCTATTACAACACAAGTAAAATTGCTTCTTAACAATGAAAGCACAAATTCCATTTTTCTTGATGCATTGTGATTGTGATCTTTCTCTCTTTCATCCATCAACAAACTAGCCCGAAATAATCAGTACTTATATTAGCTCAATCAAGAATCAAATAAAATGTATATCAGGAAAGAGATGGATAGTCACATACCGTGAAGACGAAATTGTACCCCATCTCAAGAATAGAACGCAAGAAATCAATCCTTCTCCACATCATTTTCAAATAATCAGTGGTCATGAAGTATGCTTCCGCTGAAAAATCAACTCCCTCAGTTGTTAAAGCAACACAGTAAGTATGCACAGCGACACACCGTAGATAGGCCTTCTTGTCAAGGCAATAATGACCAAATGTTTTAAGAGCCTGCGAGTTCCGTCTCCTATTCTAAAGCTTTCGAGGAAGAGATCGAGGATGGAGTTGGGAGCAGCCCATGCTTCATTTAGAGTTGTCAAGATAACAGTTCTGTCTCTCATTGCAGCATTCTTCAAAACTTTTTCGAGCCTGTATTTCTCGGAATACTAAATACAATAGTTTTACCGAGGAATAAAGCACATTTAACTCCATCAGTGCACTTGTAACAAAGTTATAAGACATAAGAAGAAGAAGAAGAAGAAAAATACGCTAATGTATTTGTGAAAGCTCATGTGGAACAGTGCTTGTTAGACCTTTTTCACAAGAGATAAATCCATTTGGCATTTCTCGCATCAAGCTTATCAACACTTTCAGCAAACAAAGGAACATATGAGAACTAAACATGCCTCTCAAAAGCGTAATAACCAGATATTCTGAAGATGTGTCTACTGATGTTTGGGGAAAACAGAAGGTGGAGGTGCCTATTGAGAAGCTCCAAAGAGTATGCACACAGCACTTGAAAAATTTTGGTGCCAAACTAACACTAAACTGCATCATTTCGCCATAGAAAGGAAGCTAGATAGCAAGATTATCAGCAAAATTGCTCTCTAGGTGAACTTCTGATCAAGCAGGATTATCAAGTAAACTTGCATCCCAATGTTACTTCATCAAGCCTTCTACATTCAGTACAGATATTCCTAAATCACATACGCCTGAACTTCGTGGCATCTGAGGCCACTTAACTCTACACCACCGCAACAAGAAAGAAGAGCTGCTAAAACATCTTCTACGTTATGCACCGACAATTCCAGTTGAATTCACCACTGCGATCAGTCGAGTTAAGGTTTCAATGATAGGGAAAGCCTGTTCAAGTACAT
Organism: Eucalyptus cladocalyx; assembly: GCA_017140615.1. Classification (NCBI taxonomy): domain Eukaryota; kingdom Viridiplantae; phylum Streptophyta; class Magnoliopsida; order Myrtales; family Myrtaceae; genus Eucalyptus; species Eucalyptus cladocalyx. Next base: position 42,104,781 of record CM029522.1, read on the forward strand.
CGCGATTCGTTCACTGACATTCACGCCATTTCACTTCTCAAACACAAACCGAAACGCCAAAGCCGGAACCAGCTCGACTCGGAGAAAGGAAACCTCAAGGCAGAGCGCCAGAATCCAGAGCCGACAATCACCAATCCGCCAGAAAAAAAATCAGTCAATTAACAAGCTACTTCACGCCGCAGACCAAGCCAAACACCGAACGCGGAAACACCGAACGCCGCTCAGCCGAGGGACAGCGGGACGGAACTCACCTGAGAGGAGACGCTAGCGTCGAGAGAGCTATCGAAGTTGGCACAGTACAGGATCAAGCAGTAGAGCGAGGCGAAGAGGAGGAGGAGGCAGAAGTAGAGGTCACGGCGGCGGCGGGGGACCAGGGCGGCGGCGGCGGCTGCGGCGGCGGCGGAGGCGGACGGGGAGTACTCGGCGAGCATGTCGATCGCGCGCGGGTGGTTGTGGGGGGTGTCAGTGCGGGAGGGAATTGGCGGCGGGGCCGCGGGCTGCCGACGAAGAGGACGACGAGGACGACGCCTCCTCAGGTGAAATGGCGCCGATCGCCGCCGCGGGATGAGAGGCGCCGGAGAAGGAGGCGGCCATTCGCGGGCGGTGGCGACTGGCGGAGTTAGTTTGCTGTTACGGAGAGAGAGAGAGAATGGAGATGACGATGCCTGGGACTACGGTTAGCACCTGTTGCTGGTTTTTTTTTATGGGTTCGAGGAGAGACCGACCTGAGAAAACTGGCTCCCCATCACCATCAACACAAGGAAACGGAAACGGAAACAGCTATTAATATATATATATATATATATACGAAAAAGGAAAAGGAAAAGGAAAAGGAAAAGAAAAAGGATTAGCTTTAAAAAGAAATAGCATTAATATTACAAAAATTATTAATCGGCACATTTGTATTAAATAATCCCCAAATTAATTTTTTGACTACGAAAAATCTCAAATTAATTCATTTATGATAAATTTACCACTAAACTAACTTTTTTTTTTATTATAAAAACCTTCAAATTAGTATATTTGTGATCAATTTATCATCCATTAATATTTTTTGTTAATATAAACTGTGTGTAAAACCCCAAATTGATATATTTAGAGTCACATGCCATTCAACTTAACAATTTGATGGTAAAATTTAATTGGAACCAATGGAATGTAAATTTATTATAAGTGTATTAATTTAGGAAGATAAATTTGGTCACGGATGTATTAATTTATGATTCTTCGTAATATTAATTCTGAAAAAAAGAGTCTTATCTGTAAAAAATAAATTCGCAATGAAAATTAATGTGTATATATAGTAAACGTGGAAAAAGCCCTTATGAATTGCATTATAGACATATCGGGATTTAGAATAATAATAGAAATCAGTGAAAGGCCGATGTTGTTGTTTAGAGGAAGGGCGTATGGGCAAAAAAAAGAAAATGCTGGGAGTAAATTTGTTGACAACTTTGAGTAAGGGGGGAGGAAAAAGTAATTTTAAAAAATTGTATGAGCAGCCCAAATCTTTGTGTCAATTGCAAGAGATGCCCACCTCATGAGAACACCCAACGAGACACTAATCAAAAGCCATGCATTGCTTGAAAAAGAGACCTAACGGCAGCCTGTTATTGCATCAGATCATTCTCCTGACGAAACTCGATCGAAGCCTAACCAGTTTTGTAATGTAAAATTGCTGCAAACTGGTCGGATCAGCTGGCGAAATTCTTTTGTTCCCGAGGCTTTTGATCAAACTCGCCAACCTGAGATTGCAAGTTCCGGCGAATTGAGGTGAATTATGGCCCGTTAATTCTCTGTATGCTCTATCTTTGCCATCCTTGCGTGCCTTTGCTGTTATGAATGCCCTGAGAAGCACCATGCCCCTAGTTTATGTATGTGGCTGCTCTTCGGTCGATTTAACTAAATTGGATAGAGATAATGGAAATTTTTGATTGTATCAATTTGATAAATTTTAGAACTTGATCGATTTTTTTTTTTTGTTGACAAATTTGATGACTCGGTTACATTTTTGTAATAAGTTTTTAGGATTTTTAATGCATATATCCCTATAAATTATATAAAAGAAAATTACATGGAGAATCGATAAGAGGCAAAGGACATGCATTTAACAACAATAATCATGAAAATTAAGGGTGAGCATGAGTCCCGGGTGGAATCGAGAATTAGATTAAACTTATCTAATTCGAGGTTTTTGTAGTTATCAGTTCGATTCTCAATTCCAAAAATTAAAACTAGTATCTTCTCCATTGTTCCCTAGCCATGTGAGCCCCTTCTGCCACCTCAATTTCCTGAACCACTATCTTCATTACAAAAACCAGTTGTTTTACCATTTTATAAACACATTTACGAATGGTTTTTTTTTTTTTGGTAGAATTAAACCCGGACTAGGAAATGAAGAACCGGCGACTAGGAATCGGAACCGGAATCAAAAACCGGGGAACTAGGAATTGGAACCGAAGAACCGGGAACGGATCCGGGACCGGAACCGGAACCGGAACCGGGAACCGGACCTATGTTTACCCTAAATTCTCTTCTTTTCTCTCTTTTTACCCTAAGTCCGCCTCTCATCTTCTGATGCAAAGACTCTCCCTCGCTCTCTCCCGTCGCGAAACTCACACTCCCTCTCTCACTCTCCTCTCTTGGCTGCAAGCGAAGCCTCCTCTCCGGCAACTCTCCCTCCGGCGACTCACTCCCGCCGGAGACTCACCCCTCTTCAGCGGCTCACTCCCTCCGGCGACAGGGACTTACTCCGAGTGAGGTAAGCTTTAGCATTTTTGTTGAACCCGAGCTCTGCCTTGCTATATAGATTTCGCTATGCATGGCGTGGGCGTGTGTAGATTACATATGACTTGCTTTGCAAACCGCAATGCGTTTTGTGAACCGCGTGTTTGAAGAAATGTCTGCTTGGCGATTCGGCGTTTGGATCTCATGACGGTTCTGTACCTTGAAGAATCTGGCAGTCATTGCACGGCCAGGAGCCGGGGAATGTGATGTGATGCTAAGAATTTTGCCTGGGTTTCACCTAAGTCATGAGACATAACAGAACAACTCGTGCATGCACAGTAGAGCATCTGGCGGTCAGTACACAGCCAACTGAAAATGATCCAAAGACCGATGGATATGGGGTATTTAGGGATGACTTGCACCAGTATATGAGCTTAACAACTTGGGGTCATATGTTCAACACTCGCTAAGAATCTACTGTTAGGTGTACCAAAATTCAATCGTCATGCAGATGCGGCTCAGCCAAGAAAATATGTCAATCTCTTCATGATTTTGTTGTTTCCTCCTTTATAGTCATGCTGCCCTTAAGAATTTCGAGCATAGATCGCTAGACAGCTGTGAACTTCTGATAAGTGGTACAAAAGAATAGGGCTGTCTGGGACGTTACAGTTTGACCCCATATCTTACTAAGCTGAATGGCTTTTGCTATTCTCTTTCCAGCCACTTTATAGTTGGTCATGCTGTCTGGGATGTTACAGTTTGACCCCATATCTTACTAAGCTGATGCTTAGTGAGAATGGCTTTTGCTGTTCTCTTTCCAGCCATTTATAGTTGGTCATGCTGTCTGTGATGTTACAGTTTTGGTTTTGTCAAATATATTGATTCCCAGATCACTGAATGTATTTTTGGTACTTTGAACTATCTCGAACAGGAATCATGACATAATACTCTGTGTTACACAATGAATGTCTGTTTGAATGTTTATGTATGCAAGTTTGTTTTGCTATTTTATAAATATTTGATCTTTATTTTGAAATTTCTAATTATATTATGCTATTGTTGTGTATATGGGAAGTTGATGTATCAAGATAACATATCAATGGAGGTGGAGCAATGTGATGAGACAAGTCCAATCACAAAATTGGAATGGTCGGGCCATGAATGTGAAGACGAGCCATCTGTGAGTGCAACAAACGAGACAAACAAGGTACCTAGTTCTTGTCTTCCTCCTCGTAAGAAGCGATACACATCTGATTGCTGGAAACATTATGCAAGAATCTTAGTAGAGGAGTCAAAGAATACATATCGAGTAAAGTGCATCCACTGTGGGGCTGAGTTTGTGTACTGTGCTGCTAACGGTACTTCTGCAATGAGGAAGCACTTAAAAACGTGCAAGGAGTTTTCTCGCAATGTAGATAAGAAACGAAGATTCTTTTTTGCACCATATAAAATGGAAGGGCGTACCAAGGCAGGAGGAGATACTAATACCGGTAATGTCTTACCAACAAGGAAGTTTGATCAAGACCGTTGTAGGCACATGCTTGCTCGGTTCATCATACTTGATGAGCAACCTTTTTCCTTGGTCGAGCATGTTGAATTTCGTGAGTTTATCACTGAGTTGCAACCTCTCTTCAAACATATATCGCGATTTGCTGTGGCTAGAGATTGTATGAAGTTATATCTCAGTGAAAGAACTTGTTTGAAGACTTACTTTGATAAGTTTAAGTCTAGGATTGCACTCACGACTAATACATGGAGTTCCATTCAAAACTTGAATTATTTATGTCTCACTGCACATTTTATTGATGAAAATTGGAAGTTGCATAGAAAAATCATCAGTTTTGAGGCGATGCATAGTTATAAAGGTAGAGAAATTGGGAAAATAGTGTGGAGATGCATCTTTGAGTGGGGAATAGAAAAAAAGGTATCCACAATTACCATGGATAATGCTAGTTCGAATGATGTTGCAATTGATTATTTGAAGGAAAAACTTTCAAGAGAAAGGGCATTGATCTTCGATGGTAATGTTTTACACATGAGGTGTACCGCTCATTTATTAAACTTGATTGTGGAAGATATCTTAACTACGGTACGTGAATCTATTAAACGTATCCGAGATATGGTTTGGTATGTGAGTAGTTCTCCCATGAGAGCCGAAGCATTTCAATCGTGTATTGAGATTGAAAGGATCACTTACAAGGATTCTATTTGTCTTGACGTCGCCACTAGATGGAATTCTACTTATCTCATGTTAGATACTGCCATAAAATTTAGAAAAGCTTTTGAAAGAATGGAAGAGGATTATTTATCTTTCCCAAATGAGCTTGACCATGATCTTCCTAGAGACGAAGATTGGGAAAATGTCATTATTCTTTGTAAATTTCTAAAGCAGTTCTATGATGCCATCAATCGGATGTCGAGGAGTTCATGTGTTACTTCACATTATTGTTTTGAGGAAATGGCTATTTTGTATAAATATTTGAAAGATGCGGCGAATGCTTCGGATCCTAAGCTTAGAGTTATGGGTACGAAAATGAAAGAAAAATTTGACAATTATTGTGGGAGTTTAGATCAAGTGAATATGATGGTGCTAATTGCGGCTGTATTGAATCCTTCAAAAAAGTTGGGATATGTGACTTTTTGTTATAGACAAATTTGTGATGATGAATCGAGAGTTAATGAGATGCATGATAAGGTGAAGAACGCACTGAAGCATTTGTTTGAATTTTATGAGCAAGATTTTATTGCCTCAAGTAATCAAAATTCTGATGTCCAAAGTATGGGTGCTAATAATAGTGGTTCCAATGTCAATGGTAATGAAGATAACAAGTATGACATCCGAGTTTGGCGGACAGTTTGGCGGACGACCTTTTTGAACTCGATGGAAAAATTGTACAATGACAACAAATCTGAGCTTGATCGGTATCTTGAAGATAAAAGTGAAGATGTTCCTGATCTTGATCTTTTGATGTGGTGGAAGACTACTGGCTCAAAATATAAAATCCTATCTTTGATGGCTCGAGAAGTTTTGTCTATTCCCGTAACTGCTGTTGGTTCAGAGTCGGCTTTTAGTGCATCGGGTCATGTGCTTGATGGCTTTCGAAGTTCTTTGACTCCTAAAGTAGTGGAAGCTTTGATTTGCACTCAAGATTGGTTAAAAGCTGTTCATGCGCCGATTAATGTTGAAGAGTGCATTGAAGATGCAGAAAAATTTGAGTTGGGTAAGTGATGGTTATATATTTTGGTGTTGTAATTCCTTTGTCTATTAATGAATGAATGTTTTATTTAATCTCTCTCTCTCTTTCTCTCTTTTTTATAGATATGAATTGTTTTAATGAGGAGATTATGATTAGTAAATAGAGTTTGAGTTAAAAGTGGACTGAATATATATGGTGAGGTTTTCTATGATTATTTTAGTTTAATTAATATAATTTAAATCTATTATTAAGTGATTAACTTTGTTTGTCGTTTGTTTCTTTTGATTTCAGGTGATATGGATGATTGAGGAATAAAGTTGTGTAATTTCTGTTTTATGTTCCGTGTTTTGAATTTTTTATTATTTATTTTATTTTACGTGTGCATCTTTTATGTATTATTGTTATTGACAAATGATAATTTAAATCGTTGTGATGACTTTCATTTTGCTGAATTAATTGGCTGGTTCTCAGATAGACGTTGGAAACAGTTGACAGGATCATGTTCCAGAAATTGGAGTACTTTTCGATAGGGTAGGTGCAAGGTTCAGGTAAAACATGAACCGATATTAGAACTACTCACCCTGAATCGATATGTTATCTCCATGGAAAATTTTTCCATATAGTAAGTACATGTTTACATATATACACGTGCGACGACCTGAGCACGTCATGAGCACAGCAACAGAGGAAGACGTAAGAAACCAAACAACGAAGTCAACAACGATCAATGCATCGGGCAAAGGGAAACCCAAAGATGGGAAAGTACATCAGCACAGGATCGAGCAGCTGACCTTAAATCCATGTTTATGCAGATCAACACTACAGGTGACAATATCTATATCGGGGCCACCCTTGCGGGCGATAACTATATAGATTAAGGTAGGATGAGGAGATGAAGAAGAGGAGGAGGCTGCTGATTGAAATGTCAAACGGAATCTGCCCACTAAAGAGAAGTACAATAACTTTGAAGAGAACCAGATGCTTATTAATGGCACCTGTGAGACAACTGTGAAGAGCATCTTATGGCGGAAGATTGACAGCCACAAGATCGCTGAGAAACTTAACAATTCTATCATGAGAGAAGGGATGATGCAACACAGAGCCAAAACATGGAAACTCTTTCCCATTTGTTACCCCCAGGATGCAAGCCAAGGAGGACAATCAAATTCTGAAATTCGTTTTATTTTAGGAGCATTGCCTCTTGTGGTGCTATAGGGAAATTAGTCGTATTCTAATTATTTGGCGTAGCACTTGCACCGTCTGACAGTGTTTTTGACAGTTAATGATTTTGATGAAAAACTCAGCAACTCTTAAATCACAAGTTTTTCACAAAGCGGATGGACGCATAAGAATTGCACACACACACACAGAGAACAAGTTTCTTTGTTGCAATGTCGCACCAAAATTTGAGTTTTCACTCTCTCATCTCAACCGGCTGAGCTACCATTCTAGAAGAACCAATACGGAGAATCAATATAGGACTCAAAAAGTTCCAAGAATTTTGAGAAATAATAACCAACCAAATGATAGAATTTTCAGTTATAAAACGACTTTGCTTGCTTTTTCTTGCTTTTATTCAGTTTTCTTTTCCTTTCGGGAGGAGGGAGGGGGCGGTGAACCGAGTAGAGACCGCTGCTGAGAGAGAGACTAATGCAGGATTATAGAGCAAACTAATCAAGCATCCATATGTCCACCGACCCTTGACAAAGAAAGATTGAAGGATGCAACAGCTTGTCTGATAAGTTTTATTGCTCCTAAAATATTCCAAGAGTTGGCCAAAAATGGAATGATCACACATCTATGCCCTATTTTACAGCCAATATCTTGAACTCACCTTTCTATCATTATATGGTCGGGGTCTTTCTGTATCAAAGTTTGTTTCTTCTTCTCTCTTGACTTTGGCACACAGTTTCATCTGCTTTGTCATGCAAACATGGCAATGATGTTCCACCTCTTGGAACAGCAGATCAGAGAGAAACATCAAATAGCGGCATCATTCATCATTATTTATGTAACTGACTCAATACATGCTCAATTGGTCCAGATAAAATCCAGTTTTTTGTATGGTAATACAGAACAGTTAATTATTAGAAAGGGGGACCTTAACCTGTATTATGATGATTGGTAGCCAAAAATGGGGGAAAAAAGACATCCATAAAGAATAGTCAAGCATAATTCAGTCTAATCCAAAACAACCTCAACTTCACATCACATCTGACTTGAGTAGGAAGACCAGTAATAATCAATGCCTTTCAGCAGAAAGCTATATGAGTTAGCTTCTCCCAGGAGTTTCTTAATCAAGCGCTACTATTACAAGGAGAACAGGATAAAGTTCTGAACTTGTTCCCAGGGTAACCAATTCAGAAAGATTCAATACTCTACAGAAATTTAACTGAATGGTTTCAGTAATACTCCTAAAGAGCATCAGCTGAACATCCTATAGCTGTTATTGGGCAAAAAAGAAAAGAAAAAAATTAACTTCCTGCAGCTGTTTCTGGATGACTGAGGGGTTAAATGAGGGCATCTTCTGATAAAAATCTTCTTCAAGAGTTTCGTGAACAGACTTGGCAGCATGAAGTGTAAACATTTACTCGAGTACATAAAAAATGCCAATGTAACAAGAATTTCTTAATTAAGGAGTTTGATTTGGAATAACTAATTTACAGAAGAAATTCTGACCAATGTTCAAACTTCCTATCTTTTCCAAAACTACAGTCTGATTAACAAGTCAAAAAACCAAAACTTAGCCTCACTCACTCCATTGCCTCTATGCAGGAACAGCCTCGACAAGTCTCGCAAAGTAAAACTGAGTGGTGATTAGGCCTCTCTCTTTTATTTTCCACCCAACCTTCCGTAATGCCCTCTCGACATCCGCCTCAGCATGCAAATAAGCTCTTGTTGCCTTGGAAGGTCCTGGGAATAATTCCCCTACCCTTTTTAACAAATCATAGTAGAACGTCTTTGGAGCAAAGCTCAGAATCAACCGACTCTCTGCCAGTGAAGCAAGGTGGGCGATCATCCCATCAGCCTGACTCTGTGGGTAATGTATGAGAACATCCAAACATATCACTGTATCATACTTCCCTTTTAGGCTCTCTAAATCACTCACTTCGAATTTTGGCATAGTCGGAGGAGATGATTGGTCATCGTTGGTGATTTGAAGCTGCTCTTTCGCCTGATTGCCAAAAACAATCCCGAGTTAGTAATAACTGCCTTCTTAAATGGCGATGAGACAAAAGAGACAAGCTTAATCAGTCATGCAGAGTCCACTGAAAGCAACCCAAGGTTTGAAGTATTGCCATAGAAACATCTGATTATGCACTTGTCACTGTACACACAATTGGAAATTTGGAAGTTTTCTAACAGAAGCAGTGAATGGCAAAGCATGCGCATAGAATTATTAATCAATCATTCAGGAATCATATGTGCCTGTAACAGCTCTGAGAAAGGCAGTTGATTGAAGATTCACCTGTTTCTCGGCCTCGGAAACCATAGCAGCAGAGATATCACTGGCATATACGATAGCGCCTTTCTTTGCCAGCGGAATAGCGAGGCACCCCGTGCCACACCCAGCATCACAGACGGTGACCCCTTGAAGAGACCCCTCATCAGTCAACATCTTCATCACATTCTCCACGGTCTTGGAGTGCCCAAGCCGTATGTCACGCTGGACTTTATTGACTTCATCTGTCTCGCCATATATCTTCTTCCATCTCTGGAACCCTGAGTTGTTGAAGTACTCCCTAACCACCTCCTTGTCTTTACCGCCCACCTCCTCTGCCTGGAGCTGCCGTCTCCTCTCTGGATCCGTCAGTGTGAGCACAGCGGCCAAAGCAGCCACTGAGCTGCCGCCAATGACGGCGATTGCCGCGCCATCCACGGACGCAAAGTCGGCCGCCGCAGTTGAGAGGGGCGGAATCGCGAACTGGGTAAACGTTCTCGACCTCGGTGTTGCCTTTGCCGTCTTGATTGGGCTAGGATTCAGTGCAGTCTTGCCGTTGTTCGCATTATGGAAGCAAATGGGGGATGTCAAGGACACCGAGCAAGCCATCCTATAATTATCTACACCTGCCGACGCTCCGGTGAGTAAGCCTAGATTGCGAGGTCGTCAATTAGGCCCTGAAACAGGCGCGAGTTAACAAGACAGATAGCTTAATTCTCTTAAAACGCCATAAGAAACCCTCAAGGGAAACACAATTAAAGAGCAAGCAGAGAAGACTCTAATGGCAAAGCACTGACAATTCTTGAACTAGCTTATGCAGAACAAAGGCTATACATTTTGAGCAACAGGGGCTTTACAGTACTATGACTAGCGATGGTCAAAGAAGTAGCAGACCTAACAAGAAAGGACCAATGCGGGAGAAACCCAGTTACCAGATTCTGGAGATGGGCAAGATTCTCGGAGCGCCAACTTCAATGGAACCGCGCAATTAGCATGGTGAGGAGGGAGGTCACGCGAGCGAGCAGGAACCGGTTCTCAAATCCGCAGAGGAAAATCTCTTCTTGCGGCCTCTCTCATGGTCTTGTTCTCTCCGACGAGAGATATCCAAAAGACTGCAGTGGAGCGCAGGGGCAGGGGGAGCGAAGCGATGGTCGAGATGAAGTGGATAGGGCGATGACGTGGACGAGTCATTGGACAAGAGACGTTGACGTGGCCGGGCTATTCAGTGACTGACATGTGGCGCCATATTAGTGGATATGAGTGAGATAATATATGCCGGATGGGATCACATGGAATGTCGACGGAATATTTTCTCCTTTTTCCCCTTTTTTGAGAGTGAAGAATTTTCCTTTTTCTTTTTATTTTTTTACCGAGATGGAAAAAAATTTGGGAAAATCATAATTCTTAAGGGCAAGAAAGGGAAAAAAAATGAAAGAAAAATTCGATTAGAAGGATGCCTTATCTTATGTGTAAATGTATTAATTGTTATTGCAACCAAACATACTGATAAATATAAAAAAGAAAAAAAAGAGAGTGAGTGAGAAAGCAAGCTTAATGAACGAGATAATGACAAGAGCAAGTGCAATAATGGCACTCATCTGCCCATGAACGTTTAGTAATCTCGTCGTGTTTGGGCTTCCTTGGTCATCACTCTCAATGTTTGTGCGTGAGAAGAGAGAGAGAGAGAGGGGCTAGCCTTGCCATGGCTCTAGGTGAGGGCTACAAATTTGTGATAGGGCTAGTGAGGTGGCCCTCGTCAACCTAGCCTTCACCGACAAGTGATGATGGGTAAGCTCGCTCAAACTCGAACCCTCTTTTCATATTCGTGTAATTCGATAGCAAATCACTCATAGGTCAAAATTTCTAAAAATGCTTAACTTTTTGCTGTGGATAATTTTTTGCCCCACTTGCCGACCATCATAAGAAAAGACGCGATCTTTAACAAAATTGACATTTCTCAGGTTTTTCATTAACAAGCATCATTTTACTTGACTTACTTGCCAACAAAAATGGCCCCCAAAGCCAACGCACGTAGTCTTTTACACAATGGTGCAAACACCCAAAACAACATTTCTTTTCAAGGTTTTCCTAAGCCAAATTAAATTAGGTTTCAGAAATAAAAACGGCCGTGATTATCTTTGACTAGGGTTCATACCCAGGATTGGGGCCTCAACTATTTTCCGGTGGGGGCAATAATGAAATAAAGAGACAAAAAAGATTAGAAACATAAATCAAATCCCCACTCATTCAAAAGGGGACATTACTATAGGGTCAAAAAAAAAAAGGGGGGGGGACATTACTATTCATTTTACAGTTGTCCTTGATTATGCGTTCATATACTAAAAACATCGCATAATTTCTTCATTGTCTATGGTCCCACATATGTATTTTTCCAAAAAAGTGACTGATTAATCATTCATGAATCAATCATGCACGACCTATGCTATATCAAATGGAGCATAGAATGGCCAAATACTTACCCCAATGCAGGTATAACCTTTCGCTTGTAGAAAAAATTACGGCCTTATAGCACAATCTTTGGCCTGTTGGACATAGTAGACATCAATTTGGGTTTCAATCCACAAAAATTGTTAGGTTGTCTACTTGACAGTGAGTGTCACATCTGAAATTGGGTACACAATGTACGGACACTCTAAACGGCTTTGTTGTTTTTCTTTTTCCCAAGGTACTTCAAATTCAAATTGGGGTTTTAAGTTTCCACGTATAAAAGCCTAAAAGTGACCTTTCAAACTTATCAATTCATCTATTATCTCCGTTGGTAAGGACTAATTCTTCTATCTCATACAAATATAGCTTCATGTAAAAAGGTATACTCCTTGATTCACTAGTTTATGTTTGCTTGGAATTATTTCAATCAACCAACATTTGGCTTTTTATGTTCTTCTTTTCCCCCAATCAATCATTGATAACACATATTCTAATGCATTCAACACCATTAGCGATCACATTTGCTATTTAGGAGAGATTCGATTTTGAAACCTTAAATTCAAATTGATGTGTGATACTTCGACAGAAATAAAATCTCTTGTTTATTCATGATGACTTTCGTAGCATACAAGACATAAGTAAACATCTTATACATTTAGCAATACTCATGCCTTTCTACTAGCCTACAACTATTTCCTTTATTTCTTCTTGTGCTTCTAAGGATGACTTGTTGAACTTTGGTAGGTACCACAATTCTAGCACGAAATGCATACCAGCCACCCTATGTGGTGGAAGCAGTAAGGCTCTTCCTCCATGTAGACGACGGGCGAACAAATTGAGGAACACCACAATCTTTTGCCATATTAGATGTATGAGTTTCTGAATGAGACTGCAAAAGTAAGCTATAGAGAGCAGCATTAGCAACAACAAATAGAGGAGGAAGAAGGAGAGGCCTGGGAACAACAATGATGTAGGCAAAGCAATGGAGAGGAAAAAGGAAAGGATCATCATGAAGCGAAAGATGCGAGCACCGTGAGTAGTATGAAAGGCTGGTAGATGAGCGACGAGCGGAAGGGACAAGGAGCAATGGAGAAGGAGAGCAAAGATAGAGAAGAACATGGTGATTGGGTGGGTTTCGAATGGAGAATCGGACCTCCCTTGATACTTCACTTCAATGAAGTTGAGCAGAGTTGGAATGATGAAGGTAAGTGTGGCACGCGTGTTTCTCCATCGATTACGATAAAAAATAGGCATTCTTGGATTTGTATATATTTTGAGAAAGAGGGAGAGGACAAGGATCAACAATAGTAGAGAGAATGCTGAGAAAAAGGTAGAGAACTAGGTGCAATAGTTGAGGAAGGGAGCAAAGTCAATTTATAACGTCCGTCTCACATGGTTTTGCACGTTGGTCTTAGAATCATGTTAGACACCCCTGAGGACCACAGTCAACAGAGGACCACCATCAACAGACAGTGTTTATTGACTGTGGTCCTCGAGGTGTAAACATCAACCAAGACCGAGGTGCAAGACTCCCTTGTCGAGGCCATCAATGACTTGGTTTATCACTGTTGTAAATGAAAGACCAAGAGTTCTCGTCTGATTGTGCATACATTTATTTTTGTCCAACCATCCAACACGGTTCTTTTGCAGAAATTGTTTTCCAAATCCTTCCAATTATTGTAAAAATGACATTTGTTTGGAGTGAATTTGGTTAACTCTATTCTCACATCCACGCTCTTTTAGGAGATATTTTTGTGTGAATCGAGGACATGTGAGCCAAGTGCATCTCAATTCTGAAATCATGGAACCCATCAAAATTATAGGCCGGCACATTGGACTCACATGTACTGGAATCATTAAAGAAATTTTCCCTCATTGGACTCAAAGGCCAATCAACCTTGGGTCCTCCTAGGATTGTGAGGTAATATGCCTATAATTGTTGCAGGTTCTCCCTTAAATTTGCCTAAATTGTGAGTAGAAAGAACTAGAACAACTCATAGGACAAGCAAGCATTATGAAAATGCTCAGTGATGAATTTGATTTCGTTTGTTAGCACGAAATTGTAAAATCAACACTAATTGCAGGACTCTGAAGACAGACTAGCACAAGATCGCATAAGAACTCCATTAATCGCAAAATACTCGAAAGCAAGTATAACCTTTCACTCATAGAAAAATTCCAGCCTTACAGCACAATCGTTGGCCTGTTGGACATAATAGTCATCAATTTGGGTTTCAATCCGCAAAGCACTGTTAAGTTGTCTACTTGACAACACGTGTCACGTCCAAACTTGAGGGATACCATGCACTAACACTCAGGATTAAGGAATTTTTTTAGGTACTTTAAAAATCAAGTTGGGGTCTTAAGTGTTCACGTGTAAAAACCCGAAAGTGACCTTTTAAGCTTATCGATTCATCTAATATCTCTACGTATAAGAATCCATTCTTCTATTGGATACAAACATCAACTATGAGTAGCTTCAGGTAAAAAGGTTTACTCCTTGATTCATCAGTTTTTATTTGCTTAAATTTCTTCCATCAACCAACATTTGGCTTTTATCTTCTTCTTTTTCCCCTACTTAATTACCAATAGAACAAATTCAAATGCATTCAACACCATTAGTGATTGCATTCTCTGTTTAGGAGATACTTGATTTGAAATCTTAAACTCAAATCGACGTGCGATACTTCAACACGAATACATATAGCATTACTAATACGTTTCCCCTTGCCTACGACTACAACCGTGTCATTTATTTCTTCTTGTGCTTCTAAGGATGGGCTAGCTGGTAGGTACTAGAATTCTAACACAAAATGCATATCGGCAACCCTATGTGGCAGAGGTGGTGGCATTCTTCTTCTAGGCAATCAATAGGCAAACAAATTGATGAATACTAAGAATCTTTTGCCTTACTAGGTGTATGAGTTTTTTAGCAACACCAAACAGGTAAGTTGTAGAAAATAGCATTGGCAACGGCAAATAGAGGAGGAAGAAGGAGAGGCTTGAAAACAATAGTGACATAGACAAAGCAATGGAGAGGGAAAAGGAAAGGATTGGGAGGAAGCAAAAGATACGGGCACCGCAAACAGCATTAAAGGTTGGTAGATGAGCAACAAATGGAATGGACAAGAAGCAATAGAGAAGGAGAGCAGAAATGGAGAAGAACATGTGATGGGTTGGGTCTCGAATGTACAGTCGGGCCTTCCTTGGTACACGATAGTAATGAAGTGGAGTAGAGCAGGAACGATGAAGGTAAGTATGGGATACACGTTCCTCTATTGATCATGACCAAGGATAGGCATTTGTGGATTTTTACAAATGTGGAGAAAGAGGACGAGGACGAGGAGCAACGGCAGAGAGAACGTTGACGAAGAGCAAGAGATTCGAGGTGCAATAGCAGAGCGATTGTCGAGAACGGGAGCGAAGTCAATTTCTACCGAGTGTGTCTTAGATGGACTGATTAAATGGGCACCCGTATCGATTCACAAAAACATTCATATCAATCGGACAGGGACTCACTTTTTTGGGTTCCGAAGACCTTGACCGCACCAAGTCATTGATGCCCTCTACAGGGAGTCTTGCACCTGGTTGTCAACATCAGCAATCCAGTCGGCCCGGCTTGTCGATCGACAGTGTGCGTGAATAGCGGCTTGAATTGCTGATGTTGAAAACACGACTGGTTTATTTTTTTATTTGGAAACCAGTTGGTTGACTTGGTCCATCAAATTTGTAAATCCAAGACCAAGAGTCCCTGGCTATTCTTTTGCAGAAATTATTTTTGGATCATTCAAATTTATGTAAAAATGACATTTGTTTGGTGAATTTACTTTCCTCTGCTCTCATACTCACACTGTTTTAAGATATATTCTTGCATGAATCTAGATCATATGATCCTAGTGCATCTCAATTTTTGAATCATGGAACCTATCAAAATTATGAGTTTATGGGCTTTACATATACAAGAAATTAAGAATTTTTCCCTTATCGGACTCAAAGCTTAATCAACTTGGTGATATACCCACAATCATTGTAGATTCTCCATTAAATCTAGCTAAATGATGAGTCGAAAGAACAAGGATACCCCATAAGACAAGACAGGCATTGTGAAAATGATCAATAATGAATTTGATTTCTTTCATCAGCATGGCAACATAAAATGGAGCACCTAGTCAAGAAATTAAACCCCCAATTTGCACAACATATTCTCCTACTGTAATGACAACATATGAACTAGATGAAAAGGAGGGGGAAAAAGATTGTGTGCATAAATGTAGCTTTAGTTCATCTACTACTTCACTACATAGTGAGTGTACTATATGAAGATCACTCTGTATAAAAGACAAGGATAAACAACACAATAATCCTTAAACTTTGATTCAATATGGAATGTCATTCTTATACTCTTAATTTGATTAATATAATTCTTGAACTATCTCTAAATATTCAATCTAGTTCATAAACTTTCAAATTATTCAATCTAGTTTATAGACTTTCAAATTATTCAATTTAACCCTCAACTTCCCACAAAAATGTCAAATCAGTCCTTTGATACTATTCTACACCATTGCACAAATTGGTCTATTTTGTGGCTCTGTATACTCAAAAGTGGCACAACTCGCTATTGGCAAACTGGCTCCTAACGCCGGATAAGAGAATTCAACAGTGTCTTCAAAGGGAGACAAGTGTAAATCACATAAGAATTTTGTTAATGTGACTCACATTGACGATGCCCATACATATATATGATCTTCAATTGAAAAAAAGAACTCAATACACTTGTTTGGATGCTACTAAGGAATCGAAAGAAGACAAGGACGATCTTGCCGTCCAATGAGATTCACCGACGTTGCTTTCGTGGTCCGTTGTTTCTCAGCAGCCGCAGACAGGTCGAAAACATACATAAATGCATTGACAAAAGGTAAAGAGACATCAGCTCGAAAGAAGATAATCACCTACAGAGAAAGACAGAGCTCTACATTGGCCACGGATAAAAGTGAGAGGTTGAAAAATGGAGCCCAGTAGCGATGCAATGGGTACCAAAAATCAAGACGAATTGCAGGACTCTGCAGAGAGAGAGAGAGAGAGACGAAGAATGAGGTCTTTCTTTCAGTGAGTCACCCAAAACCTCTTCTTTTAAGGTTTTCCAAAGCCAAATTAAATTTGGGTTCCAGAAATAAATTGGCCGGGATTATCTCTGAGTGGGGTTCATATCCAAGATCAGAGCCTCGGCCATTTGCCAGCGGGGGCAATGATGAAATAAACAGATAAAAAATTAGAAATGTAAATTAATTCTCTACCCATTAAAAAAGTGACATTACTATTTTTTTATCCTTGCTTATGCGTCCATGTGTTGAAAACATCGCATAATTGCTTCATTGTCCATGCACTAAATATGTATTTTTCCACATAAATGACTGGATGATCATTTAGGAATCAATCATTGGCAACCTACGCTTTATCAAATGAAGCATAAAAGGGCCAATGACTTACCCCAAAGCAAGTATGACCTTTCGGTCAAAAGAAGAAGAAGAAAAAAAGGCCTTGTAGCACAATCTTTGGCTCGTTGAACATTATAGACGTCAATTTGGGTTTCAACCCACCAAGCGTTGTTAAGTTGTCCACTTGATAGCAAGTATCTGCATCCAAAGTTAAGGAACAGAACACACGAATACTCAAAACATCCTCGTTTCTTAAGGTATTTTAAAATTAAATTGGGGTTTTATTTCAAGTTTGCCTTGGATATCAAGGAATTTGGGATTGAAAGATTGAAAATTGGGGCTTAACTTTTCACCCATAAAAACCCCAAAGTCACCAAATAAGCTTATTGATTTATTCAAGGATAAGTACATTGGAATTCTTAAAATTTATTAAGAAAATGAAATGAGTCTTAAAACTTAAAATGGGCAATCAAATTCTATAACTTGTCAAATTGATGCAATTGAGTCATTCCGTCAACTCCGTTCAACTTGACTAAAACAAAATGATGATGTGTCCTTTTTTTAAAAATATTTTCTCTCTTATGTGTCTAAGTCATGAAACATAATAATAAAATGATGTCATTGTGGTGCAAATTTAATTTTTAATGCAAATGTTATTTAAATAAATTTTACAAATAGGGTTAATACCCTAAAAAATCTTAAGCTAGTACGCTCGTGACAAATTTACCCTTAACTACTTTTTTTACTATAAAAAATATCAAACTAGTATATTCATGACGAATTTACACAAAACTAATTTTTTGATCATAAAAAATTCAAAATTGACACATTTATAACAAATTTAATTTAAACTAATTTTTTTACTACCAAAAATCCCAAAATGGTACACTTGTGACAAAGTTATCCTCCATTAGCTTTCATCAAATTTCAAGGTTAAATTTGCTGAACTAGATGACATATGGTGACGTAGTATGGTCATGTAATAAGTTCACGTGGAAATTTATAGGGTAAATATCATGAAAAGTCCCAAACTTCTACACCCATAATTGTTATGGGTGTAGAAGTTTATTTTTCATGATATTTACCCTATAAATTTACTCTTGTGATGAATTTAAGATAAACTTGTGACAAGTTTGGGACTTTTTGTGGCATTAATGTTATCATCCATGTTAACAAATTGAATGGTAATATTTGACTAAAGTTAATAGAGAGTAAATTTGTCACAAATGTAGTTTTTAAGGATTTTTGGTGGTCAAAAATTAGTTTTGGATAAATTTATCACAAATTTACAAGTTTGGGAGCTTTTTACAGTAAAAAAAAAATTAATTTAAGATAAATTCATTTAAGATAAATTTATCACAAATGTATCGATTTGGGGTTTTACTAGTCAAAAAATTAGTTAAGGTAAATTGTCATAAATAAATCATTTTGGGGTTTTTTTTCAATTCATATGGGTATCAACTTTTAAAAAATAATTTAAATTTAGATAAAAAGGGGGAAGGATGAGAAACCTGATGGTAAGCCCGTACTATTGCCCGGCCATTGCCAAGAAGGGTCGGCGGGGTTTGCCAATCCCTGAACAGAGGTTAGCGACCTAGACTTGGTCAACGGCCACCATTTACAAAGGGTGAGTGGCAGCGAGGGCTTTTTTTTTTTTTAGCTTTTTTTCATTTTATCCTAAATTTGAAAATTTAGCTTTTTTATTTATTTAAATTTAATCCAAATAAAATTTATATTAAAAATCAAATTTGCACTAAAACAATGTTTTTGAGTTATCTCATCTCCACGTAGGATAAAGAAAATAAATAAATAAATAAACTACTTGCGATATTTTCTGTTAGAATCTTTTGCTTTACCTGAAGAATGAGTTTCTGAATGAGACCGCATAAATGAGCTGCAAAGAGCAATATCGAAAATGGCAGATAAAGGAGAAAAAAAGGAGAGGCTTGGAAACAACAGTGAGATAGGCAAAGCAATGGAGAGGGAAAAGGAAAGGATCGTGAGAAGGCCAAAGATATGGGCATTGCAAGTAGTATTAAAGGTTGGTAGATGAGCAACGAGTGGAAGGGATAAGGAGCAATAGAGAAGGAGAGAGAAGATGGAGAAGAACAGGGTGATGGGGGTGGGTTTCAAATGGAAAATTGGAATTCCCTTGATACTTCACTGCAATGAAGTTGAGCTCATCAAGGTAAGTATGGCATGTATGTTTCTCCATTGATCATGATCAATAGGAGGTATTTTTGGATTTGTTTATATTTGGAGAAAGAGAAAGAGGATCGAAAGTAGTAGCAGAGCGAATGTTGAGATAGAGGAAGATAATGAGATGCACCAGCAGAACAATTGTTAGGGAGGGAGCAAGTGATTTTATAATGAGCCTGTCTTACAATGGACTGATTATAATGAATCTGTCTTACATGCAGAGCGCTTTGGACAAAATTGTCTACGCAGGGTTGGACAAAATTGTTTGTGCATGCACGACTTCGGAAGACAAAATCGTGTCCCACTTGATCTTGTCAACTTTTTTGACTTCTTAATGTAAGAACTTTATCGCCTCAACACAGTCATGCATAAACTTTTTGGACTTATAATTAAATGCTAGAGGTGTTAAATGGGTTGCACAACCCATTTATGGACCCATTTAAGACCCATTTACAAACCCATTAAAGTTTAAAGATGGGTAGAGGTGTTAGATGGGTTGCACAACCCATTTATTTTTCTTTTTCTTTTTTTTTTTTTTTTTTTCTTCTTTTTTATTTTTCTTTCCTCTTCCTCCGATCGTTGGCACGGTGATGGCTGGCGACCGGCCAAGCGAGCCTCGAGGTCACCGACGTCAAGTGAGCTTGAGCTCGTCGGGCGTTGGCGGCCCCGCCAACGCCCGACGAGGCGGAGGCCTCGCCCGACACCGGCGAGCCTCAAGCTCACCGGATCTAGGGAGGCGGAGACTTCGCTGATGTCCGGCAAGGCTCGAGCCTCGCCGATCTTGCGAGACTCGAGCTCACCGGCGTCGGGCGAGGCTCGAGCCTCGCCGATCTGGCAAGCCTCAAGCTCGCTAGTGTTGGCGGCCCGGGCGAGCTCAAGGCTCGCCCGGTCAGCCACCGATCGTCGTCATGGCGACGGCAGCCAAAGAAGAAGAAGAAAAAATAAATAAATAAATAAAAGGAAAAGGAAAATTATATTTAATTTTATTTTTTTAAAAAATAAAAAATAATTAAAATTCGATTTTTTAAAATAATTATTTTAAAAATTATAAAAATTGCCTATTAAATTTGTGTTGTATAAAATTATTTTAGCAATACCATTTTTTTAAATATATACATATACATATATATATATATATATACATATATAATAAATTAAGTTTAGTTAAATGGGTCGGGTATGGATTAGGTATGAGTCAGGTCGGGTATGAGTCAAAATTTTTGCATTGCAATAAACGAGTCATAAACGGGTTAAATGGGTAAATTTGGGTCGAATCATTTATGACCCACCCACCCGTTTAACGGATCTATCAATTGCATAAGGCCCTGGGCCGAGGACAATTACCTTAGGCGTAAACTTTTTGGACTTGTAAAAATTCAAAAATTAATTTATTCAGGATCATCTCCCTACGTCGTGTTGCCCAAAATTCATTCTAAGTCTAAAGTCCCTCCAAGGACTCTAGAAGCGTCACAATTACCCACTTAGTGCCAAAAGCAATCAGTTGATTGCGTTCAACCACAAATTTCCGTATAAGATTCTGCGTGACTATTTTAATGGAATGTTAATTCCTACGTGGCTTTTTGACAAAAAATGAAAGAAAAGAAAGCCTAACGTGGACAATGAGGTGGCCCTTCATGACAAAATGATGCCGCCAACTTTAAACATTATAACTCTCCGTGTCATTTTTCTTTCTCTCGCATGCGCTCGGTTCTCCAAAAACAATGAAATCGACTTGATAGGAACTATAGTCACCAAGAAATTTAGTATATATATTTTATTTTATTTTGGTCAGAAAGAAATTTAGTATATTAATCAGTTACTCACTCACTCCACTAGAGCAGGAAACTAAATCCACGGCATCTGTTGATATTATTGCTCCGAGATTGATTCTTGAAAAGAAGTTCCAGCAATCGAATTTCACCAAGAAAATGCTTGGAATTGTGCAAATTACTTGGGCCATGTATATGGGCTTATGATAACATTTTTATTTCGGGAAACAATTTCTTTTCACAAATAGTTATTTTTTATTTCTACTATTCAGAGTAATTTTTTGATAAAATAACGTGTTCGGTAATTATAAAAGATTTCCGCTTTTTTGAATAGAAATGCGTTTAGTATAATCCACAAAAAAAAAATAGGAATGCGGTTGACCACCGTCGTAGTTGGCTACCGACCACTGCCACTCACCCCCTGCCACCGTTGCTTGTCTCTTGATGCCATTGACCAACTGCTGCTGGCACCTACTGCAGCCATCGGCCGACCGTTGGCATCGGCGAGCAATGGCTGCGAATGGCGGTAGTCAAAAGTTGGCGGTTGACAGTTAGTAGCGTGTGATGGTGGGCGGCGGTCAGTGGAGGCCAGCCGACAAATGGCGGCCCACAGGGAGTAGCAAGGAAGAATAATAAAAAGAAAAGAGAAAATAAAAAAAAAACAACTTATTTCTAAAAATTATTCTCGGAAACAAAAGGCTTTTTTTTTTACTTCTTAATTTCTATTCTAAATCTATTCCCGACTACTTTTTTTTTTTGGAAAATAAAAAAATTAGTTGACATTATTAAATAGATTTTTTTCTTTTTTTTTTTGTTTCGTTTGAGAAAAAAGAAAAAAAAAAAAAAAACAGAGGAACATAAACGTTCCCATGCAGCCCCAAGTGTCTTGCAGAACTACGTCTAAGTGGGTCAACTACAGCACATTTCGTCCCGCGGTGTAAGAGCGCCCCTAAGAGACATACAACTGCCAAAACCAATTGAAACTTAAGCCCTTGAATGCTTGATTATGCAATTAACAGCTTTCCTCAAGGAAGTCCAGTGAAGATTCACCTCCTTCCTAGAAGTTTCTAGGAAAGAGTAAACTAAACACTAGATAAACAATCGAATTAGAAATCTTGCGCATTGATATAAAAAAAAGTTTAATCCACTCTTTGCTTAAAAAGAAGAATGGAAAAACATTTTCATAAGATGGGTCGGGTCGGGTCTCAACTGACCAGGAAAACCGCCGGAGGTTCACTGTGTTTTTAGGGCAGAGACAGAGACTTTGAGTTGGACTATGGAACAGACTCATGGCAGGGAGAACAGAAATTGAAGAAGAAGGCTACGATGAAGAATTCGACGATGACGCCATGGGAACAGCACTCAGCTGTCATCAGCATCCCTTCCTTCGACTACAACGCTCCCCTCTCCCTCCTTCCACGCTCGCACTCTGGTTTCCTCATCACCTGCGCCATCGCCGTACCATTTCTCCTTCGCTTTCTCAGTTGTCATTTCGGTGATTGAAACTTAGGTTGATGGGTTTTCGTTTTGTTCCTTTCTGCCTTCAGCAGAGAGGAGAAAGGCGCGACCAAATGAGCCATGTGCCTCCTTAAAAAGTCTTGATTGCCTTCTTGAAGTTGAACCTTTTAATCGTTGCTGAATGAGATGATATATAATGTCTTGGAGTAAGTGTGTGGTTCGTTTATGCTTGGAGCTTAAAAGTGAAGAATTGGGTCTCCTTTGAGTAGGTGTTACTGCATTGATGAGTGATATCCTGATCATAGGCTGGTTCTTGTGGAAGTAATTTGATAGCTAGATGAATTGGGTCTTCATTTCCTACTTAGGATAGTGAAATTTCATCGTCCTTAGCATTGTTATGGATGCTCTTGCAGTATTGCGGGACATTTGCTGCTAGCGAGAGTACTAAATTGGGGGTGGCTCTGGCTGATGCAAAGTTAACTGCTAAGAGAAGGAAAGTTTGTCCTGAGGAATTGGATCAGGACAGTGCCGATGGTGCCGAGTGTGGGTATTCAACCAATGAGTATCTGAAGAAGGATGGGTATTCTTCTGGTCAAAATCCAATTACTACATACTTAGATATCTGTAAAACGTAGTCTTACTGCCTCCAACTTTGCTATTTAACTGGAAGCAGGTAAGCTTTCAGAAGATGTATCTTCCTGAGCAAAGGAACACATGCGTGTGTAAATCAATTTCCAACTCTTTCATTAGTTAAGTCAACAGGGAGTGGTTTGCTCCTCTTTACATTCCCCCACAAGGATTCCTCCGACACCATTCAAATTGTGTCTCATATTATCGATTCCTGGGATCTGGAAATTCAAGTTCCCCACAAGGAGTTTTTCTTTTTCTTCCTTGACATTAGATGCTAAAATGACTACCTAATTGATTTCATGCATCTTGTTACTTTAGGATTGGGTAATGTGCTAGGGATCACTACTGATGCGTAAACCATCATGCACCACATGTGACAGAACATTTTGACATTGTTGGATGATTAATCTAAATTAAAAGTTAAAGGAGAGGAAAACAGATGTGCAACTAAGCCTCTATGAGGCATATCTGTTTTACTTTGCACATCTGTTTTACTTGATCAGCTTAAAATTCTACTCTGTGCTCTACTGTAAAGGGATTGCTGTACGGTATGCTTTTGATTTTTACTTAATATTTTGGTGACTTTTTTCAAATAAATGCGTATAATCACTAGAAATCTATTTATGCTAACATTTAAGGTCGATTGAAATATTGTTTTTATAATCAACAGCCATTTAATAGCCCATCTGGACACCCTGTAATTGCAGTTAAGCTTGCATTGCAAATAGTGCAAATGTGCATTCTGGCTAGCGTGGAAGGACGATGATGAAAGCATTTTTCTTGAAGGAGAAGGAAGGTCTTTTGTAGATTTTGCTGTGGACTATGTACCTTGAATTTTCTTCATTCTGGGAATTGTGGCTTGTAGACTAACTTCTTATTTATTCTTCTAGCATTTGATTTAATTGACCACTGTTTCGCAAATTGTGAGTCAGTTTTTCTGGTGCAATTGGCCTCATCGAATTTTTCCAGTCCGGGCTACTTGCAGGTTGGAAGGAGCCAGACCTAAGGACTCTTTTTCACAAGATTATTCTCAAGTTTGGAAAGGATAACTTAAGCAGACTTGCACAACCGATAAAGGGACTGTATCATTAGAAGATCAAGTTATCTACTGATTGCTGTATGGTATGGGATTTCGTAATTCTGTTTCAACAGTTGCTTCATATCCTGTTGCTCGAAGCCTTTGCCTCTCCCTTCAATTGAATCAGAGCTGTTACAATCTTGTCATGCATTCTCACAAATTGGTCTATCTTGTGACTCCGTATGCTCAAAAGCGGCACGATTGACAATTGGTTAACTGGCTTTAAACGCCAGATAAGAGAATTCAACGGTGCCTTCAAACGGAGAGAAGCGCAAAATTGCATAAGAATTAAGTTAATGTGGCTCTCATTAACGACGCGCATACATATATGCGATCTTCAAAAAAAAAGAAATCGATACGGTTGTTTGGATGCTACTGAGGAATCGAAAGAAGACAAAGACGAATTCGAACGTTTAGTGAGATTCATCGACGTAGCTTTCATGTTCCATCATTTCTTAGCAGCAGCAGGTGGATCGAAAATTCATATAAATGCCTTGGAAATAAGTAAAGAGACATCAATTCGAAAGAAGATTTTTCTTTGTCTTGAGGAGATTTGATTTTGAAGCCTTAAATCGATCGACGATATTTCGACACAAAAAAAAAAAAAAAATCCCATTAATTATCACAATGACATTCCCAATCGATCACCATTACTCATACATCTTTTTGCTTTTTCTTATGCGGCTAATGATTGGTTGAACTTTGGCAAGCATTACAATCCTAACATGAAATCCGTATCAGCAACCGTACGTGGCAAAACCGGCGGTACTCTTCATCCGGAAGGTCGACGGCGGAAGAAGTGGACGAATGTAAATACTATTATCTTCTGCCTTATCAGATGAACGTGTTTCCAAGCAAGACTGCACAAGTAAGGGCTTGCAGCCTTATCAGATGAACGTGTTTCCAAGCAAGACTGCATAAGTAAGGGCTTGCATGGTAACATTTTCTCTTGATTTCTGTTCTTTTATTCCCCGAAAAAAATAAAAAATCTATTTGGTAACGCTAACTTATTTTTCTATTCCTCAGAATAGAAAAATGGCTAGGTAATAGATTTGCAATAGAAATAAAAATATATTAAAAAAGTAACTTCTTGTTTATAGAAACAAATTCTAGAAATAAGATTTTTTTTTTCTACTTTTCTTTTGTTCTTCTTCCTTGTTGTGACCATTGCCGGCCTCCTGCCAATTGTCGGCCATTGACGATGGCTTGCTGCCGCCAGTGCCACCGTCGGTAGCCGACCGCCGGCGATGGTCATCGCCACTCGTAGCCCATTGACCACCGCCCACAACCCATCGGCCGATGACTGCCACCGTTCGCCGGTAGTCTACCGTCGCCAACTGCCACACGACTGCCAATCGTCGCCCCCGACTGTCGCCGCAGGATTGCTGCCCACAACCCATCGGCTGTGGGAGGGGGCAGCGGTGGATGGGCTGTGGGCAACAATCCTGCGACGGTGATCGTCGACGATGGTCGGTGTTTGTGTAGCAGCAAGCGACAGTCATGCGGCAGTCGTGCGATGGTCGTGGGACGGTCGTGCGATGGTCGTGCAGCAATCGTGCGATGGTCGTGCGATGGTCGTGCAGCAGTCATGCGATGGTCGTACAATGGTCATGTGGCGGTCGTGTAACGGTCGTGCAATGGTCGTGCCGCGGTCATGTAGTGGCGGGCAACGGTCGGCGATCCGTGAGTAAAAAGAAAAAATAAATAAATATACAAATTTATAAATTTTTACCAAATGCATTTTATTTTTTTTGTATTTCAAGAATAGAAATTTTGTATAATTACCTAACACCTTATTTTACTCCGAAATTGTTCTTGGAGTAGAAATAGAAAAAAACTATTTTTGAAAAGAAATAGATCTCCAGAATTGAAACGTTGTCATACGTACCTTACTTAGCAACATCAAATATAAGAGGAAGAAGGAAAGGCCTTGGAACAACAACAACGTAGGCAAAACAATGGTGAGGGACAAGGAAAGGATCATGAGGAAGTAGTAGTAAAGGCTGGTAGATCAAAAAGTGGAAGGGATAAGGAGCAATAGAGGAGGAGAGCAAATATGAAGAAGAACATGATAATGGGGTGACTTTCGAATGGAGAATTGGAACACCCTTGATACTTCACTGTAATGAAGTTAAGTAGAGCTGGAATGATGAAAGTAAGTATGACATGAATGTTTCTCCATTGATCACGATTAATAATAGGCATTTTTATTTGTATATATTTAGAGAAAGAGGAAGAGGACGACAAGCAGCAAAGCGAATGCTGAGAGAGAGGAAGAGAGTGAGATGCAATAGCAGAGCAATTGTTGGGGAAGGGAGTTAAAGAATGTATATTTTAGTATGTCTCACATGGTCTTGCACCTTGCTCTTGGATTGATGTTGACAACCTGCTCTAGGACTTTGGAATAAATGTCGACTTATTCTAAGAACTAAAGCAGGTTTTCAACATCAATCCAAAATTCACAAGTGTGTCAATGACTTGGAGCATCAATGTTATAAACGCAAGACCAAGAGTCCCAGTCCGATCGTGCGCGTATATTTGTTTTTGCGAATCATCTACCACAATTCTTTTACAGAAATTAATTTTCAGATCCTTCAAATTTCTATAAAGATGACATTTGTTTGAGATGAATTTAGTTTACTTTAATCTTATATTCACACTCTTTTTTTTTGGGTCAGAATCTAAAGCCTTTCATTAAGTGATCAAAGATGAGAGGCTCAAGATATGAGCATCATTACATAACAGATCCCATAAAGTTTGTGGAGGTGATGAGACCCAATTCAGAGATAAATAATTATTTTTGTGGGCTTTTTAGCATTCCAATCTGCAACACAATTAGCCATATTCACACTCTTTTAGGAGATATATTGATGAGGGACATGTCTTACGGATTTCGGAATCAAGTTACGAGCGATGTGTTGGATGGTGAGAGGAATTAACTTTCAATACAGAATAGCCGAGGTACAGTTGTAAGGGTCTTTTTCGAAGGTGGAAAGAGATTAAGCAAAGACACGACTAGTAAAGCTATCTTATCTGAAGGATAGATCCAATGCATTTTCATTCTCGAATTATGGGACCAATCAAAAGTACGGGCTCACACGCATTGGACTCACAAATGTTAGAATCATTAAATAATTTTTCCCTTATTGGACTCAAAGCTCGATCAATATTGTGTCCTCCTAGGCTTATGAGGTGATATGCCCACAATTGTTGCAGATTCTCCCTTAAATATGACCAAATAAAAAGTAGAAAGAGCTAGAACACCCCATAAGACAACCAAGCATTATGAAAATGATAGTGAATTTGATTTCATTCGTTAGCATGGCAATGTAAAAAATCAACATTAACTGCAGGATTCTGAAAAGAGACAAGCATAAAATTGCATTGGTACTATTCTTAATTTGTTTAATATTTTCTTTGAATTATTCCTAAATGCTCAACTATACCATAAACTTTTTAATGTGTTCAATTTAGTCATTTAACTTTCTACAACAAAGTCAAATTAATTCTTGGGAACTATTCTTAATTTTTCATAATTACTATATTGCCCAGATTTCTGAATATATTTTCAGTTAATCCTTTTCCTAAATCAATATGTTTTTATTACCTTTATTACCTTTTTTTTTTATCTTTATAAGTATTACGATAATTCCCACTAAATTTATTTTAGTTTATTATCTCTGTAACAGTAAAAAAAAGCACCGCATTAGAGTTATATTGGTCAATATACCTGCTATGACATGAAGGGTAGATTTGAGTGACAAGTAACAATTTGAGACTTTTTGTGAGGCGAAAATTAAGTTCTCTATAAATTTATCATGCGGTTACTAGTTTGGATTTTTTTTATTGTTATTATACCTTTAAAAGAAAAAGTGTTTTCATAAGGATATCTAATATCGATATTAATTTATCTATACAAAATCATATCTATATCAAACTAAATCTCGTTCCTTATTTTTTTAGATTACGTTTTTGTTTCGTGTTTTCTTAATTAATTAATCAAATGTGTAAATTAGAAAATTAAAATAGGTGGAATATCAATAAGATATCACTGTAAACGAGGTTTTACTTTTGCTATTATAGATGTTATAAGCTAGAATAAACTTATGTGGAACTATCCTACTGTTTATAAATAACAAAAAAAAAAAGGACAACACTTTTTTTTTTTTTTAATATTTTAGAAATGGATTGAAATGAAAAGATATTTAAAAATTTGGGCAATAATGTAATAACAGAAAGTTATGAAAGTATTGAAGGACTGATTTGACTTTGTTATAGACAACTAATGGAATAGATTGACAAAATTAAAAATTCAGAGACTAGAGTAAATATTTAGGAATGGTTCGTAAATCACATTAAATAAATTAAAATTTCAAAGATGACATTACACATTATATCCAAATTTGAGGACTATTAATGCCTTTTTCGCTAAAAAAGAAAAAAAAAAAAAGAGAGAGAATAACTAAATACCCCTACAATGGGAACGTCGATATATTCACATGCTATATGTAGAAAATAGAAACATGGAATTTAGGCCTTGAGTTGCTGTATATTGCTTGCTAATAATACAAATAAAAAAAATCGATGTAAGTTTATTAATCATAGGTTAGCAAAATCAGTCATTTCTGGCCGTTTGAATTTTCAGCTCCTTCCTAAAAGTTTCTAGGAAAGAGTTAACTAAAGGCAAGATAAATAATCGAATTAGGAATCTTGTCCTTTTATAAAGTAAGTATAATCCAATCTTTTCTTAGAATGGAGGATGGAAAAATGTTTGGGTAAGACGGGCGGGTCGGGTGGGGTCGGGTCGGGTCGGGTCGGGACATTTTTGGAAAATGAACCGGGTGGTCAGGTCGAACCCCAACTGACTATGAAAACCGCCGGAGTTTCACCATGTTCTACGGCAGAGACAGACAGTTTGAGTTGGGCTACGGAACAGAGCAAGAGAGAAAGAAAAATGGAAGAGGAAGAGGAAGAAGAAGAAGAAGAAGAAGAAGAAGACGAAGAAGAAGAAGAAGACGATGAAGAAGAAGAAGAAGACGATGAAGAAGAAGAAGAAGAAGAAGAAGAAAGAAGAAGAAGAAGAAGAAGAAGAAGAAGAAGACGATGAAGAAGAAGAAGAAGACGAAGAAGAAGACGATGAAGAAGAAGAAGAAGACGAAGAAGAAGAAGAAGAAGAAGAAGAAGAAGACGATGAAGAAGACGATGAAGAAGAAGAAGAAGAAGAAGAAGAAGAAGAAGAAGAAGAAGAAGACGATGAAGAAGAAGAAGAAGAAGAAGAAGAAGAAGAAGAAGAAGAAGAAGAAGAAGAAGAAGAAGAAGAAGAAGACGATGATGACGCCGTGGGAACAACAGCACGCAGCCGTCATCAGGATCCCTCGCTTCGACTGCGACGCTCCATCTTCCCTCCTTCGACGCTCGCACTCTGGCTTCCTCATCACCTGCGCCATCGGTGTACCATCTCTCCCTCGCTTCCTTAGTTGTCACTTCAGTGATTGAAAATTTAGATTGATGGGTTTTCATTCTGTTCTTTTTTCCTTTTTCCAGAGAGAGAGAGAAGAGCGCCACCAAAGAGGCTACGTGCCTCCTTGAAAAGGTTTGATTGCCTTCTTAAAGTTGAACCTTTTAAGCGTGACTGAACGAGGTGCTTCTGATTAATTAGATACTGTGTTTGAGTGAGTGTATGGTTCGTTTATGCTTGAAGCTCAGAGTGAAGAATCAGGTCTCAGTAATTGTAATTGCACTGATTGGTGATTTCCAGAGCATAGACTTGTTCATGTGGAAGTGGTTTGAAATAGCTAAATGATACGGGTCTTCCATTCGTATATAGGATTGTGAAATTTCATTGTCCTTAGCTTTGTAATGAATTTTTTTGCAGTGTTGTGGGACATTTGCTGCTAGGGAGAGTAATATCTTGGAGGTGGCTGAGGCAAAATTAAACTGCTGACAGAAGGAAAGTATGCCCTGAGGAATTGGATCAGGACGGTGCCAATGGTGCCGAGCATGGGAATTCAACCAATTAGTATTGGAATGAGAATGGTACTCTTCTTCGGGTCAAAACCCAATTACTACATACTTAGATATTTGCAAAACGGTAGTCTGTCCGACCTTTCTGTTTAAATGAAAGCAGGTAATCTTAAGAAGATGTATCGTCCCAAGCAAAGGGAGACATGCACGAGTGAATTAATTTCCAGCTCTTTCATTGGTTAAGTTGGCAGGGAGTGGCTTGCTTCTCTGTAGATTCCCCCACAAGGATTCAGCCGACACCATTCAATTTGTGTCTCATATTATCGATTCCCTGGGATCTGGAAATTCAAGTTCCCCAAAGTAAGTTCTTCCTTTTTTTCCCTGACATTGGACACCAAAACGGCTGCCTAATTGATTTCATGCATTTCCTACCCTGGCTTATTACTTTAGGAGTGGGTAATGTCCTAGGAGTCACTACTAATGCATAACCTTCTTGCACCGCATGGGACAGAAAATTTTGGCATTGATGGATGAGTACTCTAAATTAAAAGTTAAGGGAAGAAAAAACAGATGTGCATCTAAGCCTCTTTGAGTCATATCTGTTTTACTTGATCAGCTTAACATTCTACTCTCCCTCCGCAGTATAATGGGATTGCTGTATAGCATGCTTGTGATTTTTACTTTCAATATTTTGGTGACTTTTTAGAAATAAATGCCCATGATCACTAGAAATCTATATATGTTAACATTTAAAGTCCATTAAAATATTATTTTTATGAATTAAAGGCCACCCAATGGCCCATCGCACACCTTACAATTGCGATTGAGCATGCATTTCAAATAATGTGAATGTGCATCTGGCTAGCTTGGAAGGACAATGATGAAAGCATTTTCTCTTGAAGAAGAAATCTTTACTGACCCTTTTCCCTCCCAAAAAAAAAAAAAATAAATAAAGAAGAGAGAGAATTAAAAAAAAAGGGAAGGTTTTTTTTTGCAGATCTATGTCTGTGGAGTGTGCACCTTGAATTTTCTCCATTCTTGGAATTGTAACTTGTAGACTAACTTGTTATTTCTTTGCTAGCATTTGATTAAGGTAACCGCTGTTTTGCAAATTGCGAGTCGGTTTTTCTGGTTCTGTTGGCATCACCGAATTTTTCCTATCCAAGCTACATGCAGGTTCAACGAGCCGGACCTAAGGACTGTCGTTCAAAAAGCTTGTTCTCAAGTTTATGAAGGATAAACCAATCAGACTTGACCAACCGATAAAGGTACTGTATGTATGATGATCAAGTTTTCTACTGACATCTTCAGGCGCTCCCCCCTTCTGTCTTTTCTTTTTGTGTGGCACTCTGGGGATTGTATCTCCTAATTCTGTTTCAACAGTTACTTCATACTTTGTTGCTCGAAGTCTTTTCCTTTCCCTTTAATTGCATCAGGGCTGTTACAATCTTGTTATGCATCCTCACAAATTGGTCTATCAGGTGACTCTGTATGCTCAAAATGGGCACGGTCATGATTGGTGAACTGGCTTGAATTGCTGGTTAAGAGAATTCAACAATGTCGTCAAAGAGAGACGAGCATAAATCGCTTAGGAACTCTGTCGATGTGGCTCACATTGTGGACACATGTACATATACACACGATCTTCAGTTGAAAAGAAGAATTCAATGCAGTTGTTTGGATGCTGCTGAGGAATTGAATGAAGACAAAGACGAATTTGGACATCCAATGAGATTCTTCGATGTTGCTTGAGTGGTCCGTCATTTCTCAGTGGCCATGGTGGATCAAATACTCGGATAAATGCCTTGAAAAAGAGTAAATAGACATCAATTTGAAAGAATATAATCACCTGTAGAGAAAGAGAGAGCTCGGCAATTACCACAGCTAAAATTAAAGGCCTGAGAAATGGAGCCAAGAAGCGAAGCAATGCGTACAGAAAAATCAGCGTGAATTGCAGGACTATGAAGAGAGAGAGAGAGAGAAGAAGAAGAGGATCACGAAGAATGAGGTCTTTCTTATAGTGAGTCATCCGAAACGACATTTCTTTTGCAAGGTTTCTTTACAAACATTTTCAAGAAGAATGAGGTGTTTGACATCATCTGTCTCGCCGTAGATCTTCCATCTCTGGAACCCTGAGTTGTTGAAGTACTCCCTAACCACCTCCTTGTCCCCACCGCCCACCTCCTCCTGCCTGGAGCTGCCGCCTCCTCTTTGGATCCGTCAGTGGGAGCACAGCAGCCAATGCAGCCACCGAGCTGCCACCGAGCTGCCACCAATGGCGGCGCTTGTCATGCCATCCATGGACGCAAAGTCGGCTGCTGCAGTGGGGAGGGCCGGAATGGCGAGCTGGGTGAATGTTCTTGACCTCGGTGTTGCCTTTGCGATCTTGATTGGGCTAGGATTCAACGCATCTTGGCGTTGTTGGCATTGTGGAAGCAAATGGGTGATGATCTACACCTGCCGACACACTGGTGATTAAGCTTAGTTTGCAAGGTTGTCGATTAGGCCCTAAAATGGGCGTAATTCAACAGTGTCCATACCTTTTTTTTTTCTTTTTACCTTTTTTGGGAAGGAATTTTTTTTTTTTTTGACGGGACAATGGGGTGAATCTCTCGCACTCGCAAACAGAAGGCCACAGCTGCAAGAGCTGCAAAACTTGAGCTAGGGCTATAGTGGCAGCCCTTGTCAACCTAGTCTCAACCGCCAAGTGATGACTGGCAAGGGCCGCGATCTTGCAATGGCTCACACGCACTCGCACTTGCAGACTCTCTTTGTGTTCACGTAATTCAGTTGCGAATTGGAAAATCGAAAAATGCACAACTTTTTGTCATGGGAAAATTTTCTGCCCTACTTGGCGATCATTATGAGAAAAGACGCAATATTTGACTCTTGACCTTAGAACAAAATTGACATTTCTCAGGTTTCTATTTAACTAGCATCGTTTACGTGGCCCAAAGCCCACGCATATCATCCTTTATGCAATGTTACAAATACCCAAAACGACAATTTTTTTCAAAGTTTTCTAAGCCAAATTAAATTAGGGTTCTAGAGATAAAATGGCCATCACTATTTGTAACTGGGGTTCATATCTAGGATTGGAGCCTCAACCATTTACCAAAGGGGGCAATAATAAAATAAACAGACAAAAAGATTGGAAGCACAAATTAATTCTCTACCCATAAGAAAGGTATACTCCATGATTCATCAATTTTTACTTGTTTGAAATTTCTTCAATCAGCCAACATATGGTTTTTATCTTCTTCTTTTCCCCCAGTCAATCATCGAAAACACAAATTCTAATGCATTCAACACCATCACTGATCGCATTCTCCATCTAGGAGAGAGTTGATTTTGAAACCTTAAATTCAAATTGACGTGCAATACTTCGACACAGATAAAATCTCTCATTTATTGTCATGATGACTTATTCAGTACACAAGACATAAGTAAACATCTCATACAAGTAGCATTGCTCATATCTTTCCACATGCCTACAACTATTTCCTTTATTTCTTCTTGTGCTTCTAAAGATGACTTGTTGAACTCTGGAAGGTACTCCGATGCATATCAACAACCCTAAGTGGCAAAAGCGGTGATGCTCTTCCTCCTAGCAATCGACGGGCAAACAAATTGAGGAATTCTATAATTTTTTGCCTTACCAAAAGTATGAGTTTCTGAACGAGGCCGCACAAGTAAGCTATAGAGAGCAATATTAGCAATGGTAAATAGAGGAAGAAGAAGGAGAGGCCTCGGAACAACAACAACGTAGGCAATGCAATGGAGAGGGAAAAAGAAAGGATTGTCAGGAAGCAAAAGACGCGAGCACCGCAAGCGGTATGAAAGGCTGGTAGATGAGTAACAAGTGGAAGGGATAAGAAGCAATAAAGAAGGAGAGTAAAGATGGATAGGAACATGATAATGGGGTAGATTTCAAATGGAGAATTGGAGCTCCCTTTATACTTCACTGCAATGAAGTTGAGAATAGCTGGAATCATTACGGAAAGTATGACATGCATGTTTGTCCTTTGATCATGATCAATAACAAGCATTTTTGGATTTGTATATATTTAAAGAAAGAGAAAGATGATGAGGAGGAGCAGCCGCAAAGTGAATGTTGAGAAAGAGGAAGAGAACAAGGACAATAGCAAAGCAAATGGGAGCGAGCGATTTTATAGTATGTCTCGGTCTTCGATTGATGTTTGACACCTCCCTTCGATTGATGTTTCCATGGGATTGCTGTTTATGGTTTCCATGGGATTGCTGTTATGGGATTGTTGTTTATGGTTTCCATGGTTTCCATGGGATTGCTGTTTATGGTTTCCATGGTTTCCGTGGGAATGGGATTGCCGTCAAACAGCAATCCCATGGAAACCATGGAGAGAATCTTTTCTAATTTTTAAATCCGGATATCCAAGGGGTTTCTACTTTAAAAAGTCCGGACCAAGGTGTAGGGCTCCCCGGTAACTGCATCAATGATTTTATGCATTAATAGTGTAAACACAAGATCAAGTGTCCCTTTCTGACGGTCTTATATTTGTTTTTGTGAATCATTCACCACGATTCTTTCGTAGAAATTAATTTCTGGATCCTTCAAATTTCTGTAAAAATGACATTTGTTTGGGGTGAATTTGCTTTCCTTTAATCTCATATTTGCACTCTTTTAGGAGATACTCTTACTTTGATGAGGGACATTTGAGTCTAGCGCATTTTAATTCTTGAATCATGAGACCCATCAAAATTATGGGCTCACATGCGTTGGACTCACATATGCTGGAATTGTTAAAGAATTTTTTAATTATTGGACTCAAAGCTTGATTAACCTTGTGTCATCCTAGGATTGTGAGGTGATATGCCCATAATTGTTGCATATTTTCCTTAAATCTACCTAAATGGTAAGTAGAAAGAGCTAGAACACCCCATAAGACAACCAAGCATTATTATAATGCTTGGTAATGAATTTGATTTTGTTCGCCAGCATGGCAACATAAAATCAACACTAACTATAGGACTCTAAAGAGAGACAAGCATAAAATAGCATAAGAACTTCATTAAAGCGCATCACGTCGACGACACACATGCATATATATACACGATCTTCGGTGGAAAAAAAAAAGAATTCAGTGCAGTTGTTAGAAAATTAAAATAGCTGGAATATTACAAGATATAACTGTAAATGAGGTCCTACTTTTACTCCTATAGATATCATACGCTTTTTTCCTAAAAAAACGAAAAAGAGGATAATTTAACACTCCTACGATGGGAAGTCGATATAATCGTATGCAATATGTAGAAAATAGAAACATGGAAATTAGGCGTCTTTCATAGGGGTTGAGATGCTGGATTTTGCTTGCTATTAATGCATATCAAGAAATTTGGTGTGGAGTTTATAAATAATAGGTTAGCAAAATCAGTCATTTCTGATCGTCTGAAGAGTTAGCTCCTTCCTAGAAGTTTCTACGAAAGTGTTAACTAAAGACTATGAACAGCCGAACTAGAAATCTTGCCCTTTAATAGAAAAAGCACAGTCCCATCTTTTCGTAGAAGGATGGAGAAACGTTAGGGTAAGACGGAGTCTTGCAATCGGGTTTGTCGGTTGGTTCCGCAGAAGCTATATTGGACTTATAATAATCAGTCCACGTAAGAACTTAAACGCCTCAAAGCGTCTTGCATTTGGACTTTTAATCAATTGCGTAAGGCGCTGGCCCTAAGGCAATCGTCTTATGCGTGACTTTTTGGACTTACAAAAGATTCGAAAATTGATTTCTTTAAGAAAAAATCATGTTACATCAATTCACCCATATTATATATTCGAGTTCAATATACCTTGCAAAGATAGTAGAAGAGAAATGGTTACTTTATATTGTGTTGGAGGATAAACGATCGTATAAGTACTTTCAGAGATAAATTTCTATAAAAAAAAAAAAAATTTATGTAACTTTTTTTCAAGAAAATGTTATTTTCTATGTGACTTTTTTTTCATAGAAAAAAAAAGAAAAAGAAAATTTAACATAGATAATGAGGTGACCCTTCATGACAAAACGATGCCACTCACTTAAAATTTAGACTCTCTTTGTCATTCTCCCTCTTGTTTGCCTTTGCATTGTCTCCAAAAGCAAGTAAACCAACCTCAAGGGGACTACGGTCACCCATAAATCCAGTACATGAATCAGTGACTCACACACTCCGCTAGAGAAGGAAACTAAATCCACAAAAGTTGATGATATTACCCCGTGATCGTATACTTAAGGAGAAGTTCCAAAAATCCAATTTCACCAAGAAAATGCCAAGAACCGTGCAGAAGATTGGTTTACTCAGGCAAGTCTAGTGAAAATAGGAATTGCCTCTTTTTCCCGTTCCCACCAAAAGCCACATAATCAATCAACAAGCTATCCGGCCCCCTTCCATCCATACATCGAGCATCAAAAGTCAGGGCTGCGACTCAAGCTGCATCGAAAGTCTTGACCCACAATAATAGTAATATTCAGCTTCATCTTGATTTTATCTACACGAGCGTAAGCCACTTGTGCTCTTCTTGCTCTCCACCGCAGCAGCTCTTTTTCCCCAAAATGCCCTGACGTGAATTAGGGTTTCAAGAAGAGGGGGAATTTGGCCCCATTTGTCCCCCAATAATTTGGGGCAAACATGTGTAGCCATGTTACTCAAAATATATATATATATATATATATCCCGTCAAAATTTCAACATCTCAATTCATTGTCGTATTTAAGTGATCTTTTTTTTTTTAAAATGGGAATGAAATGATTTGTCAAAAAAAATTTGATACTAAAGTGAGCAATGAAAATTATGGCATTTTTAGTGCCCTAATTGATTTGTTTTGGTGAATCAACATTTCATGATTCTTTTGCACAAATGATTTTTCTGACTTATCAACCTTTTGAAATTATGACAAATGCTTGAGTCAATTTGCTTTGCTTTGTTCTTCCGTCCACACTCTCCTTGGATATATTCTTGGGTGCACCGAAAACGTGTGGGTCCAGTGCATCTTAGTCCTCGAATCAATGGGAACTCACCAAAATTAAGGGCACACATGAGTTGGACTCACGGGTATCCAAATCATTCGAGAAATTTTCCTTCTGGACTCCAAGGCTGATCAACCTTGTGTGCTCTTAGGTATGTGCGATGATACACCCACAATTGCTACGGATTCTCCCCTGTTAAATGGAAAGCAGAAAGCAGAACACCCGATAAGAAAAGCATTATGAAAATGCTCAATGATGAGTTTGATTTCGTTCATCTCAATTGCAACATAATATAGAGCACCTAATTAAGTAAATAAACCCCAAATTTTCACACAACAAAATCACTTACTATAATGACTAATGCGCAACATATAAGAATTGGACGGGCAGGGCGGGTCAAAAGACCATATGCATAATTGTAGCTCTATCTCATCTACAACTTCTTGATGTAGTAAGCTAATCATATAAAGATCACTCTATATAAAATAAAAAGGGAAATGACATAATAATCGTTAAACATTGACTAATGTGATCTCAATCTTTGGACTTCTTAAAATTGTTCAATATAGTATTTGAATTATTCATAAATATTCAATATAGTTCCTAAATTTTCAATTTGTTCAATGTAATTTTTCAACTTCCCATAAAAATGTCAAATCAGTCCTTTGATACTATTCCATACCATCACATAATTTTTTTGATATATTTCCATTTTAATCCATTTCTAAATCAACAAAAACTATGATATCTTTTGTTACTTTTTTCTTTCTTTTTTACCTTTTTGGCTTTTATAAATATTATAATAGTTCCAATTGAGCATATTTTAGTTTGTGATCTCCGTAATAGTAAAAATAAGACCTCATGCAGAGTTATATTGGGTTAATATTTTTGCTATGACATTAAGGGCAAATTTGGGCATGAGTACCGGCCTAGAATTTTTCATGAGGTAAAAACTAGTTTAGAATAAGTATGTCATGCAAGTACTAGTTTGAAATTTTTCATATTCTAAGGATATCTAAAATTGATATTATTTATCTATGGATAATTGTACTTATATTAATCTGAATATTCTTTTTTTCAATTTTCTTAATTAAATCTGTATAGCAGAAAATTTATATAGCCGGAATATCAACTTGCTACTACTGTAAATAAGTTTCTACTATAATTAATGTGGAACTATCATAATATAAATAAAGACCAAAAAGATAAAAAGGTAGTTTTTTTTTTTTTTTTTTTACTTTGGTAATGGATTGAAACGAAAAGATATTCAAAAATCTATGCAATAGTATAATAATGAAAAATTTTGAATAGTATTGAATGAATGATTTAATTTTGATATAGAAAGTTGATGGACTAAATTGAACAAATTGAAAATTCATGGATTAGTTTAAATATTTAGAATATAGTTAAAGGAACAAATTCAATAAATTAAAAGTTTAAGAATAACATTACGCATCTAGCTGGAGTTGAAAACTATTACTATCTTTTTTCCTTAAAAAATAAAACAAATAGAATAATTTGAACACCCCCGCAATGGGAGTGTCAATATAACCATATTCTACATGTCGAAAAATAAGAAACATGAAATTTAGACATCTTTTCTGAAAGTCTTTTTCTTATCCGTATCTTTTGTTAGAGTTGAGTTGCTGGATATTGCTTGCTGTTATTAAATACATATCAACAAATTCAGTGAAAAGTTTATCGCTTGCTAAAGTCATCTTTTTGGTAAAGTTTCAGCTCCTTCCTGGTATCTTCTGCGAAAGAGTTGACTGAAGACTAAAATAATTGAATTAGAAATCTGGTGCTCTCATTGAAAAGAAAAAAAAACGTATAACCCAATCTTTTCTCAAGAAAGAAGCATGGAAAAATGTTTGGATTAGACGGTCGGGTCGTTTTTGGAAAACGAACCGGGTGATCGGGTCGAACTTCCACTCGAAACGAACCGGGTGGAGTCAGTTTCCCCATTTTTAACGGCGGAGGCAGAGCTTGAACTGGACCATGGAACAGACGCAGAGCGGAGAGAAAAGAGAAATGGAAGAAGAAGAAGAAGACGGCGATGAGGCCATGGGAGCAGCACTCGGCTGTCATCAGCATCCCTCGCTTCGACTACAACACTCCGTCTTCCCTCCTTCGCTTTCTTAGTTGTCAATTTGATGGGTTTTCGTTCTGATCTTTTTTCCTTTCTCCAGAGAGGGAGAAGAGCGCCACCAAAGAAGCCATTGTCTTCCTGAAGTTGAACCTTAGCGTTACTGAATGAGATGCCACATAATGTATTTGAGTAAGTGTGTGGTTCATTTATGCTTGGAGCTTGAAAGTGAAGAATTGGTTCTCCTTTAAGTAAGTGTTATCGATTTGGTTAGTGACATCCTGATCATAGGATGGTTCGTGTGGAAGTAATTTGGAATAGCTCAGTGAAATGGGTCTTCCTACTTAGGATAGTGAAATGTCATCGTTCATGGATGTTCTTGCAGTTTTATGGGACATTTGCTGCTAGGGAGAGTAATAGCTTGGAGCTGGCTGATGCGAGGTTAAACTGCTGAGAGAAGGAAACTATGTCCTAAGGAATTAGATCAGGACAGTGCCGATGGTCCCGGGTGTGGGAATTCAACCAATTAGTATTGGAATGAGAATGGTATTCTTCTTCTGTTCAAAACCGGATTACTACGTACTTAGATTTCTGCAAAACGGTAGTCTAACTGCCTCCAACTTTACTATTCAACTGAAAGCAGGTAAGCTTTCGGAAGATGGATCTTCCCAAGCAAAGGAAGACATGCCCGTGCGAATCAATTTCCAGCTATTTCATTTGTTAAGTTGACAGGGAGTGGTTTGCTTCTCTTTAGATTCCCTCACGAGGATTCAGCCGACACCATTCACATTGTGTCTCACATTATCGATTTCCTGGGATCTGGAAATTCAAGCTCCCCACAGTGAGTTTTTCTTTTTCTTCGCTGACACTAGACACTAAAACGCCTCCCTAATTGAGTTCGTGCATTTCCTACCCTAGCTTATTACTTTAGGATTGGGTAATGTGCTAGGAGTCACTACTAATGCGTAAACCATCTTGCACTGCATGTGACAGAAAATTTTGGCACTAATGGGTGAGTACTCTAAATTAAAAGTTAAAGGAGAGAAAAAACAGATGTGCAACCAAGCCTCTTTGAGGCATATCTGTTTTGATCAGCTCAAAATTCTACTCGGTCCTCTATAGTATAAACGGATTGCTGTACAGTATGCTTTTGATTTTTACTTTTAATATTATGGTGACTTTCAAATAAATGCCCATAATCACTAGAAATCTAGATATGTTAACATTTAAAGTCAATTAAAATATTATTTTTATAATTAAAGGCCATCTAATAGCCCATCAGCACCCCCTGCAATTGCAGTTAAGCATGCATTGCAAATAATGCAAATGTGCATTTAGGCTAGCATTGAAGGACGATGGTGAAAGCATTTTTCTTGAAGGAGACATCTTTGCTGACCCTTTTGTCCCAAAGAAAAGAGAGAGAGAGAGAGAGAGAGAGAGAGAGAACAGAAGGTTTTTAGTAGATTTTTGGCTGTGGAATATGCTCCTTGAATTTTCTCCATTCTGGAAACTGTTGCTCGTAGACTAACTTTATCTTTGTTCCTTGCTAGCAATTGATTAAAATGACCACTGTTTTGCATATTGCAAGTTGGTTTTTCTGGTGCAGTTGGTGTCATTGAATTTTTCCTATCCGAGCTATATGCAAGTTCAATGAGCCAGACCTAAGGACTGTTGTTCAAACGCTTGTTCTCAAGTTTATGAAGGATAACCCAGGCAAACTTGCACAACTGTTAAAGGTTCTGTATCATAAGAAGATCAAGTTATCTACTGATATATCCAGGTGCTTCCGTCTCCTGCCTTTTCTTTTTGTGTGGCACTTTGGGTTTTGTATTTCCTCATTCTGTTTCAATTGTTGCTTCATACCCTGTTGCACGAAGTCTATTCCTCTCCCTTCAATTGAATCAGAGCTGTTAAGAATTTGTTTATGCATCCTTACAAATTGGTCCATCTTGTGAATCTGTATGTTCAAATGCAAACTGTTTCGCAATTGGCGGTATATTTGGGTCACAAGAACCAATCTAGGATTTTTCATGTAGTAAAAACTAGTTTGGTGTAAATGTGTCATGCAAGTACTATTTTGAAATTTTTAGTATTATTATCCCTAGAAGAATAAGTGTCTTCATAAGGGCATCTAAAATCGATATTATTTGGATAATTGTACTTATATTAATCCGAATCTCATTTCTAATTTTTATATGGATAAAATTTTCAACTTTTTCGTTTTGCATTTTCTTAATTAAATATGTAAAATAGAAAATTAATATAGCTGGAATGTTAACCTATACTACTGTAAATGACGTTCTACTTTTATTATTATAGAGATCATAAGCTAAAGCAAATTAATGTAGGGCTATCATAATATTTATAAAGACCAAAAAGATAATGTGTAATAAAAAAATAGCTTATATTTTTGTTGATATTGAAAATTGATTGAAATGAAAAGATATTCAGAAATTTGGACTATAGTATAATAATGAAAAATTATGAATAGTATTGAATGAATGATTTGACTTTGTTATAGAAAGTTGATCGACTAAATTGAACAAATTGAAAGGTTAGGGATAGTTTAAGAATTACATTTCATTAGAACCCAAACAAATTAAAAGTTTACATATCGAGCTAAAGATTGAAAGCTATTACTCTCTTTTTCCCTTAAAAAATAAAAAATATATAATCGAATACCTCTGCGATAGGAATGTCAATATAATCATATCTACATGTCTAAGATAGAAACATGAAAATTAGACATCTTTCGTGGGATTTTTTTTTTTTTAATATCTATGTCATTCGTGAGAGTGGAGTCGCCGGATATTTCTTGCCATTGATACATGTCCAGAAACTCAGTGAAAAGCTTATGGCTTGCTAAAGTCATCTTTCCCGTCTAGTTTCAGCTCCTTCCTGGTATCTTCTTCGAAAGGGTTGACTGAAGACCAAATAAATAATTGAATTAGAAATCTTGTGCTTTTATTATTAAAAAAAAAATCATTTTTCCATCCTCCTTTTTAAGAAAAGATAGGATTATACGTTAGGACGAGACGGTCGTTTCGAAATGACAACCGCCGGAGTTATCGGCAGAGACAGAGCTTGAACTGGACTATGGAACAGACGCAGAGCGGAGAGAAAAGATAGATGGAAGACGAAGAAGAGGGCGGCGACGCCATGGGAACGGCACTCAGCTATCATCAGCATCCCTCGCTTCGACTGCAACGCTCCCTCTTCCCTCCTTCG
This sequence comes from Eucalyptus cladocalyx, assembly GCA_017140615.1. Classification (NCBI taxonomy): domain Eukaryota; kingdom Viridiplantae; phylum Streptophyta; class Magnoliopsida; order Myrtales; family Myrtaceae; genus Eucalyptus; species Eucalyptus cladocalyx. The sequence goes on from CM029522.1 coordinate 42,147,425, forward strand.
GCGCTCACACTCTGGCTTCCTCATCATCTTCACCATCAGTGTACCATCTTTCCTTCGCTTTCTCAGTCGTCAACTCCATGATTGAAACTTGGGTTGATGGGTTTTCGCTCTGTTCCTTTTTCCTTTCTCCAGAGAGGAGCCGTGTGCCTCCTTGAAAAGGTTTGATTGCCTTCTTAAAGTTGAACCTTTCAAGCGTGACCGCATGAGACGCTAGTGATTAATTCTACATGATCTGTTTTGAGTATGGTTCGTTTATGCTTGGAGCTTCATGGTAAAGAACTGGGCCTCCTTTGAGTACGTGTAGTTGCATTGATATCCTGATCATAGACTGGTTCATGTGGAAGTGATTTGAAGCAGCTCAATGAAATGGGTCTTCCTTTTCCTATTTGGGATAGCGCAATTTCATCATCCTTAGCTTTGTTTGTAGTGAATGCTTTTGCAGTATTGTGGGACATTTGCTGCTAGGGAAATCCACCTAAATGCATAACCAAATAACCACACTTAAGTTATTCAATTTCTCCTACAATCTACCTTAAAATTCAGGCCATGCCAAATGATATATCAGACGTTCTTATGGGTGATTCTGTTAACTTATTGATTTACTAACAGATCGATCTTCATTTACACCATGCTAATATCCAAGCATCCAAGGTAAGCAGCTTTTCATTTACTTTCTGAATTCTGTCTGGGTTCTGGCGGCTGCCAAAAATAATTGAATTTTGATATGTCTTGACCAAATGATTGGCTCGTTCCAGGCTTTATGTTGAGGAATGGGTATAATTTGCACATCACTGTTTTCAGTGACGGGAAATTTTGCTAGTTAAGAAGCTAGAAGCCACTAAAAGAATAGCAAAACAGAGAACTTCTGCAGAAAATCAAAACTCTTCCTTTGTTTAATTTTTCTAGAACAAGTTAGCTACTGATATCTTCAGGTTTTGCTGTAGATCTTTGCTGTGGAATACGCACCTTGAATTTTCTCCATTCTGGGAATTGTAGCTTGTAGACTAACTTCTTATTTATTCTTTGCTAGCATTTGATTTAACTGACCACCGTTTTGCAGAGTGCCAGTCGGTTTTTCTGGTGCAGTTAGCATCGTCAAATTTTTCCGGTCCTAACTACTTGCAGGTTGAAGGAGCCAGACCTACGGACTGTTGTTCAAAACCTTATTCTCAAGTCTATAAAGGATAACCTAAGCAGACTTTCACAACCGATAAAGGTGCTGTCTCATAAGAAGATCAAGTTGCCTGCTGATTGCTGTATAGTATGGAATTGTATTTCCTAATTCTGTTTCAGCAGTTGCTTCTTACCCCGTTGCACAAAGTCTTTTCCTCTCCCTTCAATTGAATCAGAGCTGTTACAATCTTGTTGTGGCATCCTCACAAATTGGTCTATCTTGTGACCATGTATGCTCAAAAGTGGCACGACTCATGCAAACTGGCTTTAATGCCAGATAAGAGAATTCGATAGTACCTTCAAAGAGAGACAAGGGTAAAATCACGTAAGAACTCTTAATGCAGCTCACATTAACGACACACATACATTTACACAATCTTCAATTGAAAAAAAGAATTCAATGTGGTTGTTTGGATGCTGCTGAGGAATTGAAAGAAGACAGACAAATTTGCACATCGAATGAAATTCATTGACGTTGCTTTCGTGGTCTGTTGTTTCTCAGCAGCCGCAGAATGATGGGAAACTCAGATAAATGCCTTGAAAAAGGATAAAGAGATATCAATTCGAAAGAAGGCAATCACCAGCACAGAGAGAGAGAGAGAGAGAGAGAAAGCTTGGCAATGGCCACAGCAAAAATTGAGAGCCTGAGAAATGGAGCCAAGAAGTGATGCAATGCGTGCAAAAAATCAACGCAAATTGCAGGACTCTGAAGGGAGAGAGAGATAGAGAGAGAGAAGAGAATCATTCATGAATCGATCATTTGCGACCTATATATCAAATCGAGCATAAAATGGCCAAATACTCACCCAAAAACAGGAATAACTTCATACCCAAAAACAAACCACCGTTACGTTTTCTACTTGACAGCAAGCGTGACATCCAAAGTTGAAATACATGATGCCGGAACACTCAAAACGACGTTGCTGTTTTCAGGTATTTCATAATCAAATTGGGATTCCACTTCATGTTTGCCCCAGATATTAAAGGATTTGGGGTTGAAGGATTGAAGATTGGGGCTTAAGTTTTCACGTTTGAAAAGCCGAAAGTCACCAAATAAGCTTATCGATCCATCTATTATCTCTCTGGGATAATGATTCTTCTATCTCGTACAAACATCAACTATGGTAGCTTCGTTTAAAAAGGTTTATTCCTCGACTTTCATCAATATTTATTTGCTTGGAATTTCTTCAATCATCCAACTTTTGGCTTTTATCTTCTTCTCTGTTTTTTCCCAATCAACGATTGTACAACTTCTAATGCATTCACCACCCTCAGCGATGGCACTCTTTGTTTTGAAGAGATTTTGATTTTGAAACCTTAAAAACTCAAATCAATGCGATAATTCAACACAAAAAAAAAAAAAAAAAAAAAAAAAAAAAAAAAAAAAAAAAAAGATCTCATTCATAATCATGATAGCATTCCCAGTCAATCACCATTATTCTTACATCATTTGTTTCTTCTTGTACTGCTAATGAATGAATGAACTCTGGCAAGTACTAAAATTCCAACATGAAATACGTATCGACAACCATATGTGACGGAAATGGTGGCACTCTTCCTCCGTGCAGTTGGTGGTGGAACAAATGAACAAATAAGAACACTAAAATGTTTTGCTTTACTAGACGAGGGAGGAAGGAGACCCCAAAAGTGAGCTGTAGAGAGCAATATCAACAATTAACAGATAAGAAGAGAAAGAAGGTGATATTCCCGATCAATCACCATTATCCATACATCCTTTGCTTCTTCTTGTGCTGCTACGAGCACTACGATTCCAACATGAAATGCATATCGGCAACCTTATGTGGCAGAAGTGGTGGCGCTCTTCCTCCGTGCAGACGACGGTGGAACAAATGAACAAATACGAACACTAAAATCTTTTGCTTTACCAGACAAATGTGTTTCTGAAGGAGACCACAAAAGTGAGCTGCAAAGAGCAATATCAATAATGATAGATAGGGGAGAAAGAAGGTGACATTCCCAATCAGTCACCATTATTCATACATCCTTTGCTTCTTCTTGTGCTGCTAATGACCGAATGAACTCTGACAAGTGCTAAAGTTCCAATATGAAATGTGTATCAGCAACCGTACGTGGCAAAATCAGTGGCACTCTTCCTCCACACAGTCGACGGTAGAACAAATGAACAATATGAACACTAAAATCTTTTACTTTACCAGATGAATAAGTTTCTGAAGGAGACCACAGAAGTGAGCTGCAGAAATCAATATCAATAACGGTAGATAAGGAGGAAGAAGGATAGGCCTGGGAACAACAACAACAACGTATGCAAAGCAATGGATAGGGAAAGTGAAAGGATCATGAGCGGGTGAAAGATGTGGGCGCTGCAAGCAGTATTAATGGCTGGTAGATGAGCCACAAGTGAAAGGGATAAGAAGCAATAGAGAAGTCAGGCCTCCCTTGGAACTTCGCTGTAATGAAGCTGGGCAAAGCTTGAGTGATGAAGGTCAATATAGCATGCATATTCCTCCATTGATCATGATCAACAATAAGCATTTTGGGCTTTGTATGTATTTGGAGAAAGAGAAAGAGTATGCACAGCAGAAAGAGGGTGATTGTTGAGGAAGACGAAGAGAATGATGTATAGGGCAGAGCGGCTATTGCGTTGTTTTAAATGGATTTGATTATCTGAAGACCTGAAATGTGAATTGGACTGATTGTCTATCACAAGGGCCCCAGACAATCACCAGGGTGCGACAGTACCGCGTCCCTAGTCACGGGGGCCCAAGACAATTATCAGGATATGGTAGTTCTGGGTAGCATAGCAACGCGTCATGAGAGGGCCCAAGATAGCCACTAGGGTATGACAAGGTCGCAGAGCAACAAGTCGCATGTGCGTAACTCGTATCGGGTCGCGTCTCGACCCATCGCGGACGCGTAACGTGGTACTGTGACACCCTGGTGATTGTTTTAGGGCCTGCGCTGAAGTCGATCGCCTTGGGCGTGCAGTTTTTGGACTTATAAAAATTCATCCTGAGTTCAAAAGTCCCCGCCCCATAATGACACCTGTTCTGTTGAGTCGACATTTCACGATTTCTTTTGAAGAAATTGTTCTTTAGATGTCTCAACTTTTTTATAAAAATGATATTACTGACATTTGGTTTGGGTGGAATTGCTTTACTATGCTATCACGTTCACACCATCCTTAGTGATATTCGGGTAAAGTGCCAAAAAAGTTATAAACTTATTATATTGATTCCAATTCAGTTTTAAACTTTTCAATTGAATCAATTTAGTTTTAAACTTTTTCACATTGATAAAAATTTAGTCCATCCGACTAATTTTGGCCGATCGACATTGACATGGACTCCAACCAGTGGTCAGGTGTTGATGTGGGTGTCGGCTAGTGGCCAGACGCTAATATGCGATTTTTTCATAATTTTTTCTTTTCTTTTTCTTCTTTTTCCTTTTTTTCTTTTTCTTTTTCTTTTTCTTTTTCTTTTCTCCCTTCTTTCTCTTTGAACTGTCCTCCCAGTGGCTAGCGAGGCCGCCTTCGCCCACGGCAAGGCCAAGGCGAGCCCAGATCTAAGCGAAGCTACCTCACCCATAGCCCTGGGTGAGGGCATGACCCTTGTCGGTCGCCGACAAGAGGCTCACTAGCCACCGTGAGGATAGACCAAGGAGGAGGAAGGGAGAAATGAAAAGGAAAAAGAAAAGAAAAAATTCAAAAAAAAAACTATTAAAAATTGCCACGTCAGCATCCGGTCACCGTTCGGTGTCTACGTCAGCGTTGGTCGACCAAAATTAGTAGGATAGACTAAATTGGTACCAATATAAAAAGGTTTATAGACTAAATTGATACTAATGTAAAAATGTTTATAATTAAATTGATTGAATTGAAAAGTTTAAAACTGAATTAGTACAAATGCAATAAATTTGTAACTTTTTTGGTACTTTTCCTATTATATTCTTTGGTCCACCAGGAACTATGAGCCCAATGAATTTCAAATCAGGATGCCCATCAAAATTAAGGGTTCACGTGCGTTACGAATTTTTCGCATAGTGGACTCAAAGGCTAGGCAACCCTATGTCCTCTTGCAATTTCTGTGGATTCTCCCCTGTTGACTCTGCTTGAAATGTAAAATGGAAAGAACTAGAATACCCCATAAGACCAACAGGCATTACGAAAAATGCTCGATAATGAGTGATTTCGATCGTCTGCATGGCAACATGAAATAGAGCACCTGCTACGCTAGTAAAGTACCAAATTCCCAGAACATAATCTCCTTCCGCCATGACAAACGTGCAACATCGAAGAAATGAGGATGAAATAGATCGTTTGGATAAATGTAGCTCTATTTCATCTACTTCACTTCATAGTGAGCAAACTATATGAAGATCACTCGGTAAAAAAAAAAGGGTAGATTACAGGGTAGTCCTTAGACTTTGGCTAAATCCTGTGATTTTTTTTTTTTTTTTTTTTTGGTCAGCTAAATCCGGTGATTGAATATTGGCTTAATGGCTTTTTCTTTCATCTGAGAGGGAGAAGAGCGCCACCGAAGAAGCTATGTGCCTCGTTGAAAAAATTCGATTACCTTCTTAAATTTGAACCTTTGAAGCGTGACTGAATGAGATGCTACCGATTCAGGGCAGCGCGGTTGTTGCGCCTTCTTAAATGCACTGATTATTAAAAGTCCCGAATTGTGCCTGTCGGGACTTCGGCCATTCGGGACTCCGGCGCGGTGTCCAACAGTCACAAGGGAATGGCGATACCGGTGACGCGTCGCGAGGACCCAAGACAATCCCAAGGGTATGACAATACCAGATCACATAGCGACGCATCACGAGGGCCCAAAAAAATCATCGGGGTACACTATCGTGTTTGTCGGGTCGCATAGCGATGTGCTGCAACACGCCATGATGTGCCACGAGGAGCCAAGACAATCACCAAGGTACGACACTATTGTGTTTGTCATAGCAACGTGTCACAAGGGCCCAAGATAGTCATCAGGGTATGACACTGCGGTGTTCATCGAATCGCATGGCGACGCGTCACAAGGATCCAAGACAATCACCAAGGCACGACACTAGTGTAGTCACCGGGTACGACACTACCGTGTCACAATGGTGTTGTGCCTACCTTGGTGATTGTCTTGAGCCCTCGTGATGTGTTGGTGTGCGATCTGACACGGCAATGTCGTACCCTGATGATTGTCTTGAACCCTTGTGACGTGTTGTTATGTGATCCTGTCGACTATCTTAGGATCCTATGCTGAAGTCAATTGGCTTAGGGTGAACTTTTTGGACTCATACGGAAAATGATCTCTTCACCATGTCGATTCGCTCAAAATTCATTATGAGTTCGAAAGACCCTGCCCGATAATCACACTGGTTTTTGTGAATCGACATTTCACGATTTCTTTTGACAAAATTGTGCTTTGGGTTTCTCAACTTTTATGAAAATGACATTTGGTTTGGAGTGGATTTGCTATGCCGTATTTTCAAGTTCAAAATATCTTCAAAGATATTCTTGGATGTACTGAGAACATGTAAGATCAGTGCATCTCAATTTTTGAATCAGAATGCCCATTAAAGTTAAGGGTCCACATGCATTTTGACTCACATGTTTTGGGATCATTTTCGCCTGCTGGACTCAGGCTGGGCAACCTTGTGTTGTGTCCTCCTAGGATTGTGAGGTGATCCGCCCACAATTTTTGCGGATTCTGCCCCGGTTGAATCTGCTTAAAATGTAAAATACAAGGAAATAGAGTACTCCAATAAGGCAAAAAGCATTATGAAAGTGCTCGATAATGAGTTTGATTCCGATCATCTGCATTGGCAACATGAAATAGAGCGCCTAGTTATGCAAGTAAACTCCCAAATTCGCATAACATAATCTCCTCCCGTAATGACAAACGGGCAACATAAACGAAATGGAGGGGGGAAATAGACCGTTTGCACAAATGTAGCTCTATTTTATCTACAACTCCACCACATAATGAACAAATTATATGAAAATCACTCGGTATTTAAAAAAAAAAAAAAAGGTACATGATAGGATAATTTATAAATTTTGATTCAATGTGCAATGTCAACTTTGAGCTTTTAATTTGTTTAGTATAGTTTTTGAATTATTCCTAAATGTTCAATCTAATTCATAAATTTTCAATTTGTTCAATCTAGTCTCTCAACTTTCCACACCAAAATTTAACAAATTCTTTGCTACTATTCACAAGTTTTCATAATCACACTATTTCTCACTTTTTAAAATATTTTTTTTCATTTTAACCCATCTCCTAACTCAATCAAAAATATATGATCTTTTTATACCTTTTTGATCTTTATAAATACTATGATAGCTCTACATATGTATATTTTAGCTTATGATCACTATAATAGGAGAGGTAAAACCTCACTTCAAGTATTATCGGGTGGATAATCCTGCTATTTTAATTTCTTAATTTACAAATTTAATTAGATTTAATTAAGAAAGCTTGAAACACACTAGCTTGCAAACATTATCAATTGAAAAAATTAGGAATAAGATCAAGATTGATATAAGTACACCTATTCACAAATAAAATAACATCGTTTTTAGATATCCTTATAAAAAAACCTATCTTCTTAAAAGGGATAACAAAATTAAAAATTTTGAGCTAGTACTCGTATGGCATATTTACCCCAAATTAATTTTCTCTTTACAAAAAATCCTAACATAGCACTTCCACAACATATTTACCCTAAAATACTTTTCATCTCACGAAAAATCCCAAATCGGTATACTTGACCTAAACCTACCCTCAACGTCATAGCAAGAATATCAACATGGTATAACTCTAAATGAATTATACTTTTATATTAAAGAGATCATAAGCTAAAATATATTAACTAAAACTATCATAATAATTGTATAGCTTGAAATAAGTAAAAAGTAACAAAAAGATAGAATTTTTTTGTTGATTTAGCAAATTGAATAAGATTAAATATGGGCAATAATGCAATTATGAAAGCTTGTGAATAGTATTAGAAAATTGATTTGGCTATGTTATAGAAAGTTGAAAGATTATATTGAACAAATTCAAAATTCAAGCATTAAATTAAACATTTAGCAATAATTAAAGGACAAAATTCAACAAATTTAAAGTTTAAAAATTACATTACCAAGCCAAAGATTAAGCATTCTTAGTGTCATTTTGATAAAAAGAAAAGAATAATTGAACACCCCCACATAGGAATGTCGATATAATCATTCTCTATATACGGAAAGAGATAAACATGAAAATTAGGCGTGTTTCCCGAGAGCTGCATCGCTGCATATCGCTTGCTATTAATAGAGATATCCAAGAAATTCAGTGTAAAGTTTGTCAACAACAAAAACGCAAGATCAGTCATCTCTCTGGTCAAGTCTCAGCTCTTCATTGGCATTTCCTTAAAAAAGAGTTGACAAAAGAATAAATAAACAATGGAATTAGAAATCTTATGTTATGGCGTGGGCATCGATTCTGCTCCTTCAATATCAAAAAAAAAAAAAAAAAAAAAAAAAAAAGACTAAATAAACAATGGAATTAGAAATCTTGTGTTTTTGTAATTAAGCATAGTCCTCTTGTGCTTTTGTAAGTAAGCATTAGTCCAATCTTTTTCTTAAACAGGAAATTTGGAAAATATTTGGGTAAACCGGTCGAGCCGTTTTGGGAAAACGGACCGGGCGGTCGGGCCGAACTTCAACTGAAAATGGAAAACCGCCCTGAGTTTCACCATTCGTTAGGGCAGAGACAGAGATCGAAGTCGACCATGGAAAACACTCAGAGCAGAGAGAAAAGAGATATTGAAGAAGAGGAAGAAGGCGACGACAATGAAGAAGCGAAGACGAAGAAGACGACGATGACGCCATGGGAGCAGCACTCGGCCGTCATCAGCATCCGTCGCTTCGACTACAACGCCCCCTCTTCCCTCCTTCGGCGCTCCCACTCCGGCTTCCTCATCACCTGCACTATCAGTGTACCATCTCTCCTTCGCTTTCTCGGTTGTCAATTCGATGATTGAATCTTGGGCTGATGGGTTTTCGTTCTCGTCCATTTTCCCTTTCTCCAGAGAGGGAGAAGAGCGCCACCAAAGAAGCCATGTGCCTCCTTGAGAAGGTTCGATTGCCTTCTTAAAGTTTGAACCTTTTAAGCGATACTGAATGAGATGCTACGTAATGTGTTTGAGTAAGTTCGTGGGTCATTTATGCTTGGAGCTTAGAGTGAAGAATTGGGTCTCCTTTGAGGAAGTGTGATTGTGCTGATTGATGATGTCCTGACTGGTTCATGTGGAAGCGATTTGAAGGAGCTCGATGAAATGGGTCTTCCTTTTCCTACTTTGGGTTTGCAATTTCATCGCATTGTTATGGATGCTTTTGCAGTTTTGTGGGGCATTTGCTGCTAGGGAGAGTACTAACTTGGAGTTGGCTGATGCAAAATTGACTGCTAAGAGAAGGAAAGTATGTCCTGAGGAATTGGATCGGGAAGGTGCTGATGGTGCTGAGAGTGGGCAGATAACTGATCAGTGTTGTAAAGAGGATGGTACTCTTCTGGTCAAAACCAAATCCCTATGTACTTAGATACCTGCAAATTGTAGTCTAAGTGCCTCCAACTTCGCTATTCAAATGGCAGGTAAGCTTTCAGAAGATGTGTCTTCTCAAACAAAGGAAGACATCGGTGCAAATAAATCTTCAGCTCTTTCATTAGTCAAGTTGACAGGGAGTGGTTTGCTCCTCTTTACGTTCCCCCATGAGGATTCAGCCGACACCATTCAAATTGTGTCTGATATTATTGATTCCCTGGGATCTGCAGATTCGAGTTCCCCACAGTGAGTTTTTAGTTTCCTTTCTTGACATCAGACACTGAAATAGCTACTAGTTGATAACATGCATTTCCTGCCCTGGCTTGTTACTTTAGGATTGGGCAATGTGCTAGGAGTTACTACTGATGCATAAGACCTTCTTGCGCCGCATGTGACACAGAAACTTGGCATTGATGGATGAGTCCTCTAAGTTGAAAGTTAAAGGAAAGAAAAAGACAGACATGCAACTAAGCCTCAATGAGGCATATCTGTCTTACTTGATCAGCTTAAACTCTACCCACTATAGTATAATAGGATTGCTGCATTTTTAGGCTACTTATGACTGGAAAAGTTATGTGAGTGTTTGGTTTGGCTAATTTGCTTTTGACTTGTATTTTGGTTTTTTGGGGACTTTTTCGACAATAAATGTCCTTATTCTCTTGAAAAATGTATATGCAACATTTAAAGTCACCCCAAAGTTTATTGTAATTTTTATCAAGTAAAATATTATTTTTATATATTAAAGACCATCCAATAGCCCATTAGTGCACCCTACAATTGCAGTTAAGCAGGCATTTCAGATAACTCAAAATATTGCAAATGTGTCTGTCGTGGAAGGACAACAATGAAAGCATTTTTTTTTTTTTTTGTGAAGGAGACAACTTTGTTATTTTTTAGCACCCCCCCCCCCCCCCCCCCCCCCCAAAAAAAAAAAAAAAAAAAAAAGAAAAGGAAAAAATGAAGGTTTTTCGTGGATCTTTGGCTGTGGAAAATGCATCAAGAATTTTCCCCATTGCTGGAAACTTGTAGCTTGTTGACGTAACTTCTTATGAACTCGTTGCTAGCATTTGATTAGACAGACCACTGTTTTGCAAATTTTGAGAATTTTAACTTGAAGGGATCTCTCTAAAAAATTATTATTTTAAACTATGCTGAATGTTTTCTCTCTTAACTCTGACTTTATTTTATTTTTTATATGGTTTGAATTACATTTTAGGATTTATTCATTCAAATGACAATTAAAGAAGTCGGTTTTTGGTGCAGGTGGTGTCATCGAATTTTTCCTATCCAAGCTACATGCAGTTTGAATGAGCCAGACCTAAGGACTGTTGTTCAAAAGCTTGTTCTTAAGTTTGTAAAGGATAAGCAAAGTACACTTGCATCACCAATAAAGGTACATGTTCAATCTGTATCATAAGAAGATCAAGTTATCTATTTATTGCTCAAGTCCCTTCCCCCTTCTGTCCTCTTTTTAAGTGTGACACTTTGGGGATTCACTTTCTAATTTGTTTAAGCTGTTTCTTCTTACCCTGTTGCACGAAGTGTTCTCCTCTACCTTAAATCGAATCAGAGTTGTTACAGTCTTGTTATGCATCCTTATAAATTGGTCCATCTAGTGAATCTGTCTGCTCACAAATTGATCAACTCTTCCACTGGCCTCTAGTTTGCAGTTGGATATAATAGAAGAGGTCTTGAAGAGATGGAGCTGAAGAATTCAAAAGATAAACCTGATGGTTCTGATCTATTACCTTTGTTGGACCGCCACAAATGCTTTGAAGTCGTAGCTGCAGCAGTTAAGGATGCTATATCAGATTCAGTTGTAGATCTTAAAAACCCTGAGGTAGAGCTCCATGACCCCCCCCCCCTCTCTTCATTCTTTCTCTCTCATGTTTATCTGACATCGTTTTTTGCAGATTTCTGTTCTGGTGGAGCTCCTACCCCTTGCAGCCATTCCAAGTGGGTCGCTGGTGGCTGCTGTATCAGTGCTTCCTCCAAAAATGGTCACTACAAAGCCACGGCTGTGTGTCAAGGCATTGGTTCCAAAGGCAAAATCAAAGAATAAGTAAGTTGGTGGACTATAGCAGCAACTCAGCTGTGAAATCTTCAAATGGAAGATGCTCATGATTCTGGCCTTGGATTCCAAAGAACCATGAAAAGATGAAACAAACAGAATCCAACTGCCATCCATTTGTGTTAGTCGCTTTCAGCAGACACAACAGGTTAATATAGTCACGTCAATGAAAAGTTCCAGTCTCCATGCAAGTTGACATCTTGAACTGTTTCTAACTAAAGGTCGGCCTTTTTTTTTCCCCAAAAAAAAAAAAATCTTGATCCTTTAGAACATGTTGGGATTGGGGGAGAAATATTGATATTTTCTGTTCTATCTTTCCTGTGTCCTTGTGCTCTCATATTTGACCGAGACTACTATACTGTTTTTTCCCTTTCTCCTCTAGAGTTGAAAATATATCTCCCCGTTAACAACTTGCGAAATGCAGTGTTGGCATCGGTAATGTAAATCAACTATGATTTTGTAATTATTCTTTCAAAATTTTCCCTGAACATGAGTGTATTTCCTGTTGAATCATTGATGGTAGCAATTTACTTTGAAGGATCATCTGATATCCTCATTTCAAAAACTCCCGATCACTGTGATCAGACAACAGTTCTGACATTCATTGTTGAAGATGTGTACCCTTGTTCTGTGAGACTTTGTGAAGGATTGCTACCTTAAGGCTGATCATAACCGGCTCTTGCTCATTCATGTTCAGCATGAATCGCCAGGTCAAGCATATTAGTATTCTGCAACATGAATCATCAAGGCGTCATGGATAACAGCTCATCAGCGGAGCGCACAGGATTTGGAACTCAGTGTACTGACAAACAATGCTTACTTCCCTTAGCGCGAAAAACATAAACTAGCTCAACTATGACGAGTCCATTAACATGGTGACGATGTTGCTCTTCTGGGGACAAGAAAATCTATTCAAAATCCACTTTTTTGAAGCCAACAAGTTTGTACCTACAGAACAAATGCTTCAGGGAAGGAACTAAACACAGCAAGAATCGAAGGAACAAAATATGATCTGATGAATCATGCGCCTCAACGAGCGATGGATAGATCTAAGTTGACACAAGGCTCTTCAAAGGATGAGTATGAGGACGGTTTCGGGGAAGAGGTCGACGATATTGCTTCGCTGATCCCGCTCTCTGAAAACGCATTACTTCCCTGGAAGGAAGGTTGAATATTCATCGGAAGCGACAGCGACAGCGACAACTCGCAGCCACAGCCGTCGACATCTTTGAGTTTTCCGACATCACTTCTCATGCCTGTTCGTTTCGTGTTCTTTCGCAGCATGTGCTCCTGAACATCTTCTGGTTTCGCTCTCTGTCGGGATAAGAAAAATTTGTCGAAAGAATCGATAGGGTCAATGCAAAAACATGGAGCAAAGCCATTTTGAATATGCTTGATAGGCGGAGCACTGTGATGTATCCTTATGTACACGCCAATGCATAGGTGCCAACAATCTCTTCAGCTATTATTGGAACGTTGAATTTGAAATTATTGCCCTTTAATTAAGCTAATCATGTAAATTCAATTCAATTATGGAAGAAATCCCACAACCTTCGTAGTCAGAAAATGTATAACACGACTAAACTTATAGTATATATAGTCAAACCAGTAATATTTCAGAGACAGTCAAATGCGCATTCGACCTCACTCAAATTAAATGCAATACTAAACACTACACAATCGCATTGAGATGAGTTTATTCAATATCTTTTCCGTGAACTCATAGTTTATACTATCAGGCTTTAACATTTTCAGGTTATTAAAGTTATTCCTTTTCATATTTTTAACAAGATAAAACCGATCTTCTCAAGAATTTGATCATCGGATCATTTGTACTTGTGGACCATCTTTAATATTTTTAATGAAATCGAAAGTGATTTCACTAGTTCTTGATAAATGAACAGCTAATTAAACGAACTCAAAGGCCACTTCAACCTAAATTTTTTTCCATTCCACGAGAACCGATGCATAAATTTGAAGTTCCCTATGACCATACATGGAGAAAATTGTAATGATAATCAAAATCGTTGGCTTGTAATCAAGGAATCTCGTCTCTAAATTTTAATTCCACATAATTGTCAGGCATTTCATGAATCGTCCATCTCTCCTTTTTACCGAAATTTAATTAGTTGTATTTAAAAATAAGATCATTCATATTAGTTAATTTACCAATTAGTTTTATCGCTATATCACTTCGCGTGAATACGTGCGCTCCTATTCTAATATGACTTTAAAGATCGAGCTATTTTAATATAATTTCAAACTCCACAAAATGAAAGGAAAAGAAAAGTGGAATGCTAAAAATTAAAACCACAACTAAACCATGATAGACAAGCACCTTTGTGTGCGTACCTGGAGAAAATCAGATTGTGCCACTGCATAGTACTCAGGCTTGATCATCATCTGCAGATCAGTGCATGAAGTCGCCACCAAATTTGTCACCGCCGTCGTCTCGACTCTATGCTGGAGCAAATCACAGACACAGTGCATGGACAACCGAGAATCTGATTTGGACGAGCCTTCCTTAATCGGTTTGGAGGATGAGTGAAGAACGTTTCCGTCGCTGGGTTCGGGTTGTTCAACTAGTATGCACCCATCAGGTTCATCATCTTCAAAAGATGGTCTTTTTCGTCCAGCACTGCTATGACTCCTCTCTATGACAGCGAAAAATGTGGTGTTTACACAGTTTAGTATATATATAAGGAGATTCAAAAAGAGATCTGTAATTCCAGGCATATATAAACAAAGGAATCTGAGTGTCCGTATCCAAAATTCCATGTGACCTACGACCGAGACGAGGGCTGGCAGGGGCTGTCGCCCTTGCTGTCTGCTTGGTTATTAGCTCTAATTTATGAGATTTTGTATGCACTTTTTGTTTCTAGCTGAGGTTAATAAATGAAGTGATGATGGGAGGCCGCAAAGAGATGATGAAATGCAACATCATTGCTGAAGTAGAAAATGTGCCGTTGATTAGGGCATGCACTATACTACATCTGAAACTATGAAATCAAAACCAAGACGTGCCCTTCGGGCTTCTTGTTGTATCTTACTTACCTTGCTGTCTGTTCAAGTCATTTCTCATGCTCCTGTACATCTGCGGGAGACAGAGATCAGATAATGGAGATACTTAGTAAGAAGTCCAAGAAGAATAAGTCTTAGAAAGTGTTAGGACGAATTCTGACTACATGACTCTGAATTAGTAAGAGGATCAAGTCGCATAAAAAGTTGTCGAATTTATTCAGACACTCAGCAAAGATTTTATCCAAATCATCACTCAGCAATCCTGGAAAGCTAACAAAACCTACTGACCTGGAGATGGCTCTTAACGTGGGAAATGGTCAGACCCCTGACGTCCATGAGCTGAAGAACCATCTTGGGTGTGGCCTCTGAGATGAATCAGAATAAAATTATTGTGAGGCGCATCACACAAATCATACAAGCATCAAAAGTAAAAGCAAATTAATCATATCACAAAGAAGAGAGAATCAATGTAATACTTAACTGTGATGACCGCCGAGAAGGTGGACAGCATGCACAAAGCAGCGGTGAAGCTCTGGAGTCCATCTCAGCCGTGGTGCCTTTGATCTTATGTACTGCCTCACTCCCCCCATCAATCTCTCTCTCTCTCACAAAGTGGAAGTCTCACTAATATATTAGTGGCTATGAGCAACCTGTTTCTCGCTGCAATATTCCGTGCTTATATCAGTGTTGTCATCTCCCAAAGAAGGTACCTCTCTCATAAACAACCTCAATATCAACCTGCTTTCTGTGTTACATGTATATGGAGTTATTACATATAGCACTCCGCTTAAGCTTGCTTTGCTTCGCTTCTACAGATTGATCCACGAGAGATGCAGCGAGGGGGTGAGACTTAGGATGTGTGTGCTTCTTTTAAAACTCTGCCGTTGGATGCGTTTTAAAAGCAATGATTCTCTGGCTGGGTTTTTTTAAAGGAAAAGGTCGTGTTTGAACTTGTGTGTGTGTGTGTGGGAGAGAGGAACTCTTATAACGGAAGATATGTAATCTCCAGTTCTGATATGCTCTTGCGTCTGCCAAAGGTCAAAAGTGATTGCCTTCATGAGAAGAGACTATTACAAAAGGATCTAAGAAAGAATTGCCATCTTTGCTCAGTCTGTAAACACACACCTGGAAGTGCACCTACTCCGCTTTGACCTTTAGTCTCTCTCTTTCTCTCTCTCTGTGTGAATGCCAAAATCGTCAATATACCAAAAGCCCCTATTTATTAGGTTGGTATGTTTCTCTCTTTCTTCATCTTTTGCGTTTACCAAAGCCTACTTGCCTCATTTGCTGTCAAAAGCTCCATCAGTTTTATTTGAAAATGTTATCTGTTTTTTTTTCCCCCTAGATTCCTAAAGTCTCGTTCACATGTTTGGTAGGCCGCTATCATTAAGGACGTGCGTTTTTCTTCCGGCTCTACGGAGGTTATTGTTTTCTTGAATATTATAATTAATATAGTGCAGGAAAACGAGTCCAGATTAGTCATGTTGAATGATTAATCTCGCATGTTATACATGAGCTGAAACTATCCTGAAATTCAAAGGGGTCGGCACAGATAACACCTTGGCAAAAACTATTGAATCAATAATGGTGCCTTCAGTAAGCAAATTCAACACTTCTAATCATTTCAAGAAAGGAGAATCCCAGACAAACTAGCTTGTACCCGTACAATGCTTTTCAAGAGTAGGCACCGTCATCGCGTAGAAGACGCGATCGCCAACGGAAGAACCTTTACATTACATGCTGGTTTGACCGAATTAAGATTTGTCCGACGTGGTTCCAGACACAACCTTTTTGGTGTTTATCAAAACAAACGTGCACATAATTACGATGCCTCAGAGCCGACACTAAAGAATAGACCCTTTCACATGCATAAGTGGACCTTTTTATGGCTGCACTTTGACAGGAAGGGTGGATTTGATCCATCAAAGAGCTAGGGTTTTCAAGATTTTACCAATTACACAAAGAGAAGTAGGCATGTGCCCAATCTTAATGACCAATTTTCGAGTCTGCTTGTAGTATCACGTGATGCCACGCTCATGCACGGGTAGCTAAGTAGAGAAAGGAAGGAACTGGGTGATGTATTATTCCCAAGAATGGCAATTCTTGTGAATACATGAGTACTGTCATGTGATACCCTTAAATTACCAGATAACAGATTAGTCTCCCTATCATGGGCCGTTGAAATCTCGTGATGCAATGAAGTCCATCAAGAGGGAGTTGTTCTGTTACTTTTCAACAAACAAAAGTGAACTTACAGTTCTCAACCTGCTCCTCAAAAATGTAGTGCCGGGAGTTCCGTTCAAAGAGAGAGGTTGGGAGTGGCCCATTTCATTCTAACTTTCTGGTTTAACCTATGGAGAAACGTTTTTACTTGCATCATGCCCACGAATCAAAAACATCATAAGTTTCTAAACTGTCCGTTAACGCTAGACCAACCTCAACTAGTGACGATCGCGATCATCGAAGCGCTAAACGGATGGATCCCATCTGGGGAAGTCAGGGAAAAAGAGACATATGAGCTCAGGTCGTGTCACGCTGGCGCTGTAAAACTCAACCTACTCTTCCTCGGATAGCATTAATGAACTTTGCACCAGCTGATCTTCCATATCGTGTGATTCCCCCCTCCATTAATTGAAAACTCCGAAAATAAATATAACCATGCCAGATTGAGAAATTTAACTACACAGAGGCACTGGCGTAATTACTAAGTCATAGTAGTACCCATAAAAAAGCTTCTATGCGAGTTTTGTGTATTGGTTTTTGGTACGCACATGCCTCATGATACAGCTGTTTCAGTTCAAAGCAATCACATCGAGGAAAAACATCCATCCACGTGACCCTTTCTCGTACCACATGAAATTCCATTAAAGGATAGAAAAAAAAAAAAAAAAAAATTAGAGGTTTGCCATTTCGTTCACATGTTGTCCAACACACATGTTCCTCTCTTCAAGGTGCCCTCCATCTCTTTTTGTTCTTTTCTTGGTCGTTCCGGAGTTCCAGCTCTCGGGCACCCCACTTCTGAATAACCCCTCGAAAGAGAGACCGTAAATCAAGGCAGGGACATGCATGCACGCATTGACCTTGTCCGTTTTTGGCGTAGTCCCACGTTTTCCTGTCCAACTTTTTATGGGCTGCGACATCGAATTTTGCCATTGACTAAAGTGGCCGTGGCCACTAGTTGGTCCAGGCAATTCGTGAGAAAGTTGATGCACGGAGTGGATCCCAGCGATTATTGACTTTCACGCTCGATAACCAAGGGCAAGGGAATTAGGTAGGGTTCTATACATTTTGAATCATCGCTATCCGTTTCTCCAAAGTCTTGTTTTGATTCACGTATACATTTGTGTGTATAATAATCTTTTTTTGTGTAGTTTGGATGGTTTTTTCAACACGAGAGGTGATCGTGAACTGACGCATTTCACAAGTTCAACAAGAGAGATAGTGATGGATTTTTATTATTAAGTCGAAGATAGTAATGGATTTGATCCGCAACAAAGGGGAATCTAATGTAGCTGATGTCTTGAGCTAATAAAAAGAATTATCGATATATTCGAGTTGGCTCACATATAATAGTAGGCTTAAACTTTTTAGCAAGGTTGGGTCTTATTAAGATTTCATTTGTTTCGTGGAAAAAAAAATAATTTAGGAAACATTTTACTTAAAAATGATTGCTTCTTGTATCACTTATAAAAATGAATGAATATAAAAATATTTTTATCACCCATGAAATTTTTTTAATATAAATTGTTGTCGCTAATTAATTTTTTTTTATTTACCAATTATTTTAAGAGTTAGAAACGATCAAATTTAGGAAAATTTCTTCTAAATTATCCATTTTCCGTGAGATAAATGAAGCCTAGATATGTCGATCAACTCAAATTTTGAAATAGCTCCTTTTGGGATCTCCTCACTACGAGGGTTTCCCTTGTCAACAGAAAGAAGAGCTGGTGGGTTTTTCTATTTTATTTTATCCTGAATGACCTCTTAAAATGAGTCACAAGAAAGTCATCACTTCCGCAAATTCGCTAATTAATCGTGACTTGCTGTGATTGGAGCCTTAACCTTAACGCTAAAAGAAAACTAAATGAACTAATTGCGTCATCATCTAGCTAAATTGATTTGATCGTAGCTGTTTTTCGCACCCCTCCAAATTCCATTTTCTCTGCATGGATGTGACGGCTCTTGTGGAAAATTCGGTAAAAGACACGAACGAAGAGAATTGCATGGAATGAGAATTTGGGAATGAGAACCCAATTGTCAAAGCAAAACGATTTAACAATCTTTTCTCTTTTTGGATGTATTATGGCATGCCCAAGTTTGACTAAATCTAGGCATTATATGATGATGAGAACAGATGGATTAAAGGGAAATGTGTGTTAGGTGATCTATTATTCCAAGGTCTTGACTCTTGCTGTAGAACCAAAAGATAGTTTGCTGTGGGGATGCCAAAAGCTGATCATGTGATGAGCCCTAATTAATTATGCTTCATAAAATAGGGGCAATCCCTAGACCCATCAAACAAGGGTGGGCCAGGTAAAAAGTTTTTGAACTTGTTTTAACCCGTTTTCATGCAATGCAAATCTAGTGACTTATACCCACTCGACTCAATATATATTATTAAGATACTTTCATATTTAACCCAATTGAAGAAAATCATAACCAAACTGAGGTGAGAATATGAAGTAATGAACTCGAGTGAGGTGAGAGAGAATGAGGAGAAAGACATAGAAGTGGGTTGGATTTGAATAAGTTAAAAAATCCATTTATGACCTATCTATCACCTATCTTATGTTTAAATCTATTTATGACCTATTTTATTGGATATTGCTAACCCATATAATAACTCAGCTCATCATATATGGGTGAAGAAATGGATCTAGGACATATTTTGATAGGTCTACCTAAACTATTGCACAAAATTTTAATATAGTCCTTTCAGCCAATCTTTGTTAGAAATCGCTCACATTATGATGTGCCCCTAGGACGATTAATGATGACTGAATTGCCACATTAGTGATTTCCAATTAAAATTGACAAATGGATTACAATGAAGTTTCATTTAAAGTTTTATGACTTAATTGGCAAAATTGAAATGTTTATAATTGAATTGATATCTATACAATAGGTTTAGCAATAATTAGGTAATATTTTCCCATAAATCACAAGCTTATGATTACATCATGATAAAATTGATTGTTGTATAGAAGCACAGCCACATTAAACAACATTTATACAATGGGGAAAAAAATGAACAACAATGTTCTACACGTAATGCAAAAGTTGGTTGGCTCATCGTTTGGAAGTGGCTAGCAATGATCTAGCAATGAATAAATTATGTTTGAAGATCAGTTGAGATGGGATAAGCAACCGGCGTCTGTTAAATAAGGAAATCGAGCCACAGCGTCGGTTTTTTTTTTTTTCTTTTTTTGGGTTGATTTACGTGTCCTTTCGAGACATTTAAAAAGTCCATGTACGATTTACAGCAATGATAAAAGGTTGCGTGTTTTCATGAGACATTTGAAAGTTCGTGTTAATTTCGCGACATTGCCAAGTGGGTCGTGTACGTTTCTTAAGCTAATTGGCCAACGTCTGGAGGTGTCGACGCTTGGTTCATGTCCTCAAGTCCTTCGCGACTCATTTCTCATTTCAACCGCGACCTGATGATGGGAATTTGTCGGACAAACAGACCCTCCGGTCAGCAGAATTTTCCGGGTTGCATTCTTATGCGCGATACTGCATTCGAATGCACTAGAGATATCGATTCTAAGTGTTGAAACCAGGCCGATTTCGGACAAGAATCGGCAACAATGAAACCAACCTTAGCTACCAAATCAAATTGTGGGTGGATCCGAATCGGTGCAGATGGACAGAGCAGGATAAGTTCATACCAATGTTCGATTTGAGCATCATTACCCTTCTCCATTCAGCTGTATTGTTCCCTAAAACCAGCGAGTGCTCCTAATTTTAAAGGCAGAGGATTTTGGCTTGAGCAGCTTCTTAGACTAGACCATCAATCGCAAACAAGGGAAATGTTTGAGATTTCGGACAAATGGACCATAGAAACAGCAGAGAAATTTATCGCAGCATCTTAGATCTGCCGCATGTAAATCTTTATGCACATTCAGCACACAGGAAATCATAGCGTGTTGAGAAAAAGAGGAATAAATCAAATGAAACTGCAGCGATCACTGTTTGTCTAAGTACATAACCAAACTGACCAGCTTCATTCCTATATACAATGAGGGCAACCGAGGCGTCACAACGGATTCATTGTGTGAATGACTTGAAGCAAGCCTCAAGTGGCCTTTTTTGCTTGTACCTTTTGGCACAAACGACATAGACCAACATGTTTGAGAAGCTGAGTCCAGCCAGAAGCCAGAAATAATAATCAAGATGCCCCTCGTTCAAGTTATTCGGAATCCACCCAGCCTTGCCACCCGAAGTCGTGAAGTATGTCACAATCGTCAAAATCAAAGAGCTCAAGTAATTACCAAGTGCAGTCGTCAGGAGCGCAAGTGCACTGCACAGGCTCCGCATGGCATCAGGAGACTGCTCGTAGAAAAACTCAAGCTGTCCAATGAAGGTACAAACCTCAGCTGCCCCCACAAGAAAGTATTGCGGTATTTGCCACAAGATACTGAGTGGGACCGCCACATCCTGGTGGGCCAAACCGAGTTCCCGAGCCAGTTGCAGCCTCCTTATCTCAACCACAGCAGCCGCTGCCATTGCGAGAACAGAGATGAAGAGGCCAATCCCCATCCGCTGCAATTCCGAAAATCCACGTTCTTTCCCAGTGAATTTTCGGGCAATGGGGACAATGATGCTGTCATATACCGGGACCCAGAAGATCACACTGATGACATCGAATGTGGAGAGGGATGCCGGAGGGATGGTGAAGGAACCAACAGTGGTATCCATCATCATGCCTTGCTCCACGAACATTGTTGACATCTGAGCATAGACGGCTGAGAACACGATTCCAGTGGCCCAGATGGGGAACATGCGGATCAGAATCTTGAGCTCCTCCACTTGTGTCACAGTACACAGATTCCACGAGTTGTACTCCCCACTTTTGGCCTCTGCATCTGAGAGCACAGCAGCTTTGTCGAGACATCTGTAAGCAACCATCAAGTTTGTAAAATCATCCATAGTAACGAGCAAAGTGATGTGAAATCAACAGAAGCATGCAAAGTTTTCCATGGACAAATCATGCATAGCTCATAATACTAGTCGCGGCCACCAAGAGTAATTACTCAAGTGTCTTCATCATCTACTCAGGCAGCACCAATAGTGTTGACAGACAAGGAGACTTATCTTATCATAACAATCTTAAATTCATCTTTCTGAGATCATGTATGTACAACACACATCTTGAGATATGTCCCTTGCACAATCCATATAATCAAGGTCCATTCAGGAGTTGTCCCTAGTTCTATTAGTAGTACATGTTTGGTAGAACAAACTTCAATTAGCTTCTTGGACTAGACAATAAGACCATAATAGCCCAAGCTACATATGATCAGGATGTTTTTTCATATATGCTTTTCAAGTTATGAAATCATAAAAGTCTAGAAGACAAGCCTACACGAGGTTTAAAAGAAATATATCTGAAACTCTTTAGCTTTAACAAATGCCTCACGAGAAAAGAGCCAAACTTGATGCTGTATTCTTGTACTTTAAAATGCAGACCCAATCATCCATTAGACTAATTGAGAGGTTCCAAGATGAGGTTTGGAGGAGTAAAACATACTTCAGTTCATCGGTGTGCTCCAGTTTACGACTTCCTTCAATCGCTGAGTTTTGCATTTCGTAAAGGAGACTACCATCTTCAGGTACCTTGATGTTCCACTTCCGGAACGAGGCAACTAAAACCTGGCACATCCTTGTGATGGGACTCCCCCCGGGTCTCTGGAAACGATAAAGGGGGGTGCCTGAGAAGAAACTGGCAATGGCAATCCCCATAAATAATGCAGGAATACCAAATCCCCAGCCCCACCCAGCATTTTCTTGAATCCAAACCAACAAGCTACTGGAAATGAGAGCACCGATATTGATGGAAAAGTAAAACCAGTTAAAAAAGGATCCTTTCTTCATCCTCTCTCTAGGATCAGTGTCATCAAACTGGTCTGCTCCAAAAGACGACACGCATGGTTTGATCCCACCAGTTCCCAGGGCAATCAGATAGAGTCCGAAGAAAAACACTGCATACTGTGCTGGGGTAGTAGTAGGGCATAAAGAACCAACACATTCTACAGGCTTAAATGCTGGAACGGTTGCAGAGAGAGTCAAGGTACACATCCCCTGTAAAGGAATACAGATCAATTTCAAGCGGTCGGTTTTGAATGAACAAAACTCTTGCTCCTCATGCAAGCACATATGTCAAGCACATTCACATGAAGAATGGGTAATGGTCACAGAAAACAAGTACAAGATACAAGAAAATCACTCCATCACTTGATCATTTACTCATGCCTTGCCACACTATTTTTCTTACTCTTGTTGAGCCAAAATGCTATCCTACACAACATAGCCAATTTACATAAACACACAACATTTTAGACAAATAAGCTGTAGTTTGGCCCCTCTTCAAAATAGTTATGACTCCAGTTGTGCCATTTGACAACATCTTTGCTAAAGTCCAAAGTATTACTTATGACTCAGTTTACTTTAACTAAAAGTGTCGCAATTCTATCAGTTCAAGACTCGAGCCACTCTTAAAAAAGACAGATACTACGCATACTCATGACAAATTTTTTAATGCATTCCCATATAGCACTAAGAAGAAGAAAAGTGCCTCAATTAGTGTTGATATTGAGGAAAGTTTTGTTGCAATTGTGATTCATGATGACTTTTTAAGGAAATGATGATTGCTCTGGTAAATAATACTGAACTATTGAAGTGCACTTTGAACACCCATTTTAAACATCCAATGATCATAACTTGACATGGACAGTGCTGACTAACTAACATAGGGCTTGAATCCCCAATAATATTGTATTCCCATAACTTTGCAGCATATTTCCACACTGATGTGATACTGAGAGAACACACTTTCACCAAAAGCTATAGTTATGATATAGAAAGCAAACATTAGTACAAAAAGGCAAAGTTCCAGTTTTGTAATCCAGGTGTGATATATGAGTATCACAGTTTCATCTCTGCATGCAACATTCAGCAATTCATTCTAATCATTATTAGCAACAAAGCTAAACTTTTTGATAATTCTAATCCAGCAGAATTTAGAAGCATTATGATGCACCAGTGACTAAATTTAGGTTTTGGAGTTATCCTCCACCTTTAGCAGAGATCATCCAAACAATTCACAAGTTGATGACAATATGAAGAGTGTGTAATCACTGAGAATATTTCTATTTATCTGATATTATATGGAAGAGGATAGAATCTCTTAAGGTGAATCAACCCTATTCATTTACTCACATATCTCCTTCCAGGTCATGAACTAGTTTGACTACTTACAAAGAAGTAAATTGTTGAGAAAGCAGCAATCGTCCAATATCTTCCCCAATAAGCATCTGCTACCACAGCTCCAATAAGAGGTGCAAGATAGCAAGTGCCTGCCCAAGTGGTAACGTTTCTTGCAGCAGAGACATTTCCCTCGTGCATGTTGTTGGTCAGATAACTAACAAGATTCGTAGCAATCCCATAGTAGGCCAAACGTTCACAACATTCAGTGCCTGTATTTCGCCATTCCAGCTATTAATACATAATGAATTCAATAAAATAAAGTTCACGGAAGATTAACATATAACATCTTTCCATTACCTAGGATGAAAGGACAAGCTCTCCAATTCCCGGTATTACTCTTCAAAACCGGGTTTCCATTGACGTCAACCGAGCCATCTCCAGTGTACAGTCCATTCTGCTTTTTCTGTGACATAATTCCCATGTCATGAATAGAATAGCATTAGCAGTTCTGATATTCACATGACCAAAATTTCAAGTGTTTATATTTTTTCATATCTTAACAGAAGAGGAGGTAATATGTCCAAAATCGAAACGAATGAGGTGCAGCAAGCTTGTTGTCATCAGCTAGCACTATTAAAGCCTCTCTTTTTTCAACTTTACACTGTAGGGAGGCTGCTCCTGACATTTTACATGCTCTGAGTAAAATAACTCATCATCATGGAACAACTGATACCACAAAGCAGATAAAAAATCTTGTCTCCTCTCCTTGTCTTGGACAACCCCCTATTCAAGGTGCCTCTTCGATGGAAAGACATGTGAATCATGGTAACGAGTACATTTCAATGATTACATCATCAAGTTAAAAAAAAGAATCAAAATCCGCCACTAGATCCACCTCAGAAGATGCTAAGATGTACCAGAATTGGTAACAAAAAAAGTTCTTTTCTCATTGACAGAATCAGGAAAGTCATTAATAGTGAGCAAGAAGAGAAAAACTCAGCAATTCACCCCATTTAAACTGAACTTACTCCTTCACAGTAAGATAGTATTTTCCTAGACACAGAAAAAGAATATATCAAACCACTACAACTGATGTCTTCTACTTGACTACAGGTCCTCCCTGCAGGAGCATATACAAACCAAAACCTCCTAGTGTTGTCCACAAAATGGCGGTCAGCAGCAATCGAAGTGCCATTATAGGACCTCTATTGCTTTCGACTTCAAAGCTCAATCCGCAATCAAAGCAATCACATCACAAGGTTTTTAAGGGGGGAAAAAAGTTAGCCCGGCCATGAACTTAATTCCCAAGCAATTTTGCAATAACCCTGCCGAAACAAGTTCAAAAACTCATCATGACAGCTACTAGCAAAAGCACAATCCTCTGGATGAACAGAAAATGCAGACCCAGCAATATCCATCGACATCTATCCAAAAAGTCCCCGATCACAAAGGAAACCAAGAAGCTCATTGCTGATCAACAGAATCGATGACCCATTTCAGCCATCATTTACACCCGCCAGCTGAATTTCCATAATCAAGTACAGCTCTTGAGGATTAAAGAAAGAAAGAATCGAGCGAATTTCCAGCTTCAGCATCAGCAAATCGGAAACACACCCACCGCGAACTAACAAAATCTAACCCAACAAAAAGAAGAAGGAAACAGGGCGCACAAGCAGATGGGCAATCAAAAGTCAAACCAAGAAACCGGAAAAAGCAAGAAAAGGGGAAAAATTCAAGAACCTCCGGGGTGCCGTCTTCCAAGAGCAATCTCTCCTCTTCCTGAGAACCCATCTCCCCTTTCCTTCTTGCAACGCGGTCGAGAGGATAGAAATGAGGGGAACGGGCACCGAAGCGATCGACAAGGGAAGGGGGATGGGCAGACCCTTTGGACGGGGAGGGATATAAAACGGGACGAAATGGAGTATGGGCAAAGGTAAGGGATTCCACGCTTCCTCCCCTGACGCGACCGAATTGTCAGCGAATCGCGATGGCCAACGGGGGAAGATGAAGAACGGTAGGTGGGGAGGATCGGTTGGGTCTCCGGGATGGAGCGCGGTTTTTAAAGGACGAGGAGCGCGGTAGTTCAAGATCGGATTTTTATTTACGATGACTTCGTGGGTAATTTCCATTTTCCGAGGTTGGTAAATCTGATGTCTGAAGCAATTATTGGAGAGAGATGATTTATTGCGAATTTCTTGGCCGCCTCCCTTTTTTTTTTTGGAATAAATCGTGGCGCCTTATTGAATATATTTAATTTTAAAGATAATTCTATTTTTTTTAAATAATTATTGCGGCATGATATCATCGGGAAAAAAGCAAAAAAAGGTAACCTTGAGAATTGCACTTCCGATATATTAATTTATTGCGCTTCGAGCTCTAAAGTAATGAGAGCTACGCTTGTACTCATTTGAAAAAAAAAAAAAAAAAAAACAAGATTAAGATTCTTGACTTTCTTTTCCTTTTTTTGGGACCGAGAAAAACTATTAAGATTCGTTTCTTGGATTTTTTTTTCCTTTTTTGTGAAGGAGGAAAGGAGACGCAGAGGGGGAAAAAGCATAAAGCAATCGGGAGGGATTTGATTTTTATCAAACACTGGACTATGCTTTTTCACTAATTCTCTATATTTTATATAGAATAATCGATAAAAAGGGACATTTTATTTCGTGATGTGCTATTGTTCATTCCTTTTTTCTCGTTTAGTAGCATCCAAATTCATAACATAATCCCTTATTTCATTTCTTTTGTTCTCTCTTGTAATTAATTGTATCCAGTTTTTTTTATTATATCGAACCTACCGAATTTAATGTTGAGGAGTTAATTTAGAGGACTAAAGTCATATGACCCTTAATTTATAGAGATGCCTTCACATTTAAAAGCAACTACTTATATCTCTTATCAAATTGAATTAATGAATTACATTTTCCTTAATAACCAAAATATTTAGAGATAGAATGTTGTTGATAGTGAAATTATTTTTCATTAGCTAAATTTCTTCAGCAATACAAGTAATTGTTATAGGAAAAAGTATCCAAATTATTGATTTTCTAATGTACAAATACTCAATTTCTTCTACCTTATCCATGTGGGGCCACGCACCACGTCAACATCACATACTAAAGTTTTGCTGTACAGCCAAGACTAAATTAACCTTTTTATAATGATAGTAATAGTAGGTTACCAGACTAAAAGAGTTAAAAGACTTAATCATAGAAATTGAAAAATAGTTATTGGATTTGATTATACAAATAAAACTGAAACACTGAATTGCCGCTTTTCACAGGTTATAGAACCAAGAAGCTACGTCACCTAAGTTTTCTTTAGTCAACTTTATCATCTTTCCTCTTTATCACGCAATCAATGACTGACGAAGTTTATATTTGGACGTGTCTTTCAAAGGCACAAATTTTTCTTAGCATCTTTCCCCAGTGAAATCCGTCTCCTCATGAAATTTGACGTTTTGGAACCTTTCTCCGCAGGAGGATGGATATGTCTTGTCTTGAAATTTGATGATACTGCCCAATTTTCTTCTTAAAATTGGGAATGATCAAAGTTGACTTTCAAATTTGTTACGAATTTGAGTTTGAATTTGAATTTATTAATTTGAATTACAAGCAGGAACTTGATGAGTAGAAGATGGCTAGCAAAATATCTTGGACCGAGAAGCAAAAAGTAATGAAGATTGTATATTCAACTCTTTCGCTTTTTTCGACCCAAAAAAATAGAATTCTTTCACTGTTTCCTATTATTTCATGTTTTTCTCCCACTTATTTAATATAATTATCAATATGTTTGAGTTTGCTATTTGTGTGAAGCTGGGAAGTAATTCGTAATCATATTGCGTGACCGTATGAAAGGGGATATTTGATAGCCTGACTTCTACTTTGAATTGCTAGGTAGGTCTAGCATTAATTTAGATAGAATGAAAAGCTTAAACTTTCACAATGAAATTTGACTTTCTTATTCCAAATTTTGTAAGGAATTGCAACTAGGTCATTGCACCACATTAATTTGCAAACTCGTTTGGTTGCCCATCATCGATCCTCATGACTTTTGTCATCAATCCTCATGGTATTCACCACATGAATGCACAATATCCAATTCGATCTTCTTATTTATAGAAAGATGCCCAATCTGAGTTGAGCCAATCAACCGTGTCGAGATCATCTGCAAAAGCTGAGCATACATCCATAGTAAATGCATGTTGTGAAGTTCAATGACTAACATATTTATTCAAGCAATTGAAATTAATAAGTTTGCCTGCTCCAAAAATGTTTTTTTGACAATTAGACAGTTCTATGTATTACAACAAATTTGGTTGCCCATGAACATAAAAAACTCATAGAACTAGATTGTCATCTTGTCAAAGAAAACACACAACAAGAACTCGTGAAGCCAAGGTACGCGACTTTTGTTTGAAAATACAATTTTTAAACTTAAGTACATAGAATGTAGATAAAGAGTATGTAAACCCCAATGTTAAGTGATGCGAGATATTTCAAAGGCCCTTTTCACATATATGGAGGATTGGGAGTGACACATGAAATTTGACTAATGGAGATGGACACTAGATGAAAAGGGTGAAACTTGACTTTGATACATTGATGCAAAAAACAACCCAAAAGTTTAGATTTATGAATGAAATGTATATAAATAGCATATGAATCCTATTATCAAGCAATATGACATTTCAACAATACATGATTATAGTCAACAAACATCTACGCAAAGGCATTGAAAAATGAGATTTTTGAAAAGTATTGCAAACAAACTGGGTTTGAAAGAATTCAAGACGCTTACTTAACTCCAAAAATTTAAATATGATCCGCTTTGGATAAAAGTCAGAGCATTTGAGGCTCGCATTATTGGATTTTGTATTGCATTAATCAATGAACTTGTCGTGAAAGGAAGGAAAGCAAAATAAAAGAAATAAAAAATCCTGCAAGGCTATAACAGTAATTCGAGCCATTTAGAGATTTGATCAGATTATTTAAGAATAATCCCTCCTTTCGTCGTTAAACAGAATTTGTCATTACATATAATTTAATGCGTGCATATAAAAACATAACTATTTGGAGGCCCGTGAAGTATCTTGCAAGCCTTATAAGCAAGTAAAAATCAAATCTCGGCTTGTGAAAGTGGCCCAAATCCAGAGTAGTTTGCACGCATGGTGCAATTTGACTCCTAAACTGGAAACCTTCCAATGCTTCATATTAGAAAACATGAGGCGGTGGCCGTAAAATCCAGGTACCATGATGTCCTCAAGCATGCAAGTAAATTGCATGGATAAGCAAGAAGAAATAAAATACCACTATGCATGAATTTCTTCTGAAATTGTAAACAAGACCAAAATATTGCATGGATAAGCAAGAAGAAATAAAATACCACTATGCATGAATTTCTTCTGAAATTGTAAACAAGACCAAAAAAAAGAGAGGAAAAGAATTGGTCAATGAGAACATTCGTTTATTTGCCTAACAGACAATGACTAAACCCTAGATTTCGGCATATAACATCTCTTAAAACTTTAGATAAATCAAATGAGTCGTTTTGACTTATCATGGAAAAAGCTTAAATATATAGAAAAAGAAAAGAATCTTAATGGGCAGGCGTACTTGTATTCTTCAATCTGTTTGCAAATTTGAGTAGAATTAGATGAAAAATTATGTGGAGCATTGCATTAGGATGTAAACATTATGACTCACCCATCATAGTAATTATACATACTCATAAATACAATCGTGCATTGTCAATTTTCACAATTCCAATCTAGATAGCACATTCTAGATTTTCAATAAATCAACTCATGGGGTAGAAAGTTTCATGTAAATACCATAAGCCTATCTCCAAGTTTTGTCTAGATTGTATGGAAAGGCCTGTACAAAACTTTGATATAAAGAGGGATCTCAAGCAACATCTATTTAGTCAAGGATGATTTAGCATTACAAACTTTATGTAGTTATACTTTGCTATTGAAGAGAATTGAACCACTCCCAATACCCTAATGGCCATTCTTCTTATATGGAAGTTGAGATATTAAGATTCGAATATCACATTTTCAAAGAGTTGAACTAATGATGATTTAATTTTGTACGTGGGTTTTTGACTCTCTCACCTTACAAAAATGTATAGCAAAATTAATAGGAGTAGAGTAGAATGGATTAAAAGAAAAGGAAAAAAAAAACGATTGCTTTCAAGTTTAAAAACTTTGTAAGATGGTCTTCTGGTGGAACGCTTGTAGCGGAGATCTTAGCCCCACGCCGCACATTCGACAAGAGGCCTTGGATGAAAGAGTCCTCATTAGGGTCCATCTTAATGTTTTACTGTCAAATTCTCACACCATCCAAGGAAAGGGTATTACAATTTTGATGAAACCGATTTTGCCAGTCCGAAAATCCTTGGAAATCGAGATGGCAGATTGCGGCGCGTGCCGCCCACAAGACATGGCCTTATATGTAAGGCCTATATTCTCGTCCAGTCAGGGCCAGGTTCTATTGGCCCAGGCCCACATGTTGAGTCCATGCATATCACTTTAACAACCATAGAAATCGAAAATATTAATGTGGGCTTTTCTCATGATTTTGGATTCTGTAAGATTAGGTGGTTAAGTTTTAAAGTGCTTGAATTTGGATGCGATAGATGTTATATTAGATATTTTAGCGTTCTTGATTCGGAATAACATTGGAACCCTAATTTGTCATCATAATCCATCTTCGATATACATGAATGAGATGATTTAATTATGCCCCTTGGGGCTTAATTAATCTGCAATGTTCAAATACTCTATATTTTTACAATATGTGATCGATATTTGAAAAAGGCGAATATGTTTTAGTTTACTAGGGATAGTGATATTGTAAGGGCCTAAACTTTTCATAAATTATAATCCAAGACTTGGCTTTTTTATTTTATTCAATTAAGTACCTCAATTTTCAAAATTTGGCTCCATCTTAGGCATCCCATAATTTGTGGTCAATCCCGTCATTCACTCTTTTGAACTCAGCACATCCTTTTTGTTTTTCGTTCCTTTACCTTTTCTTTTGTCCTAGTCCTTCTTGTTTCTCTGATCGCCTCCTACTTGAGCCTCCGTCCACTGGCGTCGTCATCAATGATGACTCATATTGTCACCATGGCCTTTCTAGAGAGAGTGAGAGTTTTTGGTGGTTGTGGTTTGTGATGTTGAAGGTGAGTGTCGTTAGAGGCTGGATTTGTTCATATTGGATTAATAAGTACTAATGGCGGTGTTCCAGCATATAAAAAAAAAAAAGTATTACTGGCGATGGTGAGGCTGAGTTAGGGAGTGGTAGTGGCGCTGGTGATTTTTGATAAGAAAATAGTTTAAAAAGTCTTAAATCTATTGTATTTTGGCTTGAGTTAACATAGCCGTATGTCAGCGACCGAATTATCAGCGAATCACAATGCCCGGGAAAGAGGAAGAACGGTAGGGTCTCCGGGATGGATCGAAGGTAAAAGGACAAGGAGCGCGGTTTTTCAAGACCGGATTTTTATTTATGATGACTTCGTGGGTAATTTCCCTTTTCCGAGGTTGGTAGATCTGATGTCTGAAGCAATTATGGTGGGGAGAGAGAATTTATAGCGAATTTCATGACCGCCTCCCTCTTCTTCTTTTTTTGGAATAAATCGTGGCGTCGTGCTTATTGAATGTATTTAATTTTAAAGATAATTCTGATTTTTTTAAAAATAATTATTGCGGCATGATATCATTAGAAGAAAACATAACCTTGAGAATTGCCCTCCCGATTTTAATTTATTGCCCTCTGAGCTCTGAAGTTAGGACAGCGATATGCTCGTTTGAGGCATTTGATTTTTACCAAACACTCAACCATGCTTCTTCACTAATTCCCTCTATTTTATATAAAATAATCGATAGAAAGCGACATTTATTTCGTGATGTGTTATATTGTTCATTCTTTTTTTCTCTTTTACTAGCAACCAATTTTATAACAGTATCCCTCATTTCATTTCTATTGTTCGCTCTTGTAATTAATAGAATCTAATTTTTTATTATTATATTATACCTACTGAATTAGCATTAAGGAGTTAATTCAGAGGACCAACATTACGTCGTATTACCCTTCATTTATTGAGATGCCATCATACTTAAAAGTAATCACTCATATCACTTATAACATCGAATTAATGATAAACATTTTTATCTAAGGATAGATTAATATCATAATGAAATTATTTTTCATTATCTAATTTTCCTAGGTGAAATAAGTAATTATTATAGGAATACATCTCCAAATTATTGATTTTATGTAATATGAATGCACTCTATTTCTTTTATCTCATTGATACAAAGTTAGGCATCATGTCAACATTACATATAAAAATTTTGTCACATAGTCAATACTAAAACAGTATTTTTATGATGATTGTAATAGTAGGTGATAAAATGACTAAATTGCACGGACTAAAAGAGTTAGGAGACTTAATCATAGAAACTAAAATAGTTATTGAACATGATGGCACAAAACAATTCAAACACGGAATTGCACACTTCTCAAAAAGAGTTAGGAACAAAACAGGTGCTTCGCATAAGTTTTCTTTTTATTACATCATCTTTAATCTCTTTTTTCGTGCCATGGAAAGGAGTAACGAAAAGTGCTGAATCATAAAGGTGCAGTTGGGCGACAAATCCGTACAAATAAACCATTTAACCATTATGGCATGGCCTTCTCAGATAATATTGCACAACGCACTAACCCATATGAACAATCAAAATTGACAAAATTATAAGATTAAAATCTCTGAACCACCAAGTCCCATGAACTCAGTAAGACCGACAGAATTAAAAGGATAAACTAACTCAAGACAGAGTGTGAGCAAAAACAAGGTCAAAATGTTAACCACAATCATTGATGACAAGCAATTCGACTAATTCCTTTATGGCAAAACCAAAAAAGAGAATGAGAAAACAAGAAAAATGGACACTAAAGTCAGATACAAAGCATGAGCAGAGGAGCAGAAAACGCTTATCACCGTGAGTCCTAACTTGTCGATAATCGAGACAGATAGATACCCATGCATGATTTTGTTACGGCAGCTGATCTAAAAAATCCACTTCGTGCGGCAAAATTGGGTTCACAGTTCAGCTTGCGGAGGGACATATAATCGAAAGTCCAGTCACAATTTCCAAAGGGAAAATACACAATCAAAGTCCCACCGAAAGAAAAGAACGGATCAACACAAGTATTTCCCTCAAATGTCCCTCAAGTGTTTGGTCAATACTGCCCACACGACACGTACCTTCCCTCATTAATTGCATTTTGAAATGAGAGACTTGTAACAGCACTTATAGGCCTACATTCTCGACCGGTGGGGGCCTACATGCTGGGTCCATGCACATCACTAAGCATATAGAAATCGAAAAACATTCATTTGGGTTTTTCTTATGATCTTGGATTCTGTAAAGTTAGGTGGTTAAGTGCTTGATTTGATGCCTTAGATCTTATATTCAATATTTTAGCATTCTTCATTTGGAACAATATTGGAACCTAAACTTGTAATCTGTGCTCAATACGCATTAAGGAGATGTTTTATATATGTCCTTGGGGTTCAGTTAATCTGAAATGTTCAAATACTCTATATTGAGAATCGGTGTAGGATTTATTATAAAGTGGTATGTACTCTCAGGGTACCTTTTAAATGAATAATTTACAAGACTTATTATTCATACTATATGTGATCAAATTAAAAAAAAAAAAAAAAGAATCAAAGACCGCCACTAGATCCACCTCAGAAGATGCTAAGATGTACCAGAATCGGTAAGAATAAAAGTTCTTTTCACGATTACAGAATCGAGAAATCGTAACAGGGAGGAGCAAGAAGAGAAAAATTCTGCAATTCAACCCATTAAACTGAACTGCTTGCAACGAACGACTATACTCCTTCACGGGAAAGATAGTATAGACAGAGTGTATCAAACTACTACAACTGATGTCTTCTACTTGTACGAGGTCCTCACTGCAGGAAAATACACAAATCAAAGCCTCCTCGTGTTGTCCATAAACTGGCGGTCAGCAGCCATCCCAGTGCCATTATAGGACCTCTACTGCCTTCCACCTCAAAGCTCATTACGCAATTAAAGCAATCACATCACGCGGTATTTAAGAAAAAAATTAACCCAACGATGAACTTAATTCCCAAGCCATTTTGCAATTACACTGCTGAAACAAGTCCAAAACTCATCACGACAGCTACTAGCAGAGCACGATCCTCTGGATGACAGAAAATGCAGACTTGGCAATATATATTGACATCTATCCAAAAAGTCCCAGAACACAAAGGAAACCAAGAAGCTCATTGCTGATCAACAGAATCGACAACTTTGTTGATGCACGCATATGACCAATTTCAGCCATCATTTACACCTGCCACCTGAATTTCCATAATCAAGGTAAGCTCTTGAGGCTCATAAACAAAGCCAACCCCATTGTCTATGAAAAAGAAGGAAAGGACGAACGAAAGAAGGAAAGAAATAAAGAATTGAGCGAATTCCAGCTGCAAGCAAATTGGAAACCCACCCACCACAAACTAAAAAAATCTAACCCAAACAAGGGAGGAAACAGAGAGCACAAACAGATGGGTGATGAAAAGTCAAAGCAAGAAAACGAAAAGGAAAAAGAAAAAGAAAATCAAGAACCTCTGGAAGGCCATCTTCCAAGAGAAAAATCTCCTCTTCCTGGGAACCCATCTCTCCTTTCTTCTTCCAACACAGTCAAGAGGATAAAATGAGGGAACGGGCACCGAAGCGATCGACAAGGAAGGGACGGGTAGACGCTTGGACGGGACGACATAAAGCAGACGAACTGAATATGGGCAAAGGAAAGGATTCCACACTTCCCAGACGCGGCCCAGGTGGTCAGCGACCGAATTATCAGCGAATCGGAATGGCAGAGTTGACCCGTCAAGTTGGTGCGCGAGAGGCGAAGAAGGGAGGAACTGGGGAGGGAGGAGCAAGAACGTTACTTAATGCGGATCGAAAGTGAAGAAAGAGGCCGCGCCGCGGTTGTTCAAGATCGGATTTTTATTTTCTGACGACTTCTTGGGTTTTCCCGAGGCTGGTGACTCTGATGTCTGAAGCAGCTATGGAGAGAGAATTTGAATTTATTGTGAATTTCTTTGCCGCTCCGATCTTCTTTTTTTTTTTAAATATTGTGACGTGACGTTTATTGAATATATTTAATTATAAATATAATTCTGACTTTTTAAAAGAATTATCGCGACATGATAACATTAGGGGGAAAAAACAAAAACGAACTTTAGGGGGTAATGATAACATTAGCCCTCACGATATTAATTTATTGCCCCATCGAGTTTTAAAGTTACGACAGCGATACCTATACTCGTTTGAAATTTCTTTAAACATTTTGAGTTGTCAAGTTTATCTTCACTTTTATGAAAAAGTAATAAGATTTTTTATTTATTTTTCTTTTTTGGGAATGAGAAAAAGTAATAAGATTCTTGATTTTCTTCGAGGAAAGAAGACGGACAGGGAAAAAAGCAATCGGGAGGGATTTGATTTTACCAAACAGTCGATTATGATTTTTCACTAATTCCCTTTATTTTATTCAAATTAATCGATAATAAGGGACATTTACTTGTTCATTTCTTTTTTCTCTTTTAGTAGCTTCCCAATTTATAACTTAATCCCTCCTCCTTCTTTTTTGCTCTCCCTTGTGATTAATTGAATCTAGTTTTTTTTTTTTATTTTATTTTATAATATCAAACCTATCGAATTTAGTGTTGAGGAGTTAATTTAGAGGACCAAGATTAAGTCGTATGACCCTTAATTTATCGAGATACCATTACATTTATAACCAACCGCTTATATCACTTATAAAATTGAATCAATGAAAAACATTTTTATAGATTACGAAAATGTTTAGGGATAGATTAAGTTGTAGTGAAATTATTTTTCATTAGCTAAAATATCTAAGCAATACAAGTAATTGTTATAGGAAAACATCTCCCAATCATCGATTTTCTGTGATACAAATCACTTATTTTCTTTTATCTTATCGATGTGGCACTGTTATGCTAGGCGCTACATTGAGAACACATAAAAAAGTTTTATCACATAACCATTACTAAATTAACATTTTTATGATGGTAATAGTAGAAGTAGGTGATAAAATGACTCAATTGCACAGTCTAAAAGAGTTAGAAGACTTATTATAGAAATTAAAATAGTAATTGAAGATGATGGTGCAAAACAATTCAAACACTGAATTGCACATTTTTCACAAGAGTTATGGAACCAAAAAGCTACTTCTCCTAAGTTTTCTTTAGTCAGCTTTATCATCTATCCTCTTTATCCAATCAATGACGAACTTTGTATTTTGACATTTCTTTAAAAAGTACAAAATTTCATAGCATCTTTCCTTAATGAAATTCGTCTCATGAAATTTGAAGTTTCGCAACATTTCTTCACAAGAGGATGGAAATGTCTTCTCATGAAATTTGGTGAAATTGCCCCATTTTTCCCCTTAGAAATGGGAATGATCAAAGTTAACTTTCAATTTTGTTACGAATTTGAATTTGAATTTGAATTTATTCTA
This sequence comes from Eucalyptus cladocalyx, assembly GCA_017140615.1. Lineage (NCBI taxonomy): Eukaryota > Viridiplantae > Streptophyta > Magnoliopsida > Myrtales > Myrtaceae > Eucalyptus > Eucalyptus cladocalyx. The sequence continues at coordinate 42,184,259 of CM029522.1, forward strand.
TAGGAAGCAGCAATTAGATTAGTAGAAGATGGCTACCAAAATATCTTGGACCGAGAAGCAAAAAGTGATGAGGATCAGTCTACTCAACCCTTTCACTATTTCCTATAGTTTCATATTTTTCTCCAACTTATTTAGTATAAATGTTTAGACTTGAGTAGGTCTATAAACTGCTTAAGGAGGAAACAGGCGGAGGGACCCACCCTAGGGTGGGAGACCTTACGTGCCTATCCTCCGTAAAGGCAGAGATAGGGCCTTGAAAAAGATTCCTATCTCCACTGGGCACCACGCCAACGGGATTAAGTTCCCTGGGTGACCCTACCGGATGGCCGCGATGCCGATCCTTGGTCCATGCTTAGCATTCCGGGCAAGGTACAGCCAAGTGAAGGTATCGGGCAGTGGGAACGCTGCCTGGGTGGAGTTTGTCATTTGTGTGAAGTTCGAAAATAATTCTCAACCATATTGCATAATTGCATAATTGCATGAGACGAGATCAAATTGGGGTCTCACTTCCCCTTCACACTTTCCAATCTTCCATAATTAATGCTGGACCCACCTAGCAATTCAAAGTAGAAGCTAGGCTCTTAGATATCGACCGCACCGGAAACGACAAAGTTTGTGAAGCTCTCCACAGGTCCATCTTTTACTTTCTTGGGAAGAAAATGAATCGGTCAATCAAAGCTTGCATGTGAACCACAACATTAATTTGGGGAAAAAAGAAGAAGAATTGTCTAGTATCAACCCACCTTACAAAGTTTAAAAGAAAATCCCATGAGTAATTTCTTAATTCGCAATGACAATTCGAGGAGAGTCTCCCATTCTCAAAAGGCATCGTGCTTCCTCAATCTTTTGTTGTTGAATCAAGAAGATTTTTCCAAATTAAGATCCATCAAACAATTAAGAGCTATTACATTTCAATCAAGCGATGAAAGATTATAAAAATCAAAGAGACATTGGTTGTTCCTTTTATCTTATCGACAAAGGGGCGATTCCAATTTATGGTAAAGAATATGATTAATACAATGAAAAATCTTAAATTGGTATATTAATAATAAATTTATCAAAAATTAATTTTTGACAAAAAAAATTCAAATTAATATATTTATGATAAATTTACTCTAAACTAATTTGTTTACCACAAAAAATTAAAATAATAATTTATGATGAATTTACATTCCGTTAATTTTTATTAGATTAATATCATAAAAATTACAAACCGATACATCAGTGACGAATGAAGGGTAGAATCCTAAAATTGTTTTATCTTGTTGCCTTTGTAGCCCTATTAAATGTTGAGAAATTTGTGTGGACCTTTTTATTATTTCAGAATCAGAAGAGGCAAAAAAATAAAATAAAATAAAGATCTAATATAGAAGCAGAATCCTGACCGTGCAGGCACGGAATATTTAGGCTAGGCGGCTTTGAGCGTGAGATCTACCTGGGTTGTTCGTTGTTATTGTAATGTAGTGGTAAAAACGTCCAACCTTTGACCATAACCAAAAAACAGAAAACGATCGGAAAGGGGAGTCCTGGAGTGCCACCCACGTGGCGGGGTGGCCCAGAACCGCCATCGAAAGAGGTGGCCGACCCGCGTTGATTGTTCTTGGAATCGTCGCGAAGCGCCCTTCTGGAGAAAGAGTCTTTTTTTCTTTTTAAATATTCCCTTTGACGGGCGACGCCGTCCTGCTGCTCAGGCAGAGAAAGAGAGAGAGAGAGAGAGAAAGAGAGAGAGATCTCGGTTCGATGATGATGAGATGATGTGTGCGCGTGGAATTTTGGAACAGCGAGAGAGACGCTCAGCTTCCTGCGAATCCCCTTCTGATTTTGTTGCCAGGTCGATGAAGAGACGGCTCGCCAGCTCGCCTGTATGTTCCTTTCATTTTTTGCCCCCTTTCTGTTTGTACTATTTCTTTCCTGAGGGAGAAATGTTTTTGCAGAAGAGAGAGAGAGAGAGAGCCTCCCTCTCACAGCAAATGGTTTTTGCAGATAGAGAGAGAGAGGAAGAGGGCTTCAATAATTTGCTTCTCTCTCTCTCTCTCAACACGAACACGAAAGCAGTGGTTTTTGTTTCTCTCTCTCTTTCTGCCAAAAAAAAAACCATTGCTTTCGTGTTCCTGTTGAAAAAAAAAGAGAGAAACAAAAACCATTGCTTCAAAAATTTGCTTCTCTCTCTCTCCCTGATATAGAATAGATCTGCTTCTCTTTGCTCCCTCTCTCTCTCTCTCTTTCTCTCTCTCTCCCCCTCCCTGTTTAAAAACCATTCCTTTCGTTTCGTGTTGGTTGTTACAGAGAGAGAGAGAGAAAGGGAAGGAGACTCTCCCTCTGCAAAAGCTATTGCTTTTGTGTTCGTGTTGAGAGAGAGCTTCTCCCTCTCTCTCTCTCTCTCTCTCTCTCTATCTGCAAAAACCATTGCTTTCGTGTACGTGTTGACTGTGCTCGTATTGTTGTCGATCCAAAATCCCAGTTATCTATGAACTACCCACCAAATTGCGATTAATCCCAGCATGGTTTAGAATAAAGGCTCATTTGCAAAACTATTCTAGGCTTGTGCACATCTCTCTCTCTCTCTCTCTCTCTCTCTCTCTCTCTCTCTCCCCCCCCCCCCCTTTTCTGTGTCAACTATTGCTTTCGCGTCCCCACCCCCGCCCCCCCCTCCCTCTGTGTGCAAAAATCATTGCTTTTGGGTCCCCCCTTCTCTCTCTCTCTCTCTCTCTCTCTCTCTGCAAAAACCATTGCTTTCGTGTACCCCTCTCTCTCTCTCTGCGTGCAAAACCCTAAAATTCAGATATTCGGACTTTAATTTGACATAGGCTAAGCTAATCATTTTTATAATCAGAAAATACCCAAATGATTATTAGCTTAGCCTCTTTGACTAATCATTTTTCAGCACGGTACAACCCACCTTTGTCGTCCCCTAGTCACTTCTCGATGGTGGTGGTGGTGGTGGTGTATGAAAAGTGTGCATACATCCGCTTGTTCTTCTTTATTTTCTTGATTCGGAAGTATATGAATAGAGACTCATGGTCCGTGATTTCTCTTCACACACGGCAATGTCCCAGAGTGCTGGAAATTCTCGCCTACAATCTCCAAATAAAAGCATGGTTCGCAAGTCTCGAGGAGCCAAGTTTGCGCGCTTGTTCGTCATGATGATGTTAGGGGTGACTTTGGGTGGCTTCATTTGGGAAGTGAGCGCTGACGGAGAGTGCGGGAGGATCCCGATCAGTACCGCATTCGCCAACCTGAATCCTTGCACGGTGGCAGCTACAAACGCCCAGGCTAAGGTCCCACGCGCCTGCTGTGATGGAGTCAAATCACTCATGCAGATCAATCCTCGCTGCCTCTACGCTGTCTTTCACTCTCCTGCAGCAAAGTTTGTCGGGATCGTTCCAGCCACAGCCATGTCGATCCCCAGGAGGTGCAACATTAGGAACAGGCCCACCAGAAGGAATGCGTAAGTGAGTATAACTACTCTTTACATGATATTCTACTAAGTAGCTATTTATAATAATAGAACGTTATCCTAAATGGATACTGTTTTTGTCTTCTTTTTTTTCCTTCATTTATTAGCTGCAGGATACACTGTCCCCTGAGCGACAAATGATGCCCAGCACCAACATAGGAGGAGGATGTTAATCAAAGTGATGGCTTGAGAATGTTGGGGTTTTCCTAGATAAAAATTGACAATGCAAATCGTTCTCTGTTTAATTGGTAATCAACAGTTATGTATTTTGGTGGAGTAGTTGCCTCATTTCAATATCTCTTAATAAAATTCGTTTCACATGATATTTCATCTCTTGGTTCCCCATCGATAGCATGTAGTTCATTTCACTTTTCATCCAATTACAGTCTCTTTTTAGCAAAAGGAAGACAAAAAGCGGCAAAGTTTAGAAGATGAAAAAATGAATGGAGTTGCTTGTAGATTAAGTTCTAAGTTCATTCCTTCATTCCTTCATTTTTAGCAAAGAGAAGAAATTAGGATAAGTTCTTCTCTTTGAACTTCAAGAGACAAAAAGCAGCAAATTTTAAAAGATGAAGGAATGAATGGAGTTGCTTGAAGAAGCATCTGCTGTTCTTGATCTCTTCTTTCATCTTCTTTCTACTTTTTAGAATATGTGATCTAGTATTCATGAGATATCAACTTTGGTCAAAATGGATGCTCTTTTTGCCATTTTGACCAAGAATATGCAAAAGAAGCACTGGATATAGTAACAGACGAAGAGCTTATGCAAAAATTTTGCTGCGCCACCATGGACATGTAATTGAGCTAAAACACCCTTATCAGGTCCCTCATAATGCAAGCAAAATTCAAATCCATATTCCAATTCGCCATTTTGGCCAAGAGTATGCAAAAGAAGCACTTCCCAAAATAAACTCCAACAAAAAACATCCAAAAATAGCTATGATACAAATTGGAATTCCATGGAATCCCAAGAGAAATTGTACAGCGTATATTTTTTTGTATAACTTTTCAAGATAATTTTTTTTATATATACGAAATTACTTCAAATTCCATCTCCTAGCGAGTGAAGTGCTTATGCCCCTTTAGAGATAGTTTTTACATAGGTTGGCCATGAATTGGCTCATTTTACTTTTCATCCAATGATAGTCCCTTTGTTGAAAAATTAAGATGTATACAACTTCCTATCTATTTATTTGACTAAATAGCTAACCATGAGATTTCCTAAGTCCGAGTAAACATTTCCAATTTCGCACGTCATCTGCTGAATTTCGAACGGAGTTTAAAGAAAAGATTTACTTGAGATCAAGACATAATATATTACAAATATGAAGTTAGTACTAGTCAAAGAGCATGCCTATATTTGTATAGGAAAAAAAAAGAAAATTTTGTCTTAAATACTTGGATAGAAAATAAATGTATGTAGATTGGAACTAGTTTAGGAATAAATATATAGGGACAATGTCAAAAATAGTCCCTACACTCCTATCCAATATTCAATTTGGTCCTTAAGCTTCAACTTTGGCCAATTAAATCCTCGTTCTCTTTTAAGGGCATCGATTTTAGTCTTTTGAAATCAATTCTGTCCCTCGAAAGGCCGCCGTTGAACGCCGTGGCCCACGCTTGATTGACCCTCACGAGGGTCGGTTGACACACCATCGAGGGCGTTCCATTATTTGCTCTTGGTGTGGGGGCATGTCGGCGAAGCTGGGGCGGCTCCCTACAGCTTTATTTGCCAACTGAACGAAGGACACCCCGAAATAGCCTTATTTTCTTGTCCATCCTTTCCCTATTTTATCATCAATACACGGGGGCAAATTTAAAAGGGTTAATGATGTGAAAATTTGGAAAAAAGTGGGTGATTGGAGGGCGATCACAAGGCTGAACGAAATTTTAAAAATTGGACCATGAGAGGGAACAAAAATGAGAAATGCGAATGCGGGTTTATGCGATAATGATTTTTTGGGTTAGGGTGTCAAATTCTATTGTTTTCAACAAATCCGATCTCTGGCTTTCTTATGAGATGCATGGATAATCCATGAACGAGAATTTATGTGCCAACTATATATAATATATTTGTGTAAAAGAAAAAGGAAAAAGTTTGTTCTAAATACGTGGAGAAAGATAAAAGCATCTAGATTAGAACCAGTTTAGGAAATAAATTAAAGAGTGCCGTTAGATTAGAAAGATTTAAATTCAAATTGGAAACATACGATGCTTTTTAGATTAATGACTATTAAATTATCTAATCCAACTCAACCCCGAACTCTAATTTCTTAATTCCGCTTATCGGACAAAAATAGATAAAGGAAAAATCGACTTACCAAATCCATCTGCGTTCAAATTATTTGGTGGAGTCGTGGGATTTGGTTGCGATTGATTGGCGCGCCCTTCAACTTGTCGTGCCTTTTTCCCTAGTTTCTATATACTTCATAGAACAGAAGTAAACACATAATATTCACAATATGATACGGTAGTACTTTTTCTATGGTATTTAAAGTGGTAATTAGGTTTAGGGGTATTATAATATGATCACCTGGATATTCCGTGGAGGTCTCTACTCCCATATATTATGGCACCCCTCGACGGCCTCCGATCCGATTAGGGTCGTCACAGTTCGCTTACCATTCACTTTTCCTAATTAACATGTCACTCTAATACCATTTCAATTGTAGCGGGTCCATACAACCATGGGGGTTTACATCTTTTTTTTTTGATAGGTCCCTTGCGCAATTCATATATGGAAGCACATCCAACAAACTCCCTTCCCTATATTAAAAAAAAACAATGCACACCTACTAAACATTTATAGGTAAAAGCCGTACACTTTTTATTTACTTAAATCAGATGGACATCATTCATTGGTACATCAAAATGCCGTAGTCTTCTATATTCGGCTACACTCCAAAAGATGACAGACATTTCCTCCAACAATCATACACTTAAAGTCCATCGATCAGTGTCGGTGTCCAAAAGCTCCTTCCCTTGCTATCCTCCTCCTCACGGTCATATCCAACCGTTCAAATCATCTACTAATCTGAAATGTTGGTCCCCAAAAGGGGTGAGTACAACCACTTAGCAGGTAAAAGAATCCAATAACTACTCAATGCATCATACAAGTCATACATGCATTGCGGGCATTACTTACCTTGAAGCCATGCATATACTATCATGCATCATTACCACAATCATAACATATACATGTGTATCATCATGTCATACTCATATCATCGTCATCATGACATTATTATATCACACACATGTCATCATCATTACCATGCATCCATGCATGTATCATCATCATCATATCATCATATCACATGTACCATTATCATTCCCATGCATCCATGCATGTAACATTATCGTCATATCACATGTACCATCATCATTACCATGCCTCCATGCATGTAACATTATCGTCATATCACATGTACCATCATCATTACCATGCCTCCATGCATGTAACATTATCGTCATATCACATGTACCATCATCGTTACCATGCATCCATGCATGTAACATTATCGTCATATCACATGTACCATCACCGTTACCATGCATCCATGCATGAAACATTATGACGAACATTATCGTCATATCACATGTACCATCACCGTTACCATGCATCCATGCATGAAACATTATCGTCATATCACATGTATCATCATCGTTACCATGCATCCATGCATGTAACATTATCATCATATCACATGTACTATCATTGTTACCATGCATCATGTCATGCATATATCACCATGCATGATTTAATTCCAATTTTCATCTTGGACCGCCACATTTCTCATTCCTGGGACCAATGTTTGCATCCCACATTCATCACTCGCGCCCAATCCTGGCATTGTGAGAAACCTCCGAGCATGTATCTAAGATACAACCGGGCATTCGGCACCCCCACATTCCGGGCATCTCATATCCCAACTAGCATCACGAGGCATCCGGGCATGTATCCAAGATACAACCGGTCATACAAAGGGCATCGACTCATTCGAACCTCTGAGCATCTCGCACCCCACGGCATCGCGAGGAATCTCCGGGCTCGCCATGAAAATGGTTTCCCCTACCCTCCGAGCATGCATCATGATACAACCCCTCACCCTCCGAGTATGTATCATAATACAACCGGCATCCCGACACTCCCGGAAAACCTCAGGGCATGTATTCATAATACAACCAGGCATTCAAAGGGCATCGACTCATTCGAACCTTTGGGCATCCCAACTCCCGGGGCATTGTCGGCTCAACCTCCGACGATCTTCTCATCACCACGATGCATATTCTCATACATCTCATTTCTCATCTTCAATTATAGTTCAATTTTAACATGGCATGTGATGTGATGGCAATCAAGATCATATTCATCATTGAATTCATACATGCATCTCAATGCATACATCAAGACCTCATCACACATACTACATGGTGCAATTATTTATAAAATAAAATTCATGGAATTTATGCCAATTAAAATAATCCATTTATCATGCCCTTTTTACATTTATTTAAATTCCAGCTTGTGCCATTTTCAAAAATATTAAATTTAATTATTTATATAATCTCAAAAATCATAAAATTAAGGCAATTAATAAATAAGACAATCGGGTAATGATTTCATGCAAAATACACGGCCAATAAAATTTCACACAATTTCATAATTCACACAAAACAGCATATACTTTTCGGATGAAACCAGAATGCACAGTCTCCGAATTAATTTGATTAAAATATACATACGACCTCCAAAAATTACGAAATTTTACCGAGTTATAGCCAAGACATTTTAGTACATCTTTCATGAAGAACTCCAAGCCAGATTATTTTTAGATTATTTTATACAGTCTCACGAAGCTTCTGGATGCACTACCGCATCGTCCAGTGTACACTTCTCCGAAATATTGAGATTTCACCTACCTATTATATTTATTTTTCTCTGAAATTTGGATATGTTATATATCAAGATTTCCTTTACAAGTTTCATGAAGAGATCTAGGTCAAATAACCAGAATATAGTCATCATTTAGGTCCTTGAAGTCTCGGATGTCTCGGAATACATCACCAGAATCATCGTCTTCAAGATCTAGTCGATTTACTAGGCTGTACTTGTTCGTTTCACTTCAAATTTGAGTATGTTGTATTTTAAGATATCCCCTACAACTTTCATGAAGAAATAAAAGTGAGATTCTCATCACAAACCAACATGCAATCACGAATCCAGAAAAAGGTCAGTAAAAACTCTCTAGATCTGAGGTCTCCGTAGGATGAGACTTTAACCCCTCAAATATCCATAATTTTCCACGAAATTTTAGTATGTTGTAGTAAAAGATGTTAGCTAAAACTTTCATGAATAAATAGAAGCCAAAATCTGACTCTAAACACACATGCAAGCTCAAACAACTTTCTGACTCACATGATCCGAGCAAGAACAGTCATGCGATTCAAGAATAAGCCAACCGCACTTCGGTTTTTCTCACTTAAACACCCAAAAATTTAACATGCAAACAACATACAAGCATGCAAGAGAAGTTAGAGGACTCCCACTTGCCTCTAGACCGAACGAACAGCACGAGCGGACGGCACACGGCGGCACACGGCGGACGGACGGCGAGCTCCTTCCTCTCCCTCTCGGCCGCACCTTCTTCCTCTCTCTCTCGCACGGTTCACTCTCTCTCTCTCTCCCTTTCTCTCTTGGCCGAATGGCTAACCGGCCATTCTCTCTCTCTCTTTCCCCTTTTATTTCCCCACAAAGCCATCATTAGTCATGATGAGATGCCACCCACAATGGCCAATGCATGCCTTCCTTCTCTAAGCCAATGCATGAAGACCTCTTGCCAATTGTCACAACACATGCAAGATGGGCTTGGGCCTCCTCTTGGGCCTCCTTTTGGGCCGGCGACAGCCCCCTTTTCGCGGGCCTAATTGGGCCGACTAGCTTGGCCCATCAAATTCTCAAGCTATTGGGCCTAAGGCCCAACCTAGTTAAAATCAATTTTACCCCTTTCTTATTCTTTCTTTTAAGAATTAAATTACTAAATTCCATATGGCCAAAATCTTGTAATATTTTACATATAGGAATTTAATTTATGAGGTGCATAGCCAAGCATAGATTATTAATTTATCCTATAGTCATACTTTCAAAATTCATAAACACAAGCACAATAACACATAGCCTTAAGAAAAATAATGGCTAACACATAGACCATAGGTAATTTCATTACCTAATTATAGGCTTTAATTTCTCTAGAGGATGACTTGAATTTTGGGATGCCACATATATACTCTTCTCTTCTCCATAATCAGGCACGGTATCGTGGGGAGCAGTCACATATACAAACATAGATTAAATAATAGAATTTAAATGTTCAACAATATGAACTAAACGACCTAAAACCAAAATTAATTAACAGATTGAGAAGAAAGATTCTATAAGAATATTTGCTAAGTGAATGAATTACAAAGATTCACAGTTCTTAAAGTATTTGATCAATGTTTATAAAATCAAAAATAATTTATTCAATAAGGGTAATGATATTACTTTTCAACTTTGTATGGTCAAGAACTTACATTTTTATTTTGTTCAATTAATTACCTCAACTTTTAATATTAGGCTCGATGTTAAGTTCTCAGAAATTAAATGCATGTTACTTGATTTTTACGGAGGTGGGCTACCTAGTAAGGTCAAACTAATGTCATGGAGAGTCTGGAACAAATTTCCTTTATTCCTGTTTTGCGGAAAAATAGACCGAAAGGATTCCAAGACCATATTGGGTCAAGAAGTTGTCTTTTTCACTTGTGGTTTTCCTTCCCCTCTCCAATTATACCCTATGTGACATACGATATGACACGTCTGACGTATAACAATCATTTTTAAAAAAATAGAGAATTTCTATACGTTTTGATATATTATGTATACATATATTTTTATATGTAAATGCATAAATAAATAAATAATAATAGCCTAGAATTAATTTACACTAAAAACATTAATCCAATATTTGTTAATATCATTCATTGTTTCAATTTGACAAATTCAACTACATTTCATTGCAACAATCCATAAAACTTGGAGGAAAAAAACAAACGATCCATATTCTATTATTAAATTTGGGGATATGTGCATTACAAGTCCTAAAACTTATCACAAAAGTGTAATTGAGTTCTAAAATTGGTGCAATCGGTCCTTCCGTTAATACCATCAATTTGTTTAATGGAAAATTCTGAAGTACTATTTTAAAATTAATTTATTTATCCTACCTGGCATTTTTTTATTAATTTTTCTTTAAATATTATTTAAAGAATAATAAAAAATTAAAAAGCTAAAATAATTCTAAAAAGATTAGAAAGAAAGGGGAAAAAAGAGAGGTAAGGTTGTCTTTGCATGGTTGGGCGGGCAATTGCCGTTGCCGCGCCCCGTCGGAGAGGACCCAGCGAGATGGTCGGCTTTAGGTGACGATGGGGGCAGCCCATGGTGGAGAGGGTGGCCCTTGCCAACCCCGATAAGGCTCGAGCAAGGCTTGCCCAGATCTAGGCAACGTTGGGCCTCGCCGTGGCTAGTGAGCCTCCTCGGCCCTAGGCGAGGCCTCGTTGGCCCCAAGCGAAGGTTAGTGACCCTCGCTAGGCCCAAGTGAGGGCGTGGCATCACCCAAATCTAGGTGAGCCTCGCTCGGGCCTTAGATGAGGCATCGAGCCTCGTCGACCCTTGCTTGGCTGTCAATGGCCTCAGTCGGGCTGGCGAGGGCCGCCCCCTCTCCACCACTCGTTGGCCCCCTCTGATGGCAGTAGCGTAGTGCTTGCCACAATCCCTACCCCTTTCTTTTTTTTTTTACTTTTTTCATCTATTTACAATTTAGCCCCTCAAATATTGAAGTTTTTTAAAATTAACTATGTGCATGTCGGAATCATGTGTTGGAATTCTGGACTCACGTGTCGGGGAGAGTTGACCACATGTTGAATTTTTCGACACTTGTTGACCGCATATTAGAGCATATCGGATACGTGTTGGAGTGTCAAACACAACACAAAGTTTCCTGGAGAGTGTTGATGCTTTTTAGATTATCTTCAAATGGTGCACGGGACTTAAAATGCTACTTTCTGAAAAGTAAAATCGTATTCCAGTCGTCTTGATAGAGAGAGATTTTTTTTGGGTTGGGGGAGAGGGAGTGAGTGACTTAGTCCCATATCGAGTATTTAGTAGAGACTAACAAGCCGTTAGTCTCTATATATAGTGACGGACAAGCAAAAAGTTTTTGGCCAAAATCCTTTGTTTTGTTGAAAGATACAACAACATTGATAAGAGTCTTGAAATAAATATTCAAAATTAAAATATGTTTTTAGGAAGTAAATTAAAGTTTTAAAAAATAAAAAGTCAATCCAATTCGAGTGGTAGGTTTTGCCTTTTAGAATCGAGAATTGGACCGAAAAGTGTCTTTCATGGAATCGGGAGCCAAATCTTTGGAAACTGAGCTGATTAGGTTGGTCTAGTTCAGGTGATTTCTGATTTGGTGGTTCATTTTGCTCACCCACGTACTCACTAAAATCCACAAACTATAACTAATTTAAACTAAGCTAAATCTAATGCTAAAACTTAACAACCTAATTCATAGGTCTCTGTTTCTTGCCGTTTTGCAAATTTAAAACTTTTTTGAAAATTTTAAAATTTATTTTATTTATTTAATTTTTAATTAATTTTTTAATTTCGAAAGTGGGGACTCGGGCTATTCCCGTGGGCCCAGCCGGGACAATGGGTTGACATGGTCTTACGGGCTTGGGCCATGGACACGATTGGTCTTGCTTAAAACAAGCCCACCTCAAATAGAAACAGAGTCTAACAGAGCTGTACTGTCATGGCGGAGAAGTCACGAACGGAAGCTCTTGCAGAACGGCGTTTATGGCGACTGAGAATGATAGATCTAGAGGCCTCCAGCCAACTAAGGAGATTTTTAGAAAATGAGCCCCCAAAATCCCCTTTATTTCATTACCTCCTCTGCCCACTAAACGAACGAATTCTCCCTTTGTCCAAAGCGGACACCTCTCTCTTCTCCGCATTCGTCGAGCCGTTCTGGGGTCTGAGATCCCCTTTTCCCGAATGGCATCGCTCAATCTTCGCGGGCGTTGACGTCGTCATTCGTTTCCCCCAGAGCCAAGAGAAGACAAAATGAGTCAAGGATAGATGGGGTCACCGTTAGAGTTGTCAAAAAAATGGTTCTTAAACCCATATATGACCCATGTAAAATATAAATGAGTCATATATGAGTCACTTACATTTTGAAGTGAGTCATTTATAGATCACTTATATTTTGAAGAGACTAGTTAAATAAGTCTTAAATGGATTAGACTTAAAAACCCAATAACTCAAGCCTCACATTCTCTCTTTCCTCTTTTAACTTTATAAAAATGTTTTGTATAAAAATCAGAAATTAGAATTATTTTTTATATTTCATTTTTCTTTCATTTTTATTTCTTCTTCCTCCTCCATGGCCGATGGCCAACACAGCGATGCCTAGCAACCGACTAGGTGAGGCTTGAGTTCGCCGATCTGCAACGCGACAACTAGCGAGGCTTCAATCCGACAAGACTCGAGCTCACCTAATGCTTTGGCAAGCTCGATCTTGCCAATCGATGAGCCTCGAGTTCGTTGGCATCGAGCAAGCCTTGAGCTTGCTTGTGGCTGATCGCTAGCCATCATTGCGTCTAGCAACTAGGCTGAAGAAGATAAAAAAAAAAAAAGAAAAGAGAAAAAATAATTAAAAATTATATTTTTAAAAAATAAAATAAAAATAATTAAAAGTTTGATTTTTTTATAAAAATAATTAACAATTTGATTTTTTTAAAATGAAAATAATTTAAAAAATCAATTTTTAAAAATAAATTTATTATAAAAATTATAAAAATTGTCCATTAAATTTGTATTGCATTAAAATGTTTTAGCAATACAATTTTTTTTTAAAATCATAAGAAATAAGCTTTCTTATGTTTAGTTAAAAAAATTTCACATTTTTTATTTTTTATTGTTTAATTTACTTTTCAAATTTGATGTGAACTTTTTATTCAAGTGACATATATGTGAAGAGCTTAAAGTGAATTAACTGGATAGGAGCGTATTAACCTAAATTTAATTAAATATTAATGTGTTTCGGTAATATAGGTCGGGTTGGGTATGGGCAATCAAATTTACATTGCATGAAAATGGGTCAAACCGGGTTAAATTGGTCCATATAAGTTGGACCATTTTCGACTTGACCTAAAGCTGACCTGATTCACCTATTTGATGCCCTAGTTACTGTGTGTGATAAATGGGCTTTCTTTGTTTTTCAATTGGATGGGCCTTTTCCAAGTCAAGAGTTCAAATAGGTTGTGGACTCAATTAAGCTATTATTTTGGACCAAACGGACTAAGTCCATTTGAAGGAATACAAAGCTCAAACTATTTGGGCCTGAGTGGTATGGGCCGCCTGAACTAATTTGCCGGGTATTGTGCAAATAGGCCGAAATGCAAATTCACTTTGTTAGGCAAAAATTCTGGTATCAATAGCCGCCCATTCTTTGGAAGAAATCTCTCCTTTCGAAAATAAAAGATACTTGGATTTTGTTGACAAGTATGCCAAAAGTAAGCGCAAATGTTTTTGACGTAGGAAAATGGTTTAGGTATATACTGATATACACTCACTTCAATCCTTTATATTTGACATATTGGCGAACACCTTACTTATGGTTTAACTTTTCTTCTTCTTCTTCTGGATTTGTTCAATTTTATGACTTTTTGTTTTTTTCATTCTTTCTCTTTCTTTCTTTTTTTCTTTCCCTACTTTTTTTTAACTTTCATTTTCTTCTTTTTTTTTTTTTCTTTTTACAAAAAAATATGCTTGATTTTTCAATGAAAATTTAGATGTCAATAAGTTACCAATTAAAAATTTATTGCTAAAATGTTTTGATTGTTATCAATGCTTAACACATGTTACCAACACAAAACGGTGCCTGAATTTTTAATTATGGAATAATAGACTTGTCCAATTCTACATATCCGCTCATTTCACATTAAACATTTACATTATATTATAGGACAAAAGCAAGACACCTTTTATAATCACTAAATGGAAAGAAAAAGACAAATGTTGGAAAATAATGAGCACAACTTCTTTATAACTTGAAACTTCAACAGCAATCTTCCATCATGAAGAAAGGAACTATGAGCTCCATAGTAGTTGCAATGGTGCACGTCCGTAATTGGATATTCAATTTGTACTTTCATGCAAGGTGCCCCCTGCATCATAAATATGAGGACAAATGCTAGAAACAATTAGCAAAATCTATCAACAAAATAATTGAGTATGAGCAGAGTGAGAGAGAGAGAGAGAGAGGGAGGGAGGGAGGGAGGGAGGGAGGGAGGGGGAGAGAGAGAGAGGGAGAGAGAGAGAGAGAGAGAGAGAGAGAGAGAGAGAGAGAGAGAGAGAGAGAGAGAGAGAGAATTTACTCACTAAATAACCTCTTCTTTGTGCAATTGAAATGGAAAAACTCTCTTAAACCAAACCATGATAATCATCCTCCCAATCGATAATTTTTCGACAATCCTATCCACCATCCGACAATAGGATGTCCTCCAAGAATGATTGACATGTAATATGCCACAGAATCCCATCAATGCCAGCTGCGAAACCCAATCCTAATCATGAGTAAAACCAATTGAAAACAAAGTCACCTTCATTAGATCCATCTTCACTTGAATTGTGACAAGATGATCTATCCATATTATTATGCTCATCTCCTGGACAAACTTTCAAAGGAAGGAGCTCCGCAAAGTCCATTGTTACCACGATAAGCGGATTGATCATTCAGAGTTCTTAGATGATTGCCCAATGGAACATGACCCGACAAATTGTTGAAGGAAAGATCCAAACAACTTAGAAAGTCTAAATTGGATATACTAGGAGGGATTTCACCTGATAGCATGTTATTGGATAGATCAAGTGATTCCAAATATCTTAAGTTGCCAATATCTGGAGGGATTTTTCCGATCAACTTATTTTGGGAGAGGTTTAAATTCTGAAGTTGAACAAGCTTAGTCAACCCTTTTGGTATTTTTCCGTCTAATGCATTGCATGAAAGGTCAATGGAAAATAAATATAGGAGCGTCTTGTTGAATTCTAGGATTTTCTCCTTTATAGTAGCCATAATAGAAAGCCTTGACATGAATCCCCCATATGGGTCAAAAGTGGAATTGGCCCACATCTGTGAGAAGTTGTTAAACAATGAGGAATTCCTCCGGAAAGATTGTTATGTGCTAGGCTTAAGAACTGAAGATTAGCAAGATGGCATAGCTGCAAAGGAATGTCCTCGATGAAGTAATTTTTCTCAAGATCAATTATCCTAAATGATTGAGAGTGTTGTCCAAAAAAGGTATCCTACCAGTAAATTGATTGTCACTGAGATCAAGGATTTCCAAATTTAGTTTTGATAAACATTTCGGAATCACTCCATTCAAGCCATTTTCATAGAGGCTTAGAACTCCTAATTCCTTTAGATAGCATAGAGAGTTTGGAATCTGACCTTTTAACTTGTTGCCTCCCAATGAAATCCAATTTAAATATGCTTGCGACTTCCTCCAACACTGCGGAAGTTTCCCAGGACAGTTGGTTCTTAGAGAGATCAAGAAAAGATAAAAAATCTGACATGCATAATGAATTTGGAATGCCACCGGTAAGGTTAGTTCCAGAAAGTGACATTTGCCTTAAAATGGCATCTTTTTTCCTATAATTTGAGAAATGTTTCCTCTAAGCATATTGCCCGAGAGATCCAACACTTCAATGTTAGATAAAATGTCAAATAGCCAATAGGGAACTTCATCTAAGATGCTAGCATTTGACAAGTCTAATGCTTGTATTCTCCTTTGTGTTTGAAGCCAGTTTGGGAATTTTGGTCCCATTTTGCAACTTGCCATGAAAGCTACTTGAATTTGAAAAGGAGGAACCCAAGATGTGCTAAGATTTATAATAAGCTTGTTCTTTGAAAAGTACAACATAGTCAAGTTGGTGAGATTTGCAAAGTGATGTTCATTGACAACTCCATCCAATTGATTATCACCAATGTCCATCACCTTAGATTGGATAGTTGCCCAATACTTTTTGGAATAGGACCTGAAATTGAGTTCCAAGAAAGATCAAGGAATTTAAGATCTTTGAAATTCTCAAATTGATTGGGCAAGTGACCACTAAAATTGTTGCTGGAAACATCAACAATCTTCAAGTTATTTTGTCCACAAATCAAAGCACTGTCTTTGGTGTCAGAAATTCTCCCAGTAAATTTGTTAATACCCAATCTTAGTACTTGTAGATTGCAGAACATGCTCAAGTTTTTCAAGAGTTCACCTTCCAGCTTATTTTCAGAGACATCGAGGAATCTAAGCCATGGATTATTTTCAAGGATGATAGTAGGAAATAAATGTTGGAGATCATTATCTCTTAAATCAAGATGTTCGAGTTTGCTAAAGTTTTGAAACCAAGGAGGAATTGATGAATTCAAGGAATTGTGACTCAGATCAAGTAATCTAAGAGAAGTGAAATTGACATGTAGAGAGGCTGGAACATCTTTCAAATCACATTGACTCAATATTAAAAAATCTAGGGAGGAAAGCATGTTGATAGGACTTAGCCATTCTTTGGTATCAAGACCGTGAGTACCAGAGAGATCCAAATACTTCAAGTTGGAAAGTGTAGATAGCCATTGAGGATTCCCTATTTTTAAAGAATGCACCCACCACCCACTACTAAGATCCAAGTATTGTAACTTGGAAAGGTTACTAGCTGATGAGGAATATCTCCTTGGAAACCCCCATTTGACAAGTTAAGATACTCCAATTTTTTAAGAGAAACTAAAGATTCTGGAATTTTTTGGGTTGAAAAATCATTGAAGCTAAGGTCTAGATACTTTAAATGATCTAGTTTGTTTAGATCAATATGTATTTTACCTCCTAAACCGCACTTCTCTGAGTCATCATAGGGATTATGGAGATCG
This sequence comes from Eucalyptus cladocalyx, assembly GCA_017140615.1. Lineage (NCBI taxonomy): Eukaryota > Viridiplantae > Streptophyta > Magnoliopsida > Myrtales > Myrtaceae > Eucalyptus > Eucalyptus cladocalyx. The sequence continues at coordinate 42,201,731 of CM029522.1, forward strand.
AGCTTCGAGACATGAGCAGTCTTCTTGTTGCATGTGACTCCTTCCCACTTGCAACAATCCTCACCAGTCCACGACCAAAGACGTTTGGAAGGATCGGTGAGATCCTGCTTGAACTTGAGAAGAGCTTCCCTCTCAGAATCAATGCAGGTTACATTTGTTAAGACTTTGGAATGAATTAACTCCAAGGCTTGAATGACAAAGAGTGCATACAAAAGTAGGGGCATGAAGCTAATGTAGAAGTAGGATGCCATTGTTGTTAAAAATCAACCTGAGAACTTCCGTTTATATAATGGCTGGAAAAAAACACTATTCCTTAAGGAAGATGCAATTTTTTTTTTTAAATATTTTTGTTATACGAACTCTGACCTTGATTCACAAAAAAAAAAAAAAAAAAAAAAAACAAAAAAAACAAAAAAAAAAAAAAAAGAGGACATTAACATCTATTCAAAGTCCTGATCGCTGGCCTCCTAAAGTGACTCAAAATTTCTAGATCATGCCTTGCAAGACCCGTAATCAAATGGTCAAGGACATCAACTGTAACCAATAATCCATCACCTTGGGAGCACAAAGCCAGTGTAAATGCAAATTTACTTCCATGGTTTGACAGTGAGATGGATAGGTTCGATTGATTATCACCAAGAAAAGGACATTAATCATTTCTACTTACCGTGACAATGGGTTTAAATACCCATTCTTCTTCCTCCCTCTAATATTCTCTTTTCAACGGCCCTTCCTTTTTACGGCTCCAATTGCAGTCGACCCGTCATTGTCTCCATTTTGCAGGACATCTTCAGTCACACAACGCTCAAATGAAACCAAGAAAATCAGAGTCTACAAGTATGTTACTTTCTTACTATCTTCATATATACCATATCATATTTCACATTTTTTTGTTGCGAATAAATTGTTTATGAAGTTGGTTTTATAACCTTCTTTTTCTTCACGTTAGCTCCTTCTTTTTTTGATGCTTCATGTTTGCTCGTTTAGAAAGGAAATGCTATGGAGAAAAACCAATTCTTTTATTTGCTTTATTATGGAAATTGTTAAAAAATATAGGAGTAAATGACATATTCAAATTTAATTATATTCCATCTAATCTATAACATATAACATTCAATTGATTAATATAAAGTTAGACGTGAAGCACACAAATACTCCTTTGCTCTATCAAAAAAATTTAATTACGTACGTCTTCAAACAATAGAGAAGTTAATAACCCCCAAAAAATTTGAATATTATTAAAGATGATGACCTTCAAAAATTTACAATTGCAACAATGCCAACAAAAGAATGAAAATAGAAAAATTTTCAAATCATCAACTAAAGAGAGTAAAGATTAAAGAGTTCCCACAGCAAATGAAATTTTGTGTTATCTTATTATAATCAGCTATTACATAGAACTTTCAGATGCAAATTGAAGCTGCTTCTACTTATTATTAATTTTATTTTTTTAAAAAAAGAACGTTGAAAATTATTATTATTTTTTTTTTTAAAAAGAACTGCTTTAATCAATTATCTTCCCAGGAAACTAATGCACACTTTAAGGCGTCTTGTTTTTCCTACTAAAGTCAATTCCGCAAACTCAAAATAAGTCTCTCAATTGCTAATATCTTTCAAACTTAGCATATTACATAGAATATAATTTATCTCACTTATAAACTGCAAGGGCTATTTACTATAAACTAGTTAGGGTTGTTAACGATTTAGTTTTCTTGCTTCCAGAGATGAATCAAGTGAAAGTGATTGAAGTTGATTTTAAGAAACTCTGAAGAAAATTACTAGAAAGCTCAATTTACCACAGCCTCTATATGACTACTGTCTCGAAGATGGCAAGTATCATCCTTTTACAAATCCAATGTCCTAGTCACGAATATGCCATTCACCCCTAAAGTTATCTAACTTACGGAAAAAAAGAAGAAAAGAAATCAGACGCTAAAGAAGCAGCTAAACATGGTGTTGAGCAACTGAAATGGCAAGTACGGTGTTGGCATTTATGATCTCAATCATAGTGAAATGCAACTGTAACGAGACAATTTTCATCGTCTTACTGCTGACTGAAACTTCAAGCTATGTGGGACGAACTTAGAGAAAACAGGCCATCAAAATCAGTTCGTTGGAGGATGAGAACGTGGAAGACAAAACATGTTACATTAGCAATGTTGTTTTTCTGAAGGGGGTCATGAGATGTAAATATGCACTTTTGGCAACTGTGGGTGATGTCGGGAATGAGGTAGATGATGTTCACGACATGCACTTTAGTATGATAAACATGTTCTATTTGCAATTATGATGTTCTTATTCGAATTTTAAGGAAATTTTAAATGAAACTGTTCATTTATATAGCTAAAAAAAGGAAGAGAATAATCTAATCAATATAGTTCATTAAGTCCGGCTTTGATCTTATCCTTGAAGTATAATAGAAAAGACCTACAATCCGTTGGGAAGAACCTGAGAAATTTCCATCCTCCCACTATCAACTCTAAAGTCTGAAATGTTGGACAAATGCCAGATTCGGTCCAGCAAGTAAAAAAAAATGATTAATTTATGTAATAGAATAAAATAAGATGTATTCTTGATTGTTGACACAAGCACGACAACTAAAGAATTAAATTGAAATTATTACTGGACGTAAAATGTTAATTATAAATGAATTTGGAATGTGAAGACTATACGGATTGCACATAAATTATCTTGACACTTTCAATTCAAAGGTTTTGTCGGTAATGTAAAAATATTTATTAAAATACATATAGAAAGCATTGGTATTCATGAGATTATTGTGCAAAAGTATGTTGCTAAAATTCCCCATTAATTTGACCTCACATATAACAGAAATAAGTTTAGACACGAGCCATTCAAATATGTTAACTAAAAGGGTAATTTATTGTCGTTGACCACGTAACAAACAAAATAGCTAAGAAAATATACGCTATACAAGTAGCATTGGTATCACACTAGTAGTGGCTATAAAGGCGAAATTCCTCATATATAAAAACAAAAGAACGACTTTCTGTTTTTTATACATCCACTGCTTTGTATCTGAGGTTAAAGTTAGAGGGGTTGGAAACTCTCCTTGTTCTATATTATGAAAGCTAGGAGGAGCTCCGTATATTGACAATGGCAATGAGCTGGCTTTGGGGAATATGCTAGTTGATTCGATGTGATGAGTTCCATTCCCACGAACGGCGACCAATGTGGTCTTTGTTTTGTAAAAAAAATGAATATCCACAATCTTTTGCTAGGTCTTTATCTTCATCTACCAATAAGTTGGAGGCGTGCTTGGAAATAGGCTACTACAAGTACATCGATAAAGTTGACGAAGACAACAGAGTTGTTGTCCTAAGATAATGGGAGAAGAAAGCCACCATTTTTCCCATTCTTTCCACCACGGCTTTTGACTTATTGACCCTATAAGCGTTTATGGTACCATCAAATTCCATGTTCAATACTAGCCAATCAATTTGGAAAGACAATAGATCCAACTTCTACACAAAATTTAGAAATGGCTGTCATAGGACATTATTGACTTTTAAAGAAAAAAAATAAGAATTGATTTTAAAGGAACGTTCTCAACACGAATAAGAGGAAAATGATGACATTGTATCATCTGAATCATGATAAGGGACAGGGCACGGAAGATACCAAATTTATTAGACATTCTCTTTTAGTGTAGTTTTTGTATAATCATTATTAGAGCACCATTATGAATATTTTTTTTTAATTATGTGAAGTTATACTCGTATTTGGATTTGGTTTAGTTTAATGAGAGTTTTTCATTAATTTTCCTTGATTAATTTTTTTTTTATTTTTATATTTGGAAAAAATACTTTCATTTTGTTTTGAATAATTCTAGTTAAGAAAAATTTTATAATTAATTTATTTGAAAAGACTTACCCAGCCTTACTAGTGTGTTTATTTCTCCCTCTTCCAATTTTATCTTTTCATAAATGATTCATAAGTAGGAAGCGTCTTCAAGATATATAAAGCTTATGCGAAATTTAGGACTGCTCAACGACGCCAATACTATGGCAGTTCTGACCAAGGATGTTCGTATGGGTAAAATGATCTATAGGAGGTTTTGATCATGAACCTAAATCAAATCATATCTACCATGAATTATTACTTTATAAGTAGATTATTAGTTGTACGTTGCATGTAATTTATTCTATTTTCAATGAAAGAGAGCCGTGAACTTCACGATGGAGGGGCGACATGTTTCATTTACTGGAGTAAAAAGCTGGAAATATTAACGCAATGATCAAGCAAATCATTGATTAATTAAATGGTTAGGAGCGTCATATGAATTTATTAGGGAGACTTACTTCGAGACTTAAAAAGATTCTAACCTGGATGGTGACAAGATTATTTAGTTGATACGTTGGAGATTATTTCCAACAAGAAAGAAAGCTTTTGGAAGTGAATAGGCCTCGGAAAGTTCCCTATATCAATACTAATACAAAATCATTTTTACTGCAACAAACATCTAAGCATTCCTTACTCCTTTTACATTAGTTCTGATAACATATAAATAATATAATTCACAGCATAACCTATAATTTCATCACATCTGTTACCGACAATGTAATTTTCCCAATAATAGTCATCTGTAAATATTAACTCCACTGAAATCATATATAATGCCTTTACTTCCGTAAATCCTGTCCCTTAAGTATAATGTAAAAACTATCCTAGTGGGTTGGCTAATTTATTCAGTTCATTGTGGAAGAAAATGATTCCAACTTCTCTATTTTTAGTTTATATATCTGCTTGAAGCCTCTGTTTGTAAATTAAACTCACATCTTTGCTTAAAATACACATATGTAAGTAATTAAAAGGCCAATTTACTGTCAATTATCATGTAACATAAAGAACAGCAGAAAATATATGTTACGCAAGTAGCACTGGTGTCACAGCTATAGTGGCCATGAAGATGAAATTCATCAAATATTGATAGACTATTCCGCCTGTTCTTTTAACGTCCATTCTTTTGGATTTGAGGTTCAAGTTGGAGAGGCTCAAAACTCTCCTTATTCCATATTAAGAAAATCTGAGACTGGGTGAGGAGGTCGAAGTGGAGTAGATGTTGGCAATTGGTGATGAGTTGGCTTCGGAATATGTATGTTTCACCCGTTGGTCGATTCGATACCATGAGTTTCACCAACAGGCAGAGATCACGCCTTCATCGAGTAGTGTCTAGAAGCATATTTGGTCTTTATTTCATAAGAATAAGAAGACTCTGCCCTTTCTGTAGATCTTCATCTTCATCTAACAATGAGTTGGACGAATATCTGGCAACAGATTATTCCAAATACATTGATAGAGTTAGCAAAAATAACGTTAACGTTCTAAAATGATAGAAGCGGTGATCCACAAAATTTCCTGGCGTTAATGAAAGGGAGAAGAACAAGAGATTTTTTTTTTTTTTTTTGATAACCAAATAAAAACTATGAAAAAAAAAGTGGGAGATTAACGAGCACAACTTCTTTATTACTTGAAGCTTCAGTACCAATCTTCCATCATCGAGAAGAAAGGAGGAACTATAATTTCATAAGAGTGTCAATATCCATTTTTATCAAATGTAGTTTTAAGAGGCGTTCATTTTAAACGAGAGTAACATTTGATATAATATTTTTTTTTTATATAAATCACGACTTTATATTAAAGTACAATAAATCAAAGATGGAGCAAAGCAAAGTTGCACTTACAAATGGCAAAGATAGGTCGAACACAAAGGAAAGTGAAAACAGAGGAGTAAGCCGAGGACGAGGCCACAAATTTAGAAGCCTACATGATAATTGGCGAAGGTGTCACGAGAGACTGTGAGAAGCACGTGGAGGCATTCACGTTGGGGAAATTATAAAAGAAGAAAAGCCATTTTGATAGGTGCAAAAGATGCTGTAGAATCTACATGGCGCATTGCATGGAAAACTAGACGTGAAGAACACAAATACTCCTTTGCTCTATCTAGAAAAATCGAATTACGTACTTCTTCAAACAACAGAGAAGTTAATAACCCTAATCAAATTTTAATATTATGAAAAGATGATGACCTTAAAAAATTTACAATTGCAACAATGCCAACAAAAGGGTGAATGAAAATAGCCAAAAATTTTCAGCAATCATCGAGAAGTATGCTGTATTGTCTCTGAGAGAGTAAAGATGTTAAAAAGTTCCCAGCCAACAAATTTCACAGCAAATGAAATTATGCGTTTCCTTATTAATAATCAGCTATTACATAGAACTTTCAGATGCAAATTGAAGCTGCTTCTACTTATTGAAAAACAAAAACGTTGAAGCTGCTTCTAGTCAGTTCTCTTCCTAGAAACTAATGCATACTTTAAGGCGTCTTGCTTTTCCTACTAAAGTCACTTTCGCAAATTCAAAATACGTCTCTGAGTTGCTAGTATCTATCAAAATTAGCATCTTATGTAAAATATAATTTATCTCACTTATAAACAAGGGCTATTTACTATAAACTATAAGGCAAGTTAACGATTTATCTTTCTTGCTTCCAGAGATGAGCAATGAAGTGACAGTGATTGAAGTTGATTTTAACAAACTCCGAAAAAAAATTACCAAAAAGCTTAATTTACTATAGCCCTTATATGAATAACATCTAAAAGATGAATGGTATCATTTTTTGAGAAATGATTACATCAAAGTTTAATCTACCGTTAGAATAAAAGTCTATTCTAAATCACAAAAAAAAAAAAAAAAAAAAAAAAAATAAAATCAAACAATAAATAATTATAAATAATTATGGGGCCCACTCCTTTAAGAATTTATAGTTTACAACAAACTGTTCTATTTGTTTTTTTTTTTTCTTATACGTACTTTAGGGAAATTTCAAATCAGAAACTGTTCGTTTATGTAACTATAAAGCAAGGGAAGAGAATAATCTAACCAATATAGTTCATCAAGCCCCGGTTTGATCTTATCCTTAAAGTAGAATAGAAAAAGACCTACAATCCGTTGGGAAGAACCGAAGAAATTTCTATCCTCCCACCTTGTTTGGAATCACTATCAACTCTAAAGTCTGAAATGTTGGACAAATGCCAGATTCAGTCCAGAAAGTCAAAAAATGATTAATTAATGTAATAGAATAAAAGAAGATGTACTCTTGATCATTGGCGTAAGCAAGACAACTAGAGAATTAAATTGAAATTATTACTGGACGTAAAATGTTAATTATATATGAATTTGGGATGTGAAGACTCTATAGATCGCACGTAAATTATCTTGACATATTCAATTTAAAAGGTTTTGTTGATCTCCGGCGGTTCCTCGGTTAAAAAAAAAAAAGAGGTTTTGCCGGTAATGTAAAAATATCTATTAAAAGACATACAGAAAGCATTGGTGCTCATGAGATTCTTGTGCAAAAGTATATTGTTGAAATTCCCCATTAAATTTGCCTCACATATAACAAAGAAATGTTTAGGCATGTGACATTCAAATATATCAACTAAAAGGGTAACTGACTATCAATGACCACATAACGAAGAGAATAGCTAAGAAAATATATGCTATCCAAGTAGCACCGGTATCACACTAGTAGCACCGGTATACATACATATACAATTTTCTGTTTCTTAGATATCCACTGTTTTGTATATGAGATTCAAGTTGGAGGGGTGGGAAACTCTCCTTGTTCCACGTTATAAAGCTAGGACTGGATGAGGAGGTCCAAGTGGAAAATATATTGGCGATGGCAATGAGTTGGTCTGGGATAAATGCTAATCGATTCGATGCGCTGAGTTCCATTCTCATGAACGGCGACCTATATGGTCTTTGTTTCGTAATAAAAAGAATACATCGCAATCTTTTGCTAGGTCTTCATTTTCATCTACCAATGAGTTGGATGCGTGCTTGGAAATAGACTACTTCAAATGAATAAATAAAGTTGGCGAAGACAACGGGGTTGACGTTCAAAAATAATAAGAAAGGGGAGCCACCAATTTTCCTATTCTTTCCGCCATGACTTTTGACTTATTGACCCTATAAGCGTTTATGGTACCATCAAATTCCATGTTCTGTACAATGAATTTGGGCGGACAATAGATCCAATTTCTACAAAAAAAAAATTAGAAATGGCTGTCATAGGACATGATATTTTTTTTTTTTTGTTGTTGTAAGAATTGACTCTAGGGGAACGTTCTTTACACGAACAAGAGGACAGCAATGACATTGTATCATCCAAGTCCAGATAAGGGACATGGCACCAAAGATACCAAATTTATTGGACATTCTTTTTTAGTGCAGTTTTTGTGTAGTCATTATCAGAGCACCCTTACAAATAATTTCTTTTAATTATGTGAAGTTATAATTGTATTTCAGTTTGGTTTAGTCTAGTGAGAAGTTTTGATTAATTTTTTTCAATTAGTTTTTTATTATTTTTAATATTTGAAATATATAGTTTAATTTTGTTTTGAATGATTTTAGTTAAAGAAAAATCTATAATTTATTTATTTAAAAAGACTTACCCAGCCTTACTAGTGTGTTTATTTCTCTCTCTTCCAGGTTTATACTTTCATAAATAGTTCATCAGTAGGAAGTGTCTTCAACCAGACATATGAAGCTTATGCAAAATCTACTATCAAGGACCACTCAATGGAGCCAACACTACAATATTTCCGACTAAGGATGTTTATATGGGTAAAATTATCCATAGGAAGTTTCCATCGTGAAGCTAAGTCAAATCATATTTACCATGAAATTTTAGTTTATAAGTAAATTATTAGTTGTATGTTGTACGTTACTTTATCCTATTTTTGATAAAAGTGAGTTGTCAACTTCGCAATGAAGGTGCAATGCGTTTCATTTACTTGACTAAAAACTTGAAAAAATTAACATGATAATCAAGCAAATCATCGATTAAGGCTCCGCATGGTAACATTTCTCTTTCTTAGTTTTTTTGTTCTTTTACTCCCTAAAATAGAAAAAGAACATAAATCCTTTCAATAACATTCGTTAACTTTTTTTTATTCTCCGGAATAAAAAAAGTGGCCAGAAATAGATTTGAAATCAAGATAAGAAGTAGAAAAAAATAATTTTTTGTTCCTAAGAATAATTTCTAGAAATAAGCCTTTTTTTTTTGCTTCTTCTTCTTCTTTTTCTTCTTCACTTTTCAATTTGGTTAGTATAGTTATAAATCTTTTAACATTAATACTAATTCGGTCTATTTGGCTAATTTAGGCTAGGAATCATTGACATAAACTCCAATTGTCTTATGTGGCACGGCCGACATTAACGTGGATATTTTTTTAATAATATTTTAATAATATTTTGAATTTTTATCATTTTTGTTTATTATTATTTTTTCTTTCTTCCCCCCCCCCCCTTTTATTTTGGCCTTGGCTAGCAACCCTTGTCAACCATTGGGCAAGAACCAACAAGCCCTCATTGGCAAGGGCCAACAAGTTCTTGCCAGCCACCTTTGCCCGCCATGGGCAAGGCGGCCCTCACTAGATTTGGCAATGGTCTTCATAACCTCACCTACAACTAGTAAGGCCAATGCGACCCTTGCCAACGCTCAACGAGGGCTAGGAGGGCTTGCTAGCCCTGGCTGGCCAAAGTGAAGGAAACAAAAAATGGAAAGAAAGAAAAAAATAAAAATACAAGAAAATAAAAAACCAAAAATATTAAAAATATTATTAAAAAATATTCACGTTGGTGCTAGTTGTGCTACTTAGGATGGCCTACATCTACATCAATGATTTTGGCCTAAATTGATTGGATAAACTGAATTAGTACCAATGTAAATATATTTAGAACTAAATTGACCAAATTAAAAAATTTATAAAATGAATTGGTATAAGTACAATAGGTTTTTATTGTTTTAATACTTTTCCCGTGTTTAACATAAACGTGAGTAACATTTATTATATGTATTTTTTATATAACTCACGACTTTATATTAAAGTACAATAAATCAAAGAAGGAGCAAAGCAAAGTTGCAGTTAAAAAATGCAAAGCTAGGATGAACCGAAAGGAAAGTGAAATAGAGGAGTAAGTCGAGGTCGAGGCAATAAATTTATAAGCCTGAAAAATAACTGGGGAAGTTGTACTCCAATACTCTTTAATTTCATATAATTTACATTTCTTTGAACTTGGATTCATAGATTCATCACTCCATCTAAGCCTCATTCACATATTTTGCGTCCAAGTATGGAGTGACGGAGGTCCTTTAATTTGAGTAAAGAATAAACAAAGCTGAGAAAGTAAACAATCACAATTTATGCAAGTTGGAGGTATAGTACGACTATACGAGGAAGTAAATCCAATACTACTCAAGTAAAAGATATACAAAACCGCATTATTGAACCTCGAGATACGAATCCCCGTGAGCTAAATTCAAAATCAAAGTAAAATACATTTGACTAAAGAGAGCTATTTATTATTAAAAAAAAAAAATCACTGAACTATGTTTAAAACTAAGACATGCATCCAAAAACTTACATACTCATCATTAAAACGCACTTTCTGACACAAAAAGAAAAAAGAAAAAAAAAGAATGCAATTTAGAAACATACAGTCCAGATTCACCTTCAAAGCATATATAAGCATGTAACTCGCAAATGATTAACAAAAGACCGTTGGATCGAGATCGGGCCGTGACACGCCAAGAGAATCCAACGAATGTCAACACGATATGTCCGTATTGAGAACCAGCCTGAACCTAACGTTGATAAAACTGATGTCTGAAGCCACTATGAGCGAGAACTTACTATGAATTTCTTTGCTGCTCCCTAATTGAATATATCGTGGTGTGACACTTATCGGATGTGTTTAATTTAAGATAATTCTGGTTTTCAAAATAGTAATTGTACATAATAAGATTCTTGATTATTTTTTTCTGTTTTTGGAATGAAGAAAGGAGATCAAGATTGATAAAAAAAAAATCATAATAACAAGGATTTGAGTGATTAAGGGGTTAATTTATAGCTTAATTTCATTTTCCTCAAATGATCAACATATAGGCAACCAAATAATAGAGGACTAAGATCAAGTCATATTACCATTTTAACCTTAGTTTTATCGAGATGCCGTCACATTTAACAAAAAGAAAAAGAAAAGGAAAAAGATTGCATGGCAACCTAAATATCTCTTTCTCTAACATACACAAAAGTTTTCTATGGCTTATGGATGTGTGTATTTCACGAAAAAGTAATGATCTGGAAAACATCTTTTAAAATAACCGCTTATATTATACATAAGAGTGAATTAATGAAAAATATTTTTTAGTCAATAATGGATACATTTAGGGATTGATTGTTGTTGTTGATGAAATTTTCTATTGGCTAATTTTTTTAAGTGACACAAATAATACTCATAGAAAACATCTCCAAATTATTGATTTTTCGCCATACAAACACGCTCAATTTACCCCCAATGGTTTATCTCCGGTTGCCGGCCATGCGGGGTTCCCTGGATCACAAAAAAAAAAAAAAAAAACACGCTCAATTTATGTTATTTTACTAATATAGCTTCAAGTACCATGTCAATAATGCATACAAAAGTTTGGTCACATAAGCAATACCAAATTTTACATTTTTTTATGATAATAATAGTAGGTGGCAAAATAACTCGATTATGCAGAAAAAGAAGAATCGATTCAGCCCAAACAAAAAGATTTTCATTAAATAGCACATCACATAGGTATTAATATTATTTGCATCAACTTAGTTTCATTTTTTATTTCACTTTCCTTTATTTCGGATAAATAGAATTTTTTTTTAAGATAAAAAAATTATTATTTTAATATTTAAAAAAAGGGGACTCGGTGGTGGGCTTTCGCCCCAGCCTCCTTCTATTTTTCTTCCCCCCGCGGGCCCGGGCCCAGTTCGCCCCAACTCTCCCCCCTCGGCCCGTCCCCCTCTCCCTCTTTCTCCTACCTCCTCCTCCTTCCTTCCTGCAACCCTCACGCGCGAAGGCTGCTACCGAGGCAGAGTAGATAGCCGGCGACGGATGGGACGTCTCGCAGGCGCCATCAATGTCGCCGAACGGCGCAGAGCAGGCCTGGCTAAGGTAAGGCCAGACCTACCGCGGATGATGCGACCGATTGGATGCCGGTTCGGCCAAGGGGGAGCCCGGTCGGTGCGCCAATAACCGGCGGCCGAAGCTCCTCCGTCGACCGGCCTCCTCGATTGGATACCAGGGCCGTGAGAACGTTTCGGGATACACAAAAAGGGGAGAAGAAAGGGGAGAGAGGAGGCAGAGAGAGAGAGACCCGGTGCGAGAGAGAGGTTCGGGTGAGAGATCCGAGGGTGAGAATGTGGCCGGCGTTTCTCCTCTTCCCTCGACTAGTACACGGTAAGACCCCGTCGTCCTCCGTTCGGGTTCATCTCGATTTGGCGTCGGTTTGGGTCGATTTCCTGAGGATCTGAGATCGCAGATGCGCGAGGCGGGTGGACGTAGCCCGATCTATCGAGTTCGTTTGCCGTCCAATGCCGCCGAGCCTGGTAGGGACCACGACCGATCGGACCACCTCCCCCTTTCCTTGCTCTGTTTTATCCCGTCTTGGGCTCGCCGTACCGAGATTCGTCTTGATCCGGCTCGCGCGATTTCGCCATGCCTGATCTGTGGTCGGTTCTTCCTGGTCTTGGCTAGTTAATTGTTGTAAACCCCAAGTGCTAATCTGATCCCGAATAAGCTGATGTTTCCCCCACCGCCGATGCACCCCATATGTTTGATGGAATGCCCAAACTATATTTGCATTGGTTTTCTTGGTTTTTGGTTTGATTTGGATTCGCAAGTCGTTACGCGTATTTCTTTATGGGGTTTCATGGCCGTCGTTGTTCTGGGTACCGCTCGAGCTTGCATCTTTGCTTCGCCTTCGTTTAGCCCGGGCCGCTTTTGTTGGTGGCCGGAGTGGGGTGACTCACGGCGGGTATTGATCAGGTCGCCCGAGGGGCGACGATGTGGACGAGAGGGTCGAGGGGGTGGTCAGAGGCACGGTCAGTGGCCGCCCGTCTTGGTCGTCGGCGGGGGCCGCGTTTTGGTGCTCGGGCGTTCGGTGGCCGGAGCTGCAGAGAACTTCGTGTGATTTTTGGTTCAATATTTGGGGCGTGGGCTTAGGCTTGCTCTGGCTATTAGATCAGGTTTGGGCCGAATCTGGTCCATTAAGGTGGGCTTTGATCAAATCCTAGAAGGGATTGGGCGAAATTATATGGTTGAGCCCAATTCGTTTAGTTAAAGCTTCCTTGCTGTGGAGCCCGTCTCTTTGTATCCTGGGTCCAACCTTAAGGGCGGAGACAACCCACATTTGGACTGGGTTAAAAGGCCCAGCCCGAGTCCTAATTTCGGAATAAAAATTATTTAATTTTTTATATAATAATAAGAAATCTGAAAATACTTTATATTTTCCAAAAAATGAGAAAAAAGCTTTAAAATAGTCTCTTTGGGTTTTTCTTACTTAAAATATGAGAAAATCTTTAGAAGAACCCCACCCCCCTTGGGGAAAAAAATTGTGTTTAGAAAGCGACTATCGGATTGATATCTGCATATTTCCTTTATTTCAATTACGTACTTATGACTTCTGATTGGTAAAAAAATGTTGCATAAATTCTTTATTTGATGTATAGAAGATTAAGTACCAAAATGGCATTAGCCAATTAATTATTGTAATCAAGTTTTCAATGTGCTTGATCTGTAGAAGTAATTCAATATTTTACTTGGGTACCTAATGAACTCACCACAAAGCAATTAGTGGCGATTTTTAAATGAAAATGACTCGCAAGTTAAAAACTTATATCTTAAGTCACGAATTGATGGGTTTGAAAGAGTCCGAACTAAGTTTAGACTTAGGCCACATATGATAACCATTCTATTTCTATTCCATAATTATTTTTCTGTTTCAAAATTATTTTTGGAACAAAAATCCGTTTGACAATGTAATTTATTTTTCTATTTCTTGAACAAATTTGTAATCCAAAAATATATTTGAAACATAAATGAGAAGTAAAAATTTTATACTTTTCTATTTTTAGAACATAAATCAGAAATAAAAACTCTTATCATTACTCATCATTGCTATTAGCCAACCGCCTACCCACCACTAATCGCCGTTTGCCACCGTTGGTCGTTGACCACCAGTGTAGCTATCTGTTGTCATCTATCGTTATTTGCCACTGGTCACCATTCGTTGCCGTTTGCGACCGGTCACCATCTGTCGCTGGTCATCGTTGTCGAAATGAAGAAATTTTATGTCACTAAAAAATGAATTTTTACTCAAGGTATGGAAATTTTGTATCGTAATCAAACGTGTATTTTTGCTCATAAACTCATTCATAAATAAAAATAGAAATATTTATTTCTAGCTAGAATGATTATCATTCGTGATCTTGGCAAGTCATTAGCTTATGCCCCCACGTGTAGGGCTTGGGGATGTCGCAACAATCTTCAAGAAGGCATTGGGAAAGAAGAGTCGAGGGGAAAATCTTGAATTTGAGTGTCATATATGATCCCCATGAAACCGATCTTACCTTCTGAAAATTCAAGGAAATCAGGCCGCGTATTGCGGCCAATACCACCAAGACGACAAGAGCTGTTTTTCCTTAAATGCATTCTGATATGAGGGCCCAATAACAGCATGCACAATAGTTTTTATATGTATACATGAAAGAAAAAAGAAATTAGCTATCTAATTATTTTATTTATAAAAGGAATTGATATAAGTATATAATAGGGAAAGCAGTTTCCTTAAACAAACACAAACGGGCTCTAGTCCATTGCTAGGTGTAATCGAAGTCCTAAATTTATGTGGGGAACTTTTATTTATATAAGGAAATTCATATAACCCAGGCGTACATTTGGGGTCCCTTGCCAATACCTTGGGTTTAGAATTTCTCTGACACTTTTTCTTGGCACTTATGATTGTGGATCCTGTTACTTTAGGTGTTTAAGTGTTAAGTGCTTGATTTAGACACGATAAATTTTATATTTAAAGTATATGGCTTTCATCCAGAATAACTTAAGAGCCACTCCATCACGATAACCTATATTTGATACACATGAACAGGGTGATTTATATATAACCTTGAGTTTAGTTGAGCCGAAATTTTCAAATACCTCCTAGGAAAATATGTTTTGTTAAAAAGTGCTCCAAGGTACTTATTACACGAATGAATTGCAAGGCTTAAATTTCTATGATATGTGATCAATGTTTGGAAAGTGGAATATAATTATATTTTGTAGGTGTATGATCCTATAAGGATCTAAACTTTTCAT
This sequence comes from Eucalyptus cladocalyx, assembly GCA_017140615.1. Classification (NCBI taxonomy): domain Eukaryota; kingdom Viridiplantae; phylum Streptophyta; class Magnoliopsida; order Myrtales; family Myrtaceae; genus Eucalyptus; species Eucalyptus cladocalyx. Next base: position 42,216,956 of record CM029522.1, read on the forward strand.
CTTTGTATAATCAAGAACTTAAGTTTTAACTTTATTCAACTAAGTACCTCAACTTTCAAAATTAGGCTAATGTTAGGCTTCCGGTAAATTGAAGCGCATGTTACTTGATTTTTACTGAGATGGACTGACTAATTAGGTCAAGTTGATGATGTGGACGGTTATGTCATTCAATTTTTCCAACTCAACACATAGAAATAGAAATTTCTTTCGCATTGAGTTTTCGTTCCTTCGTTTCTTCTTCTAGTGATGGTGAGGCAGTGTGGTTGGTGGTGGTAAGGCTCGATTTGTTCACATCGGCAGGACTAAGTATTCCTGACAGTGGTAACATCGACTTAGGTAATGGCGACTACTGGCGTTGGCGGTTTTTGGGTCCGTAATGGTAGCTAAGTGTTCGAGAGCAGTAGTAGCCGCTGCAGGAGATGGGGGAGTTTTCAACAAAAAATCAACAAAAAAACTATATTGTCAATGAGTTCCCTTAGGGAACTTGCCAATGATACTTAATATAGCGTTAATATTAAGATCAAATACTAATCAAGTCCAATTCTATTAAATATGTTCAACCATTGAAGACTCATGTCATTATTAGAGAGGACTAAATAATGGACAAATGTTCTTAAAAAGATACAATTTGAGTTAGATTTCTTGCACCACGAAGTGTATAGAACCTATGTCGAAGTCACTTATTAATCGAAAATTGACTTATGCATTACCTAACCTGTGAGGTTATCAGGCACTTCATCACGAGAATTAACCCAAAGTTTTGTCTTTGAGAAACTGAAGATGACGGGCTACACTTATATCATATGTACCCACAGCTGCTTCACCAACTTTTTTACGAATATTCTATCAAATCTTTTTTCTTGCCTACGCCTCTTTTTTCCAGGCCATTCTTTCAGGCCTTCTAAGCTTTCCACTCGATATTAAACTTTACCTTCTATTCACGGCATCGAAACCGTTCGTCTACTGTTGTAAATAGTTTGTTATCTATCATTACGTAGGGCATGCGCACTTGTGATCTAACGGAGCCCTCAGTGGGAGGACCCAATCATGGGACTTTACGTCCGCATGCTTAGCAAGAATAGACACATAAACTTCACGAGACCAAAGCCCTGCATGTTCACACCTTGATCTTCCCAATCTTACCCACCGCACGATCTAAAATCCCTTCCACTGAACAAAAGGAGGAACCGATGTGTCGTTCGATGAGAGGAAGACTCACTGGTTTTTTGCACCACCATGAGTGGGAAACATTTGATTCGAACGCGTCAAATCATAATTACCCTCTTGAAGGTACAAGCCAAGGTCACGAACCCTCCAAATTTCTTACACGTAGGTTTACTCAACCACCCCACTATTCCAAAACTCATCACCTTTTTTCAGTTCCTCTTCCTTCTTCGTGGCCTGTGTTGTGTATTTATATTGGGTCATATTCCTGACTTCTCTCCACGCACCAACTTACTAGAGCAAAGTCCAAGAATAGAGAAAAATTGTCACCGGCGATCCTCACACACAAGAATGGCTCACAACTCTCGTGTTGCCATGGTTGGGCCCTGGTCAGTCCTTATGGTATTGGTGATTTTGAATGGCTTAGCTTGGGAAGTGAGCGCAGCTGGAGAGTGTGGGAGGACCCCAATCAGGTCGGCCGCCGCCAGCCTGAGTCCTTGCCTAGGGGCAGCTAAAAATGCTCGAGCTAAGGTCCCGCCCGCCTGCTGTGCCAAAGTCAATGCGCTCATCCGCACCTCTCCTCGGTGCCTCTGTGCCGTCCTGCTCTCTCCTCTAGCGAAGCAGGCAGGGATCATGCCGGCCACGGCTATCTCGATCCCGAAGAGGTGCAACATCAGGAACAGGCCCGCTGGAAAGAAATGCGGGAGTGAGTATAACTATCCTATGCCTAACAATCCACTAAGTAGCTACTTATAATTATTTATCATCCAAAATTAATTATTATTTTTATTTTGTCTTTTTTTTCCTTCATTTATTAACTGCAGGATATACTGTCCCCTGAGTGACAAATGCTGAGCCCGGCCCAATCTAGGGGGAGGATGTTAATCGAAGTAATGGGTTGAGAAAGCTAGGGATTTACTAAATAAGCTTTGTTAATGTAAAAGGGCCATTCTTTGTTTGATTGGCCCAGGCCCATTATGGCATTATCTATGGTAATTGATAATTATGTATTTTTCCTATCCCTTAATAAAAATCGTTTCCCATGATATTTCATATATTGGTTCTTAATTAATAGCAAATTTATTCTTTCCTTTTTTGGCCAGGAATTTGCTCCTTTTTAATTTTCATCCTAATATGGTCCCTTTGTTGAGAAACTGACATGATTCTAACTGCCTGTCTAATCACTTAACTAACTATTAAACCATTACATTTCCGAACTCCCGCCATTGTCATCTTCCTCCCACTCCTCAATAGAAAAAATAATGACAAATGTATGGCAATATTTTCAACAAGAGATTTGCTCCGAAAATCATATCCTGGGACAACCTGAATAGGAGGAGCCCGTTGGAATTTTTTCATAAAAATTCGATAATCTGAACTTCGAAATCCATAATCACTTTCTTCATGTTACTCATCGAGAGATTGATCTTCTTCTTCTTCCTCTTCTTCATCATTTTCTATGAAGCGACCGAAGAAGAGCTTCTTTGGAGTGGTGAGGCAGTTAGAATTGATCGGAAAATGGGAATGAGGGAGGAGTGGAGACTAGATCGATCTTTGCCATTAGTTGAAGGTGAAGAACGAGTTATCCAGGAACTTGGGTGGAGGTTTCCTAACGTCACTGGCTCTAGATACTCCCACAACCTCGCAAGCGTTCGCTACGAGACCGAGGCTTTCTTGCTCGTCATTGTCTGCTTCGTTCATGGCATTGTTCTTTGTTGCGAATGGCGTTTTGTTTTGTCCCAAATTACCTCGGGTCGAATTAGGGTTTGAAGAAAGAGAGAAATGGCTTGATTTGTCTAATGAGGTTTTAAATTTGGGGCAGATTTGTTGAATGATGTTGTATATGCCTATTTATGTTGACTCAAAGTACTTGTGAGCAGGTCGATTAAAAAAAAAAATGATAAAATATTGTCATATAAGATTTCTAATATCCCAAATTGGTAATGACACTTAAGTTTACAAAGTAGTACCGAAATAGTCCAATGAAATTTTTTAATACTAAAGTGGCCTCATACCAATATTATGACACTTTTAATTTATTTTTTTTACTAGTGAAGCTAGGGTGGTTCCTGCTGCCTTTCTTTGGAACCTGTGCTGTGTGCATCATTTTTTGTTTCTCGTTTTGCCATTTTTTACACTATCTTTGGTTTTATTTCTTTTTTTCCCAAACGCATCACCTTTTTTTAGTTCCCTTCCTTCTTCATGGCTCGTGTTGTGTATATTTATTGAGTCATGTTCCTGATTTCTCTCCACACACCCAACTTACAAGAGCCAAGTCCTAGAATAGAGTAATTGTCACCTGCAATCTCCAAATGGAAGAAATGGCTCACAATTCACATTTTGACATGTCCGTGCCCTTGTCCATCTTGATGGTATTGGTGATTTCTCAAATGGCTTCGTTTGGGAAGCGAGCGCACCTGGAGAGTGCGGGTGGACCCCCATCCGGTCGGCCGCCGCCAGCCTGAGCACTTGCCACTTGCCCAGGGTTAGCTAGAGGCGTCCGGGCTACGGTCCCGCCTGCGTCCTGCGCCAAAGTCAATGTGCTCATCCACATCGCTCCCCACTGGCCGTCCTGCTCTCTCCTCTAGGGAAGCAGGCCAGGACCATGCAGGCCACGGCTATCTCGATCCTAAAGAGGTGCAACGTTAGAAACAGGCCCACGTGAGAAGCAAATGCTGAGCCCGGCCGAAGATAGGAGGATGCTAATTGAAGCAATGGCTTGAGAAAGCTAGGGATTTTGCCAAAGACACTTTGCTAATGTAAAAGGGTCATTCTCTGCTTAATTGGCCCAGGCCCATTAATTAATTATGTATTTTGGTGGAGCTGCACCACTGGAGCAGTTTTCTAATTTTATCACCCCTTAATAAAAATAGTTTCCCACGATAATTTCGTTGCTCGGTTTCTCCTCCATAGCAAATTCGTTCTCTCCTTTTTTGGCCAAGGATTTCCTCATTTTAGTTTTCATCAACTTATAGTCCCTTCGTTGAAAAACCAACATGCATCTAACTCCCTATGTACTCACCTACGATGCGTTTGTCTCACCAAAAAATAATAATAATAATAATAATGATTTAATTAAATATTTTTTTCTAAAAATATTCACTTATATTTCTTATAAAATCTTCATCGTCCACAAAAATATTTAGTTATAAATTATTCTCGATAATGAAATAATTTTTCAAATCATTCACATTTCGTGAAATAAACAGAGTATTAATTAGCTACCTAAACATGAGATTTCTTAACTCTCAATAAACATTCCCAGTTTGGTGCCTGCCAAATTTTAAAGGATTTTAGAGAAAAGATTCTATGTTGTGCATATATCGGTGGCGCAGAGCACGCACGTATGTGTACAAGACCCAGCGACAAGAGCTGGTTGACCCCCGCAAGGGCCGATCGACACACCACCCGGCTGCATGCCACGATTGCCGTCGCCGGCTTAAGGCAAGGGCGCTCAACGGCGAAGCTGGGACGGCCCTGCCGCCTTTCTCTGAAAATTGTGCTATATGATCCTTTTTTTTTTTTTTTTTTTTTTTTTAGGTTTCGGGTTCGTTCTGTCCTTTTTTTTTTTTTTTGTCCTCAGTTTTTGTTTTATTTCTTGTTCTTCTTGTTCTTCTTCTTTGCCAGGTTCTAATGATGTGGGTAATGGCGCGCCAAGCCACAGCAGCAAATGTGAGTCACATGCATGGCTGATTAGGGTTGTCGTGTCAAAATGCCAATCGGACCGACTGGATTTCAAGGATTAAATTGTTTTCGCTGAAAGAGCACAAGGACCAATTTGGCCATAATCAAAATTCAAAAGCCAAATTGAGCATTAGATAAGAGTATAAGAATAGTTTCTAACCTTGTGCTCAAGTTACATCGATAGAATTTAATACTAGTGAGAGAGCGAGGGCACCTAAATAGTTGGTAAGCTGTGCAAATAAATGTTGGTAAATTATTGAATAGTTGGAATTTGAAAATAATTAAACGATGGTTAATTATGGCTCAAACAAAAGTTGGTTATTTCCTGTAAGACCTTGTAAATTTAACATCTTGCTAACTTTAAGAAACAACTTTGTAAAGTATTGGAAGGTTGGTAATTGCAAGCAATCAGATAACATTAAGGGTTGGTAATTTCCTAGAAGAGTTAATATATTTAATAGTTCGTATGCTCTTGCTTATCAAACAAATGTTTGTAATTTACTCAAATAATAATTAGTAAAAGTTAAAATTAGTTGGTAACTTAACTAGCAAAACTCGATATCACCCAGATCAAATTAAGACTGGTAGTTTTGGATAAGATTTAGTAATTTTGGAAGCGCCAATGACTTTTACGAAAAATCTTACTAAAATATTGAAGCAATCACTAATTTTGAAACAATTGGATAAATGTTGATAAGTGGACTCAAATAAGAATCAGTAATTTTCTATAAAAAGTTGGGAACATTAACACATCGGTAAATAATGTTAGTAAATTATTAAAATAAGTAATTTAAGACAATCTAATAACTGTTGGTATTTTTGTAAAAGTGTTGGTAATTTACTAATGTGTTATCAACTGAACAAGTTGCCGATCAAAATTTAATTGCCAATGTATTTGATAGTTATCATGCTTTTCACATGTTACCGGCTTGAAACATCGTTCCAATTTTTACCCTACCAGCATGGTTGACTCTGTCCGGTTTTGGCTCACATAGTCAGGCTCATTTTACATATAACATATACATATTCTTGGACAAAAGCAAGAAAAAAAATTTAACCTGAGAGAGAGAGAGATGTTGGATAATAATGAGCACAACGTCTTTATTGGGAAAAGTACCAAAATAGTCCTAAACATTTTGCATTAATATCAATTTAATCATAAACTTTTTAATTAGATCATTTTAGTCTTAAACATTTTTATATTAGTACCAATTTAATCCATCCGGCTAATTTAAGCCGGAAATTGCTGACGTGGCTACCGACGGTCTTATGTGGCGCCATGTGAATAAATTTTATAATTTTTGTATTTTCACATATTTTTTAAATTATTTTTATCTTTTCTAATTTTTTTTTTCTTCTCTCCTTATCCCTTGGCCGGTGAGGTCGCTAGCCAGCCGACCATCGCTGGCCACAGGCTAGTTGGGGCCATTGGCAAGGGCCGCCACGCTCTTGTCAGCCACAAGCGAGGGTGTCGGCCCACCCGATCCAGGGGAGGGCCGTCGCACCCTCGCCTGTGGGCAACGAGGGCGCCCTTGCTCGTTGGCCGGCAAGGGCGCGATGGCCCACGCTCGTGGCGGGCGAGGGTGCGGCTGCCCTCACCCAAATCCAAACGAGGGCGTGATGCCTTTGCCCACCACAAGGGCGTAGAGGCCCTTACCGGCCAACGAGCGAGGGTTTCGGCCCTCGCCTGGAATTGGGCGGGGGCCAACGCCCTCGCTAGTGGTCCATGAGGGCGTAAGGCTCCTTCCCCCAACAAGCCTGTGGCTGGTGATGGTCGGCTGGCAGGCAACCTTGCCGATTAAGGGATAAGGAGAAAAGAAAAAAATAATTTAAAAAATCTGAAAATATATATATGTATATAATTATAACATAGGGAGGAACGTACATTTTGGCATAACATACGTTCCTCCTCCCTCTCTCCCTCAAAAACGCTCCAAAAAGGAAAATAGTAAGCAAAAAGGCGACACCCATCTTCCCTTCAAGGCGAATTGGTGTCATCGGATTGAACATGGCCAAATTCTCTTCCTCATATCAGCATCGATGTTTAATCTGTGGCTAACAGGGTACGTTCGATTCTGTGATGTGCCTTAGGATCGGTGATGCATGTGTTTTTCCCAAGCTCGTCTTCCGCACAAGTTTAGGGGTTCGATTTAGTGTCGAATCTGGTTTCAGGGAATTCGACAATCCCAACATTGGTATCAAAGCCGTAGTTCTTGTTTCCCGATCCTTTTCCATGTTTTTCCCGACCCCTTTCATATTTATGGATGATTTCTTATTAATTTTCGTGAAATTAATCGGCCGACACTGATCGGGGCGAAAAATTCCAACACCCGAGCATTGTTCATCCATTTTTTCGAGTTTCTATAAGTCGAAATCCATTTCTGATGGCGTTGGATGAAAGGTCTCATCGAGATGAGCGCGACGACTAGCGGAATGCCGCCAAAGGCCACCAGACGCGCCCCCACGCGCAGCCGGAGCGAAACGACATCTTCAACACGTGCAATGCACCCGCCGATTCGCGAGGGCAAACGCGTGCATCGCACGCGCACATGCACTTGTGCCATCGCTGGCACGTGCGAGGCACGCGCTAGCTAACGTCATCGTGACATCAACTGCCCACGCGTGCCGCACGTGCCGGTCGATTTGCCCGGCCGGTCCAACCGGCCCAACCGGTCCGTCCGGTCCGTCTGATCCGACTAGTTCGACCCGGCTCGTCCGACCCGACCCGACCCGACGACCTGACCCGTTGACCGTTGACCATTGATGTCCGTTGATCGTTGACGCCTGTTGACTGTTAACGACCGTTGACCCAAAAAAAAAATGTGTTTCTTTTTCCAATTAAGTCTATGTGTATTATATGCGATCCCGTATTTGTTCTGCATTTGTTACATGAACAATGCCTCCCCTGAAGTTACGCACACCTATTCGCGCAATTATCGATGAACAAAAGGAAAAGCTTTCTAAGTTGATAGCTGAGCTGACTGATCATTGATGGGAAAGTGGTGACTTAATTGACCACGTTCTTGAAGTCAATGGGAAAATTCAAAAGGTCATATGGAATGGTCGTCTCTTGCCACAGTCCGAGATGGTGCGATTTTTCATGAACACCCTTCCATAAGAATTGTAAGGAGTGTTGAATCGCATATGGGATGTCAACAAAGCCGTTTCATATAGAAAAATTGTGATGAATATTATAGATGATTACTACTAGATTGTTACAAGGGAAAAGATCAAGAAATTGAACAAAAAAAGATCTTTCCCAGTTCGTGTACTGACTTAGTGTTAGATGTAGTAGCTGGTCTTTGTTTAATGTGCTTTGTGGACATCTTATGTAATGTTTTTCTACCTAGTTATTGTTGGTGTGGCAACTGATATGTTAGTTGTATTATGTGAAAGCATTATTATTTAGATATCAAATATTATTTGTTTTCTATTATTGTTGACTGATGTCGGTAGTTCATAGAAGTTTTTGTAACTTCATAGAATTTATTTTGCATAAGACAATTATATTAATGATAGTTTTAAGTCAGGATTTTTGGAGGATGATTGGAAACATGGTGGCCTTTTGATTCTGAAACCTTACTTGAAATTATTCATTAATATGATGGGTCTGTGCAAAATGGATGCATAAATGATAGACATTAATAATTCGTACATATATGTATGATGTATTCATATCAATGGCTTCAGCCACAAAAAGCATAGTTGCCGAGCTGAACAAAGGTGAAAAGCTCGATGGCGATAACTATGAAATATGGCACATGAAAATCCAATATGTGCTGGAAAAGCAAGAGGTACTAGAAGCTCTTAACCTGACCATGGTAGAACCTGAAGAAGGAAACACTGCACAGCACAAGAGAGATAATGAAGCATTTGCTGCATGAAAAAAAAAGAACTCTCTCACTCGCATTACGTTGCTGAGTAGCATGGAAAATGGCGTCATGCGAGAGTTTAGGCATTTTGAGAATGCCAAGGAAATGTGGGAAGCATTGGCAGCAAGATTTGGTCATACTTCGATGACCAGACTGAGGCAGCTCACTATTAGGTTTGACTCTTATAAGAAGCCTCATGGTCAGACCATGAAGTAACATCTTAGAAAGATGTCAAACATGATTAATGAGCTGAAAGATGCTGGCCATGTCCTGACTGATGAACAGCAAGTGCAAGCAGTGATTCGTTCCTTGCCTCAAAGTTGGGAGCATATGAAAGTGCACCTGACCCATAATGAGAATATCAAAACCTTTGAGGATGCAGTGCGTCATCTTGAGCTGGAAGAAGACCGCCTCTTGGCGGCTAAGCCGGAAGCTAAAATCTATCATGCTGGTTCTAGCTCACATGGAGCTTCGAGCTCCAAGCATAACCGTCCTAACTGGTTTGATAAAGGGAAAGGCAAGAAAGCAGGTCCTTCAGGGAAGAAACCTAAGCTTAACCAACATGAAAGAGGAAAGCGTCCTCGAATGAAGAAGCTTACAGGGGTAAAGTGTTACAATTGTGACAAGAGGGTCACTATGCTCGCAACTGTCATGAGCCAAAGAAAGTATACACCCCTTGTACTTTTCAGAACTTTGCTTATGTATTGAGTTTTGTATTATTAACTGAGTCTAATCCTTTGTGGACTGTAGATTTATGAGTGACAGACCATGTAGCGAAGGATAGAGAATCCTTCGTGGAATTTCGACGAGTACCAACTGGAACTAAGTGGATCTATATGGAAAACAACTCCAGAGCTGAAGTAAAAGGAATTGGCACCTGCCAACTGAACATGCGTGGTGGACGCACTTTATTCCTACATGATGTATTGTTTGCTCCGGAGATTCGTCGGAATTTAGTGTCTGTTTTAGTGTTGGTCAAGCTAGGTTTTAATATGAACTTCCATAATAGAGGTGTGAATTTGTTTTTGGATACAAATTACTATGGTTGTGGTTATTTTCTGGATGGTTTCATTGTATTAGATATTAACTATGTTAATGCAAATAATTGTTATTCCCTTCTCACGTCTCCTAATTCATATGATAATGATATGAATGTGTGGCATGCTAAACTTAATCATATTGGCCAACAACGTATGAATAGATTAGCCAAAGAAGGCTTGTTGGGCAACATTGAAAAAGTCGATTTGCCCATATGTGAGTATTGCCTAGTAGGGAAAACGACAAGGAAACTATTTGGAAAAGGTAAAAGAGCTGAATTTCATCTGCATTTAATCAATTCTGACGTATGTGGTCCAATGAATGTGAGAGGAAGGCATGGGGCTGTTTATTTCATCACTTTTATAGATGATTATACTCGATTCGGATATGTCTATTTGATTTCTCATAAATCTAAAACATTAAGTTGTTTCAAAAGGTTTATGAACTTGGTAAAAAAATCAATTAGACAGGAAAATAAAAGTATTAAGATCCGATCGAGGTCGAGAATATTTATCTGATGAGTTCAGAAAATTATGTGATGAAAAAGGAATCAAAAGACATTTGTCTATTCCATATACTCATCAACAAAATGGTGTTGCGGAAAGAATAAACAGAACCCTACTGGAAATGGTTAGGTCCATGATGGTGCATGCTAACTTACCTATCACTTTTTGGAGTGATGCGTTGTTAACTACTGCTTATATACTTAACCGAGTGCCTTCCAAATCAGTTATTTCCACTCCATATGAGTTATGGACAGGTAGAAAATTGGACTTAAGTTTTCTTAAGCCATGGGGTTGTGCTGCCTATACTCATGAGCCCTCTCACAAGTTTAGGAAATTGGGTCCTAGAGGAAAGAAGAGTATTTTAATAAGATATTCCAAACACTCGAAAGGGTATGTGTTCATAGGTGAGCAGGAAAGTGGGAGTATAACTGAATTTGAATCACGGGATGTCACATTCTTAGAGAATGAATTTCCTAAGAATGGCGAAATAGGTGAAGATTATTCCCTATTTGAAACCTTGGATCAAGATAATGATATTAGTGGAGTTCGTCCAAGTGGGAGTAATATGAGAAGTGATGAATTAAACTCAACTCATTCTCAATTACAACCACATGATGAGACGACATCATCATTATCTAATCCTAGTGGGAGCATAATGGGGAATGATGTGCAAAGTGTACAATCTCCCATACGGCAAACAAGTCGCAAAAGTATTCCCCGTCAACGTTTTAACATTGAAGGGGAAACTTTTATGATTGCTCCGCAAGATGAGGATGAGCCAAGAAATATTAATGAGGCTCTAAATTGCCCTAGTAAGGAAAAATGGATTCATGCAATGGAAGAGGAGATTGAGTCAATGAAGTCAAACCAAGGTTGGGAACTGGTTGATCTTCCAAAGGGACGCAAAGCTATTAGGAACAAGTGGGTTCTCAAAATAAAGCGAAAAGCTGATGGCTCGATAGAAAGGTATAAGGCTCACCTTGTAGCGAAGAGGTATAACCAAACAGAATGAATTGATTATGAAGAAACATTTTCTCATGTAGTGAGATTTACCTCGATTCAAATTATTCTGGCAATAGTGGCTAGTATGGATCTTGAGTTACATCAAATGGATGTAAAGACTCTTTCCTCAATGGAGAATTAAAGGAAGAAATATATATGAACAACCTGCTGATTTCATTAAAGAAGGCCAAGAAGGAAAGATATATCGACTTTTGATATTGATATATGGCCTTAAGCAGTCGTAAAGACAATTGTATATATGTTTTCATAATGCCATAATGGCATATGATTTTACAATGATAGATGAGGATCATTGTGCATATATCAAAAGATCCAAAGATCAATTTGTGATCATATCATTATATGTTGATGATATACTAATTGCCGGAAGCAATATGGAGTTTGTTAATACTGTCAAGAGTTGGTTGTCTTCCAACTTTGAGATGAAAGATATGGGTGAGGCTGCATACATTATTGGAGTTAAGATTTCAAGAGATCGTTCGAAGAGATCGTTATCTCTTTCGCAAGAAACATATATAAATAAGATTCTTGAACGATTTCGTATGCAAGATTGTAAACCCATAGACACTCCTATTGCAAAAAGCCATAGACTGTGTCCAAGGACTCCACAAGAGAAGGAACAAATGAAACATGTTCCTTATGCTAGTGCTGTTGGGAACTTGATGTACGCTATGATGTGTACAAGACCTGACATATGTTTTGTAGTTGGAATGATGAGTAGATACCAATCCAATCCAGGTCAAGCACATTGAAAAGCTGTTAAGAGAATACTAAGGTATCTGAAGAGAATTGCTTATTACAAGTTAAATTACCAAGGAAAGGATCTGCGACTTGAAGGCTATTCAGATGCTGATTGGGGAGGAGATTTAGATGAAAGAAAATCTACCTCTGAATTTGCTTTCTTACTGAACAATGGCGTCATATCATGGAGCAGTAAGAAGCAAACGTGTATAGCCTTGTCCACGATGGAAGCTGAGTTCGTGGTATTATCAGCAGTGGTACAAGAAGGAGTTTGGCTTAAGAGATTTTTGGATCATTTAGGTGTTATTGAGAAAGCTGCAAATCCATTATTAGTTAACTATGATAGCCAAGTAGCTATAGTGTACACCAAAGATTCAAAATATCATGGCAAGACCAAACATATAAATACCAAGTATAACTTTGTCAAAAATATAGTTGCACGAAAGGATGTGAACTTGCAATACATATCTATGCATAGAATGGTAGCAGATCCTATAACGAAGCCAATACCTAGAGATGTGTTGTGTGGTCATGTAAAATCTCTAGGATTGCGTAGAGTCTGATGTACTGGATATTGTAATTTCCCTGAGTTGTTCACATTAATGAACTTGTGTTTTTCATTGTTAATACATATGAATCTTTGTTTGATCTTTATGCATCTTAATGCTCAGTGCATTATATTAAGTTGAGAAAGCATGTCGAACAGATATAAGATTGGCCCACTCACATGGGTAAGCGCCTCTATTTACTGTGTGATAAATGGAGATGAGACTGTTTTTAAGCTTATTATCTAGGTGATAATCGAGAGCTCAAGCTTAAAATACGTATGTCGCCTTATCTGAGTGTTTAGATAAGGACATAATATGTACTATGTCCGAAAGTAAAATACCCCACATATTTTACTTTATCTGTCTAAGATGCCAAATGTGAGTTCTTATGAATTTTGTGAATGAGTAGATACATGAACTCAAGTTAAATATTGAGTATGTCTGAACTATCATCTGTACGGTATTGAAGGTGTAGACATACGCTCCATGGGAAAGGAGTTAATACCATAATACGTATTTCATACTACGTATGCATGAGACGACCAATAAGAGTAGTAAAAGTTTGATCTCAACTTTTATGCCGTGTGAGACTCTTGAGGAAAAGAGTTCCTCAATTTGAGTGCCCTCATGACTCTTACTTATTCTCAAAATTTCTATTTAGTGTTTGCTATCTTAGGATGTTGCCAATGGTCATGAGTTGATTCGATCTAATGGGACATTTCTAAAAAAGTAAGCTGAACTGAAATTGAGAGTTTGAAGGAAAGAGGAAAATCGAATTTGGAGAATCACATTGTAGTTTTGTATTCACTAGTCGACCAATTATGACTGTCTTTGGGATAATCATAATTGTGAATACAATATATATTGTTTAAAAGAGATCAAGAGAGATATAAATGTGATCGATCGATCTAGAGTACTGCATACTAAATCTACTCAGAGTGTGATGCCAATTATGAGCTGCTATATATTCCTAACAGATGTATGACAACGAGCTCTCAAAGTATGATAGTCGCAAAGATTATTCACCGGTATGAATGTTGAAGAGAGGTAAAGAGGATCATGTTCGCCCACCATGTGCGAGTGGGAGATGATGGTTTTAATTATTTAATGTGATGGGCCTAAGTTGGCATGTCCGCCCATGTTGGGCCTAAAATCCCGGCCCACAAGATTAGGGCCCATGGATGAAGGGATATGATGAAGAGACACGTTTCTTTTTTGGAGGAAACGTATATAAGGGGAAATAAAGAGGGGGGAACGTACCTTTTGGCATAATGCACGTTCCTCCTCCCTCTCTCCCTCAAAAACGCTCCAAAAAGGAAAAACAGTAAGCAAAAATGCGACACCCATCTTCCCTTCAAGGCGAATTGGCGTCATCGGATCGAACGGGGCCAAATTCTCTTCCTCATATCGGCGTCGGAGTTTAATCTGTAGCTAACAAGATACGTTCGATTATGTGATGTGCCTTAGGATCAGTGATGCATGTGTTTTTCCCGGGCTCGTCTTCCACACAAGTTTAGGGGTTCAATTTAGTGTCGAATCCGGCTTCAGGGAATCCAACAATCCCAACTATTTTTGGTACTTTTTCCCATCTTTATTATTTGAAACTTCAATAGCTATATTCCATCGCAAAGAAAGAAACTATTAGCTCCATAGCAGTTGCAGTAGTGGATGTTTGTAATTGGATAATCATTTTGTACTTTTATGTAAGGTGTTACTTGCGACTTATGAGAGAAGAAAGAGGAGAGAGAGAGAGCGTGCAAGGATTAGGAGGCAAAAGAGAGAGAAAAATGGGGACAGAGAAGAGAGAGGAGAGAGAACGTGCAGGAGGTAGAAAGCGCATGCAAAGAGGAGAGAGAGAGGAAAGAAGAGAAAGACGAGTTCACCTAACAATTTGGGGCCACCATAACACGTGTCGCGTTCTAGAGGCCCTTTTTATTTGCCACGGATAAATGAGATGTGCCTAATATTTTATCGAAACCATAAACTCACAAATCTTTTAAAATTTAGTGGTTGTTATTAATTTGTTTTGAAATTTAAAGTAGCCAGTTACAGGTTATTAAGTATATTAATAAAATAATACCACTACCAAGTTCAATTATCGATTGTGAACTGCTTTTATTGTACGATGTTTGGCTGTTAGTGGGGATGATCATACAGTAGGCCAGCCAGGACCTAAAAATCGGGCCTAAATTTTTGCCCAAACAATTCTTCGAACCAGGTTGGGTTAGGCCATTCTCAATAAATGCCCTTACTATGTCCTAACCAAAAAGTCGGGGTGTGACCAGGCTGACTTGGGCGGCCCTGTGGGCAACCAGGCGAATGATCGGGTTTAGTTTTTGGTAAGGTATCAACGAAATAATCATTATACCACTATGGAGCATCACTAAATACGTTATTATCTACGTACATAATTTAACAAGCGGCATAAAAAACTTATCTCAGAATTTAGTGACTTATTTTTTAAAATAGAAATGTGATATAAATCACCCGCGGGCATGCCAATTTAATGAAGGTTGGCATGGCTATGATCCATTCATAGAGTTTATCAATGCAAAAGGTAACTAACGTGAATAAAAATTTTCATTAGGTGGCCAAAAATTAGAAGAGGGTGTTAAGTTCCATTTCTTAACAAAAAAATGTAACTTGACAGATGTAGCTGGGATGACATGGATTCTAAGTCAATCAATCTAGAATTTCGGCTCATCAAGATGGACCATGCATCATTTTTTTCATTAAACATATAGTTGATCTTGTATGACAGTAGAAAAGAGAAGAACAATTAAGGACAACCAACTCCTTTGTTAATTACTTGAAGCTTCTACAGCAATCTTCCACCATCATGAAGAGCGGAACAACCCTCAGGACCAATGAGTTCATCTTACTATCGCGAGTGAAATGCCCCAAAATCCCTTCAATGAGAAACAAAACAGGTTTTGAGCAGAAAGAGTGTTAAAGAAAAATTTATAAATACCAAGTTTACTATTTTCACAAATAAAATGCCACCACAATTTTGAAAAAGACGTCTCTAATTGTTTTTCAAATAAACAAAGTTAATTGTGACACAAATAAATTGCCAAGGTGATGACAAAAAATGTCGTCAAATTTTGTTGAAAGAAGTTATATAGTAGAAACATCAAGAGATAATCTAACAATGAACAATGACCTAAATTTAGTATCTTATAGGAGCATTTCAAAGTGCCACAAAAAGATCACTAGATGCATCTTGCCGTGGAAGTCTCATAAGGGACACCGGTCCTATGTTGTGAATGGCCAATTTTGTTGAAGTGACAAGTATCAACATGCCTTAATAGATTTTCACTATGGGGTTGAAATGTAAAATATCACAATCATCCAAATTGATATATGTTTTTAGGATAAGTTTATTGGAAATTCTAAAACTTATGACTAAAGTGTAATTAAGTTATAAAATTTTCAAAAATTTTAAGAAAGTCCTAAAACTTGTGAAATTAGTCTAATCAATACTTTAGTTGATTATACTTTTTGAAAATTTTATAATTCGATTGTTTTTTATGATAAGTTTTCATGATAAGTTTTAGGACTTGATCAAATTTTTTTAAAATTTTTAGATTTGATTGCACTTTCATAATAAATTTTAAGACTTCTAATGTACTTATCCCCATATTCTTTGTTGTCATATACTTTCTCTTCTCTTTATGACTTTTACTTTCTCTTTTTGCAAAATATGGGAGTTAAACCCAATACTTGAAACTACATGTCTCCACCCTACGCGAAGACCTATAGAATAATTAAAATCTATGACATTTCAATCTAATAGTGAAAGATTGCAAGGGCGCGGATGTCTACAATAAACCCTAAATTGACCCATAACGAAGTTGGTCTCTTGGTAAACTAAGGGCACGTTTGACAATCATTTTGTTCGAAACAAATTTTAACGATCATAAATTATTATTTTTTATTTTGTTCTAGAAGAGTTTCTAAAAAAAACGTTTGATAACGACACAAAATTTTTCCTTTAGAATTGCATTTGGTACGTGTTCATTGATTTTGTTCCAAATCAATTTATTTTAATTTTTAAATAATTTTTTCATTTTTTTTCATTTCTTTTTTTTTCCTTTTTTCCTTCTTTTTCTTTTCTTTTTTTCTTTTTTTTTCCTTTTTTCTCTTTTTCTCCTATTCTAATTCTTCTTCAAGCCGATCGCCCGCCCTTGTCGAGGCCCGCCTAGCCATTGGCGAGCTCACCGAACCTCGTCCTAGCCTAGCGAGCTTGCCGGACCAATCGCCGGCGACCGACGGCGGCGGCGGCAAACGGCGAGTGGCGGCGACCGGCAGTGGATGGCGGCGGGTCGTGGCAAGCGGCAATCACGGGATGGTCAGTCGATGAATGAAGAAGAAAAGAGAAAAAAAGAGTTTTTATTCTCAATTTTATTCCAAAAATAGGAAATATAAAATTTTAACTTTTTTTTTTTTCTAAATCTATTCTCATAAAAATCTATTCTTGGAAAATTTGTTCCGAATACAAAAATTTATCAAAACGCGATTGTTGTCCCAAATGGATTCTAAGAACAAAAAATCATTTCATACAAAATTTTGATTATCATGCAAATAGTTGGTAAACCTTATGATATCTTTTGATGAGTCAACATACTGAGGGTCCCAGCCTCATCCATTATCCATGTGTCACGGGCGGATCGAGAACCTCTCAGGTCGACCTTCTTTCGGCCCGTGACACATGCCTCCCAAGTCCTCCTGATATTGACTTATTTATGTTTGTCTGATATTGACTTTAAAGCACCTTTTATTTTATTTTCTTTTATTTTTATCTTTTCCACATTTCAAACTCCCAGTTTTGTGACTTGACTTGAATTTGATGCGGATATAGCTACTGATATGTAGATTTATATAATATTCGTTATTTTTTAACCTTGTCTTAATCTTCACCATTTTGAATCCATAAAAAATATAAAATTACTCTTTTAAAGCAAATCCAAGCAAACACTTTAATCGAAAAGCAGTCACTCTATCAAAATTATAGAACCTCATTTGTTGCGTTTCAAATTTATAATGGTAGTTGAAATTTCTCGTCTAGCAAGTCTAAAAATATCATATAACAAATGACCTAAATAAAGTACTTCACGGGGAGTGCTTAAAAAAGATCACTGGATACATCTTACAGTGACAGCCATCATAAGTGGTGCCATTCACGTCTCAAGTATGGCCAATTTTATTGAAATGATCTTTTGTCTCTCGTGCGCATCGTGTTTTAATAGATTTTAATTATCAAATCAAAAAGCAAAATATTACAAACAAAATTGTCAAATGGGTTGAGATCCAATGGCAAAAGATTGCGACGGCAGCGATTGTCCCAGGGAAACCTTAGACCTACCTAGGATGAAGTTGGTCTTTCTATAAACCTGTTGATATTTTTCGAACCACCTTACCGCTATGGTCACCATCTCGTACATCATGTATACCTTCCAAGTCCTAAATGTCATGGCAAGTGGTGGAATATTTTGAGCCGCCGGGATTGAAACTCTGCTGGTGTTTTTGTTATGAAGCTCTTGTTTGATGTGATTTATAAATGTCACCCGGGGAGCAGAAAAGGAAAGCTTTTACCTAGAAAATCTTGAATTCTATCTGTTTTCATGTCCAAAATAATTAAAATAAAGAGTCTAGATTTAAGTTAGTGTCCCATATGAACTTTTTAGCACATTTTATTTTTGAGAAAATATCACCAAAAACTTTGAACCATATATTGTGATATCGATATCTAAAACCTTTTTTTTGTGTATCATCAAAACTCCCAAACTTATATTGGCGTAATAAACATATATTTATCTATCATAAAAATCTCTAAAAGTTGCTCATTATGACACTAATGTCTAAACTTTTTTTTTTTTTTTTTTTTTGCATCATCAATATTGTAAACTTGTACTAATGTGATAAATATTTAGGATTTTTTTTTGTCACACTAAGACAAGCTTGCCAAAAAATATTTGAGGTATAGTTTAAAATTTGTTATGACACAACAAATATTTTGGGTATTAATATTATAATGATCATAATTTAGGTTTCTTTGTGATATTAATCTCTTCTTCTTCTTCCAAATATCAGGACTAGTTGCAAGACTTGACTTTTATTTGCGACGGATATAATTACTTTCGATATATATTTTTACATATAAAATCTTCATAATTTTTTTTTTCAACTTATCGTAACCTTCTTCATTTTCAAATTTTTTAAACAATATATAATATCTCTTCTTTAAGCAAATCTACACGAACACCTTAATCAAAAACCAGTCTCGCACCAAGAAAACTGCACAAGTCTTTCGAATTCATGCTAGAACTCAAAGGATCTCGTCCAAAACAAATCTCATATTAGAAAATATATTTTCAAGATAGACTTATGAGAATTTTTTTTTCCTATTTAGGTTCTGACATCGCGAGATCATTTGTCATCACTTACTAGGACATTCGGTTCAAAAAATGGTCGACCCTCACGACACGGATTCAAATTTATTAGACACATGAGATGAATCCAATTATAATTTTATATTGAAACCACATTTGATGTGTTCTAGGTATATGCGCCCATTGAAGGGAAAATTAAGTGATTCGGATTTTTGTTGAAAAAGCAGCATAAGCAGAAATGTAGGGAGATCATGTAATGAATGACCTAAATTTAGTAGTTCATGGGGGCATTTCAAAGTGCCGCCAAATATCTATTAATTGCGGTCATCATAAGTGACGTCGGTCATATATTGCGTATGACCAATTTTGTTCTATTGATAAACAAATTAAGGGTAAGCAACATGGACTGATCAAGTCAAGATTGCTTGCATCATATTAGCCGATTCTAGGTTGTTCTCGGAGACATTGGTCCAATTCCCGATTATATAAAATCGGAACATATGATTTTCGATCTAATTCCTGGTTTCCGGAGGAGGGAGAGGGAAACCGAATCACCCAAACCAAACTTAGATTTTTTTAATTTTTTTAATTTTTTTAATTATTTTTTAATTCTCACGCAAATTTTTTTCCCTTCCCTTCTCAAGTGTCCCACTCTCCTCTCTCCTCTTTTCCTAGTTCCATGGGTATTATTCATAAATCAACCAACTCTATTGGATCGCCCGGAACCAGATCGACAAGTCCAGTCTCTAGGACTAGGTAGTCCAATCTAGTCCTTCTAGTCCGATTCCCGATTTTTGGGTGGGATCGACCGGACTAAAAACCACTCACTCCTAAAATAAATCACCTCTCATGTATTATAACTCAACATATTTTCACTATTAGGTCAAAAAGCAAAACTACCCAACCTTCCAAATCGAGATCCGTTGAATGATTAAGATTTGTGGCCTAAGCATAGATGTCCACAAAGGAACACGGACTCACCCATGACGAAGTTGGCCTATTGATAAACCTTCTGATTTGTCTTTATTTTTTGGCTTGTCTTCTTGCTGAGCTCACTATACCTTCAAAGTCCTAAAGATGTCATGGGCTTCGTGCTCGTGGATAGGGGTGAGCATGGTCCGGGTTGGTCCGGGCCACCCCCTAACCCTAGGACCAACCCATATAGTGTCGGTCCTCAATTTTTAGGACCGAGGACCGACCCTATTGAGCCTAGGACCAAGGACCGGACCAACCCGATGGGTTCGGTCCGGTTCCAGGGTCAACCCGGGACCAATCGATAATTTTTTTCGTCTTATTTTTTATACTCCCTAAAAAAGCAAACCTACAAATTCAAATTACACATCCATTGACAATGCA
Organism: Eucalyptus cladocalyx; assembly: GCA_017140615.1. Lineage (NCBI taxonomy): Eukaryota > Viridiplantae > Streptophyta > Magnoliopsida > Myrtales > Myrtaceae > Eucalyptus > Eucalyptus cladocalyx. The sequence goes on from CM029522.1 coordinate 42,237,280, forward strand.
GCATTGCGCAACTAAATTATAAATACCAATACATATTTAGCAAATTTAATATGACACAATAGAAATTTCGTACTTGTTAACCGCTCATCGAGATATGGGACAAGATGGAAAGTTCTTGTAATCATCTATCTTTAATATTCATAACACAATATGCAAAAGCGTTTTCCTACATTTGATTATGTAGAGTCCACTCAACCAAAAAAATGAGTTTCACACCACTTGACTAGCAAATCACCGTAGCAACTGCAATACTACTCTACTTTTCAAAAACTTCTACCATTTGACACAAATTGAAAAGCAAAGTGCAGCTGAAATTCATTAGTAAAATACAATTAAACTATAAAAAGTTCAAAATACTTAATATAAATCATGAATATATAATTTCACATCTTGTTAATTCACTTGAACTTCTAAACACCTAAAAACAAAACAAACGACACATAATTAATACTCAACAAAAGTTTTAAATTGAAATTACTATTAGTGTTATTGATAAAACATTTCAATATAATATAATATAATAGACATTTTACTTAGATTTGAATATATAAAAGAATTATATATAATATAATATAATATAATATAATATAATATACAGGGTTGGTCCAGGGTTGGACCGACCCAAAACTCTTAGGACCGAGGACCAACCCGCACAGTGTTGGTCCCCGAATTTCAGACCGAGGACCGACCCAATCCCCTTGGGAACCGGGACCAGGACCAGCGGTTGGGCCGATCAGGGTCGGTCCAGTCAGGTCGACCCTAGACCGCTGCTCACCCCTACTCGTGGATGCTTAAAATCTTCTTACAAAAGTGGAATATTCGGAATCACCGGGGGAAGCAAAAGATTCAACGAGCCGACGAATCACCTTCCGTAAATGCCCCCACTCTTTTTACTACTAAACGGAGCTTTTGGAGGGTAAAAAAGACACACACAAAAAAGGAAAATGCTCCTTTCTATTTTAAGATAGACACTCTTTTATTTCACTTGTTTTTACGTCAAATATAAACATACAAGGGGTCCACATTTAAGTTTGTCCCGTTTGATATGACTTGTGATCACATTTTCTTTTCATATATGATAAGAAAAGAGCTATTGATATATAGATCCGCATACGATATTTCCATGATATTCTACGCTTATTATAATCTTTCCCGACTTCTCTAATTTCGCAAATACACAAGATTACCCTTTTTAAGCGATTCCAAACGAATATCCGCCTTTCAAATTTAACATGCCGACTCAAATTCCCAAGACAGATTTATGAAGGAGATTATGTTCCTATATCCATGCTCGGACCAGGCTTTGCAAGATCAGGTCGCGAGTGTCCGCCTGCAGTAGATAGAGTAATTATACGATCATGACTGCAGCCTTTTACAACGGGCATTCAGATTAATCAGGCGTGCGGCGCGTGTTGGATTGATACCAAAAATATCATGTCACGAAGATCGATTCCTACGACTTTTTGGCTCAGCCGCACGTGAGTCATGCGGGGCATTTGCATGGAAAAAACAATATAGGCAGGCGGATTCGTGAGTTCGCGGAGTCCTCGTGGACTGTCGTTAAGGCATGCCGTCGAAATCATAAGTAGGACACGAAACGCACGCCATCATGACACTGCCGAAAGTGTGGGGCTAGCAGAAGACAGGTCGCCGCTCTCTCTCTCTCTCTCTCTCTCTCTCTGGCTTGCTTGCTGGGTGGGCGGACGGCGATGGCCACGAATCAGCCGGTCGGGCCACCCGAGGCGGCGGCGGCGGCGGCCGCGTTGGAGATCGGGGTCGAGTCCGGTCGCGGCCCGCGGGGTCGTCATCGTCTGGACAAGGTACTGTCTGTGTTTGCTGGCGCGGACGCTTTTTCTTGGATACGGGTGTCTCTGTTTTTGTCTTGTCTGTGCGGGATACTTGGAAAGTTTGAGTCTTTCGGATTCTGAGTGGGACTGCCGTGGAGAAAAGGCGAGGCCTTTGCGATTTCTCATCGTTGTTGTGAATGTTTTGGTTTCCGAAAGTCTGATTAGTTGGGTCAGTGAGCTTCGTTTTGTTGTTTTTTTTCCAATTTTTATTGTGATTTCCAAGTGGGCGTTTACAATGAATAATGCATATCCGTTGAATGGCTGAAAATTTATAACTTTTTCAGTGTTTATTTCAGCAACTGTTTGTTCTGAAAGAAAACATCACATACGTCAAGCATATTTGTGAGAAATCCTCCTCTTTCGAACGCCGGGCATTCCATGTGTATGTGAACGTCAAAGAGACTCCGCGCAGAAGCTACTAACGTAAGAAATATAAGCAGAATAACCAGATCAGAGAGTGTTAAGAACCGGAAACTTGGACTTCAAAGCTCAGATATCATGTGGAACAACTGTTTGTGCAGAAAATGTCAATTTTTTGTGCATCAATCATGACACCCTTTGCTGTGTAACAGTTAATAAGCATGTAACCATGTCTTTGGCCATGAAAGTTGCTGCGGTTGAACCTAGTTTACTCCTTTTCTTCCCGATTTTTAGTCTTTATATATTTTGGAATTTTTCATTGTGCTATTTGAATTATACCTTAACAATTTAATGATCAGTCAGATGTTCTGAGTAAAGATAGTGTTTGAAACAGGGGAAGGGAAGAGGGGCTACTCCGATACTTGCCTACAAGACACTCGGGGTCGTGTTTGGAGGCCTAGTAACATCTCCCCTATATGTGTACCCGTCAATGCCACTAAAGTCTCCAACAGAAGAAGACTACTTAGGGATCTACAGTATCATGTTTTGGACGCTCACCCTCATTGGTGTTGTAAAGTATGCGGGAGTAGCTCTCAAAGCTGATGATCAGGGCGAAGGTCAATATGAGACCCTAATAATGTTTTTGATTTAGTTTGGTTTGTATTATATTCATTTCTTACAGTTGCTTTGCTAATTCTACTGGTTCCCACATACTCTAGTCCACTCTGTAGCTCCTTCTACACACACCATTGCACGTTGTTCTACAATTCTAAAACCAGTCTAATTGAAAAAGTGGTATTTGGAGTTCTGCACGCAGTCGTTGCCCCAAGAATTTAAAATTGGTGACACGTGATGGCTCGAAAGCTATTTTGGAGTAGTTGTCTCTCTTGAAGCTCTAGATTTGTACAATAGTACCTCTTTGTTTTTTTATAGAGAGCTAGGTAAAGTATTTTGAGTCATCTCCTTCATGGTTCTACTCTAGTTTTTGCTGAAAAGTACACTACCAAAGAGAGAATTACAACTCCAGCTGAGTGAACAAGAAAATGCTAGCAGGAGTGACACCTGAAGGAAGGTTTTTTGAAATTGAAAATAGTAAAACAATTTAGAAATCTTATGACCTGCAAAATGGTTATGTTTATTATAAGTGGACTTTACAATTTCCTAGAGCATTGTGGTTTAAGCCGTTAACGATGCTGAGTAGTTTAGAGCCACTCCATGAGTCAGGCAATTATTTGTTTGTGAACATATTGGATCTTTCTCTTGGTGGCACATTAAACAATGGAGATCCTTTTTAATGAAGAGTGTCTATTATTGTCATGTTGAAAGTATTTTTATTGCAAATTCATGAAGTTGTCCGACATTGGGGAAACATTGCTAGTATGTCATTTCAAAGCTTTTTAATGTTTTAGAAGCAAGTATACTCCAGAGATTAAGTAAACCTACAACAAGCTTGGAGGTGTCTGATGATGTCACTTCTCCTTCTTCAATTTGGTCTTTGGACCTTTCTGATGGTCTTTTGGAAATTAAAATTGATTTCCCTCTCAAAATATGAGCTGTTATGTTTTTGATTGAGGAAGGTAACTGCTATTGCAGGTGGGACATTTGCATTGTACTCGTTGCTATGTAGGAAAGTGAATGTTGGCATCCTCCATCCCAAACATGTAGAATTAAACTCTGGTGCTTCACGACATGGCTTGGTAGAGGGCACTGAAAAGGAAAGTAGGCTTGGAAAATTCTTTGAACGGAGCATAGTTGCGAGGAGGGTACTACTTTTTATTGCTATGTTGGGAATGTGTATGCTAATCGGTGATGGTATACTTACCCCTGCAATTTCAGGTTAGTCACCATCCCGTTTTTCCCCCATTGCTGAGATTTCTGCTTGGGGTTTTGAGTTTTTGACTTATTATATTTGTTGATAGTGTTATCGGCAATGGATGGAGTGAGAGCACCTTTTCCTTCTGTTAGCAAATGTAAGAATCTACAACTATCCATATTATTTTTATTTTTTCAAGGTGGGAAATTGTTAAGCCCATCAGATCCGCGTTATGTTTGAAGTGAATGAAAAAAGGATCTGGCATTTGTATGTTTACACATATTCACTTTTTTTTCAGCTTTGGTGGAAGCATTCTCTGCGATAGTTCTTATCGTTCTGTTCCTACTGCAAAAGTTTGGTACATCTAAAGTGAGTTTCCTCTTTTCTCCCATCATGGGAGCATGGACGTTGACCACCCCACTTGTAGGAATTTACAGCATCATAAAGCATTATCCGAGTATATTCAAGGCCTTGTCACCACACTACATTGTCCATTTCTTCCAGAGAAATGGCAAGGAAGGTTGGCTATTACTTGGTGGAACTGTGCTTTGTATTACAGGTGAGCTTACTGTTATTTTACATTACACGAGCTCGAAGACTGACAGGTTTGCATTCTTGTGACTTGAATAGAAGCATGAATCCTTTTTTCATTTGAATCATTGTAGAGGGTAAGTATAGGAGTCATTAAGGAAATTTAGACTCTGATTTTATAGGTACTTCCAGGTTGTCAGGTTATATGGGGGCATTTCTGTAATTCTTAGGATTTTGTCAGGTTTTGCTGCTGTATTTTAACTGTTCATTGATCAGATGTATTACAAACAAATGTGCTTCAAGATTTACAGAATAATTTCTGAATCCTTTGCTTGTTCCTGCAATTTACTTTGAGCTATAAACTTTGATAGGCAAAAGGAGTTTTACTGATACATTGCCCTGATGGATTACTTAATAGTATATGGAGTATCCTTAGTCATTACCGTTTAAATTTCACCAGAGTTCTATATTATGTACAAGGATGAATTATGTCATGACACAATCTGAATCACCTATTCTAGTTTGTGTTCCAGTAGTTAGAGTCCAAATAATCTCTCTCTCTCTCTCTCTCTCTCTCCCCCAAAAAAGTCAAGCAACTGATTGGACCGGGCCATAGTGGATTCAAACTTGCTCTCAGTATTCACTGATGCCTAATAATAAACTAAGCTTGCTTTGTGGATGTGCATCAAAATAAACCTGCTCTTCTGACAATAGGAAACATGGTACATTTGTGTCACTCTCTTTTATAATATCAGGTTCAGAAGCTCTGTTTGCTGATCTTGGTCATTTCAATCGGGCCTCTATCCAGGTGAACCTTCCTCTCCCAAGCTCTTAGTGTTGATTCCTTTCCAACGTATCAGTCTAATGCCACTTTTCCTCAACAGATAGCATTTCTATGTACGATTTATCCATCACTGGTACTAACATATGCCGGCCAGACTGCTTACTTAATTCGTCATCCTAATGATCATGATGATGGGTTTTACAAGTTCATTCCAGGATCTATATACTGGCCAATGTTTGTTGTTGCCACACTTTCAGCAATTGTTGCAAGCCAGTCATTAATATCAGCTACCTTCTCTGTAATTAAGCAATCCGTAGTACTTGATTATTTTCCTCGAGTAAAGGTGGTCCATACTTCCCCCAACAAAGAAGGCGAAGTTTACTCTCCAGAAATTAATTACATCCTCATGATCCTCTGTGTTGCCGTCATTCTTATTTTTGGAGATGGAAAAGATATTGGCAATGCTTTTGGTGGGTATATGATATCCTGAATTCTATATCATACAGCAACTATTTAAGCATGCCATTGCTGCATTAGTGTCATCTTCTTTTCCCGGCAAAATCTGTGTGTGTGACCACCGGAGTAATGAAGATAAATTGTGAGGGTCTGCTTGGAGTTTTTGCTTTTCAACTTTGTGCTTTTAGCATTTGAGATTTATTTTGTACTAAACACCTCAATTGTTTGAAATATACTTTTATCGAGATTTACGATCACCAAAGTTACTATGGAATTTTTGCAGAATCTGTCAAACTAAATATAAAAGTTTCTGGTTTTGGTGGGAAATTTCAATTAGTATACTTTCTACTTAAGAAAAGCTCAAAAACGGTGCCCTGATACTGAATGAAATTTCTTTCTATAAAGGTTTCGAAGGCAAGACGCTGAATATAAAATATGCTTAAGTGAGGTGCAGTAGCATACTGAATGAAATTTCTTTACACTGTAAACCCAATCAAGCATTCACGATCATTTTTATTGAAACTAAGTGATGGCACTCTGAAAAAGTTGATCATAGCATCAATAATATTGTTTTTCTTTGGGTACATTTGATAATCATCTGGAAAGACCTTACTAACAACTAAGCATCTCTTGCAGGCGTTGTTGTCAGTCTAGTCATGCTCATCACCACTATACTCTTAACCCTGGTTATGATCATGATTTGGAGAACTCCCATAGTGCTGGTTGTGCTTTATTTCTGTGTATTCTTTGTGATGGAAGGTGTCTATGTCAGCGCTGTTTTCACAAAAATTCCTGAGGGGGGATGGATTCCTTTTGCCATATCTATTATTCTCGCCTTTATCATGTTTGGTTGGTTCTATGGAAGGCAGAGAAAGATGGAGTATGAGCTGACACATAAGATCAGCTTCAACAGGCTTGAGATATTGTTGTCTGAGCCTGGAATACAAAGGGTTCCTGGATTATGCTTCTTTTACACCAATATTCAAGACGGGCTTACTCCCATTCTTGGTCATTATATAAAGAACATGAGATCACTTCACAAAGTCACTGTTTTCACTACTCTTAGATACTTATTGGTTCCAAAAGTCGCTCCACATGAGAGAATTGTTGTTAATAAACTGGGCCTCAGAGGAGTTTATGGATGTGTGATTCAGTATGGATATGCAGATTCACTTAATCATGAAGGAGATGATTTGGTCACTCAAGTTACCAATGCACTGATTGCGCACTTACAGACCTGCTCGAGTTTCTCATTGCCTGGCTCGCCAGTGGAAGTGCATCAAGAAGTTGCTGATATAGAAGAGGCGAAGCTTGCCGGTGTCGTACACATACGAGGGAAGACTAGGTTTTACGTAACCAATAATTGTGGTTGGTTCGATAAGATTCTGCTTGGCTTCTATGAAGTCTTGCACAGTAATTGCAGGTCTGCACTGCCTGCCTTAGGGGTGCCATTGCCACAGCGTATTGAGGTTGGAATGCTTTATGAGGCATGAAAGCTGATGCGTCATTGCTAATGGTTATGAATCCAACTTGGTCAATAAGTCCTCGCATAGATGGCTTCTGGTTCTGGGAACTTCCAATTGGAGGGAGAAGAAGCGGGTACTTAACAGGGAGTACTGTCAGATAAAGTTATGACTCCTTACGTGTAAGTTTGTATCTACTTAAATACACAAACGTCTCAATTCATTCTCCGTGTTCTGCTCTTATGATGATCAAACACCTTTTCTAGTGTTCTTCCCCCAAAAGTTGGGGTTGGACTGGAAGAATTGGAGTGCGGTTTGTGGAGTCTGTTGTTTTACAGTTTGTACGTGGAGGGTCTAATGAAGTTGGAACTTCTTGTAGATGGCGTTTTGGTTTTGGAATGAAAAAGGGGGAGACAATAGATGGAAATGGAGGAAGTCCTGCATTAATGTACTTAAATCTATGTTCTGGTCCTCATCTATATGTTATTTTTCTCTGTTTTCTGATCTTCTTTGATCTGCCGATCTCTTCACTTTTCATTTTGCATGATAACTTATAGAAACAAACCCAGTTTCTACTAATCACGTAGGCTTTGTTGATGCTTTTGAACCATTGTGCTTTGTTTAGTACCTTAACTTTTCTGCAAGATCTACTAATGGTCGTTCGATCAAGTTTTGTTCAATCCTTTTTGAGTCTCTCCACGTACAGCTTTAGCTTGAGTCCCCTTCATGAAGTTTTATATCCTCATTCCGCATCTGAAGGGTCATTGTCACTTGACGGGCTGAGGGGTTACCAAAATACCCCATTTCCCTATCAATCCATAAACAAAATACCACATTTCTCTATCAATACATGCAGATTGAATTTTCTATTTTACTATTACATTAGAGATTTGGAACACCAAAATGAGTGTTCCCCATGTTCCGACATATAACCATGTTATTTTCACCCAATATGTGCTTTACGATAATTGTGTTCGAAAATAAATTTCAAAATCTTTATGTGGTCACGCATCTTAATGTCTTATTCATGATTAAAGACTACAGTAATTATATTTGTTTGACATAACTTTAAACTCTGTTCTTATTCCAACTAGATGACCAAAAGAAGCTTAGCCATATCGTATCACATTCCCGATAACTTTAAACTCTGTTCTTATTCCAACTAGATGACCAAAAGAAGCTTAGCCATATCGTATCACATTCCCGACAAGGGACATTCCACTTCTCTTTTTCGTCCACTGACTAATTTTTACAAGCAATATGAGCAATCATTTTTAGGAAAATGTTTTTTAAATATTTTATTTCCTATGAAAGAAATGGAGTCTTATTATAGAATTGCTCATTGCACTGGGAATGCCACATACTTAGATGACGATGCACTTGCAGCAAATGTAACCTTTTCCTTTTTTGTAAATTGCAACGGATACAGGATAAGGAAAATAGAAAACAACTTAAGATGGACAGAACACTCTTTTTTGTTTTCCCTCACAACATGAAGCGGAGTCCAAACACATCTCTCTTCAAGGCTTCCATTGTCTACGATTTCCTTGATTGTCTTGACCATTTAACGCGTCTTGCAACGCACGACTTGGAATCTTTAAGTCGCTTTAGGTGGCCAGCGAAAGGAGGTTGGACTTTGAAAAGATGTTAGTTTCCTCCCTATATTTTTCCACATTTTTGTGACTAAAAAATATGATATCTCTTGAAGGATGCGTGGTTTTACTATAATAAATGGAAGTTCTCGGGTTCATGTTAAACAACAATGGTTTCCTACTTCTACAATAACTTCGTGCCTACACTCTTGCGTGCACTCTCTGTCATTCAAACCTTGGAATTCAGTCACCCCAATGCCTTAACAAATGTAAGCTGCATTGGCGCCAAGGGGGAAGCTCTTCTGAAGTTCAAGCAGAATTTCACCAATCCTTCGAGACATCTATCTTCGTGAACCAGCAAGCGTTGTTGCGAGTGGAAGGAGTCGAATGCAGCAACAAGACTGGTCACATCTTGAAGCTCGATCTAATTGATTGCAGTCGAGGAGGTAAGATACATCTTGCTCTTAGCGAATTGAAAAATCTGAAGTATCTAGACCCCAGCTTCAACAATTTCAGTGGTCATCTACCCAATCAATTTGGGAATTTCAAAAATCTCGAATTCCTTTATTTTTGGGAGAAGAACGGTGCAAGTGCTATAACTTTTTTTTTTGCTCATTTAAATGTCACATTTGAGTAAAATCGATCATTTGAGTGTCATTTCTAACAAATTATCCTAATTGGATTTTTTTTATTGATTTCCCATCCGATGTGGATTTTTAAAAATTTATTATGAATTTTTTATTTATTTTCTTTTGAATTTTTTTTGTTATTTTGCCTTTTTTTTTAGGGTTGGTGACCCTTGCCGGCCCTTAAAAAAAAAGGCAAAAAAAGGAAAAAAAATATTTAAAAAATTATCCATGTCAGCATCAACGAAATCACGTAAGACAACTAGCATTCACATTGGATTTTTCAACAAGAAAAATCGCTGATGTCACTCTAGTAAGCCAAAAAAAGAGAGTTATGACACTCATATAAACACCATATGAAAGTTAAGGCACTTGTGTTATTCTTATCCCTTTATCTTTCATATAACTCAATTTTAGGTCCTATTCCTGCTGCCATAGGTCAATTATCATCTCTAGATTTTTCGGTCTCACTCTTAACAATTTGAGGGGAAACATTCTCAAAAGTATAGGGCGACTATCTAATCTTGAGGTGATGGACTCTAGTAATAATCAATTTGATAGAGTTGTCAACAAACTTCACTTGGCAAATCTCACCAGCTTGACTTGGTTTATATTATGGTCAAACAAGTTTTTTATAAATGTTAGCTCGTCTTGGGTTTCTCCTTTCCAAATAAATTTCATTTTCTTGTCAAGTTGCAAAGTGGGAGTAGAATTCCCAAACTAGCTTTAAACTCATAGGAACATTTAGCAATTGCTCATGTCAAATGCTAGCATCTCAAGTAAAGTTCCCCATTGGCTGCCTGACATTTGATTTAACATTAGAGATTTAGATCTCTCAAGTAATATGCTTAGAGGCAACATATTAGGAATTATTGGAAAAAAAGGCACCACATACAAAGCGATTGTCACTTTCTAGAAATAACATCACTAGTGACATTTCAAATTCATTATGCATGTTGCATAGTTTGTATTTTCTTGATCTCTCTTAAAACCAATTGTTTGGGAGACTTTGGCAATGTTGGGGGAAGTTGCTACATCATTTGCAATGAATTTCATTGGGAGACAATAAGTTCAATGGTCAAATTCCAAACTCTCTATGCAGTTTGGAGCATTTAGAACTTCTATACCTACATAAAAATGGCTTGAATGGAGTGCTTCCAAAATGTTTTACTGAAGCTAGGTTTGGTAATTCTCGATCTTAGTGACAATCTATTTACTGGTAGAATAGATAATCGACCTTGGGAGAAATTACATCGCCGGGGACATTCCTTTGCCACTACGTCAACTTCGTAAACTCTAGTATCATAGCCTAGCACATAACAATCTTCCTAGAGTCATTCCTCCTTGTTTTAGCAACTTCTCGCTTATGTGGGCCAATTCTGAGAGTGCTAATATGAACACCTAGAGGGGGGTGAATAGGTGTATAAAATAAACCTTGGCAAATATATGCGGAATAAAATAAACTTCGAGTAAAATAAAGGAGTTAAGGAAGAGAATAAGAACACAAGATTTATAGTGGTTCGGCTTAATCTAAGCCTACGTCCACTTTCCCACGCTAACAGCCTTCTTGGCTAAATTCCACTATGCAATCAACAAGAGATTACAACTTTGAATGCAAACACTTAGTAGATCACACTATCTCACTAAATCACTCTTTTGGTATTTCTCTCACGATCACAAACGTTTAAGTTCTCCAAAGACAAGTGTATGATCGAAGGTCACTCAGACTTTGAAATTATAAATTATACGCTCTATCTCTTACTTGCTCATCAGTCCTTCATCTCCTTAAATACTCATCCACTTCCAAACTAGCCGTTGGACAGTATCCTGAGGATCGTCTTCCAATATACCCATTGGACAACTCTGTATCTAGAAGATTTGGTAGCCGTTGAGTGACAAAGGTAAAATCCCAAATTGATTCCGATCGCCCATACAAACAGAATCTTGGTTTCCATAAGTAAAGCTTCTTCGTATAAAAAGTTCTTGTCTTCAATATGCAATTGTCAATCAATTAGATTGAGTCAATCAAATCAATCTTGATGTGGAATCCAAACCAGATCACTAGCCGTTATATGATTGGGCTTGAGTTACGTTCTGTCAAATCTGGATATAAAGTCTGAGAGTCATAGACTTTACAATTTGAGTCTGAGTGCAATAGAGTTTACAATCTGAGTCTGAACATATTCCGCTTCAGTATAGAGTCTGTCTTCTAGTTCAGTTTCAGCATAAAGTCTGTCTTCTGGTTCTTCCAAAAATAGACTTTGATAATATCTTTTACACATTCTATCATCTGTATAGTCTATTACTCAACCATCAAATATGTTAAAAGCCTTTGATTTATTTTGTCATCTTCAAAACATCATAAGGGATTTCCCTAACAAATTCCACGTATACTTTAGATTTGGCTGTCCGGCGGGGGATTCATGTCATGGCTAATATAAAAAGAATATGCCTAGAATTCACCAGCTCGCTCCAATATTTATTTTCTATTAATCTCTCAAGCAACGCATTAGAAGGACAAATATCGGAAGGGCTAACTAGGCTTGCTCAACTTCAAATTTTGAACCTCTCCCAAAATAAGTTGATCAGCAAAATCCCTTTAGATATTGGCAACGTGAGAGATTTAGAATCACTAGATCTATCCAAAAACAAACTATTAGGTGTTTATCCAATTTAGACCTTTTAAGTCGTTTGGATCTTTCCTTCAACAATTTATCTGGTCATCCTTCATCGAGCAATCATCTAAGCACTCTAGGTTATCAATCTATTTATCATGGCAATAATGTGAAAATGCTAGTACTAACACCTAGAGGGGGTGAATAGGTATTTAAAAAGAACCTTGACAAATAAATACGGAAAAAAAATAAGTTGTAAGCAAAGTCTGAAAAAGGATTAGAGTCTAATTAAACGAGCCACCAAATTTCTAGTGAAAATTCAGAATCATATAAGAGATGGAATAGATTTTTGCAAAACTTAAAAAAAGTTACAACGGATAAAGCTGAAAAAAGTTCAAGGAAGAGAAAATTGCACACGAAATTTATAGTGGTTCGGCTTAGATCAAGCCTATGTCCACTCTCCCACGCTAGCAGTCTTCTAGCTGAAATTCACTAAAGTATCAATAGAAACATACAATATTTCGAGTGCAAACATTTAGTAGAAGATTTTTTTTCCCTCACTAAGTCACTCTTCTTGTGATTTTCTCTCTTCAATACAATTTGTAAGAGCTGTCATTGAAGAACAAGTAGTTGGAAATGCTTCAAATTTTGGAATTTCAATTTTCATACACTATCTCAAATAGACTGAATGACCTCATTAAATATTCCTCATTGCCTTACTAACCGTTAGCATTCTCCAAAGGAATTTCTTCAAATGAATTTGTTGGACAAAATCAATTAAGGAAATTTTGTAGCCGTTTGAAGATTAAGATGAAAATCCGTTGATTCTGGTCGCTCATACAATCAGAATATAAGTTTCCGTAAGTAGATGCTTACCAAAAAGAAACTTGTTTTCAAGATTGATTTCATCAATGTATTTATAAAAAATAAGTAAGTTTATTTGTTAAAAAGCCAAATATTAAAGAATCATTCGATATTATGTTCATAATGAATCCTTATTGCAAGATCAATAAATATAAGTATGATTATATCTTCATTCTGGACTTGGTTTTAGTTTGGATTGCGTCAGAGTGGGAAAGATTTATGGAATGAATAGACTTTAACAAGAGTCTGTGATATAACTTCAAAATTCTACTATTCTTCAAAATAAGAACAAGAACAATAAAGATTTGTCAACTTCAAAACCTAATAGGAGCTTTCTCAACAATCTCCTCAATTTTTATGGTGACAAAACTTTTATGCAAATTTAAGCATAGTATGAAAGTTATCCTATAAAACAACACTTTAGCAACACATGATAATTGATAAAGTCTGCATAAGTCTACATAAAATACACATAGTTTGCACACATAAAACACGCAACCAATAGTATGTATAAAAGAAACACCAACCACTCAAATTTAGAAAAACTCAATCATGCATAAACACTAATCAAAGCTTCAAATTTGCAAAACTCTTCCCCTTTTTTTGTCAATACCAAAAAGAAAAAAGCAAACAAGCACAAAGAAAATAAGAAAAATAGCATTTCGAAAAGAATCGAGGTTGCCTAGAAACACGAACAAGTTGGAAATCCTCCAAAGTCTGCACGATCTCCTCAAGCTTAGTTAGACACTAATGAAAGGCAGTCCCAACCTTCGCTAAATTCTAAGATGCCTATGATTCATGTTCTGAATCTTATCATCAAGAGACTACCTTTCCAATGAGAGATTTTGAGGTAGTACCGAAAGCAGCATGCAACTTCTAGATTTCAATCTCCATCCCATGTTGATGTGCCTTAATCTTCAAAATGAGCTCCACTATATGAGGATAGTTTGATTCAGGTTCAATTTGGGCACTAGCTTATGCAAAATGTACTAGTGGAGTATCCAAAAGTAAAGAAACATCGACCTGAACATGTGAAATTTGGTGCTCCTCCTGAACATTAGCTTCTTTATCTTGACCCCTAGGAGAAATTTCAGAGAAATGAGATGCATAAATATTTTCAGTATCTAGAGGAAATTGACTAATTCCATCGCTTGCAGTTGGTTCTACAGTCTGGTCAACAAGAGGAGTTTTCTCACCTACACTCCTTATCACAGTGCCTTTAATTTGAGGAAGAATTCCTTCTCCTTCCTACACTCCTCTTCTAGCACTAGGTTTGTTGACCAGTTCCCTTCTCTCCAGCATCTTGTGCACCAACTTCCCTCATATCTTCTCCTTCCTTGTTAGAATGTTGTTGTTCCTTGTTCAAATTCGCATCTCCCTCTTCATCATCTAAGTTATCCTCATCCCTCTTTTTTACTCCAATTTCTTCTCCTTTACATTCTTCTTCCGGTTCTTTCTCGCTCTCATCCTCTTCTTCTTCTTCTTTAGAATCAACTATGCCACCAAGAGGATCTCTCATGGCAATATTTGCCACTGATGATGCTAGTAAGAACACGTAGAGGAGAGTAAATAGGTGTTTAAAATAAACATTGACAAATAAATGCGGAATGAAATAAGTTGCAAGCAAAGTTTTAAAAATGACCAAATCCTGATTAAACAAGCCACCAAATTTCTAGTAGATGTTCAAAATTTATTATGCGATGGAACAAATTTTTGAAATAACCTGTAAGTGTGCAACATACTTAAATAAGGAGAGTTAAGGGAAGAAAATATTGCACACAAAATTTATAGTGGTTCGGCTTAGATTAAGCCTACGTCCACTCTCCCACGCTAATAGTCTTCTGGCTAGATTCCACTATATGATCAACAAGAGATTATGACTTTAAGTGCAAATACTTAGCAATAGATCATACTATCTTACTAATTCATTCTTTTTGTATTTCTCTTATGATCACAAATGTTTAAGCTCACGAAAAACAAGCGTATGATTAAAGTTTGTTCAGACTTTAAAATTCTAGATCCTATGCTCCCTCTTTTTTTTTTTGCTCGTCGGTCATTGGTCTCCTTAAATACTCCTCCACTTTCAAAATAACTATTGGACAGTATCTAGAGGATCTTTTAATCTACCATTGGACAGATTTATATCAAGAAAATTTAGTAGCCGTTGAGTAACAAAAGTAAAATCTCAAGTTGATTTTTATCATCCATACAAACAAAATCTTAGTTTCCATACGTATAGCTTCTTCGTTTAGAAAGTTATTGTCTTCAATATCCAATTATCAATCAATTAGATTAAATCAATCAAATCTATCTTGATGTAGAATCCAAATCATATCACTAGCAATTATATGTTTATGGCTTATGTTACGTGCTATTGAGTTGTTTCATTCTGAACTTGTCACATTATGGACATGTATCTCATTTTAGACCTTGTCACGTTATGGACACGTGTCTCGTTCTGGACCTTGTCACATTCTGAACTTGTGTCTCATTCTACATGTAAAGTCTAAGTGTGTTCAGTGTGTTCAGTTTGAAGTAAAGTCTGAGTGTCTTCTGTCTAAAGTATAATCCGAGTGTCTTCCGTCTAAAATAAACTTTACAATCTGGACGTAAGTCTAAACATATTTTGCTTCTAAACATATTTAGCCTTAAGGTCTAGACATGGTCTGAATAAATTCAGTTTCAGTATAGAGTCCATCTTTTGGTTCTTCCAAATATAAACCTTTGTAATATCATTTACATATTTTATCATATGCATAGTCTGTTACTCAACCATTAAATACGTTAGTAGCCTTTGATTTATTTTATCATCTTCAAAACATCATAAAAGATTTCTCTAACAATCTCCTCATTTTTTATGATGACAAAACAATCTCAAAATATACAAATGTGTAAACATGCTTTTAAATATATTAATAAATCAGGGTAATTTTAAGCACATAAATAGCCTTTAAATATCCAATATTCAAAGAATGTAATTTGAATCAAAAGATAGCAGAAGATAACAAATAGATTGAGCATAATAATATATTGAAAGATAATCGCAGCTCAATAACTAATATCAACACATATACATATTTATATTCTCTCCCCATTTTTCATAATCTAAAAGTGATAACACTGAAAATGGTATCACGTAGAGAATAGAAAATGACAATAAATATATCTTGCATGAAATATAATTTCCAAAAAAAAAAAAAAAAATCAGCTTTTATAAAATAAGTCGAATATAAAAATATATATATGTAATATAGCTCACTTTGATCATATATATTAGCAAATATCCAAAAAAATCACGGATGTTTTATAAAATTCACTTACATTTTTTGTCATAATAAAATGATAATGTAAATAAGAGATTTGTTAATGACAAAAGGTAATAAAAAAATGCACTAATTGGATTTTTTAGAACTTTACAAGTTCTAACACATTTACCTTTTTCTTCCTTCCATAATAATCAAGATCATGATCAATTCAAAAAAATTTTTCCATAATTGATCAATGTTCCCCTCAATTAATTGTCATTTTGAGGTGATTATGATTCTCCCCCTTTCTTTTGGATTCACTTTCTCCCCATAGCAACAACATCATTGAGGAAAAATAATCGTTGCCAATCTTCACAAGAGATACTTTTTGATTGCACCAAAATTTGCGTAAATTTGCAATCATTCTTCCCTTATAGAATTTCTTGTAATGAACTCATTTCCTTTTTGGTATCCATAAATTTGGATCCTTCCTTGATGTTAGAGCAAAATATGAAATCTCCATAGATAATCAAATATTCTTTCTTAACTCATCATAACATATTATTTAAGGAACGGACATTATGCACAATAATATCTTGAAAAAATAAATTCTCACTTAGTCAAAGCATGATAAAATCAAAGGAAATAAAATCCTTGAATATCTACTCAATTAACCAAATTATTTGAAGGCAAGATATCAATCGATCAAATTATTTAAACAAATTCCATCTTATGAATTACCAAAAAATATATCACACAATTCTTCTTTCAATGTAACAAATTATAGAATACGGTCATTATAAAGTCTAAATCAATCGAGGCACAAAGAGGATGTATTGAATATCAAATATAATGAGAATTTTTAAATTGTGTACCCAAATCAAATTGAGAAAATATACCTTCCTTACCAAATTATTTTTCTTCTTTCTTTTATTTCCTACAAAAACAACTCATCTTATCTTTGGTACCTAAATTTTCTTAGACCATGAGGGTTAATAGAATATGCTATTTTTATCGAGTCTCTCTTAATTGGTCTCTAGACTTTAGGAAATTCTTTTTCAAAGTGTTATGAGTCTCCACAATTAGAAAACTTGAGGGCATTTCGACCAATAGGTTTTATAAAAATCATTTGAAAATGCTTATTGTACGCAAGTCTAGGAGGTTTTTATTATTTTGGAAAAGAAAAATCACTTTTCTTATTAAAACCAAGTCCCAACTTGTTATAGTAAAGTACTTGTATGGAAATGATATGCTCTAATGTTTTTGAATCCTTTAAAAATTTTGTTCAAATATTTGAAAATTCTTTTTTTAAAGAATTATTTTCTTTGACAAGTAAATCTCGACTTTCTTTTGTTTGTAATTGAGTATATCCACTTACAACTATATCGCAAACTCAAGCTTAGTGTATATTCAGATTCTTACAGTCAGTATATCTTCACTCATGACAGTATCTTGCGCATCGCACCTGCCATGAATCAATAATGTGATGCTATCCGTTGCCAACCAAAACTTGAGAATCTTTGTTGGTAATTTATGAAAGGAAGAGTTGTTAAGGTGCTGCTGGCATCGAGAGGCATTCTAGGTAGATCAGAGAAATTCTGCTCCATCCATGGGCCACGTCGTGGAAAAATGAGGAATGCAATGAATGTCCTTATCGGCAGCATCGGACGACGGCCTTCTGTACCTAGATGTGGTCTGTACATTTGAAAGAGAACATCCTACCTTTCGAGCAACGAGATATAAATTGGAAGAGTTGGTATCCTAATTAGAAAGCTAGACGGATCGTGCTGGGCATCCCTTTCGAGTGTTCCGCAATTCGATGTTCATTTGGCCGGAGCAAATCCAGTTCTGCCCAAAAAGGAGGAAGATAAAGGTTCTGTCCTTGGACTCCGCCTGGTGCAGGAGTTAGGAAGTTCAACGTGGATGAATGTTCTGATGGTGAACTTACCAGGATCATCCGGATCGGGATGTCATTTGAGATCACAAGGGTAACATCAACATGCTTTCCTGCCTATGCACATCAGATTGGCCAATTCAAATGTTATATGCGAAACATTGTCCATTTAATATTTGCGACCATGAGACTGCAGAGATCGCTATTTGTCCTTAACAATCTAGTATTTCAAGTTCAGGGTTTTGCTCACATGTTCAGAGAAGCAAATGTATGAGCAGATCGGTCTGTGGAAAGGAGGCCGAGGAAGAACCTGATATAATGACCTTGTTTTAGCTTCTTAAGATTGTAGTGTCCTTTATTAAAGAGAAACCCTAGGTCATCAAAGTTTGTTTAGGATAAAGAAACAAACTGACTTTTAATTTAAGCAAATCTATTCAGTGAAATCTCAGCAGATGATGCGGTACAGTAAGACAGCTCCTCTCGGTTGCTCTCGCTAAGTCAAAAGAACAGATACAGATAGAGTCAACAATGCTTTGACTTGCCATTTATATCTCCTCGAACGTCTAATTTCTTCACTCTTTTTTTTTTTTCATCACTTATTGTTATCTTTCTTACAATGCCAGCATTCGTAAGAGCACCGTCAGCACCACAAAATTTACATGCACTAGACTATGAAAGCAATTGTTTACAAACATTGATTGCGATGATGAGAAGAGACTTCCTTTCTTCTTTCAAGAAGCGTGGCGAAATGAAAGTCGACTGGGCGAATCGATTCTCACTATGACTTCTTCAGCAGTGGATTCATCATCGCTGGAATCATCCGCATGAGTTACCAATGTGTCTGTACTCTGCTGCTGAGGTGGAGGAGCTGGTCTAGTGAACTTCCTCACCTCAAGGCTCTTCCCTGCAGTAGCAGCCCCTTCAGATTTGACCGAGATAAGAGGTCGATTGCTGTTCAAAGGAACCCTTGGATACGACTGGCTATGTGAAGTCTTTGGCTGGCTTGCTCTGACGAAGCTTCGATTTTGGGGACGAACATCCACCTTGTGAATTCAGAGAAAGTATAGTTAGTACTGACTGCTGAGAGTTCGCGATGAACTTGGCATTAGAGCTCAATGCAGAGGAAAAAAGGAAATCTAGTCCCTGTGAAACAGACTTCAATATACCATCATCCTATAAAGGTTTCACTATCAAGAACTTTCCCAGTCAACAGTATCCAGCACTATGCAACTATAAGCCTGGTGAAAAGAAATCGACCATACCATACTGCCATAGACGCTCAGCTGCATTGCTCTGGCAGACATACTGTTTGCATGTTGATTAATTTCTTCATGGCTCTGTCTATTTTGCCTAGCCTTGTAGATGTGTTTTGGCCAGCTCATAAGACCGCCATGTTCTCGACTGTGGGTTCTGAGGGGGTGATCTACCGCATGAGGAATTAATGAAGATGTTCTTTGAAGAGCGGTGTCAGCTTCAAATGCCGCAACATCAAAAATAATAACCCTGGCTCTAGTCTCCACGAGATACCAGGATCCTTGATGGGAGAAACTGACAGTCCTAATACCTGTTACCCATTAGTGCAAATAAAAGATTTAGTTGCAAAACACGCATATTAGTACTTCTCTCCATGATACACTATCCATGTCTCTGGTTTGCAATGGCCTCACTAAATTGATAACATTGTAGCACACCATTTACGGAAGCAAAATTAATATATTACTGCCAAAAATCCACGGAAACAATTTCATGACTCGGCTTCTCCCACAAAATGACTCGGCAAACCCGGGGAAGCACACCATTATTCCTACCAGATATGTGGTTGTAGAAACTAACTGAACGTTTAAATCACCGATTATCTTCTTTAATGTATTTAGCTAAAATAGAGTATCACTTTCTTGTGAAAAGAGAGATGTTGGCTAGGCTACCGCAACCCTCAAAGCTAAGGCACTCTATATCTAAAAGTTACACGACATGAATCTGCAAACAGCAGTAGAAAGAAACTATGAAAAGAAACTAATCGAATGGTAACGTTTATTCTTTTTTTGTTCCAAGAACGAAACAAAAAAAGTATTTCTGTTTTGGGAACAATTTTTGAACAAAAGAACGCGTTTGGTAACGTTTGGTTCGGGAATAAAAAATGAATAAAACACATTTGGTAAATTTTATTATTTTTTTGTTTCTTTTAATTTTTTAATATTTTTATTTTATTTTTCATTTTTCCTTTCTTTTTTATTTTTTCATATTTCGGTTGGTCACCGGCCTCCGGCGACCGGCCGACGGGGCCGGCAGCCTCACCCAGCCACGGCGAGGCTCGCCGGCCCCCGGCGAGGCTGAGCCTCGCCGTGGTTGGGCGAGGCTCGGCCTCGCCTTGGCTGGGCGAGCTCGGGCTCGCCCAGATCCGGCGAGGCCGAGCCTCGACGGCCGGTCGCCGGCCATGGCCGAGGCCGGCGACCAGCGAAAGAAAAAAGAAGAAAAAGAAGAAGAAAAGAAGAAGAGAGAGAAGAAACGTTTCTTCATTTTTGTTTTTGGAACAAGAAACAACAATTTGTTGTTTCTTTTTTTTTTTATTTTGTTCCGGAAACAAAAAAATAAAAAAAGAACATAAACGCAACCAAACGCGTTTCTGTTCTTTTTTTGTTCCCGGGAACAAAATCCGTTCAGAAGTGTTCCAGAAACGTTTCTAAGAAACGTTTCCATGCACGCCCTAATTGAACCTTTTAATCACAGATTATCTTCATAGAACACTGAACCTTTTAATAACAGATTATCTTGTTTACTGTATTTAGCTAGATTAGAGTATCACTTTCTTGTGAAAAGAAAGCTGTTGACTAGGTTACCGCCACCCTCACAGCTAAGGTACTTGACATCTAAAAGTTACATTACATGAATCTGCAGACAGCAGTAGAAAGTTTGGATTGCTGAAGTATTGAAGAATAAATTGCAACAGTCAAGAGGTTCAGTATTCTGCCCAAACAATGCCTGAGTCAGTCAAAATTAAGCATAATTATCTGGTGACACACTTCCCAACAGATAATACCAGATAATTGATTAGGTTACCTGATGTCTCTGGACTTCGGAAACTTGAATTCCCATGTGAAGGCCGTAGCGCCGCTGGCGATGTAATCAGTTCTTCCTCAACACCTTGTGTTTTTATAAATCCTTCTAACAAAAATCCAATGGAATGTTGGGGTATTTCTATAGTTTCTCCTCTAATGAATATTGTCATTTCTGACCTTTCAGCAACAAGAGCTCTCAGTTCTTGCATTGCCATTTTCTCAAATACTTGAGGAAGCAAGAGCTTTGCAAGAATGATAGCACTTTCCTGCAAGTAAATATACTCAGCTATACATCCTTGATCATTCGATGAAGAATTAAATACCATTCACGGATTATTAGCAAATAGTAAAATTAGTAAACCGTCATCCAGAAAAAAGTGATATCCTTTTGACAATGAAAAGATGCCTGTTACTCAATGACAGAGATCTTGATGAAGATATTAAGTCCCTAAAACAGATATCAGACATGCTTTGCAAGCTCACTAAGGGATATACATAGTAGTCATACCTGCCAGAGGAAATCTTCTACTGAAGGATCTGACCGAAGCACTGAAAGTATCTTTTCAGACTCCAGAAAGAAACAAAGAACAACAGAATCTGTAATCATGTCGCAGATACATGGTTTCCCACTCAACACTTCATATAGGCCCAGTGTACTCCCATATGTAAAAGTTGGATGCAGTGAGTGCTTGTTTCTTATGCTCTTACTACTCCACTGCCAAAGATCCGCAAAAAAGCTATTAGAACAAAAGAAATAGACCTTCAACCAAATAAGTGGGATAACTTTTCGACCAAGGAAAAAGAAAAAAAAAAGTGGGAAAATCCATCTTGCCCATGCTCTATAAAATTACCTTGACTATCCCATTAGATATAAGCCAAATACCATTTGGCTTGGAGCCCTCTTTGTATAGTGTTGCACCACGTAGTTTCATTGTCTCCTTGGTTGAGCCTTTGAGTGGTTCACTGACCGCAGAAGGAAGGGCACCCAGCAGGGGATGCACACTAACTAAATCACTTATTTTGGGCATCTTCACTAAAGGAGGATTTCTCATAAGTTTCTTCAGGTCAGTCTGTGTTAAAAGTTACGTACTGTTGTGAGCTACAGAGTATCAAATGTTACAGTTAATGGAAGGCCACTTAAATGTACCTGCACTGCATCATGGAGATGAAGCATCTCTTTCTCCTCCAATAACCCAACCTTCTCAAGATTTTGGACATATTCGATCAAATGATTCAGCACAGAATAAGTAACCTGTCTTGTTTTAACCACACGGAGAACCTGGTACAGTTTCCAATATGAAATCAATCAGAACAAGGACTATCAAATCAGCAGTCAAAGCATACACATCCAATCTGTTTGACTACCAAGGGAAAGCTAAAAGACAAAGGAGCAACAGATTCACACTTATTAACCTGAGGAAATGTCACACGGACATCTTCCAGAAAATTTTTGGCTTCTTCTCCTTCTGCCTCGCTTTCATTGATGACAGTAGAAGCCACATCACTATCACCTAATGGATAGAGACAGAAGAAATTAGAACTCTTTCCGAAAGGAAAACCCCATGAACGAATCTATTAGACATATACATCTAGGATGCAGTGCCATACAGAAGGAGTAATACTTTCATAGCCTCAGTTTTAGTATATGGAGAGTAAAGAGAGCATCTGGTCGTCATCAAATCAATATGCTGCAAAACTGTTATGAATGCTTTCTGCTGTGCTTTACCCCAACAGGTACGATCCACTCTTTCTAAATAAATTTCCTCATATGATCAATTTCAAGTATAGGACAATAAGGGCAAGTTGAAGAGCGGATTGCATGACAACTTATAGAAACAAACCCTGTTTCTACAAGTCACATTGGCTTTATTGATGCTTTTGCACCATTGTGTTTTGTTTAATACCATAACTTTTCTGCAAGATCAAATTAACAATTGTTGTTATATAAAGCTTTTATTCAAGCCTTTTTGAGTCTTCACGTACTTCTTTATCTTGCATCCCCTTCATGAAGTTTTATATGCTCATTCAGCATCTAAAGGGTCATTATCACTCGATGGGCTGAGGGGTTACCAAAATACCCTATTTCTCTATCAATCCATAACCAAAATACCACGCTTCTCTATTAATACCTACAGATTGAAGTTCCTATTTTAAATTACATTAGAGGTTTGGAACACCAAAAGGAGTGTTCACCGTGTTCGGATATATAACCATGTTACTTTCACCCTATATGTTCTTTATGATAATTGTGTTCGAAAATAAATTTCAAATATGTGGGCACACATCTTAATGTCTTCGTGATTCAAGCATGTACATTATCTATATTATCTTCGACATAACTTTACAATCTGCTCTTATTCCAACTAGATGACCAAAAGAAGCTTAGCCCTATCCTACCACATTCCTGACAAGGGACATTCCGCTTCGCTTTTTTGTCTATGTGTCGGAGTGAACCATGCGCTAGGTAAACTTCCCGACTAACTCAGGCAAGACATCTAGAGTGCACAAACCAACTTTTCTTTGGTGCTTTTCTTTTGTTCACATATTCATTTGGAGCTCTATTTATTCTTTGAAATGCCTATATATCCATCAATTTCTATAATTTTTGGTACTCATTTGTGCTCATGTTGGTGTTTACTGCTCAACAATCTGATCAGTAAAATACATGTGCCTTCTTTCGACTCCAATTGCAATTGTCTTTAAGTTTAGGTAGCATCCTGCATGACATACCGTAACTTCTCCATTTCATCAGTTCTAACTAGCATTATGGAAATGGCATCTCTACCTTTCTCTCCATCTTTTCTATAAACCCATTGCTATTTCCCAGTCTCACATTCTCATTATAATTTATTAATGCATCCCACTACATATACAGTCTTGAACCTGCTAAGAGAGTTCTTGAATCCCAATCTTTTTAACATTATTCAAGTTTACATTCAATCATGCTCATTTTCATCTATCGACACGTATCAGTAGCAAAAGCATACATCAGCTGAGAAAAGGACCTAGACTGATTGTACCTCTGGAGAGCACAGAAACAAGAACTTATAGCAAAAGCCTGCATGAGGCCCTCCTCAAAGTTCAAATGTGAAGCATCCAATTGTTTATGTTTTTTTCTATATCCATCTTACTTTAAGTCCCCCCCCCCCGGGGAAAAAAAAAATAAAAATCTCTCCCCATGTCCTTAATCCTGATATTAATTACATGTGCATGTGAAACAGATTGGCATTAATCAATGATGCAGGCACTGCCCTTTCATATTTAGTTGAGTTGAGGTTCCAATCCCCATTCAATTTTTTTTTTCCTTGTCTTTAATTAACTCGATAGAATCAAAGGATTACAGATAATTGCTATTTTAAAGATTATAGTCATTCATTGATTGTCATAGCTTATTATCATGCACAGAGTAAGACTAGTTTGTTATTTTTATATGGTTGTAGTAGTCAAGTAGTATCTTAGGCCACTTTCGTGCACTGCATATAGTAAATACCTGTTTCTGATCATGACTCACTAAAGTTTTCCATTCATACGGTAAGCTTGGGTGAACTTGTCAAAATTTTGAAGACTCACTAGATGCCAACGTTCATTAAAAATAAAAATTTATTGCTCTCACAAGTTCTCCAAATTAAAAGACTTTTAGGGCTTCTTTAGGGAGAAAAAGCCATCAGTTTCAATATTTCATTAACTGATCAGTTTCACTTCAAAGCCTAAGGAATGATTAAAATAATTAAACTTGAAATTTAGCTCTTCGGCTGTTGAACCAGTGGATAAGAAATGGGCTGGGCAGTAATATGCGGCCTGAATAAAAGATTGCTAGCTATGATGCAGAGACTTCCTACAATATGCATCAGCTAAAAGTTGAGAATTTCCCATATAGATTATACCTATAAAGTCATGTAGTTGTCGACGCGCAATTCTATGGGCACGAAGAAAGGCTGCACAAATATAACATGCAGACTCCAACCTTTCCACGGTGAAGTATGTAACCAATTTCGGTGGACAGATGCTTTGAAGAAACCTGTAGTAATTTGGGAAATGAACATTGGACTTTAAGCCTTTCCAATCACACAGAGGCTCATGAGCAACCGTATCAATTGCTTCATCCACTGACTGCATCAAGATGTTTGCAATAGTTTGTGTGATCCTTCCTTCATCTAACATACCCCAGTAAGCAGCTTGGACACCTGAAGTTAAGATTTTTTTTAGCAATACGGGAAACATCAACATCTATGTTCCAAAACAGCTGTCAAGTGTATTGCATTAGAACAATCTAGTCAAAGTGGTAGGGAAAAAAGATTATTCACTAGTTGCTTTTATTATAAGATGACAATGTAATCCAAAAAATAGTGCTAAACAAATAACTGCCGAGCTTAAAAAAGCTAAATATACAAACCAAAAGGACAACAGTATTTTCAACTAAGAGTTGAAGCATTCATTAAGGTAAGAGGTCTACAGTTTGAGAAAGCAAATCAAAAGAAAAGTACTCATCAGTGACCATGCTGAGGATGCCAATGGACAACAATCTTTATTATACATAAGCACTATTACAAAGATGACATGTCAATTAATGTCAAATTCTCACAAAATTACTTTAACGGTCCTATAAGAATACTGCCGTAAAATACTAACCATACAAAGCTTGTAGACAATTCACAGTTAAATCAGTTAAAACAGCTGGTTCAATATGAGGTAAAATCACCAGATAAATTTTAGTATACGTAAACTCATGCAGACATTAACACGAATCTTGCCCAGCGAAATGGCAAGGACAAAGTCCTCTGATCCTGAAGGTGAAATGTTCAACATTCCTCCTGCAGCTTTCATGTTTTATGGATGTGAAGCTTGTTAACTTGGTATGTTAGAAACTCCAACCCAAAAGCTTAAGCTGATAGGTGGGAGGGATACAACATGAATATAGAGAGCATTTAGGATCCGTTGTCAAGCAATGTGGGACAATATTTCAACACCTCCTCTCACATGCAAGTCAGATTACAAGCTGTGCATGAAATTTTGACTACACACATTCACATGGAATTCTTTTACCATGAACCTTCGTGTAAGAGATAACTGACTCTGATACCTGTTATAAACTCCAACCCAAAAGCTTAGGCTAACAAGTAGAGGGATACCACATGAATATAAAGAGCATTCAGGATCCATTGTCAAGCGATGAGGGACAATATTTCAACATCATATAACCAAATACTGACATGTAATGAGAAAGATTGCATTTGGTGCAGTGGTTGAGGCATGTCCAAAGCTTCAAGAAATCGGGTTTCAAATTCAGACCAAACAAATCCAAATTTACAATTTTAAAATGGTCAAGATCTGCTCAAACTAAATTGACGAATTCATCAGTTTGACCATTTTTGACCAGAAAGTAATTATTAATTTAAGAAGAAAAATGGACTGGCAACCATTTTCAGGTTCAACCTATTGCACCGGCCAAACCTGTCCAGTTCTGTTAATACTATATAAACTAAGCATAATGCATACTCTACCCTGCAACAAAAGTTTACTCATCACTTTCTAAGGCATATTAAACAAGGCATCTGAAAGAGCTTCATTGGATAAATATGTCGACTGTTGCAGCGTCAAACCATCCGTCGAAGAGGTGAAAGCTGAAGAAGTCATCAGCAGATATTTCAAAGTAAAGGGTGAACAAAGAAAGTGGATCTTCTTCCTTTGCTTTGCCCTTGCATTAAAACTATGTGGGTCAGAACTTTGTCACTGTTAGAAGTGGCAGGCAGCAGTATCTGTGGGAAAGAGCTTTGGCATGAAATGTAAGAGTTACTAAAGGAAGAGAGTTTCATATCCAATCCACTCAACCATTTTTTGGCTGTTGTTGAGTTGAAAAAAGAGGAGAGCCTGTGACAGAATAGTACCCAGTTGACTCTAATTTCGAAGATTTTGGTGTACCAAACATCCCGTTTGGCTCCCCTTGATCTCACCTAAGGAAATTTCATTGATGCAGCATGCACCTATTTTCTGTGAGTTTATTTAAAGCCAACCAGACAAGTCTCTTCTTTGGTCCAAACCATCCTATCCATGTTTTAATGAAAGAATGGTCTTAAACACAACAAGCTTAACAATACATAAGGTGATTTTGCCTCTCTTAAATCAAAAATTAATAATGGCATGCAATGGTGAGACTCAGGTAGCTGCAGGAAAAAGCAAATGTATTAAATGAAAAATATACCATTCAAGAGGCGAATTCGTATGTCTTTTAAATTCATAGGGTCAAGATCCGCATCACTTTCAGACGCAGTATGAGGGTGTACTTGCTCCCCTTCCAAATTACTTAGGCTTGCGATATATCTTTTCACAGTAGGCCAGTCAGCAGGTCCTAGTTCTTCATCATCTCCAAGATCACCAAAAGCCTCCAAGGCTTTGTTCAGCATTTCATACTTTGTGTACTCCATTATGCGTCTCTGTCAGATACCAGAGTAAGATATGTACACAATTTTGGAACAACAGACTTTTAAGCCTTGTGGGAATAGAAAGGTGAAATTTACTTATAGAAATGAAAGTCAATAAGGATTCCATGGTCAGCTAAAGCTAAGGTCTATTGCCATCTCTTATGTATGCCAGGAAAACTTTTCCTCCATCTTAAAGATAATATCTCCATTCATCAAAGTAGGCTGAAAGGCTGTGCTTTTCACTTTAGATGTCATCATTATGCATTGACTCAAGTAGATTATCAGTTCTAAGAGCATCATCTCCCTATTGTTCACCCAAAAACCAGGGGTAAATCAAAACGTAATAGTTGAAACTTAATTGAATGAGAAAACCATCAAGAGAAGAACAAGGAAGGAATCTCCACCAATTGTCAATTCATTATGGTATGATATGCTCGATAAAGTAATCTCAAATTTCAAGCGATAACCATAGTTATTATTGTTTGAAATGCTACAAAAGAGGATATGATACTATGTTCCCTTTGTTTTTGGCCTCAAGATAATAAACTGTTCAGACTAAATTAAAACTCACCTTAGCTGATGATAACTTGTCCAGTCCAAGAAGATGCAAAACAAACTGTGTTGTTGACCCATTTATGATAAGCGTTAAGAAGACAATTCCACCAGTGAAAAAGACAAACTGCAAGAAGTCAAAAATCAAAGTTCACATCCATGTTTCTCAGAATCCATCATGTAATCACATCATTTTTCTGATGTCACATACCTGAGTCCCTGTTTTAGCAGTGAGATATTGTGTGCCACTGGAGCCCTACAATCAGAAAAGAAGAAAAATTGTGAACAGGAGAATGGCATTATGACTTTTGAAATAGTCAAAATGTGAGGATCAAGAATAAAATAAAAGGAAAATTTGCATATGTGGGATAAAGGAGCTTTCCCTTGAATTCCACTTGACACGCTATTCCAGATTTTAGATAAGAGACCTGAATGTGATCTAAGCATTGCATACAGCCTACTGTCAAATATTTATCTTATAAAAGATACAAGGCAATCAATTCAAGCAATCAAAGACCCAATTCAACTTTATGCTAATTTTATTGCATTTTGTGGACCTCGATAAATTTATCAAGTGTCAACTGCAGGTGCAGTTTTAAGTAATCTTTAGGTCGTTATGCAATTAATTATTTGGAAAACAATCTATGTCTCATATTTACTATTTTCTTGGTAAGGTCGCACTTGAGTATAATTTTTATTTTTTTTATTGATAAGACTTCTGGCCAAGGCTCCTTCCAGGAATCGATCCCTGGTGGTGTCCCTGATTGCCAGTGCCACCTTGAGTACCACTTTTATCCTTACCCAAGTGAACTTAGCGCATTCATGCACATAAAGCTGCCACACACACATAAACTACATTTGTCCCCCTAAATTGGATAACTACCCTATCACTCCGCCTCCATCATGAACCAATTATTTGACATCAATAGCAATGTGCATCAGCCTGCTGTATCTGAATCAACTTTTTTTTTTAATTGGCCACTTTCAACATTGCTACCTTCTTCACCATCATTGCCTCTCTTATTAGTGCCCATACTGCTGGTGTCAGTGTGCCCAGAGCAGGAGCTAATAAGGTAATGCAGATAAAAAAGTGCTGTCACCAGGTTAGGAATGAATAGAGGTGCTGTCAGCAAAGGTAAAGATCTTGGAGTTGGGACCGCTGGTATTTGGTGCTTCTGCTGTGCTGGTGTTCACAGCAGCTGCTACACCAGTGAGACTGAGGCTAATGCAGCAACTGTAGTGCTGATCTTAATTATGATGATGGCAGTTCTGGTGGTTAAGACACAGGCCTGATGATCCTTTCTGTGGTGGTGGGCAGAGTGATAAAGAGGGGGTAGTGATGGGAAATCACTGGCAACAGTAGTGCTTGTGATGCTGACCAAAACTTCTCTAGTTGATGACCGTCAGCGGAAGGATTTTAGTTCTTTCAACAGGAGTACTAGTCATTCAGTCAACAGAATGATATGGTCCATGTTCGTTACTCATCTAACTGGTTAGTTAAGTCTAGTTTAAACCCAGTTAAGTAGAAAAGACCTTACATTACAACATTCAGTGTTATTATTTGGTTAATGAATGATTTACTTGGAATCTCATGAGTCGTGACAGAGGTGTTGCATGATGTTGGAAATAGATGGAAGAAGAGAAGTGGAACCAAAAACATAGTATTTAAGATTACAGATCTGAAACGTCATGCTACAGCTTTCTGGCAAACTAATTCCACTGATGCTGAAAAGCAACTCAATAGTCTTTTACAAAGTCAATGAGTCACTCTGTGATGGTACTCCATTAGTACCTCATTATACACGTCTCTATACAAGGTAGTAGAGTATGCTCAAATACCCAGTACATCACTTGGTTAAAAATTTGAGTAAAACGTCTTAGATTACATTGCATCCTACTTCCACATTCAACTGCAGTTAGTTAAGTGTTATGACGTAAGACCGAGATACCCTAGGTTGTTAGGTTTCCTTTCTATAATAGGAAGGGACAAGAAGTCCTATGAGGTAATGTGCAACATGGGGTACAAATAGAAGTGCTTCTACAAGAATACAACACTTACAGGTCCAAACAGTGTTTAAGATTTTTATCTGATATTCTTCTTGGGGGTAGTTTATCGAAACTCACATGAGAACATAATTAGACCAGAAAATCAGATGGAATGTTTTAATTGTCATAGAAGAAGAACCTATGTTGAGGAAAATATGACTGCAAACATTCATGTTTTAAGTGCAACTGTGTGATCTATGGAAGCAGGATTATTTGGGAAAGATTGAGCAATGAATACTTGCCTTAACTGAAAGGGAGAGAGACAAGGCAACAGCCCCGCGCAAGCCAGACCAAGTGAGGATAGTAGCTTCTTTCCAGTCCAAGCCGTAGCCAAAGTAACGCAGAAATGGATACAAAAGTGTGACAACTACAAGACGTGATCCTTGTACAAAGACATAAAGAAGAATGAGGTATGCCCATGAAGTTCCTGAAGGAAAGGAAAAAGAATCCAATCAGATCCCTTGACATGGAAAAAGTTCAACCAGAAAGAAAAAGAGACATTTACTAAAATATTCAGAATAGTTTATACATAGGAAAAGATGCAAAAAGAAGGTCTAATAAATTGGCATCTACGAAATTATTCTTTATATCAAATCAACATCCCTTCCTGAAAATATTATATTTTGAATTTTATTTAAATCCCAACTTCAAACTGGCTAAGCGATGTGGGCCCATTTAATTTTCAGTTTAGAAATTTGATTTAGTTTCCTTCACTTTAATACTAATCAGATATCAGGTGATATTAATCGCTTTATCCTGTTAGATTACAATTTCCTACTTTGAACCTAAGACTATTGGGGGTTTTCAGCATATAAGTTCATTCCATTCTCTTTTAAGACAGCTTGCATGTTTGATGATGTATCAGTAAATTTGAGAAAAGTATTCATTTCTCATGCCTTCAAGCATGTCTTCAAGTATTAGTGTGATCTCAAATTGTGTTGGAGCATAAAATTGTTAGCAGTACAAGCTCCTTAACAATTTTAGCAAAAAAAAAAGCTCTTTTAACAAGTCTTATAAATGAAGCAGCCGAACCACATATACTTAAATATCAGTACAGTGAGTTATTTTCTTGTATCGAATGGAGGAGTGGGCTGCTGAATGCCTGATATTCCACAGGGTTATCATGACATTACTTGGCAGGTTAAAAAGACTTTTGTCGATCTAACCATCAAGCAGAGGCGTGGAGAGTAGCATTCTTCTTGGGATTCATTCCTGAATTTTCATCATCTTGAAGGGGACATCATCCATTTTTAGAAACCTTGTGGAAAGGATTCGACCAACAGGTTCAAGACTGCATGCAGGAGGTGAGCATATGCAGCAAGCTGGAGGATTGGTGGTTTCTAGATGTAGTTCATCATTTTCGTGAGGAAAGGATCATATTGAGTGATCAGTAAATGGCTTAAGAAGCTTAAAGGCAAGAAAAAGAAAAGGAGGGAAGCAAAATAAGTTTTCATTCAAAATGGGGTCATTGAGAATATAGGTGTATAGGTTTCATCAAATCTATCGGACAACGAAAGTCAGTTCCAGCTATTTTATAGATCACGTAAGATCTTTACTATATAATGCAGCCACATCACAACTTGCCATTAGGCCTAGTGAAAGAAACAGGAGTTGGATCTGAAACCAAAGTCACTATAAAGCTTTTTAGTAGCACAATGCAGTTACATGCTACTGAAGAGCTTCTGTGGAGCTACAACTTTTCTTTATCAGCTTCCACATTATTGCATGGGTTAACATGATCTGCTCGCTTAAATGATAACTCCATGTCCAGAGAGAATGAAAATGACTACAAAAGTGAAGCATAGAAGAACTCAAAAATGCAAGAGATGAAAAGAAAGAAAACTCAAATCCTGCCATTTTATTTTCTACTGATTTAAGAAGAAAGAGGATAATTTTCAAGTATAGTATGAAAAATAACAGGAACAGACGCAACAGGTACCATTTTCAATAATATCTGCATCTCCGAGAACACCTTCAGCAATTACCACTCCACTGCAGAGCAAAATATAAACAAATAGTCACTAATATTGTCAACATCATTGAGATGGAAACTAGGTCATTTGTGCTAAAACTTAAGTGTATTTAAGATGGAGCTTTTTGCATTTTACTTTTTAACTAATAGCTTATCGTAGCTTTTGGAGATCAATTTTTTCAAACTGTAGCAAAGGCCATTCCGGATGGCAGACAGGTACATGATTAACCAGTTAAATGGACTAGTTTGATGTTAAGCAAACTCTTCCCAGGCTATGTAGGATTCTTCTTCATATATTCCATAAATAATGCTTGTGTTACAACATACAAGGAAAACTAGCTCATAGCATTTTCAAAGAGTTCTCAACTAGTTACACCTTCATTCGCAGATCAAAGCGTAAACATCTTGTATGTTCTTCTACCATCATTCTTGCTCAGTTTAAGGATGACCTTTTGCAGGGCATGCACAAGGGACGTGCAATATGAGTGTCAATTTCATTTTGTACAGTCAATATGCAAGAATAGACACTGGCAAGTAAAACAAGGACTCACCTTAAGATAAAAATCAATGTATTGGCAATGTAAGCAACCATTTCCCTGGATGGTAAAGGTAGCACTAATGTCAAAGAAAGCTCAACCAAAAAATCACAATACATAATTTGACCATATTTCTCCCAAAAAGACCAGACCTCAGGTTAATAAGGTGTTTACTAGTCATATCACTCTTTTAAATGCAGCATGACTGGATCTATATAACCCAAATGCGATACCAATGCAATTTTTTCTTTGATAGAATATACCCTACGAATGGCTGATTAGGCAGGATGCCCTGATTTTAGGAAAGATAACGAATAATCTCTGTGTTCCAAACTTACCATAGTTGAGTCTAATAGCACAAACTCTAAAAGTGAGTAAAGCAGTAGTCTAACTATGTTTTGGAAGCAATTACTGTGCTCTCGAGGCATTCAGCATGATCAGCAAGAGATTAGCCAACAAAATCAATTATGGCTACAACAAACTTGCTATCACCAGTTCAGGGAAAATGTAGATACCTTCTAGATAATCCATTACTTGCAATCTCCCAACCTTTTCAATTTTTGCAACTATCTCCTGATCTTTACATCGGTTGAAATAGAGGGTAGAAAATGCCCACGGAAATCTAAGGCTTTCATTAATTTTGGGCAGGATTGAATACTGTAGATTAAAGTCACTCTAGCCCCACTGCCAATTCCACCTAATCAAGCTCACAAATATACAGTCTCCGCAAGAAAGAATCCATGCATGATTATGCAAGAGTGCACTTAGTATTACATCCAATGCACTCTAACCCAGAGCAATATCTTCTAAAAGGATAGATACAGTTTCAACTACCACAAGAACATTAAACTCCATTAAGATGAAGTGGCTCAAACAAAACAATTCTTCAAGGCTCACCAAAAGTGATGTAAACTTTCTTGACTGTCACCCTTAAAGGCTGTTTTAGCAACTGCAGCATAGAACCTGCCAAAGTCGATCATCTGAAGAGATGTTTTACTTAAGTCATAAGAAAGAAATTTTGTCATGACAATTCGACTTACATTCCTAGAGTCATCACAGTCAAAACACCAGAAACATCAACGCCCTCTTGAGCCTAATAAAAACAACAGCATTTTGTCAGTCTTCTTTGCATAACATGAGTATCTTGGAAAATTTCTTGACTACAAATTTCCATATTCATTAATTTGGCTTATCAAGACAAAGGAGATAATTTGAACTATGGAAAATTAAAGGCTTGATGCACATGAAAAAACAAGAAAAACTTATTAAGAAGATGAAAACGAAACCCCACCAGAAATTTCTATCTTTCAGAAAATTTCAACCCCTCAGACCTGACCAGTCTTAAGCTATAACCCACAACAAGCAGCCCTCTTGCAATTGCAAGGGATATTTTAAAAGTTTACTCCTACAGAGAGTTATCAAGCCGTGTACAAGGCAATAGGTGATTGATGTCGCATCTGTGAGACCATTCAAATAAGACCAATAATGAAAGGAGGAAGTACAGACAGAATTAGTTAACAATGGTCACAGAGCCATGAATCATATGTAGGGACAAAACACAGGCCATACTGCTGATGTAAATGATTAGGCAATCACATGGTTCGTGAGAAATGCTATCCTCATTGCATCCGGCGTGCAACATATCTCTCTCCCAAGTGAATGGTTGGACTCTCATTTAAACTACTATCATCTACTGCCCTCTACCATATATCAAATTATCTGACAAATACGCCTATAGCAAAGCAATTCCATTGAAAATAACTGAAATACATACTCATGTTGCTTTTTAAGTAAACTACAAATTCTAATATCCAGAATTTTGACTTCAAGAATGGTTAACTGAAGGTGTGTGCCAAGAAATACTGATTCTGGTGAGACCTGAAGATCCAATTCTTACCAGATACTTAGAAGTTTCAAAAGACCAGGTGAAATAATTGCATGAACTAAAGGATATATCTAACAGGAGATGAAAGGAAAACAAACAAACAATGATATAGGTCTCAACCTTGTGCTAAAGTAACTTATCGTCATTGCAGCAGCTTAAGATGAGAATGGATCAATTGACTGGCCAATCCATGGCATATACAAATATTTAATTTCCTAACAATATGAGAACTGATCAAATATCAGGGCAGGCCTGGCTAGGCCCAAGGTCAGGCCTCTTTGATCCCAGTCCAACCATTTCAACAGGTACATAAAAAAATTTCTCGCCACGATTTTCAATATAAAGCACCCTACCAAACCCACCCATTTGCATTTTGAGCCCTGCTGAGCACGGCCAACTGCAAAGCCTATGATCAGATCTACCAGTGTTGGGCCATTACTATGCTAATCATTGATACAAGACAAGCAACGCATACTTGTAAATGAATATGCAATAACTTGCAGATATCAAGTGTTTATGAAATGTGACAACAGAGCTCTACATATGGGAACATTAATCCCTGCTCCCCCCATTTGTGCAGGCTTGTCAACCCAGCTGAATGTAATAATTATCTCGGTACCTATTCACACGTACTCAGAGACGCGCCCCAAAAACAACCTTAAATGTATAGCAAGAGAACCAGGAAGACTGGGTTTAAAGGACATAAAGCAGCGCAAGGAAAGAGTAAACTAGTGTCTCAAGCGGTCCAGTAATACATTAGCCACACGTTAGTCGAAGTCCTGATAAAGAGAACCATACTATATATTTATATATGTATGTATGTATGTATGTATGTATATGTACATAAACATTTAAGGGTGTGGTACATACCGTGAAGTAAGCAATGTAGCTCACAGCCAGCGTCAAAGTAATTTCTATCACCGTATCGTTGAAAATAAACCCAAGCCATAACACAGAGATTATTCCAAAAGCAAGGCCTATGCATACACTAAAAAGGAGAAAGAGTCAGATAACCAAAAAAATTAGAGATTCAGTTGCCAATGCTAATGAGATACCTACGCGCCAAGAGCGACTTCGGTTAGAAACTTTATTATGGCTGCCCAGTCATAACTCTTGCCAAGAACCATCTTAAAAAATAGCTGATAAACCACGATCGCTGTTCTGAACAAGGATAAAGAAAGATTCAGAACAAAGTGAATTAGCAAAGATGTCACTTATCAAAAGGAAAAACTTAGTTCATCTAAAAACTTGCTTGTTATTTCACTAGCAGAAACACAATATGCTTATACATATATATATTGAAGCAGATACCCATCATTCATCAAGGACTCTCCCTCAATAATGGTACTTAGTTTTTTGCTAGCACCAAGCTCTTTCAAGAGAGCAACTACAGCAACTGGATCAGTAGCACTCAGAAGTCCCCCAAGCAGCAGACAAGTTTTCCAATTCCAGTCATATGGGAAAGTGAGCTGCATCATCACAGAAAGAGCTAAACTAAGTTCTCGAAACAGATCAAAATACATTGCAAGTGCTGTTTCAGATTTGCAAGAATAGCCTCGTGCAGAATACCTTCAGGGCAGACCCAAGACAGAATGTTGATATGATGACACCAGGACCCGCTAGCAAAATCATTTGCATTATACACCTCTGCCCATTTAAAACAAAACCAAAAGAAATGAGAACTGTCTTATAGGATGTCCAAGAAAGTAAAAGGACATAAAAATCACATAAAACCTAGTTCCAACAGAAAGAGTAGGTATCATGCACAAACAAGGAAATTGCTCCTTAAGTGGTTCTTCCACACTGGAGGCAATAATATGAATCAAGGAGCCAACGTTTTAACTCATGTTACCTAAATCTTAGATATATTTTTGCCAAAAATTAAAAACAGAGCAATAGAATATAAAGCTCGATCTCCTGTGAGGCCTATGCGGTTCAAGATTGCCATTTGATCCAAGACAGTAATAGTAATGCAAACTCCATCCCCAGTGGACTACTACTTTCACCAACCCCATCACCACAAACCTTCAGTACCACCAATTGGACTCTTATACCACCACCATTTCCATCAATGCATCATTGTTGCAACTACCAGCACCAACTCCAACTGAACTGCTATACCACCCACCCACATGCACCCTTCCAATCTCTCCACTACCTTCACCTCTCCACAGTGACACTCTATTACAAATTGAAAGGTGAATATTCAACTAAGATAATATCAAATTCAATAACTTGAGGGCTAGCCCAGTTATCAGCAATTATATAAATTAATTTAGAGCAGTCCTATGTAGAAAGGACACAGGTTGCCTCATTTTTCCAGAACCATAAGCCCTGAGAGGTTGTTGTACAGTCACCGTTGTCAGAATATGAGTCTAGCCTATGGGTATCAGCCTGATATTTGAATGTGTCAATGTCCACCTAATTATAACAACTAGATGGAAACCCTCATGCTCTTCACAAGAGTAGGGTAAAGACCAGCGCCATTAGTTTCAAAACAAGGTCCACAAGCAGGATCTCTTCGGCACAAGAATGCCGTCATAGGAAAGGAACAAAACCACAATGCGCCTGCTCCCGAAATGTGGGCAGTGGAAAAAGAAGAATGGAAAGGTGTTTTTTACGATGCCAAGGTGAACTCAAATAGAACAGGAAGATGCAAAATGAGAATTAAACCTTTATTTGATGTATTTCCATTGAAAATGAACTTTCAAAAAGAAGGGCCGGCAGGAAAACGGCCAAGAGAAGGTCAGGATCAATATTTGCCCCTGCAAGTTAACATATTGACAAAATGTTACTGCTGCATCTCTTAGAGGCGAAAAGACCAGTTTCTTGGAAGCCTGTCTGTAAATGCTTGGGATTTCAATTCAACCCAAAAAATTAAAAGCACTTACAAATACGAATGCCATCCCCTATCTTCCCCAAGTGATGATGTGTGCCATACTCTGCATAACAGTAGAAGAATAACATATAATAGTAGCCATATGGATCGATCAGCACTTTCAGCAGTATTGTAAAGGTTCAATTAACTGGACAAAGAATCCATGAAATTCTAAAGAAGTATTTCAGAGCAAAATATTTTGCTCAAAAGTTAAAGAGTAACAATCCATGCCTGCATAAATAAGAAATTGGCTGTCCAAGAACTACAAATCCAATCGCCGTCATCACAGCACAGGGCAAACTAACAGTAAAAGCTATCTGAATGTAGCAATCAAATCACGAGGCACCCGCAAAGAAGCCTGAGAACACTATTTCTTACTATAATATAAATATTATCATTCCACACAGAAGTTTTTTCTTTTACAGCATAGAGCCTCCCAGGTGTGCTATTTCATAGCAGAACATAACCAGAGAGAAACACACTTGGCATCTGCGAGCTAATTAGAGTCGACATAGAAGCCATGTGCTGTTGCAAGACTAATCCCTTCCAAAGTTCATGTGCACTAAGTATGCCGACTTGTTGTTCCTGCCATTATATCATCGATCACTTTCTTCTCACATAGAGAATAGTCTAACCAGACAGAAGAGAGGACAAGCATCTAAAAGCTCCATCCGTAACATCCACGAAAGCGATTGCATGAGCTGATGTGCATATATTTAGAGAGGACGTTAAGTTACTCCAATGGAACCCGACTTTTATCTTCGACCATTTTACCTTTCTTGATTCATATTTCACAAGTACATGGTTCGATGAACCGGAAATTTCAGCTGACGTTAGCGGAAGAGAGTTCGCCTGGAAAGCAGCTCGGAATCTTAAGAGAAAGTTTTCCCATTGAATAAGAACACGAATCCCAAACAATAATTTGCAGCTTCTTGGTCTCCAATTTTGCAAATCACTTAAAAAGGAACGCTCAACCTCACCATTTCAATGGAACAAGTGACATAAATAGCAACTCCAGTAGTTCAAATTCACAAAAAGGCTCGGGAAGCGTGGCAACACACTAGGCTCAGCGTTGACTTTTTTCTTTTTCTCTTCTCCCCCCCCCAAAAAGCAGCCGCCGCCGCCTAGCGTCGCGACGATCCCCTACGCCAGTCCAAAAAAAAAAGGAACAGAAGAATCCCCCGCCGAACCGAAGAACGAGCTCCGATCGACTCCACGCCGGAAGGAAGGGGAGGGGGAGTAGGGAAAAGAAGAGAGAGAAACGGAAGGTCGAACCTATGGATCCGAGAGTAATGCCGAGGACGAGGAGGGCGACGGTGTAAGGCACGCGCGTGCCGCGGAGGAGTTGCCGGCAGGCGATCCCGAGCACGAGGCAGATGCCGACGAAGATGACGGCGTCGGTCGCGTTGAAGGAGTCGCCGCCGCTGCCGTCGGCCGCCTCGGCCAGTATCCGGAAGGGGAGCAGCTCCTCCCCCTCCCCCTCCACCACCTCCGGGAGAGCGGCCATCGAGAGAGACGCGATCGATACGGCGAACGGAACGGGACTCGCTGGCGATGGAGGCGGGCGGGGCGAGTGCCGTGGGGGAGTGAGAATCTCGGGGGGGAAATATATAACACGGCCGCGCGACCACGAGGGGGGCAGGAGGGAGGCAGGATTATATAAACAAAAAGGAGAAAGAGAAAGCGAGAGGGGCAACAGCGACAGGTGGCCACGGCGGCGATTCCTCCTCCTCCTCCCCCTCCTCGTCGCCGGCGGCGGCTCTCTCCGGCGGGGGCCTCCTTTTCTTCTGCTTGCGTGGCGCTAAAGAGCAGGGCGGTGAAAATGCCTCGGATGTCGGATCTCGGGGATTTAAATTCAACCGTCCTGGGATCCATCAATGGCTGCGCTGGATAGCTACTCAATTTGATAACTTCCAGTGATTTTCTCCTGAATTTCCTTACAGTTTTTTCCCTCCATTTCTTCTTCTTCTTCTTTTTTTCTTGGTAAAGATCCATTTCTCCTTCTTCAAATTGTCAAGTGATTATATATGGAATAATATTACGTAAAATCTCAAATTGATATATTTATTATTAATTTTAAATTTTAAATTGATATATTTATAATAAATTTATTTTTTATTAATTTCATTAAATTAAATTTATATCATAAGAAATTGCAAATTGGTGTATCCATGATATACAAAAAATAAAATCATAAATTGATACACTCATTAATTGTCGCATATTATAAAACTTAATAATTTAACGAAAATTAACGAAGAGTAAAATTATCGTAAATATACAATTTAGAATTTTGTGTTCAGAGCATAATAATTTGGGGTTTTTAATGATATTAACCCTAAATATATTTGTGCATGCATGCAAATTTTAGTAAATTTATGCTGTAAATTAACCTTTTTTTTTTTGGAAATTCAAGTACTTCCTCATTAAAAATTACTCATCAAAGCTATTCGAAGCGCTTTGCATCAAAACCAGAGAATCAAACTCCCCTAAAAAAAAGCTTGCCCTTTTTATGACCTGACCCTGGATAATCCGTGCCAAATGAGAATGAAGAAAGAGGGCCCGATGTCGAGATAATAAAGACAATTATCGGGAAGTAGAATCGCGGACAATCGATCCGACGTCAAGATTTCATTTCCAAAAAAGAAGCAACTCAATCGGGCCTTTGCTTTCCGACATCGTGGGTGAAGAAAAAGATTGGCTCTTTTAATTTCGCAACTCGCCAGTGCTTATAATGGGAAAAAAAACAAAACAAGAAAAAAAGGAGAAGAAAGACATGTTGGGGAAAGATTTAGGATGACAAATATTGGGATATTGGGATGATTACGTAAGTGTGGCTGTAGTGGCGATTGATGATAAAAGGTCCACGAGCGCCGCCTCGACCATTCAAATTCTGTACGTCAGCCGCGGCCCCGCTTGACGTTGACTCCTGGCCGCATCGAGGCCGCGATGAATGGGTTTGGTCGGCTTCCTGTGCGGATCGACACCGTTCGTGCGCGATTAGGTAACACATCCAAAAGGGCACCGGGATCGGTAAGAACTTAATACATTTATACATTGAGATTATCTCCTATCGATTATAAAATTGACTGATCAATTAGTTTAAGAGCACGAGAGAAAAGTTTCGAAATCTGAGTTAATGTCTGAGTTGAAAAAAACGTAAGGAGAAGACTGTTGATCTAGACTCAGTAATCATATCATTGCTCCATCCTAAGGCCTAAGGTGAAAAACACTTAAGACCACCGAACCTCATAATACCATGCCCAATAACATAATCAGTAGAAAATATGCCGCTTCCCAACGAATGAATATAGG
This sequence comes from Eucalyptus cladocalyx, assembly GCA_017140615.1. NCBI lineage: Eukaryota > Viridiplantae > Streptophyta > Magnoliopsida > Myrtales > Myrtaceae > Eucalyptus > Eucalyptus cladocalyx. The sequence goes on from CM029522.1 coordinate 42,278,029, forward strand.
GCTCGATTACAGTATGTGGAAACGAGCTATCGGTCTTATTGTATCGCCGCGCATATTGAATATAATAAGATCTCTTTTTGTATCTATCTTTTTCCCACGATCCAAAAGTATTTTTTTAGAAAAGGGAAAAATAAAAAAAGAAAGCACCACTACTTTAATTAAAAAAAAAAAAATCTACTTGACGTGGTATCGAAACTTTACACTTTTGCTTTTGACACGGGAGACGGCCCGCAAGTTGAGTGCGCCCCTTCGTAATCGAAACGCCCCTCCTTTAATTGGGGGTTTAGTCGAACTTTCTAGTTTGACTCAAATCCTTTTCCTCTCCTGCTTCTGGGCCTTAAGTATGATTTACCTATACAAAATACATTATTACAAACTCTTTTCTAAAAAATAATTTAGAAGCTGGACACATGGACTCTAAATAGTTTTTTTTTTTTTGTCATATATGGACTCTAAATAGTTAAAAATGTATTTTCCATCAATTATTTTCTCCCGATCAAACAATTTCGTAACTAATATTATCTCCCGATCAAACTCAATTGTTACCCTAGAAGCTAGCAAGGGTTAAGGAATGTCAAGGTCAAGCGATGCTTGCAAATAACAAGTTCGAATTGTCAACTTCCTCAAGCGCCATCCATAATTCAAAACGCTAAGATTGGCGAGCAAGTCACTAGCTCCGAATGCCTCCAGCGCCGTGTCATGTTCCTCGTGAAATGGAAGACAGATGAGCGCAAGAGGAGTATGGACAGATAAATAAATAAAAAAGAGAGAGAGATAAAATAAAATAAATAATATCATCATCGGGTGGCCAAAATCAAAGTTAGTGTAGAACACGTGCTATGTACGGCAACTCTCTCTCTCTCTCTCTCTCTCTCTCACTAATCGAATATTTTTCATTCATGTAAAGATAGGTTTGTAAAGTTAGGTCTTTTCATTATGAAAAAAATAATATTATGGTCACTTCCTATCTCTGTTCTTTATCTTGGACTCATGCACATGCACGCAAGCACATCTGTATTTTGCGCATTTAAGTGAGAAGGAGAAAATCGATTTAGTTGAATTTATTTAGTTTTCTTTTTTGGTCAGTAGTTGAATATATTTATTTGAGCGGACCCATAAAAGTTGTTTTGGTTCTATTGTTTCTAAATTATGAATGCTAAATATTTTCAATTTTAAAAATAACTAGAGCTCGCTTTGCCTTTTCCCTTTCATTGTCAACTTTGTTCTTTTGTAGATGTATTTAGTAAATGGAATGTTTATGTTTTATGATCTCCCCGCCTAAATTTAAAATTTCTTATAGCTTTCGACGAGGCCTTAAATATATAATTCTTTTAGTTTTCCTTTCGTGTTTGGATCCTTCTGTGGTTTTTTATTCAAGGAAATCATTATATTTTTTTTTTTTAAAAAAAGAGATAAGTCAAAACTCGCCTAACGCCCATCAAATCAGTGGGCCATGAACACTTGGGACAGGAGGCAGCTATTACATACACCTTCCCTCGCCGTAAGTCTATTTGGTCACTAACCAGATTTGATGTACTAGATATTGAAAAAAAAAAACAAGGTCTTTTCATAGTCCTTTAGTGTCACTCCTTTATACCCTTAATTCTGTCTCAAAATTTATCACAATTCTACCCCAAACTTCTTTCCCATCTAAAAGAAAATCCCCTAATTTTCATTTTAGTCCTATATCTGCCTACACGTCAAAAGATCATCTTTGGTTTCTTCAAGATTATCGATATTGAGAGACTATTGTTTCTCTATATAAAAGTGGAAGCATTAATAATAACGCAAGATTACGATAATGAACCTCTAATTAATCCAAATATCGAAAGTCTTGAAGAAATTAATGGTGATTCCTGAACACGTGGGCAGATTAAGAGTTCAAATGAAAGTTTGAGATTTTGTTTTTCAAACAAAAAGAAGTAGGGGGCAAAACTGAGATTAAGAAATTAGGCCGCTCCTTCTACCTCTAACTTTTATCGTCGTCCTGTCTAGAATGTTGTGCTCTCATGAATCCGCCTTCTTGTCTCTAACGTGGAAGGCATCTTTTGGAACAACAACTATCGAAATATAAAATTACGAGCAATTAAATATCCTGTTATCCTTAAAAATTGCAAATGGCCATCGTTAAAAAAAGAATCAAGACGTCCACGCCGCAGAGATAGATTCAGGATCGAGGTTAGATCGATTTAGGATTTTGGTTAATTTATCGCGAATTAAACAATCATCGAGCGACCTGGCATGGAACAAAGCCTTAGAAAATTTAGTCTAATTTTCTGCCGATCACGACGGTACTGGACCGGCGAGATCTGACGGATCGGGATTCGTCTCGGTGGGCAGTGGGCGGTACGCAACCCGTGATCGCGCACGTGGCGGGGCGTGAGTGGAGCGGTCGCTGTCAGCTCGGTGATACTTTGGTCAAACCAGAACTCTTCGCAGGTTGTCATGTTATCTTTTATTCTTGCTGAGTTATTTAAGGTGGGGAAAAAAAGGCATTATTGTATTGAGCGTGCTGGGTGAGAGACTGCCTAGTCACGAGACAAGGACCGAAAAAAAAAATTCAGCCGACGTCAGCAGTTTGGTCCGACGCTTTCAATACGATTGACCCTTTTTTTTTTTCTCTATTCTTTTCTTTTTCTTCTCATTTCCACGCCCTTGACGTCTCATTTCTCGGGTCCTGTAGCATCGTTTTCCGTCGCTGTGTTTTCTCTCGTTCGGGCCATTTTTTTTTACTCCTCAAAAGTCGCAAGGCCTTAAGGAGGCAAATATCTGTGGCGCCAACGTTGCCATCCTCCCCATTTTTGCTGGCACCGGCGTTGTGTTCACAGTCTGACATCCCTAACGAGCCCCTTTCATAGATGACGCAAGCCTCTTCTTGCATGTAAAAGGTAATATCAAGAAGCACGCAGTAAAAAGTAATATTGAAAAGCACTGCCAACCACCCACCTTCTCCTTTTCTCTCCCCTTTTTCTAGATTTTTTGCTCTCCTCTTCTCACGCATATGAGAGTGTAGTGAAAGGATAGTGTCCCCACCATGTGCTGGCGTGAAATCTGGAGCGATAGGTGGGTTGGGTGCTTTTAGATGAATGTTTAGTGAAATCCAAACTAGTGATTTCATTTTAGTACAATTTTTAATGCGATGCCCGAGTGTTGAAATAAAAATTAATTTCTTGGAACACATGTCTATAATGATGCATTGTTCTTTCATTTATGTTGCAGTGTTGCATTTAGCCATAAACTCTAGTTGTGTGTAGAGTTAAACTTCAAGCTAGTTTCTGAACAACCATTTCCTAATGATGCGTTTGTTGGGATTCATCATTTATACTTGTTTAACCCATTGTTTCACTCACGATTGACAGCCTGAGGCAATTGGCCCACTACCGATGATGACATGGAGGATGATCTTTCTTTGGAACTCGTTGGGGTTGTTGGTGTAGGTTTCTTGTTTACCTTTCCTTTGTGCATCCAATTTTTATTTGTATGAATGTCAGCCAACTATGGGATTTTATTTCTGACCAAAAAAAAAAAAAAAAAAAAAAAAAACCCCTGGGATTTTATGGCATTGTAGCGTTGAAATTTAAAGAAGCAATACGACGTCCCGAGTCATGAAAATTGCTTGAATTGCAAGTTGTGTTGAATGTGGAACCCGGAAGAAAATTGTGTGCAACAGAAAGAAGTAAGACGAAGAAGGAGAGTGCCCCCCTCACCCCCCAAAAGAATGGGAGAATTACCAAAAAATTCCTAAACCTATTGCAATTGTGCTAATTCAGTCCTAAACCTTTTTTGTTTTACTAATTTAGTCCTAAACCTTTTATAATTATGCCAATTCAGTCTTTCCAGCCACAATTGGCTGGCCGACATTGATGTGGACGTCGGCTAGAGACAGCTAGCCCAGCCATGGCGAGGTCAAGTCTCGCCAAATTTGGTGACGGCGGCCTCGTCATCGCTAGGCGAGACTCGCCTTCGCCAGTGGCGGCGGGCGAGCCTCACCCGGCAACGGCGAGGCCATCGTCGCCCAACCAAGGCGAGGCTCGATCTCACTAGATCTGGCGATGGCGGCCTCGCTAGCCACTGGCGAGGCCGTAACCAGATCTGGCAAGGCTCGACCTTGCCATAGCTAGGCGACGGCGACCTCGCTGTTGCCGGGCGAGGCTCACCTTCACCAGTGGCCGGTGGGGGAGAGCCTCGCAAGCCCTCTCCTCTGGTCGGCACCAGAGGAAGAAGAAGGTTAAAAAAAAAAATTAAAAAAAAAAATCAAATTTTTTTTTAAAAATCGAAAAAAAATTAAAAAAATTATTCGTCGGCCAACTGTCTCCAGCCAGCGTCCATGTCAGCTCCGGCCGCCCAATTTTGGCCGGAATGACTGAATTGTTACAATTATAAAAGTTTTAGGATTAAATTGGCACAATTGTAATAGGTTTATGACTTTTTTGATAATTCTCCCCCAAAAAAATAGAAGGAAAAAAAGAGTTACCTTACATTTGACCAAACAAAAAAATGTACCGCTTTTATGGAGACCTAACGAAAGTGGTGAGCCACTTAATGGATAGCATTACCAAAACACAAAAAATGGTGTTTAAATTAAAAGAAGAGTGGAAAATGCACAATCCTTAGTAAACTTTAATATAATTTGCTTAGCAAAAACAAAAAGTTATCGTAACTTTTAGTTAGATCCAACAAGTTTAGACTTCCATTGCTGAATATGTTGTATTTTTGTGGTTTTTATGATCGATATGATTTGATTGCTCTAAATTTTTTCCATAAAAATTACCAACATGGCGGTCACTAGGGATGGACACAAAATTCGGTTCAACCCGCAAACTAAACCGATCGATGATTTCAAGAAACTTGAACAAGAATCTATGATCGGTTCATTATTCAGGAACCAATTTCAAGACGCTTCTTTTGTGGTCTTCTTCTTGCTGTCGAGCTCTCTTCCCTCGTGGCTGCCCTCGAGGCTCGAGCTCTCTTCCTCATGCCCGCCTTTGTGCTCGCCTCTCTTCCCTAGTAAGATTTCTCTATTCGTATTGAGTTCTCTATAGAAATTTGTGTTGATAATTGCGGGAGAATTGTCCAAAAAGTCCTAAACCTATTGCAATTTTGCCAGTTCAGTCCTAAACCTTTTAATTTTGCCAATTGAGTCCTAAACATTTTCACTTTTTTAAGTCCATCCGGCCATTAAGTCCATCGTGGACGCCATGCCACGTCCTACGGGATGTGGCATCGCCGGCGTCCACGTCAGCATTTTCCGGCCAAAATTGGCCGGATGGACTTAATTGGCAAAAAATGAAAAGGTTTAGGATTCAATTGGCAAAATTAAAAGGTTTATGACTGAATTAGCAAAACTGCAATAGGTTTAGGACTTTTTGGACAATTCTCCCTGATAATTGCTAAACTAAGTTATTTTTCAGCTACATTGGCAATTTTCATTCGCGATGTTGTGATGTCACTTTGATTTGTGGTTTTTACAATTACTTGGTATGCCGGTTCGTACTCTCTTAGTTTGGATTGATTTCAATATCTACTTTGCTTGTTGAGCATTTTTTCAATATGTGGTTTTTGTCTACTAGAGTGATATCTTCAATCTACTTTTACATGAAGAACCATTAGGTCGATTCGATTTGTTGGTCACTTGTAATTTGATGGTCAATTTTTTTGGACAACTTTGAGTTGAGCATGAAGTTTTTTACTACGTCACCTTGATTTATACTTTGTTGATTTGTCTTGATTTGGCTTCACTTCAATTGCTTCACTTGCTAGAGTTTCACCAAGGTCTTGCACCTATAGGTTATCGAGAAGTGTTCAACCGTGTACATTCCTCGCTATACTAAAAACTTGAGCGAGCATTTAGCGTATTAAAAAAGAAGTGAAAGATTCTAATTAATATGCCGAGTCATCCATTTGAAATGCAACTGCAATTGTTACAATGGATTTGCACAATTATATATAAAGAAATGCTATGACTAATATGGATTTTGAACAGCAAATTTGGTTATGATCATGGATATTTAGTTAACCATGATACGTAAGTGAGGGGGCGAGAGCTTGCATCTCCTAACATGGCATGTTTACATGATGAAATAGCCATGATGAGGTTTGTAATATTTAAGAATAATGCATATCTTTCCTTGAGACATATGTGACCATGTTTATATAATGAAATTACTCTCTTTTTAATTGAGAATATCTAATTTGATGTGATTTTTTTTAATAAATTTGTTCAATATCTAATTTGATGTGATTTTTTTAAAAAATAAATCTGTTCATATGTCTCTTTTACGTTACTCTCAATGTGAAAATATAAAGGTTAAAAATCATTGTTTTTTTTTTTTTTTTAATTTTAAACAAGTCAAAAAACTTAAATTGGTCATGCCAGAGGACTTTACATATGTATATTTATCAAACAACATATTCCCCAAATTTACTTCCCAAAGCACTTTTTAATTACAATTTACTCAACAGTATTTGCATTTCATCGAACCTTTTAGGCTAAAAGCCCTTCACCAAAAACAGAACCAAACGTAACCTTAGTTGGCCTCCATGGTTAATGATGAGAGGACCGTCACACTAAGACAATTCGGGTTACAAAGACAAGTGAATGTTATGAAAGATTATTTTTGTTTCGAATATCAACCTCCAAGTAGGAAATTGATGGAGTTGTGAAGTATGATATAACAAAGTAATATTAAAACTTAGAGCTTCTTACGACTAATGACATATATATAATTTCCATCATAACTATGTATGATCTAGACTCCTACTATATATTTGGCCAATATCTTTTATAAATGTAACTCTGAAGCTTGTACCTTTGATATTGATATTAATAATGAAGAGATTGCTTAGTGCAGTATCAAGTTTTTCTTTGATTTTGAACACATTTTGAAAGGGAGTTCGCATAAAAAGTCGCTTGTCTTCTTCTCTGTTTTACCTCTTTAAAGATTCGCGTTCCTAACAGCCGTCACCAAGAAAAAATTAAAGGGCAAAAATCACGGGAAGTCAACTACCCACACTAAGAGAGCGAAACTCCTGCGCGCATGCTACATAGTAAATGTAGCATGTGACTAGTAGCTCCACTATCTTGAAGCTAAGCGGGGCAATCCCTCCTCCAAAAACCACTATTCTAACTCGAGACAACGTAAAATTCAACTGCTCGTCAGATAGAAAAAAGACTAAAACACATATGGCAAAAGGGTCGCCACTCGATGCAAATGATGCCGTCGCCATGATAAACGAAAGGGACCAAAAAACAGAAATGGAAGTCAACGACCCAAGCTAGGAGATAGTGACGCTTGCACGTGTGATGCTAAGTAGTGGATGCAGCACCTGAAGGATCGACCAATCCCTGCTTCCAAAGCTCCGTTCTAATTGCGACGCAATGCACGAGTTGGTAGGGATAAAAGACTAGTCAGATGTCACGAAAACAACGCTTATGAAAGCGTGTGGTAAAAGAATTACGACTTGATCCATTGCATAAGCCATGGAAGTCAACGACGTAAAACTAGGAGCACGGAGCTTATAGTAGATTGTAGCATGTTCACGTCATAATTTGGTTCGTCCCCATTTTCTCTTTGAACGAAAATCGAACGATTTCTCCGTAGCTTCATTTAGCATCTTCTTCGTTGCCTGCTGTAGTTGAACAGACGGTTAGACCGTCTCGATTCATAGACCACATTTCTTGAGGACCTTGTCGGTGTTTTAGGAGTTGAGATGAGAAAATTACCTAAAAAATAAAAAATTTATTATTGCGACATTTAGTTTTAAACATTTCGATTGCGTCGATTGAGTTTTAAACATTTTCAAGTTTTGCCAATTAAATTCAATTAGCCAATTTTAGTTGGAAATTGCTGATGTTAACAATAATCGTCCCACGTAGTACGGTCAATGCCGACGTTGAAAATTTTTATAATTTTTTTTAAAATTCTCTGAATTTTTTTATCTTTCTTTTATTTTTATTATTTTCTTTTATATATATATATATATATGTTTCAAGGTTGGTGAGGGCCAGCAGACTCTTGCCGGACTTGGTAAAAAAAAAAGGAAAATAAAGAAAGAAAAGGAAATAATAAAAGAAAATAAATAAAGAATTAAAATTTAAAAAAATTATCCATGTCAATGCTAATTGTTCTATGTAGCACTATGATGTCTATGTTAGCAATCTTCGACTAAAATTAGTTAGATTAATTCAATTGGCAAAACATAAAAATATTTAAGACCCAAACAACACAATTGAAAGGTAGGAGATTGAATTAACACAAATACAAGATAGGGATGAAGTATATAGAGATGGAGTACTAGCCCCGTGAGAGGGTCGCCTTGTCTGTCCAACGGATATAACTATCGATGGGATGTCAGAAGTGTGTTTTTGATTTAACGTGTTGGTGCCTATACGCTTCAATCCCCAATTTGACACGGTATATTTTTTCAACCCTATGCCTAGCTCTATCATCTAGGTGGTTTACTTTCAGGGATGCTGAGGTTTGCACGAGGACTAGACGATGCGGTTCAAGGACTTTTTACTCAGTGCTAGCTGGCGCAAAGGAAGGTCTTTTCAATTCATGTTCAGATCCGAGCGCGCTCCTGTGCCTTTTCAGTGCGGGCTTTCGGATATTCGGTGAGATGCCATCTACATCGGCCGGATGACGATCGGAAACGCATTAAATACCAGGCGAAAGGCGGCCCGGAAGTGCGGGACGCGAGGAACACGAGCCGCGATTATCATCGTCGAAAACCTTTACTTTGCACGTGTGCATAGTTGGAAAAAGACGAGACATGCACCGGACGTATTGATGGGACTCTAGCGTCTCGGCCTTTTCCCGCCCACGCGAGATCTTTGCCCGGGCATCAAGAGGTCGATTCATCGTTACGACCAAGGGCGGCGTGATCGTTCGTGTCCGCATGAGTTTGTCCCTTGTCCATTCTGATGGGACGGTGTAATGAATCGTTACTAATCGTCATCGATTTCCTGAGGCCGCTCTCGAAGATCGCAAAGCCGTGGGCTTTTCCCGGTAACCGGACTAGCTGGTTTCGCAAAAATTTCAATCCTAACCCAAAGCGATTCCGATACGAATTTTTTTTTCCTTGTACCAAGCAAACAATTTTCGAGTTGACTTACGAATCAAAAGCTTAAACTGTATTAGAAGCCCCAAAACTTATCCGAAAAGTGTAATAGGGTTGTAAGATTTTGAACTAAAATTTATTAAATTTGTGCATTTGAATTATTTCATTAATTCTATCTAATTTGGTTAACAGAAAATGTGTGTGTGATTTTTTCCAATTACTTTCTTAGGACATGTGGTATCGATGCGATGCCCACTAAGCACCATGTCCGAAAAACTTTAAAAAATTTTAAAAATGTAAGAATGATAAAAATTTAAATAAAGAAGGAAAAAAAAAGAGGATAAAAGAAAAATGATAAGAATGAAAAAAATATAAATAAAAAGCTTAACATTTAGGTTCGTTTGTTTTGAAAAATGAGTGATAAGAATTAAAAAAAATTTCGAAAAATGATTACTTATATTGTTTAGAAAAATTAGTAAACAGAGAATCTTTTCGTCATGGGTGACAATCTATGCATAAATATTTTCGTAAGCAATGAAAAATTAGTTCATTAGTTTATTTTTATAAACAACACAAGTGATTATATTTCGGAAAATATTTTTCAAATCACTCATTTTTTGCGAAATGCATACTAAATAATAATTAAAAAAAAAGAGGCAAGATCTTGTTAGCCGCCGGCTTGTAGAGGTTTTGCAGCGGAGTTCAATGGTGGGCTGCGGGGGTTCATCGCGGAACGTTGCTTGCATTGAGGAAGTCCGAAAGGACTATAGCCGCCATGACCAAGCTCAAGGAAGTTCAAGCGAGAAAGAGCTGCCATGGTGGAGCTTGCATTGCATTACCGTCGCTTGTTCTTGGGGGCATAGCTGGGAAAAAGAGCCATGGTGAGTCTCAAGCTGTCTTATCAGACCATCTACATTATCTTTAGGAAGGTTGAGGACGCGCAGTCGACGGTAATTGAAACGTGCCTGAAGCAACTGTTGTGGCCGGGAAAAACGTCTGATGCTGCTGGCCAGCTCTGTAGAATCTACGCTTTCTGTCTAATTTCGATCCTATCATATCGACCGCGATGTGATGCTCGCTTAACAAACGTTCAAATTCCAACCGCGATCGTGATTTTTGAACCGGGTTATCATCCTAGGGTCCTAGCCGTAAATTTCCCAGTGCCTGTAGCATCATGGAATGCCAAGGCCCTTATTAAGTCTTGAGGCCCATTGACGTTAATCGTGGACGACAAACTGAAGTTGTACGGAGATTAGCTTAGGAACCCATAAAAATGTTGCATTATCTTGCTGTGTAAAAGCTGGCCAGACAATTTCGACCAAAAAAAGAAAAAGCTGGCCAGACAACAGTTGACAACCGTTGTTAAACCGATTTTCACTGATGTGATTCTCAAGTTCCTTGTCCTATTCCTCACGCGTGGATCTGTGGGGTTCTACACATCTGTACTGTACGTCCGGCACATATGCTATTCTATCAACAGCGACTGAGGGCGTTTATGCTCGAACAGCGCTTCAAAGTCCCATCACGTTCCTTCCTATGGATGACATGTCGCGAGGCCTGCGCTACAATGTTGGGTCAGGACATGGGCGTGAACTGTTCATCTTATGTATTAATAGTACCAAGACTAATAGTGTTCATCGACCATGCGCATTATAACACATCTCTCTTCGCACCGATGCGCGAACATACATGCAGGCACGCGGTAATGGGAAGAGTACCAAAAAAATCTTAAACCTATGTCATTGGTACAAATTCAATCCTAAACTTTTTAATTGGACTAATTCAATCCTAAACATTTTCATATTTGTATCAATTCAATTCATTCGACCAAATTTGACCGGCCGACGCTAACATGGACACTGGTCGGCCAATGAACGTTGACATGGCAATTTTTAAATTAATTTTTTTTTCATTTTTATTGATTTTTTTTCATTTTCTTCCTCTCTTTTTTTTTTTTTTGTCTATTTCTTCTTCTTTTTTTCTTTTTCTTTTTCTTTTTCTCTTCTTCCTCTTAGCCTTCTTCTCCGGCCGTGGTCGGCTAGCCTTTGGCAGCTCACCGGCCACTGGCTGAGGCCATGGCGGCGTTTGCTAAGGCTTGGGCGAAGGTTGGGCGAAGGCTGCCATGGCCTCACCAACCGTGGGCAAGGCCACCTTCTCCTGTGGCCCTAGGTGAGAGTAGCAACCCTCATCAGCGGCCGACGAGGGCTCGGCAGCCCTCCCCCAGCGGCCGACGAGCCTCGTCAGACGAGGCTCGTTGGCCATGCAAGGAACCCAAGGAAGAAGAGAAAAAAAGAAAAGGAAAAAGTAAAAAAGAAGAAAGAAGAAAAAATTCAAAAAAATAAAAATAATTTTAAAATTGTCACATCAACGTTCGTTAGCTACCAACATCCACGTTAGCGTCGACTGGCCAAATTTGGCTAGATAGAATGAATTTGTACCAATATGAAAAGATTTATAACTAAATTGATCAAATTAAAAAGTTTATGACTGAATTGGTACCGATGACATCGGTTTATAACTTTTTTTTGTACTTTTCCGATTTTTCCCATAGTAATAGTGCATACTCATTACACTTTTCCCTTCACTATGGGCGGCTCAAACGTCTTCAAGGCTGTTTCCATCATCTGGTGATGTATTCATGGCACCGAGACGAGTTCTCCCTGGTCATTTTCCAGGTTGAAGATCCTTATGTATGCATCCACAAGGGTGCATCTTAGGGCATGGAATATATCACATGTACTACCATCACTTCGTAACAAGGACCATCTGTCAAGAGAGGGAGAATGGAATGTCCTTACTCTAGTAAGTTGAGTACGATATTTCAAAAAATTGAGTCTTCACAACGAAAGTGGAGGGGGAGATTGCTTGATTCTTCGTGGCTTGTATAGGCATCCTTTTCTCGCCCGATATTTAATTTTAGTCCAAGGGAACAACATTTTTAATGAGTGACATTTGGGTCATCTGTCACATCGCATGAGGTCATATTGCCCACAACAAATACCAAATTTTACTTAAAAAACATCACTTTGATTTGACTTGAATATTTTTCCTTATAAACAAGAATTAATTTTTAGTTAGTACCTAGATTCGTGTCTCATCGAATTTTGGTCAAATGATATCTTTAAAGATCTGAAATATCATTTCAGTGTACATCTCTTTTTCTTTTACGTGTCACTTCATACCATCTTTAGTTTTCTCCATGTTTACCTTTCCCTCCTTTTCTTTCATCATCTTCATTCTCAATTTGACCCTAAAGAAGTTCCTCGCCGAGAAGAGCACCCTTAACAGATCAAAACACTGCACAATTTGAAACCCACGAAACAAAAACTCAAGCTCTCAACATATGCCAAACTCAAATCTCAAGAGACCTTTTCGAGCTGCGACCTCTACACCACCGTGTTAGCTTGAGCTTCGGGCTAGCAAGGGCCATGGCCGCTACAGCTTTGGGCCACAATCTCGTGGCGACCATGGCCGTGAGTTCTTTTCGAGCCATGAATCTTGAGGCTGCCATGGCTATTCAAGCTTAAAGCTCACGGTGACCATGATGCGCCAATGGCCACTTGAGATTTGCGAATCTCAAGCTTCACGGCTTGAAAAACAAGCTCAAGTGGCCATGGCGTCTATGAGAATGAGATTGAGCGGCCATGGCTGTGGCAATGAAAAAGGCGAAAGGTAAAGAAAAAAAAGAATGAAAAACACAAAGAAACGACTAAAGAAGTCGCCAAGGTCACGATTGAGTTCTTCTAGAGTCGAATGGCCCTTGTTCGATCTTCTCTCCTTTTCTCTCGCCGTATGCTGCTTTATCGTTTTGCTTTTCAATTTTCATGTTCTCTTTTCGCTTTCACAGCTCACGGGGTTCCACTTGGACGCAATTGTTGACACCACGAAGTCTCTCTTTATAATCAACACAAAGTCGATTTGGTCAAACATAAGTTGGAGATGAAATGATATCGACAAGATGTGTGAGTTACAGATAATAATGCCGTCATTGAAAATTACAGAAGGAACTTGTCGATAACTATGCACAATGATTATTGCTGACTATGGAATATAGCTATTGATGTACAATGACGAAGAGGTTGACAGACATCTCGTTTCGATGAAAAAATCAATTTGCGATGTCGATGTTGTCAATAAACACCGAGTGTTGGACACGGGGAAAAAGAAAGGAGACGGAGTGAAGATGTTAATTAGAGGGTCGAATGTCGACATTGATTATTCAGTCATCAGCAGCAACAAGATAACATCGACATCGACATCAACATAGAGTCAAGGGGCAATCGACAAGACGATTCAATGAAGAGCATGGCGAGTTGGCCACCTAAATCTGGCTAAGTGTTGGATAGAGGAGAACATGAAGATTGCGATGCTGGTTGAAGAAAAATATATGGATGGATGGTTGAGTGACATAGTAGCCTAGTGAGCTATAACCATTTATGGACAAGATTGGTGAGCAAATAAGAGACTTAAATACCGGAGGCGTAGTTATGACTATACTTAACATAATAACTGCTAAAGGGCGGTTATGATTAGGACATAGGCGATGCATAACTATTGCATCATTCATCATCAAAACACATATTCCCGAAGTACCTTAATGTTTTTTAATTTCAATAATTTATAGCTTTTTGTATCTTTAAAATTTATTCTACTTCATCATCATTATACCAATTCAATTCCTGTAGGGAATTGTTCCATAAGACATCTCATATAAAAAATTAAAGATAATACTTTTGTTTATCACAATCAAATATAGGAAATGAAATATAATCCACCCGACAGCCCATGTCAATTTTTCAACCCATGTCAATTCGTGTGACTTTTGCAGTTGTCCTGCGCGGGGACCTTCTTGGTTCGGTTCGGTGGTATTTTCTAACCTCAATCGGACTTTTTAGTTCGCAATAATTTCAAAATATAGGAATATAATCACAATTTAATCGGATTAACTTATCCAAACAGTAAATTAAAAAGTTTTATCTAACTAAACGGAACGGGGATACACAAAAGATGATAAAAAAACACTTTTATTACTATTATTAGAGATTAAAAATCGCTCTATTAATGAAGAATTTGAGAAGCAAAAAGTCTTACTTGTGATCTATGTAAAGACTGATACTTTTTAAGAAATTTTTCGATAAGATCAAATATTCTTTGATATATTTAATCAACAAGTGTCGGAAAATTTAATACTTAGTAAAATATCCCAACATTCTTTGACACTCGAGTTCAAAATTCCGACACGCGAATTTAGAATTCTAATACATGATTCCGACACATACAAGGTCAATATTAAAAAAATTTCAATAAATAAAGGGTTAATATGTAAATATGTAAAAAATAATAAAGGGCCAAAGAAGATTAACATAGTGTTCTCTTTTATTTATTTATTTATTTATTTATTTATTCTTACTTTCCGTCGTACACAATTTATCTTCCAAGTTTGTTTTTTTTTCTCCTCTTCCAATAACGTGGATTACTTCTTTTGTTCTTCCAAATTTTATGGAATTGAGTTGAATTTGTTAAACTGAAATAATGAATGATATTAATAAATGCTAGATTAATGTTTTTAGAATAAATTCATTTAAATCTCTTTTTAAATTTTTTATTTATTTGTGAATTTGAATCAAATTGTTACTCATAAGATATATTAAAATATATATTTAATATACAATGTGTCTTGAGTATTAAAATTCTTTATTTTTTAAAACAACATATCGGAAGAGGTGAAATGTTCAAAATCCAGGAGAATGCGTGGTGTATTAAGTAAGTGGTGGGTCCCCCGCTAATGTCAACTGTCGTAAATGGCAGTTCTGCCTCCTCCAAGAAAAAAAAAAAAAACATATCGGCTTATCATGTTGTGTGTCCGTATAAATATCGGCATCTGCGCTACTTGGCTTTTGATAGCATAATAGTAATTTTAGATAGGAAAGAAACTACTTGGTCAAACCAATCTACAAACTTGATTAGTCAAAAAGTAAAGTAAATTTAAATATTGAACTCATCAAATTCATTATAAATCAAAACTAAATCAACAAATCGATGACCAAAAGAGTCCAAACCAATAACCAAGACGAATCGAACTTATCCATCGGATTCGGCTCGATTTTTCGAGTTTTACCTTATTGATGATCGGGACAAATTATCGACGGTGCTCGACGACGGGCGGGACCCGGAAATTTCATTTTCCCTTGTCGATTCATCATTCATCAGCCCGAGACGCACCGCACGGACTCGTATGACTGGGGCGAACTGTTCGAAAGATCCGCAAGCCAGGCCGCTCTGGGATCCGAGCCAGCGAATTCCGTTGACTTTTTTGTGCTCGCGTCAGGACGGCAGTCGACGCGCCGATGAACTGCGCCGTGTCGGGACTCCGTCGTCATCTCATCTTGGTCGAGTCATGCACGGCGCCGCCCGGCCCACGAAACGCGCGCTCTTCCAGGTCGTCTAGCTCTTCGTTCGCTTCGTAGTTGTCGTTTGCAACTGCAACTGCAACTGCTGCTGCGGCAACGCTGGACCCAGCTTCGATTTCGTAAAGCAGAGGTCTCTCTCTCTCTCTCTCTGTCTCTCTGTCTCTCTCTCTCTCTATAGCGCGCTCAGTTGCGGGGGTGCTTTCGGGAGTTATTTGGTAACTGGTAGTGATGACTCGGGCTGGTCTTTGATGGGTTGGGCTGACTATGTTGTCTCTGGTTCAAGAGCTTGTCAGTCCGTGAAGCGTGCTTGCTGGTGTTTTAAGATTTAGCTGTCTTAGATGGCAGTGACACAGCTTTGGGGGACAAATGTTACCGAATGCCGTACTCAAGCCTCGAAGCTTTGGAGGCGATGTTCTTGTTCCTTGAACTGGTCAATTTTCTGGTTAGGCGAATGCTAGCTGCCCGGCTTTTTTTCACGTGATGCAGATCGAAGGTAGTCGGAGTATTTTGATGGGCTGAAGGCATCTACTGAAAATGAATCAGATGTAGTTGGATTCGGTGATTGGAAGTCAAAGTTCAGTGATCAGATTGTAAGCTTCATTAAAGTACAATGAGTGTAGATGGAACTTACCGGTAGGAGTTAATTGTCAACCTTTTCTCTTACGGGGGCGAGTGATTGCATGTTGTTAGGATATTCACACATATAAGTTGAGAAGACTCTCGAAACGTCAGTTTCTATCCAAAGTTTCCACTAAGTCGTTGAGAAGGATCGAGAGAAATACTATAGATGGTCCTCTTCTAGTCTTTCCATATTTTTGCATAATGTAGGTATAATATGTGTTAGCTAATGGAAGAATTGGGGATACATCTTGTGTCAGAACAGTAAAATAAGAGATATTTTGCTATATTCACTTGTTGAAGCAAGTATTAGTGTGCAATTGGAAAAAAAAAAATGCAGCAACTTTTAGTAACCAGGGGCTTCTTGATGCATGGACATCTTTAATGATCATTTGTGTCCCCTTTAATGCAGCTGTTTACATGTAGGCTAGACATTTTTCTCAGTTTTAATAGAAGTATTAGTTCAGTTAAAAATGATAATGACCCGATGAAGCTGAAACTGATGTAAAGTGTTAGGTAGGTTTGGCACTACATATCTCTCGGTGCACGCAAAACCTATCAAGTAATGAACTTTTGAGACCATCACCTTCTTGTGTACTGATTTGGTAGTAATGGTATTTCAATACATCAACTTTACATGCAAGAAATAGTAGTGGACCCGGATAGAGGTGACCCAAGACCACTTGACACTTGTTCTGATCCGTAAGAATGAGGATCTGTTTATTTCAGCTGCTAAAGCTTTTCAGCGTGCAAAGCTTCCTCATGTGAAGACAATATGTGAATTTCAGAAGCTCTAAAATGTTCTGCAGGAAAGCTACTAAATTTCCAGATTTTGAATTTCCAGGTCATGGACCATCGAGATCATGAGTTTGTAAAAGGCGGGAGTGCCTAGTTCATCAGCCATTAGTGGTCCAAAACAAGGTTTTGATTCCAAATTGGAATTCAGGCCTGAAGTGATAACTTTGATCTGTGATAATTGTATAAACATTTCCACCAATTAGAGGTCATATTCGTGGTTGCTGAAATAAATGAAGACTTATTAATCAAGATAAGCCCTGATGGCTATCTGATAGACTAAGTAGTTTTACTCATCCTTATTTCTCATACGGTTGATATTTATCTTCATATATTTCATCAGTAAAATTAGTTCAAGAAAGGTAAAGAGGACAATATCGCGTAGCAACCTTAAACATTCAATGAACTCATGCCTATCACTTTAATTACATCAACAATTTTAGCCATTGTACTCTTATGCTCTGTAATCAGGGAAACCGACTATTTGATAATGGTTTTCTTTTCTGGTTTATTAAAGTATCTCTTGTCCAGATGTATGAACCATTGTTCATGGACAAATGGTGTTCAAACCTTGAATTTTTCCCTCAATCTTTTGATGTCCTAAATCACTGTGATGTGCTAAAATTAAGACAAAAGGAACATCCCTCATGTGTTCTCTTTTGAATGTGTAGGTCCTCCCTTAATGCTTCAGGGCTCCTAAAATCACAGTTGGTTTCATCTTGGCATTGGATATATTATGGGAATGGAGAAATACGCGGTATATCTAGCTGTTCTTCTTCTTGCCATTTGTTGCTTCAGTCATGTGAGATCAGATTTGCTGGAGCATAGGTACAAAGTTGATGACGCTGTTCCTCTTTATGTCAACAAAGTGGGTCCATATGACAATCCAAGGTAATTATCAACCTGTCGATTTAGGAAGCTAGCTTTTCATTTTTCTAGAAAAGTGTGGAGTGCATGGTAAGCATGATGTCTGTAGAGGATGAAATGAAGTATGAGTTGTATGCTTGCAGTCAGCTAAGATCATGGTTGTTTAAATGTGGCAGTTTGAGGTTCAATACTATGTTCTAACGCTAGAAGTATATACATTGTCTTTACATTTATCAAATCTACACAAGTCTTTACTCTTAATGATGTTACTGTATATACTTTCTTACTTCCTGTTCGTGTAATGGTTACAGTGAAACATATGGTTATTACAGTCTTCCATTTTGTCGACCAGGTTAGCCTTGCAACATGTACCTAAGTTTTGTTTGGGGTTCAAGTGCCTCAATTTCGTCCTTTTCCCCAATTATGTATGCATGTCATATCTTTCCCCAATTCTTCACATTTTCATGATGACAGATCATTTGGAGGAGAAACAGGAGACTCTTGGTGAGATATTGAATGGAGATCGCCTAGTAACTGCTCCATACAAAGTACAATTTCTACAGCAGAAGGATCATGTGGTTGCGTGTGCAAAGAAGTTGACAAGTGAAGAAGTCTCTCAAATCCAAGCTGCAATCAAGCAGTATTATATATTTCAGATGCACTGTGATGACTTGCCAATCTGGGGATTTATAGGAAAGGTTGAAGGATCATCAACAAATAATTCAGAGCAAAAATATTTCCTTTACCAGCATTTCGAACTTGAAATCTTTTTCAATAAGGATCAAATAATAGAGGCTAATTTGTTGATGCACCCTAATGAGGTAGTGGAGTTGGCTGAAGGCAGGGATATGGACATAGAGCTACAGTACAGCGTGCATTGGATAGAAACAAATGCACATTTCCATGAAAGGACGAAGAAGTATTCAGTGCGACAAAATTCTTCAATACACCATTTTTCAATTATAAATTCATGTGTGACGTTTCTGATTCTGTTTGGATGCCTTTTAATTTACTATATGAGAGTCATCCAGAAGGATTTCTATGAGTAAGAGTGCAAGCATTTGTCACCTTCTTTTCCTTGTTCTTATTGTGTTCTCTCCAACTATGCTATGGAATATGTGTTTTTACACGTTTGATCGCTTGGCAGTTTCATACCTGAAGACACAGCAGTAGACAGAGAGCAGAGAGGATGGAAGTGCATCCGTTCTGATGTCTTCCGGTATCCAAAGAACAGGTCTTTGTTTGCTGCGGCCCTCGGTTCTGGTGCTCAGTTGTGCATTCTGTGAGTTTCTTAACCAATCAATGCGTCTGAGATCATCTTACTCAACAGGCCGATCGGCGGTCCTCTAACTTCTTGTGTTATAAACTTCTGATTATTTACAATCTTTTTTCTCAGAGCCACATTTACTTTAGTACTTGGGCTTCTGGGTGTATTTTATCCATTCAACCGAGGAAATTTGTTCATAGCATTGATAGCCCTGTACACCATGACTTCTGGCTTTGCTGGATATTTAGCTGTCTTATTCTACTGTCAGATTGAGGGAAAGAATTGGGTATGTTCTAACAAAATAAA
Source organism: Eucalyptus cladocalyx (assembly GCA_017140615.1). Lineage (NCBI taxonomy): Eukaryota > Viridiplantae > Streptophyta > Magnoliopsida > Myrtales > Myrtaceae > Eucalyptus > Eucalyptus cladocalyx. Next base: position 42,297,352 of record CM029522.1, read on the forward strand.
TGTTAAGCATCTCCATTTGAACACTTTCATATTCATCGTGAAACTTGAGCCTAATCTTCTGAGTTTTACAACAGGGCAAAAATTTGCTGCTGACAGGGTCTTTGTCTTCTGTGCCGTTGTTTCTTATATTCTGCTTCCTTAATACTGTTGCGGCGTCTTACAAAGCAAATGCAGCACTTCCTCTAGGAACAATCTTGATATTACTGTTGATTTGGATATTGCTTGCATTACCATTGCTTGTTCTTGGGGGAATAGCTGGGAAAAAGAGCCACAGTGAGTTTCAAGCTACTTGTGAGACCTCAAAGTGCCCCAGAGAGGTCCCGTCGCTCCGATGGTACAGGGGCACTCTTCCACAGATGGTCGTGGCAGGTTTCTTGCCTTTTTCTACAATCTACATGCAGCTGCATTACGTGTTCATGAGCATGGGGGGTAATAGGGTCTATACCCTTGATAGCACGATATTTGTCATCTTCATTATTCTGCTCATCACAACTTCGTTAATCACCGTGGCTCTGACGCACTTTCAGCTAGCCGCCGAAGATCATCGATGGTGGTGGAGGTACATCTCTCTCTCTCTCTCTCTCTCTCTAATGCCACTTTTTAAAACTTTTTGCTAATGATGGAAGTGATATCTCCTTTTTCTTTCCATTTATTTTCCTCTTTGTTTATTTCATCATGTGAATGTCAAAGTTGAAAGATAATCCTCCAAAAAAAAAAAAAAAAAAAACAGTGGATGTTTATGAGTTGGATCAAACCCAGCTACCTATATCACAGGTGCAACACCAATCTTCTGGTTTTATAATGACAGAAACGACAAAAGTTGGTTCATATATGTTAAAAACACAATAGTCTTATATGAGAAACCAGTCACCACATATATAAAAATTTTGACAAGAAAAGACAAATTCTTGCAGTACTGCTACTTCTCTAATTGGAATAGAGGATCTATAACCTTGACATCCGTGAAATTGTAGGACATGTGAGTATAGGAATTGAGAGTATTCAAAAGGCTATTGTTTATGAGTTGCCATTGTTTGGCAGGCTGGTGGCCTTCTTTTGTTTGTTAGTCCTTGTTCTGGTTGCTGCTTGTCCTGGCTTTTGCTGTGTTGTTGTGCCTTCGTTGGCTTTTCTGTTTTCTTTCCTTTGGCACCCTTCCACTCATGATGCTTCTGTTTCATTTTGAGTGCAAGTTTGGTGCTGTTTCACTTGAATATTTTGGTTACAGCTCAATACAATTACTTTTCATCAGAAAAAAAAAAAGGCTGTGCCTTGGCACTTCACATGAATCAAAGGGCTACTGCTATTACAAATGTTCAACTGAAATTGAATATGTGTGCTCATTGGAACTGCACTTTTCTGATTTACCGGTTTAGAGGAAAGAAATTAGGAATAATTTTGACTTGCTCGCATTTAAGCATTTTTCCCATATGTACTAAACTGTTTAACAGACCATCTATATTCTCTTTAGGTACTTCATTTGTCCATAATGATCAAATATGACTTATGGGGGCCATGCCACCCAAATGAAAACTTTGGCAATGGTCTTTTGTGAGTGGGCTGCTACTTATGTATCACTTAACAATCCTCTCCTACTCCATGTGAGATCTGAATGTTACAAATTCCCCCACTTATAGCATGTTAGTATCGAACTATAGAGACGCGATCCACACCAAGCAGGTAGGATATATCATATTTCCCACACTGCCAGTTAGTGCATTGCTCCGATTCCTCCAATACCAAGTCGGCCCTATCCACGCAAACTAAGACTGTGTAAAAGCATTAAAGTGGATGGATAAAATGAGTAATTCACATGTGACATTTTTTTGCATTTATTTTTTTTATTTGCTTGAGCAATATTACCTTCAAGGGGTCAAGAATAGGTCTTCAAGCTGGAAATCTCAAGTTTTCATGGAAACTGTAAAGTTGAGGATGCACAGGCAATAGTAATTGAAACATCTTTGAAGTGACTATTATAACTGGCAATACATTGTTAGTTAACATTGAACTAACTAAATCACCAAGCATCTCATCCATCTTCATTAAATTCTACTTGAGTGGGCTTATCAATGCGTCTTGATAGTGCCAGCTCTTAGCACGCCTAATGCCAATTTTGAGCAGTAGGATTTACACTATCTGTTTAATTTCAGTCCTATCATATCAAGACTGGAATGTGATGCACTTAACAAATGTTTGAGTTTGAATTGTGATTGCACTTCTTTAACCAGGTTATCCTAGTCTCCTAGTCATAAATTTCGAGTGCTTGTAGTATCATCAAGGACCCTCATTAAGTCTTGAGTCCCGTTGACGTTCATCATGGATGACCACTGAAACTCTTACAGATGTTATATTATCATGGTGCTTGAAAGCTGGCCGGAAAACAGTTGATGCAACGCATAGTGTAATGATTGCTCTGATTGTCATAGCTGTGCTATTTATTGTTGTTTTCAAAATGCAGCTAATAATTATAATGTGCATATTGTCTGAATGAAATCCTGTTTCTTGACATTGTCAGCCTCCCAGGATTAGCCTTTTCCCGTTAATTGAAGCGTCTGCATTTGTTTATATGGACTGAATTGATTGTTTTGCTCACTTCAGGTCCTTTCTGTGTGGTGGATCAGTTGGTCTGTATGTCTATGGCTTTTGCTTCTCCTACTACTACTGGAGTTCGGACTTCTCCGGCTTCTTACAACTCTCTTTCTTCTTCGGGTATATGGCTTGGATCTGTTATTGCATCTTCCTCATGTGTGGGTCTGTGGGGTTTTACGCATCCCTGCTATACGTTCGGCACATATACAGCTCTATCAAGAGCGACTAAGAGTGTTTTTGCTCCAACAACACTATAAAGTCCCATCATGTTCCTTCCTATGGATGAAACATAGTGAGGCACCGTCTACTATGTCTGGTCAGGACATGCCATCTTCATCTTCTGTTTTAGCCTTTTCTGATATGTATGGATGATGCCCGGGTTTCCCGATGACAGAACCAATGGTGTTGATCATAAATGTGCATTATAATGCATCTGTCTTTGCATCGACACAAGCATATACGCCAGCAACTAGCAATGGTGCACGCACACAATTGCTTACCCTTCCCCTTCGGGAGGCTCGGTTATCTTCAGGGCTGTTTTTTCATCTGGCGATGTATGTTATAGTACTGAGACAAGTTCCCCTAGGTTGTTCTCCAGGTTAAAGCTACGAATACATCCATGAGACAGTGCATCTTATGGCACGGAATATGTCATGTTTTCAGACCTCGGAATCCTGTCGGATATATGTAATGCCGCAGAAGTCGGAGATCGCTCGTCCTCCAAAGCTTATTACAAACACCCTTTTTCTCACCTGACGTTTACTTTTTGTCCAACTGAACAGCACTGAATGGATGACATTCGCCTCATCGTCCAGGACAATGTTTCTCAATTCTCAGCCACCTGGCTTCCCACATTTTCTCTTCAGTCCTGGTCTCCTGTGTTGTGTCTGCTGCAATAGACGTTACAACTTACAATTGGCTTTTCAACCAACCATTCCCATCAAGATGGACTGCATTGTCCTAATCATGTGATTACCAAGATGCAAAATTCTAATTATAATATTGGAAAGAGTCATACCCAGTTGATGAGCCTTAGGTTGCATTTGTTTCGTGAAAAATAAAAATTTAAAATTCATTTTCCTTAAGATGATTGCTTATATCACTTACAAAATATTTCCATCGTCTTCGAAAATAGTTAGACATAAATTGTTGTAAGTGATGAAAAAATTTTCATCGACTAATTATTTTTAGCGATAGCAGCGATCATTTTAGAAAAATATTTTCAGATTATTTATTTTCTGTAAAATAAATGAAGCCTTACTGAGTATATTCATATACATGAAAAAGAAATAATATCTTATCATTTTGAAAAGCAACTAAGAAAAAGAAAAAAGATAAGAAAAATGTTTAAAATTTATTAGAAGGACAGAAAAAGGTGGGACAACTTTTCTAGTGTACTTTACCCCTTACAATTCTCATTTTTGACAGAAAAATATTTTAATGTTTGATCAATTTTTCTTGTGTACTTATATACTTCTTAAAATTCTCTAAAAAAAAAATACTCCTTAAAATTCTCATTTGTGTCCGATCTACTCGATGATTCTTGTAAGCATTTTATTCAAAATGACATGGTTTTGGTGAGCTGTAATTTTTAATGGGATTTATTCTTCCATCACCTTTGACCATTAGTGTCAATTAGGTAATCAAGCTGTGATTTAGTTGATGATGTACAAGAATCGTGATCCAAAAAATTTCAAAGCAAATCTGCCCACGAAAATCACATAAAAAATTGAAAAATTACAGTACTAGCAAACTTTTTTCTAGAATATGGTAGAATGCTTGCTAATCATGTTTGATAGTGAAATTTATTGATTTTCCAAGTATTACTTACACAAAACACGAAAATAATTGATTTCCAACTAGGTTTGCCTAGTTTGAAAAGTAAAAAGAAATGTCACAAATGATTTCTAAATTTTGGTTAAATCAATTTTGGTCTATTGTCATTTTTAGATTTTTAATTGATTCAATTTAATCCTTGAATTATTGAAAAATGTCAAAAATATAGTTCTTAAATTATAGGAAAATATTTAATACTGTACTTTCATAATTACAAGTCAACGAAATCTATCGATGTGGCTTTCAATCTGTTAATTTAATCAATGCACAAAAAAAAAAAAAGAGTTAGATGTGAATTATCTAAGTAAGATATCATTTCAAAATTTGAATATAGTAGATGGATACATTCACACCCTAATTTCCTTTTCCCATTTCAAAAGTAGATGGATAAAAAGATGGACACGTTGACTTATCATAAATTCTCTCCATGTCTCTCTAAATACTTCATCTTCTCCAACCTAGTAAGATCTTCTAAAAAATGCAGCTCTATTAAATTAAAAATGTTATTATTCTAACATCTTTGAATGTTTCTATGCTCTAATCCAAATTTTCAAGTAGTTTGCAACTAAAATATAGTCTCTTAAAGGCTTGAACAAAGAGCTCTACTAAATTAAAATTGTTATTATCTTAACATCTTTGAATGTCTTTATACTCTGATCTAAATTTTCAGGTAGTTTAACTAAAAGACAATTTCTTAAAGACTTGAACAAAGAGGTTCATCTATTGTGAGACATGGCATACTTGTGATTCTAAGAAAAAAAAAAACATAAGAGTAATTCATATCATTAAATAATGTCTAATTTATCATTTAACTGAATGGGAGGGCTATATTGAACATTTCTTAATAGTAGAGATTATATGGAACAAATAAAAAAATACGTAGGGGGCAATGCGCACGGGCAAAAAGCTGAGGTAATACATCATCTTCCCAAAATAAAAAAAAAAAGCTTGCTAATCATCTCCGTTTGGCTGCCGACGTGCCGTCAACAAAATCCTCAAAAAATAAAACCATTTATTGGGGACCAAACTAGAAAATCATCGAATCCCAAGGACTAAGATGCAATTTCCGAAGAAAAAAGTATTGCTTTTTTTTCATTTTCCTCCCTCTCCTTCTATCTTCTTCTTTCCAATTTTTGGCACTTCTTTCTCTCTCTCTCTCTCTGCTTCAGAACTCACCCTAAACCGGAGCAAAAACCCCGACGGATCCATCGATCGATTCCGCCATCTCCGGCGAGAAAAAGCATGAGGAAGGAGCCGTCCGCCGGCCGCCGCCGCCTCCTCGCGGTGATCGCCGCCCTCGCGATCGCCTCCCTCGCGATCGGCGCCAGATCCGACGCCTCCGACCACCGCTACAAGGACGGCGATGCCGTCCCCCTCTACGCCAACAAGGTCGGCCCTTTCCACAACCCTAGGTAAACTCCCGTTCCCCCTCCTCCCTCCCCCCGCCTCGCTCGTCGATCGATTCGGCTTTCGCTTTCGGTTTCGAGCTTCGCGTCGGATCTTCGTTTCGGATCTGTCGTTGTGGTGGTGGTGTTGGCGCGGTTTCTTCTGGCGCCGTCGGATGAGGCGCTGGACGCGGCCGTGTAGCTCGTTTTTTTGACTGCGATGTTTCGTTTCTTTCCGCCTAAGCCGATGCTGAGCTAATCTGCTCGTTTTGTTTAATTTGCAGCGAAACCTACCGCTTCTTTGATCTGCCGTTTTGCTCTCCAGGTGCGCTTCGCGTCTCCTCTTTATTCCTCGTGGAGGCGGTTTTAGGTTCTAGCTTGACCGAACACTGGTAGTAAGATGAGCGTTTTATGAGTGATGCGATGTTGTCGTTGACGAATGAAGAAAGTTCTAATTTTTCATTGTCTGATTCTCCCTTACCACTGCGCTGAATGAAGGTGGCGGTACCGAACGTGTTTTTCCAGTTTAATTCGTGCTGTGCAAGTTACTGCCGTGTGGAGTCACTTAGCTGTTAATTTTGATATAGCTTTGTTACTATGTGTGATTTTTCAGATCCTCTTTCGCTAAGGGGGTCATGTGGAAAAGGGAGTTTGTGCCGAAGAAAGCACATCCACTAGAAATTCTGTAAATGCATCTTCTGGAAATTAACACAAATGAATCAATCAGTCACGATGTTCATCTCAAACTTTTAGGCTTTAAGGGTGGTGCTTATAATGAAATTCGTTGTCACCCTTAACTATCAGAGGGTTTAAGTATATGGATGCTTGGCAGTTCATTTTAGGAAGAAGGAAGTCAAGAAAATGCCTGAATCATAACAATCTTATTGGTGAAAAAAAAGGGGATGTCACAAGTTCGGCTAATGAGAGGCTGGAAAGTGGAAACTATGATTGAATTGTCCTAATTTAAGGTCTTCGATCCATTAAAGCCACAACAACAAGATTACTGCCATTAGGCTTCATTCTATTGTGGCCGGCTGCCGTGTTAGTCAAGTCCATGGGTTATATGGTCTTATAGTGCGTTCCATTGCTATTTTGGATGGATATTTAAGACCTTGACATTCTGAAGTTAATGCAGTCTAAAAGTAAACTGCATTTGTGTAATAGAGAAGAAGGGAGTAGTTACCCTGTGCAAATTGTGCATGGCAGAGAGTTTTTATGGTTTTGCTTCCTTTACCTCTTATTCGCTTTTTCCCTTTGGTGGTTCCTTTGGGAGGATGATTTTAGGGAAAAGAATCTGGCAGGAGGGGGTGGGGGTGTTGGGGTTGGGGAGAGAGGCTTTTTCTCTCTCTAATATTGATCAGCTTAAGATATTTTTTTGTGAGAATAATTCACTTGTGCTAACATCGCTATTGGTTGTCAGATAATGTGAAAGACAAACCAGAAGCTCTTGGTGAGGTGCTCAATGGAGATCGGCTTGTCAGTGCTCCCTATAAACTTAACTTTAAGGAGGAGCATGACTCCAAAGTTGTTTGTTCAAAGAAGCTATCAAAGGAGGAAGTTGCCAGGTTCAGAGCTGCTGTGAAAAAGGACTACTACTTCCAGATGTACTATGATGACTTGCCAATATGGGGATTCATAGGGAAGGTTGATAAGGAAGGGAAAGGTGACCCGAGCGAGTATAAATACTTCCTCTACAAACATATACAATTCGATATTCTCTATAACAAGGATCGTGTGATTGAAATTAGTGCTAGGATGGACCCACATTCTGTGGTGGATCTCACAGAGGACAAGGATGTTGATGTGGAGTTTATGTACACTGTAAAATGGAAGGAAACAGAGACTCCCTTTGAGAAAAGAATGGATAAGTACTCACATTCTTCATCATTGCCACATCATTTGGAAATCCATTGGTTCTCAATTATCAATTCATGTGTAACGGTTCTCCTCTTGACTGGTTTCCTTGCAACAATTCTCATGCGAGTCCTCAAAAATGACTTTGTCAAGTAAGTTTTCCTTTTGACTACATTGTAAGGATTCATTTTGAGTTTGTTATTTTTATTTGTTTCAGGATCATTTCAATTTTACTTTGTTTCTTTTATGCAGGTATGCCCAGGATGAGGAAGCAGCTGATGACCAAGAGGAGACTGGATGGAAGTACATTCATGGTGATGTATTTCGTTATCCAAAGCACAAATCTTTATTTGCTGCAGCCCTTGGTTCTGGCACTCAGCTGTTTACACTGTAAGGACCTTTTTATATGTGGACTTGTGAATCATCGGTTTTTCTTTTATACAGAATTCTTTTAACTTATATCCAATTCTCTTAATGCTCAGAACGGTGTTCATATTCATGCTTGCCCTGGTTGGTGTATTTTATCCTTATAACCGGGGGGCACTGTTCACCGCACTGGTGGTCATCTATGCACTCACCTCAGGGATTGCAGGATATATAGCTACCTCTTTCTATTGCCAGCTTGAGGGACCAAACTGGGTATGATAGCATTTTGCTTGTGTGATGTTAGCTTTTACGTCAAAAGTTTTCTTGTATGGGCTGATGATGTGGGCTGATCTTACTCTCCTACTGGGCTTTGTAGGTGAGGAATCTGTTGCTGACAGGTTGCCTTTTCTGTGGTCCACTCTTCCTTACTTTCTGCTTCCTTAACACTGTTGCTATTGCCTACAATTCTACGGCGGCATTGCCTTTTGGTACTATTGTGGTCATATTCCTCATATGGACACTGTCACAGCACCCTTGCTTGTATTGGGTGGCATTGCTGGCAAAAATAGCAAGGCTGAGTTTCAAGCTCCTTGTCGCACCACAAAGTATCCTAGGGAGATTCCCCCACTGCCTTGGTATCGGAGTACAGTTCCTCAAATGGCAATGGCAGGCTTCCTTCCTTTCAGTGCTATTTATATTGAGCTTTACTATATATTTGCCAGTGTCTGGGGTCACAGGATTTATACGATATACAGCATCCTGTTTATCGTATTCATTATCCTTCTGATTGTGACTGCTTTCATCACCGTTGCCCTGACGTACTTCCAGCTTGCTGCAGAAGATCATGAATGGTGGTGGAGGTATGATTCGTTTTGGGTTGCTTTGCTTTTGGCATTGCCATATTTTCCTGATTACTCATTGATTTTCTTATATTTTTTATTTTTATTGTTAAATGATTTGCTGACATCCTAAATGCTAATCTAGTGGTTTAGGATCTGATATTGTCAGAGGTAGTGTTTTTCAAAGTCATGTATTGAAAATTTGTTATGCTGCCTAAAAAGCAAAAAGTACAGTAAATTTATTGATTGACTATGCAAAGATGATGTACATGGAGAATATGCTCAACTTGTTCTTATTTTCAGGTCATTCCTTTGCGGTGGATCAACTGGGCTGTTTATCTATGGATACTGCTTGTATTACTACTATGCCCGTTCGGACATGTCCGGTTTTATGCAAACTTCTTTCTTCTTTGGGTACATGGCCTGCATCTGCTATGGCTTCTTTCTTATGCTCGGGATGGTGGGATTCCGTGCATCTTTGCTCTTTGTTCGTCACATTTACAAGTCGATCAAGTGTGAATAGTGGATTGGCTAGTCCTAATTCCACTAATTTCTGCCATGGAGAGAGGTCGTTAGTTTCTCATACAAGGCGATAGGCATTCTGGATAGTCGATGAAGTGGGCTAAATGTAAAATCCATGTGCTGCCAGGGGAGTATCTTTGATTGCACATTTAGTTAGGCCTCAAGATGCTGCTGGCGGCACCAATCTTTTTGTTGATAATATGTTGGTATGTGACTCGTGTCAACATTTATGTGCCGAGAAGGATTGGTTTTTATGTATGCCTCAACTTTCCTTACTGAAAACTTCTATATCTTCTTAAGTGTAAGCAGCCCTAGTGCGAAGCAGCCTTTTCTCTGCATGTTTGCTCTCATTTTTGTGGAGGTTGAAATTCCAAATGTTAGGCACGTTGTTTATTTTGGCGTAGTTCCTAGTCTCATTTATGGTTGGAAAAAGACCCATCTACTTTGAATCACGCATATTTTTAGGTCGTAGATCAAAGATATTTTAGGTGTACAGATGTCTCTAGGATGTTTCTAAGGATCCCTGAGGATGATTGTCAGGGAAAGCCATGCCTTCACCGCTGCATCCACGCAAAACACAAACAAACCCTTGCCACGAACATGGAAGTTGGTGACAACCCCTGCGACGGAACCTGCCAATGCATCTGTTACTGCAGGGGTGACGGTTGCCGTGGCGAGGGTTGTGGTTCTCGCCAGGGTTTGTGGCGAAGGCTCTTTCTCTTTCTGGGCGCCAGTGGTCGTGTGCATGTGTGTGTGTCCACCTAGGACCAACAGCGTTGGCGGTCACTGCATGGTGGCAGCTACAGCTTTGTCTAGGCTGGACGAGGGACGCCTAGACCTTCGTCGGTGGCTGAGTTACGCCGCCACAGTTTCCGTTCCAACTTCCGTGTGCGTGGGCTTCTTTGAATGGGTTGTTCTTCCCCACCTATATCTGACTCCACGTCACCGGATTAAGTCTAGGCAGTGCTGATGCAATTAGATGTAAGGGTCCACGTCATTGATTCCGTCGTTTTTTAGTAAACAAAAAGAATGGCTCGGATAAAGAAAACATAGTTTGAGGACTCAATTGATTACATAAGAAAGTTAGGTATCCAATTAAGAAAAGTTATAGTATTGTTCATTTGGTCTTTCAATATTTTCATGAGCTTTAAACCAAAAAATTAAAGGAACAAAAAGCAGTCTCCATCGATTAATAAACATCTAAGGAATTTGGAAAAGTGAGAAGCAGAAAAAAGGTACGTGCATTTTCTTTTTCTTTTTATTTTCTTGGTATATTCAGTCAATGTTCATTAGGTCATGGATCCTCTTAGCTTTGGCCGGTAGGCTTCCCATCCAGTTTCTTTCTTGTTCTTGAATATATAATTCTTCTGTTTCCATACAATCATGTAATATTTTCCACATCTTTCCTTTAGTTTGAGTCTCAAAAAAGAAAAAAAAGAGTCCCTTGATGCTTGAAGATGTTGGATGATATCCTACCTAATATCTTCAATTAATGATCTCAATTGATGCTTGTTCATCCTAGGCTAATTATCGCTGGTTGGAACACGTCCATTCAGCCTCATAATTAGCACCTCTCTCGAGCCCTCCTCAAGAAATAGTTGAATTGACGAGAATCCTCTGCCCTCAGTAGGTGTATGCTTTCATGTCTAAATCGTCCCAATCACCGACTGACGTAAAGCATGGTCTGTTTTGAAAAAATCTTACTGACTGTATCGGACGATCAACGCTATCGGATAGATCGATATGAGTGGACATAGTATTGGCTCGAATGCTTCTAAATGTCCGTGGAATTCGAGTGAACGGGCATTGATTGTATGTCATGATTGGTGTTATGGTCAGCCGTTGAGAATGAGACGTGAGAATAGAAGCAAAGCCTGTCCGAAAACTAAAAGCAGGGATGTAATGATTCGTCTTCCCTATATAGTCATGGAGGGTGGGGCATGTTGAAGATCCACCATGAGAGCTTCACGCTGAAAAATCATAAGCCTCTCCCCCACCCACCATTGCAGCTTCCGGTGGTTTTAGCTAATCCAATATTTTCCTAGAAAACAGAAAGACTAATTAATTACATTTTGCAATAATAAATAGGATCGGTTTGTTGTTTCGATTCATTTTTTTTTCTTAAAGGGGCTTTCCAAAACCAAATTCAACTTGATCATCATAAAAACGACAAAACTAAATGAGTAGAGTTAGTTTTTCAATCTAACGCAGTGAGATCGATTCAATACTTATGTTAATTATTTTAATCCAAAATTAAGATCTTTCTCAGAAGATTGAAGTTTCAAAACATGCCCTTTTCACACAGGGTGCGACTCCACCCATAGCAATCATTTAACAAGTCCATACAGTGAAAGTATTCGAACCATATTTTCCTCCCAACCAAGGTGACTACAACAGAAAGGGCAATGATCAAGTACTACCAGTCAATCAGAGGCATGCACGCCAGGAGGGGGAATCATCCTTTCATTTCATTCAAAAAAGGCTCTCAAATGCCATGATTTCGTGTGCCGGTAGAGAGAGAGAGGGAGAGAGAGAGAGAATGGGATTGAAGAGACAAAAGGGTTTTCTTTCTTTATGATCCATTTGCACACTGCAAAAAGATGACTCTTTCTCGAGGTCATAACCAATCATTTGGCACAAGATAGAATAATCTCGTTAGGGTTAGTGGGAGATGGGGTGCTGGAAGACCCCCCCTTCCTTTGGCGTGCTCAAGAAGACATTTTCTCCATGCCTCTTCTCCATTGCTGGCTAGCTTAACCCTAGCTAGTTGCCTCAAAAGTCACCCTCCTCCTCTTCCTTTTCTTTATATCAAAAATTTATAATAATTCCCGCAATCATCATGCTTGGGCGGTAGAATGCAAACTAGCGACTTATCTTATCCAGTTATCATGTGTAATTGCTGGTGAGCAAAATAAAAAGTATGATTACCATTTCCGGAGAAGTCTTACTTTCGGTCAAGAGAGAAAAACAATGAAAGAAAATAAAAATAAAAAAATCACTCATCGGAAGAGACTTTTTCGCCATTAACCCTTATATGAAGTTGCTGTGACAGACTTGCTACTTTAAAACTTCCAGCTCGCGGGTGTAATGACCACGGATTTGAGATAATAGTTATTGAGTTGTGTGTATAACAATTAATGTCTTGATCTCTTATAAGGTTATAATATTATGTGGGCTATGGGAAGAAATATGAGAATGGATTCCATATATTGGGTTTGAATGTCTCTGATTTAATGATCTTCCTATTGATCAAGATTGATGTTGAAATTGTTTTTGGGAATGTTGAATTAAAGGGGATTATTAATTGATTATGGAAGTAAGATTTAAGAGGAAAGTTAAGTTATGCTAGAAAATAATGGGATGGGCTATTTTATAGATTTAAATTGCACTTGGACTCTTATATTGGAGATTTTTGGATATTTACTAATTGGATGGTTATATTGAAGATTATTAGATGTTTTTTTTTTGGTAAAGGAAGATTATTAGATGTTTATGGCACGAGGAAAGAAAAAAGATCATTTGCAATTGCTTTTGAATCTGTAGGATTGGGATTGAAGAAGACAAATCTAATTAGATAGGAAATTGAACTTCTGAAGATGTCAAGATTATTAATAGAAAGAAGGATGTTACCGGATGACTCCGGGAGTTTTAATTGTGGAGATAGAGCACTAGAAGTCTATTTGTTTTAGAGTTAACATCATGAAAATTCCAAAGTGGTACAACTGTGTTAAGTTCACTCTAAATTAATTTTAAGGTCGCCAAAAACCCCAAACTAGTACGCTTATAACAAATTTATCAAAAATTAATTTTTGGGTCACTAAAAAATCAAATCAATACACTCATGACATATTTACCATCAATTAGTTTCTGTCAATTTTTACTGTAAAATCGCAGAGTTGAATAACATATGACAATAATTCAATTGACATGGTAAGTACACACGGAAATCCATATCGATTTAGGGTAAATTGGTTATAGGTGCATCGGGAGGTTTTTGTTAGAGGTTTATTAGTTTGTAGTTTGTCATGATATTGACCCTTTGTTCTATGTGTTTGCTTGGTTTTCAAGGAATTATGTAAATGGCTCTCTATCAAATCTATGTTTTTCATTATTTACAAGGTGAAAATTTTGTTTATTGGATGAATTACTGTTATCAAAAAAAAATTATTTGAATTATTGTATTTTTGGATTTTTCCTCATGATTGAGTAATTTCATAATTACACACTATGAAAATTCAAATTGAAATTCATAAGTGTACACAGATCGATTCTTTTTTTCTTTTTTCTTTTTTTATCTCCAGTTTAATCATAGCGGATATGATTTTTGGAGTTTAATCACAACCAATATGACTACTTGGCTTCATCAGAGCTGATGTGATTTTTGGGACTTAACCATAGCCAATTCAATCCTTTTTCATTGGAACATAGGTTCAAATTTGTACTTGTTTAAAATTTAAATACAGTCTATAAGGTTGCTGAACCATTCAAATTGGTGTTCAATTCATTGGATTGATTAGTTGATCCACTATGTAATTTTTTTTTTTAATTACATATCCTCATTTGCGTAAGTCCACCTTGCTGCTCTTCTGCCTAGGCACTGAACTCGGTAGTCGCACTGATAGATATTTGGCTTAGCTTGTCTTAGTCTTAGCAAAAGACTCATCATTTAACCCAGCAAATTCCGAAAGCCCTTCTCTTAGGCTGGGAGAAGGGACGACACCTTTCTTATCTTAAAAGAAGAAGGGTCCATGCAAGTATAGTAGGTTTACCAAGCAAGCCATAAATCCATCAAAGGCAAATGTATCTCCAAAAGAAAGCGTCCGTTCTATCTCAAATAAAAATGTACCAGTACATCTCCAAATGAAGAAAAATGCAAAGCCTTCTATTTCGTGTTCTCGCTATGTATGAAACTTTTAAAGTCTCAAACGTATTCCAAACTTTTAAAAGCAAAAAGTACATATCAATAGTTGAAAAAATAAATTCGCCTTGTAAAATTCTTGATATGTTACAGAAATTTACTTAAATTGCAATGCAATGATAAACTTTGTCAAAAAGAGGGGCTTGCGTTGACCGACCGGGTGTCAAAAAAAAAATCCTTAGCCGGATCGAATTTCATCAAACTTTGACCGAAGTAGGGCCAAGACAATGATGAGAAGTGAAATAAGAGATGCATGCGCTAAAAGACTTTTGTGTATTGATAAACGTCCATTTAGTTTTCATAATTAGGCCTCGGTTAGAAATCACGCGGGTCTAATCTAGTAGATATCACTTTTGTATTACACTGTTAATGTCATTGAAATTTGCAGATTAGCTAAGGACACAGTTCTGTGCTTTTTTGCCCTTTTCTTTTTTCTAAATTAGGAGATTATTTTGCCAAAAAGTGTCGGCAAAATACCTTTCAAATATGAATCGACAAAGGTGTTGAAAGAGTCCTTTATTAACTCTTGGACAGAAAAGATAAACAGCGAGAAAATTAAAGAAATCGAGACTGGAAATAATTGTTGCTACTCATCTAAAGGTATTGAGATGTCAATAAAAGATGGAAGTAGATTTGAGCGATTGATGTTCTTAAGTTAGAACAAAGAAACCTACCCAAAATAGAATTGACCTTGGAACTTAGAACTGGACTGGACAGAGTCCCTTCCCATTTGGTTCCCAATACGTAATCCTAGGAACTGGACCGGGTTCTAAGATTGGTCCCAAAACTAGTAATTCTTTTTTTCTTTTTCTCCTTTTTTTTTTTTTATTTCTTCTAAACCTACATACTGAACTCCATAAATTTAGTGTTGCCTTTTGCTTGCATTTGCTGATGTTGCTTCCACCATCTATTGGAGCAATTGTACCTACAAAATGTTCCAATGAATTCAAATGGCTTTACCTTCCATTTTGTCTTCTCCGCATCAAAATAATTTGCATTTCATTTTTTGTACATAGTGTGTCCAAGTTGAAGATCATTCATCGTGCGAATTGGCTTTCAAAGGATACATTTTTTGTCCTCTTCCAAGTCTCAAGACTTGAAATAGACAATCTGTTTCCCAGCTATTACGAAATGGACTACAGAGTCGACCTAACTCGATACGTGATACCTTAAAAGAGAAATCCACAAACTAGATATCGCAACATGGAATGTTACACCAATTGCAAGGCAAGATTATTTAGTGTTAGCATCCATAAACAATGTTCTAAACCCACTAAGCTCTAATTAGATCCACCTTAGTCAAGAAAAATCCTCAAGTGGGGATAAAATATCCAAAAGATAAGCACAGCAAAAGCTCTGAAGGGTAAAAATGAAAAAAAAAAGAAGAAGGAAAAAGCAGCTTAGTCCATTTAAGGCCACAAAGAATCATTAAAGAAACAGGGGCCCAGGAATGTCATGATGACATTTATCATAAGATTGTGGGGGCCTTTCTGTTTTCCTCTCTCTATATTTCTCAGAAAAAGAATAAAAAATTGCTATGCGCACTCCAACTAAATCCAGACGAAGCACTTTAATTCTAGTGGGCAAAAAATCAAAAGCAACAACGCGGTAGTCGAAGTGAATCGTCCAATTCCCCCCAAAAATATTTCAAGACATTATTGGCCCACGGAATTTGGACGAGATCTTCCACTGTAATCTTGCCTTTGAAAATCTCCTCCATGCTTATCATCTTCTTTATACTATTGTTTTCTCGGAGAATCGGATAAGACACGAGCCACTATTTCACGTGCAACCAATCAATGACAACAATTCTTAGATCCCTCGAAACTTACAGTCTAACGGTGCATATGTAGCTGATTCACATTAGACAGGGATGGATATTTGCGAACGCACTACAATGGAGGTGCTATGCACTCTTTATGTTGCCGAATTTTATTAAGTGCAGTATCATAATCTCCATAAAACGTCTTGTTCATTCATGAAAAACCGATAGTTATGCTTTCTTTAAAAATGTAAGTTAGCGTAGAGATAAATCTTTTGCACAAGCATTGGCTATCTCATTTTACATAAAGGATATTAAAATTTGTAATTATTTCCACACGTGTTATGATGTAAACAAACAGCTGTAAAATGGTAGAAATTTTTTTTCCCGCTATCAATTACACGTTATAATCTACTCGTTTAGAAAAGATGTGCAGTACTTACATCAAATCTAGTGACTTACATATTTGCTATCGAATGTTCAGTAAAACAGCACAATTTGGACATGAAAATGGTTTTATCTTGCAGTGGCCTTTGCCCACTCACGTGTGAAAGGTCCAAATAAAGCATACCCAGAACTGGCCAAACGAAACAAAAGGGAAGGAAAAGGAAAAAAAAGGAAAGCCTCTCCAAAATCCAAGTACTTCTTTTGAAAGGAAAAAAGCACAGATTCTCAGCTAGAACTTGTCTCTTTTGACTCAAAGTCAACTCAAATCTTTTTTACTAATTTTTCTCTCTCTCTCTCCCCTCCCCCTGCCTCTCCCTCTCCCACCGCCAGAGCATCTGCATTTGATTGCTCCGATCCCCAAATCCCTTCTTTTTCTTATTCCTTGGCACGTCTTGTTATTCTTTATTCACATGAAACGTTTAAAGGGAAAGGCGGTTCTTTTCCTAAAGCTCCCCCCCCTCTTGCCCTGCACTGGCAAAACTTCTCCTTGTCTCTAATTCATTCATTCACTCTCTCTCTCTCTCTCTGTGAGCATTCATTCAACTTTTGTGCTACACGCATTCAGTGAATTAATGTGAATGCTCAGTCCGCTGCTAAAAGTCCATTCCCTCGATGGAGAGGAGCAACCCCGTTCAGCCTCTACACCCTCTGTCCACTCTTCTCTTCATCATAAGCATCCTCTTATCAGCTTCAGTGGCTGTGCAGGCGGCCTCGTCGAGCAAGACCGATGCCGAAGCGCTGATTGCGTTTAAGAACATGATCCAGAAGGACCCGAATGGAGCCTTATCGAGTTGGCAGCTGAACAAGGACCCGTGCACGTGGTATGGCGTCACATGCTCTTCTAGTCCTCCTGGAAGACCGACTCAGCTTGATCTCAGTGGGAGCAACCTCGTTGGCTCTGTCTCTTTGGAACCTTTTCGGTCTATGGACACGTTGTCTGTCCTGAAATTGTCGTCAAACCCCTTCATAATCAACTCAACTTCATTGCTGCAACTTCCGTATGGCCTCAGCCAGCTTGACCTATCCTTGGCAGCTGTCATAGGCCCTGTCCCTGAGGGGCTCTTCTCTGTGTGTCCCAACCTCGTGGATGTGAACCTCGCTTTCAACAACATGACAGGTTCATTGCCTGAGAATTTCTTCTTCGGTGCTGATAAGCTTCGGAATCTCGATCTCTCGTATAACAATCTATCTGGGTCGGCCTCAAATTTGAGGATTGAGAGGCATTCATGTAGCTCTTTGCTTCAGCTCGATCTGTCCGGAAACCGTCTCACAAGTTCGATTCCCTCTTCCTTATCGAATTGCACTAATCTCCAAATTTTGAACTTGGGATCCAACCTGTTCACCGGGGCAATTCCGAAATCCTTCGGCCAACTTGGGAACTTGCAAAGGATGGATCTTTCTCACAACAACCTCACCGGCTGGATTCCTTTCGAGTTGGGGAGTGCTTGCAAGTCTCTCCTGGAGCTTACGCTTTCTTACAATAATATCTCTGGCCCAATCCCGGCCTCATTTTCGTCGTGCATGTGGCTGCAGACTCTCGATTTGTCTAACAACATCATCTCAGGACCTTTTCCAGAGTCAATTCTTCAGAACCTGACGGCCCTGGAGAGCCTCCTGTTGAGTAAAAATGTCATCTCGGGGCCGTTTCCCGTTACGATCTCATACTGCAAGAACCTAAGGGTGATAGATTTGAGCTCCAACAAGTTCTCTGGCAACATCCCGCCGGATTTATGTCCTGCAGCTGCATCACTTGAAGAGTTGAGAGTTCCAGATAATCTCATCAGTGGGAAAATCCCGCCCGAACTTTCGAAATGTTCTCAGCTCAGGAAGATCGACTTCAGCCTGAACAATTTGGTCGGCCCAATTCCAGCAGAACTCGGTAGGCTTCAGAATTTGGAACAGCTCCTTGCTTGGTTTAATGGCCTTGATGGGACAATTCCACCGGAGCTTGGGAACTGCAAGAATCTGAAGAATCTGATCCTCAATAACAACCGCCTCACTGGCAGTATCCCTGTCGATTTATTCAAGTGCAGTAATTTGGAATGGGTATCGCTCACGAGCAACGAACTCACTGGCGAAATCCCCCGAGAGTTTGGCCTTTTGTCGAGGTTGGCTGTCCTGCAGCTTGGACACAACCGTTTCAGTGGCGAGATACCTTCTGAATTATCGAATTGTACCAGCATGGTTTGGTTAGACTTGAACAGCAACAAGCTCACTGGACAGATTCCGCCTAGGCTTGGCAGGCAGATCGGGGCCAAATCATTCAATGGAATTCTCTCGGGAAATACCATAGTCTTTGTACGGAACGTTGGTAAGTGCAGCGGCATCGGCGGTTTGCTAGAATTCGCTGGGATAAGGCCCGAAAGGCTATTGCAGGTCCCAACATTGAAGACTTGCGATTTCACGAGAATGTATTCCGGTCCGATCCTCAGTTTCTTCACAAAGTACCAGACGCTGGAGTATCTAGACGTCTCTTACAACGAGCTGCACGGGAAAATTCCCGACGAAATGGGTGAAATGATAGCACTACAGGTCCTTGATATATCCCATAATCAGCTCTCGGGTGAGATTCCCTCGTCGCTTGGGAACCTCAAGAACCTAGGCGTGTTTGACGCCTCGCACAACAGATTGCAGGGTCAGATTCCCGATTCCTTCTCGAACTTGTCTTTCCTGGTGCAGATAGATCTTTCCTACAATGACTTGACGGGGCAGATTCCGCAGAGAGGGCAGCTTAGTACGCTTCCTGCAAGTCAGTATGCGAACAATCCAGGACTCTGTGGGGTTCCATTGCCTGAATGCAAGAACTACCAACCGGCGATCAATCCGAATTCGGATGATACCGGAGGAAGACAAAAGCATGAAGCCGTGGCGTGGGCTAACAACGTGGTCCTTGGGATATTAGTCTCCATTGCCTTCGCATGCATTTTGATCGTGTGGGCCGTGGTAATGCGCATAAGGCAAAGAGAGGCCGAGGGGATCAAGATGCTCAGCGCCCTGCAAGCATCGCATGCCGCCACGACCTGGAAAATCGAGAGGGAAAAAGACCCGCTGAGCATCAATGTCGCCACATTCCAGAGGCAACTGAGGAAGCTCAAGTTCTCCCAACTGATAGAGGCCACCGACCACTTCTCTTCCTCGACCCTGATCGGCTCGGGTGGGTTCGGTGAAGTCTTCAAGGCGACCCTCAAGGACGGGTCCCACGTCGCAATCAAGAAGCTCGTGAGGCTCAGCCACCAGGGTGACCGCGAGTTCATGGCTGAGATGGAGACTCTAGGGAAGATCAAGCACCGGAACCTCGTGCCACTGCTGGGCTATTGCAAGGTTGGCGAGGAGAGGCTCTTGGTCTACGAGTTTATGGAGTTCGGGAGCCTTGAGGAGGTGCTCCACGGGAGGACTCGAGATCATCAGGACCGGCAGAAACTAACTTGGGCCGAAAGGAAGAAGATCGCCAGGGGCGCGGCGAAGGGACTCTGCTTTCTGCACCATAACTGCATTCCCCACATAATCCACCGTGACCTGAAGTCGAGCAACGTGCTATTGGACCGCGACATGGAGGCTCGGATCTCGGACTTTGGGATGGCAAGGCTCATAAGCGCGCTCGACACGCACCTAAGCGTCAGCACGCTGGCGGGCACGCCGGGCTACGTG
This sequence comes from Eucalyptus cladocalyx, assembly GCA_017140615.1. Lineage (NCBI taxonomy): Eukaryota > Viridiplantae > Streptophyta > Magnoliopsida > Myrtales > Myrtaceae > Eucalyptus > Eucalyptus cladocalyx. The sequence goes on from CM029522.1 coordinate 42,317,515, forward strand.
CCACCTGAGTACTACCAGAGCTTCCGGTGCACTGCCAAGGGGGATGTGTACTCACTCGGGGTTGTGCTCCTAGAGCTCCTGACGGGGAGGCGGCCCACAGACAAGGACGACTTCGGGGACACCAACCTGGTGGGGTGGGTAAGGATGAAGGTGAGGGAGGGGGAGCAGAACGAGGTGATCGACCCCGAGCTGATGGCGGCCGCGAGGGGGAGCGGCGACGAGGCGGCGGAAGCGGACGAGGTGAAGGAGATGGTGAGGTACATGGAGATATCTTTGCAGTGCGTGGAGGAGTTCCCTTCCAGGAGGCCAACCATGTTGCAGGTTGTGGCCATGCTCAGAGAGCTCAGCCCCGGATCTGCTGCTGGAAGCAGCTGCAGCAGTTGATGTCAGCCACACTCATCTGAGCATGTTAAACGTAAGATGAGGAGGAAGAAGAAGAACAGACAGAACAAAGAATTGGTGAATTTGTATTGATTTGATGGATTAGTGATCCTTGTATGTAGCTACTTGGAAAATTTTGGTCCTTGTTAACTTTTGGCTCAACAAAGGGTGCATAGTGTTCTTTTTTTCTGTGTTCTTAGCCTGAAATTCCTAGTGTCCAGCCTAACTGTAAGTAAAAAAGTATTGCTCTCTCTCTCTATATGTTTTCTGCTATGAAAGCTCTGCTCTTATCGTTGGCATAGAACAACGACAAATTCCAGGAGTTCGATTTTCTGTAAACTTGCTTTCTAGGGTCTTGTTGAATGGATCAGATGATAAATTAGCTTGATATCCTTAGCTTCAGCAATTCGAATATTGCACACTAGTCGATTTGCTCACTGTTCCAAGATCTAAAAGCATAGTGAGGGTTCTTCGGAGTTATGTTTGCACTGGTGGTGAGGACCGACACGATTCGTTTGCACGACCTCGACCACGGCACATACTAAAGAGCGCAATACAGAGCGAAAACTTGAGACGACACTACACAACATCGAATTGACACTCAATGCTTCATAGCTCATCTTATTGGCTTGTTCAAAATGAAAATTATGGTGTCTTCAATTGATGTAAACATGAAATCACAAACACAAACACGACACACTAACACCACCGATCAACCTATTAATCACTTCTCAGCATAGCAAAGTTGATCGTTAAATTACTACGTAGCAGGCTGCTATCGCGGACAACGTTTTGCCTACACCACTCACCACCTAGAGTCAGATGAGAATCACAAATAGGGATGGCTCAATCCTAACTAATCTATTCGAGGCCATCCATGTATCTCTTGTCTTGAATTCAGTCTGATTCCCAACTTCTAGGATTTCCACCCGAGAGATGTGATAAGCCAACCACCTGCAGTTGGGAAGTAATCGCACACATGGACTTCTTTCCAGTAGATCAAGATTAGATAGTGATTTCATCAATGGTTAAAGTCAACGCAGTCCCAACCAATTCAAACTGCTTTGGATTCCTGAGAATTTCGTGACAGTAGTTGTTGGGCCCTGCGTGAGAACGATGCTTGAGGTTCATTTGCCTCGGGGGAAAAAGCCCATGCACAAAGTCAATGAAGAGCCCCAATCTTGCCTGATTAAAAACCGATCCAAATTCGATTTGGCCCGAAAAGACTGACGCTTTGTTACTGGAATTCAGCCAGATAGATCTTTTTTTTCTCTTCCCATTGTTTATGTGCTGAAGAAGGTCGATGTTCATGGAAAGTGCTTGATGTATTCCAAAACCAGACCCAACTTGGATCCATCCTTGAGATCGACTCGCGTTCGAGTTCATGTCAAGGTCAAGCTTTGATTCGAGAACACGCAAAGTACAACCCCATGACAACTAAGGTCACGACCCTGATTGAGTTGCTGCCCAACTTCTGGCACAAATTGCTACGTGATTATCATTTCAATCATAGTATTAATTATATAGTAGTAGAATACTTCAATATAGTTAGAAATTATATGATTAGCGTCAAATCATAGCATTAAAACTATATTATATTGTTGATAATATATGAAATTTAATTTCTTGATATTTATGGGGTATTACACTCGCAATTGGCTAAAAAAGTGATTATTGTAATAAAATATCTACATTAAAATATTCGCAAGTTATTTGCTTAATTTTTAATTATAATCATAAATAGAATATTAAAACACAAACTCAGGAATTAAGATCGATTGTTAATGAAACGGATATTTGTTAAATCTATCTAGTTCCAATAATATGGGTACTTTGAGAAAATTATAATTGTTAATCCTTCTTTATTAGATATGCTAATCATAAACCCGAACACATCACTTCAACTAAACAGCATAATAGTCATTACACCTCTGTTGTACTTCAACTTATTAAATATTATATTGTAATCTTATTTTATTACGGCAACCAAAACGGGTTATTATATTTACAGTTCATCGCATCTTTGGGCCAAAAGTTTTACCCTCTTATCACGAGGCTGCACGTGAAAGGATGCTAATTTTTTTTCCCCTAAAGTACGTAAATCCAAGCAATTCACAGCTTTTCAATTCCACTATTTTTCAATTCCACTATGGACACCTACAAAGATTGATCACAATGCTTCATGCAGATTCACCTCGCCGGGCTTTAATGAGGCTCGAAGTAAAGTATCGAATCCACTTTCTTGTTCGAGCAGTTCGTGGCTTTTACTTTTGGGACGGCGAGATGGGCCTTTTCCCATGTCTTTTCCTTTCCACTCCCAGAATAGCATTCAATTTTAAATCGTTTACAGCCTAAACTTTTAAGCGCAATTGATGTTTGTCGTTTAGAGGATTGGGCATGCAAGTAAAAGTGATTTTATATGGTCTACAGCACGTTACGTTAGTAATAATAGGGCAATCTCATGTATTAATTATGCCCAGAAATGGTATTGTGCTGACTGATATTTCCCTTTTATGGAAATCGATTTTTGTGCGTTTCTTGGTTCCATTTAATCCTAACACGGGTCGATGTGTTTATGCTTGTTTAATATACAAGAATCATAGATTAATAATCAAGCAAACACGCATATTTAAAAATAAAATGCTAAAAAAAAGAGGAGACGGAGCCAATCCAAGCCATAGGATGACAAGACTTGGCCTAACTTCTAAATGCGAAAAGATGCAAATGAGAATGCAAAAACTATGTAGTGTGGAAGTTTTTGTTTAAGGATTAAATTCCGACAATACCGACGGATTTTCATCCCTTTCCAAAATGCTAATGATGATTTTCAAGGTGAAATTTTTTGTGTCGATAAGAGGAAAGAGGGGAGTTCATAACTTGTTTGTCAGATTTCAAATGGCTATGGTTATAGATTATTCTACTCCTTCCCATTGGGTTGGGATCCACAGGTGGTGGCCAAATTGCGTGACAAATTGTACTGCATCATGACAAAAATGATATGTCATGGCATGTGGGGGATCAAACCGTCCACATGGCCAATGGGCGCTCGGTTTTCTACGTAACGACAGCACCATTTTCATCTCTAGCGGGATGAAGGTTTAGTGAGGTCCCGTCAATTAATCGCTCGTCGGGCAAGATCGGCTCAACTTCGTCATGCTAGCTAAGAGCCTTAACACCGAAGATTCGAGCCATTTCTTTCTGGAGTGAGCAACAGAGAAACCAAAACCCTCGTCAGGTCTTAGGTGGGTGGCTTAAATCTTCGGATTTTTGTGCCGACGACGCTTCGATCGAAGTTGAGGCCGAACGACACGAACCCTGGAATCTTTTGCTTTTAATGTCTCTGTATCTTGTCGATTAAACCGACACCTCCTTTATCAACCCGCATAGTCGGACAATGTTTACAGTGAAATACATCAGATACGTCCGTGCATTCCACAGCTGACCTCCCCCCAAAGGACAAAGGAAAAGAGGGAAAAGCAGGGACTGCATCGAAAAGGCAAGTAAAACAAAGCTAAAAAAAGGTCGAAAAAGAGAAAAGAAAGGAGAGGAAAAAGGGAAAGCCAATGGCCGAGTGCACGTGGTCAGGAAATTAATCGGAAAGCCAGAAATAACACCAGTCGAAACTGATGTTGCACCGGAGCCATTTTTGGGTGCACCTTCCTCTGGGAGCCCTCGCCTTTTTTCGCCTTTGTTTTGAACCGTGCGAGGAACGGTAAAAAAAGAAGAAGAAAAAACCGACACGAGGAGAGGAGAAAACGATGGAGCAGCGACCACAGCAAAAGAAACGAAAGACCACTCAATTAATTCACTGGAAAATGTTAAATAGGTCTTTGTCTGTTTGCTGTTGGAGCGATCTGCATGACCCTCTCCGTCTCATTAAATGCTAAAGGTTTTTACAATATTTTTCTTTTGGCTCAGCCCTCCTCTCTCTCTCTCTCTCTCTCTTTCTGCAACCTGTCGCTGCTGCTGCAGATAAAGTGAAAGAAGAGTAATGCAGATGTGTTCATATATGTTTGTGCGTGACTGTGAAGAGAGAGAGAGAGAGGGATGGGACTGAGTTACGGAGGTTTGGGCTGGGGCTGAGAGGGACGAGAGAGGGGAAGGACTGTGGGCACAGCTATACAACTGTGGCACTGAAAAACATGGCGCGCCTGGCTTTATTTTCGCACTCGCCTCAGTCTCGGCGTTCAAATAAAAAGTGAACGACATCAAATGCAGGAAAACGACCATTCCGTGTCCCCTTTCCAGAGACTCTCTCTCTCTCTCTCTCTGAATTTCATTTGGGGTTGAAAGATAGGTCACCAGTCCCGCTTTGCTCTTGGATACTGATTGAATTGTTTACCCCCCAAGCATTAATTCCTGCGAAATATGGTCCCCCTCGTCCGAACTTAATCCCATGCCATTTTAAAGGGTAGGGAGTACATGCATTTCAACTTGTTTTGATGCGTTTGGGCAACGCATTCTGCATGAAAAATTTCAATGACTCGGCATTCTATGTTCTGTCCCAATTTCACGAAATGAGTATATGATATCCAAATGCTAGATAAAAATCTATCACGTTATTCTTTCATTCTTGATTATCAAAAGTAATGGATATATATATTTTTGGTATGGAAGGTAATGTTTGATGTGTTCTTACTGGTAATGAAAAAACAATGGACATTAGTTGTCCTTTTCGTTCCATCTTCTGTGAGCACATTTCTTAGACGAATAAGTTTTCCGGGGCCATCATTTTTAAAGCATTGATTGGGGATGCCCTTTCTTTCAGACACTCATAATTAAGGATATCATTGCTCAAAATTTAATGAGACACCAGCCTCAATACCATGTCCCCAGGAAGCGAATGCAGATATTCAGAGGCAGAAGAGATGAATGCGAAACTAAAATATAATGCACAAGAATACTTATAAGATCGATAAATTAGGTGACACGATAATTGGTGATCACGGTTCGAAGTTAATCCCAATATATTTGATATCCGAACCATAATTGAATTGTAGTCCATATTAAAGAGTCCAAGTTGGACTATTGGCAACAGGATCATGGGTAATGCAAAGAGGGACATTGATTTCCCCCAAAACTTTCTTTAATTTATTGAAGTGGATGTCCAAGTTGACGTCTTAGAACAAAGCAAAGTTTTTTGCATACAAAAATTCCGCTATTGACTTTGGTCCAGGTACCCAGTGAGCGTACTTAGCATGTGAAAAACATTCGAGAGACACGGAGACCGTTGGGGAGTTGTCATCTAATAGAATTTAGAGTATGTGAAAGTTCTCTTTTTTTTTTTTTTTGGCAACACAAGACATTTCATTGGTTCATGAAATAAACTGGTATTAGAGCCTAAGGTTATTGTTGATTGATTGTTCTTGGAATGTTTCTAGCTGACAACTGTTGCTATAGCTTCTACGAAGATTGAGTTGGAGAAATTTAATGGGGAAATAATTTTAATTTGTGGTGTATTTAAATTCAGGTATATTTAGAGACACGGGCTTTGGATTTAACATTGGCGTAAGATGATAAGTTTCCCCAAATTAAAAAAGCGCAAGAAAATGTTGATATATTACAAAAGGCTAGGAGTAAAATTACATCGAATCAAGGAGGTGGTGATTTTGTTGAAATGGCCAATAAGATGAGTACAGTTATAGTTTGTTCAATACTCGAAGCGCTACATATGTGGAAATCACTCTTGAAGAAACTTTCCCTTATCCAATGTTTCTTCCATTCAAGATGGTGGAGGGAATGTCAACCAAGATCACCTTAATGAGTTTAATGACTTGAAGAATGGGGATGAGAGACTATCTTATCAATGAAAAGCTATGATGTTGCTTTATTCCTTGCCTAGTTCTTAGGAGCACTATCATGATTTTCTTATGAGAGGGGGTGAGACTATAATTGTGGAGATTCTGAAAAAAATGCTAAAAAGAAGCTGCAAGACATGGTCATAGAAGTGGCGCCAAGGGTTTGATGGTTGAAGGTAAGAACTTAGAGAGAGGTTTTAATAATAGACACACGTCTAGAACAAAGTCTAAAGTGAGGAGAAAGCTATTAAAATGTTACAGCTGTCGGATTGAAAGGCACATTACAAGGAACTGCCTAGACACAAAGATGTTGGGAGTGCGTAGTAGAAGTCTAATATATTCACATAGGGAGATCGCCAAGAGAGAGCGTAAATATGATCCCATCTATATATTTAATTGGACTCACATTCACTCAAAAGCTTAATACAATGAGTTATGGCCCAACTAGGATATATTAACTGCATTACAAGATATCAATTCTCCAACATGAGATTTCTCTAACACAACTCACTCTAATGTGCATCCTAACAATCTTTTCCTCACGTGTGAGCTCAATTTTAGTTTCACTCCTCCTTAATTTAGGCATCATTCTGCATCAACTTCCTAAGGGCTCACAATGCTACACCAGGGTGCTGCAACCATGGGCTCCAATATCATTTGTTGGGAGTGTGCCGTAGAAGTCTAATGCCTATACCTAAGAAGATCGCTAAGAGAGAGCCCAAATCCAAGCTCATTAATATATCTAGTTGTACCCACTTTCACTCAATGTGTTATGAGCCAACTATGATATTAACTGTTTTATACCACATCAATTCTTCAATGTAGGATTTCTTTAACACAAATCACTCACACATGCATTCTAACAAAAGAAAGCAGAAAGATCATAGAACAATGTTGAACGAGCCAATGGCTAGGAGTCCAAATAGGTTCTATGCGTATCTACCATTTCAACTAGAGATGATAGGATCATTGATTTTGGATGCTCCTATTGCATGACATCACATAGGGACTGGACTTTGGACTTCTATTCTATTAAGGGTAGTATGGTGTTTATGGGCAATAACTGGACTTTAACTTCTATTCTATTAAGGGTAGTATAGTGTTTATGGGCAATAACATAGAGTGCAAGGTCATTGGCATTGGGTTAGTATAGATAGGATGCACTAAGAGATTATCAAAATATTGTGAGATTTCAACATGCTCTTGAGTTGAGGAAGAATCTAATTTTCTCTAGGCATGTAGGACTTTCAAGGTTGTCACTCGTGATCAAGAAGGAAGCAAACAAATGATCTCTACTACCTTTAGTAACCAATAGTTATAGGCTTAAATGCAGCAATTTCATCCACTTTGTCAGAGCCAAATTAGATGAGGTTATAACACATGCCAGATGCCACTTGGGCTCATGTTTGAGAGAGCTATGAATATTCCAAGAGAGTAGAATCTTTTGTGTGGACAAAAAATTGAGAAATTGGATTTTTTGTGTGGACATTATGTGATGGACAAATGGTAAAAAGTGCAACTCAACAAGATGGTTCACAGGACTTTATCTATTCATATTGGTGGGGGCCTTCTTAATTGACAGGAAGTGCTATATATATACCAGATTTATTGATAATTTTGGCTAGAAAGTCTGAGTTTTACATTCTAAAGCACAAGAATGAGGTTTTTGGTTGTTTTAAGAAGTTTAAGCTCTTGATAGCAAATTAAACAAGCAAGAAAATAGACTTAAAACATAAAATAAGCTAGAGTTATGTTATTAAGGTTTTTTTTTTTTTTTTTTTGGTCGAAGTTCTTAAGAGTTTTTTTACAGAGAATACAAAATTGACAAACATTGAATTGTATATAAAACAACATAGCAAAGTGGAGTTGAAGAATGGATGAACATAATTTTGCTTGAGAGAAGCCAATGTTTGCTTTTGAACACTAACTTGTCATGAGATTTATAGGCTGAGACTATGAACATGGAGCATCACTTGATTGATGTTGGAAAATATCCTTATGAGATTTTGTTGATCATCAAACTATTCTTGTTACCAAGAGTTACAATGATGAAAGTAGATAGAGAAAAAAGCTATCAGTATCAATGATCTTACATATCACCAATGACGAGATACTACTCTCTAACTTTTATGAGAGTAGTTACCAGTAATGGTAGCTTAGAAAGACCAATCGAGATAGTAATCTCGGAAGTCCTTAAACTAATGATCATCGATCCTAATATCACACATCTTTAGTTAGTATCATCACTTAATAGGGTCAATTTGGTCACTCACAATCTACACCGGTGATAGTGTGCAATAGATTGTGGTAGTGATGTATTAGGTCTAATGAAAGATAATAAAAGAAGAACATTGATGGCTCATTATATAGTTGCTAGAGTTTTGGATTCTATAGCTAAAAAACCAATCGAGGTAGTAGAAAATCAACTAACAATTTCGGAGATGAGACGACAGTCAATAATCATTTTGGGTTGTCCACTTTGGACAATGAAGCAACTACAAGAGCAATGTTGATGACTACCAAAGTCTCTCAAAAGGTTAGTTGGTTGTCTTTGAAAGTCTCCAAAGAAACTATTGAATATATATATATATATATATATATATATATATATATATATATACTATGAAGAGAGTGATAAGAATGGATATACTTGAAATACTGATATTTTCATGAGTTAGAAATTGTACTTGATTTTGATTTGTGAACCTCACCATATTGATTTAGCACTATAATAGCTTATAGTGAGGTGTACAAGAGTAAGTGCAATGTTCTTGTATGTCGATAATGTGTCAAGTGAAAGAAACTACACTAATCACTTGTAACTTGCGTTACTAATTACTAGTGAAATCCAGCCATTGTTGAGACTATTATTCTAAGAGTAGATGTAAGCTTAGCCAAAAGCCGAACCAATATATGTCATTGTGTGATCTGTCTATTCTACTATGTTTACTTATTAGTATCACACATATTGGTTTGTTCATGACATCATCTTAAGTGTTGATTGATTGATATTCTAGAAAAGTTTTACTACATCACCACTCGATCTATGCAACCCCCCTTTCTAGGTTGCAACATTAGTCCTAACAATTACATGATCTCCAACATCTGTTGTTGAGTTTGGATAAGGAAGTGTGGATTGGTCAACCTACTAATTGTTGAAGCCTAAGAATGTTTGGATGCCTTACATATTGTCATGTTATCGAGCATGAAAACGTGGATACTTCTTGGTTATGCACAATGGGTGTAAGGTTGCAGGTTTTGGTGTTTAGATTCTAAGCCACTCAAATTTATCATGAGCAAAGATGTGACTTTTAGTGAATTAGTGATGCCATAGAGTAGCAATGAGATTCGAGCACTACAAATGGACCATCATGCTAAGAGACAAGTGGAGCTTCAGGTTGAGGCTCATCAAATAACATGCACTAATGATGAGGATAAAAGTCTTGAGCCAATTGCGGTTGAGGAAATGATCCAAAGTAGAGAATAATATTGGTGGTGAATTAGAGCTCACAAAAACACCGTACTTCATAGTGATAGGCAGAGGTATGTTTATGCCAATTGCGCTACTTCCGATAATGTTGTTTATGCCTTGTCTACTACAAGGGCAACTAAGGACTTATCGGGAGGCAATGTTAGGAGTGAAGGCTCAATAGTGGGTTGGTGCTATGATAGAAAAGATGGGATCTCTTCAAGGGAATCAACACATGGCACTTGGTGGTACCTCTAAAGGGGTAGAAGATAGTGAGGTGTAAGTGGGTCTTCATAAGTAAGCATGATAATTTTGGTTTAAAGGTGATCGGTTACAAACCATGCTTGGTAGCAAAGGGGTTCACGCAACATGAAAGTATAAATTACAGTGCAGTATTTCCCATCTACGATGAGATATAGCTTGATTAGGGTGCTATTGTGTTTGGTTGCGCATGACAACTTAGAGTTGGATTGGTTGGATATTAGGACAGCATTTCTATATGGCAAGTTAGAGGAGCAAATAGATATGCAATAGTTGGAGAGATTTGTTATCTTAGGCCAGGAAGAAAACGTATGTTTATATAACCTATATGGCCTTTAGCAATCTTCCAGGTAGTCCACACAGTATGATTTCTTTATGACTAGTTAGCTATATAGTAGGAAGCTAGAGGGTGGTGGATATATTTATTTGTTGTCGGATGTTAATGATATGTTAATTGCAACTAATAACATATATGATCTAAATGAGCTAAAAAGATAATTGGATGATTAGGTAGCGGAAAAGGTACTCTATATAGAGATTTAGAGGGATAAGATTGCAAGGACAGTTTGGCTATCATCGAGAAACTACATTCAAGTGTTGAGGCAATTTTGTTTGCAAAATGCCAAATTGGTGAGTACCTACTAGCTGCGCACTTCAAACTTTTAGTTGACCTTGCACCATAGTCATAGGAATAGAGGTAATACATGTCACGTGTTATCTATGCTAGTGTTGGTAAAATTATGTATGATATGGTTTGCACAAGGCAATATATTTTGCATATTGTTAATGTTGTGTGCAAGTATATGAGTAATCTTGGAAAGAAACACTAGGAAGCCGTGAGATGGGTCATGATGTTTTTAAGAGGGACAACAAACGTTGGTTTGACTTCTATGAAGAAATAGGCGCAAAGGGGTATAACAAGTTATATAAATTTAGTTTTTGGTGGTGACTTAGATGAGATGAGATGAGGTCATTAATGAGTTATAAATTCAGTTTTGCTGGTTATGCCGTCAATCAAAAACAAAACCAAGGCAATCAACGAAACAAAGGAAGTTTTTTTTAGAATTGCGCAGTGATCTTAGGTTGCAGTAGGAGAAGATTCTTGTTTACTGCTATGATCATAGTGCACTACATTTCAAACAAAATCATATGTATTGCAAGTAGATAAAACACATATATATTAAGTAACATTTTATACGTGATATTGTATCACAAGGAACCACATATATCGAGAAAGTGCTCATGTGTAGATAATTTAGCAAACACGTTAGCAAAGCCTATCCCATTGACCAAGTTCTAGTATTGTTTGGACTTGGTCGGCATCTCCAATGGTTGAGGAATCCAAAATGTCTTAGTCAAACCATGATCAAAGAGGATTGATTAGGGCCTGTTTGGTAACCGGCCAAATAGTGCTAATTTCTATTCTTTTGTTTTTGGGAGTAGATTTGGAACAAAATTGTGTTTGGTAAAATTTTTGTTCCCGGGAACAGATTTGGAGTAAAATCAAGAATAAAAAAAAGAAGAAGTTGATTATTGTTCCAGAAACAATTCTAGAATCAAGCACCTATTTTCTTTTCTTTTCTCTTGTTCTTCTTCCCTTTTTCTTCTTCTTCATATGCTGCCACCGCCATGGTTGCCGTCCGCCACCGTGTCACCACCACCGCCCTTAGACTTCTCATCAAGGTAAAGTATGTTGATTATGGCTGGAAGCTAAAATCGATTGATTTGGATTTCAATCCATATTTTAATTGAAAGAAAACACAGGCCATGCTAGGAAAGTCCCAATTGGGTTCTTATCAATTATTAGTTGATGATGCAAATAGGAAAATTACTTTTCCCCAAGACTTATTTTTCTTATTGAAGTTGAGGTCCATGTCGATGTCCGAAGGACTCATAGTCTCTTGCAAATAAATATTCCTTTATTGAGTTTGGTCTTGGTTGCATAATGAGTGTGCTTAATATGCGTGAAAACTCGTGAGAGACACACAGAGAATTAAGAGCCGTCGTCAAGGAGAGTTGAGACTGAGAAAACTCTTCTTTTTTTTTTTAATGGATTATTGTGGGTCCATGGTTAATTTTGAATCGGAAGACACTTATATGGAAGTGTGATTGAGCGGCTATAATATTAAATTTGCCAATTATGTTGGAATCAACTGGTTGATCTCGATCTCTCCCCATGAAGTACATACACTGCTGAACCATGTCGCATCGACTGTAGTCGTAGCAATAAATATTTACAAAGCATTGAATGTCGCCCAACGTATCAAAGTACGCACGATCAGTCCAGGCCAATTAGGACATCAATTTTGTACATTAGTCTGTATCTCGCATAACTCCAAGAAGAAAACCACCAAAAGCAACAAAGACACACTACAACATTGGTCAGACACTGCTTCTGAGCAAATTAATTGAGGACGAACAATGAATTAGTTGGGGAAGAGGAAAGAGAAGGCACAAATAAGGAGGGACTTCTCAACCAGAGTAGAACTTAATAAAAACCATTCTAATTTAGAGCTCAAAGAAAAAAATATGTAAAATTATTGTTCAACCTATTCAACACAATAATCACTCTCCCTCTCCTTCCGTCGTAGCTGAAGACACGTAGCTTATGGCAAGAGAGGTCTCGTCGCATGCTGCCGCACCGACAGACGTTGTCTGGAACTGTCGTTTGCAGGCCGGGCAAGTGATCTGCATGATGGTGGAGCTGATCTTCTTGGTGGCTTGTTCTCTCAGCAGTTGAGCTCGTTCGAGCTCGGCCTGAGCTTGCAGTCTCATCTTCTTGGCGTTGGCCAGCTCGAGCTCCGCTATCTCGACCTGTCTCTTCGCCTGCTGCCTCGCCTCCTCGGCGAACGCCTTCTCGGCTACAGCCAGCTTTATTTGCTCGCTCGCAAACTCCCTCATGCTCGCGGCCTCCGACATCTCGGGTTCGCGCCTGTAATAATGGTCCCACATTGTAGAAGATCTATTGGTGAAGGCTAATTCGTCGTTGTTCACATCGGTGGACAATGTGCCGATCGAAAGCTTCAGGTTGTCCGCGAAATTTTCCTTCAAGTTCCGCGTCCCACACAGGCTCGACGACGGCAGTAGCTGAAGCTCAAGGTTGTGGTGGGTAGAAGGGGTTGAGGGATTGTACAGGTCTGAGTTGAGGAAGAGGATCTCCGCTGGTTTTGGCATTCGGAACCCCGGAAACGATGAGGGCGGAACGCCGAAATTGGCTTCGCTTGAAGGGCTAGTGCTCGAAGCAGTTTGGGACGAGCAGGCTGGCTGAGCCGCCTGCATCTCTGGTGGCTGAGCCCGGCGGACGGTGCACGAGTCTTGGTGTTCTATGAAACTCTCTACCCTGAAAGGACCACAACAGAAAGAAAGATCATAAGACTGAACCAAGATACGGCTTTGGCTTTGTCTGGATGTCTGTAGCGAGCCATGTCAAGAAACAACAATCAAAAGACCTGTTCATGCAGGGTTAACGAGAGACAAGCAAATAAAAAAAAGGGCAGATGACTAGGTTTGCAACATTAATTAGAGGAATAAACAACAGAAACAAGACGGGAGCGTCTTTGTTAATGACTGATCTGGACTTGGGGATTTTGGCTTATCGTTTTAAAAATAAAAAAAAAAAAACGATTATAGAGAGAAGACTGTGTCGTCAAGACCAAAAAGAAATGCCATTGGGAAAAGTGATGTAGTGCTCATTATGAGTCAAATGGCTGGCTAAGAATTGTTATAAAAATGAAACAGAAAAAGTAGGGACAAGAGGCTGGCCTGGCAAATGTACCTGGGAAATCATTCTTGGATTCGGAATAACTAATAATAAACTCTCGCTGTCTAAACAAAAAGAAAAGCAATGTACAATGATGATAAATTTCAGAAGCCAACCCAGCAAGTTCAAATATTTTTATAAGCTTGTAGGGAAGAAAAAACAAAACGAAACGGAAGGGTTATCCAAATTGCTACCAACATGCTTGCCTCCTCTTCATGAACATATAACCCTAGGGTTTTCATGACCCAAGACGAACCCCACAAAGCATCATGCAAAATTGCTCGGAGCGCAGCCTTTTTTTATCTTAAAGCTTAAGCTGTTACAAATGGTCGAAAAAGTACATTTCGTGTATTGATTACCAGCACAGCTCCTGAAGCCAGGAAACAAAACAAGAAGAACGACAAAAATTCAAATCAAGAATAAATCGGAGATCAATTATACCTGGAGAAGACGCGGCCGCAGTCGCAGGAATGTCCTCGCGTGCCGCAGGTTTTGAGGTGGGCCTTGTAGTCGGACTGCACGGCATAGCCCTTGGAGCACCGCTCGCAGACCCACTGCTTGTGGCTGCTGTGCTTCCGGCGGAAGTGCTTCTTGATCCCCACGAGGTCCCCCAGCGCGTGGCACGGATCATGGTGGAGGCAGCTCGGCTCGGGGCACACGTACACCCGCTTCCTCCGCGCCTGCTCCTGATCGGCCGCCCCGCGATCCCGCTTCAGCAGCTTCCACGGCACCTTGTGCCGCCTCCGGTGCATCTGCAGGTTCTGATCCCTCTGGAACCCTTGATTGCAGATCTCGCACACGTACCTGCAAAAATCTTAAGCCATCATATACAGGCGGCGGACACCCGGGTATACATAGATACATAGATAACCCGCGAGCCTAAGCCAGCGGCGGGGGGGATATAATCTAGCTTCCGAACCTGTCGGACTCGAGGAGGGTCTTCGGCGACAGTGAAACCACTTCTGCATCCGGATCTGTTGGAAAAAAGAAAAGGGGAAGCACTTGATTAGGTCCAGATCATTGCTCGAGCGGGTATTTTAATCTGATTTGGAATTGTGCCGCGAGAGAAAAAGAGAGAGCTTTGGTGGGTGAATCCGGGTCCATCTTTTTCTGCCGTTGCTTGTCTCCTCCTATTACCTGGAGTGCCTGCGGGCCTTCTCCTCCTTTTGCTGTTGGAGAAGGCATTGATCTCTGAGGGGTTGACGGCAGAACAAGCAGCGTTGGAAGGAGGAGAGTTGGGAGGAAGAGGGTTATGGAACATATGGGAGGGTCTCGGGCTAATATTTATGATGTGTGTGTTTGGATTGGTGCTGGTGTGAGAGAGAAAATCTTATGCCCACACACACACACACCTGCACAGAGCTCTTGTGGTCGTGGTGGAGCTATGTTGAATAGTGGGTTCAACTCAGCTTTACTGAAACACAAAGCCTGATAATGGGCACAGAGAGAGAGAGAGAGGACGTGAAGGGAAAAGCTCTTTGCTTTCTGAAACCAGCTTTCTTTTGAGCCCTTTTCCTTTCTGTGAGAGCTTTCTTGGCTTTGTGGCCTTTTTTTTTTTTTTTTTCTCCTCTCCCTCTCCTCTCCTCTCCTCTCCTCCTTCCCTTTTCAATTGACCCCCACCCCCCACCCACAGTAGGTCAGCAGGAGAGGTTGAGCCAAACACTTGCTTATCAAGCTCCTGTTCAGATGAGAGAGAAGCTAGAGAGAGATAACTGCCTCTCTGACCCAATCACGTTGCTTCAAACTTCGAGCCACGCAAACCCAACACAAGCGTTTGGACAGAAACAAGAAAACATCCCCTTCCCATACCATTAGAAACAAACAGTCACCGTTCCTCATCATGGCGCTGTAATACGTTTTGCATGAATAAATGCAGGCCCGGGGCCTCCGCCGCACGTGAGCTCGCGCCCCCTCCTCACGTGACGTCTCCCTTCACAACCTCCTTCCCCTCCTCCCCTTTGTTATTTTCCACTTTTGTCTTTGTTCATCTCGTCCTTGATCTAATCGCTCTTAAAAAAAAGCAGAGGAAGGTCGGATAGGAAACTTAATGATGTTGTCTTTCGTTGACCGACGCTAAAGGAGCTGTTGGAGTTCCGCGATGGCACTGGCTAAACTTTTCATTAATGTTTGGGAAGCCGCTTTTCCAAAAGATGGATCAAAATATCAAAAGTCATTTTCATTCATGAGAAGTATCATAATTTTTTTTTTATTTTTGTATTTTTACAAAGGTATCTGAATAATTCGGCTCATTGTAAAGGTGTGAATAAATAATTACTCTATTCCTCATCTGTCTCGTGAAACTCTAGACTAGCATGATGCATATTGCTTCCAAGGTTACTCTAAGTTGAAGATGCCTTGACGAACACGGGAATTCTTTCTTAAGTCCTTTTTATGCTGAATAATTGTGGTAATATTGAGGCAGTGCACGACATGAAACGATAGGGAATGGGCCACTCTCCTTTCATTTGTGCCCTCTCCTTTCTCAATCGCTAGTCCCAAACCTCTTTTAATGCCACATGACGGTGTCGACATCACCACAAGTGATTTTCTTGATTACGTGCTAGTTCATTGAAACAGGCATGCCAAAAACTAACTCTAGCTAGATGTGCTGTTCAATGTAGAGCAAATTCTCAAGCCGCACGTATTGCACTTTTCGATCTAAGATAGCCCCAAGAGAGTTGCTAGGCCTATGAATGAGTCTATTCTCGGATGTGGTCAATTATAGCGACTATTCTCATATGTGGCCAATATTACATAGCGACTAGTGTCACGGAAGAGTTGAGATACCCTTTAGACAATTCATTTGGAGCTTACACTTTGTATCGCATGGGAAAAAAGATAGTAAAAGTGTGATAATTTTCGTACGACGCTTATTTCAATGCTAAAACTTTTCGAACAATCAATTCAATACCAAATCGGAAGAAAAAAATTGTTTTAGTGCTTGCGGCGACGAATTCTGACCATTGGTCTTATGGAGCATTTCAAATTAAATTATGAATCTGAAGTAGCTTTTTTATATAAAAACAAATTTGAGGTCCAACATAGAAAATTCTTCATCCAACGTTGCAAAGCGAACAAAACGACATTAAAGTTGGGGAAAACTCTCTCTCAAAAGAAACGAATCTTCTCTATGTTGTTCGCAGCATTCAACTATGATGTAAGAAGAGTCGATATATTGCTGTAAATAAAATGAAAGGAGCCGAAAAATCACGACTTTAGGAAAGAAAACTGGAAGAAGAGCTTGGTTAGGCGTGGATCTAAGAAAGTCAAAAGAAATTGGAAGGTGAGTTTGGTCTAGTTACGGAAGAGGAGAAGAATTACGTGCTCGGGGGGGTTTCTTCGTGTTTCCACAAGTGATGAGCAAAAGGGCAAAAGAAAAATAATAACAGTAAAATATAAAATAAAATAAAAAAATCTCCATGTTCTGCTTGCTGTGTACGCGTGCATGGAGAAGCACTAGAGCTCGAGAGAGTTGAAGGAGCAAAGCTCCGTTCTCTCGGGAAAGAGTAGTCTCGTCCGCCTACATGATGCTTCAGTTCTCGTTCAGATAGCTTGAGACGACGAAACCAAAGAATGGCCGAAGAAGGGACCTGCTCTTCGGGCAAATAGATCCATTTACAAATAATACAAATATAATAACTCATGTTCGACCCGATCATATCCAACTTATATCCGACCTAGTTCATATTACTAAAAATACAAACATATGCCTACATTGAGATGAGAGTGTAGAGTGGCGTTCACAAAATCGAATGAGGGCAATAGAAAATGAAGAGAGAGAGTTCTAGAGGTAAATTGGATCTAACTAAATTATAAGGCCATTTAATATCCATATTATGTTGGGCTCTACCATTCTAAACTCATTTATGATGAATTTATTGAATATAAATAATATTATTAGCCCATCATACATGAGTTGAGAAATAGACTTATAATCCATTTTGGTAGGTCTAGTGATTTTGTCTCAATTTAAAATTATTGGGGGTGGGGATTCTTCAAGATCATAATAAATTTTGCCCCGATTTTTTTATTTAAGATTCATGATGACACTATGAGAGAGATAGAAAGAGATAGAGATATAATTCCATCTGCTGGTGAGTTGGAAAGAATGGATGGATTAATGGATTATTAAGACGTGGTTTCTGTGGCACGTGAAGGTGGCATCACCTGCCATCATCTTCCCCGGGTGTTTAGGATTCCAAATCTCGATAAATTATTATTATATTTGTTTAGGTCCCCATTTGCTCTTCTATCATGCTTGACTTTGGATAAAGTCTAGCTATCTTCAACCCTTTTAAACATCGAAAAAATCAATGTTCTGGTATTCCACGTGGATAAAGAGACGACTGATACTCTTGCTTCTTCCAAGTCCTATCCACATGGTCTCAGCTTTAAAAATAGGAAGACTTTCGCTCCGTGGTCTTCCGATTTCTATAATCCCCAAGCCTCAATTATCGAATATCGTTAGAAAGTTCTAACTTCAAAACTTGAACTATATAATATAAAAACTCAATTGTCATGAGCGATGTGCGATTTTTTCAATACCCCTCTCACATGCAAGTCGGATCATAAATGTCACATAAAATTACTCTAACAAGACTTGATACACGCTCGAAATAGAACGAATCTAACTCTAATATCATATTATAGAGTCAAAACAAAAAACTGTAATCAATAAGTGTAGGGAAATCACATAGAAATTTTATTATTAAGTAAAGTGAAAAAGTAAATATGGAGAGTTTGAATCCCCATATTTTCAAGAGATATTAAAGTGAAGATAATTAGTTTTAAATATGAATTTCGATTTTTACCTTTTGTGAAAAAGCAAGATGTTTTCAACAAATATTGTCGGTGATTTTGGACCACAATGGAGCGAGGTACTGTTGTGCAAATAAGCCATGAAATGCCAATGAAGCTGCGTCATTTCATGGAGCTTGATGATGCCTTGTGTCGAGTGGAGGCCCGACCAGAGGGACTCTTCAAAGCTAAGCCCCTACTGTTAAACGACAGGACTTCTCCTTGGGCATCTCCCCATGCCGAATATTGAGAACTAGAGAAGTACATAATTACCCGTTCCGGGGCAATTTGCTAGACAAAAAGCCACTGACCAAGGCTCGACATTATGTCATAAATGTGACATGACATGTGTGGCTTCGAGGCAAGTCCTTTCCAGGGTTTTGTGAAAAAATTTCTTATAGAATGGGGCTGTTTTAGTCAATTTGACTAGCTGCATTAGATCCTAACCCTTTTACTCTCCTATTAATTAATGGAGACACTCCTTTCCGTTGAAAGTCTCAACTTGAAAAGTCATAGATGGGAGTTTCAGAAGTTGATGAAAGCATCTAAGATCTTTATGTTGACTTTAAGAAAATCAAATGTTTGAGCATTGCACATGGTGCAAATTTGTTGGTTTCTCTTAAATGGCATGAGGGTATAGATACTTTGATTCATCTCAGGAGAAGTGGTGAAACAATTTCTCAAAGTTTTGGTTTTCGTATGAACTCCCTTTGAATAGATGTGAGAGATTGCCAAGTTGGTACTACACTACACTTATAGAGAGTGTGGATTACGAGTATGAATTGATAACCCCCTAGAGGCCGTCACGAGGGCATGTCATGATATTTATGGGTGGATAGGAGGATGCAATCAATGAAATTAGCCCGACTCTTCGAAAGGATATAGAAAACAAGAGTAGCCAAATTGGGTTACGAGTTTTACTGACCTTTGCCTCCTCCAAACAAATCATTGAGCTATTGTCCAATCCTTTTTGTTCGTGTTTTCATGGAAAAATTATATCCTATATTACTCTACCGTCCTATGTAATTGACAACCGAGGAAATTTATGATATTTACAATATAAATTGTGTTTTCCTTCGGGCAGGACACGTAAATACTTTGTTAGAATATGATTGACTCTACACTGCTTAGATAGTATGATAGTTAGGTTCGATACTTCCTCTTTTGAACTAAGCAGGTACTATAAGCTTGGGAGACGTGTCCAAATGGTGAATTTGTATGATGAACCTCTCCATTATTCCATGGTGGGCAGAGCCAAATCAATGGCCCCTGCGGGTTGCACTCCTGCACTGGCAAAGCTGGTGAGCTACATCTTGGCCGCTTCATCCGAGTAAACAACATCGACAATCATCTCCCAAAAGTAGGACCCAGAATCCCATGCAAAGACGCGACCCAATCTCTTGCACTCGCTTTTTGGGGCATTTTTAACATTAAACTTTGTCCGCTTGTCTGCTTGATTAGATCACTCGTTTGTTTCTTTCATTCCCCTCCTTTCATGGAACTTTCATTTTTTCTCGTTTTCCTAGAGGAATTTGTTTGTGGGGTTGAGAGAGAGAGAGAGAGGGTGGGGGGCTAGGTCGAGCTGACAAAATTTGTTTGGTGGATACTGTCAGAGGTTTCTGAAAAGCAAAACGTGCACTGCCAATTGCCTCATAATGCAAGGTTTGAACGAAATAGGGAGCATCGAAAGAATTGAAAAATTGGAGAGTGAAGATACTATAGACAAGGACGAAATGATGAGAAAAGAAAAAATTGGGAGGAATGGTCCAGAACGGTGCCAGAAATTAGAAGGATAATTGGGTGTTAGGACAGGTACAAGGCGAGGATTTGGGGAAAATATGGTGTGTTTTGGGCTTTGTCAGAGACAAATATGCCCCGATTGTAAGACCTGTCCAATGTACGAGCCTCTCGGCACCGAATACGGCCTGATGTCATAGAGCGAGTGGGCCTCGGTGGAGATTGCAACTTGTTAGGAGGAGAGATGTGACTCTAGCTTTAGGACACTTTCTTTACCTAGGTTGCTACTAGTACTGGCAGTGCAGCTACCGTCATGGCGAATGCGATTAGACTATCCTTACATTAGAGGTGAGCATTCCACGGGACCAGATCGGACCGGACTAGGTCTGGCCCGGGCCCGGGCCCAACTTTGGGCAGGCGGAGCTTTCCCATGTAAGGATGTTGCCAAGCTCACTCATTTTACCTTCTGGGCCAAGGTGGGCCGCCGCCGGTTTGTCGATCACCTCGGTTCGCGTTGCGTATCTGGGGCCATACGTGTTGATGGGTACATGGATGTTATTTCTCCAAACTTCAAGGGCATATCTTTCCTCTTTCTGGGTGAGCCGAAATGTGGTCTGCTAACCAATCAAATCAACGAAAAGAAAATTTTCCTATTCCAAACTATGCGGCCCCTTTATGTTCTTCGTCGAAAATTTTGCTTCAATTATTAAACACCACTATTAAAACATGGTGATGGGCTTATTCTAAACATAAAAAAAAAATTCCCATGGGGACCGGGGATTTAGACAACCAATTAGAAGGAATGGCATAATTATGTTGAGCTTTGGCAATCTTGACCGGATCGATCCACGATCGATCCGTGCGATGCAAGGATTGATACATGATCAATCGGCACGGTGCATGGGTCGACCGAGATCGATCCGAATGATGCATGGATCAACATCCGCATGGTGCATGGATCGATCCAAACGTCCAAGGCCCTTTACCACGATCGATCACAAGACTCGACTAGTAGTTCAGAGGTGAAATTCTTGAATTTATGAAATACGAACAACTTACCACGGAACCACCAAGTCGGTGGCTCCGTTGGATAAGGCTCATTGCTTCCTTAGCCTAGAGGTGAAGGGTTCAAACCTGGGGAGGCGCTTATAGGTGTATTAAGTGTACTCGGGATGGTGGGTCCTCCTGCTTAAATGTCACCTTTACAACGCGGCTGTCGGCTGCAAGCCGGTTCCTCCAGCACAAAAAAAAAAAAAAAAAAAACAACTTACCACCGGACCAGGGGAGACGCTAGGTGTATTAAGTGTGACTCAGGGGTGGTGGGTCCTCCTGCTTAAGTGTCACCTGGGGGTTTTACGGCGCGGCTATCGGCTGCAAGCCGGTTCCTTCAGCACAAAAAAAAAAACAACAACTTACCACCGGAAACACCGGCCACGGTGGCTCCATTGGCTAAGATTCTACTGATCCTCAACGAAGAGATGAATAGTTCAAAACCCAGGAGAGGCGCTAGGTGTATTAAGTGTGACTCAGGGGTGGTGGGTCCTCCTGCTTAAGTGTCACTTGGGGGTTTACGGCACGGCTGTCGACTGCAAACCGGTTCCTCCAGCACCAAAAAAAAAAAAAAACAACAACTTACCAAATTTACCACTGGCTGCGGTGGCTCCACTGGCTAAGACTCTACTAATCCTTAACGAAGAAGTGAATGATTCAAAACCCATGGGAAGCGCTAGGTGTATTAAGTGTGACTCAGGAGTGATGGGTCCTCCCGCTTAAGTGTCACCCGGGGTTTACGGCGCGGTTATCGATTCGGCCGCAAGTTCCTCCGACAAAAAAAAAAAAAAAAAAAAAAAAAAAAAAACTTACCAAATTTTTTGGTGCCATTTGCTTGTATATTTTTGTTAAAGCTTGATACGATTACTTTTTCACCAAAAACAAAAAACAACTTACCAAAAAATTTCACATTTTTTTTTTTGGTTTTTAATTTTTTTTTCCGTTTAAATTTTTTTTTTTTTTTTGGTAAAGATTCACCTCTGAACTATTAGTCGAGCCTTGTGATCGATCGTGGTAGAGGGCCTTGGACAATCCAAGAATTTTACGATCGATTCGCATGATGAGGGGAACGCCCGAGGATTGAAGGGTCGATCCACACGATGCGGGATCGATCGGCATTCACTAGTAGTCATTTGCACAAAAGTCACGGCACGTTGGCCTTGTCACGACGGGACATATGTAAGCACTCTCAAGTCATGGCGAGTCGGCCAAGCACAAGTCATGGGCGCGTAGACACAACACTCGGAGTGTTTCGATTTCCACTCACGCCGCTTATGCATCACTCAAGTCATGGCATGTCGGCCGAACCAAGTCACATGCTCATGCCTAGAGCAGTACACACATACCCTTGTGTGCATGCACTCAAGTCATGGAGCATCGGCCGTCTCCACTCATGTGTGCACTCTCAAGCCATGGCGCATTAGCCGCGTAAGCCTTAGGAGACAACGAGGCCTCCGATGATGCGTGGACTCCTCGCTCTCAAGCCGTGGGTGTGAGAACTAGAGTGCTTGGGACTTAGGAGAAATCGGAGGGGCCTCACGGAGGACGGCGACCCTCGAGCTCGTTTCGAG
Organism: Eucalyptus cladocalyx; assembly: GCA_017140615.1. Lineage (NCBI taxonomy): Eukaryota > Viridiplantae > Streptophyta > Magnoliopsida > Myrtales > Myrtaceae > Eucalyptus > Eucalyptus cladocalyx. Next base: position 42,340,339 of record CM029522.1, read on the forward strand.
GAAGAGGAAATTGTTGGTTGGTTGTGGAGTTAGGAGTTGAGGGGAGGGACGAATCGAAGCGACAATGGCTGAATCTTAGTGGATCGTGGCAGCAAGGCCACTCTGCCACTTATATTTAAGTCGTCTGCAAAAGATTCTACTCATCGCTCAATAGGAATTGTGCTTTAAGGCGGCCCACGCAGTTCATCCACCGTGAGAGCTTCACCAACGACACGTGCCCTTGGGGGAACAAGTCCCCTACTGCAGGTCGGCAATCGAGCGGCGAGCTTATGCGTCACTTCTAGCTCGGATTCTGATTTAGAGGCGTTCAGTCATAATCCAACGCACAATAGCTTCGCGCCACTGGCTTTTCAACCAAGTGCAATGACCAATTGTGCGGATTAACGGTTCCTCTCGTACTAGGTTGAATTACTATTGTGACACTATCATTAGTAGGGTAAAACTAACATGTCTCACGACGGTCTAAACCCAGCTCACGTTCCCTATTGGTGAGTGAACAATCCAACACTTGGTGAATTCTGCTTCGCAATGATAAGAAGAGCCGACATCGAATGATCAAAAAGCAACGTTGCTATGAACGCTTGGCTACCACAAGTCAGTTATCCATGTGGTAACTTTTCTGACACCTCTAGCTTCAAATTCCAAAGATCTAAAGTATCAATAGGCCATGCTTCTTCTACAGTCCTCAACCGCGGCTCACACATTCCAAGGACTCTGATTAGCTCCCTAAATGTATTGACAAATTGATATATCAATTTGTATCTTAAATAATAAATGAGTCATACTTCTCAGATCAAAAGTGAGTTGCCAAGTAGGAAAGAGTTTCTATTAGGCTCAGGCTTCAACGCAAACTGCAAAGGATGCTCTCATTGATTTTGCAAACCCTGCAATGAGACAACCGGTTGAATCTCGGCAAGCACCTGTAATTGCCCCTTCCAAAGCTCGATTGAGTATCAATCCATCTTTCTCCTATGGAGCGTCTTGGTTTCACCAATTTTCACCCAACTTCTCCTTTCTTGCCTTATTTGTTGTTGCTATCATTCATAGAGGATTTGTGTTATTTTGTAATTGATTTTGGAAATGCATGAATATGAGTAATTGATCAGCCCCTTCTTCTGTGTGTCCTATTTCGTCGAGCGGTTGAACTAGAAAGTTCAAAAAGAAATGAAAGAGAATGCTTTGCTTTGGATGTTACTTGACAAATTGCAAATGGACGTCCGTGATGGCCGCTTAGAGTACATTGATTCTTATATGTGCTAATAAACATCTAGTTAATGAAGAAAATACTATTTGTTGTACTCGTTGATACTTAATATATATTCTTTTTATCCAAAATGGTTCGTGGATAATATCACTGTGGTTAAACCTACACCAAAAAAAAATTAAACCAAGATTCAAATCAATTACAGAAGATATACTTCCGTTGGTGGGTGACATGAGCTTTCGTTAATCTCCAACATCATTGGCCAAGAAGAGCACTCATGTGAGTACAATCTCATCTCTACTCTCCCTCTTTTTGGATAAATGAATTGACCAGCCAAGTGACTTTCTCGTATACAGATATGAAGAGTTTTTCCAAAAGTAAGAGAGACTGAACTTCTGGGCCCATTATTGCCTGATAAAGCCCAATTTAGGATCTTCTTGCCACAAAAGGTTCTTTTTTTCTCGTCTTACCTTGGTAAAATTTCACTTTTGATCCCTGAGTTAGTAAAACTTTTGTCTGATCTTTAAACTTTTAGTTTATCTAATCAAGTTCTTCAACTTACATAACTTTTTTAGTCTCTCTCCACAAGTCCAGTCAATTAGAGCAACGTGGAGTCGACAAGATCACGTGAAAAAACATTTTGCCACCGGGGACTATCATCTAATGCGTGAGACTAAAATACTTGAAGATGAAGCCCATTCCCAAGCTCTTAAATTATGAGATTTCTCAACACGAACAGCACATTTGAGCTTTCCATCAGATTCTTGCTAGATCCAATTAACTTGATTTCGAGGTGGAAGTAATTGATCATGAAAGTTACACAAAGAACTCGATTTGATAAAATAATAGTCCGACGACTTGATCAGAATAATTGCATGATGCTAAACAACTTTTATTACTAATTTAAATCAAGGTGTCATCTCAAAGTTTAAGCGTGTTCTAAAGATAAAGTACACAATTATTTAATCTCGTAAAATAAGTAAGTTAGATGACTCAATTGTACAAATAAAAATTTGTAGGTAAACAGTGATTCAACAGGGAGTTATGAAGTCAAGTTCATGGAAAGAGGGTTGGGCTCAGTCACGTAATAATTTGTGTGTCACATGAGTGGGAAGCATAATGACCGCTTGAATAGTTTGGACCAGGAGAGAGTTGCTGCCTGGATGCTCCACAAGCCGATACTTAGAGCATATGACAAAGCACAGAGGAGTGGTCTGCTTGATTGATTCTCAAACCAATTTAAGGTTCTGATTGTACGATATGAAAAAGATTTTCCTAACTTTAATAGTTAGTTATCGTTTATAAAAATGTTTTAATGAAAAATACTTTTGCTATTAACAACAACTCATGCTTAAATATTTTTGTGGATACCAAGAATTTTTTCGACTCCTTCACTAAGAGATATAAATGATCAAAATTAGAAAAATAATTTGTAAAATCATTGACTTTCCATGAAACATAATAGCTTGAGAAGGCAAAGTTGATATAGATGCACATCTGTTCTTCCTATAGGTTCCCACCAGCTCCCTCCTCGGTTGGTCATTTGATAGTGTGATAAGGAAATAAGAAATGGAACGTGCAATTGTTTTTGGGATTGGTGGGTACTTACATTGAAAGAGAAGGTTGCAAACTTTTTTTAGTTCCCTCTCTTGATTTGTCCAATCGAGTCCTCTTAATTCTTTTGATATGAAACCAAGTTATTTTGTGACCTATTATTACCATCACCTATAAATGTTCACATGGTATCATTAAATAGAACAAAACCTCCATATATGATGTTGATATGGTGCCTTAGTTAGTACCAAAGAGAGTTTGATTATTTGGGATTGATCAAATAAGTGTTGGTAAGCCGTTTCAATAAGAGTCAGCAACCTTAAAATAGTTGTAACTTCGTCTGCGAAAAATAAAGTTGATAAGTAACTCAAAAAAAAATTTGCATGCCACACGAAAAGTTGGCAACTTACCAAAAAAAAAAGAGTAAATAGTGGAAATAATTGGTAATTCCAAAAAGACTTAATAAGCATTGCCAAGCGGCTCAACTAGACTATTTAACCTAAAAAATTGTTTTGTAACTTTATCCGAAATAAAATTGGTAATTTCATATAAGAGTGAAAAACTTCAACAAAATTGGTTAAGTTATTACAAGACTTAATAATCTGACATCGATTGAATAAATGTTGGTCCGCGACTCACATAAAATCGCTAACTTAAAACTAATTGGTGACATCATTAGAGAAAAGTTGATAACTCATTCGAAGTAAGGTCGGTTATTTCTTTAAAGGTTGGTAACTTTAACACGCAAGTAAATTATGATGATATCAGTTGGTAATTTAATGGAATTGTTGATAATTTATATATAATTAAATAAAGATTGCTGATGTAATATAAGATATCTTAATTCATGGCTCCGTTAGTTTCAAGAAAACATTTTTCTCATTGTCAACGTTTGAATCGCTTAGAAAAATGATTCAAGGTAAATATTTTTCTAGTCAACAGGAAATATTTTTCTACTTAAGTTCAAGGAAAATAATTTCCTCTTTAAAAGACTATAAATCATTTTTCAAGATATGATTAAATATTTGCGCTTGGACTAAAATCTTTGAGCTTGAGCTCGGAAGCCCCAACACTCATTTGGGAATCTCTAGCAACTAGGATCAAGTCCTTGGCATCCAAGTGCCAGTCCATTGAGGTTGGGCCCAAGGCTCCAGTGCTTGGGTACATAGAGACAAGGCTCTAGTCCATCAAGGCTAAATTCGAGACCCCGATGCCTATGCCTAAATCCCTTGCACTTGAGCTAGGTCCAATGAGCCCAAGACCTCAATGCCCGTGCCTAGGTCTCCAATGCCCAAGCCTAGACCCATTGAGGCTAAGCTTGGGCCCACCAAGGTTGGGCTCAATATCCTAATGCTCATGCTTGGATCCCTTGCACCCAAGCTTGGGTCCATTGAGGTCACAATTCTAGACCCTACTGCTTTAGGGATTTGAGCATGAGAATTAGGGTCTCAAGCTCGGGCATCAACGATCCAAGCACGAGCAATGGAGTCTCCAATGCGAAATCAATGGACCTTGTCATCAAGCACCTAGGCATGGGCACTAGTGTCTTGAGCCTAAGCACCAAGTTCTCGGCGGGTCTCTATGGACCTAAGCCCAAGCTTGTGCACTGGGGTTCCACACTCGGCTTTTGTGGACCAAGGCTCAAGTGCCAATAATTCAGGCATGAGAATCAAGGCATCGGGCTTGGCCTTTATGGACCTCAGACTGGTGCCTATGCTCTTACTTGGGACCCAAGTTCCTAGTGCTCAAGTCTAGGTCTATTGAGGCCAGCCCAAAATCCTAGTGCCCGTGCTTGGTTCTTCACTATTTGTGCATAAGTTATTAACACCTTAATAGTGTGTATATTTAGAAAAAATCAAATTAGATTTTCATTTTCAAAGATGGAAAATATTTTTCAATTCTTTTAAGGTTTTAGTAAAATACTAGAAAAATATTGTCATTTTCCACGAAAACGAGGAGAAAGTCCAAGTTCTTTCTCTCCCGTAGCTCTTTTCGTTCAAGTCAAAAGTATGTGAAAGGAAAAAAAAAGTCTAAACTTCTTTTCGTAACTCTGTGGTTCATGTTAAATTTTCATGAAGTGTTAAGGGAAGGCTTTTGGGGAAAATCTTTAGGAAAATGTAAAGATTTTTGAGTTAAAGGTGTTTTCCAAAAATGCAAACTGTGTTTAGTAAATTATAGTTTGAAAGCCTTTTATGAAGTACCTTTGAGCAAAATGGTGCTCGGGGGAATTACATTTACAAATGACTTTTGTGATAAAAAAAAATTATCAAAAGAAAAATATAAAAAAATTGATCAACAAGGGCGAGGCAACCGTCGGCGATCGAAATTTGTCGTCGACGGCGACATCCGACTCGGGTAGCCTCGGAGATGATTGGGGAGGGCTGCTCGGGGTCAAGTGACCCCCAAAGACCACCGGCAAAGGCCGCCGGGGTCGGGCGATCTCCGGCGACCCCTAAGACCATCGGCAAGGCCGCCCGAGGTCGCACGATGCCACCGCGACCTCCAACGGCCTCGAATCTGGGGTGGCGAGGTTGTGTGACGTTGCCTCGACCTCCGGCGACCTTGGATCTAGGGCAGCGAGGTCATGCGACGCCGCCTCGACCTCCGGCGACCTCACCGTGACCTAGATCCGGGCGTCAAGGTCGCGGGAGGACCTCACCGCCCCTGGATCTAGGGTGATGAGGTTGAGGGAGGTTGCACGACGCCGCCACGACCCAGATCCGAGGGCGACGAGGTCACACGACCCAAACCTCGTTGCGACCCATATGGTGCGGCGGTCGTGCCACCCCCGGCGTTGGTCGCGCCACCCCCCGACGACAATCGTCTGAGTGACAGTCACGCGGCGACTGTCTACCCTTTGCCAGTGACCGCTTGCGAAAGAAGAAGAAAAAGACAATGAATAGTGAGGGCAAAATCGGAAAAATGAAAAACCAACGAGGATAATTTGGGAAGAATTTTTTTTTTTAGCCCCTCAACTCAGCATTCTCGGTATGCTGAAAGCCCAAGGCAGCCCCCAACCTGCCTTGGGCTTTCAGCCTTATGAAGGCTGACATTTTGCAAAAGGGCTTTGAAATTTTTTTGCCAAACACCCCATCCTTGGCCCAAAGATCTTTGGGGCTTCAAAGTAGCCTTGAGAAGCTACTCCCAAACGCACCCTAAGAGAGTCAAAACACAATTTTCGTTTTGAATTACAAAGTTAAATAATTATTTTTCTCACTTTTATTAGAGTTGGCATACATTGATTGATTTACCTTGTCAACATTGCTGTAGCCCATTTACATTTCCTATCATAATCGAACTCGTGGCTCTAGAGTGCTACAATGAACTCATTTTCTATGATTTGTAAATTGTACGATAATTATGAATTAATTAATGGAGGTTATCTCTATTCATGCACTTGTGATTTCTTTAGAAAATGAATTATAAGAAATTCTTATCATCTTCGTTTGTTAATTTTCTAATTCATTTAACAGCATATGTCATTCATACAAAATAACAAATAAGATATATCAAAATTTATACATTTCATATCATATCTTATCAAGTCCTATATGACTAGAAATTTAGACAATTAATCACAACTTAACAGGTGCGGCAACACCTAGAGATGACATTATAATGATGAGCAAAGCATAGATTTAAATATGTAATAAAGTATGCTATACAGAAGGTTTTGGATTCACTAATCTGCATATGAAAGCGGGGGAAAGAATGAAACAGGGGAGGTGGGCTCGCTCCTCCGGGCAAACAAGAGGATAAGGTTGAAGGCCTTGAGATGGTCACATGGGCATCTGCCCTACAATGTAGATATGCCTTAGATTTTTGCTAACTCTTTCTTTTTCCTCTCTCTCTCTCTCACTTTAAATTTAAGAATAGAAATAAATATTATTTTCTTGATAGATACGTACGCCAATTTTAGGTTCTTCCTTTCTCTCTCAATTGTTAGGGCTTTCTCTCTCCTGCCTTCTCTCTCTCTCTCTCTCTCTCTCTTTCTCTATCTCTTTCTCTTTCTCTTTCTCTTTCTCTATCTCTGTCTCTCTCTCTCATTGGTTTCTCTCTCCTCTCTCCTCTCTCCTCTCTCTCTCTCTCTCTCCAGAAGCGCAAACCCTAAAGAGCCGTTTACACCCACCCAAGTAAGTTTTCTCTCTCCTCTCTCCTCTTTCTCTTTCTCCCTCTGTCTCTGTCTCCCTCACTACTCTCTCTCCATAATTTTCAATAGATGGGTCCTTGTACTGTTGTTCCTCCTTTGTATGTCCATGCACGACGCCCCGTTTGGAGCTTAAATGGGCACCTGGGTTTGCTAATTCCGTCATCGGGATTTGCAGATCTGGCGTCAAAATCCCTAATTTCCGAATCTCTGAATTTGCCCCCTTTTAGCAATTAGTTCTTTGATCTGTAACGAGATCGCGAGGAAGAAATGTAGGAGACGGGATCGGATGGGGATTTTGAATTCCTCAAAATCCCCATGCTGTTGTGTTGGATCGAAGCATGTTTAGCTTCGTTGTTCTGTCGGGAGAGATTGGGAAGCGTTTGGTTGGTTGATCTGTTTGATCTCGAGACATGTAGCGCATTTTAGATTTGCTGTTGGATATCTGGTTTTCCCTTTATGTTTAATTCGATGGGTAACAATAAATTGGAGCATCTTTTTGTCCTAAGACCAGTTCTATCTTTTATGTATATAATTTCTTGGGACTTCCGAGGATGCTGCTTATATTCGTGTGTTTCCTTTTGGGGTCTTGTTAAATCTAGTGGCTTTCTACGTGTTCTCCTGTTACATTCGTTGCTTGAGCGCTGGCCGGTTTGAGCTTTTACCCTGAAAATGCATTGAAAATGAAACTTTTCTTTGTTTTTCTCTGAACTGTATAGTTATCATGGACGACGATGCGCTGAACATGCGTAATTGGGGTTATTATGAACCATCCTGCAAAGGACACCTCAATCTACAGCTCATGTCAACCATGGCCGAGCGAGATACGAAACCTTTCCTGCCCGGGCGTGATCCAACCATTCTGGTAGCTCCCAATGGAGCTTATCATCCTAGGGATTCTGTTGTTCCGGACACGCCTCTCCAATACAATTATGCGAGGGACAGTTGGATGAACCAAAGAGAGAAGTTTTTCAACATGTTGCCTCCAAATCATAATTATGCCATGCTTCCGGAAAGTTCTGGAGCCCACAATATGCAAATGTTACAGATGCCTGAGTCGTTGAGGGATGATAGGATTGGCAGGATTGAAGAGCCAAGCCCAGGGGTTAAAAAGGAAAATCCACAACCTAAGAAGAGGCAGAGCAATGGTATTCCTAAGACCCCCAAAGCCAAAAAGAGCAAGAAGCTGAAGGACAATACAAATCCTCCAATTCAGCGTGCAAAGCCACCAAAGAAGAGCATGGACGTTGTTATCAATGGCATTGACATGGATATATCCGGTATTCCGATACCAGTCTGCTCATGCACTGGTGCTCCTCAGCAATGTTACCGCTGGGGTTGTGGTGGTTGGCAATCGGCGTGTTGTACCACACAGGTATCAATGTATCCATTGCCGATGAGCACCAAGCGACGAGGTGCAAGAATAGCTGGACGGAAAATGAGCCAAGGTGCATTTAAGAAGGTACTGGAGAAACTTGCAGCTGAAGGCTACAATTTTGCTAACCCAATTGACCTGAGGACCCATTGGGCCAAACATGGTACCAACAAGTTTGTGACTATCAGGTAGATTTACACTGTTGGTGCTGCTTGAGCAAGTTCTGATGCATATGGCCTGTCTTACCTGTATTTATGCCAAAAGGCCATTTGTAGAGAGGTTATGTACTTTGTAGTTTATGAATTTTTGTGACAATGCATGTTTTGAAATTGAGACATCCAGAATTTTTTGCCATTGCTAATTTTGCTATCCTGCTTGTCTTACAAGTGGAACCAGTAGACTCTGGTTGCCACTGTTTCAATGTTAATGAGTTTGGTATCTATTGTAATTTCAAGTAAATTTTTGCAACAATTCTTCCTGAAATGTTGATCAGACATTAGAGATTGATCTATCTTATATTTATTTTATGCTGTCCAGCCTTACGGTTGATAGTTGATGAACTATCACATTCTGTTTTTATCCATTTTCTCTTGCAATTTCAATGATCGATCAATTCATTTCTGGATTGTCTCTTGTATTGCTGCAAATTATCTGTACTCAAAGCATGGGGTCTTCCTGTCAGGAGGGTGATAGATTTGTTCTCCATATTCTATGCTTATGTGTGGAACCATTTCCCCTTTCACGTGAATCTGTGCTTGAATGGAGTGTGCCCCTTACATATTGATGACTGGGGAATCTTTTGTACACAGTTCTTGCCTTGTTGGCAACCACGTTCAATCGTTATGTAATTTCAATGTGAATGAGTGTGGTATCTATTGTAATTAAAGTAAATTTTTGCAGCAATTGTTCCTGAAATCTTGATCAGACATTACAAATTGATTAATTCATTTCTGGATTCTGTCTCTAGTGTTGATGCAAATCATCTGTATTCGAAGCATAGGGTCTACCTGTCAGGAGGGTGACAGATTTGTTCTCCATATTCTATGCTTGTGTGGAACCATTTCCCCTTTCATGTGAATCTTGTGCTTGAGTGGAGTGTGCCCTGTTCATATTGATGCCTGCGGAGTCTTTTGTACACAGTTTATGCTTTGTTGGCAATCACATTCAATGCTTATGTAACTTTAATGTGAATGAGTGTGGTATCTATTGTAATTTTAAGTAAATTTTTGCAGCAATTGTTCCCAAAATCTTGATCAGACAGTAGAAGTCAATCTATCCCATATTCATCTTATGCTGACCAGCCTTTCAATTGATAGTTGATGAACTATCGCGTTCTGTCGTTATCCATTTGCTCTTGCAATTTCGATGATCCATTAATTCATTTCTGGGTCCTGTCTCTAGTGTTGCTGTTAGAGGGATAGGGTCTACCTGTCAGGAGGGTGACAGATTTGTTCTCCATATTCGATGTTTGTCTGGAAGCATTCCTCTTTCTTGTGAATCTGTGCTTGAATCTGTGCTTGAATGTTTGCCTGCAGAGTCTTTTGTATGCAGTCATGCTTTGTTTGCTATCAGTTAGTGGACAATTCCATTACGAATGTCACCGTGCTTGTTTGCCAGGAGACTACAAATATGGATTTCAGTAATACACTTCCTTTAGTGTACTTCTAGGTAAAGCTGATTATACCTTAATACTAGCGTGATCTAGAGATCGACTCGGGTTCAGTGCTCCAGTCCATTTGGCTTTTTGAGCATGACACTAGGCCAGCGGGATGCATCTCCTCATGGTTTGACAAATCTGTTACTTTCTGTTTGCATTCTCGAGGATAGCGCAAACGTGAACAATTCCCTTACACAAGGGGATTGAGTCACGTTAATGGTGGAAAAGGGGATGGGAGCTTTTTGGATGGTCGAGTTCTGTTTTTCAAAAGTTTTTGTGGTCTTTCAGTCTCTTAAACTGTTGTTTGTAGGTTTAGTTGGGGACTGCATTTGCAACTGTTAATGTATTACTGTTGGCTGATAGGGAGAGAGTTTCTTATGAGTATGGGAAAAGTTGCTGTAGATAAAAGGAATGATTTCGGAGATCGAATTCAAAGAGATGAACGAATGGCTGCAGCAGCACCACTGAGTTTGCTTCTCGAGATTTTTGGCTGTTCTTTCCTAAGCAGATGAACTTGATGTGCTCTCGTTGAACTAATCAAGTCATCGCTTGACTAAAACGAGCGTCACCTTAATGACTAATACAAGCATCACCTTCGATTTGCGATTCGTGTTTAATCCCCCGGTTGAATTCCGTAGGAGGAAGAGGGATATTTCACTATGTAGAAATCTCCTGGTTATCCTGGGCAATAGAAATAGCCGGTTATGTTCATATCTTCGTATTACGCTGAAAGATGAGATGTAACGGAGACGCCTACACATATTGACGAAACCAACCAAAGAGAAGTCGACATTGTACAATGTGTGCGCTAAATCTTATAGGAAAATGTGGTTACCATTTACATATACTACCAGTATAAGGAATATCTCAAAGAGAAATTAACAATGCAATATAATGTTTTCCCTCTCTTCCCCCGCTCACGTATGCACGCATAATTATCGTCAAAGACTATTGTGAAGTCAATAAGATGCAGAAGGTGTTATATAAAGCCATAAGACAAGTGAAATGTAGTCATGTGACACATAGAAACTAGCTGAAAGAGAAATTAACTACGTAGAATCTTTATCTCTCTCTTCTTTTTGTGTGCGCACAAGCGTTGGTGTGGTTTTCCTAGAGAGCAAATTTAATAATTTGTAAGCCTCAGTTAAGCCCACAACATTAAAAAGAATTTGTAACCAATTGTGGACTCGGTCACTGAAAATGAAAATTAACTAAACAAAGACAAAGTACAATACCTATCTGTGGGCAGCTACGTTGGTTGAGAGTCTCTTCTTCATTGCCAAGGTCGAGGGTTTGAAACTCACAATTGCTAGCGATGTAAGTGAGGGGCCTTGGTGGTGGGATATTTGGCTAGTCTCCCCGAGATATAGGGGTCCGGCCCTTCGGTGCCGTTTGGACACGGGAGGCCCGTGGTGGAGTCCTCAGTTAAAAAAAAGTTACAATGACTCCTAATTAGACCATAAGTCAAATATTTGTGAGAGATTTGATACGTTTCTAGTCTTTCCTCCAAGTCGTGCCTCGGGAGGGATAGGGAAAAGAAGACAAAATAGAGTTATTATTAATGCTGACCGAAATTAATACTAGTGAGGATTGAGTATTTAATGCCAGGGATTTTTGTGTGCTTTGGTCTTGATATGATTAGCATCAAGTCAGAATTGCATATTGTAAGTGCAATTTGTGCAGTCTGATCGATGATATAATGCTGATCTTGTTATGGTAATTCAAATTGTTCCTTTAATTATTACTGGCCCTAATTTGCTGTCGACCGTTCATATAATATATAAAGCGACGTTAATATCGTTATCCAGATTTACTTGACCGTTAGTCGTTAACGTAGTGTATATTCGATTAGTTAGTTATTAGGCGGTACAAATTTTGACAGGTTCGCTAACATTATAAACTTTTGGAGGAGCAAGAATTTTTTTTTTTTTGGCTCAGAGGAGGAACAAGATTTGTCTAACACGACGTCAGAATATAGATCATGGGGTTGTAAATCATGGCACTTTCTGCGAGTTTTATCTCCTGCTTGTTGTTCATGTTGTTCGACCTTTCTTGTTCCAAGATCATCTCGTTGATGTGATTATGAAAGAGATCAACTTACTCTGAGTGTTATCACGACTATTTAACAAGGTATTGGAATATAGATCATGGGTTATAAATCATGGCACTTTCTCTGAATTTTATCTCCTGCTTGTTGTTCATGTCGTCCTACCCGTTTTCTTGTTCTCCGATCATCTAGTTGACGTGACTATTGAAGGGATCGACTTACTTGCGGGGGGACCAAATAACTAATATGTCTTAAGTACAACGACACGTTCTTTACCAGTTTAGACTTTTGGGGAGGGGCGATTGCGTAACAAAGTTGTTGATATTGCACATTGATAAGTTGGAATCGATTTGTGCACATTCATATACATTTGATTAAAGGAAAGCTAAAGATTCTTTGTTTGCTTGGATGGAAACGAGAACACTAAAGGAAAAGGTGAGCAGGAACATCAGGAAATGGAAAATTACGATAAACTGAGGCTTGACACACCAACATGCTTCGACTCTTATCTTACAAGACAACATGCAAAACGCCTCAGACCCTACTGGGCGTCACCGACGCCTTCGACCCTGTAGACTTCAGATCCTGTCCCTCGTCGAGGAACTGTTTTTCTTAGAACTGGAACCACGGCCATAATGCTTCTTGTTATTATACAGCCAAGTCGTGAACACGACCTTGGTGATGCCCAAGCTGGCGCAGAACACCATAATCTCAGGCCCGCGGCTCCGGTCCCTCGTCGACCACCCTAAGTACTCAGCGAAAGCTCGCATCTGCTCGACTTGCTCCTTGGTAAATCTGGATTTCGGCCTCTTCTTCCTCTCATGCCGGGCAGGTTCCACCAGTTGGTTCAACCTCTCATCCTCTCCACCGGTGCCGATCATCGGCGGCACTGCCTCATGGTCAAAACTCTCTTCTTTTGGGGTGATTAAGTTGTGGTCGCCAGGGCTGTGATTGCCACTGGCTTCAGTATTGTCAGGGTCGAAAATGGCTACTTTTCTGTGATAGTTTCGGTGGCAGCCACAAGCAGCGCAAAGGAGATCAAAGCTAATAATCTTTGGGCTGTACTCATGGCATCCATCCACCATGTATCTACCCAGATTGGCAGCATGGTTGTGGAGGCACTCATTGTATGTCACTCTCTGCATCTCTCTCTCTCTCTCTCTCTCTCGCTCTTGCTCTTGCTCTCTCTGTGATCCTAGAGACTATGGAGAAGCGAGCGAGACACGAGCGGTATTTAAAGCCAAAGGAAAGTGAAATGCCATAAATTTTTAAGGTCAGTTACAGCATGAACTATTAAATAATGCTGCTAATATAAGGAAACAAAATCAGAGAAGCTAATAATGTAAATCTCTCTCATTAATCAACTTTTTTCTGCATGCAAAAATGGGATAGACAGAGAGAAAACTCTTTCTTTTCTTTTTTTTCCTTTTTATGAAAGGTCTTGAGATTCAAAATCATCCCACCTCCTTCTCCATAATAACTTGCCTAGTAATAAGAGAAGGGAAAAGAGGACAAAAATATGAGGTTATCGTCATTAATTAGGTTGCCTTTTAAACAATTACAAGAGAGGATTCAAAGTATCCGTTGTAAGAGCTTGCATTGATGTTTTTTTTGTTTTACACCATATTTCCATGTTTCAACAATATTTTATATAAGTCTGTTGGTGAATGATAGAATGTTGAACTCTTGATATTTTAATGTAACTATTTTGATAATTATAATGAAAAAAAAAAAAAAAACATTATTTACACTTAACAATTGAAATTTGTATTGCCTTTTGTTTTGCTTAGGTTTGATTATTTAAAAAGAAAAAGAAGAAGAAGAATGTGCAACTAAAGTAAAATTTTGTTCTTTCATAGAACAAGTGGAATGTGATTATACTTGAGATGTGATGAAGAACATGTTGCTCAATCAAACAATAATTAACCTACACCTGAATTGATTCTCGAAATGTAATAATTGTACTATTAATCTAGTAACTAATAACAAATTCAACGGCTAATAGGGCACACCTGAATTGTGCTAATGAATAACAGATCAAGTGAAATTCTACTGATAATAACGGTAACCTTCTTGATAAAAAGGCAAATGATAAACAGGTAGCGACCGTTGGTAACCGTCTTAATGAAATGCCCAATGATTAAAGAAAGAGCGGGCATTAAGGATGATTCGCCGCAACAAGATAATTACATTTTTAGCCTTGCCAAGTTTGAAGGATGCGTACGTCCGTCTAATTCAGCTTCATGATAATAATTATTAGATTTTAAAGAGTAAAGATCTTACCTCTAAGGGTATAAGATATGATTAAACTTTGGGGATTAATTCAACCTTTTTTTTAGATAGATTTCGGGCTCTAAGTATAGTTTCTGAACTATTTAAACCCTAAATGGACGGTTCTTGGTGAAGCTATGATTAAACTTTGGGGATTAATTCAACCTTTTTTTAGATAGATTTTAGGCTCTAAGTATGTTTCGTGAACTATTTAAACCCTAAATGGGCAGTTCTTGGTGCTCTACTCCAGGTATGTCTGGCTGAACAACGCTCAATCTTGATAATAATTAGCCAAGTCCTTCTTCTTTTTTTATCGGTCATACTTTATTCCTACTCTAACATTCACTCTTAGACTTTTGTCATACTTTCTTGCAAGGCATGAGAGTCAAAACTCACTCCTAAAACTAAATCGTCCCCCTCCAACCCCCTAAGAAGGTGAGGATTTGAACTCGCACCTCCCTCTTCCAAATTGAAAGGGTTGCCACCAGGTAAACCCAGTAGTTTAGCCAAGTCCTTTTGATCAAAGAGATTTAGAGCTGATAACATACTTAAAGAGTCTCCGTAGTATCCGATTCTGTAGTTAATGAACATCGGATCCTCACTGCAAATTCCTTTAACGTCTATCAAAATAACTTTTGGAAAATGCCACAGCCCCCGTATCCGATATGGTTTCTTGATACCGTTTCTTTTACTCCCCGTTGCACAAGACGTTTCGGCATCATATATTGTTCTGTCAGAGAGCTTAGCTCATGCAAGGCAGTGCTTTATCTGAAGCACACGGTTTACGCGATAGCATGTGAACCCGCCTTCGCATCGCGATTAAGTGCAGAACTTGGACATATTCGGCGGTTTGTCCCTAACTGATCGCTGGGAATAACGAATGATAAGCCATGTTTGTAACGAACCTACATTAAAAACAAGGTTAGATACGTGAGGATCGATCAGCGTCGTTGGAACTAGCCGAAAGCCGGTCATGTGAGGGTAAAACTCCGATGTGGTTGGGTATCGGTGTGTGTAGGAGAGTTTCCCGTTAGCAGTGCACCTTGCCGGAGAACTGAGGTTTCTCTGGCGAGGCGCCATCAACCCCGTGAGGAAATTTCATTTCCGATTGAGTGACGGTTCTAGAGTCTCCGACTTTACACGTTTTCGGCCGAACAGTTCGGGAGAAACAGCCTCGCAAGTTAGAGCTGCGCCCCAGGGACACCAGCCAGCGATCAGCCCAATTCGGGCGCGATTTAGTCAGACATTCGTTAATCATTCTGCTTCAAATTTGTGTTCACGTTGTCGCTCGTTGAACAAGCTTTCTAACCGTATATAGATCACTCGAAACGGACCCGGCACGGCAGAGCTATGGCCCTGCGCGCCGGGTTCGCTGGACAGCGCGCGGGCCACCGTCACCTCATTTTGGTCTGATTTTCGGCAACCCGGGAATCTTCCGTTAAAGTTTTCATGATTTGCGGATGTGAAAATGTATATACTGAAAAGCTAAGATTAATTCGCGTGATGCCAAGCTCCTGCTTTGACCTTTAGTTTGTACTACTATGAATAAATCAGTTTTTTAGACTGGCTTTGTGAATGTAAGATGTACTGATGGTTTTATGTAACATGATGTCTATGGGGATGTTCGAGTTTAAGTCACCAAATTAAGGAAAACTTAATTTTCCGAGCGGGCGGTGACGTGTCTGATTGCATGAAATTAGAATAATTAAGAATTGATATTTAAGGTTATTAGAGAGTCATTAGAGGATTTAAGTCGGTTTCCACTCGAGGACGTTTTGGGCACGTTTTCTCGTCTTAACGACAATTAGAGGGAATAATTAATTATTTGCGTGATTATTTGAAATATCAAGTGGTTTTTTTTTGCCTCTGTTTGTAGTTTTGGAAAAAAAATGTACCATCTGAAAAAAGCATGAAATTACCATTCACTAATTGTAATTATCAAAACTTCATTATTTTATCATCTTTGGTCATTATCTATGAAACGACGTTGCAGTACATAAAATGATGAATTTGTCATTGTGAGGTTGTGAATTATTTACATTTCCTTGAATATGGAAATTATTATCCTATATGGTTTGAGATTAGTACCCTTATTTTTAGATAAATAACCACACCCCTCCTAAAGGGACATACTATTGGAAAATGTGAGGCGCTACTACCCTAAGTTCGTGAAATGTTACGAGCTGTTATGCTTCAGTATTTATGTGATTATTTTGCATATGATGCAAATGAACTGATTCTGTCGATTTTGAATTACACGAACATAAGTATGAAATTGAAACTGCATGTCTGATCTCTCCTGGAGCAAGACGCTACTTACCAGGCTAGTTGACTTATTCCGTCGTGATCTTCATTTTTCAGCACAGCTGATCGATGGAATTCGTCAAATCACTGGAGTTAGCCGTCCTCGGATCATGTGGTGTTTGCTCTGCCCTTGCACCGTCGCGGGCTTAACTTCCGGCAGCACAGCATTTCCACGCTTCAGATATGGTTTAAGAACTTAGTAGTCGATAGTATACTTAGATCGACCAAACAAACCGTCTCAAGACGGCATTTTGAAATGCATTCGGAGCACTTCGCACAGACGCAATCTCCTGGAACATTCCTCGTCCGTCTGTATGATTTTGTCTTACGGATGATGTTTGAAGTGAACATACATGGATCTTGTCCGTATATTGGCACATTGTTCCCGTATGTAAGAGAAACAATGGATGGATCGATTGGTTAGCAAATTTTGCCCTGAACACTAGGCTTTGAACGTGCTCTTGGTTCCATGCAACATGGGTCGGTGGCATGTCAAAGAATGAATCATAGTCTTGTTTAAAGATGAGGTATTTCCGCCGATAGCACGCATTCCCCACGTCGAATTTGCGGCAATAGATGCCACCATTGTGCTTAAGGGCAAGTGCGAATTGGACCATTTGGTTCATATCTAACTCACTTCTCGGAACACTGGACAGTAGAGTAAGATCTTATCCTCGAAAATATAGGTGGTCATGTCATCGATAACTATATTTTCAGACGAGAAAACCTTCTCCGCCATGCGCCACCATTATCATCCACATAATGCCGCCATAACTCACTGGCATCGCGTAATGAACCCTAACATGTAACTTGTGCTCGATGCTATGACCTGGCGTCTGAGTATGTTGCCAAATGTGTTTCTTTGTTCATCATGCCACCTGATATGAATGTCACCATTTGAAGGCAGTGCAGATCTTAATGAAAACAGAACAAATAGAGAGCCTTTGGGATTGGGATGAATGGTCTACCAATTGAGATCTACGAATACATGTGCTTCAGAATAGTCATGTTTCTTCGGTGAACTTCCACAAAACACAGATATAAGTCTTATTAATGCACAAAACAGAACAAGACGAGGAGACAGTGCTCTCCATCCTGACTCTCATTTTCACTTTCAAGATGCACATATTGTAAAACTATAGAGAAAATTCGCAGAAAGAAGGACTATCCTGATGCCAACAGTACGCATGTGGGTTACAATTACAGAGGAAGAATAATCATTCTACTAAGGAAATAAACAAGGCCACGCCCATACCCATTACTAGCGAAGTTAACTGAACTAATGTACTCTTCAACGTTATATGCCCGCTGTTATTCATTTCTGCGAGTACTCCAGCTACTGCAATGTATATAAAACCACCGGCCGTGAACCCCTGGAAAGATGGACAAGCTTCAGACAAATGAGACAAACATGAATTCCACAAACATTAATAAATTCGGCCATCTTAAACTTTTTCTACCTCAATCAATGATGACTGCCCCGGCTCTTGTCCCAAAAGCAAAGCCTACAGCAACAGCAGCAAATGGTTTGATGTATAACTCGACCACATTAAGAACAGGTTCTTAGCAATGTTAAAGCTTTATTTACTTACCAGTGTAGTTCCTCCTAAAGCAACCAGGGCAGAGAGAAAATTGAAAAAGAGGGCTTTGGATACACTAAATCCCGATCTTACTAAAATTCCAAAATCACCAACCTGCACAGGAACATAACCAATGGGCAAGCCTATTTCAGTGAGTTTTTTTTTTTTTCGATACTCAGGGAACCCCGTTCCTATTTCAGTGAGTTGATCTCCAAAACAATCAAAGTACTTGCATTAACTCCGCAATGCTATATTACATGCTAAGAGAGTAAGCTAAAAAAATACTCTCTGAGAAAGAAGCAGATTCTTCCCACTTAGAATTTCGATCTTAAATATTATTGAGCATAACAGAAACAGCAGTAGGTGCACTTATTACTAGGTCCAAGTATCATCTTATATCATCAGTGCATGGTTTACTGAGGCAAAACTAAAAGCATGAAGCTGTATGATTTTAGCATCAGAGTTGGTTGCCTCTATTATTATAAATAGAATAAAAACATTAAAGTGCAATGATCATATTCCTTTTATGCCTCATCATGTGTTGCCTACAAGGACACAGTCCTATCAGTAGATTCATGGAAAAACATTTAGTTTGTGTCTCCAAAGAACAAACAAGGACATTAATGCAAGAATCACATGCTCAGTCATTATGAAGAAAACACCACATCTTAATGTGAGCTTCAAATCAGCACGATGAGTCCTTGCATCAGTTGAAGGAAATACAAACCTCTTGAGGAAGCTCATGAGCAAGCAAAAACAGAGTTCTGGACCATCCACCAACAGAACCATAGAGAAGGAATGCACTTCCTAAAGCCATCCCATCAGTGAAATTGTGCTGCAAAAGTCAATCTTGATCAGATCAAGCTAATTTATCCCTGCACAAGAAGCTATAAGTCTTATTGAAGATAGACACTTTCTTTAAATTATTATATCTACTTACAACACCATCAGAGAAGAGGTTAAGATAACCAAAGACAAGATTCGAAGGTGACTGAACCAAGTCTTTTTCCTTCGACAATATTTGAGCATTGGATGACTCATCAACCGCATTTTCATCTGGTTTACCATCTGCTTCAGAAACTATAGCTTTTCTCTGCAAAGCCAAAAATGACAGTAAAATAAATAACGATCTCCTTATTCTTTTTCTTTCTTTACCATAACACAACGTGTTACATTTCTCAATAGGATTCCCATTCCAGAAATACTATGCCATATACCATGAAGTAGAGATTTCACGGTCATCATATTGCATTAAGAGAACAGGCTTTCAACAAACAGATAGATGCACAGTAAGTTATCCATGGTAATACCAGACATGCACTATCAACCTGTCATCTGTATATCATAATGGATCGAGTTAAGTAGTGCATTTGCTACTTCACAACACATGATGATATTTGAGGTTAGCTTACCTTCCGAAGAGATTTACGTTGACCCATATTATCTCCATCTAAAGAATCATCAGAAACCTTCTCATCCTTTTTTGCTTCACTTTTTCCATCTGACAACTGTGAGTGCAACTCGTCATCTGAATCTTTCTTATCATTCAGCTTCTTACTACTCTTATGATGATGGTGATGATGACCGTGATTGAATACATTTGTCCCCCGAGACTTTTCCTCAACATACCTTACAAGCTTCTCTACAAGAAGAAAAAGCACAATTCCACCTGCGAGTATATATTGGTCATGATGTGAGAAGCTCCCTGATGTTCTACTTCAAATAAAGAAGGACAAGAGGGGATTCATCAAAGCAATGAGAATGAAACACATAAACAATGCAAAAGATAGTGATCAAGCTCTATGAAAGGTGAGAATGCAAGAGTAGCAATTTCAAATAATGAACAATCAAGTATGTTTAAAACAAACTTGATAAAGAAAAGAGAGACTCCTTGTCAATACTAATACAGCTGACGACAAAGGAGGAAGAAGAATCTGCTCTTTGCTCAGTATTTATCCTGCTTGTTAATCAGTCAAGGAATACAAGCTAGAGGCTCGAGCATCAGCCTCTTAGGAAGTGCTGATGAAGCCCTAATCCAGGAGTTCTACATCAGGAGACTTCCTTTCGAGTCTTCTAGTCTTATTTCTTTTTCTTTTTTTTTCCTGGGTGTTGGTTCATGCAACATCTTCAAGTCACCTTAGATGGTACCAGAAGAATATAGCATTTGATCACACATCACGGATGTGTTTGTTTCAGGGAAAACTTCATAATAAAGGAAAATACTTCCCAGAATTCCTTTCCCAGGAAAATTTTTCTTGTTTCTTAGGAAATTCATTATCCTAACTTTAAGCATGCATATTCTCTTGAATTGTAATGATTTTCGGTTGACTAATCATTTTTAACAAACCAAATGCGTGAAAGTTCAACAAACTAATTCACGGAAAATTCTTTCACTCAAATAAACACACCCCACATTTGCTTATGGAAAGCTTAGTGATATTTCTTTAAAACCAATCGATACAACAAAACCCTTTCTCATCAATCAAATTTATATAAAATAGACATCAGACCACTGAGAGAAGTGAGAACATGTTGCCTCCGCTCAGTGTTGATGATGTCAAGGGTTCATGGGGGAAGTAGCATGTGCAGAAGCAGACGATGAAGCCATATCAGGAAAACATGTGCATGCATGCACACAATCATGCACAGAGAGAGAGAGAGAGCAGGAGGAGGAGGATTACCCAGAATGGACATTCCCACAGAAAGATCCTTCAAACTGTGATGATGTTCATGTTCAGAATGGGGAAGATGAGAAGGGTCTACACTGTGATCATCTGAATGTGAGTGTCCACCCCCTGCATGCATAACCTACATAATGTTTATTCTATCTCAAAAAGAGCAAGATTTTACATATTTGAATCAACAGTATATAAAGCTTTCACCATCAGAATATAAAATTTTCCTTAAAATTTGCAAATACATAATGGCAACCTGAACAATAGCAGCAGCAACAGAAACCCAAGTTTTCTCCTGCCATAGTGAACCCAAACTCCCAAACAAAATTTCATTGCCACAAGAAAGCTATAGAATTCACTTATGAAGCATCCAATGCAGATATTAAAATTGGCATCAATTTTCACAAATACAAATCAAATGCAAGATCCTATATTCACATAGAGGCAAATAGATCAGAAAACCAATGAATGATGGCACATATTCAGCTTCTTTGTGAGCATTTTAGTGAAAACAACTAAAGCAACAGATTTGAAATTACACTATGTGCAACAAGCACAAGGTATCCAATATTTAAAAGCAACTACTCAATCATATGCTCATTCAACAGAACTATAATTTTCGACTGAGTTGAAGCTCTAGTTAAGGGAGCAACAAAAGCCTTTAAAAAAGCATCTAATAAGTATCAACTATACCAAAAGCATGTGGAAGCTGGTGCAGAAAAGCATCTCCTAACATTGCACCTGCCTGAAAACATAATGAATTAGAATGAACACAACTTCAGAATTCATGGGAAACAAGAGGGATTGCAGCTAGTTCATGCACGAAAAAGCACCTCAATACAATCAGCATATCTTTGATCATCAATATAGCAACTTACACAATTTGACAACTTTTTTCTCAGATAATGCTGGTAAATAAGACTGTAGAAGTTTTTACCAAAAAAAAATAAGACTGCAAAAAAAAAAATTTCTTGCAACTTTATCAACTTGATACAAGTTATACACTGATGTATTCAAAAACTGCCAGTCAATTTAATATCTCTGCTGTATGTAAACTGTAAATTTCTAAAATCGCTCGTCAAAACTTGTATATGCAAATTTGTACAGAATGTGTACATTCCAGTCAAAATTTAACAATTAAAGCAATCTAAAAAGAGAGGATTGTGAGAGCATATAATAGGATTAACAATTTATTGAATAGCAACAGGGGACCTTTTGTGAAAACCTTTATGATCTCTCACACTCAAGTACCAGCAATGATGAAAAGTTTGATATGCAGTCTGTATTTTAGAGTTCATACCTTACATAAACAGTTACACATGCACTCGCTGGAAATCAATTACTAGAAAGCGATTATAAGGAAAACTTGACACGTGCATCATTATCATGTGGTGAAGAACAAAAACACCTTGAACAAATATGATGAAGATGATAATCAGAAATGAAAACCAAACAAGGGGCCCCTAGTAATTAGAACGCACTGAGTTTTAGTACTTAATGCATATATTGTACCATCCAAGAGTCTAAATCCAATTGTGATGAAGTGGACTCGGATATCTTAATTCTTACCCCAAATAATGCCAATGAATCAACAATTGCCTTAGACGGTTTCCCTTGCACTGCAATTGCATAGAATATTCAATCTTCAATTAGCACTAACCTTTTTATAGAAATTTTTCTTTAGAGTAAAATGTTTAAGTAAACGCTAAGGCTGTTTGAAATCAGGACACAATCAATGTATTAAGAAAGTGAAAGGCACTAGGCTAGGTGCAACTATGATCGAGCAACTTACCAAATATTAGAGGCAATATGATCAAACAAATGAGTGAAGCCATGCTAACCAACAATGAGCAGCCCAAGGCATGAACCCATAGACCTACAAAACAAGAAATTTACACCAATTGTTAGATCACATGGATGGTTCCAATATTAATGACCTATACAGACATGCTGTCAATTTCCACACTGCAAAGAGTTCATATCATGCTTTTCAATTCCAGAACAGTCCTACCCATAGAATTACATCAACACAGCCTTCATTCTACACACAGGATCCAGAATGCACAAGGCTCAATGAGACCATGGACAGCAATAAAATCAATATCTCCAACCAATACCTAAATCCTCAGTTACCGTCGCATTCCAACAACGGACAGCACAATCTACAACGATCAAAGTATTCACGACCCTATGCTGCATCAACTTTCACCATTTGGCAACTACAATCCAGTCTGGTTAATGCACAACCGCCGACGCAACAAAAATGACCAATCAAACAAAGGGCAAGAAAAATGACCGTCCAAGAAGGCGACAGCGTCCAACAAATTACCTAGACCAGAGAGATCCGATTCACCAGACCGCCCATCCACGTGATGATGGTGATGGTGGTGGTCGTGCGGTGGTCGTGGTCATGACCAGACTGGAAATCAAATCCATACAGCTTCAGATCCTCTTCCTCAGCCAACTCCTCGGGCAGCTTTCCACCTTTCTCCTCATGGTGATGACCATGATCACTGTGGTGGTGATGACCCCCGTGGTCGTGGTCGTGGTCGTGGTCGCCGTGATCACCGCTGTGCACCTGCGGCGCAGGGGAAGAAAACCCAGAATGGGGACAGCTCCCCCCGTGCCCCAAACACAGATCCAAGCCCAGGACGCAAACGACCGCGAACAAACCGCTCATCCTGCCCATTCCCATGCTCGGATTCGAACGGAACCGAACTGGGTTTTGACTTTTCCGAATAGGGTTTTCAGGTTTCGAGCCGAAACGGACTGGTGGGTCAAAAAATGCGGCCTCCTATCGCGGGTGGTCTTTATTTGGAGCGGCGCTTGCAGGTACCCTCGATGGTGATGAAGCAGACGATGGCGAAGAAGAGGACGATGATAGCGATTATAACGCCGAATGTAACCACCCCCATCGCGGTTCCCTCGGTGCTGTAATAATAAATGCGGGATCTTTCATGAGCTTCGATTCTTCGGGCGCAGATTCGTCTTCGGAATCATACACAAAATTGAATCTTTCCAGACGAAAAATGCTCCTTTCGTGAGGGACAATCTTGGGTATGGTTCAGTTTCAGTGGGAGTTTTATTCTTCCTCTTCTCGTTTCATGGATAAATCAGTTCAGCGGTACCTTTTTTTTTTTTTTGGTCGACAGTTCAGTAGTACTTCAGTGGGACTCGTTAGAGCAGCTTTTTGGAACTCTACATCGCTTTTTTACCGGAGCTCACCGGTTCAAGGTGGTGGAAATCTACCATTTTGGGATTGGTTCTTGATGTTAGGATTCGGAATTGGACTGATTTCTTTCCACGGCAATCGGTTCGAATTCAAGAAACGGACCTAATTTAATAAGTAATATAAATTTTTTGAAAGAACCATGGAGAGCTGTACTCTTTTTAATAAACGGAATCTTAATATTTGAAGTATCGTTTCTTTTCTTTAAGATCATTCTAAGGGATCCCAATTTTGTTTCGTGGAGTTCAGAGAAAAAAAAATGACCATGTCACTATCTTTTCTTTTTATCTTCTCCAATTTCGGATTCCTTCCGTGTCTCTATGTTTTCTTTTTATCTTCGGCTTGAGCTCTTTATCCTTTCTCTCCTTCCTTTTTCCTTTTGTTCACTTTCCTTACTTGAACATCCCCTGCCTGACTTGCATCGGAGACCGGTTAAGGGCAATGTCAAGACAAAGTTACTCCGGTGATGAGCATGGATATTGGATAGCAGAAGAGAATTGCACCATTGAGAGAGAGAGAGAGAGAGAGAGAGAGAGAGAAAAGTCGTGTGAGTATCTCATGCACGTTTAGGACTTGACCTCTCCTGATTATTCTAGTTAGGTCATGAATTTAAATGAGAAACGCAGAGCAATGCTGTAAAATGCAGCGAATTTTTTGGTTTCTTAGGAAGTCAAATTCCCATCATCATAATCCATCCCTAACAAAAAAAAAAAGTGTCAGGAAGACATTTGGGATAGAAATTTAGATAAAAGTTCTACATGAGTTGCGCATTCCATATACAATTTCTAAACAATCTCCCAGCGAAGGACTACGAGAAAAAGAATACAATGACGGCCGTGAAACCAAAATCTATTGTTTGGCGAAAATGAAAGTTAGAGGGAGTTCCTATCGCGCCTATACAAAAAAGGAGAAGAATGCCGAGCAAAGCATTCAGGAGGGCATGTGGCGAGATCTCCTCCACCACCCTACTCTCTCCATTTGCCACACGCTCACCTACGCCATTGAAACCCACTTCGTCTAACAAGCCTCTAGCATTTACATCACACTACTCTATAGCCCTCACATTTTCAAGAATGCCAACCTCACTTCCTCCATCAAAATACACTCACAAACATCACAATCAATAAATACACACACAAACATCACAATCAATTTCATGAAGACAATATTTGTCCTCATCACCACCTTCCTCCTTGACTGGATCGAATGGCGACCACTGCTGCTAAGCAGTATCAGTGGGATGATATTTTCGCTCACCTCCCTCAAACAATGTCTCAACATTATTGACCCCAATCACACGAAGCTCATATGGGTAATAGCCATGTGCATTGCCCGTGTTTCCCTACATGGTCTTCTTGCTGATCATGTCAATGTACAGCTCCAAAATCTTCCAATTGAGGCTACATGCGCAGGGATATGTAATGGTCATTGCCGTGAAAAATGTGGTGGAGTACAGTGATATCAGTGACATACTTATTACTGTACAAGGCATCCTCGGAGATCTTCCTATTGAGGCGTGCTCTTTGGGTGGATTTGGGGCTACAACGGTGACTATTCTTCTTGCATTGTCATGCATACACTTAGTACCACTGGATGAACATAAGAGCAAATAACTTACTAATATTTATCAATGTTAGGTTGATGTCTTCAAACTTATCATTAGGCGTGGATTGTTATGAACCGTAGGGGTGATCGGTTTCCTAATTCAGTCAATTCCTAATTTTTGAGATTGGGGACCGGACTAGATGGTCTTAGGACTAGGAATCGAATTGGATCGACCAGTCCGATCTGATCCAGTTCTATGTAATTGATGAGTTAGCAAAACAAGAGAAGAAAAAATTCAATAAAATACTATAATTATTACTATTTTTAGACCAGACCAATAATATCCGGATCCCTCTAGAAACTAAATCAAACTGGCCAATTCAGATAATCCAACGTGCTCACCCCTAATGAACTATGCATTATGAAAGCTCAAGCTCATGACCGCGAATTGAAATTTCAAAACCTTTCCCACGAACCTGGTTCGTCAAAAATCAAAATGTACAGAATGTACAGAATAATGTGCTAATAATGCAATCAAAATTCTTCAAAAAGGGGAAAGAAGAAGAAAAGAATATCCAAAGTTCAAGAAAAGGAAAAAGAGAGGGAGAGACAGAGAAGCCGAAGCAGAAGGTCGCGGGGAGGCAACAGCAAGATTCATTCATTCCCTCCCTCCAAAACGGGGCAAAGTCCTCCTTCCCGTTTTCTTCATCAGAATCCCGTCACCTCGGTCCCCCATTCCCGACCCAGATCCCACCGCTCCGTCACGACCTCGGCAATGGCGGCGCGGGTGATAACGGTCGCGCAGGACGGCACGGGGGACTTCCGCACGGTGCAGGAGGCGGTGGACGCGGTCCCGCTCGGCAACGCCTGCCGCACCGTCGTCCGGGTCGCGCCCGGGGTCTACCGGCAGCCCGTGTACGTGCCCAAGACCAAGAACTTCATCACCCTCGCCGGGCTCCGGCCCGAGGACACCGTCCTCACCTGGCACAACACCGCCGCCAAGATCGACCACCACCAGGTGATACCCCCCGGGCTTCCCTTTCTCTGCCTCTGTGTGAATTTTCGGAGCTTGCCCTGGAGTCCCTTGATTGCGGCATTGTCTTTCTTCAGGCGGCTCGTTTGATTGGGACGGGGACGTTCGGGTGCGGGAGCACGATCGTGGAAGGGGAAGATTTCATTGCTGAGAACATCACTTTCGAGAACTCGGCTCCTGAGGTAATGAGGTGAACGTTGGAGGTATTTTTTCTCGTTCTTTTTACGACTGCTGATGTGGTGGACCAACAAATGTTTGATAGAATGTCCGAGAGTAGAGAGAGAAGGAGAAGGGGAGAGAGAAAAAAGGGAAGAGAAGATAAGGAGAGAATAGTAAAAGAGATGGTAATTTCATTTATTTCTCGGATTCTTAAACTTGTCGAGTAGAGTTTGCGAAAAAAGAAATCTTGGTCACAGGGTTCTCTTTCAGATAACTGTAAGTTACGGACAAGACACCTTGTAACTGAAAAATGACTTACTCGCTTGACAACTTAGCCACTAAGCATATTCAGGTGGGCTCAGCTTCTCCTTAAGATGGTGGACAGCAACATCCCCGACCTAGGCAAACCTGGGATGTTGGTCATTGGTTAGGATTAGAGGTGGCAGTAAGGGTAGTGGAAAGGTTGATGGAAGTTCCTGCTTCTAAGCATGGATTGTGAAAGTAAACTTGGAATTTGGCTTGTGAACTCCTCATCGGCCCATAAATGAAGGTGGAAATGAAGTTGGTTTCAGGTGAGCCAGGACTTTCTAAGAGCATCATTACCTCATTCCTCAGACTTCTCTAGATGCCCATCCACATACCCCTTTCAGTTGAACCTTTTTAAAATCTTTTACATCATCTACCAACCCCCATCCCCAAATCTCTATCAAATCTCCCTCACAAACTCCTTCCCTGACACTCCTTCACAACTAAAGCTTCCTTAAGCATCACACTGATGGTTTCTTAAGCATCACATTTAAGAGAAGAATTGCATCACATAATTCCAAGGCAAATACTCACAAAAATCAATATTTCATTAACTTTATTGAAAAGAAAGTACAACTATATTGATAGACTCTCTAAAAGTTCTACTCCTGTTTGAAATAGGAAGGACAAAGGCACTAGAATTCGTCAAATTTTCCAAATTGTTCAATCAGGTGAATTGTTCCTTTTACTACAATTGGGTCCCTAAAATATTTGTGTTCTTGTTCAAGTTGGTCCTTCTGTCAAAATTACGGACAGAAATTCTGATGTGACCATTAAGTTGCTGTTAAATGCCAACATGACATCCTACGTGGCATAAAATAAAAGATAATTCAGAAATAAAGAATATTTTGAAACAAAATAAACATTAAAAAATTAAGAGAAAAGTTTCTCTTAAAAAAAAAAAAAAAGATGGAAGCAGAATAGGTGCTGCTGACATCGTGCCAGCCCTGGTCACTGGTCACCTAGGGTCGCCCGACACTAATGGCTGCTGGCTGGTGGTTATGCAACCCTAGCGAGCAATGACAACAATCATGCAACCCTAGCAAGGCCTGATCTCGGGTTGTGCAATCTGAACTGGGTCTACTGGGTCTAGGCAACCCCTGCCTAGTGTTGCCTGCTTTGCCTGGTTGCATGACCCTCAGCCAGATTTAGCCTTGGCCAGGCTCGGCTGCCCTCTGATGCCTGGGTGGCATCACCACCCCTATAGCCTCCCCCCCTTTCTCTATTTATCTCTCTTAGCTTTTTTTCTATAATTCTCTAATATTTTATCCAGTAAACAAATTAGGAAATTACACGTAACATCTTGTGCAGTTAGTGCTGATGTGGCGCCGATGAGTCAGTCCACATCAGGATTCGCATTTTTATTTGAATGGAAGAATCAACTTGAACAAAAAAGTACATACTGTAAGGACCTAATTGCCCAAAAAAAAGTTCAAGACAACGTTATGTTGCCTCTATATATTTTACCACTCTGTGTTTGTGTGTAACTTAATAAAATCGCAAATAAACCCCATGCTCTATACTAGGAAATAACATACTACAGTAGAATTAATAAATAACACAGAGAAATAAAGTCTCAAAGACAAATTTATATTCGCCACCAAGCTGGGGCATAGATGTCTATCGTGCCCAGCTTGTTAGATTACTTGATCGACAGAACAGCTTTGACAAGTCCCCTTACAGATCCTTTGATTTAACATGATCTTTGCCGACTTCTTCCTCATCACTAAATCTTATTCCAATGCAAATAATCTTCACTGTGTTCTCATCACTGTTGACCATTTATTGCTAAAATGTGGTTGGTCAAGTTGGCTTTGCCAGTGGTGGGCGTTTATTTGTTTAGCGGAGAGACTACGCAAGAAGAGCTTGTTGGGTTATATGCACTAACAAAGAAAAGAGAAAGAGGATTCACTTGATCGCTCTGGTGACTTCTTGGCTGATTTGAAGGGAAAGAAGCAGGAGATTTCTTAATAACATAGATAGTCATTTTGTAAACATTAGGGACTCTTGGCTTTCTACTTTGAATTTTTGGTATGCACAGAGACGGATCTTAGTGTAAAAGCCATTCTATACCTACTGAACTCCATCTCCTCTGACAAGCAATATTAGCCATCACCCATTGTGCCACCTCATTTGCCTTTTACTTTTACATGTAATCAAATCCCTTCAACATAAGTGCAATAACCAAGATAGACATCCAATTACATGATGGCCATCTCAATTTATGTTCGAAAACCCAATTGGGTCAAGGGAATTGGAAGGTTCACGTCAACCTTTTTGTAGAGCCCTTTTAGATAACATAAAACTCAACTGACACTTTCTCAGCATTATGTAGGTCTCTCCATAAATTGACCGAGAACTCCAAGTGCACACTTATAACAGTTCATGCCACTTTGAAGTTTATCCACTCCCCTCCTATGCCAGGACACCATTATATATTTGAAGTTTGACACTAAGATTTATAGGAAGATCTACAGGTTTTGCTCCCAAAAGTGTCATTTACTCCAAAAGCTTAGTGACGCACTTTCCTTTGAGAAAGATTGATCCCTTGTTTAGGTCTTGCTATTTTAGTACTGATGAAGTACCTTAACAACCCAATTCCTTCGTTTGAAAGTGATTGCTGAGTTGGCACTTTATCGACGAATGCTATTTCTGTCAGTGTCATTAGTATTGTATCACCTAAATAGACAACTAGGAATGTAACCATTACAAAGTAAGTGTGCAAACTAGAATGATATGAAGCAACCCTTTTGTCTTGAGTTATGGGACAAAGTTGTCTGCCATTAGTTTGCATTCTGGACGTCATCAACATCCCATCACCATGACAGCCAGATCTCACAAATCACTGCTAGTCGGCATGCAGTGGCCCATCATATCAATCCCATTTCAACAGTACTGCTAATGCTAGTGTTGTCCTACCATGTCATATTGACTGCCAATTGGTGCATTGCCTGTCAGCATCCTAGTCATTATCCCATTGTTGGGGACATGGAGTTATGTCGTCAGTGTTGCCATTCTTCACTTTCCACAGATTAGAGTGATATGTGAAGAATTTAGAGAAAAGAATTGTGATAATTCTATTTATCTTCTTTAATCCATCGTGTGAACTATTTATCTTCTTTAATCCATCGAAAATATCAGGTCTAGTATGAGCCAAATAGATAAGTTTCCCAACCAATCTTTGATACATTTCTCGATCTACAGCAGGTTCTTCCTTTGCATCTCCAAGCCTTTATTAGGCTCAATAGGTGTGGCTCTTTGGTTTACAACCAAGTTTTCCGTTTCCTTCAAGAGATCGAGTCACATGGTGAGACAAAAATTCCCTGTCTAAAGTAAGAAACTTCAATGCCCAGAAAGTATTTGAGTCTTCCTAGCTCTTTTATTTCAAACTCTTTAATCAAACAACTTGCTTTAGCTCTGTTTCTCCTCATCATCGTCACTGTGACAATAATATCATCGACATACACTAAAGTCTTCATTACTCTCCCTCTTGCCGAATGCTTAATGAAGAGGGTATGATCACTATGGCTTTGTTTGTAGCACTGGAGGCTTTCATAACTCTGGAAAATCTCCCAAACCCGGGCTCTAGGTGATTGCTTGAGCCCATATAGTGCTTTCCGTAATCTACATGCTTTGTTTGTTGTTTTTTCTCCTTCAAATCCCGGTGGAATACTCATGTAGATCTCTTCTTCTAGGTCTCCATGTAAGAATGCATTCTTCACATCATCTTGCTTTGGTTGCCAATTAAAATAGAGCTGCCAAAGAGAGTAGGAATTCTCACGGTGTTCATCTTTGCCACCAGACGAATGTCTCACGATAATCTACTCCATAAGTCAGTATAACCCTTTGCCACCAATCGTGCTTTATATCTCTCAAGAACCATCAGCTTTGTATTTCAAGGTAAAAACCCATTTGCAGCCCACAAGATTCTTTCCTTTAGGTTTTTCGACAATCTCCCAAGTCTGGTTTTTTCTAGTGCATCCATTTCTTCTCTCATTGCATTTCTCCATTCTTCTTTAGACAATGCCTCGAGATAAAGTATTTGGAATAGAAAAGGTGTTTTAGACTCACAATGAAATTTTTATGAGATGGTGATAGGCGGTCAAGTGACACATAGTGAGATAGTGGATATAAGGGTCGCTTTGTGCATTCTCTAGTACCTTTTCTAACAGCAATGGGAGAAGACGCGAGTCATAGTGGAATAGGTTGGTCAACCTATAGTGCCTGGCTGGGTCCAATACTAACAGAACCCATTCTTGACCAATTGTCTTTGCTTCCTTTTAGTGATATGTAATGACATAATCAAATCTATTGTTAAAAGGGAAAAATGAAACAAACGATGGCAGAATTGCGAGAGTGGTTGCAGCATTGAGGGCGTGGCTGGCATTCTATCTTCTGCAATTTCAAGATATTTTTACCTAATTTGTGGCTTTGAGGTGCGGACATTTGTATTGCTTTTGAATTATGATGTGGGTAATCAGCTTTCTTTTTATCAGGGTTCAGGCCAAGCTGTGGCGATTAGGGTGACAGCAGACAGGTGTGCTTTCTACAACTGCAGGTTTCTTGGTTGGCAGGTAAAGTCACCATTTCATCTTGGAGTTTTTTGGTTGTCAAGTCATTGGAATCTGTTGAGACCTTAGTCCTAAGCTTCCTGAGAAAAAAAAAAAACGATGGAAGCTGATGTAGGGAAACTTTTAAAGGAGCAAGAAAGGAGTGAAGATTAAGGAGAAATTGATGGAGAAATCTTTGCATATCCAAGCATCATAACTAGCAATGTTTGGGTGAAATTATGTATGCATTCATCATCACTAGCTTATGGGATTACCCTGTGTGCCCTGGTAGGGTCTGTGCAGTAGAACTACTTCAGCATCTTGGGTTTTCAATTTACATCATGGTTAACGTCCGGGTTATTAAACCATGTCTTGGTTGGTCACTTCTTTTTTCTCAAGGAAGAATGAAGGAAACTGAGCTTAAATGAAACAATAATCCTCCCAAACTACTTCCTTGGGGGATGAATCAGATCGCCAAACTCAAAATTTTAGGGATTGCTCCTTTGCCTCATTTGACGGTTCTATCCACGATAGCTTTGGTCCTGCTACAAATTGGATAGCTTTTGCAAGCAGATGTAAGGAGGCACAAACCTCTTCCTTGCTTCCAACTTATATTTTCAACCGTAACACACGAAACACAAGCTGATCTAGACTACCTTATGGTAGTCACACTTAGGCAATAAGATCAATTCTACCAGCAATGGTCCTGAACACTTTGTCTTGATCACTAGTGATGAGGAAGCACATGTTATTGTGATCATGAAATTTGGAACACCTATAGTCATCTGAGGATGTGTTAAGAGTGAAAAAAAGGGCAGCATGGTTAATCAATCTAATGATAAGCAAATTTTATTCTTCCTTCATGATCCTGGTAAGTACTTACATGATGTCCGTGGAGACATGACCCCTAGCATGTATAGGGATTTGACAAAGGTTAAAGTAAACTTCTCTTTGATTTTTTGATAGACATGTTGCCGCAAGGCAAAAGTGTGAATGTAATTATTTATCCCTGTCCAATAGAAAATTTGCTTCATTCTTCGATAAGTGCACAGTATACAGAATGTGCTCCTAAAGTAGATGCTACTTAGCTACTGCCTACTATGTTGTACCCTGTCTGCATCATAATCTGTATAGAGTGAGAGAATCAGGTCTTCTTTGTGGATCAGATATCACTATAATTAATTTAGTGTCGTTACTGGCCTAAAAGGATCACACAAAAGAATCATTGGCCTTGGAGTCATTCTTTTGACTGCTGCGAACCTCCTGTTTCCAACTAAGAACGAGCATAGAAGTTATACAATGAATTGTTTGATCTTCAATCTTGTGACTCTCTGGTCTATTGTTTGCTGTAGATGGAGTAAAAGCGGCCAGTGGACTAGTCACTGTGGAATGGGAACTTGCTAACAGGTTCACCGGTTTTTCTGTTAATGATGCAGGATACATTGTACTTGCATTACGGGAAACATTATTTAAGAGATTGCTACATTGAGGGAAGTGTAGACTTCATCTTTGGCAATAGTACTGCTCTTTTGGAGCACTGTCATATCCATTGCAAGTCAGCAGGTTTCATAACAGCACAAAGCAGGAAGTCTTCTCAGGAATCGACTGGTTATATATTCTTAAGGTTCTAAGCCAATCTTGCTTATTTTTTGCAAGGAGAATCGCATTTATCTGTTGATTCTTTTTATGCGTTCAACATAGACTACACTTGGCGCACTCGATTGCTGCTATCAGACATAAATTAGTGTTTTCTGCTAACTAATTGCATTTCATGCTGATGTCTAGACCATTCTAGCAGTGAGTGGAGCCTGTGTGCACGCAACCAGAGCACTTGTATGACAAGATAGATTGTCATCTTTTGCTGGGAAAAAAATATACACCATTTATTCCACAAACTGTATATATATTGATGGGATAAGTGCACTAGAAGTCTTGAAACTTGCTAATGCAATCAATTTCAAATCCTCTCCAAGTAGTGCAATCAAGAACTTTCATTAACTCCGTCCAATTTGAATATGGAAAATGTTGATGTTGTATTTTTTAATATTTTTTTAGAATATAAGGCTCTGATTTGTGGTCAAATGAGTGCCACATCAAGATAAAGGGAAAAGAATTTAAAAAGAAAAAAGAACTTGGGGAGAGAGAGAGAGAGGGAGGGAGGGAGCGAGGGATATCGCATGACCAGGGAAAGTTTGAAGGCTAGCGGTGCCTTCGCTGTGGTCCGTCAACCCTGTTTGATTCCACTCTACAACTAGCGTTTCTTGTTTGGTTGACAGTTCAATTACATGCCATTGAATTGATTGTTGAAGCTTGCAATCTAGTGAATTGAGGCTTTGATCGTTGAAAGATTAAGTTTTTGTATATTTAAGGCTCTGAATTTTTGTGAGAAACCGGGCTTGTTTTTTTTTCTTTTTGTGAATTAGTCCAAGGATTTTCATGGTATTTTTGGGTGTAGTCAAAGAGAGGAGATTGAATTGTTCGGTTGTCCAGTAATGGTGTTGGCCAATGATTAGAGTAAATCCTGTTTTGATTAAGGCATGTCATCATTGTCATGGTGATTCAAGCATGCCCCTACAATATGGCATTAGGAAAGCTGCAAGGACATTGAATATTGCTGGCAAGGTTCCAATTGGAAGAAGAAAGCTAATAAAGATATTGAATTGATTGCTCAATTTAATAGTTCTGAGAAAAACAGTAAGTTTTTGGATCAATGTACTGTAAAGAAGACTGCTCTTGTTGTGGTTAGTGATGAAGGAGAGTTTGTCCATTAAAGTCTCAGTGCAGAACATCTGGGAGTGTTCTCCCATGTTTTCTTTTTTTAAATATATTATATATTTTCGGCCTTGAAAAACATGAAAAAATGTCACAAATGCATTTTTTGTGACTAGAATCAGATGGAGCTACAGAAGTTCTTGATTGCACTGATTGGAGAGTTTTAGGGCGCAATTACCTTCTTTGAGAGTTTTAGGATTTGATTACCCTATCACGACAAGTTTTAAAACTCCTAGTGTACTTATCCCATTTAATTGTAAAGGAGAACAATAATGTCCAAGTGGGAGGACAAAACATCAAATTTAAAATGTGTTAATGGATATGAGCACTGATGGCTGCATTTTTTACCAATGAAATTCTGCAATGCTGATGCAGATGTGTCATCACTGGCAATGGAGGAACTTCATATACGCATCTGGGACGACCATGGGGGCCTTTTGGAAGGGTGGTATATGCATACACATACATGGATGCTTGTATCAAGCAAGTGGGCTGGAATAATTGGGGAAAGACTGAGAATGAAAGAACCGCTTGCTTTTATGAATACAGGTACGTTTTCTTTGGACTCTAGGGAATTTCGCATTGAGCGCATTTCATATCTAGGAGAGGCATGAGCACTGCTAAATGGCAAATTTGAATTTGTTTTTGTGATATAATCTGGCTGTGGCTTGAGATTTTTGTGGAAAACCTGCATGTTTTGAGCATTCCCAAGCATCTTGGTTTGCCTACTCTGCTAACTTCGTGAACTTATACACTAGAACCACTAAAATATCGATGAACTTAAAGAACGAAAAAAAGGTGCTGGTTTCTTTGATTTGAGTCATAGCGTTATTTTTCTGCTAAAGGTAGGTTTCTTGGATTTGGTTATAGCGTTTTTTCTGGGTAAGTGGAGGTGTTACGATACTTCTGTTTTAATTGAGGACAAAGAACAATGAAATGTGGCAGGATGCATACAAAAAGAATTGACGTCTATGGCTCTTTTTACATCTGAAGCAAAAAAACAGATATACAAGCAAATCAAGTGATATGCATTCTGGATCCATTGAATATTTGTCCAGTATAAACTAAGTGAACACTTGGTATATGCTTATTCATGGGGTATGGCAACAACCTACTTTTTTAGCTAACTATTCTAGTTGAGAGTGCAAGTAAATGCTAGGTTGGATGATTATATTCTATCTTCTTGGATGTCTTCTCTGCGCATGTGACTAAAGCCATGACTCAATACGTTCCTGATCAAATGCAGGTGCTTTGGGCCAGGCAGTTGTCCCTCAAAACGTGTGACATGGGCCAGAGAACTGGTTGATGAAGAAGCAGAACAGTTCCTAATGCATAACTTCATCGACCCTAACCCTGAGAATCCTTGGCTTGCTCAGAGAATGGCCGTTAGGATACCATATTCTGCCTAGATGGTTTTCAAGGTGTCACGCTTTTCAATAAATTTGGATTCTGTATTTTAAGCCAAGAATGTACGAGGGGAAATCAACTCGATGTCTGGACGTGGGGATAAGGGATTATGTGGCTGAGGAAGGATCATAATTATGTGGCTATTTAACGTGTGATGCTTTACTTGGTGCAGTTGTTGTCTTTAGGTTGCGAGCAAAATAAGCACTCCTTTGATGCCATTTTTATCGTATTAGTAGAGGTGACAGACGGGTGGGTTGAATGTGGTAGCTCTAAGTGACCCATTCGATATATATATGAATTGCCCAAAACCCAATCCAACCTGTAGGACTATTATCAGTACGACTCAATTAACTTGGTTAAAATGGGAGTTTCATGTTTTTGAGTCTCTAATCTGTCCATACGGCTGACGTGGATCCTTTATAGTTCTTGAGCCTTGCAAGACTAAATTTAACTGGAAGCTTTTTAATTGATGAATCTAGCTTTTATTTCTACTCTATGCGGCTTGGGAGGTAACACTCCCTCAATTCCTCCATGTTCTGCAGAAACTGGAGTACAATATCACCTTTGCAGATTTTCATGGAAACAATTCCTCAACTCCAAAACCTTTCCAACTTACACTACTCGAATCTCACTAATATGTATGATCTGGGTTCTGCTTAACTTGACGAGTTGCAATAAATATCGAAATCGTACTCCTTGATTTAATTGGACCTGTCTGGTTTTGACCTTTCCAAAGCCAAGGATCGATCAACTTCCATCAATATGCTTCCTTCTCTGCAATCTCAGCAACAACTAAAACATATTCTCACTCTCTCCATGTCAGTTTTCCTTCTCTAAGTCTTGCATTCCTCGATATCGCAGAGACCATTGGTAGCGACACGCAGCTTAGCTTTCCGGATAATCCATTAATAAGCTTAGAAGGTGAAAAGAAAACTTTTAGCAATCTTCAGTAAATTGCCGGCTAGTAACATTGAGAGCAGACAACTTTAAAGAAAATATTTCTGGCATCCAAGAGAGAACTTCACTTCGTTACATCTATTCTCTTGGGAAATCAGGTATCTAACACAATTATCCGGATCCTGGGGCATCATTATGAGACCCACGTGATTAATGATTCGGATAAAAACTTGATCTACAGAATCTATAGAACAACAATATTTTTCTTTATAGTTTGTCATCGTGTATATCCACTTAGTTTGCCAATATCAATGTTACTGTGGTAAGATCCATCTCCCTTAAAAATAAGCAAATACATTTGCATTTCCACTAATGGACCCAATCATTAATGGTTGCATTTGATGTGTTAACCCAATTCGACGGGTCTTACAAGGCATGACTTGGAATTTTTGAGTCGCTTTAGGTGGTCAGCTATAAGAGAAAAGGACTTTGAAAAGATGTCCATGGCCTCTCTTAATATTTGTTCCTTTTTTTTTTCTTTTTCTTTTTTTGTGAATGCAGATCAAGGTCTTCCTTAAGGACTTGGAAAATAATTTTTTTTTCTTTTTGCATTTACTTAAAAGGCGTTCTTCACATTTTCCGTTTCTTTTAAAGTTTTTGTAAGTTGGACCTATTACAAGAATCTAGCTTTATATCATTTCATAATACAGAATATTAAAATGCCATAGATATTATTTTAAGAAATTAGTTGATTGGTTCCCCAAAAAAGCTAAGAATTTTCTTACACAGGAAAATTTTTATTACCATGCTTTTTTTTATTGGAATTTTTTTTTCAGTAGTGATAGAAATAGGAGCTCATTTAGTGAAGACTCCTCTCATACCCCCCACCCCCCACAAAAAAAAAAAAAAATGAAAAAATGAAAAACGTTGATGTACTGTTCACCTGATTTTTGTGCAATTTGTTGGTAACTTGCCGACATGTTTTCGCAAATTACCAACTTTTTATACAGTTCGCAAATTACCAACTTTTATTTGACTTTCTCACCGATGCCTTAAATTTACGAACTAATATTTATTTGATTTTATTCAAATAATCAACTTTTCTTATCTCTAACAAAACAAGTTATCTTTTTTTTTTACCAACTTATATTTACTTCTCTTACTGATATCTTAAATTTATGTAAGATCACATCAGATTAACAAGTGATTTACCAATTTTTGACTAAGTAACTTACTAACTATTGGGAAAATGGGATTTTGATTCCAAAACTATACGTGGTTTAATATCTACTTGATGATGGTAGATGTTCTTGTTGAAATAATGATAATGTTAGGAAGACCGTGATAATATCAATAGTTTCCATAAAGCTTGGTGAAGGATGTCCACAAGAATGTAGACCTTTGACAAAGGAGAACAAGTCAGATATGACGAGTGTTGGCACCAGGTTTTGCGATAAGGATTTTTGGGATTCGGTAGCATATTACAATTGAAATGGCCTTGGAGGATCTCCTACTTTGGGGCGGTGGATACGATCATCGAGATTACCATGCTTTGGTTCAAGAGAGCTTTTTTATTTCTAAAACACAAGGAGCTAATTTAGTAAGGATTCCATCTCTCTCTCTCTCTCATTTCTTTTTCCTATTACTTATGACAAACACTTCGTGCTCTCAATCATTCAATGCATACACGAGAATGAATGTCGGCCGTAAGTGTGAAATCAAAACAGATTCTTGCATTTTCTGTTTGATAGGTCTAAGTCTTTCTAGCATTGAAGCATGGTTGCAGATTGTAAGATGAACTGATCCAACCTCAGAGACGTCATGCCAACCCAGCAGTTCCCTTTTCTTCATGATGGGGGGAGATTGCTACAGAAGCTTCGAGTTGTATTCACTGCTATTCAAATATGTTATTTTCTCTTTCTATCGTCCTTCAAGATGAAACACACGTGTAAGGGAGAACGATGAATGCTCTGTTATTGCCGAAATTCCAGTCAGACCGACGCAGAAGACATGTCATCACTGCGTAGTTGCGAAGTTATATCTAAGTTGTCAGTACCGTAACAATCACAATCGAGATATCAATGAGTCAGATCATCCTTTTTCATGGGAGCCATGCCACAAAATTTGATGAAACTCAACATCCTATGCTTTGTTGCGGACGATTCCATCATTTCTTGCAGTGAAGCATGTACAGATTGTGACTGGAAACTTTAAAGCAGTGCTAGTAATTTGTCTTGTAATTACCAGAGTATTTAGCGAATTAACCGTCACTAAGCTACCATCTAATGTCAAAGCTTACCAATTTTGCGTTAGTAAATTACCAATCTTTCTTTGAAAACAGGCTCAACAGGCTTGTCCGTACAGCACCTTATATTGTAACCGCCCGTATTGATCGGGGTGTTGAAGTGCATCAACAATCCATGATTTTTCGAAGTACCACCCGTCACGTGACATTGAGCCCTTGATAATTGCCAAAATGCAAAGATTGCGTTAGCTGATAAATTAATGGGGTCTTAATTAATTGAAATTTTACTTTCTTGGGAGTGTGTTTTGCCAAATTCGTGCTTTAAACTGATAACTTTGCTTTTGGTGTTCGAGATTCAAGTTCGACTCAAATTCTCAAGACCGGATGTGCCTTTTAGCCTTGAACCACATTTTTAATAAATTTGTGATCATGTAGTCCAGCAGACACAGTAATTGACCACGGTGCCTCAGATTTTAGTAAAATAAAAGGATATCTTAAAAGCTACTGCAGCAAACTATGCAATCCAACAACTTTTTCCTGCACTGCCAAATGTTTCCTTGTACTATCATAAAAGGATTTCAACCAATGAGGAAAAAGAAGAGGAGAGAACCATCCAAGTTGCTTAAGAACATAAGCAGCATGCAGCAGACAATAACAAAAGCAAGATCAACCACACTTACGATGAATATATGTACATTCAACACACCCGAATAACAAAAAAATCCCGCAAAATAAATTGTAACTTTCACTACTTCACGTGCCATATATTCCTACAATCTATGAAACAATAACTTGCAGTCACCAAAAGAAAGCCACATCATATCCACAGAATCGCTAACTCATTCTAGAACCTCAAGAAAAAACCTGATTCACATCCTCAACTGT
Organism: Eucalyptus cladocalyx; assembly: GCA_017140615.1. Lineage (NCBI taxonomy): Eukaryota > Viridiplantae > Streptophyta > Magnoliopsida > Myrtales > Myrtaceae > Eucalyptus > Eucalyptus cladocalyx. The sequence goes on from CM029522.1 coordinate 42,380,181, forward strand.
CAGCTAACTCACTCAAGAAGTCACTTTTGAGAAAGTACAATGGTAAGCTACTGTGTACAGTTCCTTCGCTATTCACAAGGTCGCTGCTGAATCTCCAGCACAAGTATCTTTTCCTGGAAATAGAAAAGGTGTTTCGTGGACTGTAAGTCTAGATCCTCAGAGGGGATTAGCGTATAAGAAACAATTATAACGCGATGAATCAACTCTCTCCAAGACATAATTAGCATCAATGGTGATGAAGTTGTCATCAGATTGCCATAGCTGATGAATATATACAAGAGAATGGAAACATAGATGATATCGACTTGAAAGGACAATCATATCCAACCTCCTGTGCTGTGATGAAATTAATGCTGTTCTTTTAAAAGAGGAACACAGAACACACGCGTGCACTGCCCATATTTCATTCTTTTCTTTTAGATTTTCTAAAATATGGATAAGTCGGTAGGCTAGTTAAATTCCAGAGCTCGTATGCTACTTAGTTTAAATGAGTTTGCACTAAAGGATGACAATAAGTAGAGAGCATTAACAAAAGATAAAGAAAGGGTGTCTTTAACAAAGAGAATGCATAGACAAGATAGAAAAGAGGTGCCTCGATTTTCTAACTTATTTTCTAACTTACTTGCAGTATAACTATTCACTAGGGAAGCCTTACCAAAAAAAAAACTATTCACTAGGGAAGGAACATACATGCAGAATTTTGAATTGCATATTTTGGGACAGATAATGTACCATCGCAGGTTTTCAGAGATGTGGAGGAGACCCCAGTTCGGAACCGCAAACAGACGTATACGTTGACATCGAGTCCTCTTTAGATATGGCCACAAAGTTCAGTGGAGCAGTGGATAGCCTTCTCATTGCTTTGAAATGTCCATTTTGACGTCCAGAATATGATCTTGGTGTGAGGAGCTCGGGAGTTACACCTCCCATTGAATTACGGCGTGGTGTTGGAGTCATGGATCCGTTCCCATTAGCAGAATAGCCATTTTGCTTCCTGAAGCTGTTGCTTTTTCTCGGACTAGGCTTAGACCCATACATGGCTTCCTTCTCTGTTAGAAGCAAATCTTGAAGTTTCTTTTGGCCCTGTAAAAGTAATATGTTCAGAAACTTTTCACTCTAAACTTCTTTCCCGATGCAGTTTAGGGATATTTAAATTCTTCAAGAAAATTTCGTTATTGTCGAATCAGAGAAAACTTTTCTTATCAACATGAGCTTCACTCAGATATTACATGTGAAACATTACCTTGCATCTCCTCTTCTCCTCTTCTTTCTGTTTTCTGGTCAATTTGTAATCGTCGAGTATGGATACCAGTCGTTCCTTTAAAGACATCATCATCAGAAAATTAAGTAACAGAAAGAACCAGAATGTGAGTTAAAGTATTATTGCAAAAGTACTCACTCCATCGTAAAGGAATAAAGCCCTTTTCTCATCTTCCCATGCCAGTGTTCTGTTTATTAGATTGTCAACCATTGCTGCATGGAACAGCTCTTTAGCCACGGGAACAAGTCATTAACCAAACTGGGGTAAAAAAATTATATGATGAGACAAACACCTGGAATTTTGCTAACAGCCACTCGAGCTCGTTCGGCTCGTTTTAGGTTAATATGAGCTCCTCTTCCGGCATTGTATCGGTTCTCGTCCTAAAAGCAAGCACATAACAAGTAGGCAAAGGTTGGTAAATGATACGTTTAAGTGAAACACCAATTTATATTCATCTGGTAATGATAATTAGACACTATAAGTACTTGGATTGGGATTGCATTTCTAGGACCAAAAGCTTACTTGGTTATACTCTTCAAGCCAGTTTTCCTCCTCGCAGGCAGCAAGCCATCGGTCAATTCTATCCATTATTTCTTTTCTACTCTGGGCTTCATCTTTTACTTTAACTATCTGTGCTTCAATATTTGCCAAAAGCTCCGAAGGATCTACTAAACCTGAGACGCGCAGAATTTGTGACTTAAGGTTCTCATGTTAAACACACTATGTGGAAGAAAGGGAATCACTAAGGCAAGGATTGAGAGAGAATACCAGAATCTATCAGTGCATTGGATTTCTCAGCAGAGGTACTAGTGTCAGGTACAATATGAGCAAGTCGGCAAAAATCTTCCAATTCTGACCTTCTTTTCATGACAAGTTCCTTCATTCTACTTGCTTTCAAAGTAGTGAGCCTATCCACTTCTGCCGATGCCTGGCCGCAAGGTTTCCTTTTTATTATTAGAGACATAGCATCAAAGAAAAGGACACATCAACAAACAGGGCACGTTCCAAACCTGTTCAATTATCTCCATTGACAGAACACCTGGTTCTGTAATATCACTTTCCGAAGACCTGAGGATGGATGTGATCCTTGAAAAATTACTCCGCTCCTCATTTGAGGAATCCATCAAATTCCATAATTCAAATAATGATGCAACAATATCTTTGACCTGTAAATTAACAATACAGATTGAAACATGTGAGAACCAAGATTAACAACTGATCTGAAACGATAAGGATTCAGCTTACTTTCTGGATTCGAGCCTTGCGTTCTGCTTTCAGCTTCAGAATGGCATGTTCCAGACCTTCCAAGGTATAATCGCTAATGTTTGTTGATTGTTCAATAGCTGTACCTTGCAGACTTGGATGCACCTCGCTGACAGTCTTTCCAAAATCCAATCCAAGCACACCACAGAGAGAATGTACCTCGTTTACGTACTCTAGAACTTTCTGAAGGCGTTCAGACTGCAAAGAGACAAGTATAACCAAACTATTAGTCGAGAATGGTGAGAAATCAAGTGATACGCAGAACACTGCACAAGATTGACAACTTGTGCATATATGCATCTATGTTCATACTACATGTAGTGCAAGAAAAATATGCTGAATTACAGTTTTAGTCCGTATTAGTGCATTTGATTCCGTTAATTATTTATCGTTCTTTAAAGAACCTATATTAAGGTGCTCCTTCACATGCTCTCGACAGAAGCTGAAAGTGAAAATGAAATTTCTAGACATTGTTTCTTCCCCGATTATTCTCTTCTTAAATCTACTCCCCCTATTTCATGTCACCAGCCGGCTTATTCATTAAAATTCTTCATCTTAGCATAGGGTTGACAAAGCTATTCTTTGTGCTCAAAGATATTGGACTGACGTGTTCAGAAGAGGTCCATTTTTCCCTCAATCTCCAGAGGATCACAAAAAGTACTCATGCATTCTAGCTTAAGTATTTCATCTTATGCCTCAAAAAAGCCAGGGAAAAACCAAAAGAATAGAGGAGTATTGAGCATCAGCAAAAATTGTCAAGAAAAATATACCTTCTCCTTCTGAAGAGTGCGAAGGCGTGTTTGATATTCAGAAAGCTTTCTAAGGGACAAGTCTTCTTCATCCAGACTCAGGCTACTGCTTGCACCATTACTTGCATGACCATACTCCGATATCTCTCCACTGATCCTCTCAATCTGAGCCCGTATGTCAGCCAACTGTTTTATCCTTTCCTCTTTCTTTTTCCTCAGATCTTCCACCACGGGAGTCACAGAAGCAAGTTTCTGTTTCAATGATGCTGACCTCTTCTCAGCTTGAATCTGTAACATTTTGTATTAACAGCTCCATAAGCAACTGAAAATTGCCTAGAGAAATCTAAAGATATCTGCCAGTCTTGTTCAGACTAAGCTAAAAAACTGTGGCATTTCTAATATTATTTCACTGATCAACACAAGAAAGTTCTCTTTGAATTGGTTTAATTGGCTATAAGTCACGGTCTGTGTGGATTCATATACTTATGAGAATTATATTTATATCCATCTTACATGCTGCAGCATACTTGTCAACGAAATTAGGTGATGATGGACCATGCAATCAAGCAGCCTAATATCCAGCCACCACACCATCCTACATATATTTCAGTTAGTTCAAGAAAGTGTCTGGGAACATTAATTTCTTCATATTGCTTTGTACATGACAGTGCTTTTTCTGACCTGTCAATCTTCTACTAAAGATTTCTGCAGTAGCAGCATTCTCTTGTACAATAGAAAAGTTTAAGTTCAGATCATCTAAATGGCCCAGTTGACGTCCAGCATAAGATTTCTTTTTTACAATCTTATCTTTCCTCAGACGACTGAGGATCAATTGCCATCCACATTTCAACAAAGCAACCCAAATTCGTAAACAGGATGCCCTTGACAGGGTGTGCCATATTTCATCTCACTAACATACCTAAAAATGTGGGCTTTGGACATTTCTTTTATGGTGTTGATTACCTTCTCAATGTTAATGATATGGTGACAACACAACATGCCAGAGAACACATAAAAGAGGAGGAAAAATAATTGATGGCAGGAGAAAGGTTTTTACTGAAATTGCATTGTGGAACAAAATCACATGTTACAGGTAATTTCCTCTTACAGGCGAATGAATATTAAGTTCTCCGAGAGCAGCCGTAAGTGTTGCAAGCTCAGCTTCCTTGGCTGCAACAGACTGATGTAGACGAGCCTTGGCATTGGCAGCCTCCTCAACCTTTCTTCTATAAACTTGTAAGCATTCCGCCTCCAACTCTGTAAGCATGCGATCTTTATCCGCTTCACTTTCTCCAATGTCATTCCATAATTGCTGGTCCAAGAAAGAACAGGTTCACTATCGTTAAAGGTGATGTATCTGCTTCTCACACACTCTTTCTATAGAAACTACTAATTGCTTGAATATTGACTCAAAGAGAAGTTCCCATTCAGTTCAACAGAAATTTGACAGCTTTCCCCTCAGTTTAAAGGATAATTAAAAACAGTCCAGTAACTATAGGAATAATATGTTGATTGTAGTTTCTTGCACTTTACAATGATCCAGTCAAGAATTACTGTGTTGTCGGCCTTATTAAGAACGATGTTAGCCAAAAGCACCTCCTTTGAAACTTGAGGTCAACCCGTACTCTTCGACCCACCCAAAATTCCTTTTCGACATTTATCCCAGTAAGAAGGGGAATTCCCCAAGAGTCCAATCGATTCCAAAACAGATAACACGAAGAAACTGGAAAGCAAGTTCATTGAAGGAAAAGAAATGTAAATTTGCCAAGAAGCTAATTAACAATTCGGAAATCCAAACAGCTATATCGATTTGCAGTCACGGTCACAGCACGTGAAATGAAGAAAACCTAACCCAAAATAACCCAAAAAAATAAAAATAAAGATACAGTGCCAAACTTCTAGAATTCATTACACTAAAAAATATTTCAATTCACTAACATCTACTTAACAATACTTGAAAGTAAATGTATGGAGTATATAAACCAAAAAAGAAGTTAGAAATCCTCATGAACAGAGAGAACACTACAGGAAGAATTACTTGACGAGCAGGAAGTAGATAGACGACTCTTCTAGCCTAGGGATTAAAGAAACGAGGATCCTAATAACACGGCTCGAATTAGACCAACAAAACAATGATTTCATCAAAAAGCAAATCAGTGCTTTCTTCTTTTAGCGGAGTTAAAAACAGCGTAAAGCGATGGAAAAAACTACCCATCATTTAAAAGTGATTTTCCACTAAAAAGAGCACAGATTTTCCTTTTCCTCACCAAAGAGCAGCCTTCCCAAAGACTCTTGAAAAAACCCAAAAACAGTAAAAACCACGAAGGAGAAGAGAACACCGGGAAGGAAAAGTAAAGAGGAGAGTAAGAAGAAAGACCTGAAGTTCCCCGAGCATAGTGTTGCAGCTGGAGCTTGAAAACAAGCCGCCCGAAGGGCTGCCAATCGCCAGCATTTCTCGCACCAATTCTTCCCTTTCCCTCTCTCTCTCTACAGAGAAGCGTAAAAATAGGAAACCTCACCAGGGTTTTCGCTCCACCGCCCCCACAAAGAACCAACAAAGAACAGAGTATCGAAAAGCTCCAAAATTTTGCAGCTTCCAAGAAACCAAAAACGGCCCTCACTTCTTTCGACTTCAAGCGAGCGTCACGCCACGAGAAGCTAAGACAGCACCCGTCCCTATCTCCATTGCCCGAAACAAACCTCTCTTCCCCAGATCTGGAGCTCGAAACCACGCACACGCACACCCACAACCTTGCTCTGCTCCCGCTTCCCTCAGCGCCAAGCAAGAATCTTTAAAAGGGAACCCCACCAGACGGCTCGAACCCAGAACGGGTAAGCCACGGCAGAAGCCCAAGAACCGACCTTTGATCCGTGTAAGCGAAGACAGTAGCGAGAAAAGGCCCTCCAGGCTTCAGGTAAAGCTATATTCTAGAGAGAGACAGAGACAGAGACAGAGAGAGAGAATGCAGAGCTAACAAGCATCCGAACTCCAACCGACAGGAGAGAGAAAAGAGGGGGAAAGGAAGGGGAGGGGGGTGGAGTGAGTCCTTTTCAGGGTTTGGAGGTTAGGCTAAAATGCGCCGGGCCCATAGCCTGTAAAAGAGGGTGCGCAGGTTAGCCATTGTAGGGTTCTTCTTCTTCTTCTTCTTTTCTCTCTCTCTCTCTGTTTCTTGCTCAGTGACGATCTGGTTCAGGACTAGAGCAGAAGAAAGTGGAGGTCGCTTTGAGTATTATTATTATTATTATTATTATTATTATTATTCTTATCTAAAAAATTTATGGGAAAATGTGGGGTTCAGGAAAACCTTTCCCCACGCGCATCTCCAGCGCGTCGACGCCACGGGCCCAACTGGCGGCGCGCGTCCCGGCCACGCGCTTCGGCGCGTGAGGCTCGTGTATTGACTCGAGTAGCTGTCGATGTTGACGTACAAAAGCATGCACAGGACGGTGATTTTTTTTTTTTTTTGTTATTTTTCCTCCTTTTTTTTTTTTGCTTGCTGATTTTTTTTTACCTCTTTTCTTTTAATCATTTATAATTCCTTAATTTAAGGAAAAAGGGGGGAAAATCATCGAAGTGCATATTCTCCTTTCGTGGAAAGGTGGGGGAGTTTGGTGAGTTGAGCATGTGACTCGGAATTATACGTCGCCCACCTAATTAATTTTCCGAATCTTTATAAATGACGCATGATATGGGGGGAAATGGGTAATTGGACCTTGCTGAATTTCACGTTCTTTTATTCCGTTCCTGAATTTCACATGCGGACGGGATCGACACGTAGGCCAAAAACAATTGACTAAATCGGTAGTTTGACTTGGAGAGTTGAAAAAAAAAAAAAAAAAAAAGGGTATCCGGCTTTTCTTTTACCCTTTTTAAGGGAAGAAAGGCGGAGCGGTCACCGGCGCGTTTAACTCCTCCAAAATTATCATACAGGGCTCGTAACTATTGAAATAGTTCGTGTTTCAGTGTGCAAAAGAGATTAGGGATGAAGGTGAACATCAGAGTTTTGAGTTGAGAAATGCTGGTTGAATTTGAAAAGAAAAAGCCTAACATGGAGCTCTCATGTGATGAGAGACAATTGATATGCACGTGTTAATTTTGTTAGAAGAAGTTCCACATCAAAGAATCAAATTGTTGGGGAGGAGTTAACAACTTCAATTGGCTTCTAATCCATTCAATTTTTTAAGTGGAGGCGGATAACTAAATATGTTGACGGCTTTGATTTGCATTCCTTATTGGCAAACTACTATGTTGAAGGTATCGAACTTCAGTTTTGTTGTTTCAATGACATTATCATTTATTTGAATACGAAACGCAAATCCAATATTTCAATATGAGAAGATAATCAAGATAGAGCTTAAGTTTGACTTATTAATGCATTCCATTTCATTCACATTTACTCAAAAGCTTTTGTAGGGGAAAGAGGGAAATTTAAAATATTCCTTCATCATTCATTCTTTCCCTTTTCTCTCTAGCTTTTCAATAGAAACAAATTCACCATCAATCATACATGTACTATAAAAAACCAATCAAGCCCCCATCCTTTTAATTGAACCTATATAATCCTAAACATTCTATGGAAAATGCAATAGTCCTCTACGCCAAATCCTACCTAAGTTATCTGACATGCCAATGCAACGGTCATCATTGATTGTCATACATATAATGGTAGCAACATAATGTAGATTATTTTCCACAAAATGACACCATTTTTACATCCAAGTAAATGTCTCATCCCCTTAATAAGATATCACACATTGTGACTTTGATGTCAATGTTTTGTTTGCATTATATGGATGACAAATTCTATGAATGCATTCTTTATTTTAACATGTTGTTATTCTTATGCTTTACACCCCTAATTTCTTTTGCATTTTTTTTCTTAATTGAAAAAGGGAATGCCCTCTGGATATTTTATTTCCTGATGATCCCGAGGTCCGAACGAGATCAAGATCAAGGTTTTTAGGCACTTATTTAGGTTCGATTCCATACTACCCTCTGGTGATGTAATTTAGTATCATTTTGGTAACCATCTGTGATAGTTTATTGCTCAAAACATGCTGGTGACACATGCACGATGGACCCAAAAAAAAAAAAAAGAGGGGAATTAACCAGATGATGGTAAAGTCCCGACAAGGGGGAAAAGGGAAGGAAAGATAGAAAAGTTGGGTGCTCTTCTTTTGAAATGGTAATAATTATATCTATGACTGAAAGTCGATTGAACTGGCTGATGCGAAGAAGACACGACAAGTAACTACCCACACACCAACTCTTACACGCACATATATATGGAATCTTCATTTATATTTATGCGTAAAGACATTATTATTATTTATGAACCTCGAAGGTACACGAGTTAAAGATTATTCTCAGCATCATTTAGGACAGAATAAATTTAATAAAGCTGGACAAGATAAGATTTATGTAATATAATGCGCGAATGCAAAGGCCCCACAGAGCAGGCGATCATTAAAGGGATTGAGTTTGGTGGGCTTCTGGTACTAAGGAAAGAATTTTGCAGCACTCATCTGAAAAAGCAAAAAAAAAATAAAAATTAAAGCACCAAAATAAAAAATAAGAAAGAGAGAGAACACTTTCTTATCTGTCAGTTTGGAAGCTGTTGGAGTCCTTCTTTTCAAATGGGATTCTCGCATGCAGGTGAGACAAGAAAATGATGTTCGATTCTGTGTGTTTCTTCTTTTACAAGATTTTATTTTTATTTTTTATTTTCGATGGACCAGTCGAAGCCCGCAAAGGCTGACTATATTTGTGGATGCAGGAACTGGTTTAATTTCCTGGCATTAAATTGGTTTTCTCTCGAACTTTTATTAGTTGCAATTGGATAATCATCAAGTTCGTTTGTCTTGTCAAATGAAAATTAGGTGCTTTTCAATTATAAGGTAGCTCAAGATTCAATTATTCTTTCTATAATGATCTAATATGTACGTTCATCATCATCACGTGGTAGTTTTATGGCGATTATTGATATGTATGCAATGCAAAATTCATATATAATTTGATTCTAAAGACCAAAAATAATTGCCTAAGATCCTGTCCCTAATATTTTAATCACGTCAATGTCACGATCAAAGACAAAAGAAACCCGTTGTCATCTTTCATTTTGAAAATTACATCAAGGAATTGCTGGATTCTATAAAATATTATACCCGTCTATAAAGCACTATCAAAATTAACTCTTTTAGAGAAATATGTAACACGAAGGCTATGGTATCTTGTGAGAGTGACACTCCTTTAATTTTGCTATCCAATGGATTGTTATCGCATTGATATTTTGGTTTTTAAGACGATAAGTTACACATGTCGGTGACCACAAAAAAAAATGACAAGATGCAAACTCTTCATAAATTGGGGATGTTGTCCTTGCAACTTTCGGAGTCTCGTGTTGATATTTCATAATGTGATATATGTTTACCGAATTTACTAAAAGAACATCAAAACATCAATATAGTTCTTCCCCTAGAGATTGAGGGCCCGTTTGGTTTGGCTTTTGGGGAATGCATTTGTAGAAATGCAAATACTTTTTGGTGAATGGGGTTTTCCGAAATGTAAATATCGTTTGGTAAAATTTGCATTGAGAAACAATTTTGGCCAAAATACTGTTTGGTAAAATTTGCATATGTAATTGACTTTTATTAAATTAAAAAAGCAAATATATATATATTTTGAAGTAAGGCCACCGAACCGCTGGATCCGACAAGGGTGGTTGGATGGTCGGATTTGGCCCCTGGACAGTCGCCGGGGTTAGGTGACCCCAGGCAATGGCCGCCTGAAGCCACGCGAACCAGGCGTTGCCTAAGGTCCGGTGACGGTCGCCAGGGTAGGGAGACCCTCAGGCGGCAGTTGCCGGCGCGCGAACCCCTTGGCCAACAATTGTCGGCCTCCGATCGGCTTCTCTGGAGAAGATGAACAATAACCCCAAACTTGCATTCCGAAAATGCAACTTCCCAAAGTACCTCTAGATTTGCTTTGGGTTATGAGCCCTTAAAGTCACTTGGAGATACAATTGCATATTACCAAAGTCATCCAAAAAATCGAACCAAATGCATTTGTATTTGACCAAGGGATTTTAGAGTCCAAAAGCCCATTTAAAAGGCCGAACCAAACGGGGCCTGAATGACTAAAGTAGAAGGATGTTAACTAAGTAGAAGCTTTTTCTGACAAAGAAAATGAGACAAGCCTATAGTGCGTTAACTATCACATTCTAAGAGATGAGGCAGAATTTTGTTGGAAATTGAGTATAACCCACTTGTTAAAAATTGAGTTATGGTGTTTACGGATAATTCGTTCTCGAGTGGGGTGGGGCGATTCCCACTGAAATCAAGAACGGCCCTTTAATTCTCAAACTCACCGAAGACCTAACCTACCGGTTCTCGAGTGGGTTTAGGAACCGGCTGCCTGTGAGATTTTCTCTAGGTGTGTCTTCCTCCGTTTGTTGTTTCAAAATGGTCTCGCCCTTTGTTTCTTTATTACGCAATTCATCGAACACCTTCTGCTTAAAGGACAAGTCACATTCATCAACCAGGAGACTCTGGTCAAGTTCGACAATCGTGGTGGCTAAACAATGAATGACGATACCTTAGGAGATATGCGACGCGATGGGAAGGTGAACCATAACGAGCAACAGGGAGTGCAAAATAACACTAGTTGAAGCTCTTCATCCCGTCACAATGGCAAGGCAAGCGGCATCTTCAAACCAATAACAACGTTTTTTGTGCTTTTCAGTCGGTGTTGGATGCAACAATTATCAAAGAGTTCAATCTTGATGATTTGATACTTGCTAGTGGTGTTTTAGTCGCAACTGTAGTGAATTATTAGTTAAAAATAAGGGTTAATACCCTGAAAAACCAAAAATTAGTACACCTGTCACAAATTTACTAAAAATTATTTTTTTTACTATCAAAAACCCAAACTAGTATACTTTGACAAATTTACTCCAAACTGGTACACTTGTGACAAATTTACCATATGTTAGTTTTTGTTAAATTTTATAGTCAAATTATTAAGTTAAATGACACGTGACAGTTGATTAGTATACAAATTTGAGATTTTACGCTCCGTTTGTCACAGTTTACAATTTTTGTGATTTTTTTTATGGTATTAATCCAATTTAATGGATGGCATATTTGTCACAAATTTATCAGTTTGGAGTTTTTTGTAGTTAAATAAATTAGTTTTTGGTAAATTTGTCATGAATGTACCAGTTTAGGGTTTTTTTATGATCAGTCGGGGTAAATTTGTCACGAGTATACCAGGTTTGGGGTTTTGCATGATTAGAAAAATAATTTTGGATAAATTTGTCACAACTGTACCGATTTAGAGTTTTTCAGGATATTAACCCTTCGAAATATTAGTCGAGAACTTCACCCATTTTCGATTTCATAGAGAGAGATAAATTTCTTCTCTTCCACTTCATCATTTAATTAGGATTTTCAAATATAATAATTTTTTTGGTAAAGTTCAAATATAATAATTAACATATCTATAATTAGAAAAATAGACCGATTTCCATAGAAACCATCAAGAATTGGCTGATTTCATCCGATTTAGATGGTTCTCAACCTAGTCTGATTCTTTTACTTACCACTAATGATCTTGACATCGCTTGGCATATTAATATATGGATTACTTCTATTATAGTAAGCATTTTTCTCAATACCTTAATCTATATAGCACCCTCTTTCTCTCTCTAGCACATAAGATAGATAAGATAGATATCATTATTGTCTCTGACGGATCTTTTGTTGACTCGATTTCATCTTCCTCGGTATAATAAATGGAAATAAGAGGACAAAGGATATGATGGGTCGGTCAGTCAGTTCAAAGTAGGCTTGTAGCTTTGCCTTAGTTTTTTTTTTTTGTTTTTTATTGACGGGTCAAAGGTTCCAAGACTTTCGTTTCTTATTAGTCATACGTGATGTGTCCTTGCAAACCATTGCTATTGTTATTAATCGAGATTCCTGCATATTGATTTTCTTTTTCCAAACGTAAAGGTCACCTTAATTAAGTCCATTGGCCTTATTTGAAAATGTCTTCTATCTCACTCTTCTGTTTCCATCCGTAAAATTGACAGAAATTAAGACTTATTGTGAAATCTGTACCTCTTGATCTGCGTGACATGGTATTCAGCAATTGTCTCCAAATGCTTATTATTAATATATTATTATAGTCGTTGTTGTTAATTATTATTATTACAGAGGAGAAGAGAGAAGGACAAAGGTGTTGGTGGCTCTTAGTGACAGATGCCACCCAGGCGTTATAAAATTTGCCTAGTGCTTACAATGCCCACTACGCTAAGTTTCAAAAGAGCCTACCTTAGGAATCACGAAACCAAGGTTGTTGGAGATATGTCGCATAAATATGGTACATTCACTAGGAAATATGATCGAGAGGAAGTTCACATCCAAACTAGTAAATATATTTAGTAAGTTATAAACTAATCGGAATACATTAACAACTTTACATTACGTATCATATCCATGCAAGATTTCTTTTGCCTAACGCCATCATTGGTGCATCTAACAAATCTCTTCCTTATGTGTGAGTCTTTTGTATTAGATCCACTCTCCCTTAATCTTGGTATCCTCTCACTTCAACATTATTTCAACTCCAAGCTCCACATATGTTAGGCCAAGTCTTATTAAACCATCGGCTTAAATATCACTTGTAGGAAACACATGGCAAAAACTCAATTTTTTACCTTGAGGATTGCCAAGATGGTAGGGTAATGGATTTCAAGATTGGTAGGCTCTTGATTTGAAACTTAGAACCTATCATGTTAGAACTAATTCTTAATTTTTGGAACTTGAAATCTATCATATTTGCTCTGGAGTTGGTTTCGAAACTTACTATGTTTTCCAGTTTGATTCAAAAGTTTACTTGAGAACTTGCTTTTCTTTTCTTTTTTTTTTTTTTACAGCAAAATAATGTGAATAATAAAACGATTCAAAGTAAAGATGAACAACATAAATCCTTATATGCCAAAAACAACAATTCACAAGATGAACATAGTCACATACAATTATTAATAATAAAAAGTTCAAATATGTAACATAAAACATAAATTATAACAATCCATCCTTCATTCATCCATAAAATTATCACTTTAAATTCTATCTAAATTTGCAATAAATCTATATAAAACCTTAGCATAGAAGTTATAAATAAAGAAACTAGGGTTTTTACTTCTTCTTTTTTAGCTTTATCAATCCGGTTCTCGGATGGTTCTTTCCTCAAAATTTGGAACTTAACTTTTTTTTAGGACAATCCAGTCCAATTTCGGAGTAGAACGGGTATCCATTTAAAAGCTGAAGTCAATGAATTATGTGGTCACCGGTATTATATTACATCACATTCTTGAGGGTGAGATTCTTTTTATCTAATACTTTCACGCATGCACCTTAATAAGGATTATAAACAACTTAACTCATACATAGATGCTCGATGCTCGAAGGGAGACTTCATTATCTCACCTCGACTACCACGCTCGTGTATATCCTCTCAAGTGTTTCGCCCGACAAAAATGAGCTTTTCAAAGGATGTAAACCGAGTCAACATTAATCTCTAAAATTTGAGCAAACCGATCGCTTTTCTCGCATTTATTTCGCATGCGAATTCAACCATGCTCCCCCCCTCCCCCTGTTGTTAGCAGCAAAGGCTTCTCTTCGGCTCACCATCTAGAAAGATATCTTTTCACGAGTCGTGTATCCATAATTGCTATAGATATCATTACAACTCCAAAGGTTTCGTCTCATGATTCGTCCCTCATATAGAATATCGCTGTCTTTATTGCATAAATATTCGTGAGACAGGCGCTTAAATGGTCGAACTCCAGCTCACGGACAACGATTCATCAAGAGCCAAGAGTCAATGACTCAACTGCACCCTAGATGTTTGCGATTTTAATTCGACGTGCATTTACTAATGCGAGGAATATATGTTGGGTACGTAGCAAAAAAAACCCTAATTTCGTGGTCCACCATAGGATGTATTTGTAGACTAAGGCAACCCTAAAAAGCCATGCAACCACAATTTGGCTCTACGTATATCCTGTTGTTGACATTTTTTTTTGGATGCATCCGGCATTAATACCGTCTTATCTCAACCCTCCATTTGCATAAAATTTATTATATATAGTGGTTGGTTTGGTAGATTAGGTGCACGCTACATCATCAGTATCCCAATCATATCAATATTCCTGCCAAATAGTCACGTAATCAGTATAATTGCAATAATCATTGTGGAGAGAGGGAGAGAGAGGGGAGAGGGAGGGAAATGTTGTTGCGCTACAACCCATGATTGCATATTGAAAAATATATAGCAACAAACGCAGAGCAAGACAAGGACAAGGGAACTGTGGCTGGACCAGTAGTATAAGCTATGATATGGACCCGCTTTGATATGAATATGAACCACACCAATGATTTTTCACTAGAAAAAATCCATCCGATGGTCCCCATGTAGCACTACATTGCGGTTGTTCCAATAGAAAATCAAACAGTGATCAATCAAGATTAATTGGCCCATCAAATCCAAATCCCCAAATGTCAACAGTCTCTTTCTATTTAGTAGGTGGAGAAACGTAATCGCTTTTGGAAACAACACAGTACTTAAAAGGGACTTTTCAATAGTAAGCATTGATAAGCCGGTGAGAATAGTAGGATTGATAACGAGACATTAATTGTATGAACTTAGTGAAGTGTATTTAGCACCTCTAGTTCTGAGGATACTGATGCATTTGACAAGCACATATTGAGCTTGTGCTGGAATTCTCGGTTCGATTGAGATATTTTATGGTCCCTCCTCCAATTAATTGGTAAGGAATATAGTGATATACCTAACTTGCCATTGCCCAATTCAAAGGGCATTATCTTGGGTTTTGACTTGGACAACCTGTTCATTGATTCGTTGCCTTTTCTGTGATTGAAGGGTAGCTTTCCTAATGATGCTAGGACAGCAATAATTTCCCGGAGGATGACAACAATTATACTGATGCAATTTTTGACAGCAGAAAAGCTCTCATCATTAGAAATTTGTCTAAAGCTTCAAACGTTAATTCACATCATTACCCTTTACCAAATTGATCCCTCTTTTTTAAAATTTCCAAATTAAGCTATGTTACAGCGGACTTGAATCAAGTGACGAGAATGAAGTGAGTGACTTAGATCATCGTGGATGGGAAGAAAATCATAAGCTGCTTTAATATCTGTAGCGAGGTATGGGAGAGCACATACGGGAGGGCACGTACGGGAGGCCCACTGCCAGAGACCCAACCTCCCTTACAACGTGCATGCTTGTTTGTTAAGTTTATTTTTCGAAGATAATTTAGAGTATGGTTTAGTATGTAAAATTTGCATGTTTAGAAAACGTGGTGTTAATATAAGCTATGTAATCCATGCTTCGAATTTATTTAGCCATTTATGTTCTTCTTATTGGAGCACACAAAAAGCCTCTATGTTCACTTGAGGAGGTCACCGAAATAAAGTTCAAATTCGAGCTGGTCAACATATTTAATTAAACCCATATTTACTTCAAAACTTAAGTTAATGAGTTAATAGCCATCTAAGATATATTGATATTATCATGCAATATTAATTATTTGATGCAAGATTGTTAATATAACTTACATATATACTTTCTAACACAACTCGACACTTTTCACTTGTCACTTTAAAAAAAAAGAAGTTCCCCTTTCCTATTAGGACATGCAATAGATATTTGATCTTTTCACTTGAAAATATCATAATGAGAGTTGCCAAATTCGAACTTGTCAACATATATAGTTGAACTTGTCTTTACTCAAAATGTTCATATAATGAGTTATGAGCTAATTAAAAGCCTTGATTTTTCTGCATCAAAACAATTCCCCATGCAGTACTATTTTGACACAACTTAAACTAAATCTCAACATTTCCCTCCTGTACTTCTCACTCGCAATCTCTTCTTTTCACTAAAAGATAGTCCGGAAAAAAGTTGCGACCATCAAAGTGCTCAACATCTTTTATGGTCACAAAACGAGGTAGCGACACCAATAATTATTAGGATCGGTATTAGAATAAACATAATCTAAGTGAGTCCACTCAATTTGGGCATGTAAATTAGATGAGATCCAATGTGGACTCCACTCAATAGATGATCGATCATGACTTTATGACTATACTTTTGGAGTAAAATCAAATTAAGTTAATCTCGGTATGCTAATAGATTCGAACTTACTCTTTTCCAAATCTGTACTTGATAAGGTATCGGCTATTGTTGTACGGCCTTACAAAAGATCGCTCTTGTCATTCATCTATATACACATGCACTTTGTGAAAGCACCCATAATCATTTTCTTGATTGCACTTGAGCGAGAATCAGACATAATAAGCACGGCAGTGCTTGTCCAGACAGCATCGGTGAACTCATTTACCTTAACGATGAAAGCATGACATCTTACCAAACAAACTGACATTTTCACTGTCAATTGATTGCTCACATCCATCCAACTTCGGATTAGAAAGCTCGACTGCGTCCATCACGTACCTGAAAAATCATCCTTTCGTTCCTCTCGAGGAAGTTGTTTCTCACGTGATCCGCTCTCATCATATTTGGCCTTGTCCTTCCTTACTTTTTTTCTTTTTTTTATGACGGTAGGAATCTGGTAGCAGTAGAATTTGGTACAATGGAAACTGATAAATGATCGAAGCACGATCCCGTCCTTTCCCTCCCCACGTACCATTGAAAGCTGGGGGGAAAAACAAGGGAAAAATTGGAAGGTCCTCCGCCATATACAAAGGGAAAAAAAGTACCATATTATCAATGATGAGGTCCACACATATCTCTGTTCGGTCGTTTCAGAAGTGCAAGTTGTGATTGACCCGCTAGAAGTTCCCCAAATAGTAATCCAAAGTAGCATTTAAGAATAGGTATCAATTTTTTTTTTTTATAAATATATCTATGAAAACATTATGATGGCGTACCAAACAAAAAACTCCTGAATATTTATGACAAAACTCACATGTTAAGCATTGATTAATCATCCATTCCACTCACTTGCACGTTATATAAATATTGATTTGAATGAAAGAAGAGGCATTAGTATCCTAATGATTGTGGCATGAACTTCCAAGTACTAAGTCGAGGGTTCAACTCCAACTCGGATGCCTCGGTTGTTTTACTTTTATGTCGAGTGTCATTTTTTAAAAGTTTGTCTCTATTTTTTTATTGCCAAACAAACATAAGATTTTATATAGCTTAGTTTTCTCTTCTCTTTTTCCTTTTTACTTTATTACTGTTTCAATCTAATAAATGAATATTTTCTTTATTTTCAACTTATTTTTTAAACATAAAAGCACACTTTAATTTCCTCTTTTTTTTTTGGTCAAATCAACCAATTAATGTACCATTTATGAGTCAATTGTATGAAAAACAAATTTAGGATGAGAAACTTGCGCATTATGATATTATTGTCAAATAGTACTATTGATCCTAACTTTGATGATATATGATTTGATTAAACAAAAAATATATTTTTTCTTAACAAGAAACTGATGATTTTAAAATAATTTGTTAGGGTGAGAGTTTTATCCGTTGTTTTATTTTCAAGTCTACTGCCATATGGGTCTTTCTGCTTTTCCTTTTGTGCATAGTGTTAACACCCAAAAATATCTAAGTTGGGATAAAAGCTTTTGGTGCATCGTCGACAGATCAGCTGCATTGTTATCGATAAATCACAATTGGCAAAAGTCAAAATTTAATACAAAGGAAAGGCACTAGCCGATCACAAAATCGAGGAAGAGCGAAGGAATACAGACGAAGCTGAGCAGTACTAAAAGAGAATTTGGAATTTGAATGATAGCCGCTCTTCACATGTTAATCTTTTAGTTTCCATAGTCTCTTAGTTTCATAGTTTCTTAGTCCGTAGAGTAGCCATAACCATTGTTCGTGTCCAAATTGTCATCAAACCCTATTAATTTAGAAAGCTGTAGATCTTACCATTGGTGAAAAATCTTCCGCCGACGATTAAGCCTGACGAAACACATCGTGATGAAGCCTAGCGCTAAGCCCTTGTGACCTCAAATCGAGGCCAAGGTCCATTTGATGGTGTCCTCAAATTGTACTTCATCCTAGGTTGGTCACAACGTATGCGCATGGAACTAGAACCAGAAAGGAGGTTGCAGTCAAGTATAGCGGTGGGAGGAGGAGAGCGGAGGAGATTCTTTTAGGCTGTAAAATGGCACAAATCCGAGCATTAACTGTTTGAATACCGTAGCTAGATACAGCATGTCGCGACCGTATTCCTCGCTCAATTTTTGACTTGCTTTCATTCACTAATTTTATGAAGCATTGAATAAATTAAGTTGTAGCATTTATTGGAGTTATCATTGTTAACAATCTAAATGCACATCAAGAAGAAGAGGAGAAAAACACAAGAATTAATGAGATTTGACAATGTGCCTACATCCTCAAGTAAGCCTCCCCAACCGTCTATTTATTGTTCTTTTTCTCCCTTAATTATCAAGTATGTATAGGCTCATATATATACAATTAGACGGACTTCTTTTACGAGTCAAGCTCTATAGATTGGGAAAATCCTCTGATTTAAAATAGAAAAAAATCAGAAGGAAAATAAAATCCCCCACAAATTAAGGGCTAGAAAATAAAATCCCCTACAAATTAGAGGATTTCTGCTCACGCCAACAACCATTTACCATATGAGCATTTTAGTTTTTAAGTTCACATTGCTGAAGTATTAAGAGTTTTTGGTTTGGTATCATTTGTGCAACAGAACCACTACTGACTATAAAAGCATAAACTATTAAAAAAATGTGGTTTAATATTCAAATATTAAAATAAGGTCTAATATTTTTAGAGGGTACGAGCAGCATGCGTGTCGTCTTATGTCCAAAAATAGCAATATTACTCTCCGGATAATTATGTCATTCCATACATTTTTCCCTTAGCTAGCTCGATTGTTTAGTGGCCACTTAACTTATCGATGAATAATCATGCTGCTATCATACAAACATTGGAGCTCATGAATACCGAACGTTAAAATGCTAATCAATTCAAAAGTACTGAAATAAAGTTAGATTTATGTAAGTTGCAAATTTTCAGAAGAAAGTGAATTTGATTCTGAAGCCGATTCAGAGATATTTTGTTTGGAAGAGTCAATTGCAGCAATGATTGGCATCTCTTGTCGGCTTGGAGTACACTTTGGACTAACGTGATAAATTACATTGCATGGATACAGGCTTGTTTATTTGTGCACCCATAGATGATCGATTTATTTTATGAATGGCACTATCTACGAGTTGCAGAAAATAGCTCGTTTTGTAGCACAGGCTGTTTATTCAGGCGGCAGAGAGACGTCGGGCACCTCGGCCATTCCGCCACGAGCATCAGCGCTGCCGCCGCCGCCGTCGCCGTCGCCGCACCCACAGCTGGTGGCGAGCACGTGAGGCCAAAAGGAGGCCTGACCCACCCGTGTCTTCTGTCTCTTCATCGAACCAATCGCACGCACGCTCCCGAAAGTTAATTTATTTGGAAGTCTTCGACTTATCGAGATAAATGTTTGTCGCTTTTAGAGGTGGGCTGGCCGGCCGTACTTGATGAACTGCGCATTGACAGCCAGGATCAAAGCAAACATGAATCCAGCTGGTAAAAGGGGGAAAGCTTAAGAAAAAAACATAAAAAATGGTCCAGGAAAAGACAAAGAATTTGTCGTCATCTTTCGATTCCTCATTTCCAGCCCAAAAACAAAAAAAAAAAAAAAACAATTCCACGTCGGCAGGAGAAAAATAGGATCGTCGGTTGGTGGTTGCCAGGTGTATCCTAAGAGGAGCCGCAACTTTCACAAGGATCTCCGTGCTTGATATATAAGGATGGTAGGCTTCACGGATGCATTCTTTATGCTTGCATATCTTGCACCTCCATTGGAACAATATTTTTTTCTTGCCCTAGTCGCGGCATTACTTTTTGGTTGTTTTACATTTAAGTGATTCTGAAATTTTAATAAGAAATCTGTCAAGAATTTGTTTAGATTTGTAGTAACTTTCATAATGACCATTGCGTTTTTAGTTTTGGTTCTATGAAAGGAACTTTAGACTTGAGTAGCAATAATATCTTCTATTATATAGTAGATTATGTTTTAGTGATTAGCTGACATTTGAATCATTATAAATTCTTATAAAACATATGAAATGCGATGTCAAATTTGATAATGGGTCTCTTGAGTTTTGTCTTTTCGCATTACTCAATCAAGTCCTTTTGTTGATTACCGTTATCAACATCACTAAATCAAGGATACCGATGTTGTGCTTGTTAAGCGTTGCATAAGCAAACATCAAGAACAAGAGTTAAAAATTAAAAAAGAGAAGAAGAGAGAGAGAGAGAGAGAGAGAGAGAGAGAGAGAGAGCAACGGCTGCTTGATCACCAAAATGAGGGTCCTACGACCCCCTCGCTTAGCAATAGCAAGGTCGAGCCCCCACTAGGTATAGATGGAATCTAACAACTCACTCCATGCTCAAGTGAGGTCGCCAAACCTCGCATAAAGAGAGAAGGGCAAAAAAGGGAATTGGTGTGCTACAAGAGGCATCCTTGCCTTCTACAACCCTCATTGGGGGTGGCAACACCTTAGCAGGGGTTAAGAGGCGATGATAGGGGTGAGCAATCATGCTAATGTTTAAGGGAATTAATCCAATTCTCGATTTTGAAAACCAATAATCAATCTTAATTGGTTTGATTCCTAATTTTATACTTTGAATCGGTCAATCCTAAGTAAGTTTTTTCACTTTTTATTAAATAGAAGTTATTTGCTGAAATTGAATATGTTTGGTATGTTATGGGTAAATAGAAAGAATTGCATTCATGTTCATATATGAGATGTGCATATTGTATATAGCTAATAAAATTAAACAGAAAAAGGCCCAAACTAATTCATGGTCAATTGGGTCAATATCCGGTTCCAAATTCTAAGAGCTGCCCTTGACGGGGTGTGTAGATTCCAGCTACCTTTCTCGAACTGATCATCCCTTGACGGTCATGCCCGCCCCCCCCCCCCCCCCCCAAAAAAAATAAAAATAAAAACATTGTAATAGACTTTCCATATTGAGAGTGTGCTTATAAATCGTGGAAAAACAAGCGACCAACTTAGAATCAATTACAACTCCACTATAAATTGAAGTATGCGCATGCAAAAGTCTAAAAAAAATCATTATAAATTGATCTCTAAATAAATCCAAGTTTTTACCAACCAAAAAAAAAATAAAAAATCCAAGTTCCCGATCAAATGGATATTACCTGAATACCAAGACACGATAGGTTCAACAGCATCAAGGTCTGACCCAATGTGCATGTGCATGATTCCTATAATGCTCGTAGAGTCATCCATGATCCTAATGAGGTCTAATTAAAGTCATATGAACTTCATTTATGAAGCGCAGGATAACACCCACCATTTATTGCAAGAAGACCCCATATAAAATTGTACAAGTGCATCTCTCTCTCTCTCTCTCTCATTCGTGGTGATGATTGAGTCGCCTTAGGTCAGTGTGAACTCTTGCCTCAGTGACGCATTTGCTGACCGCATCTCTAATGGAGCTAAAGACCAAACCCTACTCTCTCTATATATGTACATGGACCACTAAGGTCAGGTGAGCCAACAGTTAGGTGCTCCTACACCCACCAACATAACGTATAGAGTTAGCCCCACGGAGACCGGGTTGCTCGAATAGTAAGTGTATCGTCCTCTTCCTCGCTCAAGACTTGAGTTCGAATCATCATGCATGTGCATTCCTTCAAGACCTTCCCCAAAAGTACAGGCCTGCGTATTTTTGGTAATTAGTTGGTGTGTGTGAGATGAAGAGATTGCTATGGTGAGAGAGGATTCATCGGAAGCCGAAAAAGAGATTTAAGTGCAATCGATATTGACAATCAGAGTGCTCATGCCTTGATTGTGCGGCAAATCACGTATAATTGGTGTCATGCATATGGATAATGATCCAAGATTATAAGTGATTTTGAGAACGTTGTGGTTAACTTTTCACTTGTCTTGAAAACATAAAGGTCTATTATATTTCGATGATGCTAATTACGAAGGAAATTGTAGAAAAGTGCCCCTTGTTCACTCTCGTCGTGGTGAATTACATTAATGGAGGACCATGATCTTTCTGGTCAACGTTGATGGCTGAGAAACCCAACGTGTTGCCAAATGGGCCTGTGATGTCTTATTGCGTCTGATTATTCACGTACTCTCTTATCCTCATCACAATAATTTGAATTCAAGTGTGTTCAAAATTTGTTTCGATTAAAATTAGATCATAAAATAGATCGTATTAGGGTCTATTTGGGTATCTCTTGGTGGAATTTCTGTCCTGTTCCGCCCTATTTTCCCAATTTGCTGCTCCAGAATCAGCTCGCTGTTACGCTTGTCAGACAATTTGCATATGGTCTCTGAAGAAAAGAGAAAACGCCCAACAACATATTGAGCCCAAGGTCTCTTTGGGTCCTTACACTAACCGTGCAACGCATGTTCATGGCCCAATCTCGACAGGGCATAAGGCCCTCGATGAAAATAAGGCACATTATCAATGGCCCTCCAATAGGCTCAAAAGTAGAATCCGTGGCTGTTCAACGAAAAACACCATTTGATGAATTACCAAGTATGATGCACAGTCCATTGATGCAATCAACTTCTTCTTTTAGGTGTCATGAATTGACAGTGCCCCCTTGGAATTTCTTCTTCCCGTGAATATTAGTGAACGTCGTCTTGATTCCTCGACACGAGGGGGAAACCTAAGATGCGGTGTAGAGAATTGCAATGAGGTAGAATAAGCTAGGATGGTAATGAAGCGGGCTTGAGCGAGCTTAAGTTCCGCATCATCCACTTCCTCGTTCCCACCCTTTGATGTAAGAATTATTGTGGCCCATATTATGTGATTTATTATATGGTTTACTAATTATTAAAATGCTATAAATAATTATTGGTTAACGAATTTACCTCTAATAAAATGAAAGGGTATATTGCTTTGATGGAAGACACATTTTCAATGAACGTATAAATAAAGTCCGGTTCTCTCTCCACCCACATGAACAACAATAACAGAAATAATTTGGTATTTTCTCCTCCATCAATTGAATACATTAAGGTTTAGTGGGTTAAGGGAGAAAAATCGGATTTCTTCATTTGGTTTGAGTTCTTTGAGTTTTCTACAACGATCATCATCAAGTGTAGCGCTATGAATAAATGTATATCTTCATCTATTTGTGAAAATCATGAAGATTAAAGATCCTTGTTTTTACTTTGAATTTCCGCATCGAAGTATTATATGAATATCTAACATTTGAACCACGTGCTTATCCATACAAGAAATACCCCACTAATCGCAACCCCTCCATCTGTGAAACCGAAGATGTAGGTGATGAAGAATAGAATCAGATGATGATGATGAAGAATAGACTTAGTAGAAGCGAAATCTGTACAAGAAATGATCTATCTATCTTTGTATCAGAATCTCATGTTTATACAAAGTATCAACTGCAACAATCAATACAAATACTCTGTTCTTCCTCTACTCTGTTTTCATTGTATGTTTATATCATAGTCGAGCTTGACTCACTTAACTCTTCGGAGTTTCGTTTCTCTCTCTATTTAACAAAGGAGAGAAGCTAATTTTCCAGTAATAGAAAAACTGAACTACCAAACTTAGTCAACTGTTTACAACAGAACAACAACTTGTTAACTAAGCAAGCTTGGCGATCCGTGTCTTCTACATCACATGTTCTTCACCATTGATTAGTCTGGCGATCCGTGTCTTCTGTATCAACTCATGTCAGTCTTCATCACCAGCTTTCCATTGTTGATTATCAGCTTGTTTCTGTTTTTCGCATACTTGATTTATCTTTTTTTCTTTCTCGAAGTCGCCAGCTGACTTTATAGTAAAAGGGTAAGGTAAAGGTGATCCTGTTCCTTTAACACCATCTGCCTTTCAGCCTCTACCCATCTCTCTCCCTTATGCACAACCACACCCGCCCCCGCCGCCATCTGCTTCGTGCCTCCGGCCACCATATGTTGAGAACGACTTCTGATTGAGCCATCACTATGTTGATCCCTGAGCTCTTGCACCGGAGAAAGCTAGTGAATCCATTGAGCTTGTCGTTCTTGAAGGAGCTCACCATAATGGTTGAGAGAATAAAGGGAAATTGTCAATAAGATGTGGTGGCGCCGGTCTGGAGATGCCACAACGATATACGAATTGGCGGGAGGAAGGGGAGAGAGAGAGATGGAAGGGGGTTGATGATGGGGGAAATTGTTCGGATGTGTTGAGAGAATAAATGAAGATGACACGAGTCGCAATCTAAAGAGCAAGACAAGCAGATGGGAATATAAAGTGATGGCAGATCTTCATCCTTCAGTTTTGCATCTACCGCTAGTATGTTCAGACATTAGTGCCTGTTATACTAGATCGACAAATTGCGAGAGACAGAAATATAGCTTGAAACAAGGAGCAATGTGTCCTCGCTACCATGTCCTGTCAAGGGAACTAATGGAACTAACTAGATCAGTACCAACATTAGATGACGAGTGGTGGCCTTCAGATTAAAGGGGAGAAATAGAAGTTTCCATTGATTCTATTCAAGCTAGATTCATGTCAAGGGTCCTTCTTAAATCTTCAAAATGAGAAAATCAAATTTATCCTATGCCATTGTCAACTCCAGCAACTTGTATTGATATGGCCATGCCTGCAAAGCCAAAAGAACAGGAGTGGAGATCTGGTGGCTCTAGCAGCTTGTCCTTGAGAATATGTATGTGCATCTCTTGTCCCAAACCCATCCACTTGCTCTTTTAAACATTAAACAATTCCCTCCACCCCGGTTTCATCTCATAAACATAAAAAAAAATATCCCTCAAAAACCAAACTCCACCAACTAACAAGAGCAGATCCAGCACTAGCAGCTAGTCCACTATTCCAGCATTCACTGAGACTCTCTCTCTCTCTCTCTCTCTCAATGATGGGAATGGCCACAAGCAAATTGGCTAGGTGCATCATCATCCACGTCACCCTTCAAGTCCTCTTTTGCCAACTTGCTGATACCTCCTCTCCATAAAATCTTCTCCACCCCAAGAACCACCTTTCACTGGGTTTTATCTCTTTTACCTACCATGTGGCCCAAATCGGTAGCCAGCAAGATCCATGGAAAGAGGTTCAGCACCAGCAACAACAACTTCGTCGCCGACTTGCCGTGCATCGACACAGAGACAGAATTGGTGCCCCGAGTTCCAAGTTTGGAGCAGTTATCGTCTTGTTATTATAGGACAAGCCTCTTAGATCATCACGAGGAATCGCATAAGTACAAGTAAGAGTCGCTTCACTTCTATTCTATACCATAAATACAAGTATTGAGCGTTAAGCTTTTCTCATCTCCGTATCAATCTTGATCTCTTCCAGGATTTTCGTTAGCACTTGGAATGTTGGTGGTGTTGCACCAGGGGATGACTTGTCGATAGAAGATTGGCTCAACGTACGCAACAATCCATGCGATATTTACGTT
Organism: Eucalyptus cladocalyx; assembly: GCA_017140615.1. Taxonomy (NCBI): domain Eukaryota; kingdom Viridiplantae; phylum Streptophyta; class Magnoliopsida; order Myrtales; family Myrtaceae; genus Eucalyptus; species Eucalyptus cladocalyx. The sequence continues at coordinate 42,406,004 of CM029522.1, forward strand.
CTAGGGTAAGTTTCCAGTCTCCGGTGTGAGCTCATATACCAAATCGATTGCATTTACAACAATGGTCCAAACTCTGCAAGACCGCACTAAAGAAACGACACGAACCATCAGTGTTCGATAACTGTGTAAGTTTGCATGAAGTTTTGACTCCTTATCACCGGTCGAATGAGTCAACCTTGCGAATGATCTTGTTCCGGCCATGTTCGGCCGTTCTTCATTAATATAGATCACACTGGGAGTTCAAAACATTTTGAACATAGATGGATGTGATGTCTTCTTTCGATCTATCCAGGTTTCAAGAAGCAGTTCCTCTGAAAGCTTCCGCCATTCTGGGGTCGGAAAACTGGACAATCCAAACGAAATGGAACGCCGTGATCGGGAAATCCTTGAACCGAACGGGGCAGGAGCAAGACAAGTTCCTTTGCATGGCGAGCAAGCAGATGGTCGGAATATTGGTCACGGTTTGGGTTCGCAGCGAGTTGCTCCCGCACGTAAGCCATCCAAGTGATGCATGCGTAGGCTGTGGCATTATGGGCTGCCTCGGCAATAAGGTGGTCTCTCCTCAATTTGCCTCCACATGATATTCTTTATGGAAGTTTTCTTTTCTTAAAGAAATATATTTTTTATATTATCTTGTAATACGTATTTATAAAAATATATATACGGTTGGTCAGCAGTCCCCAACTCTGCCTTTCAAGGAAAAGTAAGGCCATAAATAAATATTAACATGTTGCTCAAGCTTATAGAAAAAGAAAAAGAAAAAGAAAAAGAAAATGTACGTAAGTATTATCCACACCGTACGCGCAATTACTTCCAAGGGCCATATTTTCCTTCATCTATGAACCTGATTAATGAGTTAAAAAGTTATGAACGATGCCAAAGAAATTATTTGATAATGAGAAAGCCGGTTGAATCTAGCAATATCATGAAATAAATGGTAATCTTTTTCTAATTAATCTCTCCATGCTCTCTCTCTTTCTAAAAACATGGTTTTGCAGGGTTCGGTGTCGGTTCGATTCAAATTGCATGAAACGAGCTTCTGCTTTGTGTGCACTCATCTTGCTTCTGGCAATCGACAAGGAGATCGTAAGTTAAGAAACTCCAACGCGGCTGACATATTGTCAAGGACAAGCTTCCCGGAGGGCCCTTCAATGAATTCGCCTAGAAAGATCCTTGATCACGAGTGAGTACCTTGTTGCTCATTCGAACTAATCCTAATTAACATCATTAACATTAAATACTCCAAAGTTTTGCATCAAAACACTGTTATTTTTGTATTTTTCGCTAGGAGCCATGCATACAATCCGTAAACAAACAGTAATACTTATAATCTAGTATTATTTGTGCAACCTGTGGTTGTTTAAGCAAGCTGGTGGGTTGCAAAATCTTAAGGAGCAAAATATCAAATAACCACGTTGACGCTAAATCTTATTTTTGACCCATGACATTAAAGTTTTCACGAGCGTCCTCTGATCAAGTCGTGTTCATCGCAGTTGGGTAATCCTGCTGGGAGACTTGAATTACCGGATTTCCCTTCCGGAAGCAACGACACGGTCGCTTATCGAGCGAAATAAATGGAATAAGCTGCTAGAACACGATCAGGTAGTGAGAAAGGAAACACAAACCAATTTTCACTTCTTCATCAAGATCTTTTTTCTACAGTAATAACCCGAAATCTGATTCGTAATTTTACATATGGGGATTGAAGTTAAAGGCGGAGCTCAGGAATGGTCGAGTACTCCAAGGTTGGCAGGAGGGGAGAATCGATTTCGTTCCTACCTATAAATATTGCCCTAATTCGGACGTCTACTACGGAAGTGGCCATGAGAATATCAAAGGAGGAAGAGGACGAGCTCCTGCATGGTATGTTATACATTCATATCGACTGATTTTTTACTTTGGAAATGTTCTCACTTCGACACCGTTTTACTTCGAGTCATTTATAACCCGGTCACGTCGTCGTGGATGATGTATATACTGTACAGGTGCGATAGGATAATATGGTGCGGGGAAGGGCTGAAGCAGCACCTGTACACGAGAGGCGAGTCGAAGTTGTCCGACCATCGGCCGGTGAAGGCGATCTTCACCGCGCAGGTCGGTGTCTTGCCGAAGCTCGGAGGCCTTCAAAGCTTCTAGCGGATTAAGAAACTTGTCGGCAGATGAGATTTCGCAGTCTGTGGCACGTCGAGCTTTCAAAATTTTCAGTGTTGATTAATTTCGTGCGCTGACGCTTTGTACAGTGAATTGCCCAAATCAAGTCCAAGTCGACTTTTCCATTTCAATAAAAATTGATTTTTTTTTTTTAAAATGCATTTGTCTCCAACTAACAATAGTGTAAGATGTGGTTGCCAATTAATCGGAAAAATACCTTCTGAACTCACAAAAAAAAAGCTAATTTAAAAAAAAAACAATAAGAATAATTTACATGAAAATTTCAATATTAATTAATGCAACTGGCTTCTATGGATTATCAAGTATGACCGACTTGTTTTATTGTCTACTTGCAAATTTTACCACATGATTAGAATAACAATTTGATAGATCGGTTTTAATAAATTTTGTTTCCTTTGGTAGAAGATAGATGTTAATAAACTCGGCATTGCTCAATTGCAAACATGGGTACAGTCTTGGGTACCAACCGAAATGACTGCAAATGTATAAAATGGGTCGGATCCGTTCAAGACCCAACTTTTAAACCCGTAGGCCCGTACCCTAGTTACCAGCAACAGGTGTTTGGGCTGAAAGTACAAAAGATAAAGAGGCTCTTGCACATTCTTAAATTGACATTTGAGCTTTGTATTTGGGCTCAAAATCATAGGATCCAGGATATCAAAGATTGGGCCCATAGAAATTCGCGTTTGTAAAGTCTATGGATAACTTTAAACAAATTAAAAATTCGAGAATAATGTTACGCATTGAGTTAAAATTTAGAGACCACATTAAATAAATAACATCATACATTATAACATTATGTTTTTATGCTTTTCTATTTTTTTATTCTCGGGATCAAATTTAGAATAGAAGTCCATTTGATTATGCAATTTCATTATTCTATTATTGGAACATAAATGAGAAGCAATTTTTTTTTTTTTTTTTTTTTTCTAATATTGGAACCAAAAAAAAAAAAAAAAATCTTGTTGCTTGCTCTTGTCACTAGCTGGTTGCTTGTTGCTTGCTTGAGAGGGATAAATTTACTGTTGCTATCAAAAATTTCTATTCTAGGAACATAACTTTTGTGTTGTTATCAAACATGTGTTTTTGCTCAAAAACTCGTCTAGAGAATAAATAAATAAAATCTAAGGGCGTGTTTTGTAATAATTCTATTTCGGGAAAAAATTTTTGATCAAAAAATGTTTTTTCTAATTCCGTTCCTAGGAACAATTTTGAGTAAAAGAGCGCGTTTGATAACTGTAATTGCGCACAAAATTTTTATTCTTGGAATAGAAAAAGAACAAAAATGTGTTTGGTAACTATACAAAATTTCTATTCCAAATTTTTTCAAGTATTTTTTTAGAGAAGTGTAAACTTGGTATTGAATTCTCATTCTCATGGAATACTCACCAATTTAATTTTGTTCATGGTGAGTGTGGGAAACATTTTGAACATGGTCATATGTAAATACTTGGAAGAAAATTTTATAAAGCATGATATTATAAGTAAAGTTTGTACAACAAGAGCTAGTAAAAAGAAGGGTATCTTATAGATCTCTACATGGACCCTTTCATACATGACATTACAATAATGAACTAATGTAGTTCATTGTTCAACTTTATCAGATTGACTGATAAGTTATTACTTAAAAAAAAAAATATTACAAAAGTCAGAAATACAAAGTCATGAAATTTCAGGCATATTGTAATCTCTTGTTATTTTATTTGTAATACTTTTCCTAAACATGTTTATCCTAGTTGCTTGCTCATGCGATGTATCATCTGCAACCTCCACTTTTCTAGGTCCGAATGGATACTCTGGATCTCTATATAGGGAAAATTTTTTGTTCATCTTGTCTTGAACATGGATGTAACCATGGAGAGCACAACATGCAATTACAATAAGTGATGGCTTCTTAATTGTAAATAGAGGCATATGTTTTAAAATGGTGAAGTGATTTTTTAATGCCCCAAATGACCTTTCAATGATATTTTTTAGTGAAGAGTGCTTATGGTTGAACAATTCTCTTGTTGTTTTTGGCTGTCTCCCATTCCCTCTATATCGTTTAGATGATACCATTCGCTTTTAAATGGAGTTAAAAATTCCAAAAGTGTTGCATAACTAAAATCTACCACGTAGTATTTCACTATAACATGATATATATTTGTTATGATATTCAACCATAATATAATCATAAAGAAAGTTTGTCTTTATAGACAAAGTAAATATCGGGTGGTGGTTTAGGGAATTGCAGTTGAGAAGTCTTGAGTGCTGTCGAAAGCACTTAACAATCGTTGGCAAATCCTTTCCACCTAACATACACGAAAATAAATTTCATATCAAGTGAACATATACACAGCATATTCTGAGTGGTAATTCATTTTTGCCTTTAAATGGGATTTGCTGAGACATTAGGGATGATATCATTTTTATGGGCATAAGAACACCCAAATGGCAAAATTTGGCACAATGGGACATTTAAGTGTCAAAAGTTACAAAAGTAACACTTAAGTGCCATATTTTTTGCAAAGTGGGACACTTAAGTACCACATTTGGTGAAGCTAGCCGAAAATCTTACATGGCAATTAGATATTAATATTGCTTGCTTACGTGACTTGCCGGAAAGCTAACTCAGCTTTGATTCACCCAAAATGACGTCATTTCTATAATTGGACAAAATAAAGCCCTTAAATCGACCAAAATGACGTTGTCTCCCTAATTGCCATAAATCTAAAACCCTAAATTGGGCAAAATACCATTGATGTGCTAGAGCCTAACACGAACCCTAATTCGATTTGCCCCAAATTCTACAGTCGAATATTGAAAATGGAGAGCTGAACTTTCAGTAGCGGCTCAAATTCCTCTCATTGAAGTGAAGGAGAAGGCGAGTGGTTCTATTTTTGTGGGTTACTAAGTCCAAGAAAAACATTGTGGACTCGAATGAATTTTGGGAGAAAATTCTATGGATGTGCCCGATATAAAGAAGGGTTGAAGTGCAAATATTTCATATGGGTCGATGCGAAATTCTTTCACCGAGTCAGAGATTCGTGCTAGGATGCCCCTTGCCCCCTCCATGCGACCATACTTGACAAACCATCGGGGAGATTTTGGCATGGCCAGAACCCCAAAAGGGATTCCTTCCAAATAGAATAGGTAAGACCGTGCGAATTTGGTGCACATCTTGGATAAAAAATAGTGGGAGACATAGGCCAGGAGGGTGCCCCCATTCATGAAAATCTGAAACACCCAAACAAGCATAAAAACAATCAACTTCTTTAGCTTAAATTTTATAACCTTAATTTTTACTTAGACAAAAGTTGATAATAAATTTTTAAAAAATAAATATATGCTATAAAATTAGGAAAGAAAAGAAAAGAAAAGAAATGAATACCTTAGGGAACGGCATGAACATGCCATGATAAAAAGTGAGAGATATCTCCGTAATGTAGACAAAAGCTATGGTAAGGGTATAGCCCGCTTCGATATTGATGATAAGACAACCCAATAGTAAGTAGAAGAAGTTTGGCCCAAAGATCATGAAGAGAGAGCCGACAAAGTGAATGGCTGTAGCCAACACAACCTTGATACGGCTGGGAAGTCTGTTGGAGGTTAGTGCCGACCCAAAGAGGGAGAAGAGTATAGATATTCCCAACCACAAATTATCGTCATCATTGCTCAACTGTAGGTCTGGCTTTATGTATGCGCTCGCCTCACTCATCATTCCAATTTCTGCCAAAAATTTTATTTGTTATACTAATATTCCAAGTAAATTTAGCCACATATAAGAAATTGAAAACATAAAAATGAAAAATAAAATATTATGTGAACTATTTTCTAGGAACTATTTTCTAGGATGATTTATCCCAAATTGGTTAAAAAAAAAGGAAAAAGTGGATGATGTTATATAAAATAAGTAATTTTTGTTGCTTTTTTATGCATTAAAAAAAGGACATTTGGCAATAGATTTATCATCTTTATTAGTAATAAAGCTAGACAAAAAGGAAAGAAAAGTGCACTCAAATATAACAACGGGATTGCTTCTTATCAATTACTTGGGCTCTTTAAAAAGTTTCCCTTGTAACTTTACGCAATTGATTGACTTACATGAGGTGCCAATTGACTTGCTTTGCAGGAATTAGAAAACATTAAGATCAAAGTCAACGATAACGTTGGACTTCTAGCAGGCGTTGGACTCCTAAGTGTGTTATGCACGTGTCGTGCTAGCATCGTGCATGTGTCGTGCTAGCATCGTGCGTATTATGTGCATATTCCAACTAGGAGTTAGCGCAGTTCCCAATTCTAAAGAGGGAGGTTCCGGTTCCCGGTACAAGAGCTTTCTGCTTGGATGAGGACCAACAACATATAACAGAAGCACAATTGATTGCAACATCCAGAAACGAGTCCTCCAAATTCTCGTTGAGAGCGAGTTTTAAGGACTTTCTATCAATTATCAACCCAGACTCCATAACACCTTCCTTTGTAGAAGTTAGTTGAGATTTTCTATTTCTAATTTGCTTTGATATACTCTCCAGAGATGCCTAAAATGATTGACAATTGAAAGGAAAAAAGAACAATCAAAGAATATATATTACATCACAAAGATCGTATTTCCTAAGTCCAATGTTTGCTAGGAATGGCCCTTTGCTTTTCTTTCTCACATGGAGAAAATCATTCTTCCTAAACCACGATCTTCCTAAAACACGGGATAAATTGAATGAACTAATTACACGGTAAGGGAGCATAATATTGGCCTGTGATATTCGATTATTACAGCTTCATCAACATGTAATTGAGATGTTCGATATTATAGTGTTAACTAAAACCGTCATACTTCACTAAAATTTAAGAGATAAATGCAATAAAATTTTTAAAACTTGTCACGAAAATGTAATTGAGTCCTAAAACTTGAAAAAAATGCAATCAAGTCCTAAAATTTATCAAATTATTTCAATCGAGTCCTAAAGTTAACACCGTCAATTTTTTAATAGAAAATGCTGACGTGGCGGACATGCCATTTTAAATCATTTTTCATTTTCCACATGGATTTTTTAATTATTTTTTATTCAATTAAAAAAATATATTTAAAAACTAAAAAAGAAAAGCTAAAATTTATTTTTAAAAATTGTTAGAAAAAAAAGGCAACTCCTCCCTTGCCGACCCCTCTAACGATGGTCACCGGCCCCTATGGTGATGGGCGGTGGCGAAGGAAGCATTGGCCTTTTTTTTTTGAATTGTTTTGTTTTTTAAATAAATTTTAACTTTTCTCTTCTAGTTTTTAAATTTAATTTAAATTAAAAAATAATTTAAAAAGGCACATGGAAAATAAAAATTAATTTAAATGCCACGTCGGCATTTTCCGTTAAAAAAGTTAACGGTGTTAATTTTAGGTCTCGATTGAAATAATTTGACAAATTTTAAGACTTGATTGCATTTTTTCAAGTTTTAGAATTCAATTGTATTTCCGTGACAAGTTTTAGGACTTCTAATACACTTATCCCAAAATTTAATTGAGATTTCAAAATTACTAAATAGATTATGTCCGAAATTCAAAATTAGAATCATAAAGACGATATCAAGCACCTTGGTTGGCCCCCTGGTTGGCCCTCGCGCTGCTCCATGCTGTCCATGAGCCAAATAGTTGTAATATCTTAGAGTGACATTTGTTTTGTCTCTAGCATTAAGATGTAGACAAAGACCTAGGCCACCATAGCCATCCCCATGAATAGGAAGGCGGCACCTCTTAGGGTGATCGTTCTATACAGAATCATAAAACTCATGGACATTGTGCCGCTTACCACCTGGCCCACTGCAACACCAATTGCACACCCCTGGGCGCACAACCTCATCGGGAAGATCTCTGAGCTGTAGACCAATACTGCCGGCCCTATCCCAATGGAAAAGGAGGCCGTGTAGCACAGCGATGAGAGGACACATATGGCACCAGCCCACTTGACCTCCTCGTGGTGGTGGATGATAGTGAGGGATACACCCAGGGAGGCGAGAGACAAAATCATCCGGCCAACGCTAATGAGCATCAACCTTTGCTGCCCTACTCGATCAATGCTAATGATGCAAACCAGGATGAACATGGTCTTTACAAGGTCCACTGCTATGACGAGGAGGAGTTGTTCCCTGTGGTAGACAATGCTCGTCTGCTCAAAAATGCGAGGGCCGTAGATTAATGTCAGCTCCAGAAGCTTGTTGGAACAAGTAGATTCCAAACACACAAATGCTCATGTGTGGGATTGATCAGGTTGGGTGGATGACAACCTACCACACGCTCTCTCCACTAGTTTGGCTAATGACCTCATCCAGCATCCAGCCGACGTGCTGCCTCCTCCTCGGAGTCAGAGATCCGTGCTAGGATGCCCCTCTCCCCCCCTCCACGTGACCATGCTTGACAAGCCATTGGGAGATTATGGCATGGCCAGAACCCCAAAAGGGATTCCTCCTAAATAGAACATGTAAGATCGTGAAAATTTGGTGCACATCCTGGATAAGAAATAGTGGGAGACATAGGCCAGGAGGGTGCCTTCGTTCATGAAAATCTGAAACACCCAAACAAGCATAAAAAACAATCAACTTTTTTAACTTAAATTTTCTAACATTAATTTTTACTTAGACAAAAGTTGATGATAAATTTTTAAAAAATAAATATATGCTACAAAATTAGGAAAGAAAAGAAAAGAAATGACTACCTTAGGGAACAACGTGAGCATCCGCGGTAAAAAGTGGGAGATATCTTCATAATGTAGACAGAAGCTATAGTAAGGGTATAGCCCGCCTCGATATTGATGATAAGGCGGCCCAGTAGTAAGTAGAAGAAGCCTGGCCCAAAGATCATGAAGAGAGAGCCGACAAAGAGAATGGTTGTAGCCAACACAACCTTGATACGGTTGGGAAGTCTGTTGGAGGTTAGTGCCGACTCAAAGAAGGAGAAGAGTTTAGATATTCCCAACCACAACCACAAATTATTGTCCTCGTTACTCAATTGTAGGTCTGGCTTTATGTATGCGCTCGCCTCACTCATCATTCCAATTTATGCCAAATATCTTATTTGTTATGCTAATATTCCAAGTAAATTTAGCCACATATAAGAAATTGAAAACATAAAAATGAAAAAGAAAATATTTAGTGAACTATTTTCCAGGAACTATTTTCTAGGATGATTTATCCCAAATTGGCTAAAAAATAAGGAAAAAGTTGATGATGTTATATAAAATTAAGTAATTTTTGTTGCTTTTTTATGCAATAAAAAAAGGACATGTGGCAATAGATTTATCAGTGCACTCAAATAACAACGGGATTGCTTCTTGTCAATTATACTTGGGCTCTTTAAACAGTTTCCCTTGTAACTTTACGCAATTGATTGACTTATATGAGGTGCCAATTGACAAAAAAAATTAAGATCAAAGTCAACGATAATGTTGGACTTCTAGCAGGCGTTGGACTCCTAAGTGTGTTATGCACGTGTCGTGCTAGCATCGTGCATGTGTCGTGTCAGCATCGTGCGTATTATGTGCATATTCCAACTAGGGGTGAGCATAGTTCCCAGTTCTAAAGAGGGAGGTTCCGGTTCTCGGAACAAGAGCTTTATGCTTGGATGAGGCTGACAACTATAACGGAAGCACAATTGATTGCAACATCCAAAAACGAGTCCTCCAAATTCTCGTTGAGAATAAGTTTTAAGAACTTTCTATCAATTATCAACCCATACTCCATAACTCCTTCTTTTGCAGAAGTTAGTTGAGATTTTCTTTTTCTAATTTGCTTTGATATACTCTCCAGAGATGCCTAAAATGATTGACATTTGAAAGGAAAAAAGAACGATCAAAGAATATATATTACATCACCAAGATCGTATTTCCTAAGTCCAATGTTTGCTAGTGAAGCCCTTTCTATCTGGCCCTTTGCTTTCCTTTCTCACATGCATAAAATCATTCTTCCTAAACCACGATCTTCCTAAAACACTCCTAAAACACAGGATAAATTGAATGAACTAATTACACGGTAAGGGAGCATAATATTGGCCTGTGATATTCGATGATTACAGCTTCATCAACATTTAATTGAGATGTTCAATATTATAGTGTCAACTGAAAACCGTCATACTTCACTAAAATTTTAGGGATAAGTGTAATAGAAGTCCTAAAACTTGTCACGAAAATGCAATTGACTTCTAAAACTTGTAAAAAGTGCAATTAAGTCATAAAATTTATCAAATTGTTTCAATCGAGTCCTAAAATTAACACCGTCAACTTTTTTAATGAAAAATGCTGACATGGCGCGGACATGCCACTTTAAATAATTTTTCATTTTCCACATGGCTTTTTTTAATTATTTTTATTCAATTAAAAAAATAGATTTAATAACTAAAAAAGAAAAGCTAAAATTTATTTTTAAAAATTGTTAAAAAAAAGCCTTAGTATAATTCTCACTCGAAGTTATTTTGTAGATTGGAGAAATCGACAAATATATAGAGCTCTTTGACAAAACCTCAAATCTTGAGGGTGAGGGTCATGTCATGTTTCTCAGTAACAATGTCGGTTAAAATCCTAAACTCTCATCAAACATGGGTTCGAAAGCATTCTTCACCGCGACAATCAGGACACGATGTCGGAAACTCATGCTTAGCGACTGCACTTCCACCGACCCGTTACGCATCTCTCTTTGAAGTGTCTAGTACTCTCGTTGCGCACCCTCGTGCTACGGAATCTTGTGGTGGGTGAATCATAAAGTATCAACAAGAGCGTCGATGAACGACTAGCTAATGTTTTGGGATTCAAAAAGATCAATATTGACACCGAGAGGCATAACAATTAGTTCATATCTGCAAGATACTGACATTATCATGGTAATAACACAAATCTCTTGACAAGATTTGGGAGGGAGCTAATTTGTTCTAGTCACACCTATAACCATAAAAATGTACCTTACATTGCTTTTTGGACATCAGTTTTTTATGACTGAAAGTTCACCAACTTACCACACATGAGGGCCTGCCAAAACCCCTGCCCGAAAGAGGAAATCATAAAGATTTGCTCCCATTATCTTGACTACTTACTTCACGTAAAACTCGAACTCATGAGCAGAGAAGTCGCGGAATCTATATGAAAGGAACTCTACAACTTCATCTACAAGCAAACTTGCCCAATCTAGTGAGACATACTGATAATTGCACGATTTTGATGCCCTGTTCATGCAACTAAAACATGGAAAGGGAGTGAACAAAGCACATCGGGGGCATTCTGAAATAGCTAGTGTTTGCATGTAAAGCACCTGACATTCAATAGGTAGCCATGCTAAATTTATCCAATTTTGGCTCATCGGCAGATTGGGCGATGAATGCGGGGTCGAGGCTGTTGTGCGGTGTAAATTCTTTGAGCCTCTCAAAGTATGATATTTGCTTTGTGCCAAGCTCAATAGGCAGTCTGAAAATGTGCTCGGCATTTTCCCATACCCTACAATAGCAATGAACCTATTTAATAACCCAAATGATACCTTAAAACAGAGTACTAAAGCAATGGACACGATGAAAATTCATGCCAACGCAGCATTCTCAATCTTATCTCTCAACTGAGAGAAATTGCACAAAGCCATTTACAAACAAAAGTTATTTGGTTATTCATTCCCTGGGTAGGAGATTTATTTTCGATTTTTGAAGCTCCCCTGCTTTCGCATCATTAGTTTTTCCACCAGCTTTCATAAAACCGTCGGCTGAAGACATTAATTAGTACAAAAGAGATACAAGACGACACATGCAAAAGGTTAAAACAGCGCGATGCACGGTCTTAACTACATATAGGAATCATGCAATGCTTCTCTAACCAAAATTCAAACACATGTAAATGTTTTTTTACAAGGTGAATGCTAATATATAATCATGAAAAAGCAACTAACAAATCCAAATAGACTTCACATTACAAAGTTGATCGAACTATCGAGGTGTACATAATTTTTCCTCCTTTTGTCACTTTTCTTGAAGTACTAAATCACAGAATTCAATTGTTGTAGGCGCGTCATACCAAAGCTTCGTTTGTCTGCATTCCTTGGGGCTAGCTATCCCTAAATTGCTTTCAAGAATAGATAACTCTATTTCCCATCTTCCACCCAACGCATTCCCAACATGATACGGATTTCCCCACTGCCCTTCTCTCCTTGGCAACACAAATCAAACCATATTCTCAGTTCGCATGCCACTCGTATAAGCACATTTTGTCCCCATTCAGCAGATGGATCTGTATAATGGAATGCGGGGGCTCTTGCCCCAACTCACTTCTCTAATATTTGGAGACAGCTGAAAGTCATAAGAGTTATGTTCCAATATTTTGAACCCAAAAATAGGTTTTGCCCCTATTAAAATTTTCCAAAAGATACCAATATTTTCATTTCCTTTCCTGTAAAGGAAAGCAAGGGTGAAAATTGCATAGATCTTATTCATCAAGGTTTATGACATATAAATGAATTCATGCTCATCACGCCCGTTAATGTCGTTTTTGTACTTACGGAACTCCACACTCATAGCTACAGCTAATCTTAAACTTGCTCCAAGGACTTACAAGCTCTTGACTATAGAAGGTGCAACCTTAAACAACCACGTTCTAATTGGTTCTAATTAAGAAAAACTTCTCATCATAGAAAATAATCACTTCCATTCTCTTCCTCACAGCAAATCAACAATAACGTTAAAACTTTCATACCAAAAGTCATGACGACAAAAACTTCGGCGGGAATGGCCAAGGACGTGACCTACTTCATAGGAGCCACAATGGCTAGTGAAGAACGATCCCACTCAGCCTCCCAATAAGCTCTACGACTTCGGTTGGACCTAGAAGTTGAAGCAGCCACCATCACCAAGACTCCATACCTAAAAAACCTTAGTTTACTTTGCGACGGCAGCCCCATCCACGCACGCAATGCACCACATGCATAGTAGCCAGAGCATGGCACACCGAAGAACCCAAGCTCTAGTCCACGGCTTCGACCACTCACCTAGAGCGTTAACTGCAGATGTCACCAAACAATGAATCCAACATGTGAGAGAGATGGAAGAATTAGAGGCCATGGACGTGTAGCCCGATTTACATGTGCATCGAAAAAGAAAACGCTCTTGTTGATGTTCCAACTATTGGAAATGGCGGGGGGGGGGGGGGAGATAAAGGAGCAATAGGCTCAGCAGTGTTCTCTCTCTTTCTGCCACAATAGATGTTGCTAAGGTTCCCAAGAGACCAATGTGAGCGTGGGTAGGGGGGGGAGAGAGAGAGAGAGAGAGAGAGAGAGAGAGAGAGAGAGAGAGAGAGATGAATTATAGCCATCGATGAGGAGCCAGCTGATGAATTATAGCCATCGATGAGGCTTCGGAGGTGACGGGGAGGCGAAGGGGGCTTGGGACCAAACAACTACGATCGAGTAGGGGTCTTGGGAGAGGTGATGTGCTAGAGGCAAATCTGAGTAGCACCTGTTACCAGCAGGGGCTTTGGGGAAGGGGGAGGCGGAGGCGGAGGTTGAGGCGATTGGGCATGTCGGAGAAAGAGAGAGAAGGTGTCTTTGTTAAACAGAAAGCAAAAAAATGCTTGAAAATTGAAAAGAGGAGAGGTTTTTGAGTGGCAAGAGTATTAATTATTGCTTTTACCGAGTCTCTTTTCAATCGGCAGCTAGAGGAGAGAAAAAAAAATCCTCTGACTTTAGACTCCTCTATTTTCCAGCTAGTCTAAGTCAAAGAACACGTATCGGCCTATTAGTGGAGACACCTTAGCTCACATGCGCCATGTAGGACGATGACGTGGTGATTGCCAACCACTGAATATTTTCTCGTGAAGATGGTGGTAATAGATCAAAGTGCACTCGAAGAAGAGGTTTAAGATGACCCTATTATCAATGAGAGGGCAGTTCAAGAGGAACACAATGATTCGGAGTAGACTAATGACCCTAAAGTACCTATCTTGAGGGGGTGTACATGTGTGAGAAAGTCAAAGGTAATTAAAGAGAACCAGAGACCAATGATGAGGCAAAGAAAGATGTATCTCACATGCAATGGGAGTGTACTATGAAAGACGATATTGGCTCGTTACTTCCTAACAAAACTTGGGAGTTGACCAAGTTGTTCATAGGTAAAAAAGTTTCGTTAAACAAGTGGGTGTATAGGATTAAGAATGAAGCAAATGGTAGTATCGAATACAATGCGAGACTTGTGATCAATGGCTTCTCTAAAAAAGAATGGATCGACTACTCCGAGATATTTTCACAAATAGTGAAAATGACATCAATTGGAGTTTTGCTAAGTATAGTTATAGTGGAGGATTTTTATATTGAGCAGTTAAACATGAAAACGGCATTTTTTCACGGTAACCCAAATGAAGAATTACACATGGCACAACCTAAAAGTTTTGAAGTCAAAGGTAATGAGCATATGGTATGTCGCTTGAAGAAAATCTTGTATGGTTTGAAACAAGTTTTGCGACAATGGCACCTAAAATTTGATGGTTTCATGGAAGAAAACGAATTTGCACACTATGATGCTAATCGTTGTGTTTACTTTTGCAAGTATGACAATGGCGATATCATGCATCTCTCTTTCTATGTGGATAATATGTTGGTGGCTAGCTCCAATATGAAGAGAATCACAAAAGTGAAGAAGATGTTAGCATTGCAGTTTGCTATGAAAGACTTGGGAGAGGCCAAGAATATTTTAGGCGTGAGAATCATTAGGGACGAGAAAAATAAGAAATTATGATTTTCATAAGAAGACTATGAGAACGGATGCTAAAGAGATTCAACATGGATAAGGCAAAATTGGTTGCGACTTCTCTAGCGAGTCATTTCAAGCTTCTCAAGGATATGTGTCTAAGTACTTAGACTTTGAAAATGAGATAACGGTAGTTTCATATGCATCAGCAGTGGGAAGTTTGAGGTATGACATGGTGAGCACAAAACTAAACATTGCACAGGTAGTAGGAGTTGTGAGTCGATATATGCAAAACCCAAGTAGAGAGTATTAGAATGCAATCTAATGGATATTGGGATATCCAGTAGGTACATCAAATTATTCTTTGTTATGGTGGTACATCTTTAAAGTTGTAAGGTTATGTGAATGCATATCACTTGAGTGATCGAGATAGTGATAAGAATATTACTAGATATATCTTTACAATTACAGGTATAGTAATAAGTTGGATATATCAACTACATAAAGTAGTGGCTCTATTGACAACGAAAGCAGAATATGTGAAGATCACGGAAGCCTCCAAGTAAATTATGTGGTTATAAGATTACATGGAGATGTTACATTGAAAGTAGCTTGTGAGCATACTATAGAGTGATAGTCAAAATGCAATACACTTAGCCAAGTGTCACGGGCCGATCGATAGGGATCGTGACCGCACGTCGCCTCGGGCACTTTAGGATCGGATTGGATCGCCAAAGCACCTAAGCCAAGCCTTGCATAGTCGAACGCTCACTTGCTCGCCTTACCCGGATCGTAGAGAGAGAAAGGATCTAGAAAGAAGAGCTCTGGAAAGAAGACTTGCTTTGTATTGCGGAAGTAGTGGATGATTACAAGTGAAGGAGGACACCCCTTTTATAGTTGATGGCCTCGGATTACATCCATTGATCTAGAATTCTACCGGCGGACGAGATCGCACCGCCTCAACTACCGACATAAATATTGAGCTACCATCTACCGACATAAATAATGGAACGGACTCTTGTAATCTTAGTCTAATGACATATTCGCCCGCCCTTGCAATTTGGGGAGAAGACTTGGTGGGAATCCGAGTGAGAGTAGGAGGTCCACGGGCGAGTTGGGGTCGACTTTGGGGAACCTCTTGGGTCGTCCATCTATCGGCCCGTGACATTCTCCCCCACTCAATCGAGCGACGTCCTCGTCGCTCTCAGCTTGGCGGTCGGCTTTCTTCGCACGAGCACGGGCTTTGGCACGGGTTTTGTTGTTTCGACCTCATTTGGTGCGGACGCTTGCATATGATGGACCACATCCTTCAATGATGAAGTCGGACGCACGCAGCTCGGTCTTCGGCTTGACGGAGCATGTGGCGCGCATTCAATCTCGGGGAAGAGCGCTTGGATGGGCATAGCGTTTGTTGGAGTAGGATCCAACTCAACATTCGGCTTCACCTTGGACAACTTGTTGATGCGCATGACGGCCTTCAAGCTCTTGTCGAGGCGTCGGATTGACGTGATGGTCTTGGTGTCGACCACTCCTTTGATCATGGGGATCATCGACGGGCACTTTTGATCGAGGATCATCAGACACTTGGTTCTCATGTCGATCATGGCTCCCACACTATGGAAAAACTACATTCCAAGGATGAGATCATAGTCGTCAAGAGGGATTACCTCGAACGCCATTCGGCCCTTCCATCCACCAATCTTGACGTCCAAGTCGGGTGTTGATCCTACGCCATGGAAGTCGCCCGAATTGATCGGCTTGTATGACTTCTCGGATGGCTCCACGTGAAGTCCCAAGGTCTTCGCAACCTCGGTTGACATGAACATGTTGGATGCGCTAGTGTCGACCAAAGCGTAAAGCGTTAGGCCGGCCACTTCGACCTCCACGAAGAACATGTCGGTGTTTGGATTGATTCCTTCTCCTTTGGTCGGCGATCGGGCTTGGCCAGAGTTGATCATCTTCACAGCTCTGATCCGGATCTGCCGTTTGTCTTCTTTGGGCACCTCCTTTTCTTTCTCAATGGCAAGGAGGGCGTTGATACGGCCCCTCTTCGGGCACTTTTGGGTCCAGTGCATGCCTTTACAAATAAAGCAAGGAGAGGGCGGAGGTTGATCGAACTTACTCGCGTAGTCGAACGGTGGTCGACCTCTTTGGAAGGACGGGTCGGAAGACCTTTCTCCCCACGTCTTGGCTCGGCCGCTTTGATCGGGCGTGCCTCGGGGAGTGTTTCTTCCTTCGTCGTTGGGTCGATCCGACCTCCAGTCTCTTGCTCGGTTGTTCCTTGGCTCAACTTTGGTGAGGTCGACGAGTGACTCGGCCATGCTCAGCGCACGCGCAAGACTACTCACGTCCCGCCGCTTCAGCTCAAGTTGTGCCCATGGCTTTAGTCCATCCATGAACGCTCCGAAAGCCTCCTCTTCGCTTAGTTGCGAATCTGAAGTTTGAGCTTCGTGAACTCCTTCACGTACTCTCGGATCGTACCTCTTTGCTCGAGGCGATGGAGCATGCTTCGGGCTTCTTGTTGAGCGAACTCGGGGAAGAAGTAGTCGCGGAATTTCCTCACGAAGTCGTCCCACGTGTTCACGGGATTAGCGCCGCGTCTACTCTCGTCACACCTATTACGCCACCACAACATCGCCATATCAGACGGGAACATGGAAGCGGTTTGTACCTTGATCGACTTGTCGTGTATGTTGATGGGGCCGAAGTATTGCTCCATGCTCCACACGGAGTTGTCCACCTCTTGGGCGGACCGATTGCCCTTGAACTCCTTTGGTTTTGGCACCTCGATCTTGGTCACCGTTTGAGCAGGTACCGCACCATTCGTGATGCTTAACTTGCATAGGGCAAGCTCGGTCTTGAGCTCTCGGATCTCCACCTTCATGGCTTCAACCTCGTCCTTACACGGGCTTACCTCTTCGATTATTTGGACGCGCTTGTTCAAACCATCGATCGATGCTTTGAGAGCTTCGTCCTTGTCGAACAATGGAGCCGTGGCTTGGTTGATGCCGGTCGTAAAGTCTTCGCGGAGCGAGCCCTCAACCTCCATGACCCGGTCTCGCACGTCGTCAAGACCTTCAATGAGTTCGAGCACAGTGCTCCGGACCTTACCGATCTTCTCATCGAACGTGGCCGCAGCATCCACCGAGTGATCTCTTTTCTTTGCTTTGCTGCGCGTGTCTATGCCAGGCATAGTCTCTCCAACTATAGCCGCATCATGGCTTGACATTCTCTCGAACAGTTGGTGCTCTTCAATCTCTTGGATACGGATCTCTCTTTAGCTCTGATACCACTTGTCACGGGCCGATCGATAGGGATCGTGACCGCGCGGCGACTCGGGCATTTTAGGATCGGATTGGATCGCCAAAGCACCTAAGCCAAGCCTTGCACAGTCGAACGCTCACTCACTCGCCTTACCCGGATCGTAGAGAGAAAAGGATCTAGAGAGAAGAGCTCGGAAAGAAGACTTGCTTTATATTGTGGAAGTAGTGGATGATTACAAGTGAAGGAGGACACCCCTTTTATAGTTGAGGGCCTCGGATTATATCCATTGATCTAGAATTTTACCGGTGGACGAGATCGCACCGCCTCAACTACCGACATAAATATTGAGCTACCATCTACTGACATAAATAATGGAACGGACTCCTGTAATCTTAGTCTAATGACATCTTCACCCGCCCTTGCAATTTGGGGAGAAGACTTGGTGGGAATTTGAGTGAAAGTAGGAGGTCCACGGGCGAGTTGGGGTCAACTTTGGGGAACCTCTTGGATCGTCCATCTATCGGCCCGTGACACAAGAATGTAACTTATCACTCAAGGACTAGACACATCAAGAAGTATTATCATTTCATCGGGTTAGCATTGAAATATAATGAGTTAGAGCTATAGAAAATTGATAGCTCGAAAAATCCAACTGACATGTTTACCAAGGTAGTAGATAGAGAAAAATATATTTTATGTACTACTACCATTAGTATTATTCCATTATGATTGATGAAGAGTATCGCAAAGACACAAAGTTTTCAGTTACTAGCTTTGAAGAAGATGAATGCGAAGTTGTTCGGTACACTAGGGGTTTTTGTCTTCAAGTGGGAAATTGTTGGTAGATGAGGCCAAATCTTTTTTAGGTGGGTTTCTTTTATTGTCTTTTCTATTAATTTTGCTTTTTGGGTTAAAACCTACACTTTTATATCAGTAATAGTTAGATGCTAATCATCAAGATGCTGAAAAAAGAAAATATAGAGGAAAGAAAAGGAGAAAAAAAAAGTGAGTTTTCTTTTTGCGAGAGTTCTCAATCTTTTTGTACTCCAATGGTGAAAATAGATTATCGTCATATTCTAACTTTATTCAAAATCTCATGAAATCGTAGGGTACCTCTACGCGGAAATGTATCCCAAGTTTGGGTGAATTTTAATAATAAATTTTCTAGTGTGTTCTTCTAATTATGTTCTTTATTATTATATTTTGTCTAAGCGGATTGTTTGCGTGTGTTATTTTTATAGAATCGACGTGTGATTCCTAACATAACTCGTGTCATAACGAGGGGAAAAAAATGCCAACGATTTAAACGTTGATCGACAGATTGGTATTCTTTCTCGAAATGATCATATGTCTTATTAACAGATGCGTTTTCTTTGTCCATGTATGAATGCTGTATTTTTAATATACGATATTCCCATTTTACACGCACGGAACGTCGTGCACGTTAAAAGATCTTCTTTACCAGCTTAGGGAGAGAAAACCAATGTCTAGCGATTGACAAATTCATTCTTCTCCAAGTAACTGTAAGGGCAATAACCCAAGCGGGTCTCTGGATTAGCAAAATTTATTTATTTTTCTTCATGTAATTAGTGAGGATGGTAACCAAAGTCGGCCCACACACGCAATAATCATTAATCGCCCCCATTCCCAAAATGACCCCACGTTTCTCATGAATACTTACGAATCTCGTTCCCACGGTCTACATCGGAAACGTGATCGAATCATCTCCCGTACTTTAATAATACACCCAATTTCTTTTCATCGTTGTTGCGTTTCGCTTTACCAAAGGCATAAGAAAGCTAGGTAGCACCGACACGCTGCCGGAGCTCCCGAGTCGTGTCCTACACGTTCGGACACGCGGTCAACAAATCCGACACGCGGTCAACGCTTGTCGACACGCTCACGCGTGTCCGAAAGGGTGGAGGCCGCGAGTGAAGGCGAGCCCGCGACGGCGAGAGACGGCCAGAGAAAAAGAGTGAGGCGAGGAGGAACTTCACGAGGGAGGCACTCGGGGGGGAGGGCAGCGTCGTCGAGTGGGGCGGCGGCGGCGGCGGCAAGGGGGAGGAGGAGGAGTTCGCGGCGGTGTGCAGCCTCTCCGCGCACAGGGACCGCGCGTTCCGCCTTCTTTTCCGATTCCTTCCACTGAAATTTTTTCTGGGTTACTCCCTTTTCCGCTCTTCGGCGAATGCTGGTGCTTTTCTTGCGAGTCTTCAATGCTTTCGGAGATAGGCATCGTGCGGCGAGGACTGAGGAGCAGGAGAAGAAGGTGCCGTGCTGCTAGGGTTTTGAGACTGAGAAGGAAAATAAAAGATTAAAAAAGGGGCTTGCGTGTTGGAGGGAGGAGGAAATGACAGGAGGGGAGGGGAAGGGACGGCTGTCAGGTGGTGGGGAGGGAAAAAAAGTGAAAAAATTTGGGGGTGGGTTCTGTCGAGGGAAAAAAGGGAGGGAGTTTGGGCCCACGGGGTTTTTTTTTAGGGGGAGGGGGTTTGATTTTAAAAAAATAAAAGTAAATTTGGGATAATGAAATAAAAAAAATCTTAAAATTTTATCGAAAATATTGAATAATTAGTGTAAATTTATAATAAGTTCTTTTTTAATTATTTATTTATTTATAAATTAGATTCAAATTAATTAAAAATAAAATTATTTATTTAATATATAACGCTATTCTGCCGGCGTGTCGGAATTTTTTATTTTTGAAAAATGACGTGTCGTGTCGTGTCGTGTCCCGCCGTGTCGTGCAACCTAGTAAGAAAGGAGTTGCTTGCCTTTAAGCTTTACGTGCAACAGAAGAAACTCATTCCATTCCCACATTCTTTCTTCTTCTTCTTCCTCCACATTTCACTCGAAAGAGAACACACGCCATGGCTGTCGTGTGGAACAAGCCCTTGGTTCTTGGGTTAGTCCTAGGGTTTTGTCTGGTCTTTTCTCTGGGTGAACTCGAGCGGTTCGTAGAGTCGCCGAAAGCGGATGGGTCTCTCGCGTTCTTGGTCGTCGGAGACTGGGGAAGAAGAGGCAACTACAACCAAACCGAAGTTGCTCGCCAGGTCACGCTTCTGTCTTTCTCTCTTCCTCCTTTTTTCTGACTTTCTCTATGCTAGCCGTGTCATCTAGCCCTCTTTGAACAAGATCATAACCAGCGTCCACATGAAACGCCTGATTAATCTTTCTTTTTGTCCTTTTATACCAAACGCCATCGTTAATCACACGAAAGACTGACTCCGAGCGGGATCGTCACAAGAAAGTGCTTTCTACCTACCGCCACAAGAAGAAGAGAAACGTCTTGAGTTCGGACCTCCGTGTCGCTAAAATTTGTTTATTATTATTATTATTTTCCGCCACAAGAAGAAGAGGAACGTCTTGAGTTCGGACCTTCGTGTCGCTAAAATTTGTTTATTATTTTTATTATTTTTTTTTGGGTCGGTCGCTAAAACTTGTTTGGAAACTATAGAATAGCGTGCTTTTGTTATTAAATGATTTTCCTTGATTATAATCAAGTGTTTGACGATTAACGTGAATAAGATGATAATGTTAGGAAAACAGACATCACGTTGTCAGTCATTGTCAACTTGATTAAAACCTTAGTGGGGATTCGCTAATATGGCCATATTCCACAGCGTCTGAACAGTTCCCATCCAATGATTGTTGAACATGTGGTACGTTATGTAGTAGAATCATATTCTCGAGGGGGTATCATTCCCTTGGATATTCGATGTGCTCTCTCCTCTTCACGTTGGCGCGTGGGAAATCAGCCCCCCAACGCGGGGGCGGGGACAAAGTAACATTTTTCACTCGAGTTCACCTTTGGTCAAAATTTAAAAAAAAAAAAAACAAAAAACAAAAAACAAAGATATAATTGACTAAATAAAAATGAACGTTAATGCTAACCGTATTATATAGGACAATCGACTTCCATATCAGTAATTTCAAACTAAAATTGATAGAATAAATTCAATTGACAGTATGCCAAAAGATTTAAGACTTAATTGATAATATTAAAATATTTAGAATTGAATTGGTAAAATTACAATGAATTTATGATTTTTTAAATAAATTTCCCCACACCATATGTTTATATTTTTGTTTGATCTGGCCACTATACCTTTTTCCTCAAATAATGTCTAACCTGCTCCGCACGGACATTAAAAAGTTATCATTCTTTTTGGGCAGTACATTCTTTGAACGGTAATGAGCTTATCAATATCTCATATTTTGCCTATATTATATATATAGATGGGAATAATTGGAGAGAAGCTAGACATCAACTTCGTGGTCTCGACGGGCGACAACTTCTACGAAGATGGCCTCACGGGCGTGGACGATCCGGCTTTCAAAGAGTCCTTCGTCAACATCTATACCCATTCCGGACTGCAGAAGCAGTGGTACAACGGTAAGTATTCCCCCAAAACCCTACAAAATAAATGGGCGAAATCACAACTTAGCTATGAAATATTGAAAAATAGTATATGACAAGGGGTCTTCTCTTTTTTGACAATTTCTATTGCGGTCGTTTCTCCAGTCTTGGGGAATCATGACTACAGGGGAAACGTGGAGGCACAGCTGAGCCCGATCCTTAAGAAAGTGGACAGCAGATGGCTTTGCTTGCGATCCTTCGTCGTCAATGCCGGTAAAGCAACGTGATAGAACCCACCCCTTTGTGCCCCTAAACTTTAGGACAAAGTCAAGTAAAAGAATTTCGTGACCAAATAGTTGTGCTTGTAGAATCTAATGCGTTTCTTGTTCATCGTGTTTCGGTTTTTTCGACAGAGATTGTGGAGCTGTTCTTCGTGGACACGACTCCTTTTGTGGACGAGTACTTCACGGAGCCAAAAGCCTATGACTGGAGTGGTGTGCTGCCCAGAAAGCCTTACCTCTCCAATCTCCTCAAGGTACTAACCCTAATCTCGTGCGCTCATGAAGTATTCTTGATAAACATGCATTGGACATTATAAGTATGTAAGTTCTCTTTTGAAAATGCCATGGACCGAAACGCAGAACGTTTCCGGCAAAACCCTAGTCCGTGTACTTGTTTGCAACCCTCCCTCGTGGTCTTTGACGTGGTCGTAATACAAAAGACCAAGAACTCACTAAGATTGACAATTAAGCAATTCTTGATTACTGCGAATCAGACTGAGCATCTTAATTTGCATCTTGCTTGTGGAACGAAGAACTAATCTCTTAGACTACTGTGCCAGGACGTGGATTTGGCTCTAAAAGAGTCGAGAGCAAAATGGAAGATCGTCATAGGTCACCACCCCATCAAAAGTGCAGGAGAGCACGGCAGCACAGCTGAACTAATCGCTCAGCTTCTTCCTATCATTCAGGTCCCTTCAACTAGATATATCTTTCAACCAAAAGAAAATCTAGATATATTAATTGTATATATCGGTTGATCAGCCAATTTAATCACACCTTTTTCATTTGCATTTTATGTGTCATTCAGGCAAACAATGTTGATCTCTACATAAACGGCCATGACCACTGCTTGCAACGCATCAACACTTCCGATAGGTAGTTGTTTTTCTATGAGAGCGTGTGATGAAGGATCGTGACTAGTCATCCCTGTTGATCCCTCGATATCCTAGAAAGAAATAAAGTCATTGCCCTTTTTAATACTTTCTTTCGTTTCAAGTGCAGTCCTATTCAGTTCTTGACTAGTGGAGGCGGATCCAAGGCGTGGAGGGGTTACGTGAGCTGGCCAAATCCAGAAGAGCTCAAGTTCTACTACGATGGTCAAGGATTCATGACTCTGCAAGTCACAGAGGCCCATATCGACGTCGTTTTCTACGACATTGAAGGCCACGTTCGTCACCATTGGAGCGTTTGATCGCCCATTTGTCACCATCATATGAGCAACCGACACTTGAAAAGTTATGATTGATTATGTAATGCCAAATTTCTACTGAGAGACTAATGTAAGAGTTTGTCATGTTGTATAAGTAGGTACGTACGTATGCCTAGCCTAATGCAAGAATGATATCAATGAGACTATTACGTTTGGAGATAGAAATATATATATATTGTCATTTGGTGGCATTTCATTGCTACGAATTTGATCTTAGGGCATCAAGTATCTGAAACTTTCAAAGAATATTAATGTTAATCAAGACTAGGACTAAAACTTCAATATGTCCTTTTTCAAGAATGAGAGGGACGGGGTATTGGATCTACAGATATAGTTTTCAAGACACGAATTCAGCCACGATTAGATGCAAGAGGGGGCCGATCCATATGGCTGTTGCCTTGTTTAATTGTCTAAAAGTACAATTAATTATCGTCATTTAGTGCAAAAGTTTTGACGCGAAATTATTTTGTTATTGTCATTAAATATCCCGGTAATTAATGATTGATGTAATATAATTAATGTGTCACTAACATAAGAGCATAGTCATTAAGAATGATAATTCATTTTTAGACATTTTTGTCTTATAAAAGCTGTCACTCGACCAAGTATAAAACCTTTCGACAAACGCTCCACCAAGGAGTTTGTCTTTTGTCTTCGTTTTTCCTTATATATTTCATCTTCAAGCACTTTCCTTTTCATGTCAATTTTCAATGCCAGTGATGTAATTCGTTTTAATGCATGTCCATCTCGATATTCTTTAATGTCCTCGTAGTTTACAACTCAATCACATTAAGGATGATTATCGCTCCATCCAAGCCCATTTCGATCACTTTGTGCTTGATTGTGAAATTTGCAAAGCAATTCCAATCCCTCTTCATCATATGAAATTTCGAAAGATAATTATCCAAAGAGTTTTTAACCTATTCTATAGCGATCAACTCAATTATAAATTTTTTAACGGTTTGTCAATATAGTTATTCTAGCTAAACTTGGCTAAAAATTGCTGAAGTGGACGCTGGCTATTCTACATGATATGGTTGGCTCTAATATTGACAGTTTTTGTAAATTTTTATTAATTTATTTCTTTCTTTTTTTTTCCCTATTACTACAAAGGCTGGTGAAGGCTCACATGGCTTTGCCCAATGATCAACAAGGGTCGTCGGGGCCTTAGTAGTGGCCAGCGAGACCACTAGCCTTATCAGTGAAATAAAGAAAAGAAAAGAAATTAAATTACATTACATTAAATTAAAAAAAATTGAAAATTTTAAAAACTGCAAAACTTGTCCATGCCAGCAACGCTCATGGAACGTAGGATGAATGGCATCCATTTTATCGATTACTAGACAAAATTGGTCGAGGGACTAATTGGCAAATTATAAAAAAGTTTAGAACTAAATGGACATAATCAAAAAATTTATGACTAAATTGGCTGCCTAATAATAGATTTACTACTTTTTGGGCAATTTTCCAGAAATTTTGATTGCTTAGGTGCACGTGCATTTTCGTCGATATCTCTTTTCGCACATCTATAAATCGATTTTGCCCAACACGATGCAAGTGTTTTTTCAGTTATCATCCCTCGAAAATAACCGAAATAAGTAAAATGCCATATTTTCTTTTACATCGATTTGCATACGTTGTGTTAATTGGCAGAAGTATAATTCAGAAGTCAAAATTAAGGAAAAATTCAAGAAAATTCCATTCCAGCCCCTGTACAGGTCGTCAAACTCGAAGTATCCCTGGTCCTCGTTATTTTCCCGAGTCACTTCTTGAACCCGAGAAATGTGTACCAATTTCCAAAAGTGCTTTACGTTGATCGCTCAGTGGACAAAGTGGCTGCTTGTGAAAGATTAATTGTGAAATATAAACGCTCACTAATGACCAAACTTCAGCTTGATTATCACTTTCTGCAAATAGTAACCTTTTCCAATTTAATTTTCTTTTCCGATGCCTGGAAACAAAATCCCTAGAATGGGCAAAGACATCGTACCCAAATCTAACTAAGCAATTTGACCAAAAACAAAAAAATCCAGGCAAGCAATATTGATATTTACGTAAAGGAAAAATAACACAAAGAATCTCTAAATTTTGCCTAATATGCACTACCGTCTCTAACTTCATGATAGTGATAACAATAAGCATACGTGATGATCAATAGTGAGCATTTATCATTTTTTTTTTTTTTTTTTTTTTTTTTTTGGTCTTTGGAGGCAGAACTGCGTTAATCTCGTCGTAAACCCTGACACTAACAATAGGACCCACCACCCCTAAGTCACACTTAATACACCTATTGCCTCCCCGAGTTTTGAACACTTATCATTGTTGAAGATCAATAGACCCTCACTTAAGCGAGGATGACCCACCACCCCCGATAACAATACACCTGAGTTTTGAACCCTTCATCTCTTCGTTGAAGATCCCGTGACACTTAAGCCCTTGGAGCCTGGCTTTGAAACCCGTAAGCCCTTACCTGGTTACCAGCAACAGGTGCTTGGGCTGAAAGTTCAAAAGATAAAAGAGGCTCTCGCGCATTCTTAAATGAACACTTCAGCTTTGTGTTCGGGCTCAAAATCTTAGGATCCAAAGCACAAATGCTGCATTTGATTTGATAGGCTGGATACAAGTCCGGATCGGATAAGGTTTTCTCATCTCTAGTGTTTGGGAATAAGCCCGGATCTAAGTCCAAAATCAAGACTGACGCTACCTCAGCACCCATAACCACATCTAACCATAGCATTGCTAGCCAACACGCAAGGGCCACTACCATGACAGCAAATCCTCGTCACCTCCGCGCTCGACCACCACCAAGACCTCTCTACATTTCACCACCCATCGCCATTGACACGATAGCTCTTGGCTGGTAGTCCGTCACCTCTGATTCCACTGGCAGGCCGACACCTTTGGTCAAGTTTTCTAGAACTTTAGTAATACATTTCTGAATTATTTTTCTACTTTTTTTTTATACAAATACACTTATGTGACGAATTTGCTCCCGATAATTAGTCACGTGTTGTCGAGTGGTCGAGCTCTAAGCACAATTCGGTCAGAGTCAACTCTAGGGCCACATTGCAACTGATTTCTAAAATTCATGGGTCAAAAATCGACACATGGAGGAGTAATTTGCATTAAACCTTAAAATTTAGCAGGCAATATGTAATTAATAGTGCATAGCAAGTCAACCATATAAGAAAAAATGAGATTTTTTTTTTTTGAAATAAAACTAACCATCATCAAATTTCTTTTTTTCTTTTTCAATCTTCCATTCATGTGAGGGATATGGACTGTTGGGCCAAGGTTTCCTATCGATTCTCAGTGGAACACATGGATGACCTCACACCATATTCTTCATTTCTCTCTCTCTCTCTCTCTCTCTCTCTCTCTCTCCTTTTTTTTTTTTTTTGTGTGGATTTTATCAGTTGAACAATTGTAATGCGGTTATAGTCTTAGCTGTTCTTCGAGTACTTACCAATTTTTTTATGCACATTCAAACATTTTGGCAGCGACAAATGTGATACTGTGCCTTGTATTGATTGTCGATTTAGATAAGTAATGGACAGTCGACGTAGTATTTCAGCGGATATGCCTATCTATACGGTCGCAGCGTATCTATCACCACATCTGCGGACAACTCTCTCAATGGTCGCTGAAGCCACATGGTCAGAAAGCACTTTTCTATCGTTTCAGAACGACAACAAAATAGAAATCGAAACAAAAAAAAAAAAAATGGGGAAAAGAAAGGGGGGAGATTCTTTTCTCTCTTGAATTAGCTGAAAGATGAGGCCAAGGTTGGTCCGGATAATTCGTTCATTGCAGACTTTATACCTAAGGAATCTATTTGACTAAAGCACACAAGTTTCTGAGGTTGCACAATCCCGAAGTATTATTTAACGCGCTCGTCCAAACTTCCATGTTAAATAAACACAGTCACATGACTTAACAATACAAGAATAAGAATAAGATGCTGGATGATAAAAAAAAGTACCCAAATTCCGATCACGGAAGCCGTGATGTATGTAGTATGTAAAGGTAAGTTACCCTAAAGACTAGAGACTTAAGTTGTTGTGGGGACAAATTCGTGACCTACCAAACATTATTTTCTTTAGGGTTCTAATAATTTCTATTGACCTAACTTATATTTTCTCAATAATAAAAATTCAATCGGGACAGAAGTTTTCCAAAATCACGAAGACAGCGAGGCTACAAAAGAAAAGCGGCCCACAGCGGACAGGATAATTCAATGGCGACCCTTCAAATATTTTAATGCTTAAACGGTCACCCTTCCAATAATAGAAGTAGCCTAACTTCTGCCCGCTTAAAGCTTTTCTCAAAGCCGCTTTCGCTTCACAGCGGACCACAGTGCAACGTGCCAAGCCAGTGGCATGGATCTCGTATTCTCTTATGATCCCTCGCATTAGCACAAGCCTGGATTTGCAGAAAGATTACAAAGAGCATACAGCGAGTTAAGATAGGGAAAGATTTCCTTTTTTTCATCTCTCCTCTTTTCTTCAACAAATACGTTTCTTGATGATTTCCCTTCAAGTCGAAGGCCATGACCTCACGGCATCTAACGAGGTCGAGCCTCGTCCATGGCCGGCGAGGTCCGGTGACCAATTGGAGGAAGAGGAAAAAAAAAAAAAAAAAAAATTAGATAAATTGAAAATTTATTAAAATATTATGAAAATTTGATCACGTCAAAGTCGGACATACATTCTAAGCCGACCAACATCCATGTCAGTTATATTAAGCCAAAATACCTCGAATGAATGAATTGACATTGGGTGAAAATGTTTAGAACTAAATTGACACCAATAAAAATTTATGACTAAATCAGTCTCGATACAATAGGTTTAAGACTTTTCTGAATGTCAAGAAATTCAAATTGATAACTCTATATTGTGTGTCTTATTAACATATATCTTTTCTTTGCATTCATATTTCCAATATACGACATTCCCTTGGTGAAAAGTCGTGTACGTTATCTACTTTCCTAAATGCCCAGCGATAAACAAATTCATTTTTTTCCAAGTAACTGGTGAGGGCAATACCCTAAGCGGGTACATAGATTAACAAATATATCTATTTTTCTTCACGCAACTAGTGAGGGCGATAACCTAAGTGGGTCCACACGCACAATAATCATTAATCGCCCCCATTCCCAAAATGACCCCCACGTTTCTCATGGACTGGCCCTTGTCGATTTGTGGGTTATTAGGCTTAAATGCCCATGGATACCCTCGAATCTCGATCCCACGGGCAAATATCGGAAGACATAATCAAACCATCTCCCCCTACTTTTATAATATCCCCCAACCTCTTTGTCCACTGCTGCATTTCGCTTTCCCAAAGGCATATAAAAAGAGTTGCTTGCCTTTAAGCTTTTCTTGTAAAGGAGAAACTCCATTCCATTCTCTTTTCTCTCTTTACCTTCACTCTCTCTCTCTCTCTCTCTCTCTCTCTTCTTCTTCTTCCATATTTTACTCAATAGAGAACACACGCCATGGCTGTCATGTGGAACGGGCTCTTGGTTCTTGGGTTAGTCCTAGGGTTTTGTCTGGTCTCTTCTCTGGGTGAGCTCGAACGGTTTGCGGAGTCGCCGAAAGGGGATGGGTCTCTCGCGTTCTTGGTCGTCGGAGACTGGGGAAGACGAGGCAACTACAACCAAACTGAAGTTGCTCACCAGGTCACGCTCCTGTCTTTCTCTCTTCCTCCTCTTTTCTGACTTTTTCTGTGGCTTTGTCGTGTCATCTAGCCTTCTTTGAACAAGATCATAACCAGCGTCCACATAAAACACCTGATTAGTCTTTTTTTCCTTGATACCAAATGCCACCGTTAATCACCAGAACATTAACCCCGAGTGGATCGTCACAAGAAACTGCTTTCTGCCTACCGCCACAAGAAGATACTTGAGTTCGGACCTCCCTGTTGCTAAAACTTGTTCGGAACGTAGATTTATGTGACTTTCTTATGCCATGATTTTCTTTTCTTGGTTAACATGAATAAAAATCATATATTAGGAAAACAGACATCATTTATATCTGCCGTGTAAAATGTCTGAGTCATCATCAACTTGATCAAAAGCTTTGGTTCTCAACTTTATCTTGTCTGTTCTTTCGCCCACGGATCAAGACCTTAGTAGGGATTCGCTAATATGGGCCGATTTTCCACTGGGCAGAGAGATGCTTTTTCCCTCTGAACAATTCCTGTCCAATCAGGGTTGAACACGTGGCACGTCTATGCGGTAGAATCGTGTTCTCGAGAGGGTATTATTCTCTTGTTGATTCCGTGTGCTCTTTCCTTCATGTTGGCGTGTGGCGACCTCCCCCACCAATTGCTATAGGACAAATCTATTTATGTGAACCCGGTCCAGATAAGCCTATCTGCGCAAATAAAACTCCCTCTTTGAGTTTACTACAAAGGAATATTTTTCACTCAAGGTCGCCTCTGGTAAAAAAATAATTAAAAATACCAAGATATAATTAACTATAATAAAACCAGAGTTCAACTTAATTAACTATATTAGGGATGTCTCCTTTTAAATGGGTCCAAGACGGGACACTTACAGCATATTATTTATCTTCTTGTATGATCTGGCCACCGACTCTTTTTGCTTTAAATGATGTCTAACCTGCTCCGCATGGGCATTAAAAAGTCATCATTCTTTTTCGGCAGTACATTCTTTGAATTATAATGAGCTTATCGATATCTTATCTTTTGTTTATATAATATCTATAGATGGGAATAATTGGAGAGAAGCTCGACATCGACTTCGTTGTCTCCACGGGCGACAACTTCTACGAAGATGGGCTCACGGGCGTGGACGATCCGGCTTTCCAAGAGTCCTTCGTCAACATCTACACACATCCCGGCTTGCAGAAGCAGTGGTACAGCGGTAAATATCCCCCCGAAAACCCTACAAAACAAGCGGGGGAAAAGTCATAGCGTAGATATGAAAGATCGAAAAAGAAATATGGAAATGGGGTCTTCTCCTTTTTGACGATTTCTTTCGTGGGTTGCTTTTCCAGTCTTGGGAAATCATGACTACAGGGGCGATGTGGAGGCACAGTTGAGCCCAATCCTGAGGAAAATGGACAGCAGATGGCTTTGCTTGCGATCCTTCATCGTCAATGCCGGTAAAGCAACCGATAGGGACCAACCCCTTTATATGCCCCTAGACTTTTAGGATGATGTCGGATAAAAGAAAGTTCGTGATCAAAATAGATGTGCTTATATTAATTTAATACGTTTTAACTTTACTATTGTGTTTCGGATTTTTCGACAGAGATTGTGGAGCTGTTCTTCGTGGACACGACTCCTTTTGTGGACAAGTACTTCACGAAGCCGAAGGGAGATGTCTATGACTGGAGTGGCGTGTTGCCCAGAAAACGTTACCTCTCCAATGTGCTCAGGGTAAGAACCCTAGTCTCGGGTGCTCATGAAGCATTCTTGACAAACGTGCGTTTGAACATTATAAGTGTGTAAGTTCTTTTTTGACACTGTCGTGGACCCTAGTCCGCGTCCTTGTTTGGAGCTCTCCCTCTACCTCATGAGACTGCAAACTCACTAAAATTTTGACTATTATATTCTTGATTACTGCAAATCAGACTGAGCATCTTAATTTGCATCTCACTTGTGAAACGAAGAACTGATCACTTGGATTGCGGTGACAGGATGTGGATTTGGCTCTGAGAGAGTCGAGAGCAAAATGGAAGATCGTAGTAGGTCACCACACCATCAAAAGCGCTGGACACCATAAGAACACCGATGAGCTCGGCGCTCAACTTCTTCCTATCATTCAGGTCCTTTCAACTAGATTTATAAAAAATATATGACACTTAATCAGCCTAGTTAATTACCTTTCTCATTTATATTTAATGTGATCATTCAGGCAAATAACGTTGATCTCTACATAAACGGCCATGACCACTGCTTGGAACGCATTGAGACTTCGGACAGGTATGTGTTTTTTATGAGAGTACATGATGATGAATTGTACCTAATCATCACCGTCTGTCGATGTCTTGCAAAGAATAATATCATTCTGACGTGCCCTTTTTAATATTATCTTTGTTTTGCAAAAGCAGTCCTATTCAGTTCTTGACTAGTGGAGGTGGGTCCAAGTCGTGGAGGGGTGACGTGAGCTGGCCAAATCCGGAGGAGCTCAAGTTCTACTACGATGGCCAAGGATTCATGACCGTGCAAGTCACGGAGGCCCAGATCGACGTCGTTTTCTACGACATCGAAGGCCAGGTTCTTCATCAGTGGAGCACTGCCAAGCCTCTTTTCTCCACCATATGAGCAACCCACCACTCCAAAAGTTATGACTATGTAATCTCGAATTTCACTTAAGTGGCTAATGTAAAAGTTTGTCATGTTGTATGAGTAGTTATGTAGTTATGATGCCTAGCCTACCGCAAGAATTTTCATCAATGAGACTATCATGTTTGGAGTTACAAATATATATATATTATTGTCATTCGGGGGCATTTCATTGCTACGAATGTGA
Organism: Eucalyptus cladocalyx; assembly: GCA_017140615.1. NCBI lineage: Eukaryota > Viridiplantae > Streptophyta > Magnoliopsida > Myrtales > Myrtaceae > Eucalyptus > Eucalyptus cladocalyx. Next base: position 42,438,452 of record CM029522.1, read on the forward strand.
CCTTAGGGCATATCAAGTATATGAGACTTTTAATGAATATATTAATATTAATCAAGACTAAGACCAAGACCGGGTCACTACAATCTGGGTACTTTTTTTTTTTTTTAAACAACAATCTGTGTTCCTTAATCTGTCCTTTTTCAAGAGTGTGGGTGACGGAGTATTGGATAATTTTCAAGACCTAAATTCAACCGCCATTATGCACGAGTGGGAGGCCGACGCATTTGACTTTTGCCTTGTTTAATTGTCTAAAAATTACAATTAAATGTTGTCACGTCACTTGATGCAAAAGTTTTGATGTGAGTTGATTTTGTTTTTACTATTAAATATCCCCACTAAAAATGATCAACGTAACTTAATTAATGCGTCGCTAGTGCAAAGCATACTCATCAAGAGTGACAATTCATTTTTCGACATTTTGCTCTTATTTCTGTGCTATTGCAGAACGTCGGTTATCAGACAAACAACAAAATAACATTTGTATTACTGTTTTGATAAAGTAATGTCATAACGTTATGTCTATCATGTTATAGGGTTTTATTATTTTTTAGAGAGAACGGGACCTACAAACTTTAATGATGAATATCTATTTAGAAAATATCAGGTAGTCGATTCTTGACCGTGGTTATTCACTCTTAAAAGTGCGGATTGAATCTACATCAAATGTCTTTTTCATAAAATCATCCTTAAGCATGAATACAATTCTTCGTTAGATTCCCAATATTCCCCTTGGAAACCAATGGACGAAGCTTCTTCCAACCATTCTCGGATAGGTTATTCGCAAATGCTATGTGCTGTTTCAAATTCATGGACCATAAAAGCTGTTTGTGCTCGAGTGGGGACTGCAAAGCGATTTCAATCACTCTCCATCATATGAAGATTTGAGGGATAATTGTCCAAAAAGTCATAATCTTATTATTTCAATTATTGACAATTCAGTTATAAGTCTTTTGACGATTTGTCATTAGCCATCTCCACCAAATTTTATCTAAAATTAGTAAATATTCACTGTGAAATAAACACCTACTAATGACCAAACTTCAGCTGATTATCACTTCCTGCAAATAGTAACCTTTCCAGTTTAATATTCCTTCCCAATACCAGCAAACAAATCCCTAATATCAGCAAAGAGATTGTATGCAAATCTTGGCAAACAACGTTGATCTTTACATAAAGGGAAAATAACACAAATAATCCTTAAGTTTTAACCCATGTAATGTCATCTCCAAACTTTTAATTTATTTAATGTAATCTTTTTTTGGTATATGTTTAATTTAGTTCATGGACAATATGAAAATGTTTAATCTTGTCCTAAACTTGCATCAATGGAAGGATAACATTGGGTATTTTAATGTAGTCTAGGGACTACATTGGACATTTATCAAAAGTTCAAGAACCACATTAAATAAATTAAAAGTTCAGGGATAACATTATATTAGGTGTCAAAGATCATTTGTACTATTTTCTCTTATAGAATTGGCCATGACTACTACTTAGAACACATAAACGCTCCCAATGGCTAATTGTTTTTGCAGATGTCACCCTAAAGAAAGAATGTAAAGGTGCTAAAAAGATTAATGCTAACAATGATAGCGATAGCAATAAGCATACATGATGATTAATAGTGACTATTTATCATCGTTGATCTCTCGATACCTAGAAAGATCCAATCTCATTTATATATTCATGTCTCTAGTCTAACCCTACCCTACGTAGATCGCAAAAAGTGTTTAAGATACATATAAGCTTGATTCAGGACCTAGGAATGTTATTTAATCGAGAGATAATGCCATTTTAATGTATCCTTGTGATATTTTTTTGTCTAGTGCAGTTCCAGTTCAGTTCTTGACTAGTGGAGGTGGATCTAAAGTCAAAGAGAGAGAATAGGACAGTATGACAAAGAAAATTAACAGAGATTCTAATCCACATCATTTTCTATGACATCGAGGGCAAGGCTCTTCACCAATGGAGCACTGCCTCGCCTCTTTTCTCCATCACTTGAAATTTTGTGATTCTGTGATGTCCAATTTCAACTAAGGATGTGTTTATTTGAAGGAAAGAATATCCCTTCGATGAGCTTTTAAGACTTTCACAAGTTTGATTTGCTGAAAAATCATCGATCAACAAAAAATAATTTACAGTCATATAATATTATTATTTTTCTAAAAGTGATTTCTTTTATCATTTAAAATAATTAATTAATACAAATTTATTTCATTATCAACAAAAATTTATATTTAAACATTTTGATAAATAATTAAAATATTTTTTAATTTATTTTTATAAATGATACAACTAGTCATTTTTTTAAAAATATTTTTTAAATTATTTATATTTTGTGAAATAGACGTGCCATGCGATTCAAACCGTGTTCCTACGTAGTGTACTTCAATTTGTCCTTTCAGAAGAATGAGAGCGATTGGGTATTGAATTTGTGGTTTGTACAGTTTGCAAGACACAAAATTCAACTACGATTCTTTTCAAAGTGGGGTCGATTGGTTTGATTGTTGCCCCTTGTTTTGTGGTATGAAAATACAGTCGATTAATGTCACGTCACTTGGTGCAAAAGTTTCAACGCGAGTTTGCTTGCAGTATAATCCATCTTATCACATGTTTACTGCCTCATAATTTATTTATTTTTTGGTCAAATACTACCTCCTAAGTTATCCGGCATGGATTAATTATGAAAAACTATAGCACATAGCGTCGGTGTAAGCATTATTAAAATCTAATGACTAATACACAATCCACATGGATAGCTATGACCTATCTCTTATGACTTACATGTGTACATTATAGAGGAAAGATCACCTGATCGATCTTAATTTATTGTACAAATGTTAATTCAATCATGTCAATTCAATCCTAAACTTTTCATAATTGTGAATTTAGTCATAAATATTTTCTTGAATTTAAATGTGGTCTCTTTAGTCATTTTTTTGCCGGAAATTGACAGCATAACAATCTAGTTATGGTTAGCCATTCTATGTAGCATACCATAACTCAAAGATTTCTAGCGAAAATTGGTTAGAAGACCTACATTGGAAATTTGCCCAAAGATTTGGAACTAAATTGGCAAAATTGAATAATTTAAAACTAAATAGACATCCATACAATAAATTTATGACTAGATGGATAATTTTCCCGCATTATAGGGGTCCACCAAATCTCATTCTCTAGTTCCTCTATTCCTCTCTCTATCGGGGTGGCATATTATTAGTTATTAATTGAAAAAATGAACTATTTTGATTATCAGATTCTAGTATACTGTATGGCTTATTGTTATATATCCCGGTAATTAATGATCACTTTTGGAGATTATATAGTGTGACAATATTAATGCGTTAGGAGTGTACGGGTATAGTCATTGTATGACCAAGAGTGATAATTCAATTATAGACAATTTACCCTTATTTACTTGCTATTACAAAGCGGCGGTTATCGAACCAAAGATAATTTTACATCCGTTCTATTATTCAAACAATGCGACGTCATAACGTTATGGATATTGTATCAAAGGAAGCGAACTATAAACTTCGATGACGAATTCTTGATCATGGTTGCTTAGGATTGAATCTACATCAAATATATTTCCGCCAAATCGGAACTATTTGAGTGCAAACTGCGAAGGACACGATGCTGCGTTAGATTCCGGATATTCTCCCCCCCGCCCCCCGGGATTTTGATTTTTGTGGGGGGATGTAGGAAGCTAAAAACCAAGGGACGAAGCTTCCTTCTTTACAGCCTTCCTCGGTCGATTCATTCTCAGAAGATGCCAAGCGTTTTCTCTTGCCCGCTCGCGTAAGGAATGCGGCTTTCGTCCCGCCTTCCCCGGACGAGCCATCCCCGAATCGCAACTGGTTTTTGGCCTACACGATTTATGAGAAGGACGTGGCTTTCTTTGTCACGTCGGTAACCCTCGAATCGACCCGACGCTGGCGGTTTCTTTTGGTTTATCGTTCCTTGAAAATGTCAAAGATAGAAGGCGATGCCGACATGGATTATTGTCGTGTCGTGATAATCAGATGGAGAATGATTCAGAAGTCGAAAATAGGAAAACAATTTTAGAAAAATTCCATTCGGCCTCTACATGGATCGTGTGCTCCCCGGACATCGGTCTTTTCTCCAATCACCTCGTATACTTGAGAAATGTGTATCAATCACAATGGGCTTCGTACATTCATCGCACCATGGAAAAAGTGGCTGGTGCGGTGTAGATGCATCTCGCATTAGCGGTTTGGTGTTATTTTTTGCCTTTTTTAAATTGCTTATGTAGATTTTTTATTTTTTTGTGAAAGAATGCTTACGTGGAATTTAAGAAATTCAAAAATGAATTAAAATTAGAGTGAGAGTTTATTGGGTTCGGCCTACGCGTAGACGAGAATGCCGAAACTGTTTGAATTTGGGCTACACTAGGCCTTTCCTGCGGCCTAGTCAAAATTTGGGCTCAATACTATTAGACCTGTTTCCAAAAGATAAAGATTAAAAAAAAAAAAAAAAAAAAAGAGTTAAATTAAAAAAAAAAAAAACATGAAGACATCGCGATTGCCTTTAAATAATAAGATCTACATTTTCGTAGAAATTCAAGGTAATCCATGTTTCAATTTTTAAGAGTCCAAAGCAAAACACCAAAAGCAAAAAATGGAAATCACAGCGAAATTCTATTGCCACATTTATCTATTTAAACTATTACAATCTTCTTGTCACGAAACTATGATAATTTACTCGATATAATTCCTTTTCAAGAAATGGGAAAAAAAATTATTGTCAAATTGAACATTATTACTCTATATAAATTCGAAGACTTGCAAGAAGCACCCACCGCTATCTAAACTAACCCAATTTCCTCCTTGTGATAATCAAGTGAGTGTTTGTGCACCACGTATAAGTGCTGGAAAAGACTTATGAAGATGATCTTATTGTAAAATAAATGACAAAGTGGATGAGTGTGGAACCGCAGAGCAATTTCAATCACTATGAAATTCGGATTGCCTATGTGTACCTTTGTTTCTATTAACATTTCTTCTGGCACGCTTGCGGATCCATTTTCCTCAACACAATGCAAACTTTTTCGAGTTATCATCCTAAGAAATGACACAGATAATGATGATATCATAATAGCGATTTTGGAGTCCTAAATACGTTGATTGATGTCATGGTGTGTTAATTAGAAAAAGCTCATGCATGGATCGTCAAATCTCAAAATAACTGATGCTGTACAAGTACATCTCATATGAGTGATTTGAAGGTATTTTTGTCTCTTCAAATTTCTTACATGTAGAGATGAAAATGGGTGGATGAGGTTGAATTTGGATAGGGTCATAAATAAGTTTTGACCCTATTCATCCATATAGCTCACATTGGCCCTGTTTTTTTTTTACTAAACAAAACAAATTAGATGGGCCATACCTAACCCAACGTAATGCCCACACAAGTGAAAAGACGTCCCAATCGAATGAGAACAAAGATGGCAAAGGACACCCACAAGATGAGCATTGAAGCGACCTCCGGGCCACAATCCTGGTGAAGTCCTACGCCAGCAGAGCCACCTGCTCTACGGCTTCACCATCATGAACATCACTGGCTTGCTCATAACCAGGGTTGCTGTTTACTTCACGCTCGACAGGAGATTGCTTCCGGAAATTAATACAAATAACACACTCTTACCGACTTGCTTTGTTAAAATCTCCAAGATTACCCAACGAAACAACAAATTCCTAATGGGAAACCTCTCGAAAACTTGGATTCCCTCATTCCTCTCTATGTTGTCGTGGGCGCTTTTCAGCTTTTCACTGTAGAATTACCAACTTTAGTAGTAGTCTAAACCAGTTTATCCTCTAATAGTTGGAGACGTAGGCTGCGTTTGTTTTGATTTCTTTTTTCTGTTTTTAAATAATTTTTTTGTTTTTTTATTCTTAACGAACAAAAAGGAACAGAAACCTTGTTTGTTTTTTTTTGTTTTGAAATTATTTTTTTGTTCCAAACACATCTGAAAACAAAAACAATAAACAAAAAAAAAAAAGTTATTTCTTGTTTCAAACAAAATTTAGGAACACTTTCTATTTTCTTCTCTCTTTTTTCTTCTTCTTTTTCTTTCTTTTTCTTTGGCCGGCGACCTTGCCGGAGCGTCGCCGGCCCTGGCGAGGCCGACCTTGATCTCGCCTAGATTTGGCAATGTCGCTGGCGGAGGCCGGCGACAACGCCGAGCCTCCCCAACCGCTAGGCGAGTTCAACCTCGCCTCGCCGGGCGAGCCGAGCCTCGTCGTGGCTGGGCAAGGCCACCGCCGACCGGCCGATGGCCATGGCCAAGGCGACGACCGAAAAAAGAAGAAAAAAAAAAAAAAAGGAAAAATATAAATAAAAAAATAAAAAAATAAAAAAATTATACAAATTTACCAAACGTGTTTACTGTTCATTTTTTATTCCCAAAACAAGTTTACCAAACATATTTTTTGTTTAAAAATTGTTTCCCGAAACAGAAAAACTTTTTTCTATTTCTGTTTCCTGGAACAATTTTTTAAACGAAATGTTGCCAAACGCGCCCTTAGAGGAAAAGCCAATATTTCTATTGTAATTTCAGCATCATCTGCATCACCAGTTCATTTCACCTTGCATCCTTATTCCTTAGTGATGATTAAACTAGCTACCCACTTAGGATCCCCCCTATTTACAAGACCCCCAATTAGTCCTCTAGGCAACCATTTATATTCTCAAATGTTGATTTTTCCTTCATTTCCGACAACCCATCTAACCGGGGGATATATAGTATTCCTACCCAATAAAATGCTTTGTGAACCCTAAAGAAGTCGAGAACCCATTCTTGCATGCTAGAAATCACAACGAGGGAAATATAAACCTTTCATTAAGTGACTCCACGAAGAAAAAGGAGTTTGCATCATCCTCCAAGCTTGTTTCCCTAATATTGTCTTGTTGAAGATAATTAAATCTTCAAATCCAAGTCCTACTTCATTTTTTTTTTGGATTTTAGGACAACCCATTGCCTCCAATGCATTCCATATTGGCTCTCAACTTTTCTCCACAAAAAAGCAGCAACTTTTTGTTTAATGGCTCGACATATAGAAAGAGGGGTTTGACAATTAACATAGCATATGATGATAGAGATTGCAATGCAACTTTAATTAGAATTTCTTTTCTAGCCTTAAACATCAATTTCTCTTTCCATCCTTTCAGTTTCATATTTACCATTGCTAGAATCCGTCCAAACATCTGTTTCTTTTTTATTTCTTTTTTTTGCACCCAAATATGAAGGTATTCCCAAATATTTGCTAGTTTTCTTTGTCTCAGGAACTCTCAACTCGATAGTTATATTTCTTCTTAGGCTATGTGGGCAATTGCTATACCCAGTTTGTTCAAGTTGATACATAATAGTATTGATTAAGACAACAACAACATTTTGGCATTGATTAATTCTCCCATTAAGAGAGATGATTAAATCATCCACGAAGAGTAAGTGGAATAAAGTTGGATAGAACTTGTTTAGCTTTCCCCTTTATACTCTCATTGGCAATTGCTTTCTTCAATAAGAAGGATAACACATTAGTAATCAAAATGAAGAGATAAGGAAAAAGTGGCCACCTTGTTGAATTCCTCATGAGGATTGAAAATAAGGCAAGGGCTCCCCATTAAATTTGATGCTCAAAAAGACCATTGACACAAATTGCGTTACCCAAGTAACCAAAACAACACCGAACCCCATCTTATCATACATGTCTTCAAAAAACTCCATTCCACTCAATCATAAGCCTATTACATATTTAGTTTGAACATAGTTTTGAAATTTTTTATCCTTTTTCAGACACTTCAACTAATGCAATACTTCCTAGACACTACAGCACACGTCGATTCGAATGAAAATGACCTCCATGTTTATTGGGTTCGCCCTATGCGTAGATGGGCAAGCTGAAACCATTTGAATTTGGGCTTTACTAGGCCCTTTTTGTCGGCCTAGTCAAAATCTAAGCTCAAAATTATTAGATCTATTGCCAAAAAATAAAAATAAAAGGTTAAATTGTTAAAATCATAAAGAGATGATACGATTCAGACTTCAAATTTTGAAGAGCTGATATCGAAACATCAAAAGCAGAGATCGTAATCATATCGAAATCTTTGCCGATGCATTTTTCTATTTAAAAGATTACTTTCTTCTCATCACATAATCATAGCACTTTACTAAATATATTTCCTCCTTAACAACTTAAGAGTGATTTATTGTGAAAATCGAGCATTCCTATTAATTGAATAAAATTGAAAAGTAGCACAAAACACCCGCTTAAATTTCCAAGCTAAGCTGATCTCATAACTTTCCGCAAGTTGTAACCTTTTTGAATTCAATTTTCCTTTTTAGTGCCAGCAAACCAATGCCTAAAACGGGCAAAGAGATCGTACGCAAATCCATAGAGTTGGCAAAAGCAAAGCCTCGCCTTTCTTTATTTACACAACCTCCAAAAAGGAGGAGCACCGTTGAGCTGGAAAAAAGAAAATCTTTCTAGTTGCACCTATTCAAGGATTTCAGACGGTTCTCTTCTAACCCACTCTTTTCTATAGCAACCCATCCGGGGCGTCTAATTCAATAATTTACCTCTCTTCCCTCCTGTTTAACTTAAGTTAAAAGGCGGTTTAAGGTTCGGCTGGCAGGCTTTCCCATTGATTTTCGGAAATTTCGAGTTATGCGCACGCGATAAGACCGGAATATCCGTAGACCCCTGGGAAAAATTTCCCCCGAATAATCCATGGACCCTTAGGAATGAAGCACCTTGGTGTGGTTTGGTGCCCACATGGATCTTTGTCTCTATGCTCAAGAAAATGATTTCTCAAATGGCTCTCTCTCTCTCTCTCTCAACCACCACTAACTCAAAGCAATAACCTTTGAAAACAATTATTCCTCACAGACCAGGCCTCTGAGGAACAACAGATGCTCTTAACTGAACCTGGGATTCCACTTGGCCTCTGACAAAAATCTCCCTCCCCTCTGACCAGAAGATTTATAGACAAATGAAACCCCCCATTCACACCAACATAATAGGACAGCCCATGTCATGCTGAAGCTGATGAGGGGACAAAAGACACTTTTGATTTATATGAGTGCAAGCAAGCAGACTGATTGCCCCCACCATGAACATGTTTATTGAAGCTAAAAAAGGCAATGAGATATGCCCAAGTACATGAATCATATCCACCAAATTGAATTCAGCAATAGCCACAGAGACAAACAACATCAATGATAAATTCTTTTGGCCCACAAACATAATGGAATCACGATACTATACACGAAATCCGCCGCGAAATCTGTCGACTTAACGTCAATATCCAATATCGCCTTCGTCTCTCTCCCCGCCTATTCACAGGATAAATTCTGTAGACAGCCTTGTAGAATCGAATGGACAATCGGTTGGTGGCGCGAACTCACATGGAAGTAGCTGACACACGGTGGTGGCGACGCTTTGCGAAATGCCGCTTGCCTTGGCCGAAGGTGACAGGATCGAAGGACCGGAGGTGCTTGGCTTCTTTCACACTTAGGATGCACTCGGGAGGAGGTATCTTGTACCGAGCTCGGTCATAGCAGTACGAGTAAGTCATGTGCCTCTTCCTGAAGCTCTCCATCTGGACTCTCTTTTCACGTGTGATGGCTGTAGGGATCGATCCCGAAGGAAGGACTGCATCGCATGCTGATGAGTGTTCGATAGGATCGACTGCACACCCATGAAGGACTAGATCGGAGAACTCGACAATGTAGGGGGCGTACTTGTAGCTCACCCGGTATTTGCCTCCATTGGTAGCCCAACTGGATCCATCCCAGATTGTGGCATACAAGGTCATCGGTTTAGAGGGGAAGTCTCCGCCCATGGCCTTTGTTCGCTTGACCTCTCTAATAGGCACATTGTCCACATAAAATCTGTAGAAAAGAAACAATCAAAACAAGCAAATCATAGAATTAATCGTGATGACACGAAACCAAAACCAAGGGCAACTGAAAATGCTGAACCGAAAAAATCACACTAGAAACCACCGGTAAATATACAATAAATAAGCCTTTCTGATGTTTCGTATTCCTGCAAGGTGGAACTAGATATATGGATTATCTTGTAACGCTGTGTGTTCTGAATGTCATGGCCTTTGTAGAATCTTTACCTATTCAAACATCTCCGCAAAAGTTTCCAACTACGTTCCTTCCTATTACAAAACCACGTACCGGCACACCCCATCTGTGACATTGCAACAACCCTTATGACATTTCTCACTCACATAGAAAGATGATTAGCGGGATATCAAACAAAGTAGCTGCACGTGTATGGCCCGCTGAGATGGAGGTTGTTTCCTATATTCTGCTGCCATATCGCCAGTGACCAAAATGGCTGCTAGACACCATCTTCGATGTACTAATGAGGGAACCGGCGGGTTTGCGAAAACAGGGGGTGCACATATTGGGCCAAAAGACAGATCAGCTGAACCTCCTAAAAATGCAACCATGCCCTACTCTACAGCAGATGCATCACCATCAAAGTACCTCAGAATGAATTCATGGAACCCCACATGTGTCTCACTAATGAAAAATATAGTAACTGTAGTTTGGTGACAGCAACCACTCCGACTTTTCAAGATTTCAAAAGATCCAATTTGAGCATGTATGTGCAAATGGAATGAAGAGAGATTGAAAATTGAGGGTCACCGGATTCTGATTGGAACTCACTCTATCAGAGAATCGGTCCAGAGAATACTGTACTGGTGGAAATCGTCAGAGGGATCGAACCAGAGGTTATATCTCTCTTCTCTGCCGACGCCGACGCTTCCATTGCCGTAAACATTGGTCTGCACCCTCCATTCTTTGCCTCTGATGTTTCCCAAGAATTCGAAGTCGATTTCATCGTGAGTTTTCTCAAACATATCCCCATTGGACATCTGGAATAAAGAATTTGTAATTGGGGAAAATCAGTTAAAAGATGTGCTTCACAATAAGATAACTAGTGAAGCTGTAAAACCACCACCACCATTTTTAACATTGGGAAGAACCTAACGAAATGGAACGAGGAAATCTATATTCGTATTGATTGCCCCCATCAATTTCTCGAGAACAGAATTCAAATATTAACCATAAAAGTGAAAACTTCGATGGGAAGTTTCGTTCTTGGGATGAACAATATCGACTGAAGGTGACCTACTATACTGACCTCAGTCTTGGAAACACAAACAGCAATATAGAGAACGCTACACATCTCCATGTTTTCATTTCTCACGCATGAAAAATCAAAGCGATGCCTAAAGAGTCTAGAATATCAATTAAATACAATTTCCAAGGACAAATCACCGTATTTTATGTTCATTTCATCTGGATGTGCGAAACCAAACAGGAGGGCGCTAAAAATAGCAACTTGAACCTGCTTCCAAACCCCAAAGTGCAAGAATTGACAGCAGTAAGCAGTCGCCAGAGGTGTAGTTCGTGATTAAGCGAGGAAACATTCCAATGCATAACGTACAGAGCCAGATGTCCAAAGGCATATCAAACGAAATGAGCGAAACACATGAGGTTTAATGGCTTGGTACTGAAGTTCTTGAAGAGCTTACTCACATAAAATGCAACCACAACTCCCGCAGTGTAATCCGCAGGCAGCTTAATCGAAGCACTGAAGAACCCGTGTAGGTAAAGATCCTGAGAAACAAATCCAGACCCTGCATTCGCATTCGAAAAACACAAACAGAGTCGCTTAAAAAAGTGAAATTTTCGCAAACCCACGAACCCAATCAAACCAAACCACCCATCGCATTAGAACGGTTCAGGAAAAAGAAGGAGAAAAGAGAGAAAAAGAGCAAGAACCTGTGCGCTCGTCGAGAGTCAGATGAACGGACTTTCCATCTCCGTGAACGACCAGATTGTCGTCTCCGAAGAGGTGGGCGTACCCTTCATCGAAAGAGACGACCGGCAACTCCGAATTCGAATTCTCCGGTGACCCGACGGCGAGAACGACGAGAAGCGCGCAGGAAGCGGAGAACAAGCAGCTCGTCACACTCCACGAAGCAGACATTTTTCGTATGCTCAATCAATGGCGAGTTTTCCTCCTTTTTATTCGGTGAAGTCCGCGATGAGCTGTGCGCGCATGTCAATGACAAAGCGGAGGCGTGCCAGGGAAGGAGAAGGAGATAGGGAGACGCCTGGAATGGCTGCAGGCTGCAGAACAGAGGATGCAGAGAGAGAGAGAGAGAGAGAGAGATATGAAGAAGGCGAGAGCTGACTGCTGTTTTATTTACGGTGGATATTTTTGTTTTTTGGGGAGAGTATTGTGAAATATATTTTTTTAATTATTATTGGATTTTTTAAATTGTGAGTGAGGAACAGGGTGTTCGAAAAATTATTCTTTCCGTCCAAGCCTCAAAAGAATGCTCGAGATCCTTGAGGAGGTACGGCGATAAAGAGAGCATGGAGAACTTCGTTCGGCATGAATGAATTGCCTTTCGAAAATTGAAGGATCATTCTTGTAAAAATACAAAACATAAATCACGAAAATCACTTCCAAAGCTGAAAAAAAAAGAGGAAGAAGATAAGAAATCGCAAAAAAATTGATTACGATTGTTTCAATTTTTATTTAAATGTAATGCGATAGATCATCCGTTCATCCTTTCATTCGTTCATCTGTCCATCTTTATGGTATTTATTGTCACAAGATTTAAAGTTGGTGTCTTTATGTGTTTAGGAAAAACGTAGGAGTTCACTTCTAAACTGCCAAAGTACCCATTACAAAAATGGGATTTTTTTTTCATGTTGTAACTATCTATTCCGTTTACAATAAATGGTAATATTTAGTGTTTATTTTTCAAACGGAAAAAGGGAGAGAGAAAAAAAAAAACCCACAATACTAAGAAGGCCACGTCATCAATTCTATTTTGTTGAAAATGTAAATGCTTTTTGTTTTGCTCAAAATAGCATAATTGCTGCAAATGAGAGGTTTAGGTGAAAAACAATAAAGCACGACAGGAAATAAAAAGGAAACAATTGAAAAATCCTCTGAAAGAGCCGCATCATCATAGCACTATTCCCACCCCCCAACAACCCAAACATTACATACATTATGTTTTCGAATTGAGATCATTTTCATTTTGCCATTCCTGACTTTTATCAGCTACAAACATCATAGACACAAAAATTGATCATTATTTTTCGAATTTTTATTTAATCGCAATACAATAGATCATTATTTTTCGAATTTTTATTTAATTGTAATACGATAGATCATTCATCCATCGTTATTGTGCTCTATTGTCGCAAGATTTAAATTTGATGTCTATAATGTGCTTAGGAAAAATTTGGAAGTTCACTTCTAAATTGCTTTTTCAGATGAAAAAAGGGGGAAAAATCCACCATGGTAAGAAGGTCACGTCATCAATTCTATTTTGTTGAAAATGTATATACTTGTTGATTTGCTCAAAATAGCATATTTGTGTCAAATGAGAGGTTAGGTGAAAAACAATAAAGCATGACAGGAAAAAAAAAAAGAAAAGAAAATGAAAGAAAGCCATCGAAAAATCTTCTCAAAGAACCGCATCATCATTTCACTATTCCCATCCCCCCAACAACTTAAACATCATGTATAATTTGTTTTCCAATTGAGATCACTTTTATTCTACATTATTTCCTTTTTTTCAATCGGAATGTACGAAACTTTGAAATTCCAGTACTACTTTTACTTATAACTAATTCGGTTTGAACTTTTGGAAAACTGTTCAATATTGCACCTGTTATGTTTTTACTAATTCGGCGAAACGCGACAAGAAATCACAGGTAAACACACGTTCTCTTTACAACTATCTATCTATTTCAAGTCACCGAACGTCACATTCTAATCCGTTCGCCGCACAATGTTTCCCGGCCCTTTTCCAAAAAAAAAAAATTAAAATTCAGAGCCGCCTTCATCCGAATCCTAAAGATTTTCTCCCGGTTACAATGGAACGGGACAGGTTGAGATTCAACAACGACGATTCAAATCTTCCTTCCTTGATGCCATCAATTACGGGTGGGGGCGCTTTCCGATCCCGCTTTGAAAAATTAATGTGAACGCCGGACTGATCGCGCTTTGTAAGACGCATTGAAACGAAAAAGGCAAAGGAGAGGCAGCAAAAGTGGAGTCCAACTGTCGTCAAATTTGTCATTTACAAAATAAGAGAGACGCGATTTTAATCAATCGCGCAAAGGAGGGAGCAGGCGTGGAATCATTAGGCGAGGGGGGAGGGGGGGGACAAAAATTATTAAGGTTGGACTTGGGTGGGGCCCGCCCGAAAGTAGAAAAAGATGTTTCGCTTTTTATCCCCCTTTTTCTATTAAAAAAAATGTATTTTTTTTAAATTAATTGGATAACAAAATCAGAAAAAAGGTGGAGAGAGAGAGAGATGATAAATTGGTCGGGTGATGGGCGGTGGACAACCGATCCAGGCGCCGACCCAGTTTCCCCCTTTGGCAGTTTCTGACGTCACTTTTTACCGAAACTACCCCGGGGCTTTCTTAAAGCCACGGCCTCCTGGCATAATTTACAATTTAATAAACTGACAAAAATATTCAATATTGAAAATTAATGAAATGAAAAATTTAAAATACACACAAATTTTACAAATCATATTGAAAAAATTAAAAATCATTAATCACATAACACATTAGGCTAAAATTCAGGATTATATTGAATAAATTAAGTACATATTAATCTAAAATTTATGGGTCATTTCTGTCTTTCACTTTAATTTAAAAGTCGGATTGAACAGTGCGGCTTGAATTGGATTGTTCGACCACTTGCGATTGGAGGTGGCAAAATGGGTCAAGAAATTTGTATTTAACTTGTTTGTCGATTGAAATGGGTTGCGTACATATTACTAAAAATTTTGATATGAGGTTTGAATGAGTTTACCGAAGTCAAAGTGCTACTAACATATGGGCTTAGGGTCTATCATTAAAGCTATCATGGAACTACTTTAAATTTATTGATATCCAAAACCTCGCTAGTCCTTCCGCTCGAGTTGAGCATCTTACCAAAATTAAAGCCCGAGTCGTAGGTACTCAATTCGATAACCCTGCCGTTCTGATCAAGTTTCCATTATTCCTAAAGGATACCTAACGGATATAAAAATTAAAAAAAGAGAGGGGTAATTTAAAATTGCATAAAGGGCGCGCATGCATAAAGGGCACCTCTCGTAAATAAAGGAGGTCGAGAAGGGCAAAGTCCAAATTCTACGCGCATGGGGCCGGACCGCCGTTGCAACATTTCGGCGCAGAAAAAGGGGTCTCCCCCCTTATTTCTTGCCTTAATCTAATGACGCGGAAGGGACACGTGGCGCGAGAGAAAAAAAAAGGGAAAAAGAAAAAAAAGGAAATTGAAATTGAGTTTCGGGCCCACCGCCAATCGGGGCCGCCCTCTCCCCGATTTCTGGTTCCGGACGAGCCGCGCTGACGTGGCGGTCCCGCTTCGGACCTCATGCGATCAATCGAGGGTTCCTATGTTTGTTGAGATGAGATTGCTATCCAACTGGCAATTGCGGACAGTTGCCACATTTATTATTTTTTTCGCGTGCTGATTAAAAAAAGAAGAAGAGGAAATTGTATCCTTATTTTAAAGTTTTATAGCAGCATTGATCATGGTTGGCTTCTAACCTATTCGCTTTACTATTCATTATTAACTAAAATGCCCAGAGAAATCACAATGGATCAATGTCTTGATTTTGACCAATTATCATTGAACGAGTCGATTTGTCCCGCAAATTAAAATTTGAGAAACATATCAAACATATTCAATGGTTATAATTTAGCACTTATGTTATTTAATGCCTAATAAGGTTGATGATTCATGTTAGCATATTCTAATCATATATTGTATTTTGTGTTGTGTCACGTTTTATTTGTATTTTCTATCCGTCATTTAAGAGTAACCCGTTTCGTGGAAACAAGTCACGTCTAACATTACAAGCTCAACTCAAAATTCAAACACTTCTCAATGCTCTATTTTAAGTTCTATCGAATTGCAATCTAGAAGTGACTTTGAAGACATCCTTATCGTCAATAAATTTAGGAAAATCAAGCGGTATTGACCTAAAAATCTTTATCTAGAGCCAAACGTATTTTCTATCTTTTTGCAATGGACGCTTGTAGATGTTCCTAAAAAATTCACATAGCTCTTTCATCGCGTCAACTTTGCTGCCTCCTTTAGATATATTTTTCGTCGTTAGCCTTCCATGGACCTCAAAAAAAAAAAAAAAAAAAAAGCGCCGAATCTATTCTTTTCTTTCAAAATATATAATGCATTTCGCTTTCGGTCAATTAGCTGTCCAGAAAGGAATTCTGGGCCCAACTTCTTTCCGGACACTTTGGCTTGAAGGGAGACCTTTATTCTCCAAGCTGGCCTCGAACCCATCCGCCTTGTCAGCTTCTGCATGCTGACACGTCAAGTGGATATCGATTGCCACGTCATGTTGGTTACACCACACCAGAGAGAGTCGAATGCAAAGACCTCACGTGGTTGTGGCTTGACATGACATCCATAGAATCTAAAAATTCTGACTATGCAACGATCAAAGGCACAAAAAATATGGTCGATACACACCGGATAATGCTGTGCATTAACGACCAGGATAGCTCCTAAACTTGGGAAATTCGGATTCATTCACAGCATAAGTAGCTTGAGAACTAGACTTAAACATCATTTGTGCTTCATCAACTCGCATCTAATGATATAATTGGGTGATAGTCTTGGTTAAATGAACGGCAATCAAAGTCCAAACCAAACATTAATTTCCACCAAACAGAGTAAATCAATCCCATGACAATGCTTAGGAGGGTCTTTCACTTGACCGATTACCCCTGCTCCTTTTACTTACCCAAAAAAAAGAAATGAAAAAAAAAAAACATTGTCGGTTGTGTTGAGCCTTTTTTGCTAATTCCTCATCCATTTCCTTTTTCACGTTTAATAGCAATGAGTGACTATTCCATCATGAAAGCTTAATTCGGATCGAGTTTTTTAGATAACTTCAAACGTATTTCAACTCGACCAAAATATCTTAAGATAAACCAATCAATTTATAGGGCTAACCTGTCGAAAATTTAATCGAAACAAATCGAAACGAGACAAATCGAATTTAACCGGGCCCCAAATGCAATTACCAGTCGCAGAATCAATAGACCAAGCCAAACCGAAGTCATCCAAGGAAGTGTTTAAAGTGCCTGGCGACAAACCCCACAGCGGTGTCTCACCCAAACCCTAGAGAGCCGCGAAGGTCGAAGCGTCCCATCACCCAAAAGCCACGCAAGCCTCGCGCCATCGCTGCGTCCCGGTGACATCTCCAACCGTCGCGACAAAACAAGACAAAACGCACATCTTCGCACGTGGTCAAAAGTCGAACATACGCGCTGGAAATCGCGGGGGCAAGTTTCTCCATGGAGCCGCAAAAATGTCTGCTTGCTGTAGAATTTTTCAAAGGCGGGCTCGAGGCAGGGTCTAGAGCTACAGAGCCGCGAGGCCCTCATTCCCGTGCGTCCACAGTGCTCGATTGGACTTCGGAAGTTTCGGACTGACTGTCTTTCCGAATCTTTGACGTCCCCCACGAGAGATGTTCACTCACGCAAGGAGGTGCTGCGCTCATCGACGAGCCTTGATCTGCGGGAAGAAAATTCCGCCTCTAAAATTGCCCCCGTGAACTTACCAAACGTGATTCGCTAGATTTAAGCTTATGACCAAACCCTAGAAAAGCATAGACGATGAGACTTTTGCGTCTTTGTTTCTTCTGCATGCTTTGGTTTTTTGCCCCGTCGTCGTCTCGACAGTTTTTTCTGCTATTTTCGCATCACGCTTCGCGGGCTCTCGACAAAACCGCGACGCCCGCCCGGCGTCTGCTGCTTTTAAGCCTCGTTTGGTCCTTGCGTTCTCTAGGTTTCGTGCTCTGGGCTTGATTATGGACGCGAAAATCATGCATTTGGCAAGTTGGTCTAGTGTATAACTTTAGTCCACGGTCACGTGTCACGATTCATGATCGCCATGGGTAAGCTAAAAGGCAGCAGCGCCGGCGAAATCATCACGCAGGCAATACGTAAGTGATTCCTTGAGGGTCTGGCTCGTATTCCATGGTCTGTCTGCATCCTGATCGGAAAAACCGGTGTTTGATTATTTCACGATTATCGTCTTGGCCGTGCATACATATAGATACACACGTGCATAATATGTGAATAGAGGGACCTCGGTCCCGTACGGCGCCATTCACAGCACTTCATTTCTCCTCTGGACATAAGTAGTCACATATCAGCAAAGCTTCGGGCTGTCTTTCGTTTTTTTCCACCACTCTAGAGGAGGTTTTGCACGGACCGGAAATGATGCCTGAAAAAGGGCTCATTCGCATTTGCCGGAAGATGGAGGAAATTGGGCCTATTGGGCCTTTTGGGCCCCGAAATTTGCTCCTATTCACGGCGAATTCGAAGAACGGGCCCGCGTGTGCGGATATTACCAACTTTGTTAGAAAATACTAATCTCAATTACAGCGGTTATAAATTTTTCTCCCAATTAAATTATCGACTTATCTTGCATTTATAACTCTTATTTGAGTTAGCTAATGATTTTTTTTTCTTTCGTTGGTCGTAACAATTACCAATGTTTACTTGGTTATTTTGTTTTCACCTTACCAACTTCTCTTATCAAGAATGCACACATACATACAGAGAAAGCCTCTAATCTTTTAGTAACTCTTACTTACTTTTTCTAGAAACACCTTAAACTTTTCGAATAGTACATGAGATTAATAACATATTTCGTGTGAATTAGCAATTCTCATTTAAGTTGCTTAATAATTCTTATTTAATTTCTTAATTTATCAATGTCTCTATTGGCTTACCGCATTTATTTGCCTTACTTACCCGCCTTTAATATGATTAAATTTCCAACTAATTTTGTGTTACTAAATTTTATTTGAGTTAGTTGCCAACTTAATTTTTTCTAAGATTACTTTCTTATCTTTGACAATTTTTTTTTTTTTGTTATTAACCAACTTTTATTTAAGTTTCTTACAAGCACCTTAAATTTACCTATTATCATATGGAATTACCAATCTTTATTTTATGACTTACCAACTTTATTCCCAATTAGGTAAACTAATATAAAAGTTGTCTGATTGAAGAATAATCAAATAAACACCGGTAACTATTTCTAATGAGAGTTTGTAACCAAACTAGTTGATAACTTAAATTAAAGCTACTAATTTCATATATGAGTAGGTAAATTTAAGGCTGATAAAAGATGACAAAAGCTGGTGATTAGAAAAAAAAATTGATTTGGTAATTAACTCAAGTGAAAGTGAATTTTTTGGGGAAAAAAACAAAGAACACATCACAATTCCACATTTCTAGTGAGTGTGCCTCTAAAAAGGGTACCTTAGTTTGAAATGGCTTTTTTGTTTTTTGTTTTTCTGTTAAAGAAATGGGGGGTTGACTGGCGTCTCTCGAACGACACAAACAGTGTTTTGAGAAAACGTGGGGAAAAAGTTACCTAGGAGAACGTTTCCCTCGTTTGGATGACTTTTGTTTTTTTCTGTTGACTTAATGAAAGTGGAATTAAAGGTGCCTATAATAACTATTATATTTCTATTCTAAAACTACTTTTCTATTCCAGATTTATTTCTTGAATAGAAATTCGTTTGGTAAAATAATTTCATTTTTCTATTTATAAAATAGATTTCTATTTTAGAAATCAAAAGTATTTTTTTTTAATTTTTTTATTTCTAGAACAGAAATGATAAATAAATTTGTTTCTCAATCATTGTCTTTTCTATTAGTCAGTTGCTCATCCGTTGTCACCGAAGGCCGTTGTTTGTCTGTTGTCACCACTCTCAGCCACTGTCGCTGGCCGCCGTTGGTCATCGATCGCCCGCCATTCACCATCTGTTGTCACCACTCCCAACCGTCGACCACCGCCGCTAGTCGTTGGCCTCACCATTGGTCATCAACTACTTAATTATCATAGGGTAAAATCCAAAAAAGTAGAATGAATGAACTAAGGATAAGACATCACACAAAATAGTCTCCTCAACACTTCATTTACATCTTTTGATATCTCGATTCATTTAATATTGAGAAAATAACACAAAGATTTTATTAATTTTGGTTTAATGTGTAACATCATTTTTAAACTTTGAATTTGTTCAATGTAACCTCCATACTTTTAATTTATTCAGGAATATTAAGCTAAAGTCCGCCTCTAAATTTGTAATTCAATTCGTCTATCTTACGTCGCTACTTCTTAATTATCTTTTGCTGTGGCTAACTTTTATGGAACGCGTCCTTCGAAGACTTTGTTGACCGACTATTTAAACCGAGGAAAGACTCGTGATTTCAATTGTCATCATCTGTCGTGTGGTTCAAACCCTCCCAACACGCACTAGGTTCGGCCCAACCAACACGGAGAACTCATTGGAGTCTTCTAAATTTTGGCATTTGTTTTGCAAAATCCAAGTCAACTCAATAATGATGGCTAATGCCGTAGACGTCGCACCCCATCTTATGTTTCACTTTCCACTTAAGAAAGAAGGTGCAGGTCCCGTCACTCTTGCTCCTTTGTTAAGAGTGCTTGTTTGAATCCGATCTTTTGTACTTTTGTCCATTCTCATTAATATTATTACCTTTACCAAAAAAAAAGAGAAAAAAAAAGAAGGTGCGGGTCCCATTAAGGCAAAAGAGCCATCAATCTTCAAGTCATCGAGGAAAAGATAATATTCTCTTTATTTACCTCTTATCTTTGTTATTGATTTAGTGACAACTTAAATAGTACCAACACGTGACATGCGACGTGACATAATACAACACGACACGCGGACACGTATATCTCTTCTAAATTTGGCATTTGTGTTGCATAATCCAAGTCAACTCAATAACAAAGGCTAATGCCGTAGGCGTTGTACCATATCTTAAGTTTACTTCACACTTAAGAAAGAAGGTGCGGTTCTGATTAAGGTGAAAGAGTCACCAATCTTCAAGTCATTGAGGAAAAGGTAATCTTCTCTTTATTTACCTCTCATCTTTGTTCTTGACTTAGTGGCAACTTAAGTAGCATCAACACACGACACGACACGACATACTAATACGTCATTTATTAAAAAATAGAAAATTTTCACATATTATGACACATTATATATTAAAAATATACATGATAAATTATCATTATTATGATTTTACAAATAATAAATAAAAAGGAATCTAGAATGAATTTATACTAAAACATTAATCTACCGGTTGTTAACATCATTCATTGTTTCAAATTAGCGAATTCAACTCCATTCAAATAATTAATAAAACTTGAAGGACAAAAACAAGCAATCCACATTTAGGACTTGTGTGTCAAAATGTTTGGAATTAAAAGAGAAAAAAACAAATTTGGGGGGTGAATTGTGTGTTATGGAAAGTGAGAGTCATAAGAGAAGAGAATACTAGGTTTTTCTTATTTCTTCATTTAACATTTTTATTTTTATTTTTACATATTTACATTTTGACCCCTTATTTATTGATTTTTTTTTTTTTAAATTGACCCATTGGGAGTTGGATTCACATGTTGAAGAGTATCTTGAGAGTTGACCAAGTGTTAGGACACGTGTTGGAGTATCCGACACGATACATAGGCTCCCAAAAAATATTAGTGTTTCATAGGTGCCAACCACTGAGATCGATAGACAAAAGTGCCCTGCGATGAAGAGAAACCGATCTTCTTAGTCCTAGAGTATAGTAACTCACTTAGCCTGGAAACTCCAAGTGCGATTGCCCGAAAACGCTAGAAGCTTGTGATATCATTTCTCTCAGGTTAATGCTTCTTAGTCCCCAGACTTGCTTTCAAAAACAAGTGATCAACAAAATAAACAAAATAAAAAAATCAATTAGACTCCCACTTTATGCAGTATGGTCAGTAGAACCTACTCCATGAGAGAATAACACGTGATTCAATTATAAATCAAGCGATATAACGGAAATTATATCTATACTTGACAAATCAACCTAAATTAGATAGATTTAACTTATTAACTTCTCTAACACGTGACGGAAAAAATTCTCTTATCTTTCACTAAATTTATTTACTTTTCTTAAAAGCCCCTAACTACATATTATATGAGATTACTAACCCTTTTCGTGTGAATCCCAACTTTCCCGTGTTAATTATCAAATCTCATTTCTTGAATTGTTCATAGACGTCCATTTGATTTTTCTTTATTCATCACTTTTTTCCAGTGATTACGACATTTGTTTGCCTTACTTACCAACCTTTTTATACGTGAACTAACTACTTTTTGCATTATTAACTCTTTTTTGAATTAGTTACCGATGTTTATTTTCTTAATATAACTGACCTTCACATATCTAGCAAAAAGAAAAATTATATATATCTTATTGTCTTACAACTTTTATTTTACTCTTCTATAAGCACCTTAGGTTTACTAATTATTAAATAAAATTAATAATTTTTATTTTGATGACTTACCTACTTTATTCCCAATTAAGCAACTTAATGGTAAATTGAAAAAACCAAATAAACATCTGTAACTATTTTAAATGGGAGTTAGTAACCTAAACTAGTTGATAACTTAATTGGAGAAAATTTGACAAGCCATTTAAATTAAAATCAGAACTTTATATAAAACTTGGTAAATTTGAGGCTAATTAAGAAAGATAAATAAAAATATGAAAAAGATGAGAAAATTTGGTATTGAAAGAAAAAATAAATTTGGTAGCTAATTCAAATTAAAGTTGGTAACTAGTTAGTAACTTACATAGAAAAGTTGTTAGATTACTCTAATTAAGTCGTTATTCCTTAAAAATAAATTATAAATTTGAACATTGCTTAGAAATTTAAATAACATTTTGTCAAGGGTAAGAAAGGTTGGCAAATTAAACAAATTAAAAAATTATTGATGTGTAGCTCAAATAAAAATTGGTAACATAACATTAGGTGAGAAATAATGGGAGAAAAATTGGTGAGTCACGTTAATCTCTAAAAAGAGATGGTAAATGGAAGGGGTAGTAAAGTAAGGCAAATGAAATTGGTAACTCAATTGAAAATTTGATAATTAAAGGAAAAATAGACATTGATATGTAATCTTTTTCCATAATCCCCAATGAGCTCAACCGCCATAGATATTTTTCAAGTCCAAGTCTCGCTTAAATTTACTATAATCGAGGACCTCATCAGAACATTAACTCCACATGCATTTTTAACTAATGCGTAAGGATTTTCTGACACAACATTCTTTATCACAAATAAAGCAAAACTATTGTTGCATCCATATATATCGGGAGATTGAACACTTACCCTATCAAATTTAGCAGTTATAGCAACTGTTGGCTCTATATGCTCCACCTCATTATAAGCTCTATCTATGTGATTACTTCACTAATACCCACTACCTCATGAGTTTTTAATTGCAACTTCACCTTAAGCCGAATATCGTTTAAATCTATATGAACACCGATATAATCACTCATAGTCATAAGTAGTGGAGACTCATCTAATGTAACTTTTCTACTAACAATAGGTGAATTTAATTGCGGACATCACAACTTATGGCTCCACTCACTTTGTGCATAGCCTAGGAATATGCACTTTCTTGCCCTTCTATCAAACTTATCACCACTCATTAGAACATAACATGGGCAACCAAATATTCTAAGAATAGAATAATCAGCAATGTTACTTGACCATACTTTTTTGGGAATCCGACATCCAATCACAGTCAATGAAGATCTATTCATCAAGTAGCTCGTTTTATTAAATACATCAATTAGGAATCTCCTAGTCATATCAACACTAAATAATATTTTATGGGCCGTCTTTAGTAATGTTTTTTGCTTATCAACTCTGCAACATGTTGTGCTTTATAAGCACTAATGTGGTGTCTCACTATACCTTTCTTTGTGGAAGATTCATTTAACAGCTTCCAACAAAACTCCATGTAACAGTTAGTTCGCACATAATTGATCATTTTATTAGTTTTCTTTTCAATCAAAGCTCTTAACTGATGATCCTAACAATTGTATCAAACTTGTGCCTATGCACAAACACCCATGTCTTTCTCGAGTAATCATCCACAATTGTTAGCATAAATCTAGCATTTTTCCTCGAAGGAAACCGCGACAACTTGTGAATATTCAAGTGAATTAACTCTGTAATTTCCATGGTATCTTTAATTGTCATATTGAAATGCACTTTTTGCCGTTGAACTAAATCATAGCTCCTGCATACATTCGGTTTGTTAACTACATAATCAATTAACAAATTTTTTTTCCAATTAAGACCTTCACGCTTCTCTCGTCAATGTAGCCCAAGTGCATATGCCATAATTTAAACTTTCAAGCAAATGCATCCGACGTCTTCATGGAGAAATATGTCACTGTCCCACCTTGAAGCTCATATAAATCACTATGCTTGACTCCTTTCATTATCACCAAAGCACTTCAAAATTTTTCAAAATTCTACATTTTGAAATATATTAACACCTAGCTAAATCTAGGGCATTCAAGGAAATTAAGTTCTTTTGCCTCACTTCAATCAATGTCATTACAATACCATCATATATTTTGATTCTAACATTGCCAACGCCTACAACATCATACTCATCATTGTTCTCCAACTACACTTTACTATTATCTATGCATTAATAAGTTATAAACTAGTTTCTATTTGGTGTAATATGAAACAAACAACCAAAGTTCATAATTCATCCATCAAACAATGAATAATTAGTGATAAATAAGACAAAATTAGCATTATCCAAATTATCATCAACTATAATTATAACATCATCTATAGACTCAACTATAATTCCCTTATCTTTCTCCTTTTTCAACTTAAGGTAATTCTTTCTAAAGTTCCCTCTCTTGCCACAACTCCAACAGATAGCACAACCAATTGATTACATCTATTTATTTTTATATTAGTCTTGCTAACATGTGTACTAGTTCTTCATCTATTTCACCTACTAAAGTAGCATATACAAGTTCACTAGATTCTCGTCTATGGATGTCTCACTCAAAATTAAATCACGAAGCTCATCAAACATCCAGCTTGTTGTCCTAGAGGAATTGCTAATAGCGGTAATATAGTATTCCAATTATCGAGCAATGAGAATAATAGAATCAAAGCATGTGCCTCATCTTCAAAGTCAATCTCAATGAAACTTAATCGACTAACATTCACATTGAATTCAATGATATGAATTGTCGCTAACGCGCCTTCATTGATCTTTAAGATAAACAAAAACTGCGTCAAATAGACCTTATTGATCGTAGAGGGCTTCTCACACATATTTGATGAGGCTTTCTTCAAAAATATAGTGGTGTTCTCTTTCATGATGTTAAACACAACATGGTGGGCCAACGTTAGCCAAATAACACCTAAAGTTTGTCTATTTAGCGATACCTAGTCAGCTTGCTTCATCATCTCTAGTTTTTTCCCAGACAGGGACAAGTGTAGTTTCATTTGATATAGATAATCCTTAATTTACATCTTCCGGAACCAAAATAGTTCCCATAAAATCCATCAATTCTCACATTTCCTTCTTTTGTTGCTGTCAATTTGCTTGAACTCGGCCAAATTTAGCTATGATACCAATTGTTGTGGAAAGTAAGCAATCAAACAATGAAATAGAAAAAAAAAAATGAATCGGACACTAGATTTACGTGATTCGGTCATAATTACCTACGTTCACGGGAAAGTAATAATGAATTATACTATAAATCAAATGATACAACATATATTACAACTATACTCGAGTCACTCAAACACTTTCACTGTTTTTCAAGCACTAATTACACTCAATAACTCACACAGTGTTTATTCCTACAATTCCTCACTAAATAATCTCTCAATTTCACTAAGAAATTATACACAGATTCTCACTACAAGAATTTAATTGCCTTCAACACTCTTGGATCCAAAATAGGAAGTATCTTTTGAAAAAATCTTCTCAAATTAGGAAACCTAATCAAAATAGGAAACTTATTTGAATTAGAAAACTTTCATTTCTAGGCTCAAAAAAGAAGAAGAAGAAGAAGAAGAAGAAGAAGAAGAAGAAGAAGAAGAAGAAAGCTATGGAAAATATTAAGAACACACAAAAATGGTCTTCAGATTTTTTTTCCTTTTCTTTATGTCTGTGTTGCGAGATTAGATTAAAAGGGTGATAAGCATATTGTTTGGATGGAAGTTGGACGATTCATGAGCTTTTCAATCTGATGTGCACATGAGAAGATGAAATTGTTTCTCAGTTCACCTTGCATCTGAATCTTTGGAGATCCTTAGCTAATCTTGACGTCAACAACACACAATGTTCGACGACAAAGAGGTTGCTATCATTGAAGTGGCTAGATTGAAAGGAGATGATTGTGAAGAGATTTCGAAACTTTAAGAGAAGCTAGCAGAAGAGTTTGAAATGAATAATCCATAAGGGTTGAAGTATTTCTTGGGCATTGAAGTTACTAGATCGAAAAGATGAATTTTTTTGTCTCGAAGGAAATATGTGTTGGACTTAGTAGCCGAAGTTGGAAGGTTGGAGTGTAAGCTTGCTAAAATCCCTATAGTTTAGAATTATAGAGTTGGGGAGTATTCGGTTTAGATGCTAACCAATAAGGATAGATATAAAAGGTTAGTAGGGAGGTTGATCTATTTGTCACATACTCACCCTGATATCGCATTTGCTGTAGGCATTGTGAGTCAAATTTTGCGCTGCTTGAAGTTGGCTCTAGGAAAAGGTTGTTCTTTGCGAAGGATGGTTATCTTGACGTGGAGGGATTTATGAATGTGGATTGGGCAAGTAGCATCTTGAATAGGAGGTCTACGTCAGGGTATTTTACATTTATGGGAGGAAATTCAGTTGCATGGAGGAGCAAGAAGTAAAAGGTAGGAGCATTGTCTAGTGCTTAGGCGGAGTTTTGAGGGGTGGCTAAAGGGTTGTGTGAGATACTATGGCTTAAGAGGTTGATGACAAAACTTGATTTCCCACCAAAGTCTGAAATTAGTTTATTTTGTGATAATAAAGCAGCAATTGATATTTCCCACAATCTAGCTCAACATGATGGGACCAAGCACATTGAGGTAAGCAAAATTTAGAGGCTAAGGTGGTTTGGTTTCCTTTTGTTAGGTCTGAAGATCAATTGGTGGACATACTTACTAAGGCTATGTCAAGCAAGGCCTTTCCATAACTCACTTGTTAAGTTGGGTATCAAAAATATCTTTTCACCCACTTGAGGGGAGTGTGGCATTAGTTGTCAATTAGAGATAATATAAAAATCCAAATCGATCTTTGGTACGAGCTGTGTAAATTAGAGATAATATAGGAATTCGAGTCAATCTACTTCTTATTTTGTCTCCTCATTAGGAGGACTATTAAGATTGACTCTCTTCTTTGTGTGTGTGTATATATACTCTCAAAAGCATTGTAAAAAAATGATGTACAAAATACAAAGAATATAAAAACTTTTTTCAGAAAGCTATATGCGTTTTTTTGGGACATCATGCGTAGAAAATGAAGTTGTTTCTCAATTCACCTTTGGCGTTTGAATCTTAGAAGATCCTTAGCTAATCTTGACGTCAACAACACGTAATGTTCGATGACAAAGAGGTGGCTGTCGAGGTCCCTCCTCAGATCGACAGGGCTCTGGAGATGGGTTGAAGCGTCGCGGGTGTAAAATCCAAAGTGGATGCCCTCCGAAACCCGGTTGTAAAATCCGAGACCGAAGAGAGATTCCTATAAAGCTCCGTCCCTTTGCGCATAGTGAAGCGCACGAGGCTCTCGCTACCTCTCGACCTCGAATTATAATCGCACACTTGTGTTCGCAACGCTCGCCTATTTGAAGTCTCTTTCTACTAGTGATCGTCACATCCTCTGTCTCTTTCCCTCTGAACGCTCTAGAATCCCTCCATTTCTCTCTCTCTCTCTCTCTCTCTCTCTCTCTCTCGATCGAAAGGGTCAGCCATGGTGAAGAGACAGAGCATCCAGCTGTCCGCGACTCCGGCGGTGGTGCTGGCGCATCTGCTACTCGTGGCGGTGGCGACCCTGATCCTCGTTTGGCTCCTCAAATTCCAGGACGGCGTGGCCCTGTCGTCCGCCAACAAATTCAAGATTTTCAACGTGAGTACGCGGTTCCCACTCCTTTTGCTGAAAGGCTTCGGTCATAGTATAAGTGTAGGCTGAGTTTAGGAGCCATAAACCAACGCTCTTGATAGAATAACAAATTAGTTATTTTGAAATGAACTCGAACCGAAGATGGAATTCTTTCCGGGCAAAAGGGGAAAAATTCAAGAATTCTCTGTTCAGATAGAAGTTGATGTTGTTCAATTCATTCCGTTCAGATGACTCATTCGTATGCTCTGTTCTTCACTTCTTTGTGCAGCTGCATCCGCTCCTGATGGTGTTTGGGTTAATTCTCGCCGGTGGAGAAGGTGAGGACCACCGCCTATACTCGATATCTCGGGGTTTCTTTTCGCAATCGCAAACGTTCTTTCGTGCGAAAATCTGTATGTTTATTTCTTCGGGATATTAATCGTGTGGATACGAGGTTGGCCAAGTCGCTTCTCATATTTCCTTACAATCCTTCATTAAATTACTCTCACCGGTGCCTTATGTTGGCCCGCGTCGCGACAAAGCGTGTACGTTAGTCTTTTCGAAATACCTGGATTCTTAATGGAATAGAGTACGAACTTCGATGGTCGATGCAGCTATCATGGTGTACAAGACGATTCCGGCGAAGAGGGAAGCTCAGAAAACGATCCACCTGATCCTGCACTTGATCGCCCTTGTGCTCGGGAGCGTGGGGGTTTATGCAGTCTTCAAGTTCCATAACGAGATGCATATCCCCAACCTGTACACCTTGCACTCCTGGCTCGGCATCACCACCATCTCCTTGTTTGGTCTGCAGGTAATCCTCGATTGATCTCGGTCTCGTCGTCGACCGGGAGAAACGCGAATCGGAAACACTGACCGTCGGGACTCTGTTTTTCTTTCCTTTTTCAGTGGGTGCTCGGCTTCTTCTCCTTCGTGTTCCCGAAAGCAAGAAGCTACGCCAGAGCCTCCTTCATCCCATGGCACGTCTTCCTCGGATCTGTCGTCTTCCTCCTCGCGGTCTGCACAGCCGAGTCCGGCCTGGTCGAGAAGTTCACCTTCCTGAAGCTCCAGTCGGGTCAGCAGGAGGCGCTCATCGTGAACTTCATCGGCCTGCTGATCGTCCTATTCGCCCTGAGCGTCGGCCTCACCGTCCTTCTTCCTAGCAGATTCCAGTGACCGGTCTCACCGGGGTCGTGCTTCGACGATGTCCATTCGTGTTGTAATACTAATGAACGCTCTAGGGCGATGGTTTTTGCTTTTTGGATTTTTCAAGATTGTTAGATTAGTGTAAAAGAAGGGAGTAATGTGTACTGTCCATACCTCGCTGGCCTATATAATTAGGTGTGTTTTTAATGTAGTCGTGATCCTTTTGATTTTCGAGCGATGTCAGCGTCGGCCGGAGCAGAAAAAAAAAGATCTTTCGAAACTTCTCTCTCTCTCTCGCATGCTGACTCGAAACGGAAATAACTGTTCAGGGAAAACATCGGATGGCGCTTTCAGTCGCTTCCAACGAGACGGACATCGACTTCATAGCTTCTTTTTCAAAGTAATCGTGTCGACGAGGGACGCCTGGAATGCTTTTTAAGTAATTTTTATTAAGAAATGCCGAGGTGCGTCGTGAAATCATTCGGTGCGTCGGAAACATTTTCTTATTCAGCTACTTTTCGGAAACATTTTCCTATTCAGTTACTTTTCGGGATGAGTGCACTAAATATCCTAAAATTAAATATAATCGGGTCTTAAAATTTTTCAAAAAGTTCAACTAAATCTTAAAACTTGTCAAATTTGTTTTTTTTTTTGGTGATCTAGGGAACCTCTATGCGTCGCTTACGCTACGAGAAAAAACCCAGGGTGAACCGGGTCAGCGGAAGAGTAAACCCAGGGTGAATTGGGCCCCACCACTGACCCAGCCACAGGTGAATCGCGCGTTTGCGGATGCGAAGTCTCGAACCCTTCCCCCTGATGGATGGAGTACCAAGCCTTAACCATCGCGACCACCGCAGGCGGTGATAAAAAAACTTGTCAAATTTATTCAATCAAATAATTATGATAATTTCGTCCAACTTGACTAGCGAAAAATGCCGAATGGCTTTTTATATCCCACGTGGCATTAATATGGCCAAAATCACATCGGTTCAAATCTGATTTTTTTAATACAAATTCTATTTAAGTTATATTAAAAAAATAAGTAAACTTTATATATATAAAGGAAGACGTGGGTAGGAGTGTGTAAATGAACTGCTCAAGTTGGGAACTGTTTGGATTGAACCGACCGGATTGACCGGTCCGGTCCAGTTCTCGAGAGTGTCAATCTGATTCCCGGTTCCTAAAATTGGAATCAGTGTCCAGGCGGGCCGGTTCACAGTTCCAAGAGGGATCGGACCAAACAAACTAAAAATGCTTTTTATTTTATTTTATTATGTCTTCAAAAGAATTAAAAAAATATGAACTAAATACTATTTCATTCAATGGTACCATGAGTTATGGCACAATAACCCTTCACTCATCGTTTCTTCTATCAATATCTTAAAATTGTTTACTCTCTCTTGTTGTGCATAACCATCCTTTAGTGGAATAAAAGGTTGTCGATTCCATTAGACTGGATCGAAACTGATGGTCTAGTCCAGTTCTCAATCCTATGACCAAACGGTCTAATGCTTGGTTCCCAAAATTGGGTGGAATCATATTGAATTGGAAACCGATCACCCCTAGATGCATGCAAGGTGAGGGTTGCAAGCCCTTGTTCCCCCACCATCACCAACGCTTACTGACAATGGTGGGGCGGCAGAACCCTTGCCTAAGTTTTCCTTTATTTTTCGTTATTGTGTTTTTAAATTTTTGTTTTGATATAATTTTAAAAATTGCATGAAAAAAAAATCAAACTTGGATCAAAACGGCGTCATTTTAGTCTTATGTTTCATGTTCTAGCCAAGTCATCACCATGTAGGACAGATGAAATAATAAAAAGGACATGTTTAACATTTTTCCTTAGTGGACTGCTGTTTTTGGTTATATAAGAGAAGAACTTGATTGCACAAATTTGACAAGTTTTGAAATTTAATTGTACTTTTTTAAAATTTTGTGATTTAATTGCACTTTTTTGATAAGTTATAGGACTTCCGGTGCAGTTCTCCCTTGCTTTTCTTCATAACCGAGGGGCGCAACCACAATTAATCGGACATATGAATGGGGTTTGGCACGGCGGCGTATCGTGGTGGCCCTTCACTTAAATCCCAGGTGATTATCCTTTGACCAGTTTCTCCGGAGATGGGGAGATTTTTTCAAGAACATAGTTTTGATCGACCAACTTGTGATACATTCATAAATCAAACTCAAGAAGAATGATATCTCATAATTAGTGAGAGAACGAGTGCTTCAAATCGTCAAATCAACGGTGGAGTCTGCTTGTGAAATTTATTTTCGTACTCACTATTCACGTTGTAAGTAATGATTACATAAAGGAATGTAAGAAAGAATTTTGGAATTGTTATGGACGGGTCTCCTCTCCGATAATATAATGAGCTTTTGATGGTTCAATTTTCGGTTTCAAGTCATGAACTCAAATCGAACCCAAATATAGTCCTGAAGTCGATATTGTTTTTTTCTTTTGTAAGAATTGCGTAGCTATCTTAAATTGTCTCGAACCAACTTTAGGGTTCCACACGTTGAACGCAGCTCTTTGGTAATGTGAACCCAGGGTTTGAAAAGCCTGTCGTCCTCTGAAGACCCTGTCCCCGTCCTGGCCCCATCGAGAGCCAGGTAGAGCTGGAAACTTCCTCGTATCTGCTTCCCTCCTTCCTAATGCTTGTATCGGCTTCCCTCCTCCCTAATGCTTTTTGGCTCTTTTGGCTGACCGACAGGGACGAATGGGCAAATGTTTTCTTCCGTTCTTACACCTCTAACAAAAGCATACCGCAAATGCATAAACTTGGTAAAGTAATTAAAAGATAATATAAAAAAACGATAACCTAACTCGACCCAATCCAAACCGATCTTTCAATTCAGGTTTGATGTGTTGTAATTATAGTGCATTAATGGATCAGCAAAAGCTTGTAAAACAAGACATATCTCTTCAATTCACATTTTCAAAGTCAAACCAAACGCGTCCAAAGTTCATGAATCTCTTCGGTTCATGCATCTCTTGAATTCATGTTATCCATTGGAACTCTATAAATGGCCAAAAGGAAGATAGAGTATATGGAGTATATGAGAAAATATAGTATAGAGTAGATGAATAAATATCTCCTCTTCAATTTTTATCTAAGTGTATTGATTTCGAGAGGTGTTCGACAGAGTCCTATCTGTGTAGTGCCAACTTAAACAAATTCAAGGTATTATATCTTAGGATGCATAGTTCATGAAACTATTTAGCATTATTTATAGGAACTAATCACTTTAATATTCACTTAGCTGTACCTCACATCCTATTTAATTTTGTTACACTTTTATAGTAATTTAGCTAGTTTATATTTGGTTTGCATTGGTGCACACATCACTTGTTGAGAAGATTCATTCCATATAGTTGCTCATTGACCTAAGTTGTTATCGCTTTCTCAGAATTATTATTTTTCTTATTATGACAAACAGTGTTACGTACTTTTTCTTCAATACGTTATTTCCAATGGCGAGCAGGCCTTTCATATTTGGATAGGGTCCGGTATCAAAAGCAGAGAGACTCGAACCGATTCTGCCCGTGAACACGTCCGTGATTACGCATTAAATGTTGTTGGTTGGAGGGTGATGTAAAGCTCGTGCACGGAGTCAGAGCATTTATTTATGGGTTTCTTTCGAGCCTGGTGCTGGGTATATCCATCCATCCCAGCAGATCTAATTCCTAACGAAGCCGGACGGCGTTGGCGTTTCCCGTTGGCATCCTCACCGGTGTGAAAGTTTTGGAGTCGCGAAAGATACAAAATTCCTAGGACCCGACAGCTACCGTGACCCCAATGCACTGATTGGCGCCGGAATTATTGTTAAAGTATATTAGATGGTTTACAAGATATAGTAGAATAATATATGACATGTCGCTATTTAAGTGGTTATCCAAAAAAGCGCACCACATTTTTTTTTGGGTTTGTTCTTGTGTTGGCAATTAGAGATTGGTGGGGGGAGTCTCTTGGGAATGATCGAAGGATTTATCTGTCCATTCAGCGTCGTTTAATTTTTTTGGAAAATGACTAATTTGAAAATATTTTTTTTTAAATAATTATTTATATCACTTAAAATAATAATAAATGAACTTTTACTTCATAAGACATTTAAAAAAGTCTCATTGTTCTCTTGCAGAAGGTCAAGTTGAAGTGGATCATATCTAGTGCAGGCTCGAAGGCCTCAGCTGCTAATTTTGGTTGATTGTTGCGATCATCTTCTATGTGACATGGAGGGTAAGTGATAGCCTCTCTGAGAAGAAGCTCTAAAGACTTCCAATTGTTTACATATGACTTTGGTGACTTCTACTTGTTTCAAAATGGTAGGAGAGGGAGAAAACCGAACTACTTCGACTAACGTTCCCTTTCTCCCCTTCTTTCCATTATTTTGGTAGGAATATGAGAACGGCCTTTAGGAATCACCTTCAAGCTGAGGGAATCTATGTCGTTGATCGTCTTTCTGACAGAAGAAACTTTAAAAAGGCAATACAACCAGCGAAATTGTTATCGGTGGAAGAGCTGAAAAGTGCTTTAAAGTACATATGAGCATACTTAAATTGAGAATTATAAATGTAGAGCGCTCTTTCACGAACTAATTTTTTCAATCTCCTCTACTTATATAAGGTTATTTGTCCTACCTTTTTCTATAGTTCTTATTTGTTTTGGTATGTTACTTCTCGAACATGGTTGCTCAATGTCTTATATTTTTTCTCATGGCTTTTTTAAATATAATTTATTGATTACTTTAGACAACTTTTCAAATTTGTGAACTGTTGGAGAAATCTTTCCAGAATATTTTGAAGCGACAAAACGTTTCTTTCGGTCTAAAGTCGGAAGTTCGGAGACCGTCGGTTTAAAGTCGAAGACTTTGTTCTCTCGAGACTCAAGACTCAAGACTCAAGACCCAAGACTTAAGACTCGGGACTCAAGACTTAAGTCCTGTTCTCACCGATCTTTCTAATCCGTGACGAAGGAAATCCAAAGCCGAGGTTTATGGTTGAGGATTCGATCCTATTCTCTCGGAATAGATTCTTTGGTTGGATAATCATTTCGGATTCTTTAATTCTTATCTAAGATCGATTGAAGATCCGTTGGTCGACGAAATAATCTTGGAATGTTCTATTCATGGAAACCGAGATCCCGATTGTATGGGCGAACAGATTGATGGGCTATCATCGATTCCTTAAATAGCTCGGATGATCTTCTTGATTGATTCCGTCCAACGGGTAGATTGGAGGAATTCCTTTGGTAAGTGCCAACGGCTATGATGGCATGAAGGAGTATAAAAAGAAGTCGTTCTAGTTATTTTAAGAGGGTGATTGATAGAAAAATTCCGGAGTCTCGAAGATCCTTGATTGTTGTTTGAGACTGTTCGAGCGAAATTGTAAACGAGAGAGTATATACTTGGTGACGCCTTGAGTGAGTGTGGTAGATCATCTACACCTAGAAATCAAGGAAGATCAACACCGTAACATCTCTTTGATCATAGTGGAATCCAGCCAATCGGGCATCGGTGTAGAAGAGTGGACGTAGGCTTGAATCAAGCCGAACCACTATAAACGAGTGTTCAATTCTCTCTTTCCCTTACTCAGTCTCTCGATTGATATTTAACTCTTGCGATTGAATCATTAATTGTTTAAATATCGTACAAGCTTCGAGAAATTTTTTATATACCTATTCACCCCCCCTCTAGGTACTCATACTAGCTATATCAATTGGTATCAGAGCCCGTGTTCTCACTTTGTTTGAAGTGTTTTACTTGAGTAAAAGATCCATGGCTAGTATGCTAGCACCGGGCGATGGAAGGGCAAAGCAATACCAGACCTCCTACTTCGATGGAAAGGATTACAACATCCGGAAGAACAAGATGAAAGCTTTCCTTCGATCAAAGGATCCTCGGAATGGGACGTTGTGGAAAGAGGAATCACTCCTGCTGCTTCAATCTCTCGAAAGAGGGAAAGAAACTGTTGAAGCCCAGTAAATGTCTCAAGAAGAGATAAACAAGAGACAAGCACTCGATGCTAAAGCAATTTATTCTTTATATTGTGCTTTATCTCCAACTGAATATAATAGAATATCTTCTTGTGTTACAGCAAAAGAAGTATGGGATAGATTACACATCACCTATGAAGGACGGATCGAGTGAAGGAGACCCGAAATTAACATTCTTCTTGGTCAATATGAAGCCTTCAAAATGAAACCAGGAGAATCTATAAGCGACATGTTTAGTCGTTTCTGAGATATTGTCAATGGTCTTGAGAACCAAGGACAAAAAATTTCTGATCCCATGAAGGTGAACAAACTTCGCGTGGACTCTCTAAGGATTGGAATCATATAAAGACTTCAATAAGAGAAACGCAAAGAATCATGCCATTATCGTAGACGAGCCGATTGGAACTCTTCGGTCTTACGAAGTGGAACGAATTAATGAAGACGAAGATCCAAGAGGTAAGAAATCTATTGCATTAAAATCAAATGACGATTCGATGATGCAGATTACGAAGATGATATGGATGATGAGGAGCTCGCTCTTATGATAAGAAGATTCAGAAAACTGAATAGAAAAGGCGAAGGTTCATCCCAAGGAAACAAAGTTTTCGAGACAGCGAGACCAAGTCGGTGATGATGAGGAACCAAACAAAGATGTAGTTTGCTTCGAATGCAAAAAGAAGGGACACATCGGACCCAACTGTCCTCTTCTGAAAAGAAAAGAGGAAAAGCTGAGAAGTTTCGAAAGGCTCTCAAAGCGAAACACTGGAGGTGATACGAGAATGTGAAGAGAGTGATAATGAATACGCCAACATATGTTTGATGGCACATTCGACTCGCACTCGGGTCTGGATCGGACTCGCATGCATGAATTTGAGGTAAGTAATTTTAAAATTCCTGTCAAAGTCTCTAAATATATTGATGAACTGCGTGTTTCGAGTCTCAAGACTTCTCTCAAAAGAATTTCCGAACTTAAAAAGGAAAACTCATTTCAAACAAAAGGAAATTATTTTAGAAGAAAGAATTAAAAGTCTAGATCTAAATGTTTCTGCTCTTAAAGAAAAAGAAGATGATCTCTTGAAAGAAAATGTTTTCTTAAAAACAGACTTATCAAATATTTCAAAGAAGTTTTCGATAGGATCCGAAAAGCTTGAAAAAGTGCTTTCGGTCAAAGACCTTACTTTAATAAGTCTGGTCTAGGTATGACAAAGGAAACAATCCCCTTGATTGATTTTCCAAAAGTAAAAGAAAGAATTAAGAAAAGACCATCAAAAGAGGCTTATAAAAATCATTTCAAAAGAGTGTTTGTAAAGTCGTAGGTCGAAATGCTTTAAGGTGTTCTAAGTGTAATCGGGATCATTTTGAAAAAGAATGTCCTATGGTTTGGAAGCTGTTAAGAGAGTATGGCCTAATAATGCTCATCCTACTAACACCAAAGGACCCAAGAAAGTTTGGGTACCAAAGAAAGCTTGAGACTCTCTTTTGAATGCGGGTCTGTCAAAAAGAAGATAAAGTGGTATCTTGACAGCGGATGCTCAAGACACATGACAGGAGACTCAAATTGTTTCATTAAGCTTATTCAAGTAAATGGTGGAAAAGTTTCTTTCGGAGGAAATAGCAAAGGAAGTATTGTGGGATTCGGGACTGTAAAAATTGGAAATCTCACAATAAGCAATGTCTCACTAGTGGAAGGACTCAACTACAATCTACTCGCATTAGCCACCAGTGTGTATCGGTTACAAGATCTCCTTTCAAGAAGGCATATGTTCGGAACTAGCAAAGATTCGACTCGGTCTTTTATGGGTCGAAGGCATGGAAACATCTACCTCCTTGATGTACAGCCAAATGAAGAACAATGCTTAATCTCAATTCAAGATGAAGCGGTTCTATGGCACAGAAAACTTGGCCATATCAACAAGAAGCAATTAGCCAAAATCTCTTCTAAGCAGCTTGTTCGAGGTCTACCTAAATTGCCATATCTAAAGTCTCGACCTATGCACTCCATGCATTCTCGGGAAAGCAGGTAAGAAATTCATTTAAGCAAGTAAATCATGTATCTACTAATCATGTATTACGGTTGCTTCATATGGATCTCTTCGGACCAACAAGAACCCGAGCATTGGAGGTAAGAAGTATTGTCTAGTAATTGTAGATGATTACTCTCGCTTTACCTGGGTATATTTTCTTGCAAGTAAGTCGAAACTTTTTCGTACTTTGAGAAGTTTGCTAAAAAGGTTCAAAATGAAAAAGGATTTGCTATTTCAAGTATAAGAACAGATCATGGAAGTGAATTTGAAAATCAAGATTTTACAAAATTCGTGATAAATCTGGTTTTAATCACATGTTTTCCTCTCCGTATACTCCCGAGCAAAATGGAGTTGTGGAAAGAAAGAATAGATCTCTTCAAGAAATGGCTAGAACACTTTTAATTGAAAGTAAAATTTCTTCACGATTTTGGGTTTGAAGGTTTCAACCGCATGCTATATTATAAATAGAGTCTTTCTAAGACCTATTCTTGAGAAAACTCCCTATGAATTGTTCAAAGGTAAGAAGCCTATTGTTTCATACTTTCATGTATTCGGTTGCAAATGTTTTATTTTGAAAAATGCAAATGATCGAGTTGGTAAGTTTGAAGAAAGATCGGATGAAGGCATCTTCCTTGGATATTCACGATCAAGCAAAGCCTACAGAGTCTATAACAAGAAAAGCCAGTCTGTGGAAGAATCAATGAATGTCAAATTCCAAGACTCGAGCGCAAGATGAATCCAGCGAGACTCAATATGAAGAATCGAACTCACGCTAGACCTTCCAAAGTCTTCAACTCAAGAAGCATCTCGGACTCGAAGTCCATCATCAAGATACTCATGAAGATTCAAATAAAGAAAGAGATCATCAACCAAGCAAATCAACCAAGAATCGGAAACACAAATCCGTCATCCCAAAGATCTCATTATTGGCGAAATCAATGAAGGAATCCGCACCAGATCAAAGAGGCGTGAAGAATCTAGTGATGTTGCTCTCATCTCAGAAATTGAACCAAAAAGCATAGAAGAAGCTTTATCTGATGAAAGCTGGATCGAAGCTATGCAAGAGGAGCTCGACAGAGTTCAATATTAATGATGTCGGGAATTGACATCTAAACCGAAAGGTAAAACTGTTATTGGAGCCAAATGGGTATTCGGAACAAGATGAACGAAGAAGGAAAAGTCGTACGCAATAAAGCAAGACTCGTGGCCAAGGGATACACGCAAGAAGAAGGAATAGACTATGACGAGACTTACGCACCAGTTGCAAGGTTAGAAGCTATTCGTCTATTACTTGCGTTTGCTTGTTACAAAAATTTCAGGTTTATGTGGAACAACCGCCTGGATTTGAAGACCCAAAGAAGCCAGACTCAGTCTTCAGACTGAAAAAGGCTCAGTATGGTCTCAAGCAAGCACCTCGAGCTTGGTACGACGGACTAAGTAAGTTCTTATTACGGAACGGATTTGTCAAAGGTAAAGTAGATACTACTCTTTTCATAAAAAGGGAAAACAAAAGTTTCTTACTCGTTCAAATATATGTTGATGACATTATTTTTGGATCTTCTAATGAAAGTCTTTGCAAGAAATTTTCTAAGTCTATGCGGACGAATTTGAAATGAGTATGATGGGAGAATTAACTTTCTTTCTCGGTCTTCAAATAAAGCAATTGAAGGAAGGAACTTTTATCTTCCAAGAAAAATATGCTAATGATCTTGTCAAAAGATTTGGATTGGAAAATTGCAAGAAGACCGACATACCAATGTCATGCTCTCGAAGATAGACAAGGATGAAGAAGGGAAGAAAGTAGATCAAAAGGCATGTACGGGAGCATGATCGGCTCACTTCTTTATCTTACGCTTCTAGACCTGATATTTTGTTGAGTGTTTGCATCTGCGCTAGGTTTCAATCGGATCCTAGAGAATCACATCTCATTGCCGTGAAACGTATTATCAAATACGTTGCTTCATCCGCAAGCATCGGTCTTTGGTATCCAAAGAGGGGAGACTTTAATCTTCTAGGATACTCGGATGCGAGATCTGCTTGGTTGAGTCGATAGAAAGAGCACTTCGGAACTTGTCAATTGCTTGGAAACAGGACGTGTCTTGGTTCTCAAGGAAGCAAAGCACTGTAGCTCTCTCAACGACGAAGCGAGTATGTAGCTCTTGGAAGTCATTGTCACAGATTCTATGGATAAAACAACAGCTACAAGACTTTGGCATTGAAGACTCATGCACGTAAATCGAGATGTGACAACACCAGGCGCGATCAATCTCACCAAAAATCCAATCCTTCATTCAAGAGCAAAGCATATTGAGATTCGTCATCACTTTATTAGAGATCATATTCAAAATGGAGAAATCTCTATTCAATTTGTTGATTCAAAGAGCCAACTAGCAGATATATTTACAAAGCCTTTGGAGAAAAATCAATTCGATTTTATCCGCTCAAGACTCAACATTTTGAAGCGTGAAGAAGTTAAAGTCTAGAGACTCACCAGCTCTAAGACTCTAAATCCGAGACTCAATCATTCATGGCTAAAAGACCGTAAGTTGCTATTCTATCTAAAAGGTACTAATTCTTGTTTATCTTATCTCGAAAAGGTACGTTCTTTTATTCGAGATATAATTCGTGTGAAATTTGAAAACTTGTCTTTTTAGAGGAAGTTATTTTTGGCGAGTTATTGATTTTGAAAAAGAAGTGTTCGTACACTTTCCTTGTGCCGTTAAACTTCTCTTTTCAAATCCGAGGCACATATAAATTCACGCTATTCTACCCCCAAATTTTCAAAACCCTAAAAGCACTCTCCTCTCGATACTGTTTCTACTCTTTGTTCATTGTCGAGAAAGTGGTCATCTTTCTTGGGAAAAGCAAGTGAAGGAATCCTCCTATAGACAAAGGAAGATGTCGTCTTCGAGGAAATCATCAAGAATCGCAAACGGGGGACCACGAGAGAATGGAGAAGGGACCGACACACTTCGATCTTACTAAGGATGAAGACTTACCAAGTCGGCGACAAAGTCCGATTCGCTCTCCTCCACGTCATTCAGCATCTCCCGCCCCACAAGGTGCAAATGCGGAAGAAGAGATAATCGAGGATGCTTTGACCCGAAGAGTCCAAAAACCCTCTGTTATCTATAAGCTTTATCGTGCGTTGAAAGTCACCGCACTTCATTAAAGTATATAGATGACTTCCTTAAGGACAAAAATTATGGGAATGAGTATCTTTTTCTGGAAAATGGAGGAATTGGGAATTGCTCCTAAAGGAAGGGCAATGGAGGCTCTTGAGAACATTCCCAGTGATCCTCGTATGCCGGACAAAATCGATTGACGGAACGATGATGACAAAATGTTCCTTGAATTTAAACCTAGAATGGGTGTGGCAGCGAATGTGAAAGGAAATCGGATGGATTTGTTTAAATCCAAGGATCGGGAGAAAGTGTATTTCAGTTTGTTGAAAAGAGGGGTGATAAACCCTAGAAGTGTCGATTTTGACTTCCTGGACTCCATCAACGTGAACTTAAGAGAAAAGTTGAAATTGCTTCAACTTGAGACTTTCTGCTCTGACTCTACAGACGGGTATGCTCAACTGACCGCCTATTTCTATTCAAATCTTAGCTTTTTGGATG
The DNA here is from genome assembly GCA_017140615.1 of Eucalyptus cladocalyx. NCBI lineage: Eukaryota > Viridiplantae > Streptophyta > Magnoliopsida > Myrtales > Myrtaceae > Eucalyptus > Eucalyptus cladocalyx. The sequence continues at coordinate 42,479,339 of CM029522.1, forward strand.
CGAATAGAATTTCATTCGTGTTCGAGATCAAGTCTACGTGGTAGATGTGAATATGTTGGCGGACATTGTTGGAGTTGAACGGGGACGCTATCTCCCTATCAAAGTCTCACTGCTCGTACTACTCTGGATCTTGTTAAAGATATGGACGCGAGAGAAGAAAATTACCTACTCGAGGATGAAGGCCATCAACATCGTGCTTCATAAGATTGTGATTAAGCGTCTCGGACCAAGTCTACGTCAAAGACTTCGTGTCTCTTCCCGAAGCAAAGTTGATGTATGCGATCAACTCGGGACGGAAGTTTTCTCTCCGCACACTATTCTCTTCCATATGTACAGAGCATTGTCAAAAGACAAAGGACAATTGCCTTATCCTCGTCTCGTGACCAAGATCTTCGACATCTGAACATTGAACTACCGCATACATTTTGTGATCGACCGTGTGAAAAGATGGTGGTAGGGTTGAAAATGTTAATGAAGATGCGTCTGCAAGAACTCTCCAAGGCAATGGAGAAATTCAAAGTGAAATCTCCAGTCCAATCTGCTTCAAAAAGGAAAGGAAAGGAGGCCATGGGTGCCCCATCGAAGAAGAAGAGAAGAACTCTCATCCTTGATGATGAAGATGAAGATGAAGATGATGAAGATCCCACTATCCAAGCGCCGACAAGAACAAGACGTTCGTGTCTCATCAAACAGATCTTCAGCGAGAACAAAGAAGTTGAAGAAGAAGAAGAAGGAGAAAAAGAAAAGTCTGCGACAATTGCCGGAGAAAAGGGAAATGAAGAGCATGATCATCACTCTTCCCCTTTCGATGTCCTAGAGACGGGGGAGTTAGCGAGCAAGAGAGGTCTACACCTCCTGCTGTCGGTGAAGATCTAAGACAATCTCCGTAAGACCCGAAGAAGTTCGAGTCTCTCAATTGCACCGAAGAAGGTGATGCATCGATTCCAAATCTGCGCGACCATTCAAAAACGCCATCATCTCGAGAGAGTCAATGCAAGTACACGAGACGGATGATTACGTAGACTTTCGTAGCATCATGAATATTCTTCGGAAATGCGGAACCGATATATGTTCGGATCAGTGAAATCCAAGCTTTGAAGAGCACCTTTGGACAAGCATCTTCGATCTCTATGGAGGATAGACTCAAAGACCTCGCTCGCAACTTCAAGCCAATGCCAAGGGAGAAGAGGTAGCTCATCGAGAGAAGACACGAAGAAGCTCGAAGGAGTAGTCCATCTATTGGGGATTTCCGGATCGTGCGCATTCCCAAGCGAGACATGACTCCTTTCTCACCCTTTTCAATGATGACAAAAAGGGGAGAATCAATTTGAACTTTCATATTTTAATCTTTGACCTTTTTGGTTATGTTTATTTTTGAGTATGACTTGAGAACTTGAACTTGGATGACTGAATTGACTGTCGATTGTGATGCTTGGACCGGTCGCATTTATTCAAGTTTTGTTATATGGTGTTTCTCATGAAAGTCTAACCAATTTTCGTGGTGGATGCGAGTCTGGTTATTTTATTTATGAGTTAGCCATATTACTTGAGAAATGTTTTGCGGGTCAAAGTTGTTCAAATCTTCAAGAAAGTTTTGTCACCATCAAAAAGGGGAGATTGTTGGAGAAATCTTTCCGAATATTTTGAAGCTGACAAAACGTTTCTTTCGGTCTAAAGTCCGGAAGTTCGGAGACCGTCGGTTTAAAGTCCGAAGACTTTGTTCTCTCGAGACTCAAGACTCAAGACTCAAGACCCAAGACTTAAGACTCGGGACTCAAGACTTAAGTCTGTTCTCACTTCGACGCCTTTCTAATCCGTGACGAAGGAAATCCAAAGCCGAGGTTTATGGTTGAGGATTCGATCCTATTCTCTGGAATAGATTCTTTGGTTGGATAATCATTTCGGATTCTTTAATTCTTATCTAAGATCGATTGAAGATCCGTTGGTCGACGAAATAATCTTGGAATGTTCTATTCATGGAAACCGAGATCCGATTGTATGGGCGAACAGGATTGATGGGCTATCATCGATTCCTTAAATAGCTCGGATGATCTTCTTGATTGATTCCGTCCAACGGGTAGATTGGAGGAATTCCTTTGGTAAGTGCCAACGGCTATGATGGCATGAAGGAGTATAAAAAGAAGTCGTTCTAGTTATTTTAAGAGGGTGATTGATAGAAAAATTCCAGAGTCGAAGATCCTTGATTGTTGTTTGAGACTGTTCGAGCGAAATTGTAAACAGAGAGAGTATATACTTGGTGACGCCTTGAGTGAGTGTGGTAGATCATCTACACCTAGAAATCAAGGAAGATCAACACTGTAACATCTCTTTGATCATAGTGGAATCCAGCCAATCGGCTGTCAGTGTAGAAGAGTGGACGTAGGCTTGAATCAAGCCGAACCACTATAAACCGAGTGTTCAATTCTCTCTTTCCCTTACTCGATCTCTCGATTGATATTTAACTCTTGCGATTGAATCATTAATTGTTTAAATATCGTACAAGCTTCGAGAAATTTTTTATATACCTATTCACCCCCCCTCTAGGTACTCATACTAGCTATATCAATTGACCTAAAAATGGTTTCTTTCCACTCAAGATAACCCATTTGTAGATCTCCCTGTCAAGGCAGTAACATCATTTGCAAAGCCAAATATACAATGAGTGAATCTAGTGGTACAAATAGAAGGATGCAAATCATGGGAACACTTTAAAAGGATAGAAAATAGCCAAGATAAAGTCGAATATCTATATTGTGAGGTTATTATTGATTGTTCTAGTACTCAATGGACTAGTGGGATGCATAATCATTTAGGTAGATATAAGAATTATCCATATGAGAATGTGGTCAGCTGGTCCTTGGAAATTTGATCAAGATGTTAGTCGAGATCTAGCGGCGATGTTTATTATTGGTGAACTACCCTTTAAGTTTGTGGGATTTGAGGTATTTCGGAAATTCGTGAATAGAATCCAGCCAAAGTTTTTAATCCTTTCAAGAAACACATTAAGGGAGGACTATTATAAATTATACCTGGAGGAAAGAAGTAAATTGAAAAAATATTTTTTCGATACTTCTCCAAGGGTTTGTCTTACGACTGACACGTGGACTTCATGTCAAAATCTAAGTTACATGTGTCTTATTACTCACTTTGTAGACGCTGATTGGAAGTTACAAAAGAAAATTTTGAATTTTTGTCAAATCCCAGGACATTCGGTTGAGATTATAGGAAAAGGGGAGGAGAAATACTTAACTAGTTGGGGGATCAAAGGCATTTTTTTTTTTTTTATCATTGTTGATAATGCTAGCTCCAATGACTCGGAAGTTCAATACTTGAAGAAAAGACTTAACACTTGGAATGCTCTAATATTATCAGGCGAGTTAGTCCATGTGAGATGTTGTGCTTATATTTTCAGTTTGATTGTAAGAGAAGGTTTGAAAGATATAGATGATTTTATTGTTAGAATACACTCAATTGTATGTTATGTGAAATCTTCTTCTTCGAGATTGCAACGGTTTAAGGAGTGCATTCTATTGGAAAATATTGATTCCAATAATTTGGATATGGAGACTCGGTGGAATTCAACATACTTGATGTTGGAAGTGGCCTTGAAGTTTCAAAATGCTTTTATCTCATTAGATATTCAGGATAGAAGATTTGCTGAAGAGCTTTCCAAGGTGAGAGGGTTGCCTACTGATGAAGATTGGGATTATGCCCATCGGTTTCTTCCTTTTTTGAAGTTGTTCTATGATGCGACTTTAAAAGTATCGGGCTCTTCTTACGTCACTTGCAATGATATGGCAAAAGATGTCTATGAGATTTATATGATGATTGATAGATATTGTAGGGATGATGATAGGAGTTTGCAAGAAATAGCCAAGAGAATGAAGATCAAGTTCAATAAGTATTTTGGCAATGTGAACAACTTAAATCTAACATGGCTCATTGCATGTATCCTTGACCTTCGACATAAGATGAAGTATATGAAATGGATAATTAATCAAGTGTATTAAAGCAACCGAACATAAATTTTGTGAGATAGAGTAACAAAATCTCTGACATTATTGTTTGAGTAATATTGCACCGGTACATGCCCCCAAAGCAATGTGAAATTAAAGGAGACAAGGACAGTGAAAGTTTCAATGTCTTCTGTGGCTGGTGCGAACATTATGACTGTAATGTATCTTAGCCAAACGGGACAAGAATATATGGAAGAAAAATCTGAATTAAATAAGTATTTGGAAGAAGGATGTGAACGGTATAACTCTACCTTTGATATCTTAAATTGATGGAAAGTCAATTCTACTAGATATCTTATCTTGTCTTCCATTGCTTGAGATATTTTGACCGTGCCTATCTCTACTGTAGCATCAGAGTCTGCATTCAGCATCGAAGGCCGAGTACTTGATGTATTTCGTAGCTCCTTGACCCCAATAATGGTAGAGGCTCTTATATGTACTCAAGATAGGCTACAATCTGCATCATTTTCATAGTCGATCGAGGAGAACTTAGAAAAACTTGAAAATTTCGAGTCAGGTGAGAAAAAAATAATCATGGAATATTTATAGCTTTCAATATTACAATTGATACTTCAATTCTCATTTTCATTGTGAATTTAATGCAGAGTTGTCATCTACGACCATGGACTTGAATTCAATAGCAATTTCTCTTGATGATTGACGAACTTAGATGTAAGAATTATCTATATTTATATCTTTTAATATTACAATTAATACTTCAATTCTCATTTTCATTGTGAATTTAATGCAAAGTTGTACTTGGCTCAGGAATTTGGTCAATTTTCCGGTTTTTATGTTCTCTCTTTAAATGTTTGGAGGGCCATTTTGCAATTTCATCTTGTTGATAGAACTACTGGAGATTGGGAGATAAATTACCTGAGCTTGTTTAGTTTTTAGTGGAAAGACATTCCTCCAATTTTATAATGTAGAAACAAGACTGAACGTTTCAGCCATTGGTTGATTGGGAGCTTAAGCTTTTATTTTTGCCAAATGATAATTTGATTGAAACCGTGAATTGGGAACTGGAATTGAGAGATCATGAGAGGCTATGGAGACTCGGGAGTTGAGGGGCTGTGAAGTGTTGAAGAGTTTGATTTTTGAGTTTGGATTAACTTGGCGGATATTTATGCCCTAAAGCTTTTTTATGCTCCATATTTTCTCGATTTCATCTTTTTATTTTCTTCATATGGGTCTTTGTTGCAAAGCTTTTAGAAATGAAAAAGTCCTCTGAGGCCTAATATTAAATGTGTTTAAAAGTGTTCAGATCATATCATGTTAAAAAAATGACACGGTAGTTTATTAACTTAAACTTGTTAGAATATTTAGTTGCGAATAATAAATAGGCAAGCATTTACCCCAACCAATATTGGCTATATGATGATAATACTAATGCGTACATTAAAATTTTGCAGGCTTAGTAGTGCCTCTTAGCTAATCTTCTAGTTCATTATTTAATTTTCACGTGTCCAAGTGAAGCTCACTTTTCGCTATTTTTTTTTTTTTTTTTTTTTTTTTTTTTGTGATCTTCTCAAAATTATGATTTTTCACAACTTTCAAATGCGATGTTCTCACTTTCTTCTCTTTCCTTCTTGAAATCCGTTGTTGTGTATGATCTCCCAAGTAAGTTCTTTGTAAGGGCACTCACACTGTTTCAAAAAAACCTAAATCAAGTCTCAATTGATTATGTTAAGCAATTGTTTACATTGGATATAATTACTTGGCCAATGCTTAAAAAAGGGAATGAAGTATATGATCTAAATTTTGCAATCCTTTAAGCTTGAAGTGCAGTAACATATTAAATTTAGATTATTTTGAGTTGAACTAAAAAAAAAAAAAAACCGAAAACCAAAAGTTGAAAGCCAAAAACTGAAAAACTAAATTGAACCAAACCAAACTGAAATTTCGCTTCGAGTCTCATTCGGTTTGATTCGGAAGTTTTTTCTAATGGTTCGGTTCAGTTCGGTTTTTTTCCCAATTGTTCTTTTTCCAAACAGAAAATCTTAAGAACCTCAATGGTTATTAAGTTATTAATTATAGATAAGGTAACTAAAATAACAAGTAATGTATGTAATTAGTATCATGTGAGTACTAAATAACTTGAAGACATAAAAGTACACATTCAGAGAGTCACACATATTATCACATAATTACCTTTGGATAGAATACATGACATATAATTGTATACTCTCCACATGACAATGATTATGAGAATATATTTCAACTTCGTGAATTCATTACTTTTAAGTGTATAAACCACTAGGATCAGTTACTCATCCATTATATATTGTTTATGTATCTCTCCATGAACTAATATACCACATTCTTTGAGAGTATGACCACGCATTAGGATAGAAGATATCCCATTATTATACAAGACCGATATTTCTCAAATCCAATTAAGTATGCCACTTTAGCAATCACACCAGGAATATAAACTTTATGTCTTACATTTATCTTATACATGTGATTTTAAATCTGATGATAGGGGTAATTTGTCATTAAAATCATATGTTATGCCATTTACATTACTCCATAAATTATTACGTGTTGAATCTTATACGTGTAATCAATGAATCAATGCCCTACACTTTTTTTATGTAATGATATAAATGTGAGCTTGCACTTGTATTTCTAAAATTATAGAAAAATACAGAAAAATAAGTAAAAATACCCTAGAAATACACATATTTAATGTTCCATATGTATTTTCACATTCATAAAATTATCAAACATAAATAAAAAAAAATATACCACGGTATAAACCATCTTCATACGAGCACATGGACTCCAAGAACACCACAATCAGAGGTTGGACGCACCCATACGTGCGTCCAGAGTGCGTGGCGCGTGAAGTGCACGTGCAGGCTCGGACCAATCTAAACTAGTGGTTTGACTAGTCAAAGTCCGATCTAATTGGTTAGATTGGTCAACATCCTATCCGACTGATTGAATGGAGAGCCAGGTCAGGCGAGTCAATGGGTCGATCAATAGTCAATTGAGTTAAGTCATCGGGTCGGGTCAGGGGTCAACGAGTCGAGTCGAACCCATGCCTCCAGTCACTGACGTCATGATGACATTAGCGTCGTATGTGCAAGGCACAAGTAACGCCCGCATGTGAGGGCACATGCTCGATGCACATCACCACCCACCTAGGGGTGTAAACGGGTCGGGTCGGGTCGGGTATTGATGTTACCCGACCCGACCCGAAACATACTGGTCGCATATTGTGACCCGACCCGACCCGACCCGAAACACGTTAAACTTGCATACGAAATTCGGGTCGGTTCGGGTCGGGTCGGGTCGGGTTTTCGGGTCTTCCTTTTTTTTTTTTTTTTTTTTCGGGTGATGGGCCGCAAATGAATGTATATTCTACAAATGAGCACAAGCATATGCATGTGGGGAAAAGAAAGAAGTTAAAATGGGGTCGGAGAGAAGTAAATATTTAAGAAATACATTCATACAATTGAAAAAGAAGATGCTAGAGAATCGGAAATAAGAAAAGCTGCACTTCTTGCCAATGCCCAAGAATTCATAAGGTATGGCGAGCTCGGTAAATATGCTGAAAAGGGTTTTACACATGGAGAATCGAGCTGTCTAATTTTGTAGTAACATCTTGTGCAGCAAGAATCTCATGCTATTGATCTGACACACACCAAAGATACACAAAAATTAACAAAACCAGATTCTCTCCCAATGCAGTCTTTCACACGAGAATTTTAAGAAGGCAAACAAAATTCACTTTGTTTGCAAAGACCATGATCTTGAACCTCACTGCAGTGGCCAAATCCACCCAAGACCAAAGACTCGTTCTTGGCCACATGGGATCTTCAAGTGAAAAGATAACATTTTCTGTCCAAAGCTTCCAATAATAAATTCAGGAAGGGCAGCATTGTTAGGAGCGCAAAAAGAGACGGAGGACTTACACAAGTTGCATATTATAAAATGCTAACCTCTAATACGTCAATCATCAAGAGAAGACAACATCGAGCTTGACTCCGTAGTAGTATTTGGCAATTCTACAATATGCAGAAAAGAGAGAAGTGCCTGCACATTTTATCTGAGCTGACAAGAGTCCAGCAGTTTTCTAGCGCACCAAACAGAGAGAAAGAAATGAAAGGGACCACTATTAGGAATATCATTCCTTGACTGGCTTTCTATCAAATGTCCAACTTTTGTAACTGTGTCTACCTAGCCTTGTAATCAATGCCACAAAGAAAGCAAGTTGAAGGATCTAAACCAGTATAGTATAGCAGCCATGAGTCAAAGTAGGTAGAGCTGTAAGGTAGCTATCAGCAGACCCTCAATTAGTGGATACGTAATGATCTATTCACTAATCAATACCCCAGGCAAGCACAATCTAAACCAACATAACAGGGACCTCCCATGGAGACGGAGACAGAGACAGACGTTAAAAACCAGCGAATGCCCAGCTGCAACCAAACATGTACCAGAAGTGAATGTAGACAAACTTTGATCTCATCATAAACAATATTAATACGCCCCAAAACAGTTTCGAATAACTTATTATAAGTTTATCAAAGTTTATCATCAGTCACCCTGTCAACAAAGATAGCTAATTGTTTCTAACTCATCAAGTCTTCCATTACTATAATCTACCCTGCCCTTAAGCAGTCCAAAAAAAGGAAAGAAGGATCAATGAAATCCTTAACACACCAATGGCTCAGTAAAAAAAGTGAGAACTACCTTCTACACCACAGGAGTAGATTAATCCTGTGACCAGAAGTTTATACTTGACCCCACTAGCTTTAGCAGCAAGCAATGGTGATGGATATTTGTACTTTACCATGTGCATCATGTGCACATGGCTTGTTCTAAAATTTACAGACTTAACATGCATCTCTGTGGAAATACAAAGTAAGCAAAATCAAATGAAATGTACATGAAACATTACTCTAAAACAATAAATCAATTCAACATAGTTTGATTACATATATAACCTATTCCTTATGTGACAACTAACACAAGCAAAGGCATCAGGCTATTTTCTAAGCTTGTCTAGGTGGTGTGGCCCCCCGGCCACTCAAGCTAAGATCATGACACATCACGCAAATCTAAACTTTGGTGTGTTCAATTATCAATTGCTTGTCCACCTTAAGTAATCCAGAGATTCGTGGTTAAAGCCATAGTGAACAAAGCGCAATGCCAGGAACAGAAATGAAGAAATTTTGACAGAGATCAAAAGAATAATTAAAGGTAGATCAATGCTGATTGGCGCATTTGTATCATACAATTAGGAGGACAATACGATTCCACCGCCTCTGAAAAGAGAATTTTAGTTGCCCAGATAGCTAAATTAAACCATCAATAATTTAAGGGGAAGTAGGGCCTCCATCCCAAGCAAAGGCTTGTTTAAATAGTAAGATAACGAAATCTTGTTAGCATTTTACATGTTGATTCACATTTAACTAGTAATGTACCTCTGAATGAGTGCCTGTGTTCACATGCTTATCACAACGTGTGCCCCGGAAAAAAAGCTCTCCACCAGAAAATTGCTTACCCAAGCACACATTTAGAGTTACTTCTGAGTCATCAACATGAAAACCTGCAATTCTAAGTGGAAAAATCAGTATCAGAGAGAGAACTTCAACAGCTTATTGTAACCATAGATCATCTTCAAAACCTAGTTACTGCACTCCGTTTGCACCCACTTAATACAACCAGCACAATTTCTAGCACAACACAGCACATGAAGAGGATGTGATCTCACGCTCGTTGGTACACAAACACTCGATGAGTGAGCAATTCCGTATGAACAGAACAAATTATCTCAACCTTGAAGCACCCATCTCCTTTAATTTCAGTAAAGATACTTGCTTTCTATAAAAAGTCATAATTAATCTTGCAGCATACCAGGGTATATGCGGGACCACGATATGGAGAATCGATAAGCATCAAACCCAAGCTTTGCAATAAGATCTATGTCTTCCTGCATAACCAGTAATCGATCAAAGAAAGGAACTTTTAGGGAGAGGCCAAAAAAAAAAGACGACGACCCAGGACGACTGTCAGACGAGGAAGAAAGGCAACGAGAGATAGTGATGAAATTAGAGCTCAAACTCAAAACTAAGAACCACGCATCTAGCAGCCCACTTTTTTCTCTGTCAAATACAACAAAGAAAGGATAGAGAAGATCCCTCACATCTTAATACAACAAAGCAAGGGTTTCGGCGTCGGCGAGGCGGAGGCGAGGGGTGGCGAAGGCGACGGCGAGGCGGAGGCGCGTCGATCGGAGGGCCGCAGCGGACTCCACGAGAAGGCGCACTCGTCGGAGAAGAAGGCGGAGCCGACGAGGTTATGTTAGACTGTTCGTGTTTTTGGGGCTAAAGCCTAAAGCGTCTGTGTTTTTGTGTTTTAGCGTGTTTGTACTTCAGAAAACTTGTTTCGGGTCGAACAGTGTTCGAACACGACCCGAACACGAAACACATTTTGTTTGCTTGTTTTATATTTGTTACCCGAACACGACCCGAACACGAAACACGTTAATACATGTTTTGTGTTCGGGTCGTGTTCGGGTCGGGTCGGGTCGGGTCGGGCCTTTTTGACACCCCTACACCCACCCACACGTGGCCATGCAGCGACGTGCCGACCATGGTTTTGCTCATCTTGACGAGCTCGTTCTATTTATGTGATCAAAATTTATTTTTGCTGCACAAAAATTCATGAAAAATGGCAAAATCTATATGTCCAAGTTTTAGGCTATGGCTGCTTTGATATCACATATTAGATGCAAAATCACAACCTAAGCTCTCCATAACTAAAACCAAAAGCACATGAGTAATCAAGTAAAGAGATTTATGCAACTAATTTGGACTATTGTTCTTGATACGTAATGGTGACAATGTAAACTCAAAAACTTCTCATTTATTACCTTATGTATTACTGGCTCAATAAGACAACCTTTCACCCCTTACGCTTAGTAAAAGCTTCTTTGTGAGGATGATTGTAGGATTATATGAGAGACTTGAATACTATTTATAAAGTTTCCAATCAAGCATTTTCATTACAAGCCGGACTCAACTAAAGTCCACACTAGCCAACTCCATATTAGACTAATTAAAAAATATTATATCTCATCTTAGACCAATTCCGTAAAATGGTAAATTACAATATCAATTAATGTAACCCACGTAAGAAAAACTCTTATAGTATTAGGAAATATTGGAGGCTTAAGCAACCGTCATTGTCACACTCCAACGGTCACATTGATTAGAGAGACTCTCTATCTTCGGTAGCTCGCTATGATAAATGGATCTTGGTATGTGGTTTCTAAATCGACACAATAGATCGTATGGAAAAAATCGAAGTCATGAAGTGTATTACGTCTTTAAAACCCCCAATTTCTAACACTATATAATGAAAACCACATTTTAGCAGCAAACTCAATTCCTCTTGCAATTACTTCAATAAAAAGGATTGTGGCTTCCTGGGTTGTTGTGTATCTGCAATTGCCACTCCTTCTCTTTCCCACTTTGATCCTCTCTTGCTTCTTCAATGGTCTGCTGCTGATTCATTGGAGATAGATTGATGGAGGCCTCCAGAAGGGCCTCCCATTCCCAGCCAATGGCCTTCTCACCATCTTCAAGCTTGATCAATGGCTCTCTTTCATCTTCCTCGGATTTCACCACCAAGGCATTGTCCTCGAATTTCTCCCACTGCATGCTGACGAGGTTGACGTCCCCCCTCGGCATGAACTCGCCATCGTCTTCGGTCAATGACGACCTCGACCGTGCTATGGATGAAGAGGGTGATGCGGTCGACGAGGACGACGAGGGCGACTGATCCGTCAATTGCCACATCCCGTCGAGGAAACTTTCGAGCGCTTGGATCTGAATATGCGGGATTCGGTCGATGAACGGATATTCGTACGGCCCGCACAAGTCCCGCGCCTTGCACCAATCGTAGAATTCGCTAAGCTGTTGGGCTTGGAGAGCCGCTTTCTTGTAGATGCCAAAAGCGGAGATGCAGTTCCTGTGTGGCATGTGAAAGAGGTTCTCCAGCAGCACCACAATGTCTCTCCTAAATGTGGTGTAGCAGATGAAGCTGTCGCGAATTATGTGCTTCATCGCCGATTTGATGATGAAGCTCCTCGCTGCGGATCCAATCGGCCTGCAGTCCATGACACGGTCGATGAGGCTCTGCAGCTGCGGCATAATCTCGAGCAACTTCCCCACTTCCCTCATCCTATCGGACAGATTTTCGGGCAATTCGCCGTCTTCACTGAGTATAGTTTCAATGGAGAAGATATTGAGAGCTTCGTCAAGAAGCCCGGCATAGGCCCTGATGAAACTGGTGTAGTCCTCGGAGGCCGAGGAGGAGGCGTCCCGAAAGTGGCACGGGTTCAGCGAGAGCAATCGGGCTGAGCGGGTCCACAGCAGTTCGGACCGTAAGGGGCTATCTTCGGGGAGTGACCGGAGGAGACGGTGGACGAGGAGCAAGCACTTGAGGGCGACGCGCCAGCAGTGCGTGCTGCGGAACCGGCGGGTGAAGCTGAGGGAGAACGAGCGGAACGAGCAAGGGGAGATGGAGAAGATCTTGAGGAGCTCGTGCACGTATCGTTCGGGGAGCGGGAGGTCGTCGGGGGCGGTCGCCTTGATGAGCAGGAGGTCGACATCGCAGAACCCGCTGGCCGTGGCGATCTTGGCGTAGCTGACGCGGCCATGCTCCTTTAGGGATGTGAAGAAACGTTGGAATCGCCTGTGCATTTTGTGCGAGACGTGTGTGCGTGCTAGAGAGGGAGAGATTGTTAACATAGGTGGATGAATGAAATAAGGCTTAGGGGAGACCTAAGAAACAACGAAATGAGTTGGCTATGGACAATAACCTTGGTGGATTACGATGGATGATTGTTTGTTTGCAAGATTCTAATTTCTTTGTTCGGATCAATGAAAAGCAAGGACAAAAAGGAAAGGGCCAAAACCTTAGATGCCGTGTAAGAGGAGAGTTTCACATTATTTTAGCACGATATTCCGGCCCAATTCACTCAATATGTTGCCTGTTTTAACCCATCTTATAAGAGCCTCGAGGTGTTTGTCCTTCAGAGTATCGGTTCTCAGGAATTCACACATTCTGACTGTGATCTAGCCCAAAGAAGTATGACCAACCAGGGCCAAAACCTATTGATTAGTAAGAAAAACGGATACGACCGTCACTCGTTCGATTTTATTGGTTGAAGACGAAGAGTCAACATGGGCTACACGCCTAATAAGGAGCTCCTTTTCAAGGATAAACACCGTAAAAGGAACAACACAATGACATTGCTTGATATATACGGTGAAAGTCTTGCACGAATTTGACACATTTTAAACAAAAGTCGAAACAAAACAGGTACACTTTAACCACTTCTAGTGAAGTCCTTGTTAAACACCCACTAGTTTCATTTGGTGTACCAATGCAATCCTGCTAGAGTGGATCGCGCCCTAACATCACAATGTGACATATGAGTTGAACTTGCTTGGTTTAACTCGTTTCATATAAAGCCTTATAGTTGTGTACGATAATATATTGCTGAACATTTTTTTAGGAAATCACCTATCATGGTACTTACTCGAGAAAGCTTAATATTGGAATTTCAATACTAAACCCATTCATTATACTAAAAGGTTCCCATTATGAATTAGTTTCAATTATAACAAATAAACACTTTTCCTGATTCAATGTATAGTGACTCGTTTCCCCCTCTTCATCATTCTAGAAATTTGCTAGTGATTGCTCTCTACCCTCATCGGGCATATATTCGTTCTTTGCTCTTCTAAGGAGTCACAAGCAATAAATTTTTTTTTTTTTTAAAAGAGACTGATTGGACGCCTGCGTTTGGTTCAGCATTTCTGAGGGGCTTTGGGGAAATGCTAGACCATTTGGTTCAACTTTGAAGTTGGCTTTTAGCTTTCAACTTGCCTTCAAAATGTTGAAAGCCCAAAGCTAGTAAGGATTAGCTTTGGGCTTTCAGCATTCCGCCAAATGCTGAAATTATTTACCAAACATAATTGCATTTCCCCAAGTAATTTTGGGCTTTCAGCATTTGCATTGGACTTAGCCCCGTTTGGTTGGACTTTCCCAAGGGGCTTTGGGCCCGAAAGCCCCTTTGGGGAAAATTTTTGTGTTTGGCAAAACTTTCGAATGCTCCTTGGTGGAATGTGGGCATTCCATATGCTGAAAAGCCTAATGCTGGGGTAGGGCTGCTTTCAGCTTTGGCATTTCCAAAATGCCTGAGAGTCACTGTTCATTCTTCTTCCCCACCATCTTCTTCCTCGTTCGGTTCTTCTTCCCCCGCCTGAGAGTCGGCCGAGTTTCGTGGTTGGCGGCGCTCAGCCGCAAGCGGGCTACCGGGATGCCTCGCTTGAGGTCGCGCAACCTCACGCGAGGTGGCTTGAGGTCGGGCGACCTTGGGCATCGCCTGGGTCGCTCGACCTCGAGCGACGTCGCTTGAGGCCGCGCGACCTCAGGCGACGCCCGGTCGCGCCGAGGTCGAGCGACCCAAGCGATGCCGCCTGAGGTTGCGCGGCCTCAGGCGGCGTCGCCTGGGTCGCTCGGCCTCAGGCGGTGTCGCCTGGGTCGCTCAACCTCAGGTGACGCCTTGGGTTGTGCGACTCAGGGCGTCGCTTGAGGTCGGCGCCACCCAGGGTGTCGCCGAGGCGACCTCAGGCGAGCTGCTCCCCGCCACCGCCGCTGCCTCCCCGCCACCAGCCGCACCCCCACGATCACCCAGCTGCATCTCCTCCTCCCTTTTCTTTTTTTCAATTTTTTTTTTTTTACTTTGAAATAGCTTTGGAAAATATACACAAAAAATTGGTTTCCAAACACACTTCCCTTCCCAAAATGCTCATTTTCTCAAGGATACTTGGGGAAATGCAAAGCCATGTCCCCAAAGTTGAACCAAACGGGGCCTTAAAGCCCCTTGCAAATACTGAACCAAACGCAGTCTAAGTACACGTGTGAAGGTATTGGGTTATATGCAAAAACCAAAGAATTGCAGTCTTAAGGTCTTGTTATGTGTGAAGAGAGGTTAATATCTCCACAACGCTCGTTTGGTACCACATAACGAGAACGATTTTTAAAAAATAGTCAATTTTACGATTCAACAAATTATAGAGCAAAGTACTTTAAAAAATCAAACAAATGAAAAGGAGAAGGAGCCTCCGGTTAAATGCTTAAAACATTTGGATGAAGCTATTAGAGATGCATTATCCAAGACAGATAACATAAGATTATAACATGGCAAGTTAATAGAAGAAGTACATGAAAAAAATGAAAATCAGTAAGAAAAAGTGTGTTTTACCTTTTAAAAGAGAACAAATGTTCCATGACAAGTCATTTTATTTTGGGAAAATCTCAAATAAGGACCTGGAGTTGAGCCATTTTCTCAAAAAAGGACCCAAAGTGGACACTGTCTCAAATAAGAACCTGGAATGGCTAACTTACTCTCAATTAAGGACCCAAACTTCTAATTTTATTCATAGCCAAGGGTACTTTTGTCCAAGAACATTGTTGTTTATTTTTTGTCTCTCTCTTTCTTCTTTTTTCTTTCTTCATCTTTCTCACTCTCTACATCACCTCCATTATCAACCCCTCAATTGCTCTTTGGTGTCATCTTGTTGTATGACCAAGATTGGGTTTTCTTTAACACGAGCCATTACAACGTCGTCTAACTCGTTGAAAATTTTAATTTTCGCTTCTCAAAATGGTTTGTAGACAATTCCACGAAGCCGAAATGAGTGTTAAAAAATAAGTTCTTTTTATTCCAACATTCATCGCAAATTTTGATCTCAAAGCCATAATATGAATCTGCTTTTGCTGAGACTCAACTTTTTGTCCAACTCTCGAGCTATGCAACTAATCCCTTTGGCGACGTATTTCTTTTACCTCGAGAGTGCATCAAACTCCACTTATTCTGGGCCTTCTGCTAACCCAGCAACTCTAATTTTTTGTGCTATTTTAAGTCCTGCTTGCCAACAACAAAGTAGCAATATCCAAGCATCGCCAGATCGTCTTGTTTGACTAACTTATGTCTCTATTCAAATTACACTTGGTGATCAACAATTTCACGCCAAAGAACAATTTTGTTGCAGCATGTGACTATTTCAACCCTGGCAAGAGTTTGCCTCTCTTGCGTAAATTCAATCTTTCAAAGATCCCCCTTCCCCTTTGCAATGCCAATGGCTCCTTTCAATAATCCTTAGTCTGGAGACACCCACTCACACTCTTGCCATTCTCATCGACACAGCTCTTCTCCTCAATCGATACCCCATCTTGAGATTGATCATTAGTTGTATCTAACATCATTAATTGTAGAAACCATTGTACTTCATTGCCCCATTGCCGCCATTGACAAGTCCTATTCAAGCTCTCGACCTCATCGACCACTGCCCTAATAGAAAATCCAGCATCGGTATCGTTAGATGGAGGTCAATTCGAGCTTTAGGCTGAGCACAAGCGAGCCGAGATTTGATGCATCTTGAGGAACTGAGAATTTTAGCATCCGAGAAGGTGACCAATAGCAAATAACTCCAATTCGACTTTTTGTCACTAGGACCAACTACGTGATGACATGAAGCTCACGAGGTCACTAGGCCCTAATTATGGTGTTGAAGAAGGAGGCAATATAGAGCAAAGGAGGAGGTGTGAGGAAGATGAAGAAAGAAAAAAAAATTAAAGAAAAAATGTTTTTGGACAAAACTACCCCAAGCTGTAAATAAGATTGAAATTTTGGGTCCTTATTTGATTAACTACTTTGGGTCCTTATTTGATATAGTGTCCACTTTGGATCATTTTTTGAGAAAATGAACCCACTTCAGGCCCTTATTTGAGATTTTCCCTTTTATTTTACACTAGTGGGCATACATGGAGTATTGAGAGAAATTTTCTGCATCTCCCACGGTCCCTTCAGCTCCCTTCAAGTTTGAAGCGATTTGAGAAGATTAGGGAAGGTTAGGAAATTTGGGACTTTAATGCCTCCAAATCTCTTGATCTCAACGCCTCCTACCAAACAAAATAATTTCTTTTAAAAGCTTTTCTCATCCTCTCTTATCTCTCCTGATAACTCCATCTAAACTCAGTGCATCAAATAGTTTTTTTTTATCGATGATTAATACAACGGGGTGAAGAACGCAGTGTTGGGAATATAGTGATAAACGGAATATCATGTGAATAATGTCCAAACATGTGCACAAACTAGTTAGAAGTTGATGTCATTTTTCGAAGATGACCATGGCAAGGCGATACCAAGTATGATATTAAATCTAGACACATGCCCACTAATGCCATGGTTATCTTTCAACAGGGTGAAGTCTGAATGGGGTGAGATTATAGCATCACATGTAAGACAATTTCTAGAGACTCTTCGCCCCTTTGAATGGGTCCTTATGAATCACATAAGGACCCAAACATGACGTTGATGTCCGATTGGTTATCCATCTTATCTTCGTGGACCATAAATCCATCGAGCGGTGTAATCAATAATTACAAAAGAGGGGATAAATCCACTCTAATTTGTATATATTTAAAGAACTCTCCATTATCATCTTTTTGCGACGAAGTCCCTAAATTTTCTATTTATTTTCTTGTGGGCCACGAGACTATGAACTTGATAGACCAGTCGCATTTTCTGTGGCCTTGTTTTCCAACCTCTTTCATACGCCAGAAGAAATTCCACACCCTCGTGTACGTTTTGGTCCCATGCCTAAAAAGTCCCTTTTGCGCCTTGAACAGGACAAATCCACTTAACCAGTCGTATATGTTTTATAGCGAGAAAAATATCTAAAAGTCTTCCATTTATTGTAAGGGGACTAATTCAATATTTTTTCTTTCATTGACGTAAATAGTTTTTAAAAAAATTTTTTTTTCTTTTATTTGTTTCAACTATGGGCCAGCGAGAGCATACAAGCTCTCACTTGTGGCCGACAAGGTTAGCCGACCATTGTTCAGGCCCCAATGATCCCCAGTGGCCATTCAATGAAAAAAGAAAAGAAAAGAAAAAATATAAGAATGAAAAATTTATTAAAAAAAAGGGAAAAAATTTTAATGTTGAGGTTGACTGTACCATATAGAATGAGAAATGTCCACATTAGCGACTTTAAGCCACAGTTGATTGCAATGACTTAATTAAAAAAATCATCAAAGTTTTAAAATTGAATTGGCCAAATTAAAAAGTTAATAATTAAGTTAGCCACCATATAATAAGTTTATGAATTTTTGGACAACTATCATGTTTAATAGAGAAAGAGATTTTATCAAATTAAATAGTTTCGCTACGATGTCATTCTCCCACATATCATACGCTTTGCTACTTTAATATGAAGGAACCAAAGTGGCTCTCTCCATTTGTAGGGCCAACCATTCATGTTCGTTCACTTTGTTTTTGATAACAATATTATTCCGAGTGAGTCCAAATATGATAGTCTTAATCTAGAGCAAGTCTTGTTATTGCGCTGGTCAGAGCCGAATTCGTTAATGATAAGTTCCTTATTTATGAATTGTGTCCTCGCATCTTGTCGAGAATCTATAAATTTTTAAACTTCTTTTATTCCATTCGTTCGTCTCTTTCTCTCTCTCTCTAAAAAATAATAATAATAATAAATAAAATAATCCCAATTCGAGGGCGTCAAACTAACAGCAATGCATTCCCCCGAATCACCCCAAAAAAAAAAAAGAAAAAGAAAAAGAAACTCATTGAACTACACCAAGTTATGGAATCTCATTTTGTCGATCCTACAAAATTGCTAGATATTACGGGACACTTTGCAATAATAAGCATTGGTGATGCTCCATCAAATGATATCTGCGTCCGACTTGATGCAACTAGCACAAATCACCTTGAGGGGATGAATAGATGATTCTATAGAATATTGACAAGATAATACGGAATAAAATGAGTCAAGAATAAAGTCTGAATAAATATCAGATTTTGGAACATGGTTCAAAATTTGTTATGCAATAGAATAGACTTTCGAGACACCAGCAAGTGTGCAATGGACTATAATAAATGACAATAAGAGATTAGGGTATAAAGAAAATTGTACACAAAATTTATAGTGATTTGGTTTAGGTCAAATATACATGTTCACTCTCCCATGTTGATAGCATACTGACCATATTCCATTATATGATCAATAAGATATTACAATTTTAAGTACAAACACCTAGTGATATTACACTGTTCTAGTAAGTTACTCTTTCTGTATTTCTCTTACTATCACAAAAGTTTAAACTCTCGAAAAATAAATATATGATCGAAGTACATTGGAATTTCAAATTCTACCCCTTGTCTCTTGCTTGCTTGTTGGCAACTTTTAGTCTCCTTACATACGTCTTCACTTCCAAACTAGCTGTTGAATAGAATTTAGAGGATCATCTTCCATTTTGATCGATGGATAGAATTGTATAAAGACGATTTTGTTGTCGTTGAGTGACAAATGGTGAATCCCCATTTGATTATGGTCGCTCAAACAACCAGAGTCTTGATTTCCATAA
Organism: Eucalyptus cladocalyx; assembly: GCA_017140615.1. Taxonomy (NCBI): domain Eukaryota; kingdom Viridiplantae; phylum Streptophyta; class Magnoliopsida; order Myrtales; family Myrtaceae; genus Eucalyptus; species Eucalyptus cladocalyx. The sequence continues at coordinate 42,498,841 of CM029522.1, forward strand.
GAAGAGTTCCTTCATTTAGAATAAACTTATTTTCAGGATTGATTTGTCAATCAATTTGATTTATTTTCAGGATTGACTTGTCAATCAATTTGATTGAATCAATATTACATATTAGCGTGAGATCTAAACTAGATTACTAGCCATTATAGACTTTATAATGATCTCATTTTGGACCTATTTCCTTCTGGATGAGCACTAGGTTTAGGACTTGTTTCGTTCACATGTTGAGCTGTTACATCCTGAGCATGTCAGGATGAGAATAAGAAAACTTTTTCCCCTTTGTTTAAGATTAGATTAACAACTTGAGAATAAGTTTGAATGGGTTTGACTTCGGTCTGTCTAAATATTATATGAGGCATTTCCAATTCTCGAACGTATACTTAAATCAACATTCTTCAAGACAATTAGCATTCTCAATATAATTTACTGGACAGTTTTGTCAAATTCAAAATGTAAGAGGTTTCTCCAACACGACCGAATTATATTGCTCGACTAAATCCTATTTGGGGCTTCGGCAACCATGAATTTAGTCCCCATTCTTGGTCAAGCACCTTGGTGGCCTCGAATCTAGGTTTTGGAGGCAGTGCAGGATTGAATTTAGGGAGATGGAGATGAGCTCAGATCCGACCTTAAGTGCAGGGGAAGAGGGAAGCAACGGTTGAGGTCGAGGCGAGCGACCGCAATGTTATGATGACTATTGCCACTGCGCGCGAGGGCGTGGTTCTGCTCATGCATAGAGAAGTCGTGTGACTGACCCAAGCCTGTTCAACTTGATTATTCACACGGGCCAAAAATGGGTTTTGTAACGACTCGGTTCAATGAGGGCAAAGATTGATCGCCGGGGTCAAAGAAGGCCTAGACAAAGAGCAGCTCTCAACATGCTTCTAACATGGCGGATGGAGCAAGAATGATCCGAATTGTGCGTGAGAGCGATTTTAGAATATATATATGCCTCACTAAGATAGCTTTTGACAGTAAGCTTTTCTTTGGAATTACAAAATTAAATAAGCCCAAATTAGAGCACTATTAAAATGGTGACCTTTGGAGAATATAAAATCGTGAGGCTTAGTATAAAATGGACCAAAGTGGACAACACCTCAAGTGAATTAATTTAAGGATGTTATGGGTTCCGTGGAAATCCATTAAGACCCGATCAAATAGAACTCTAATTTTTCAAATTCACTTTTACCCCGCCCTCTAATGATTCAACAATCCACGTACAACCCCAATCCAAATGATACGGTATCCAAAAAATGGGTTTCGCGGTCTACTTTAATACCTCCATTACATCATTAGCATACTTTTGCAATAGTTTCGTCATTTGTTAGCGGGCAATCGTTGGACAAAATGGACTTATTCGACAAGTTGCAACTTGCCACAATGGCCTTTTTTTCTATCTGACCTCTTTCCCACGCGCGAAGACATTCGACGCCCTCGAGGACGGTTCGGCCCGATGCCCTCGCACGGTCCCCTTTTCGCATCACGAGCAGGACGAAACCCACTTGCCGTTTTATCAAAAATCGCGTCTTGTTAATCGATAGGGATGTATTCCTACGTTATTTTATGTCTTTGTCAAGATATTTTAATGCGATGGCAATTGTTCGAGGCCGGTCCAAAAAGGCGTTGCCTTGAAATCGCAACCGGTGCGTGCTATGAACTGCATTCGCGCATCTAATCCATTGAATATTTTTTGGAATATGTGTATCATAAAACTTGAACTTACCATGAAAATATAATCGAGTCCTAAAAAATATAATTAAATTTTAAAACTTATCAAATTAGTATAATCAAGTCATTTTATAAATTCCATTCATTTAAACAAATGAAAAATACATACGTGATTTTTTTTTTTTTAAACTTCCTACATGGCTATGATATATTTAACCCAAACATTAATTGAAAAATAGAAAGTATTGAAAATACACGAAAACAGGGAAGAAAAAAAAGAAGCCAAAGGTAAGGGTGGCGGGATCTTGCCACTACCGTTCCCATTGCGATAAAAGGCTAGCGAAGGTTGCTCGATCCTCGACTAAAGCTGGTGACCCTCACGGTCCGCAAGCGAGGGTTGCGGCCCTCCACCCAAATCTAACTGAGGGTAGCCGACCCTCACCCAATTGTGGTGGCCCTTGGCAAGGGTGCGGGATTTAGGGCAAGTGTTAGCGGGCTCTTGCCCATGCTTTGTGAGAGTCACTAGCTTTGGCTGTGGCCATAGCAACGCCCCATTGGCCCTTTCCAGCAATGGGAGCGAGAGTGGTGAGGGCGACATGCCGTTGCCCTTGCCCTTTTGTTTGTTCTTTTAATAACACTTTTATTTTATTTAATTAAGATTTTGATTAAAAAATTAGAATTTAATTTAAAACGATGTCGTCTTAGTCGCACTCCATATTTTAACTACATCATCACCATATATAGGAGGAGGAAACTATTAAAAGAAAAAGTCATGTCCATATTTTTTATTAGTCTAAACGAATAGAATTAACGAAAGAATTTGATTATATCAGTTTGACAAAATTTCAAATTTAATTACACTATTTATGACTTTTGAAATTCAATTTTACTTTCGCCGTAAGTTTTACGAGTTTCAATTCACACGTCTCGTCGTTTCCTAATCCCCGTTCGACTTCGAACGGGGCGGTAGCCGGTAGGGAGGTATTTTTCCAACGCTGACTTTGTCAAACCCGGGCGCGGTAACGAACGATCCCCCCACGAGAGGAGAGGACCCCACGAGAGGGTCCAATCCACAGTCAAAGAAATCGACCGAGACTCTCTGAAGTCTGCTATCCGTCCGCACAGTCGCCGCTGAAAAGTCGTCCCCCCTTATCTCTCCCTCTCTCTCTCTCTCCTCTCCCCCCCATGAAAGCCGCCATTGTTATACCTTCGCCTCCCTCTCCCCCTCTCCCTCCTCGCAGTCCACGCCCGCCGTGTCTCTCTCTCTCTCTCTCTTTCTCTCAACCATGTCTCTCTCTCTGCTCCTCCTCCCTCTCCTCCTCGCCATCCCTCCACCGCCGTCGGCCCTTGCTCAGGCCCCCATCATCTCCTCCTTCTCGTCCTCCGACCCCCCGTGGGGGCCCGGCCAGGGCCAGATCCTCATCTCCCCCAACGCCACCTTCGCCGCCGGCTTCCAGCCCCTCCACCCCAACGCCTCGTCGGCCCAGTACACCTTCTCCGTCTGGTACTACGGGATCTTGCCCGTAACCGTCGTCTGGTCAGCCAAGCCGACCTCCCCCGTCAATGCCTCCGCCTCCCTCGTCGACGCCAACGCCTCCCTCGTCGTCACCCCCGGCGGGCAGCTCTCCCTCAGCTCCTCCGGCGCCGTCCGCTGGGCGACGAACGCGACGGCCGCCGGGAACTCCTCCGCGGTGCTCTCGCTGCGCGACAACGGCAACCTGGTGTTCGGCGCCTGGCAGAGCTTCAGGTTCCCCGGGGACACTTTCCTGCCGAATCAGACCATGAACGAGACCACGCTGGTCTCCAAGAACGGTCGATTCTCGTTCGATTCGAAGTACTTGAAGTTCAAAGGCACCGAGATTTACTGGACGGCTCTGGGTAATAATAATTTCATGAATCTTGATGGTTCGGGGAAGATCAGCCAAGAGAACGACGGGTCCATCCTCTCCGCCGACTTCGACGACGACTCTGTCCTGCGGCGGCTCACGCTCGCCGACGACGGCAATCTGCGGCTGTTCAGCTACTCCCAGGGCAATTGGACGATGGTGTGGCAGGCGATGCCGGAGCTCTGCCAGATCCACGGCCTCTGCGGCCTCAACTCGATCTGCATGGGCGACGGCGCCGACGGCTTCTACTGCGTTTGCCCGCCGGGGTTCCGCTCGTCCGCCGACGGGAACTACGAGTGCCAGCGGAAGGTCCCGGTGGCGAGCCGGCAGAAAGCCAAGTTCCTCCGCCTCGATTTCGTCAACTTCACCGGCGGGCTGGACCAGAGGAACCTGCAGGTGGCGAACTTCTCCGATTGCCGGGCCAAGTGCCTGGCGAACCCGACTTGCGAGGGCTTCATGTTCAATTACGACGGGACTGGCTTCTGCGTCCTGCAGCTGGAACGGCTCCTGTACGGTTACTGGTCGCCGGGGGCGACGGCGAACGCGATGTTCCTGATGGTGGACCAGTCGGAGACTGACAAGACCAACTTCACGGGGCTTACCTCGGTGCTCGAGACGACGTGCCCGGTCAACGTGACGCTCCCGTTCCCGCCGGACGAGTCGAGCACGACGGCGAGGAACATCGCGATCATCTGCACGCTGTTCGCGGCGGAGCTGATCTCCGGGATGGCCTTCTTCTGGGCCTTCCTGAAGAAGTACATCAAGTATAGGAACATGGCGCAGACCCTGGGGCTCGAGCTGCTCCCCGCCGGCGGGCCGAAGAGATTCACGCTGGCCGAGATCAAGGCGGCGACCAAAGGGTTCTTGGACCCGATAGGGCGGGGCGGGTTCGGCGATGTGTACAAGGGCGAGCTGAGCGACAAGAGGGTCGTCGCCGTCAAGTGCCTCAAGAACGTGGCCGGCGGCGACGCCGAGTTCTGGGCGGAGGTCACCATCATCGCCCGGATGCACCACCTCAACCTGGTGAGGCTGTGGGGGTTCTGCGCCGAGAAGGGGCAGAGGATCCTGGTGTACGAGTACGTCCCGAACGGATCGCTCGACAAGTTCCTGTTCCGGTCGAGCCGCGCCACGGACCAAAGCGAGACGGGCGAGGCCGCCGTCGCGACCGATCAGAAGCCGATGCTCGACTGGGGCGTGCGGTACCGGATTGCCCTCGGGGTGGCCCGGGCCATCGCGTACCTGCACGAGGAGTGCCTCGAATGGGTGCTCCACTGCGACATCAAGCCGGAGAACATCCTCCTAGGGGACGACTTCTGTCCCAAGATATCGGACTTCGGCCTGGCCAAGCTCCGGAAGAAGGAGGACATGGTAAGCATGTCCCGGATCCGGGGGACCCGGGGATACATGGCCCCCGAGTGGGTCAAGACGGACCAGATCACCCCGAAGGCCGACGTGTACAGCTTCGGGATGGTGCTGCTCGAGATCGTGAGCGGGGTCCGCAACTTCGAGATGCAAGGCTCGCGGATCGAGAGCGAGGACTGGTACTTCCCCGGGTGGGCGTTCGACAAGGCGTTCAAGGAGATGAAGGTGGAGGACATACTGGACCGCCAGATCAAGCACGCCTACGACGACAAGGTCCACTTCAAGCTCGTGGACCGGATGGTGAAGACGGCGATGTGGTGCCTCCAGGACCGGCCGGAGCTGAGGCCGTCGATGGGGAAGGTGGCCAAGATGTTGGAAGGGACGGTGGAGATCATGGAGCCCCGGAAGCCCACCATTTTCTACTTGGGAGATGAGTAGGCTTTGGTGGAAAACAAGCGTATACAGTGAATCAGTAGATGGCCTAGTCGGTTCGTGTTGAGATGCTCATAGAGCCTATAGTGTCATTTGCATCCATATAAAAGCATATAAAATTTTGAAATAAATGTATTGAATTCTAAAACTTGTTATGAAAGTGTAATTGAATTATAAAACTTTTAAAATATATAATCAAGTTCTATAACTTGTTATAATTGTGTGATTGAATTCCAAAACTTCAAAAAAGTGTAATCGAATTTTAAAATTTGTGAAATTGGTGTAATTAAGTCATTTTTCTTTTATCAAGTTGGATGGAGTTAGTGAAAATATTCTATTATACTTTTATGATAATTTTAGAAATTAATTGCATTTTCGTAATCAGTTTTATAAGTTAATAAAAAGGAAATATTTTTCCATGACAACTCATCGTCCCAAAATTAAATGAACGAGTCCCTCAATTTAGAATCGGAGACGTATGAGGCTATAGTTATACAATGATAAAAAAAAAAATTGTGTATTTTCATGATTATTTTAACTTGGATTTAATAAATACGATTTTGTCCGCATGCATCTAATAATGGAGATGACAAAGGATTGCCGCGTGCCACGTGCCCACCCCCTCCCCCCACCCGGCGCAAAAAAACAAAAAAGAAAAACCCCAACGGTGATGTGCAGGACCAAGAAGGATTATAGCTCTAGACTTAACAACTGAAGTAGCATAGAGAAGATCCGACCTAAAAAAAAAGCCAGTAGCATGGAAGATACAAAGAAATTGATAATAGAATATTGTCACCCCCACCCCACCCAAAATTTGCTAGTCGTTGACAACTACAATTTCTTTTTCTTTTTAATTGAGATCGACATTTGACATTGAAAGGGAAATGAAAATGCTTGTTCACATATGAAAAAAAAAAATGATACAAATGATCCTTAAATTTTGAATAAACATTTATTAATTATTTATAGATCATATTGAATAAATTAAAAATTTAGGAATGGCATTATAGATCTAACTTCATTGACCATTTATATCATTATTCCTTGCGTATATAATATTAGCAAAATGAGAGTGATTTGTGTGTAAGCAAAAAATTGATATTTAAGATTTGAAATTTTAAAAATTGAAGAATGTGAAAGACAGAATCGAATTATTGATTTATGCATTTGTCTATTGACAGAATATTTTAAAAAATAAGCTAACTGATGACATTTTAGGAAAGCAAAAAAAAAAAAATTATGCTTTGGATGACTAATTTCCCAAGTGTCTCCTTAATGAAGTGACCTCAAGCATGTTCTTTACTAATTGCGAAACAGAATGTACAAAAAATAAAATCAGGATCGGTTTTGATATGTATATCTATATTACCATTTAGTGTTGATTTTCTTTTAATTTAATTTTTAATATATGTAAATATTTGAATGAATATTATAAGTGTCTAGTTTTCTAAAGGCTAAGAGGGAGGAAAAAAAAAAAAGTTTATTGCTATGTCCATTGCTAATATAAGAAGCACCCGTGCATTCATCACTATGTGTCAATCATTTAACGGTGAATATGTAAATTAATTGTTTTATGTCGGTAGTAGTTGATATAATAAAAAATATAACGAAAAATAAATTTAAAAATATGTGCTTCTTAGGTTGGCAAATGGCTGGGATTGGCCGATTGATGTTGGATCCACACGGATCGCGAGGGACACCCCACTCTAAAAAGGAGCAAAAGCACTTCAACGAGGTTCCTCTGTTCTAGACGACTAGGCTTAATTTCGTTAAACAACTTTTGACCAACAAGTAGGCTAAATAAGGCTATGTTAATTTTATTTATTTTGCAAAAATGAATAATTTGAAAAATATATTTATAAAAATGATGATCCATATCGTTAGAAAAAATCTGTTGATGAAACATGTATTAATTTTTTACGATAATTTATGCTTGTTAAGGACACGAACGATTTATTACACGTGACGTCTATTAATAAAATACAATATAATTATTCTTTTCACATGTACAGATTAAAAATTAACCAAAAAGAAATCGAGATTGCTACATATACTAAGAAATCTTAATGTATGTTTGATAGTAACTTGTATCTTAATTCGTGATAATGACCGTCCAACTATTATTTCATTAGAGATCTACAGTGAAATAATACAATAAAATCGACATAATAAATTATAATTTAGAAATTATACACGTGTGCCATGTTCGACATCCAATGACGAAATATCACTTCACACAATATATATCGGTTTTTATAAAAGTAATAATGATGTAATTAGAAGTTGCTCCATCATATAATTATAATTCGGAATGTAATTCCGATTTACATCCTTAATAAGAAGCTGTAAAAGCAAAAAAAAAAAAAAAAAATCGAGGCAAAGCGCATTGCGCAAGGCAGCAATTACCAACCGGGGTCATCCGGGCGCCGAGGATTCTCTCCGAAACAGCAAACGCTCCGAAGCGATTCCAGAGAATTTGCGATATTCTCCGCCGGAGAATCCGACTGCGCGCGCGCGCTCGGCGATCGGAATCTCGTCCCGTTGGCCGGCTGCCGCCGGAAAGTCTCCGCCGCCCATGGATTTGCGATCGAGGGGCCGGAAGCTGTCCTTCGAGATCCTGAGCCGGAGCGACGACCTCCTCCTCCGGGAGGAATCGGAGGGCGAGTCGCCCTACCCCGTCCTCCGATCGGACTCCGATCCCGTCCCTCTCGATTCGCCTCGCGACAAGTCCGCCCGCCGGAAGCGGAAGCACCGCAGGAAGCGGCACGCGTCCTGCTCGGTCATCCCCGAGGACGACGGCGGTTCCCGCCGACCGAACGGTTCCGGTTCCCTTCCGGAGGTCGTCGAGCGCGGCGCGGGCGGCGTGTTTTGCGAGGACGGGAGCTCGGTCTCCCGGGACGGCGGCGTCGATTCGCGCGGGCGCGCGAACGGCGTGGAGTTCGATTGCAAGAGCTACAGCGCGGGGAGCCTGGGCTCTGTTACTCAGGTGGTGAATGCGGAGAGTCAGGGTAGCGTGTTTGGGGACGAGTGTAGGCGCGGAGAGTTGAGGCAGAGAGCCGTGAATGGCGGAGAGGATAGAACGGCGGGAGGGGAGCAGAGTTCGAGAGAGGAGAGCGGCATTGAGGCGAGCTCGGTCTTGAAGGGGCGTAGCGAGCCGAACGGGAGTGTGCCGCGGAAGTTGGAGAATGCGGAGTCCTTGGATTGGAAGAAGGTCGTGGCGGAGGATTCCTTTGGTGAGTCGTTGATTATCTTCTGTATTGAGTTTGTCCTGTCGTTGTCGCTGGGAAACAATCTTGTCAAATGGCAGCCTGAAGGAACTTGCTTCGAGGCTGCTTCAAATTCGTTCAGCACGAGTCTTATTCATTATGGGTTAGAATTTTGGGAGTCGGCCCTGCCATAACTTGTTAAATCCTATCGATGAATGCTAAAATTTGTTATTACGCAGGCTTCGGTTGGTGGAGTATCGGATAGGAAATTGGAAAAAAAGACTTTGTCTTGAGTCGAGGGATAACATATTTTGCCTTTACTCTCACCTATTTGTGCGAGTTATTTATGCTAACTGATAAGCATGCGGTACTCACAATAAAGAAAAATTCTCGATTCGCAACACCTAAGTATTGGGAGAGGGCTGTAAGGCATCTGGTTTATAGCCTTTGCGAGATATAGTTTGTACATGGGAGCCATGGGGCCTTTGCAGTGTGGAGACCATGAACATGGTGGATTCTTCTGTTCCTCAGTCCAGTGGGACAATAGAAGCTAATATGGTTTTTGTCTTTTTGAGCTGGTTAATATGTTTATAGTGTCTCTAGGTTCAGTGAATTGAAATGGTTTCACTGGTCTGTGCTCCTAATTTTTTCTAGCAATAGTAGGAGGAGCTTTTAGTTTGTCTTGTAGAATTGGTCTATTCTCCTTATTTTCCTGGTTTCGTTTGAATATCAGGTTGTTCTCTGCTATTTTTCTCACACATGTCCATGGTGCTGTTTTCAGTACAGAAGTCACCAATGAGGTACTTTTTGGATGAAATGAGCAATGGAAATTCATTGAGGAATACAACTACTCTCGGAGATGACAAAGAACGTGAGAGAGTATATGATACTATCTTCCGATTGCCTTGGAGATGTGAGCTGGTGATGTTCTCTTCCAGTTCCTTAATCTAATAACATCATGCTCTGTATGTAGTAAATTGGTTTTGAGATTCCTTGAACTTGCCAGAAGAAGTAGGTTTGAGTTCAAGTTAAGATTTGATGTGTGATATGTGGATGAATTAGGCCCATACGTAATTTGACGAATCGGAGAGTGATCACCCAATTAAGAGTGCTTAGATAAGGTGCAGCTTCTGATAGACTTTAGGAGAATGGAGGGGGTAGGAATGGACTGGATCGCACATTGTATAAGGGAGCATCACTGGGCGATATGTGTTACTACTGACAAGGACATCGGTTCTTTAAGTGGGGGAGTTCGTAACATCTCAAAATCTCATGTCAAATGGGAGAATCCTTGATCAGTGATTCATAAGTAGACACCTGCTCCCTGATGGTCACCACCTTATGTGGTTATTTAGAGTACTCAGTTTGGGAGTTTGGCCCAAGTATAATGGGTGGGGTTGTTACAATATCTGTATGTAAATGAGAAATTGTATGTTCACAGCATGACATTATGTAAAAGTATGGTATATTATTCGTTGAAAAGAATGCTGCATTCTTGTGCTAAATTGCTTCGAATTTCATTCAGCTAATTATTAGGATTTTGGTTGGATAAAATTAGCGATATACTTGATGTTATTTGGATTATGGTTATATGTATCTTTTTCATGCAATGCCCAGTTACATGAAAAATACTGTGTATTTGGTCCTGCAACTTCTGACGTTGTTCACCTTTGCTCCGTTTAGCTTATGTCTGGGAAGTATTAGAATAATTGGTTGGTGCTTATTTCTCTGATTGATGCCTTTAATGCGTTTTTACATACCTTTACCTATGGTTCATTTGCAGCTTATAGATGTTGGTGTTCTTGTGTGCTTTGATTCATTTCTCTCATTGTTGACAATCATGCCAACAAGGATCGCCATATTATTATGGAGGCTTCTGAGTACGAGGTAATATGTTTATTTCTTTCACAATTTAAAGCAGTTCAAGCAGTCGCATTGCAACTATTTATCTGTCTTTCACTACTATTTCTCAATTGGTTTTTTGGTGGATATTTTTGTTTATACTAGTGGGGGTTTGAGAGTTTAAACCAGGTTCTTTGACGTAGACACCATGAGCACTCACTTGTTATTTAAGCTTTAGCTTCCCAGGCGTGAATCATTGAGCATGGCAACTAGCACCTTATACATGATAGAGAGATTACTTGGTACCCTAAGTTTCCAACTATTGAAAGAATATTCAGTATGGTTATCTTGTTATATAAGGATGGAAATGGTTGCAAAATGTCCCTTGGCTATTGTTCCAACTTCCTTCCAAACTTTAAGGATGATTGATGAAGCAGTTTGATGTGAGCATTTGTATTTTTAAAGGTTTGTGCCATAATAGAAAACGAAGTTACTTTCCACTTCCTTTCCTTGTAATTTTTGGTGAAAATTATGTAAAGATGGAGGGGAGACTATTGGTAATGAAGCAGGAAGTTCTTTTAACAAAGAAATTTGAAACTTGGCTCTCTTTCTCTTCCTCCTTTATTTTTAACCTGAATCATAATATATGATTTATACTAGATCACCTGATTGCTCCTGTTGCAGACAGTTAAAGAGGCCTTCTGCGGAGGAGCTTTCTGATTTAGGGTGTTTTACTGTGCTCACTATTGGGGTTATTCTCTTAGGGAGAACAGGTGTGGCTAAGTACTTCTTACATTTATCTGTGGACTGTTGTTATTTTAACATGTGAATGCAAATTGTACTAACTTTCCTTTTCTTATTTTGAATTTTGGTGCCTCAGATATAAGCTTAATATATCATATGATTCGCGGTCAAGGAACAATCAAGCTCTATGTTGTGTACAACGTGCTAGAGGTCAGAGCATAATGAGCTACATTACCCTACAGCCATTTTCACCTCTTAGTTATTAATGTCTTTCACACGAATTTGTGAGTTGATTTCCTTCACTAAAGACTTTCGCCTTAAGTAAACTTGAGTAAAGGAGAAATGAGTTATTTTGAGTAAAGTTAGAATCTTAGATTAAAATTTCAGTTATTGCTCTTGATGTAAATGCAGAACACCGTTACAGTTTCCTTTGTATTTGTTGAAATTTAATTTTCCCTAATGCACTAGTTGGGGAACTGTCAAAGAAGAAGCAAATCGGATCTGAATTCAATTCTCCAGAACCAGTCTTGTTTGGTAGAGTTGCTCAAATGTTGATGTATTTGCAGGACTTCTTGGTCATTATTCCAGGGAGATGCATTTCTTTATCCAATTTCTTTGCAGCTGCTATTTTTAAACAACTTGTTTCTGGAAACATGAAAATAATATGTTTGGTCAATTTCAATTTTCTTTGCTCTATTATGTGAGGAGATAAATGGTAACAAGAACGAATTATTAGGAAATCTTTCAGCATGTTGTATGAAAACAATTCTCATAAAAATGTCCAAATGCATTTCTCTTCTTAATAGCACTTGAAGATTTTTCCTGTTTTCATTTGGCAATAAATGTCTTAAAGTAGAGTTTGAAGAACACGTCTGAAAGGCCACATAAATCATCGGTAATTACATGCATCTAAAAAGCCAGAAAAATTTCAAAGTTATTTGTGATGTATGTAGAGTCAGTGGATGCTGTCTGTGTATTACATTTTGAGACTAATACCTCTGCACCTTACCTAGTTTTATTGTCAGCAACGTCTGGAAGTGTTGTTATTCTTTTTTACTTGGTGGGAAGTTGAATGTAGGACTGAATGTCTCTTATTAAACTGAGATTCTTAAGTATATGTCTTCCGTAGGACTTCCAATGTGGAAGTAAGCCAGGGGCTTGGAACCTTGTTGTTCTCTGTACGAGTTCAGGCATATCAGCTCACTAGTCAAGTCAGTCTTATCCTTAGAAATATATTTAAGTTGGATATCTGCCTGTGGAAGCAACATCTACTACTTCTTATGTTGCCATTGTCATTTTTATGGACCGGTGTTACTATATACCATGGTAATAGTGATGCCTAGGATAAAATTTGATGAATTTGTTCTTCTCGGACATTTGTGCAGATATTCGATAAACTATGCCAGAATTTTGGTGGGGATGTCCTGAAAACTCTGTTCAATTCTGCTGAAGAACTGGCAGGTTGTTCACCAGAAAAAATGATACGCTACAGAATGAGATTCCTTTCAGATTTGGTACTAGCCGTGGGTGCCTCAAATATCCTTTTTTATTTTAATTTATATTTATTTTATTATAGCTCTTCTGTTTGCTTCTTTGTATTCCTCCTCCATTTTCAGTTTTGAAGTTCCTTTACAAATGATACTTGTTCATTCGTTTATCTTATTAGCTCAGGCAATTACTTTGTCAACATGTATTGTTGCTCACAATAACGCGCTGCTGGCATTGCTTGTATCAAACAACTTTGCTGAGATAAAGAGTAATGTTTTCAAACGTTTCAGCAGAGACAATATTCATAGTCTTGTCTACTTTGGTAAGTCACCCACTTTTCACTGTTCTTTCAGAATTACTTCCAAGTGTTTATGGGATTGGGAATTTCATTTTTGATGTGCAACTGCTGTTATCTTTAGACCGTGTGACATTATTACCATCAGTGATTCCATGTCAACCACTAGGCATTCGGTATTCTGACTTCCTCATGCTGTATCTTTAATTAGCCAATTCGCTCCTTTCACTAGTTTTTTTTCCATGCTTCCATCTTGTGGATATGCAGATTCTTTTACCCGACAAAGACCTAGTAATTAATTTTTAGTCAAAGACAAAAACTTAATCTGGAAATCTATTTGTTAACTACCAATGTTTGCAACTAGCTATATGAAATTTGTAGTTTAATACCACTTGGTTTTTGGTTTATTGGTTTGGTTTGCTGTAGAATACGTTTGTCATTCACTTCGGTGGTTTCATTTTCCAGCTGAACCATAATAAAACCTTCTCTTGGCTCCTGTAAAATACCGTTTCTTGTGTAGTTATATCAATATTGTGCTGTTGTCTTACCAAATCATATATTTCTTCGAATATAAAGTACTTTCTGAAAATTATAGATGTATATCTTCGAATAAAGAAAAATATTACCTACATAACCTTAAAATAGCGTTTATAAAGAATCTCAATAGAAAAGGCCTATTTAGTAGTTATGTTTTGGAGATGGTGTGAAGCGACTGTTAATTTTAGTCGTAAATTCCATTGCACTGGGGGTTCTTTTTTTCTTTTTTTTGTTAATAACCAGACCATGGAATAGTGGGAAATAATGAAAGAGTATTTTGTTCTACTTTTGCAAAGCTCAGTAAATTCCTATTAACATCTATGAAACTGTCACTTGAATTCATCTAACAACTGCAGAATTGCTTGACTAGAATTGATCACACATCCGCAGGATTTGCTTGGTTACCTCTATACTTGAAATAGGCTGAAAAATATGAATCAGCATAACCCAGCTTATGTATCTTTAGAATACCAGTGCAATAAGTGGGTCTCTATGAGTGGTGGATCTGTCACATGGTCGTGACTTGCATTTTTGTTAATGCTACCCAAACACATCAAGTCTGTCAGGGAAATATCTGCATGATTTTGTTGTTTTATGATTCATTCCTTAGGGGATTTTACTTTTAAGTTGTTAGATGAGTTACCGGTATGCCTTTGCTTCCAAACAGATTCGGTTGAGAGATTCCACATTACAGCATTTGTATTATTTGTTCTTGCTCAGAATATTCTGGAGGCTGAAGGTCCATGGTTTGAAAGTTTTTTTATTGTAAGTTCTTTCGAAAACCTTTCAGCATAATTTGTTTTAAAATCGATCTCCCTCCAACAGAAGATTTAATTTTCTTGCGGCACCATTTTCAATCTCTTATTCTGTCGTATTTGGACTCTGCAGAATGCTCTCATGGTTTACTTCTGTGAGATATCTATTGATATCATTAAACATTCATTCATTGCCAAATTCAACGATATCAAACCCATTGCATACTCTGAGTTTCTTGAAGACCTTTGCAAGCAGGTACCTTATTTCTTCCAACAACTGCTTATTCAATTGTCTTTTCTTTTCCCCCTTCTGAGACACTGCAAGTGGCTTTTCTAACATTCATATCATTTTATTGCTTCTACTCATACTTACTTTTCCCCTCCTGTTTTTTTCATTAGACTTTGAATATTCAAACTGATCTGAAGAACAGTCTCACCTTTGTTCCTTTGGCACCAGCTTGTGTGGTAAGCGCCTGCTACTGAAAAGTCAAATCCTTTTCATGCCTAGATCATCGTGCTTAATAGCATAGAAAGCCCCATAACAACCACCTATCGGTCGTTGTCTGGAGTAAAAGAAATACTTGCCTAGAAGGTAGAAGGCATAGGCCATGAGAAATATTTATCTAGATAAAGCCTAGAATATCATTAACTACCTGTAGTAAAAAAATTGGTGAAAACTGCAATTTTGTGTGACGTTTTGGGTTCAGGTAATTCGGGTTCTGACTCCAGTATATGCTGCTCTTATTCCCTGCCATCCGCTCCCGTGGAGAGTTCTGTGGATCCTCCTCTTGTTAGCGGTGACATACATCATGCTCGTGAGTCTCAAAGTGATGGTGCGCTTGGGCCTGCAGAAGCATGCCGCTTGGTACGTCAGTAGATGCCAGAAGAGAAGAAACCACCTACACTTAGATTGATTCGGAACCTGCTATGGAGAATTTTCAGCTAATTATCTGCCTAGAGAAATCCCCATGTGAGGAACTGCTCCTAATTCAAGAGCCACCTCTTTCGAGTTCGACTTAGGAGCATCTGGAGCATAGGCGGACGAGACATAAGGTTAGATATGAGTTTTCCAACAAATATGGATACAATACCCGGAGAGCATCCCTCTTTACCGTGACCTAACAAAATTTTGGTGTAATTTCATAGTTCATGCTGTTGTTAAGAGGCGGTTGCTGCCAAATACCAGATAGAATATGAACCAACGATAATCACACCCCGTCTTCAATTTAATGGCGGAATCGTTCTCACCAACCATGTCGATCATAAGTTTTATTTTAGATGTTAATATAACCATCCCGAGCAGACCCTTTAACTCGTTATGATGTATCGATGGATTAAAATTTCATAAAAGTATATCGAACAATACTCCTGGATAAATTCAGATAATCAACTATTATCTCTATTTGGCAGTAGAAATCTCTAGGGAACTTCCAGGGAAGTGGACGAGGCAATGCACATGCAGCAGAGCATAATGAAGTTTCTGGGGAAGACTTCACCGGAAAGTCTTCCCTTCGTTTGGCGAATGACAGAAAAAAGTCGATCGATCTACTCCAAAAAATTAGGGAAAATCTTAAAGGACGAAATCATCGGATACCGTAAGAAGACTGATCTCGCACGTTTCACACCTTTCGATTCATCATTCGCGAGGCTCCATTCGTCAAGCATGATAAATCCCTCGATTGCGCGACGCCTTCCAAAATATCTAAATGGTAACTTCTCGAAAACAAATGTGATAGGGAATCTCGCTGTGCTAAACTTTTGAATCCTCCCGTCCTCCTTTTTGGCCACAAAAAAACAAAACACTCCAAAACCCATTTGTCCCTGCCTTTGCACATGTCGACTGACCGGCACTAAGGTCACAAATCAAATCCATCTCGTTTACTTTATAACCCACAATGTTGACTAATCAGTCTCTCTCAAGTTTTTCTCTCTCTCTCTCTCTCCTCCTTTTTCTTACAATATGAGTGCCTCACCTTTATTGCCTTTTTCATAAGCTCGACACCAAACACCTCAAATGAGGACAAACCGAACGATGGACCGACCCAAAAATCCAACACTTCGAACATTTAACCCTAATTACAAATTTTTTTAAGGGAAAATAATTGACCGCAAAACGGCAATAAACATCCCCCACAAAATCACATCAAATGAATGGCAGCGGCGCCACCAAAATCAACACCGTGCCCCCCACCCCCCACAAAAGCAAAAGAGAAGGCACGACCGGAAAATCCGCTCGCATTGGCGGGAACCCCCCTCCCATCCCATCCCATCCCATCCCATGGGCCCCGCCACGCGTCGCCCTCTCCCACGATCGCAGGCCGCCGGACGAGGGGGGATCGGACGGCCGGGATGGGTTGGCCTCGACCGGTGGGGCCCACTTCGATCGGACGGCCAGAAGCGAATGCGAAGGCGCCCTGCGCCTTCCCTCCCGCCTGTACCGCAAGTGCGGTAGGAAGGGCTATGCGCTTCGCTCTTGTTTTTAAAGTAAGAAGCCGAAACGCGATTCTCACAGAAGAGAAAGATCTTTGGTATCCAAAATCTCTCTCTCTCTCTCTCTCTCTCTTCTTCTTATATCCTCGCTCTCTCCATCATCATCATCGTCATTTTCATCTTCTTCATGATCGTCGCCTCCTCTCCAACCGCCGCCGCCGCCGACCGCCGCCGCCGCTGCCCCGGTCCCTCGCCGGATTCGCTCCAGAGCCGAGCAGATGGTACGATCTCGGGGACCTCCCTCGCCGAACTCCGTTTCCCTCCGGCTCTCCGTCCGGATTCGTTTTTCCGCTTCGTCGCTCGATTCTTAGTTCGAGCTCTCGGTTTTCGGTTTTCGGTTTTCGGTTTTCGCGCGCGTGTCGCGGACGAGTGTCGGTCGGCGGGAAGTTCGTCTTCCGAGGAGAAGGAGGAGTCGTGAACTCGTCGAGTTCCGCGGCTTCGAGTTTATTAATCCGTTCTGTAGTCGAGATTCTATCAGTCGCCGGCGAAAGATTCCGTGAATTTCGCGCTCCGAGTTTTGCTTTGGAGGAGTCCCTTTCAGTTTGACTTGTTTTAGATTTCTGCTTCATGGAATCGCATCGGTCTGTCGAATTTCTTGTGAACTTGAAGTTTATTCTAACGGCGTCGCGAGTCGCGATTCTGCTTCGGAATCGGATTCGTCTGTAGTTTCGAGTTTCTGTAGTTTGGAGTCTCGTTCGCTCCTTCTCTGGCTGATCGTCGCGTTGTAATGTGCGTTTTTGCAGATAGGTTGCGGGTTCTATGCTAAGAAGAGACCGTCGTCGGATGGTAATTGGCTGAGCACTCTGCTGCGGTGCAACTTCTTCGGCTCGTGCGTCGCGCATCACTACCTGCGGAAGAATGAGAAGAACATATTCTGCATCGACTGCAACGTCGGGTTCTGCAAGCATTGCATGACGGCGCACGGCCTCCACCGCCGCCTGCAGATCTGCAAGTACGTGTACCAGGACGTGGTCCGCCTCCAGGAAGTTCAGAAGCATCTCGACTGTTCTAAAATTCAGGTATCTCATCATACAGCTCGAGAGGAAGTTAGTCCTGGTGTAGGCTACAATTCCCTACAATTCACGCGATTGCTTATCTGTGCAATGCGTCGTCTGCAATGTTTTGTCTTGTCAGTTCGTAAATTTGATTGATGATCACATTAATGAACAACCGAATTTGGATGATCTAGTTAGGTGAACCTATGGTGCTATGCCTATCAAATGCAATTCAATCATTAGCTAGCTAGACATGGAAAACTATGATAATCTTGCATTTATCTGTTGGTCTTCTTTGAGGAATCATTGAACAGGGATCTGTTAGGAAAAGCGTCGGACAATTATAGCCTGTGTTCCTTGTAGACTCGGGTTATAGATTCGGCGAATACAATGTCGAATTTATTTCTAGTTATTTCATTTTCGGTATAAGCCGGCATGTCGATTTAATAATGGCAAACTGCTATAGAAGATCAGTGAGCTGTCATTTCTCCTTTTCTTCTTATATTTTCCAGTTGGGCAAGGTTTGATCTTTAAATTCTGATAAAACTAAGCTCAGTTTAAGCAGTTGCTTTGATCTATGAATTTGTTTGTTCTTGCGATATGTGAAGGAAAAAGTCTTTTAAGTCTTTAATTTCTCTTTTGCTGAAAGTTAGGCCAATGGCGCTAAGGGTCTGTTTCCTACAATTATTGATGATTTTGACATTGGCAGACATATAAGATCAATGGCGAAAAAGCAGTGCACCTAAATCCTCGGCCCCAATCCAAGGACACCAAGCCATCGACAAAATCGAAGAATGGAGGGACCTGCGAAGCTTGCAGGAGATACATCCAAGACCTGCCCAATCGCTTCTGCTCAATTGCTTGCAAGGTAAAAACAGTTGTGTTTTTCCCCCCTTCGAAGCATCTTCAATATATTATCAACTTTAATTCTTAAAACAATCAAATTCTTTTCCAGGTCTCAGTGGTGTCGCTGAAGCCAAACAATGAGCGAAATCCCGACATCATCACCATTCCCATTGAAGAACTAACCGATCTCTCACTGAAGGACAACTACTGCTCATCAAGTAATGGCGACGAAAAAGATTCTTCCACCTCCATGGCCGAATCCTCTGAGGATGCTCCTTTTGGGGTTAGCTCTGGCTTGAAACCGAGAAGTCGTTCGAACAAGCGAAAAGGGTTCCCTCGCAGGGCTCCCCTGCATTAAAATCCCCCTCGAGAGTGTAGCTACTTCCTTTGAGAATTCCTTCTTTCCGATACATCATCATATACAGGTCACCAAAAAAGGAGCAATACAGGAATAAAAACCAATACAAGTACAGTATGCTTGGACATCGTGCGATGAACAAAGAATGTCACTTTTAAAGTTTCCCCTTGATTTCACTGAGTTGGGTTAGCTGCAAAAGTGAGTGTGGCCCCGGGGTAGAACATTTCAGAAGAGTCAAATTTTCCTTTGGGGGTTGGGGGTTGTACAGAGGAAATGACATGGCGACGTTGGTTGCAGCCGTGACTCTTATTTTTGGGTATTATTTAAAATAATCCATTTTCCTCGTTTCGAAGGGGGGTATTCTTATCATGGTTGTACCGGAATCACAATAAAAACGAGCTACCATCTGCCGAATTTCTGCTGTTGCTGATTTTGATCGCTCATGGGGGGTCGTCCCTTATGCATGATGGAATGTTTCTGGTTGTGTTGGCATTTGGACTTTTGCTTTGTTTTCCCCTTTCTCCCTTCTTTTCTTTAGTAGAGCCTTGTCTCGATCGCTTTCGGTGGAACAGGCCCTTCGGATTGTCCTGGTCTTCGTCTTAGTCGTGTGATGTTGGGCCCTCCTTCTCCTTAGATCATGGCCAGGAATATAATCTAAGTTTTTATGTCCCGAGCGCCAATGTGGCAGACAAAAAAAGATGGGGCCTCCGAAAGGTTTGCGGAGGGAACAGAATGAGCAGATTGTGGGGGATGCAGCCACGAATTGTGAGTGCAAGAAGCACATGCACGGCTTGACTTTCCCCCTTTTTCTTTGTTTAATTTTCGGTGATTGACAATGTCACCATTAATCGATGCTCATAGTCAGCTTCTGTCGATCAAATTATGTCTATCCGTCCGACCCCAATCAAAAGCCGAATTCACATTGGGAGACCGTAATAGCTCGTGACATGGGTGCCGAATAAAGGACGAGACGGAGTTCTCATCTAGTGGAATTTGAGACCAATCATCCGTTTCGTCACTGGGTTTAGTCTCTAGTGATGTATCTTGACTTTTTTTTTTTTCTGTTGTGTTCCGTTATCTATATATCTATCCATCTATCCATCAATTAGGCATATATCATGGCGACATGAACTTGGGGAAGAAACGGATAGCCGCCGTGGGAGTGTAAACGTTGGTCACAGCAGTCCACGTTAGGCTCGAATGAGAAAGCGTGATTGTGCTGTCCCCGGGCAGTCCATTCTCTCCACTGTTCCTCCTTTGACTATGCGAGGAGTCGGATGGCAGCCCAAGCCACGATGCCCGAAGTCCGTCCTATCCCACTTCTCCGGCCAGCGTGCGGAAGACAATAGTAAACGTTCGGCTTCAGCCACTATCGTTGAACTTGAAAGGGACTACGATGTAAAAAGACCCATATAGCATGATGAAATCGGAAATTCTATTGCGATCCATCCGATCAACGATGAACGTGGCTAAAGAGATTAGGAGTCTTACTTATTAGAATTCCATAGCCTTTTCATGTTCGTGGTGGTTGGCTTGGTCCTTACTCCCCAATACGTTTTCTTGAGGTCGAGCTTGATAAAGCTGAAAAGCTTCTCCTGGCCGGTTACATCTTGCTTTATCGACCATCCAAGTTTTCCCATTTGACCTAGGAATGCTTTTACATATCCAAGCATAATTTGAAAGTCTCAACCCCATGTTCTCTGATTATGGGTCAAAAGGAGATCATGAAGGGTATGAGACTTCTTTTTCGCGAAGGACTAACAAGAAACTGATGAAGTTTCTTGCAATTTGAGCTTCTAGCCAGTACGAGGCCATTGGCTAAGTAGGCCTAGCATCTTCTGTGTTCAATCCTTATCTTCCTCTTTTCTACATGGCCACAGCGCGTACACTCAAAGCAGAAGATAATCTTGATGATAAATCCAAGTTTGCAGCTTAATATACTTGTGACTGCGACGGAGAAAATCTATCTCATTCACCCGACAACGATAACCTACGATAGGAGGAGAAGAGGAGAGGGCTGAAAGAGGAATATCCCAGCTGATTAAGAAAGGGACTGATCTTGGATTCCATAAGTTCCGTCCACCGACGTGAAAAGGCTCATCACATGTAATCTTGAAGAAAAGGGTCAGAATCCTTGTCCTTTGGGAATGATCAGTCGGTCCTGTAGGGGAGTTTCGTCCTCCACTCACACGACCTAGAAAAAGAAGCAATCATCCGTTCTTGTCTTCTCATATGCACTCATGAAGGAATCGCTTGGACCGCATCGTGGAACATGTAATTGATCGGAATGTAAGACCGACTTGTTTTTGTGGTCGTGATCTCGGGGCTCCGCAATCATGGCGTTGGAGATTTTTGGAGAATACTATGGTCTGCAGAATAGCCAAAGCTCAGGAAGGACAACGACAGTGTCTTGAGATGGCCACTAAACCCATAAAAGATTACTTTTTGGTAAGCAAAAGAGTGGGGGCAGTTGATCGGCGGTAACAGCATTCTCTCAACATTATTATAAGGATCTCACACTCGTTATAATATACTTGATTTAAATCATAATTATTCTAAATCACCCGCTATTTGAAAATTCGAGATTGACAAGCCTGTTACTACGGTTCTATATAAAAGTTTGATAAAAGCATGTCTAAGCCAATTCATTTTATGTAAATTAACAGCCCTACAAAGCCTTATGTACAAAACGAAATCAAGGGCATCTGTATTTCAAACTTTTGCGAAAAAGTCGCACGTGCTGGACGACCAAAATGACCAATAATTTCGGACAGTTATGAATATGGGAAAAATCGTATGCTTTTTGGCGCGTATTTACCACGCGTTCCTTCTACTAAGAGTACAAGAAAGCGGAGGTCTCGAAATGCACAGTGATCTATTTTATGCAATGTAATCCCTCTACCATTTTTATCCTGGATTGATGAACCAAAGTGGAGAATTTCTTCCAAAATGGCTTCATCACATCACCATGAACCATTAAAGTCAATGGTTGGATCCTCAACTAAGGAGGAAAATGAGTCAATTATCTGATAATTTTATTTCCTAGATCTGCTTTGCAGGAAATAATTCATCAAATTGCAAGGAATGTGCTATAACCTGTCTCTCTCCACGAGATTTTAAGTGGGTGTCACTATGCTATTAATAAGCAAACGACGGATATATCGAGATTGCTTTGCGAAGTGCTATGACAAACTTCTTTTTGACATTGAAGATTAGGAGTGCGTATAATTTTAGGATAGGACCAGGAACTTGAGAATCGGACTGATGGGAACCGCTTCGGTTCCAAGTTCTAGGATATGCCAAGATTCCAAAAATTGGGGTACTTGTTTTTATGGGTAAGTTTAAACCCACAACAAGTCCGTGTTTATTTGTTCTCTTTACTTTTATAATATTTCATAATTTTTATATGTCTAAATGTGAGTAAATTATATCTGATCATTAGTGGTGATGATTACTGTAATTATTCAATTAAGAGTATATGTGAAACTTGAATAAACCTTGAAATCAACCGTAAATCTTATGATAAAGTAGCTTTCAGATTTCAAAAATTAGAGAACCTGTTCAAACGAGTAGGTTCCGGATGGAACCATTCACCCCAATTGAAGATGTCGTATGTTTAAATGTCTACTCACAATTTCACACAACAGTGTATTCACAACCTTGCTATGCGTAGCATTATCATTCTCAGTCCGAGAAGATTTAGTCTAGCAGAATGAATAAGTTATAGGGATCTGGCCCCATCTTCTTTCCTTTCCTATAGAGCGTTTTATCAGTTCGACTCTCTACCCGATTTGCATGGGAGTAACCTCTGTCCAGCCCTAGGATACTCCCATGAAGGAATCTTTTGGGCCAAAGGAAAAGCAACACCCACCATTCAAATTCTCTGAAACCCTTCAGTATATAAAAGATTAAAAAAAAAATGAGAGCTCTTTCACTAATTCCAAAGTTGAATAAAAAAATCGGATCTATCCCTGTTCAGTTCATCTGCAGAACCACAACTACATGGTGATCCTGATCAAGCAAAAACATTTCCTGACTATACGTTAGAGAGCCATAAACAAAATTGACTGAACGATATTTACCACTTCTCTGACCCCAGAAAGGAAGGGAACAAAAGGGAACATATATACCAGTCAGTTCTTGCTGTGCTTCACTGCATTGCACCTACCACATATGAACATCGAAGGAACATCCTCGTCATCTTCAATACCAGCGCACAAGGTATGCTGCCACACCTGACAAACATCACAAGCCACCATCCTCTCGCCATCGTCGTCTCTAGCTCCACACACACAATCCACCATCCAATTATCTGTCCCACCTTCGTACCTGAGTTCACTCTCCAAGTCTAGCCCTTGGCCTCTGACCAACACCTCCATTTGCGACTCCAGAACGCGATGCTGCACTTGCTGATCATCTCTCACCTGCATTTCGCAAGCTTTCATTTCCCTCACGATGAACTGGTCCATTATGATGTAAGTGTCCCTCAGCGCTCTCTGCACCACCAGCTTGAGCTCGCCGGTTGTCACGCACTGAGGGACAACAATCAACTCGCCTGGTGGCAGTGGCCGTGTCAAATGCGACACCAACTCAGCGTAAGTCGGCATGACTCTGCATGTGATTCTCGTAAACTTCTCGTCCTTTGAGTTTGCATATTTCCACTCCTTGACGAAATGCTTGCTGTCCAGGATCACCTGGGTAGCCAAACTCACAGGGTGGGAATCCGGGTAGCCAAACAAAATGTTCTCATACAAACACAACAAGTCCTCATAAATATCAAACTCCTGCTCTACAACTGGAGAACACGAACGCAAACTATTTCTATCTTCAAGCTTTTCCTCCTTGCCAACTTCTTGAACAGTAAATACCAGAGTTTTGGTTTGTGGGTTCATCTTGCGACGGACAATCTGACTGCCCACAATTGTATTGTCTATGTTTTTTATGACAAAATCAATTAGTCCAGTATCTCCAATATACAGACGGACAGCATCTCGCAATTCTTGCCTGGACATGCTCTTGTGTCCTTTAACATCTGCTTGGTGTTCTTTCAAAGTGTTGACTATAATTTTAGCTGCATGCTCCAACCTTTTTGTTGGCCATCTAGAATATAATTCTGCGACAGGAATTGCAGAAATTGAAGACGTATCTTCTGCAGAATTATCATCAACTAGGCTCTTCTCTTCATAGGATCTTGAGATATTGGCAGACAGTGGGGGCGCAATATCATCAATTGTATTGAGAAGAGGTTTTCGATTGTCTGTTACCATTTGTGATTCAGAACATACAGCAGGGTATCCTTCCACAGTAGTCTTTTTCTGGATTGGATGTTTGTGCTTGAAAGCAAGCATAAACTGTAGCAGGTCGCTGATGGTGACCAATCGAGACTCACTAGCATCTTTATATTTACGTATGATTTGCTGAATTGCTCTGCCATGGCTTGTGTCGATAAAGTCTTGGACAATGGTATTGAGATCCAATGAACCAAGAACTTCAAGTGCTCTGTTGTATTTGTCTTTTGTGACTCCGAAACTTCCGAGATTAAATTTGTAACCCCATTTTGCAAACCAAGAGCATCCATATGCAAGTCCATACAGCAACCGAAGGTCCATCGAACCCTTCCTCGACATATCATGGACTGTGATTTTCCTAACAGTAGAAGCCAAAGCCCATTAGGAAAAGCAACATTACATCGTCCTATCTATAACATGCGACATTTGATTTGTCGCTCGCAAGGCTAGTGTTCAAATTCACCTGGCTCGAAGAATCGCACAGATTCGATCCCACAGGTCCATCAACTCTTCGGCACGAATAGAACGAGAGCCCTCTTCGTTACCATTAATACAGAGAAGGTGCCCGAAACCATTGCAGTGAATCATGCCGTGTAAGAGGTGAGTGTCGAGCTCGAGTATGTCTCCACTCATGGGTTTAGTCCATTCGCCTTCTCTGGGAATGATGAAGTGGTATCTCCTCTTGGACACAAAATGGTGACTCCAACCTTCAAAGCCCAACAAGACGCCGATCACAAACCGGTAAATTACAGATTCAGGAATCAAGAAACAAAACTCGAAATCCTTCCCCGACCACGTTCGACGAAATCCTCCCCAAACCCAGGACCAAGCACGAATTCCGAAACGATCTCGACGTCGCAGAAAAACTCAAGAACCCTACGCAAAGAACAAGAATCTAGAAAACCCAGAAGAACCCAACCCCGCAAGAACAAAACGAATCCGAAACGCGGAAACCGCCGATCAGTGCGCGAACAGCCACGAAATAACAAGATTCCCGGAAACCGATCAAGAAAACCGACTCACCGACGTATCTGCAACCGTCGCAGAAGGGCCGCGGCGAGCCCCGGACGTCCTCCTCGACGGTGTAGAGGGGGAAGACGGCGTCCCCCCCGCCGCCGCCCACGAAGTCGGTGCGCCACGTCGGGCAGCCCCCGACGGCGGCGTGGTCCTGGGGCTGGGCGCATTCCCGGACGAAGCGGCGGACGCTGTCGCGGAAGGGGCCGGAGAAGTCCACGGAGTGGGAGGAGAAGGAGGCGGCGGCGGGAGGCGGAGGCGGCGGCGGCCTCCTCTTGCGCTTCTTGCCGGGGTCGGGCTCGGTTCTTGCCATCGAGAAGGAGTCGCCAGTGCGAGAGAGCGAGAGTGTCTTTCTTTTTCAAGGGGACGAGACGAAAAAAAAAAAAAAAAATCAAGATCAAGATCAAGAAAGTGTGCGATCTTTTTTGAATTTTGTGTATTTTTGGAGATGTTTGCGAATTTCTTTTTTGAAATTTTTTTCTTCACTCTTTTTTTGGGCATTTAAATTCATTTTTTTGGCTCTTATTGTTATTTCTTTTGGGATTTTTTTTTTTGTTGTTGAATTTTTTGGATTTTGTGGATGTGGATTGAAACCCTAAATTGGCGGGAGTTTTGGGGGAACGGGGGAGTGGCAATTCAGAAAAATTGGCCAAGTCGGTGGGCATCTTTCGTGAAGATTTTTCATGAGGCGGTTTCGGCGCAATGCATGGCAGGGAGGGTCGTTTTTTCGTTCGCTGGTCGTGGTCTAGATCGGGCCTAGCGCAGCCGCGGCCACACACGTTTTGGTCGGAGAAAGATGAGGCCGTCGGAATTCAGGTGGATGGTCGGAACATGCGATTACTCGGAAGACGCAAAATTTTCTCCTTTCCCCCTAGTATAACATAAGGGATTTGGATGGATTTGAATGGTCAATACAAGTATGGACAAATTCGTCTTGTCAATATGCAAATCGATGGTGTTTTGCTTATAGAACGGTCTTGCGACTCTCGAGACCAGGGATGTTAGATCCGAGACGAGATCTTTTGAAACATATTTCAAGGAGTAGATGCGATCGATAAAATGATCTAACCCCACCGGCTCGAGTCCTAAAATATTTAGATGGGAGTTAGGAGGCAGATTACTTTAGTCGCTCACATTCGGAAGAGGATAGATTAGCCTGTTTGGTGTCCAATGACTGAGATGAGTCCTGTTCCCGTATGAGGGTAGCGGTGGCGGCGCGGCGGCGGCGGCTCCTTTTGGGGATCGAGAGCACGACCTCTGATCTTGAGGCAGTAAACCTTTAGATTGGAATGTCTCTCACCCCGGTTGGGGATGCATACGCGGTCCGTCCATGGCCGGGAGCGACCTCTCTCGATCAAGTGTCGCGTCTCACCAGGCGGGTTTGCAGGGTGATGCACGAGAAAGAGACCAGGGGCCGGGCACGCATGGCCAGCGGCGGCCGGGGCTCGTCTTGATCGGGTTGCTTGCTGATGCATGGACGCGATTCCAATCTTGGAAAAGATCACGGACATCGTTGCTCAAGCTTAGGCTAGGCATGATGATCCCGGGCCACGCCTCCATCGCTCCGTAGATCTCTGCAAAACGATTTATAAATGGGGCTTGTGTATGGCTCGACAGGTTTAAGGACATTGTCACGAGCGGATCTGTCGAGCCGTCGAACTCGTCGCGTAAATGCAATGCGAAAAGAGCCCCGAAAAACAGGGCAAGAGCGGTGCTGAAGCCAACGTGAACCACAGAGTCTCCGAAAGAGCGCGAAACTGTCGTTTTGAACATCATATTCTCTCTCTCTCTCTCTCTCTCTCTGTCTGAAGAAGGTTTCAATTGGTTCTAAAGAATTGTCTGAACGCCGATTCGCGATGTCGGTGAGTGCTTGATTTCTTGTGCTCTGTCTTCGTTGCTTCTGGTTTCGAATGATGCATTTGCTCTTTCCAAGCATTCCCATTTGCAAGCCCATGTTCAACCCTCTTGTTTCCTAAACGGATTCAACGTCTTCCTCATCCTACACTCCCTCAATTAATCTCGATTGCCCTCGCGATCTAATCCATCATGTAATTTGTCGCATAATTTTGACGTCACTTGTCATCTCCGTCACTTGTCATCTCCGAGATTGAATATGCTAATGTTCTGCTTTTCCCTGAATATGCAGGTCCCAGAGGATAATGCGGAAAGGAAGAATGGGTCAGTCCCAGAATCCATCATGACGCCGAATTGGACAATCAACGTATCTGAGGTGCGGTCGGTTTCCACCGCTAGTTCGCACGAGATTTCGCCGTCTGCATGACATGAGTACTTGCCGGAATATGCTAATACCGACACGCCTTATTACTGCATCATCGAAGTTTCTAAGCATGTCATCTCATTATCGAATGATTAATGCATTCGAAGTTCTTCATCTGCTCATCATGCTCCTCCACATTCTGTAGATAAAGACGATCAAGGTCAGCAACATATCTCCAAATGTTTCGGACCTAGACGTTAGAGAGTTCTTTTCTTTCTCCGGTGATATCCAACACGTCGAAATGCGAAGGCGAGAACTTAGTAACTTCACCTCGTCGGAAAAGAAAGAATCCTATACGGTAGACTGATGATTTCACTTGCAGAGAATCGGAATCGTCGCAACTCGCGTATGTCACTTTCAAAGAAGCGCAGGGTGCAGACACAGCAATGCTTCTCTCGGTAAGAACTCTAAACCAAAGCAGAATTTCAATGGCTGCACTGTAAAAGTCACGGAAGAACAACTTAAGTTCGAACCTGTGCGTTCCACTTCTCTGTCGACGCTTAATGCTCGATGAAATACTCAGATGTATGTTCTCCCGTGCTCAGTGCTAGATCGAATTCGTGGAAGGCGAAAGAAAGATCGTGTCGAGTGATTAGATGCTATGATCCGACATCGATTGCATTGCCTGTCTGTCGATTGAGGGTGAATACTGATTAGATCGATTTTCAGGGCGCTACCATAGCTGATCTTTGTGTCAGCATAACGCCCGTTGATGATTACCAGCTCCCCCAGAAGCTCTTCCTCCACACCAGTAAGATCATGCTCTGTTTCAAATTCTTGGATGCCATTTTTTTTGTTTTATAATGTTGCTATAAATGATCATGCACTTAAATAGCTCGGGAAAATAAGTGAACGAAAAATAATGTTAAAATCAATAGCATTTTTAAACTTACTTATAATTAAAACATTTTTTTCTCATATATGTTGTGAAGAGACATAGACTAATGTGATTAAGAAAAGATTTTTCAAATCACCCGTCTCTTAAAGGGCATATGATTTGTCCATATAAAATTCTTTCCTTTTCATGTGATTTGAATTGTGATATGAAGGAGAAGAAACCAACCATCGGTGGTGATGCCATCAGAAAGGCCGAGGACGTGGTGAGCTCGATGCTCGCAGCGGGCTTCGTCCTCGGGAAGGATGTGATGGCAAGGGCCAAGTCCCTCGACGAGCAGCACCACTGGACGTCAAGCGCATCCGCCACTGTCGCCTCGATCGGCGGCAAGATTGGCCTGGGCGAGAGGCTCGGTGCGGGGACCACAATGGTCGCGGGCAAGGTGAAGGAGATGGACGAGCGGCTCCATGTGTCCGAGATGACGAGATCGGCACTAGCGATGGCCGATCAGATCAAGGCAGGCGGCTCAGCCGCAAACTCCAGCATCATGAGCAACCGGTACGTGTCGACCGGGGCATCGTGGGTGTCGAGTGCTCTCGAGACAGTCGTTAAGGTGGCCGAGGACGTGAGCAACATGACGAAGGAGAAGGTCGAGAAGGCCGAGGAGGGTAAAACGGTAATTTTGGGCGAGGGAGAGGCCGGGATGGGGGGTGATGCTGTTGCAGCTACGCATGTTCATGTGGTTGGGTCTCCAGGAGGAGCTCCAATTGTGCCACTTGATTCTAAGGACACCCAACTTGGGATTATATGAAGGGAAGGGCTATTTCATCTTTTCCCCTTGTGTTCATGGGGTTCATCACTTGTCTTTTTGGGTACTTGGGTCTTCTTGTGCATTAGGGTTGTGTACTATTAGCTGCTAAAAAGGGTATTCGACACGTGCGCGTTGACGATAGCGATCTCGATGACCGTTGGGGCCGTCGTCATCTCCTAATTGCTTAACCTGACCCATATTGATTATCTTGTGAAGTTTTTCTATCTCGAAAGTTGTCCCACCTGATTCGGTTTTTCTGTCTACTGTCGCAGGGTGATAATTGCTGTTGTTTGGGTAACTTTAGAGTTGCCTACGTCTTTGTACCCTATTACTAGTCTTCTCAGCATGTTCATTTACTCTAGTTTGTATTGTGCTCTTCCGATGAGGCATTTTCTGTCTGGTGGATTTTGGAGTGGCATTGGTGAATTGAATGACTCTATTGGTACCTTCGAATGCCGGGAATGAACCTGTGCAATGCTGTAGGGGATTGTTAGGAACTGTAAGATTCTTAAAGACAGGGTAGTTCTTTACGTGAACTTGGAGAATTGCTGCAGTTTGAGTG
The DNA here is from genome assembly GCA_017140615.1 of Eucalyptus cladocalyx. Taxonomy (NCBI): domain Eukaryota; kingdom Viridiplantae; phylum Streptophyta; class Magnoliopsida; order Myrtales; family Myrtaceae; genus Eucalyptus; species Eucalyptus cladocalyx. The sequence continues at coordinate 42,528,533 of CM029522.1, forward strand.
GCCGATTGGGCTGCACAAGAAGAATAAGGGAAGAAATTACATCCCGAGGGCGCATTTGGCAGCCTGAACAAGACGTGGGATAGCCATATATGTTCCGTGAGGCGACCATCCCACCCGTGGTCGACATGGTCAGATTACCCTTGCCATGGAGGTAGCCGTCGGAAATGGTGATCACCGGGGGGCGGCAATCGCGTTGGGTACATAATAGAATAGCTAGACTTACCAAATAAAGTATTAGACATAATAATTTAACACATTTCTCATCTTATCTTATCATCTTCCGGTCTTAATCCTTATCTTAACAACCGAACGAAACATGATAGTTTTAGTATAAACAGTTTCAGAGTTCCCATTCTCATGGTTATGCCACTCATTTTTTCAATTTGCTTGGAGTGCCGTGGGCAATGATATCATTGTTCTTATATGTGACAAATCTAAAAGTTGTAAAATGCGATCAATTACTCTAATATTTAGGGAATTTCGCAACGGTCACTACACTTAAGGGATGTTTGCAGTCCAACCATTTGACTTTCATTGTCATTTAAGGAGTCAAAACTTTGATTTTATGCAAATGATATTTTGATTAAAATCCACCCAAATTTCCAGTCAAATATTGACGAAACACCTCATCGATTTGCAAGTAAGGGTTGTCTAACCCTAATCGGTGAGGTTGACGGCCCAGCAAGGGCTAAAAGACCCTCGCCGTTTCTAATGGTAATTTGTAGTAATAGGGTTTCACAACCCTTAATAGGGTCGGAGAGTTAGAGAACCCTTGCCTGCCACTAGCGAGTCATGCCACCATAAGCAATGGCCGAAAGAAGCAATGATGCCCACATGTCTACTACCCTCGACAACTCTTTAACTATTCTCTCTCTCTCGGTCTCTCGATCCGGCAACCCCAACTTGAACCCATCGAAGGCTGCCGCCGCACCCTTTGACGTCTTTTGAGTGGAGTTAGGCACAGTGTTGAGCGACCCTCTTCACGTTTTGTCTGTCACTTTGCATTAGTGCATATTCCTTTTCTTGTCAATCCCCAATATGGCCCAATATAAACGCTCCATGTCCAAAATTTTGGGCCACTTCATAAGTAATTTGACGGTTAATGAACAATCGGAGGACCGTATTGCACAAATTACAAAAGACAAAGGATCAAATGTAAAAGAAAAAAAGATGGAGGACCAGATGGCACAAACTTTAATGATCAGAGGACCAAAACTGCAATTAACCGAATCTAGAAGCAAAGATTGGATCAAGAGGCAGGAACAAAGCGCTAGGGTTACGCAGCGTTCGCCTCTATAAGAACAGGGACTACCCCAGACCGAACGAGGAAGCCGTCGGCTTCAGCTGCTCGGCCGCAGCGAGGTCGGCCATACCGCCGAATCGCTCCGTTCCTCCCCGAGTCTACCTTGCATTCGTTAGCTCTGCTGTTTCATTGCTCGAGACCATATTCGGGTCCCGTTGCTTGCTTCGAAACGGTGTCGATTCTCGATGCTGCGGATGCTGTATCCATCTATCAAAGTATACCCTTGATTTCTTCGCTGCTGTTCACGACTTGGGTTCGGATCTTTCTTCGTTCTCCCCCTTTTTCTTGCGGGGTTCGATTGTGGGTCTCTTTCTTTTGCCGCTTTTCTTTCCTTTTTCAATGAGACAATGCCATTTTTGATTTCGGGGATTCGAGCGTGATTGCGGGCATCATATAGATTTAAGGACAGCCACTGTATGGTTTTGCCTCCGTGATGAAGTTGCGATACTTTCGTTCTTCCGACATCTTCCGTGAGGAAAAGTTTTGGAGACCTGAAAAGTTTTACATCTAATCTATGTATGTTTTGCTTTCTGCAAGTACAGGACGCAAGAAAGCTATAATTTTTGTTTACCTTAGATCTGTTTTGTGGGTTTTAAGGGGCGTGATCTGCTCATTTAAACTTTAAGACAGTAGGTGTAGCGCCTCTGAGGATGAACATCTGAATACTTTCGTTCTTCCGAAATGCATCATGTGGAAGAATTATGGAGACCTGAACTGAAGAGGCGTGAACCATCTGTCTATGTTCTTGATAAGGGCTTTACTCGATTGCTTCCCTTTGGTTTTCTTTACAGTTTTTTTCTTTTGGCATTGCAAATTTCTCTTATTTTGGTGGGAGGTAAATAGTTCCCAAAACGGAAGTTATATGCCTCGTGTCTTTGTTCTTGGTTTTATGCCTTATTTCTGGATGTGGTCTGGTGGCTGCATTGTTCAGGCTGTCATTTCAAATTGTTGCTCCTCGACTTTCAAGATTCGAGTGGCCTAATTTGCTCAGCTGAGCGCTTTATTCCCTAGCAATTTAGGACGTAACAATGCCTCTTGTGATGAATATGAAAATACTTTCGTTCTTCCGAGATGTTTCATGCGGAAATGTATTGGAGACCTGAACTGAAGAGGCATATTGAATCTTAATTCTTCTTTTCCTCCTCCTCTGTCGTGTTACTCTCATTCACAACACTTCTTTTCGTTTCTTTTTTGCGAGTCTGAAACGAGGGCTCCATTTTACCCAAGTTTGTGTTTGCTTCATTGCTTGACTTATTTGCTCTTTGGTCTGTAGTCATGAGGATTTGAGAATATTGCTTCATATTTTGCTGAAGTAAATTTTGAGCAGCTAACCCCAACCGGACCGCTTAGCCTCCACCTTCTGCAAAAGAAAAGAAAAACTAGTAACACTAGAGAAAGGCAACATAAGGCTTCCCTGGTTTATGCCTCTGATGATGATAATGACTGAACTTTCGTTCTTCCGAGATGTTTCATGCGGAAAATATCTGGAGACCTGAACTGAGGAGGCGTGATTTCACTTAGTGATTAATGATTGATGGCCTTTACTTTATAGTACAATTGCTATATTTCTTCAATAGCTTATTTGCATCAAGCCATGAACAGATGCGTTCGTCTCTTGTTGGTCTTTGTGGTCGTATTTCAAAGTCTAATTTAGATTGCAGACAGTGAAGAAAATTTGAAGCTCCTACTCAATGTCCTACTTTGGGTTCTTGCTTGATTGCTTCGTTCAGTACTTTCAAGAAGTACTTCTAGATGTTGCCTTTAACCATTTATCCCCTTTAGCCAAAGCAACAACTGTGGTCTTTAAAGGTTAATTTGTTTTTAGTGATTAGTTCCTTACCATTGAAAACTATTGTTGTTCATATTAATCCATTCACTTGATTCTCCTTTGTTGAATTGCAGTCAGGATTTCTGCAGCAGCCAAATTCCACGAGTATTCTCTGGTCAACTGTGAATTGTTTCTTTTGGTTTTGTAATTAGCTTCTAGTTCAGCTCGGTCACTTGCAACTTTCTCCCAGATTCAATCTAGTGGACGCTGTATAATTAACCCACTTATTCCCACTGTTTTCTTTTCTCCTCCCCATCACCGATGAGTCATCTGATTGGGCTTCAGAATTACACAAATCGCAATTTGAATGTGAAGCGATTCTTGAATGTCTGAGATATACATGGATGTTCCAACAATACAGAATCACGGTAGTCAATGTTTCTTGCCACTCTTTTCCTGTTTTTATGCTACTTCGATGAGAGATTGTGTAGATGCTCTCAGTTTCTGTTTTCTCTTCTGAACATGGCATTTGCAAGAGTTTAGATTCATTTGGTCTTTGTCGATTCCGAAGGACTGCTCGTGCTCTAGGGAAACGCTACTGAAGCGCGGAGATCCTCATTTAGCTATCAAGGACGGCAGTTCTAGCTGTATTTGGTTCAAGGCATCCATTTAGTTTGCTAGTGTGAATGCGATTGGTGGAGCATTTTGAAAGCCAATTAGGTAAATGCAAAAACAATTTGGTAAATTAAAAGAAATGTTGTCTACCATTTGAAAAACATTTTGGTAATTAATATTAGTTTTTTAATGTTTATTTGTTTAAAATAAAAAAAATGAAATATATATATATATTTAAAAAAAAGATCAAATCCTTTGTTGGACTAGTGAAGGGCTATGGCCACCAGCTAGCCAAATTTGGTGTTGGCGGTGGTCAACCTCAAGCAACCTCTAGTGACGGTTGCGCAACCTTGGCGAGAGCGCCATATGTCTTGTGACCCGAGCAATCGCCGTCACTCCAACGTTAGTCTTTATTAGTATTGGGCTTTCAGTCTTGGAAACTTCAATGCCAAACGATCTAGCATTTTTTTCGGGGGTTTTGGAGGCCGAAAGCTCTTTGTAATGTTGAATCAAATGCACCGTACATATCGTGGACTATTTTTGATTCAAGATTCGGCTCTTCCTAAGCAAGCACTGTGGCCTACTACTATAAAGCGATGTGACAGGTTCTGGGCTAGTGTCAGTGGTGATGCTTGGTAGATGAATGATATGCACTTTGTAGAGATTTCTACCCCTTGGTCACAACGAGAGGACTAAGTTAGTGTGGTGATTGTGCCTGTGGACACCTCAATTTTGATCTAAGATTTTTCAGTGTTGACCTAAGTTGACTAGAGATCAAAGCTCCATAAATAACTTTAACAAGAATTGGTAACCAAAACTAATCTGTAATTTAATGAGAGAATAATGGGCTATACTTATTTCGTATGGTGATAGAGTTAGCTAAGGTAAGGTAGGAACGATCGATTGTAAGGGTCATCATTTTCCTTTATTCATTTGATTAGATATACATATGTGTCACGGGCCGATCGATCAACTCTCGATCAACTCTCGATTCACCCGTGCGGCCTTAAGGTTTTACCCCTAAGCAGCCTTTCACACTCGACTCACAACGAACTTCTAGAGAGAGAAACACTTGATGAGAGAGAAGCTCTGGATTTTCATATATGTTGTGAATGAGAATATAATAAGGGAGGACACCAATTTATATACAAGTATAAGGCAAACCCTATCCGTTAGATCTCCCTTAGATCTAACGGTGGAGATTGCACCTCCCCATCGACCAACCACTTGCATTCATAGCCAACTACCAGCTATATGCATTTATGGCCAACTACCATCTACTCGCATTTATAACGTATGCATACAAATACGGTATCTTCCGCCCCTAGGAGGATACTATACATCTCGGGAATATTATTTGAGGGTCATCACGTGTCACGCCCGTGCCATGGAAACCTCTTGGACATGCTAACTTTCGGGCCGTGACATTCTCCCCCACCTAATCAGGCGACGCCCTCGTCGCGTCTTCGGCGTGAAAGTCTTCAATCTCTTTCTTGAATTGCCAAAGACTCTCTTCGGGCTCCCAACTAGCTTCGCTCTTCGGAAGACCTTTCCATCGGATCAGGTACTCGCGCTTGGCCGCACAATACCTCTTGTGTATGACTCGATCCGCCAAGATGCTCTCAACTTCTCGATCATACGAGGCCTTTGCTCCGAGCGACGCTCGATGTGACTCTCTTCGATCCGGGTCTTCTTCATCAATTTGGAAGGGTTTGAGCATACTTACGTGGAATACCGGATGCACTTTCAACTTTGGCGGTAGCTCCAGCTTGTAGGCGACTCTTCCAACCCGTTGTAGCACTCGAAATAGCCCCTCATAGCGACGGATCAACCCCTTGTGCACGTGTAGCTTGGCCAACACTTGGTCTCCAACTTGGAACTCTACGTGCCGTCGCTTCTTGTCTGCCCATTTCTTCATGCGCTTGGAGGCTTTGTGTAGACACGCCCGAGCCAAGTCCGCCTCTTCTTGCATGTTCTTGGCGAACTTGTACGCGGGCGAACTACTCCCTCGGTAACTCGAAGCAATGGTGCTTGGGGTGTTCGGTTGTTGCCCAGTCGCAACCTCGAACGGACTCTGGCCGGTCGACTCACTCCGCTGCAAGTTGTATGAGAATTGGGCTACATCGATCAATTTTGCCCAATTCGCTTGTGTTGTGCTCACATAGTGCCGGAGGTAGATCTCCAAGAGAGCATTGACTCGCTCCGTCTGACTGTCGGTTTGGGGATGCAAACTTGTTGACATGTTCAGCTCCGACCCCAGCAGCTTGAACAACTCGGACCAGAAATGTCCAAAGGAAGGGGGATCCCGATCGCTCACGATCGTTTGTGGCACTCCCCAATATTTCACCATGTGCTTCATGAAAAGTTTGGCCGCCTCCTCGACCGGGCAATCCTTTGTTGCAGGTACAAAGGTTGCATACTTGGAGAACCGGTCAACCACCACCATCAGAGTTCGACACCCTTCGGACTTCGGTAGGTTGACGATGAAGTCCATGGAAATGCTTTCCCATGGACGAGATGGAACGGGAAGTGGCTCCAGCAAACCCGGCGACGACCGTTGCTCCAGCTTGTCTTGTTGGCATACCAAACAAGTCTTCACAAATGCCTCCACGTTGTCCCGCATTTGAGGCCAATAGTAGCGATCTTCGACGAGGGCCAACGTGCGGTGGATCCCTGGATGACCCGCCCACTTTGAGTCATGGCACTCGCGCAAGATCTCCTTCCTCAGCTTCCCATAGAAAGGCACATACAACCGCCTTCCCTTGGTGTAGAGGAGCTCGTCCTCGCACCAAAACCGGCCGGGTTTTGCCCTCCTTGGCATACCCGATGAGGGCTTGAGCTCTTGGATCATGCACCAATCCCTCCTTGATGCGGCCGACCCATTGACAGCTCGGTCGACTCATCGTGTGGCTCATCAACTCCGTCTTTCGACTCAACGTGTCTGCCACGGAGTTGGCCTTCCCTGGCTTGTACTCCAGCGCGTAGTCGAATTCCGTCAGAAAATCCTGCCATCGAGCTTGCTTCGGACTCAACTTCTTTTGGGTCTGAAAGTAGCTCGTGGCCACATTGTCCGTCTTCACGACAAACTTTGATCCCAGGATGTAGTGTCTCCACGTCCGAAGGCAGTGCACCACCGCGGTCATCTCCTTCTCTTGGACGGTGTATCGACGCTCGGTGTCGTTCAGCTTTCGGGATTCGAACGCCACCGGATGTCCATCCTGCATAAGAACACCACCGATCGCATAATCCGGTGCATCGGTCTCTACCTCGTAAGGTTTGGTGTGGTCGGGCAACGCCAACACCGGCTCCTCAGTCATAGCCGTCTTCAATCGGTCGAAGGCTCTTTGGTATCGATCCGTTCACTCCCATGCTTTGTCCTTCTTTAGTAAGTCCGTGAGTGGCACGGTGATATTCGAGTAGCTCCGCACGAACCGTCGGTAGTAGTTGGTGAGGCCCAAGAACGACCTCAACGCAGGTACCTTCGTCGGCGGCTCCCAATCAACGATCAATTGAATCTTTGCCTTGTCCATGCGCACACGTCCACCCCCGACGATGTGCCCCAAGAACGGAACTTCTTCTTGGGCAAAAACACACTTCTCGCGTTTGACGAACAGCTCGTTCTCGTGCAAGGTTTGGAAGACCTGCCTTATGTGCTCGACATGCTCTTCCAACGTCCGACTATATATGACAATGTCGTCTAGGTAAACCACAACAAACCTATCTAGGAAAGGATGGAGTACCTTGTTCATCATTGTGCAGAAAGTAACCGGAGCGTTGGTCAGGCCGAACGGCATAACCAGGAACTCGTAGGATCTGTACCGCGTCACGCAGGCTGTCTTCGACTCATCCCCCTCGGCGATCCGAACTTGATAGTAACCCGATCGGAGATCCAGCTTGGTGAACCACTGAGCTCCCCCAAGTTGATCAAAGAGATCCGCAATGAGCAGGATCAGGTATTTATTCTTCACGGTCAGCTTGTTCAGCACCCGGTAGTCGATGCACATTTGGAGTGACCCATCGTGCTTCTTTTGGAACAGGACCGGCGCACCGAACGGGGCCTTGGACAGCCGTACATAGCCAGCGTCGAGTAGCTCCTTGAGTTGCTTCCTCAACTCTTCCAACTCGGGTGGCGCCATACGGTAAGGCACCATAGCAGGCGGTCGAGCATCAGGCACTAGCTCGATCCGGTGATCCACCTCTCTCTTGGGTGGCAACTTCTTCGGCAGCTCCGAAGGCATGACATCTTTGAACAAGTTGAGGACTCGGGCTGCTTCCGTCGGGATTTCTTTCCCTTCACCCTTGTTGTCCTCGATCTTCAAGGCCGCCAGGAAGGTCACCTCTCCCTTCCTTGCTCCTTTGGTGAGACAGATGGCCGAAATCATTTTCCGATCCTGTTCCGACTCACGATGAACCGGAATCACGCATTGGCTACCCTTGTCCAACACGCATATACATTCCGCAAAGGGAACTACAACAACATGGATTCTATCTAGGAACTTAATTCCAACGACAATATCATAGTTGTCAAGTGGAATTACCTCTAGAGTCTCCTTGCCTCTCCATGACCCGAGTTGTAGCTCCACGTCCCGTGCAACCCCGATCGCAGGGTCTTCCTTCGAGTTTACGGTCTTAAGCCAACCGGCTCCCTTCTCAACCTGTAGGTTAAGTTTCTTCGCGGCCTCCTCCGAGATGAAGACGTCGGATGCTCCCGTGTCCACGAGCGCACTCATCGTGGTCACTCCGATCTTCACGTCCGCGAACATCAAGCCTTTAGGCTCCTTCGCCTTCTTGGCTTTGATCGTGCTAAGGAGTCGCGCATCCCAACCGCGCTTCCTCCCTAGGCTCATCTTCCTTGCAAAGAGCGGCCAGCTTGGCCTTGTTCGGGCAATCCCGCGCCATGTGCGGACTGTCGCAAAAGAAACAGCTGTAGGAACGTACCTTCCTTTGCCCACCTCCGTTTTGACCCGTATTAGCCCGATGAGGGTGATGACCATTCTGTGGTCTAGCTCCCGTCGGGCGATTGTTGAATCTCCCCCGATCTCCCCCACCAGTACCTCGGTCCCTTGGACGGTTGTCCGGTCGGGATGTGGAAGGCGACGCCTTGTACTCCACGAGCGACTCGGCTACGGTCATGGCCGTAGTGAGGTCTCCCACGTTGTACCGCTTTAACTCTTGCTTCGTCCATGGTTTGAGACCACCCATGAACTGGTGAAACGCTTCGACTTCATTCATCGACGGGATTTGGAGTAGCAACTCCGAGAACCGCTTGATGTAGTCGCGCACACCACCTTTTTGCTCGAGACGCTTCAGCTCGTCACGAGCTTCCTCGTCCGCATAAGCGGGAAAGTAGTTCCGTCGGAATTCTTCGACGAACCCTACCCAGGTCGCGATAGGATTCCCGCACCTATCGTTCGACCGACGACGCCACCACAACAAAGCACTATCCGCTAAGTACATAGATGCGTGTTTACCGTGTTTGGTCGTTGTTGATTCCCATGGCCTGGAAGTACCGCTCCATGTACCATAGAAAGTTGTCCACGTCCTTGGCCACCCGTGAGCCTCGAAACTCTTTTGGCTTTGGTGTGTCCACTCGTGGACCTTGCACCGTGATGACACCGTTCACGTGTGCAGCCTGTGCTTCATTGAGCTTACCCGTAAGCTCCGCAATCTCCGCGCGCATGGCCGCCATAGCAGCCTCAAAGGGTTCGTACCATTGCGCTAGTTCCTCCTGTAAGGTCCCCAGCAACTCGTGGCGGAGTTCTCCCATGCCGGTTTTGAGCTCTTGCACTTCTGCAACTAGCTCCTCCCTTCCAGCGTCAACTCCGTCCACGGTCTGGGTCAGGTCGTCGACCGATCCTTGGACATCGGAGATGAACAACTCTAGCTTCGCCATCCGTTGTGCAAGATCCCCCATAGGTTCCTTTGAGACACCACGGTTCTTCTTCTCCTTGACGCCGCTCTTCTCGGCGTTCTGCCCACGATCGCCGCGCCGTCACCCAGACTAGCGCCTCATCGATCGTGGATCAGCCATTGCACTTACGCTTGGATCGTAAATCGCTCGATACCACTTGTCACGGGCCGATCGATCAACTCTCGATCAACTCTCGATTCACCCGTGCGGCCTTAAGGTTTTACCCCTAAGCGGCCTTTCACACTTGACTCACAACGAACTTCTAGAGAGAGAAACACTTGATGAGAGAGAAGCTCGGATTTTCATATATGTTGTGAATGAGAATACAATGAGGGAGGACACCCCTTTATATACAAGTATAAGGCAAACCCTATCCGTTAGATCTAACGGTGGAGATTGCACCTCCCCATCGACCAACCACTTGCATTCATAGCCAACTACCAGCTATATGCATTTATGGCCAACTACCATCTACTCGCATTTATAACGTATGCGCACAAATACGGTATCTCCCGCCCCTAGGAGGATACTATACATCTCGGGAACATTATTTGAGGGTCATCACGTGTCACGCCCGTGCCATGGAAACCTCTTGGACATGCTAACTTTCGGGCCGTGACATATGCATGTAGGAAACATGAATACAATTCTTTCTACTTGAGAATAATATGTCAAAATATATTCAATTTTAACAAATATTATATGTTTTAAAAAGAGAGTGTAAAAGAATTTACTTAGTGTTATATATAGCTAAATTGGTTCAAAATTGATTTGTTTCTAGGTTTCTTGATAGTATAGGAAATTGAATCAGTAGAGGCTAGTTTTCAAGTTTTAGATTAGAGAACTAGATCGATCCTTTTGTGAATTAGCCATAAACTAGTTAGGCCTAGTTCAACTTGCGAACCGGTTTGTTTGCTTACCCATAATGTAGGTGGTAGCTAACCATTGAAGCTAAAAATTTGTGACTCAACGAAAGAGTTGTTAAATAGAAAAAAAAGACCGTTCAACATTTGTAAGTAATTCAAGTGAGTGTTACTAGTTCAAAATTAGTTGATAATATATAATTGATAAAAAATTTCGTAAGTCACTCTAATTTAGTTTGAAATTTTATATAAAGGGAAAGTGTCAAAAAAGTCCTAAACATTTTGCATTTCTCGCCAATTTAGTCTTAAATATTATGTTAATGCCAAATTAGTCCTAAGCTTTTTGTTTGGTGCCAATTCAATCTTTCTGTCTAACTTTGGTTGGATTTTGTTGATGTGGCACGGTTTTGATGTTGACAACTTTTAATAATATTTTAATATTTTTTCAATTTTTTTAAATTTTTTTTTCTTTTCCACCTCTTTTCTCAAGCTAGTTGCTTTGACCTTAGTGACTGGTGTGAAAGCTAGTATGTGCACCTAGAGGGGGGTGAATAGGTGCAGAAACAATTTTGCGAGATAAGTGCAGTACAAATCAACAATAGATTATGAAAAGGAAATTCATATCTTTTCAAATAAACAAGTTACGATCAAAGTAAAAGAGTGTAGGGAAGAGAATATGAACACATAGTTTATAGTGGTTCGGCTTAATCCAAGCTTACATCCATTCTTCCGCACTGACAGCCCATCGGCTGGATTTCACTATGAACAAAAGAGTTGTTACAGTAAAGCTCTCACTTGATTCCACAGTGTAGAGACTCTACTACACTTCCTCAAGGTCTCTCAAAGATATAGATTCTCTTTTGTGTACAAGATTTCGCTCAACAAATGAATTAACTAAGAACAAGGAGCTTCAGACTTTGGAATTCTTCTATCGCGCACACACTCAAACAACTGGAACGTCTTCCTTATATACTCTTTTATGCCATCATACCCGTTGACACTTACCAAAGGAATTCTTCCAATCTACCCGTTGGACAGAATCAATTAGGAAGATCTTCGAGCTATTTAAGGAACATGACAATAGCCCATCAATCATGCTCGCCCATACAATCAGGATCTTGGTTTCCATAAGTAGAACCTTCCAAGTATACTTCGCCAATCAACGGATCCACAATCCCCGAATCAATCTTGATTTGAATAAAGGATTCCGACATATTATATCTAACCAAGAGATCTTCTCCAGTCGATAAGGTCAAATCATTAACGAAACATCCAATCCTGGATAAGCCTTCTTCGATGGACTAGAAACTGTTAATGAGGATAGACTTTGAGTCTTGAGTTTGGCAGTCCGGAGGTCTTCAGACTTTAATAGCAGAGTCTTCAAGTCTTCAAACTAGACTGATGGAAACGTTTTGTTAGTTTCAAAACATTCAAGGAAGTTTTCTCCAACAATCTCCCCATTTTTTGATGGTGACAAAACTTTCTTACAGATTTGGATAACTTTGACATGCAAAACATTACTCAAGCAAGTATGGATATCTCACAAAGATAAATGGCTTAGTGATAACACTAGAATATGTAACCACAGAAAATAGGTTAGTCTTGTAGATGAGCAAAGCCATGAGATATCAATAGTACTTAAGATAAACAAATGTTCAAACAGTCAAACCCAAATCCAGTCCAAATCCAAACAGCCAAACACAAAAGTCAAGTCAAAACAAAACATTATAAAAGTCAAGAGTTCAAAAGTTCAAATCAAATCTGCACCACATCTCTCTCCCTTTTGTTATCGGTAAAAAAGTAGAGATGGAAAGAGAATGGTATTAAGATTACTTGGGAACACGAACAAGCTGCAAATCTCCAATTGACTGGACAATACCTTCCAAGTCCTCCTTCAATTGTGCCACATCTTCACCCTTGGCATTTGCTTGAACTTGAAGAGCAAGGGCTTGGATTTGATCATTCAAAGAAACTGAAGAAGCTTGACCTGCAATTTGCAAGTTCTGTACTTCACATCCCAGAGCATATATTTGACCTCGCATCTCTAAGAGAACATCAAGAATTCTGCGAAAATTTGCTAAATTATCAGTCTGAGTACTGGCTTCTGCATGATCAGACGGAGTAAAGGCAGATGATGGTAAATCAGCATAGTTACGCAGATTGGGCGATAAAACATCATGTCCCTCCTCAGGAAGTTGAGAGGTATAGATGTTTTCTGGATCTGCTGGAGAGCGGCTTACTCCTTCACTGGTGGCAGGATATGAGGACATTCCTCTTTTCTCAAGATCTCCCCCTGTTTCCATGCCTTCAGGTGGAGAAGAGTGTTCCTCATGCTCTGCTTCCGCTTGATCTCCTCTCTCATCTTCTTCTTCTTCTTCAATTCTTTCCTCCTCTGCTTCTTTCTTCTTTGCTTCCAAATCTTCAGTTCTCTGTTCTGTCTCATCCATGTCTTTTTCTTTTCTCTCTGTTGATTCTAGAACAGAACGACTCAGGTTCTTCAATGCTATTGCAGAAATAGTGATATCATCATCATCCTCTTCATCCTCAATGATAAGAGCTCTTCTTTTCTTGGATGGAGCAACCATGGGCTCATTCCCTTTTCTTTTTGCAGTTGAAGAGATTTGATGAGACTTGACAGGGGTTTTCTCCTTGAATTTATCCAATGCCTTGTTGAGTTCCTTCAGACGCATTTTAGAAACCATTTTCAGTCCCACTACCATTTAATCACATGTTCTAACACAGAGAATCCGGGGAGGTTGAACGTTCAAATGTCTGAATAACTTGGTCACAAGAGCTGGATAAGGAAGTTGACCCTTGTCCTTCACCACTGCCTTGTACATGTGGAACATAATAGTGTGTGGAAGAGAGAACTTTTTCCCAAAGATTGATGGCATACATCAGCTTTGCCTCCGAGTTTGAAATGTCGGTCTTTGAAGTAGATTTTGGTCTGAGGCAGTTAATCACAATCTTGTGCAGCAAAATGTTGGTCGCATTCATTATCATATAGGAAATCTTTCCCTCTGTCATTCTATCCTGAACAAGCTCCAACGTTGCACAAGCAATAGACACATTGATAGGTTTATATCTTCCTCTTTCAACCCCAATCACATCAGCCAATGTATTCATGTCCACCACATAGTCCTGATTTCAGACACTAAAAGGGAATCTATTTTCATCCAAAAAACTGAGATTCAAATAGAAATAGGCAGCAAGTTCAGCATACGCTTCTGTAGATTCAGAACAAAACTGTTCAAATTGAAGAAGACTAAATTTTTTCTGCGGATTGACATTCACAGAGTCAAGAAAATCAAAATCCACACTTCTAAGGTTTATCACCTCACGCTTCAGCAACTTAGAGTACAGTTGCTTGTGTTCCTCCGATCGAAACAATTATGTCCTTTTGCTCCGAATTTTTGCCGCAACACCCATTCTTTATTTAAAATGACTGTACATCCTGTCATCATCGTTCCCATTTGGTTGATTAAATCCTCCAACCCGTGGATCACTTGGGATATTAACAAAGGCTTCTTCCGCCGACCCTGCATGGGCAATTCCCAAACGTTCCATATTTCGTAAGAAGAAGTACTCATTACTATACCATTTGTCCTTAAGAAACTCATCGGTGTAGTTCAATGGAGTATCGCTCCTCTTCAAAGCACGGTAAAGCTTATAAGTAAAAGAGGGCTTATGAATTCTTACGGGTTCTGCGCCTTCGATGATTTCTTCATCTTCTCGATATTCAACATCCTGAGGTTTAGATGGAGGAGATGGACACTGTTGAGAATGTTGTGGGCTCTACTGCTGACTAGTGCGTAGGCCCCTCACGCATTTGCTGTGGTCCCCTGTTGGCGATCCTTGAAGACTTTCTTTGGGATGACATCTTTCTCAGTCCTTGAGAGTTTCCAAGCTTGTTTTCTCAAGAAAGATGACAACTTTTCGAAGATTAAACAAGAGAAGAAGACAGAAATGGAAGATCGGTGCTCTTTTAGGGTTTTTGTGAGTAAAACGAAGATGAACCGACAGTATATAAGACAAAAAGAGAGGCATACGGAACGTCGTAAAAGGAAATATAAAGATGCCTTTTTTAAAAATAACTACATTTTAAAAAATTAGATAACTGTCATTTAAAAAATAACTCATTTTTCGAAAAGGAAAGATTGCAATAATCACGTAAATTAAAAATAGCAACAATCAATAGATGATCGTACCTTTTCGAGATTTGATCTGAGAGATAATAAAATAACTTACAGTCGAGAATCTTGATTGTTCAGGACTGAGAGTCTTTAGACTTTTAATGCTGAGTCTGAACTTCTTCAAACCTTAAGATATTGAGTCTGGAACGAATAACTTCAAATTGATTTTTCTCTAAAGGCTTTGTAAATATATCCGCCGGTTGATTCTTTGAGTCAATAAACTGAATCGAAACTTCTCCATTTTGAACATTATCTCTAATGAAGTGATGTCGAATCTCTATATGCTTTTCTCTTGAGTGAATAATCGGATTCTTAGTGAGATTGATTGCGCTGGTGTTGTCACACTTGATTTCAGTGCATGAATCTTCAATTTCAAAGTCTCTTAATTGTTGTTTTATCCACAGAATTTGTGAACAACTTCCAAGAGCTACATACTATGCTTCTGCTGTAGAAAGAGCTACTGTACTTTGTTTCCTTGAAAATCAAGACACTGTCCTGCTTCCAAGTAGTTGACAGGTACCCGATGTGCTCTTTCTATCAACTCTGCATCCGGCTAGGTCTGCGTCTGAGTATCCAAGAAGAGTAAAGTCTCCATTTTTAGGATACCAGAGACCAGAGTTTGAAGTTGATGCAATGTATTTGATAATACGCTTTGCAGCACTTAGATGAGATTCTTTAGGGTCTGCTTGAAATCTGGCACAAATGCAAACACTAAACAAATTGTCAGGTCTAGAAGCATTAAGATAAAGAAGTGAACCAATGATACTCCTGTATAGCTTCTGGTCAACTTTCTTTCCTCCTTCATCTTTGTCCAGTTTCAAGGAACTTGACATTGGTATATCGCTTTTTGCAATTTTCCAATCCAAACTTTTTGACAAAATCATTAGCATATTTTTCTTGATGAATGAAGGTTCATTCCTTTAGTTGTTTCACTTGAAGCTCGAGAAAGAAGGTTAATTCACCCATCATGCTCATTTCAAATTCATCCTGCATAGACTTAGAGAATTTCTTGCATAGACTTTCATTAGAAGATCAAAAAATAATATCATCAACATATATTTGAATAAGCAGAAAACTTTTGCTTTCTCTTTTGATAAACAGCGTAATGTCTACTTTACCTTTAACAAAACTATTTTGAATTAAAAACTTACTTAGCCTGTCGTACCAAGCTCGAGGTGCTTGCTTTAAACCGTATAAAGCCTTTTGCAGTCTGAATACAGAGTCTGGTTTCTTTGGGTTTTCAAAACCGGGTGGTTGTTCCACATAGACTTCCTCATGGATAAATCCATTTAGGAAAGCACTTTTGACGTCCATTTGGAATAACCTGAAATTCTTATAACAAGCAAAAGTAAGTAATAATCTAATTGTTTCTAACCTTGCTACTGGTGCGTAAGTCTCATCATAGTCTATCCCTTCTTCTTGTGTATATCCCTTGGCCATAAGTTTTGCTTTGTTTTTTACGACCTTTCCTTTCTCGTTCATCTCGTTCCTGAAAACCCATTTAGCTCCAATGATAGATTTACCTTTCGGTTTAGGAGTCAATTCCCAGACATCATTAATACTGAATTGTCTGAGTTCTTCTTGCATAGCTTCCATCTAGCTTTCATCAGTTAAAGCTTCTTCTATGCTTTTGGGTTCTATTTCAAAAATAAGAGCCACAGCACTAGACTCTTCACGTCTTTTGGATCTTGTGCGAATTCCTTCATTAATGTCACCAATGATGAGATCTTTGGGATGACTGGACTTATGCTTCCATTCTTGGTTAGTTTGTCGACCGTTGATCTTTTTCCTCATTTGAATCTTCGACGATCATTTGTTGCCGATCTTCCAAGTCTCGAGCTACTTCTAGAGATTTAGACTTTGTAGAGTCTGCAGCAAGTTCAGATTTTTCAAATTGAGTCTAAATCGATTCATTTTGCATAGAATCTTGGAATTTGACATTCATTGATTTCTCCACAGATTGAGTCTTCTTGTTGTAGACTCTGTAAGCTTTGCTTGTGGTTGAATATCCAAGAAAGATGCCTTCGTCTGATTTTTCTTCAAACTTGCCAACTCGATCATTTGCATTTTTCAATATAAAATATTTACATCCAAACACATGAAAATATGAAACAATGGGCTTCTTTCCTTTGAATAACTCGTAAGGAGTTTTCTCCAAAATAGGCCTTAGAAAAACTCTATTAATGATATAACATGCTGTAGAAATAGCTTTAGCCCAAAAACGTGAAGAGATGTTACTTTCAATTAAAAGAGTTCTAGCCATTTCTTGCAAAGATCTATTCTTCATTTCCATAACTACTTTATGCTCTGGAGTATATGGAGAAGAGAACATATGCTGAAAACCAGATTCATCACAGAATTTTGTAAAGTCTTGATTTTCAAATTCACCTCCATGGTCTGTCCGTATACTTGAAATAACATATCCTTTCTCATTTTGGACCTTTTTAGCAAACTTTTCAAAGTAAGAAAATGTTTCAGACTTACTTGCTAGGAAATATACCCAAGTGAATCTTGAATAATCATCCACAATCACTAAACATTATTTCTTACCTCCAATGCTCTGAGTTCTGGTTGGTCCAAAAAGATCCATATGTAGAAGCTGCAATACACGATTAGTGAAAACTTGATTTATTGGTTTAAAGGAGTTTCTTACCTGTTTTCCCAACACGCATGGTGTACATAGATCAGTCTTTTGGTATGTCAGATTGGGTGGACCACGACCAAGCTTCTTTGTTGAAATTTTGGCTATTTGCTTCATATTGATATGCCCAAGTTTTCTGTGCCATAAGTTTGCTTCATCTTGAATTGATATTAGACATTGGGTTTCATCTGGTTTGACATCTAAGAGGTAGATATTTCCATGTCTTCAACCTATGAATGATTGAGAGGAATCTTTACTGGTTCCTGAACATATTCCTTCTTGAAAGTTGATTTTGAAACCGGTGTCGCACAGTTGACTGATACTTAGCAAATTGTAGTTGAGTCCTTCCACTAAGGAAACATTACTGATCATGAGGCTTCCAATCTTTACAGTTCCGAATCCCATAATTTTTCATTTGCTGCTTCCTCCAAATGAAACTTTTCCACTATTAACTTGAACAAGCTTTATGAAGTAATTTGAATCTCCAATCATATGCCTTGAGCATCCACTATTCAAGTACCATTTAACATTTTTCTTGATAGTGACCTGCATTTAGAAAAGAGACTCAAGCTTTCTTTGGTACATATATTTTCTTGGGTTCATTGGTGTTAGTATAATATATGGTATTTGCCCATACGTTCTTAACATGTTTCCAAACCATAGGACATTCTTTCTCAAAATGATATGAGCTATTGCACTTAGAACATTTAAGAGCATTGCGACTACCGGTTTTACAAAAACTCTTTGGAAATGATTTTTGTAAGCATCTCTTGTAGGTCTTTGCTTAATTCTTTCCTTTACTTTAGGAAAATCAATTAGAGGAATGGTTTTCGTAGTCATTCCCAAACCAGATTTATTGAAATAAGGTCTTTGAGCAGAAAGAATTTTTTAAGTTTCTCGAGATCCTATAGAAAATCTTTTAGAAATATTTGAGATGTCATTTTTCAAGAATGCATTTTCTTTTGAAATGTTGTCTGCATTTTCTTTCAAGGTAGAAACACTTTTGTCTAAACATTTGACATTTTCTTTCAAAACATTTTCCTGTTGTTTTAGAGCAGAATTTTCTCTTTTAAGTTCGGAAATCCTTTTAAAAGAGGTCTTGAGATTAAGACACAATTCATCAATATATTTAGAAATTTTAGTAGGGATTTTCAATTTACTTACCTCAAATTCACTGTCTGAATCTGAGTTTGTCTCGGAGTTTGAATCTGAATCCGATTGTGCCATTAGACATATATTGGCATAATCATCATCACTTTCTTCACATTATGTATCACTCCAGGTTTCTACTTTGAGTGCCTTTCGATATTTCTCGGCTTTTCCTTTCTTTTTCCTCAGAAGGGGACAATTGGGTCTGATGTGTCCATTTTTCTTACATTCAAAGCACACTACATTTCTATTAGATTCATCATTCTCAACAGACTTACTTTGTTGCTTTTGAAAACTTTGTTTCTTTGGATTGAATCTTCTTTATTTCCTGTTCAACTTTCTGAATCTTCTTATCATGAGAGCAAGCTCCTCATCATCCATATCGTCTTCAGAATCTGTGACATCAGAATCATCATTAGATTTTAATGCAATGTATTTCTTACCTTTAGGATCTTCATCTATATTGATTCGCTCCACTTCATAAGACTGAAGAGTTCCAACCAATTCATCGACAGAAAGTGGCATAATTCTTTGTGTCTCCCTTATTGAGATCTTTATGTGATTCCAATCCTTAGAGAGTCCATGCAGTAACTTGTTTACTTTCATGGAATTAGAGATTGGTTGACCTTGATTTTCAAGACCATTCAAGATTTCTGTAAACCGACTAAACATGTCAGTGATAGATTCTCCTGATTTCATTTTGAAAGCTTCGTATTGACCGAGGAGAATGTTGATTATGGTTTCTTTCACTCGATCAATTCATTCATAAGTGATGTGTAATCTATTCCAAATTTCTTTGGCTGTAACATAAGAAGATATTATGTTATATTCAGTAGGTGATAAAGCACAATATAAAGAATAAATTACTTTTGCATCAAGAGCTTGTCTCTTGGTTATCTCTTCCTGAGTCATTTCACTAGACTCAACAGCTTCTTTTCCTCTCTCTGAGACAGGTGCAGCTTTAGGAATGATTCCTTTGTATACTACGTCCCATTCCAGAGGATCCTTTGATTTTAGGAATGCATTCATCTTGTTTTTCCATATGTTGTATTCCTTTCCATCAAAGTAAGGCGGTTTGGTATTACTTTGCCCTTCAACTAGTCCTGGAGCTAACATACTAACCATGGATTTTTAACTCTGAAGTAAAACACTTCAAATTAAGTGAGTACACAGGCTCTGATACCAATTGTGAAAGATAGTATGTGCACCTAGAGGGGGGTGAATAGGTGCAGAAACAATTTTGCAAGATAAGTGCAGCACAAATCAACAATGGATTATGGAAAGAAAATTCCTCTCTTTTCAAATAAACAAGTTATGATTAAAGTAAAAGAGTGTAGGGAAGAGAATATGAACACATAGTTTATAGTGGTTCGGCTTAATCCAAGCCTACGTCCACTCTTCCGCACTAACAGCCCATCGGCTGGATTTCACTATGAATAAAAGAGTTGTTACAGTAAAGCTCTCCCTTGATTCCACAGTGTAGAGACTCTACTACATTTCCTCAAGGTCTCTCAAAGATATAGACTCTCTTTTGCGTACAAGATTTCATTCAACAAATGAATTAACTAAGAACAAGGAGTTTCAGACTTTGGAATTCTTCTATCGCGCACACACTCAAACAACTGGAACGTCTTCCTTATATATTCCTTTATGCCATCATACCCGTTGGCACTTACCAAAGGAGTTCTTCCAATCTATCCGTTGGACAAAATCAATTGGGAAGATCTTCGAGCTATTTAAAGAACATGACGATAGCTCATCAATCCCACTCGCCCATACAATCAGGATCTCGGTTTCCATAAGTAGAACATTTCAAGTATACTTCGCCAATCAACGGATCCATAATCCCTGAATCAATCTTGATTTGAATAAAGGATTCCGACATGCTATATCCAATGAAGAGATCTTTTCCAGTCGATAAGGTCAAATCCTTAACGAAACATCCAGTCCTTGATAAGCCTTCTTCGACGGACTAGAAACTGTCAATGAGGATAGACTTTGAGTCTTGAGTCTGGTAGTCCGGAGGTCTTCAGACTCTAATAGCAGAGTCTTCAAGTCTTTAGACTAGATTGATGGAAACGTTTTGTCAGCTTCAAAATATTCAAGGAAGTTTTCTCCAACAACTGGCCAGAGACGATGATCGGTGAGGTTGAGGTCAACCTCACTAGAGTTCATGAGGTTGTACCTATAAGGGCTAAAGTCCTCGCCAATGGTCGAGTGAGGCCAGCCTCGTTTATGGTTGGCAAGGCTTGACCTTTGCCAGATTTGGCGAGGGTGAGCCTCGTCTCACGGCTTGGGTTGCCTCGAGCCAGCCTCGCCCATGGTTGGCGATAGTGAGCCTTACCAACCATTGCCCTTGGCTAGTCCTCAAGGTTCGACGACCGGCTGGAGAAAGGATGAGAAGGAAAAAGAAAAAGAATAGAAAAAAACAAAAAAATTGAAAAAAATATTAATGTATTATTAATAGTTGTCCACATTAGTGTTAGTCATGCACATTAGTCGACCGACGTCCAATTAGCAAAATCCAGCCAAAATTAGCCGAAAAGAATTGAATTGATATCAAGTCAAAAAGTTTAGGACTAAATTAGTATCAAGTGAAAATGTTTAGAATTAAATTGGCACTAATAAAAAGTTTATGACAAAATTGACACAAATACAAAATGTTTAGGACTTTTTTGACACTTTTCCTCATATAAATGATAGCAAATTTGAAGCATTAAGTAAGTTATGCAAATAAAAAGGGTTAAGTTATTACAAAATTACTGATTTGTAAACTATCAAAAAGTTGATAATTTCGTTAAAATGATGATAAAATTATAAATAACTTACCGGGGAAAAGGTCTCCGGTTTTTTTTTTTTCCAATGATAATCAATAGCACTGCTAAAGAATCCTGTATTTTTGGACATGAGGCAATAAAGTAATGGTCAGCGAAGATCAAGTGAGATCTTAAAAGGAGGGGGTGTGCCCCTCCAGTGCCGATGAGGATGAGATCTCTACGGTCTCAAAGACCCTCATGATTATCACCATAAACAAAGGGGATTCAGTTACTTTCAAAAGCAGATGTCGTCGGGAATTCTCTGAATTCAATCTCAGTAAAGTCAGATGTGGATTAGCCAAGAGCTAGAGAGAGAGAGAGAGAGAGAGAGATGTGGATTAGCCAAGACCCTCATGATTATCACCATAAACAAAGGGGATTCAGTAACTTTCAAAAGCAGATGTCATTGGGAATTCTCTCAATTCAATCTAAGCAAAGTCAGATGTGGATTAGCCAAGAGCTAGAGAGAGAGAGAGAGAGAGAGAGAGAGAGAGAGAGAGAGAGAGAGAGAGAGATGGTATGGTGGATGCAAGACGCATGAACTTTTGCGAAAGTACACCCTTAACCTTAAGCGCTAAAATTGTCTCCTCCTCACTTCTGTATTTTATTTTGGATCCTTTAATTTATACGATCCGGGTTCATATGTCTCACGTTTTTATTTTGAGTACACTTTTCAAGTGACTGCCACTCGCTCCTATGCGACTCATTTAAATGGAGAAGTAAACTCAACATTCTTGAATCATAAGGACAACCGTAGCCAAGCAACATCGCCATTCGTCGTGCTCCACTGTCCTTCTGAGCATAGCTGAATCCAGGCTAAGATGAATAGTCGACGTATAGATGAAAGGGGCAAATCGTCACGTGTTGCGAAAGTGGAGGAGGCAAAAGCAAAATGAGATAAACTTTCCCAATTAAGAAATTGATGAAGATTGGGATGTTTCAGGGGTCAAAAGCCTTGCATCTTTTTCCACCCACCAGCAGCATCACTTCCCTGAAAAGAAAAGTAGAAAATCAAGATGTATAGAGGCCTTTGTGACATTGTCCAAAAGATTTTTTGGAAAAATTATCCAAAAAGTTCTAGATTTATTGTAATTACGCAAATCCGATTTTAAATATTTTCTTGACCAATTCAATCAATTTAGCCAATTTTGACTGGCTGGCGCTCGTTATCTAATTAACGTTGATGTGACAATTTTCTAATGATTCTATTCATTTTTTCAATTTTTTTATGTTCCTTTTTCCTTTCCTTTTCTTTTCCCCCGTAGTGGCTCGCGAGGCTCTGGCGATGCTCTTTGACCATTGGGCAAGGACTACGAAGCTCTTATTGGCCATCAACGAGGGTTGCCACCCTCTCCAAGCGTGGGGGCCTCAAGCGAGGTGGCTTTGACTAGATGTAGGCGAGGCCAGCCTCGCCATGGCCTTGCCGATTGAGGGTGAAGGTGGCCCCGCCCATGGCTAGCGAGGCCTTGGCTGCCTGCACCAGCCTCACCTAGATCTAGGCAAAGCTGCCTCACCAAAGCCTTGTCGACCATTATGGGGAAAAGAATCCAAAGGAGGAAGAAGAGAAAAAAGAAAAAAAGAAAAAAGAAAGGAAAAGGGAGAAGAAAAAGAAAAAGAAAATTTAAAACTACCACGTCATACTGTTAGTCCACTTTAGCATCAGTCGATTGAAATTGACCGGATGGATTGAATTGATATAATTGTAAAAATTTTAGAATTGAATTGGCATAATTATAATAAATTTTTTTTTATTGTGGAACCGCTTTAATTCACTGTGGGAATAATACTATAAAAAAATCAAATAATAAATAATTATAAATTGTTGTGGGGTTTGCTCATTTAAGAATTTGTGATTACAATAGTTCCAAGACTGCTTTGCTAATAAAGTCTATTATAACAGGCTAAGAAATTTTTATTTTTTTTGCCCGCTATTATTTCAAAGACCAAGGGATCATATACTCCTTTCTTTCTCCTCATCTTCTCCGGCGGTCAATTCGGTGTGGCGTGTGGCACACTGCACTGGGAATCACACAAGGCCCAGTCCCCCCCCACAAAAAAAAGCAGGGAAAGCCAGCGCATCGCTTTCCCTTTTTCCCATTTCGTTCCCATCTCTGTAATGTCATCCTCCCTTTTTCCAGTTTTTTCTCGGTGCGTGTGGACAACACATGCCATAGGGGCAAAAGACAGGAAAAAAGCAATCGGAAAAGCAGGGGCAAATCATACCCACCGAAGGGTAAAGAAACAGACAGGAAGAACGTGATGACCACCATTAGAGTTGAGGGAAAAGGGTCGCTCCTGCCGCTTTTGTTCTTCGCAGTGGGCTCGTGCCTCAAATGCCAGGAATTCAGATTCCAATTCGCGAGCTGGATTCATGGGGAAAAAGGTATGGTGGTGTGGGGAGAGGAAGGAGAGTGACTTGTTTTTGGGTTTTCCAGGGACTTTCTTTAACAATTTTTTTTTTTTTTTTTTTTTTTTGTGTGATCCATCGGTGTTGAACTCATCACATATCTAAAGTTTGGATGGGACTTTGTTCCTACTACATGGAGATTGACATGAGAATTTGGGGAAGGAAGATGGTCGGACACGATTGATTATTTTAGAGAGTCTAGCTGCGTGTATCACGTGTCAATAATGATAATTGAAGTTCTCTTTTTGATGGATTATCAGAAAGTTTGGCTTTGTAACACGGCGATAACTATTTATTTAATGAGGTCTTCAAGTAGATAGAAATTTTAGTTCGCGCGTGTCGAATTGATCTCCCATAGTATCTATTTCCAAGTACTACCCACACTTGCATTTTAAATTTATTGGGAAGACATTTTCTCAAAAAAGAAAACAATTTTGACCCATAAGCAGTTGAGTTGTGGTGCCGGTGTACCTGGTAATATTTAGGTATGGAGTTCATTTTCATGGAATTTTTGTTCAATGCAAGTCAAATGTATCGGATAAAATTAAAAGGGATAATGACATGAATAACTTTTAAATTATAATTGAATGTGCAATGTGTTCATCGAATTTTATTCCAATGTGCCATATGGTCTCTGAATTTTTTAAATTGCATAACGTGGTTCATATATTTTTGCTACATGTTAAATTTAGTCCATAAACTATATGAGAATGTCTATTTTATTAATTCAAGTTAAGAGACAACATCAAACATTAAATTAAACATGTACCAAAGGTTCAAGAATTACATTGAAAAGTTTAAAAGTAAAGGAATGATACTGCATATTGAGTTAAAGTTTAGGAAACATATTGAATATATTTAAATTTCAAGATCACATTATATGTTGGGTTAGCACTTGTATTATTTTTTCAAATGAAAAATTGGTCAAACTAATGGGCATCGGAGAAGAAAAATGCCATGTACTTGTGTGCTATGTTCTTGAGTTTTCAGACCCATTAAAGCAACTTTACTAGAAAAAGCAAAACTAAAAAATGGGCCTCTGGACCCCTCTCTTGTCACTTTATCAGACTTTCACATCGATGAAAGTGAAACTTTATGCCACCCTAATTCAAAAAAGTACGTATATATATATATATACTGATATATCTTAAATAAAAAAATTACTCTAGGGTAATTATGTGGGTCAGAAACTTGGTGCTCGATGCATGTCACTTTATTCTTTTTTCAATAATTGCTTCCCGCCAATTATACTTGGGTGAGCTATTAACTTTTTCTTTCCTTCTTCTTTTGCCCTTTTATGTCCCCCGATTCATGAAATGTGAATTCACGTGGCGTTTATCAACTCCTAAATTAAGCTACATTATCCAAGAAAGATGACACTTTATTATTAGGGTTATATCATAAAATAATCAAACCGATACATTCGTATCCCGTTTATTCCGAGTTAATTTTTACATCACAAAAAATTTCAAAGAAATTAAATGTACTCATTATAAATCTACCTGCCATTAACTTCCATCTAATATTCTTGTTATAATGCTGATGAGTAAACACATATGACAAACAACTTATATGATGGGTGTATGACGTGAATCCCAATTTGAAATTCAACATAAAATGATCTCCTAAACAACCTCATTTTGGGACACCGCATCCGAAGGAATGATCTCGTAAAATTGGGACATCCGCCATAAGAGCTCCTTCACACTTTGAAAAGTTTGCTAAAATCCCTAATTTTTACTAAAATTTTGGTTGATTTATTATGGATGTAACTAGCTCGAATTTTTTTGTGACACTAAAATTAGTTTGTAATAAACGTAGTATAATATAACTTCTTCAAATTTTTGGTGATATTGGGCTTCGTTTGTTTTGTAAACAATGAATTATTTGAATTTTTTTCCCTAAAAACAATAACTTGTATCACGTACAAAAACATAAAAAATGAAAAATATTATTGAAACATAATTTGTTGTTGATAATGAGAATATTTCTCGATGACTAATTATTTCAATCGATATAAGCAATTGTTTTCAGAAAAATATTTTTTAAAATAACTTATTTTTGCAAAACAAATCAATTCTTAACCTAATTTTAATCATTATTATTCGAGAGCAAGGCACATGGTTTTATGGATAAGTTGTCTGAACGGGGAGGCATAATGAATTATGATGAGAAAGATGGAGATACTTTGGGCAAATGGAAGAAACCCACATGTCTAAAAAGCAAAGCAGAGGAATGATTTCCCATCCGTACGCGTGTGAACCCGAGCTTTTGGAGAATAATTATTGATGGCATCTGAGTAAAATATACAGTTATTATTTTGTCGTGCTTCGTCTTTTTTTTTTTTTTTTTTTTTTTTTTTTTGGGTCACAAAAAGAAAGTAGTCATCACGTGCCGAAAATTCTATTCTTATCTTCATATGTCTGGAGCCATTTCTTCAGTTTCACGTTCATTAATTAACAAGTTTAGTCCCCATGACTTTTGATGAATTATTCGAATCTTTGTAGATTAGGAAACAAACAAGCAAGTGAATGTAGATCTTCATTTGATCGATTGAAAAGGAACTTTAACTAGATTTTGCTTTTGAAGTGCGACCTAATACTCAAGTTAGAATGAAGATCTTTGAGGATCGGATCCGATGTCTCTCCATCTTTCTTAATTCTTCGTTTAGACTTCCATTTTACCAAGAGAGAATTTTAAGTACTACATGGAATCTGTTGTCGAAGTGTCAATTACAACTCTCTACCGATGAGGGCTTTTGTCGTAATAAAAAATTAAAAGGGAAAAGCTCTCTCTTAGTTTTCACCATCATTATGGACTCTCACAAGTGAAACTAGACTTATGTACAAGAAGGGCCCTCTTAGCACACAATCAATGTGATGCTCCAAAGCATAATCATGAAGTCCCAAGGTGAGAGCTTCGCCAGATACAAGCAGCTAACTCCGTTTATTTAACTTTGTCACGCCCCAAAGCACATAACCCTAGTCATGGACTCACAAGGGGAGAGCTTCGCCAGCTACGAGCAGTTAACTCCATTTATTTAGAAGTGTTTCTATAACGTATTGAAGGTAATATCTTATTTCGATAAAAAAGAAATGGTGGGTCTTATTTAGTATTTCCTTTTTTGGAGTGATCTCACATTTCTTCTTCTTCTTCTTTTATTTTTTAGGGTAGAGGGAGATAATGTCTTTTCTCCATCCATACCGACAAAGCTTTTCTCCCAACCTTTGGAAGAGAGCGGCCTTGTGTTAGGCACGCGCCTTTAGTGACCGGTGACAATGACTTCGTGGAACCGAATGAATATCCAAAAAATTTTGAGTTCCATCTTTGTTTTCAATTGGTGGACGAACCAGATCGGAATTTTGACAGAGGATAGGACAAAACGACTCCAAAGTGAACGCATCCCCTCCGATCCACGCCCGCAAAACATGCGGACCCCTATCAATCGATTGCCCTGGCCTTGCTTTTTCCAGGAATCTGGAAGGTGAAAAAAGAAAGTTTAACCCTAGAACTTTTACGATTCATATATCGAGCCTAATCTATTAAATGTCATGTGATGATTAATGGGTTCGTTTTATAGTAGTGAAAAGGAGAGCGAAACCCTAGAACTTTGGCAATTCATATATGAGCTTAATCTATTAAATGGCATGGGATGATAAATGGGTTTGTTTTATATTAGTGAATGAGCTATAATATTATGGTGAGACTTAGCCTATTAGAACCAATGGGTTTCCAAGCCTATAGACATCCCGAGTGGTAATCTTTCTGTAATCTTTAAACCTAAAGATTTCATAAATGATGCGATATTTTATGACAATTTCTATATGGATTAGTCCAACAAGTAGCCCCTCCTTATCTCGGTCAAGCTGGTCGGAAAAATATGAAAAAAAGGGCTACCATGGTTTGTTGATATGAACCGTTTATTTTAAAGTTCGCTCAATTTTTTTTTGTCGCGACGTGATGTACTTTTTTTTTTTTTTAATGAATGTAGTGCGCCTAATGGAAGTGATGTTACTGAAAAGAAACGCCCGAACCAACTTTTTCTTTCTTAATTTACATCCGGACACACGCACTAATTAACAAACTCCACACGCCCTTCTGCCTCTATTTAAAGCCCCTACACTTACTCTTCACTTCATCACTTCCAAAGCTTTATTCAGTTGCTCCTTCTGTCGATAGTTTCTTTGTGCCGAACGAGCTGGTGCGAAACGTTATGGCCCCCAACGGGCATCCGGACCTGGAGAAGCAGAGGCTGCTCCTGCACGACCACGAGGAGAAGCACTTCACGTCGAGTGAGGTCGTCCGCGACATCATCCTCGGCGTCTCTGACGGCCTCACCGTCCCCTTTGCCCTCGCCGCCGGCCTCTCCGGGGCTGACGTCCCATCCTCCATTATCCTGATTGCTGGCATCGCTGAGGTCGTGGCTGGTTCGATTTCCATGGGACTTGGAGGGTACTTTTCGAGTAGTCTGGGACCTGATTAATGATATACATGCCCCACTAACACTAGTATTCCCTTTAGTGAGTTGAATAGCGTGTATAATCAGAATGTAATGGTTATGCAGGTATCTGGCGGCGAAAAGCGAGACTGATCACTACTATAGAGAACTAAAGAGAGAACAAGAAGAGATCATCAGCGTGCCAGACATAGGTCTCTTCACGTTCATATTGCAGTTACATGATAATCATATAATCACACTTTTCTGGGCAAATAACTTAGAATGAGCAAAACAAACCATCCTAACGGGGAGATGGGGAGTTCGAATCCTCACCTTGTCTTGGAGGGTTAGGGTGAGGACAATTTAGTTTCAGATGTGGATTTCGACTCAAACGGGACAGAAGTTTGAGAGTGAGGATAAGAATATAAATAGGGTAGGACTGACAAAAAAAAAAAAAAAAAAAACTTAGAACGAGCAATAAATGCAACATAGAGCATTATACTAACTTGAAGGTGAAATCGAATGGAATTTGTTTGTCTATCGGTACAATTCCTCTTGCATTTTTAGGCGATATTGCTAGTGTCACAAGGTGAAGACGATTTTGGGAGAAGAGGGGACTGATATTTCTAGGAATTATGTTGCAGAGGCCGCTGAGATTGCCGAAATATTGGCACAATATGGGGTCGAGCCCCACGAGTACGAGCCCGTCGTGAATGCCCTGAGGAGGAACCCCCAAGCATGGCTTGATTTCATGATGAAGTAAGCCATTAATCTATCTCTGTCTCTCTCAAGTTGCATTGAATCCTGAAACTAATAATGGCAATGACCAAAAAACTTTCCCCCAGGTTTGAACTGGGACTAGAGAAGCCAAACCCCATGAGAGCCCTGCTGAGCGCAGCGACCATCGCCTTTTCCTACATAGTTGGCGGAATGGTGCCCCTAATACCGTACATGGCGATCCCGATCGCTGACAAGGCCGTGCTTGCCTCCGTCGGGATCACGCTCATTGCATTGCTCATCTTTGGCTTCGTTAAGGGCCACTTCACTGGCGACCGGCCGTTCAGGAGCGCCCTCCAGACTGCCCTCATTGGTGCCATCGCCTCTGCGGCCGCTTACTCCATAGCCAAGCTCTTCAGAACTTGATCCTCATGTCCAAAACCGTCGCCCCACTTTTCTTCTCTCTCTCTCTCTCTCTCTCTCTCTCTCTCTCTTTCTCTCTCTTTTTATGTTTACCTTTGCTTTTGTCAAATGGAGGATATCTTGGCTCTTGCTTGCTTCCCCATATGCCTTGGGTTTTCTCTTTCACTCTTTGTTTCAACCTTGGTTTGGACGAGTTGATGATATCCGAGTATGTTTAATCGCAATGTCAAAATGGTCCTTGGCTTCTGCTTTATGTCTAGATGATAAGTGAGAAGAACTAGTATCTCATCATAGCTTATTAAACTAAGCGACGATAGTGGAGTATGAAAAAGGTACTATTCTCTGGAATGATGTATATCTAACTTTACACCTATCGAGCTTACCCAGAAGCATGGAAAGATGCTTTTGACCCACCAAAAAAGAGTTGAGATGCATCATGATGCCCCCTCCCCATCCCATTCGTCTTCTCCACGTATATACCTCATCCTATAGCCGGGACAAGAAAAGGGTTTTCTTTTAAACGCCCAGTAACTCATTTGTCATGCATAATTATCACAAATAAATCATAGGCCAGACGCAAGAGTTGCTAATGAAGTGCTGATGTCCTTGCAAATTAGCACACTAAAAAGTTCCTACTTTGAAAAGGGTGTCCATGGTATTTAGTGTCAAGCGTTAATGGAGAAAGGTGACTACTTTGGACCTCTTGATCAAAGATTCTTGTCGTATTAACCCTTTCCTTTTCCATGCCAAGGACAAAAGATGGATTTTCCATCATCAAGCCCAGTCAATTCGAAGCACAGAGACAATTATATTCTTGCAAATAGCTTATGTAGCATAATTTAAGGTTTGGATATTGCCTATATTTTCATGATACAACTAATGATACCGCGTGTTCGACACAAGATAGCGTCAAAACTCATTCGTAATGATTAGCTTCGAAGTGGATGTATTGCACGTCTTGAATTGAATGTAATCTCAAAAAGATTTAACATTTATTGCGGTGAGAATTAATCTAAACATTTCACGTGATATGTGTGATCAAATGACAAGGATGTGTAAAAAAGAGAACGGTAAATCGTGCTATGGATCTTGGGTCATCCAGGAATTCGATCTATTTTCCTTTTGGGCCCCTCTAAATCTTGGAATTGCTCAAACGTCCTAGTTTGGTAGGGGTGAGCACGATTCAAGTTGGGCTAGTCCACCCCCTAACTTTAGGATCAACTCTCACAGTGCTAGTTCTTAATTTTTGGAACCGAGAACCAGACCGACCCAATGGGTTTGGTCCGGTCTAGGGTCAACCTAATACCAACTGATAATTTTTTATTTCATTTTTTGTACTTATTAAAAAAACGATTGAGGACCGGACTGACCCAATAGGTTCAGTCCGATTTTAAGGTCAACAAAAACTAAACAATAGTTTTTTATTTCATTTTTTGTACTCCTTGAAAGGGCAACTGAGGATTGTACCGATCAAATGAATTTGAGATGAGCAAGGTCACTAAGAAAGGCAAACGGTAAAGGTCAAGTGAGGTGAGCGTCAAACAGAATGGGTATTGAATGTTGAGCAGAGAGTAACAAGCCAAGGGAGCATCGAGCGGCGAGCGGCACAAGTGACCCAAAATGAGCGAGGCGAGTGTTGAGTGACGAGCGGAGAAGTTGTTTTTTTATTTTTTATTTTTTATTTTAGTAAATTGAAGACTAAGATGACAAATAAGACATAAGAGAAAGAATACTAGATGAGGATGCCATAAGGTGCCTTTTTGGATGCCGTGAGGACTTTTCACAAAAATATTTTTCTCGTTAATAAATTATGACTTCTTACGCCGTAAAAGATATTAAAAACCTAAATTATTAAAAATAATGTAAAATTACTTGAACTTGTTACTAAAGAGCTGTTTAATGTTATTGATGCTGTTTATTTTAATGTTTTCTATATATATACATACACTAAGGATTGAATCGACTTGAAACCCTCAAGAACGAAAATCGATCCACATAGTATTGAACTTGGAATTTTAGGACCAAGGACCGACCTAATCTCCCTGAAAATAGGACCAGAATTGGCAAAGTTAGGTCGGTCCAGGGTCAGTCTAGGGTTGACCCTGGACCGATGAGAACTGTGTAAACTTTGTTTGCATCCGGGTCCCCTTAGAATTCGATATTTACGAGATTCGCCACCACTGCTCTCCACAGTCCACTTAGCACCTGCACGAACAGCATCGGCCACTGGCCCTTCGGTTCCTCCACTCATTCATGTACAAAAGGACAAGAAGAGCGATCGCCCGCTTCGAGCCGATCGACGCTGTCCCCGTCGCACGCTCGGTCGTGTCGTCGTCCCGTTTCGCCTCCACCGGCCGCGACCCAAAAGAAGGAATCGCTCGTGATCCATCATGGCTGACGGCGCGAACGACAGGGGGAATCCGGGGGCAGAAGAGCAGCAGAGGCTCCTGGACCAGCACAAGGAGGCCCACTTCACCGCCGGTGAGATCGTCCGCGACATCATCATCGGCGTCTCCGATGGCCTCACCGTCCCCTTCGCCCTCGCCGCCGGCCTGTCCGGCGCCAACGCTTCTTCGTCCATCGTGCTCACCGCCGGCATTGCCGAGGTCGCCGCCGGCGCCATCTCCATGGGTCTCGGCGGGTACTTCCTCCGTTTTTTTGGTCTTTTCTCGCTCTCCAGTCCGTGCGCTTGCCTTTTCTCTGAGATCGTTAAAGGTCGCTCCTTTTCGCATCTCCCCTTCAACTGCTCATCCAAAAAAAGAAAAAAAAAAGTTGACTTTTTTTTATTCGGAGTGAATCTGAATCCTGTGACCAGCGTCCACATGACGCGGGATATTCTTGCTCGTCTGGAGAAGCGTGAGATCCCCATTTTCCATTTCTTGACAGTGGACAAGAAGCTAACTTCATATATCTCAGGAGATCACAGTTTCTTGAGCTGACCGGTTTGGTCTTATGCGCCTAAGCTGGATCATGGCAAGAATGCGAATTTCATATTGAATATTGTTTTTCCACGAGCGTTGTTGGTCTTCGACGTAGCCAAGATGCTAGTGACGTTAAACAAACTAATAGATATTGATGAGAGTATATGGCTATTTGGCGGAAGCCCGGCGGAAGTGATTATGATGCAAGAAAATATTGAAGCACGTAAAACTGACATTCTTTATAGGTGTAAAGAGTGTGTGGAGGTTATCCTTCTGATTAGTACGCTTATGAGGGGAGGTGCAGGTATCTTGCGGCTAAGAGTGAGGCGGACAACTATGCGAGGGAGTTGAAGAGAGAACAAGAAGAGATCATCAGAGTTCCAGATACAGGTTTCCCCACTTTTACATGGGATGAATAAAAATCCTAGTTCTGCAGTACAATAATGTTTTACCCTATTTGAGAGTCGTGCTGGGTCTATATGTTCTCGTCCTCTTGTTCGAGACACTAGATCTTCATCTGATTTGGAGAGTGTTCCTTGAATGCAGAGGCTGCGGAGGTAGCTGAGATTCTTGCACGGTATGGTATAGAGCCCCTTGAATATGGTCCGGTTGTCAATGCTCTGAGGAAGAAGCCCCAGGCGTGGCTTGATTTCATGATGAAGTAAGTTGAATTCTTACATACCTCGTATGGCATGTTTAATCAGCCCCCTCGGTGGCTGAAAAGTCAAGAAGAACATCTGAATGTGATGAGGGAATTCTGTGAATGTGTAACATCAACAAAGCTATAAATCCCAGTGAACTACTTAACGTGATGAATTTTGTGTGTGAAATGTGAGAATAGTATGAAGATAGTCATTCTGTTTTGATCTCAAGAAAGTTATGATTACTGTTGTTGGATTTGACCCAATTATGTGGGTGACCCTGTCGTCAGTAGAAAATGGAAAACCTTGAGGAGAGTTTGCTGACATATTAGTAAGTAAAATAGTGCGCTGTGGCTACAATCTCCTTACTTAAAAAAGACCACATAAGAGAACAGAGAGAAGATAACAGAGTCATGCTTTTACTTTCAATGAAATCTTCAACACTCTTACATGATGTAAAGAGGAATGTCAATTTTTTAATAAAGTGTGTAGCTTTTCGACCATATGCTCTGCATACTGCTAACTGCCATATGAAAATGCATCAATGAGAAACGTTTCATTGCTTTATTCTTATATTAAACCCTTCGATCCTCCCTTTGATGGTTCCTTCGTAAACCTTACCCTATGTATAGGTTCTGCTGCGTGTTATGATTCTTTGTATGCTTTGACACATTATTTGGGACTCCATGAACCCAGCTCTTAAGTTGTTCCTACTGATGATAAAGTCTTTAGAAGTTTGAAAGTTCTTCTTTCTAAAATTAGCTATGAGGCGCAGGTTGTTTTGCCATAGTTAGAGTGCTGAAGGAATGATTGGCTGGATCTGAGTAATAGTGGAATCAACTGTCGAAGAATCTTTTATCTTTTACTCTTTTTTCCCCAAATGTGAAGATTGTTCATAAACTAAACTACTTGAGTCAAATTGCCCATGCTATGTATTGAAGCATGTTGAGTTATACCATACGGTGTCTATGGATAACAATTGCAAAGAGAAATAAAACTGGAGAATATGCCTGTTGTTGTTTTTTGAGAGTGCAATATTCAAAGAAAGCAGAGGGATGTAATGAATTGTAATACTCTCAAGATTAATGAGGTACTGTTTAATATGAGTGATTGATTGATCTATTAGTTTCATCTGTTATTTGGCATGTTCCTGCCAGGAGATCACACATATTAAGGATTAAGTGAACGGGCTTCAAAGGAGTGGATGCGTAATGTGTGTAAAAAGCACATTGTTGGTCTTTTGCTAAGTGACAAGGTTGCAGTTGTTGTCCACGAACCGAATGTGTTGAGAATACAACAGTTTGTTGGCAATTGAATGATTGATGGTAATCTTGATTAATGCCTGAAGCAAAATGTAGCAACTGAAAATGCAACCAAATACTGCGATTTCAGGTTTGAACTCGGACTTGAGAAGCCAGATCCTAAGAGAGCACTTCAAAGCGCATTCACGATTGCCATTGCCTACGTCTTGGGTGGGCTTGTTCCTCTCATTCCCTACATGTTCATTCCAGTAGCAGGAAAAGCTGTGGTAGCGTCTGTTATCTTGACACTGATGGCCTTGCTGATCTTCGGGTATGCCAAGGGCTACTTCACCGGCAATAAACCTTTCAAAAGTGCATTGCAAACTGCTTTGATCGGTGCCATCGCTTCGGCAGCTGCTTTTGGCATGGCGAAAGCCGTTCAATCATAGGCCCGTGTTGCCTCAATAAAACTAGCGGTTTGCGGAGAGGTTTGTCTACTTAGTATTGTGTAAATTAGGAGGATGACTATTAAATGTTTCCCTTTGAAGTTCTTTGAAGTTAGGAGGATGACAATTGAATGTTCCCCTTGCGAAAGCCATTCAATCATAGCCGTTCAATCTAGTTGATTTTTTGACAAGCTCATAAACTTATTAAAACAAGGGATAAGTGCATTAGAAGTCCTAAAACTTATCATGAAAATGCAATTGAATCCTAAAACTTTCAAAAAGTGCAATTAAGTCCTAAAACTTGTCACAAAAATTCAATCAAGTCCTAAAACTTTCAAAAGATTCAATAAAGTCCTAAAACTTGTCTCGAAAGTGCAATCAAGGCCTAAAACTTTCAAAAAGTGCAATCAATGAAAGGACTTAAATTGAACCACTTTGATAAGTTTTAGGACTTAATTGCACTTTTTGAAAGTTTTAGAACTTAATTGAATTTTATGACAAGTTTTAGAACTTAATTGCATTTTTTGAAAGTTTTAGGACTTAATTGCATTTTCATGACAAGTTTTAGGACTTCCAATGCACTTATCCCTTAAAACAACAATGTTTCAGATTTATGATAAATCGAATAGACATATCCGAATCGAGTATAATCATCTATAAACATAATAAAATATATAGTCTCATGCCTTACTATTTATAGATGTCAGAATGGATTAAATGTAAAGGAAATTAAGCTCTTTACATTTTTCAAATGATTTCCTTATCGTTTTTCCTGTTAGGCAATGTTTGCATATGAGCAAATTGACTTTTTCAATATTGCCTAATGAACTCTCTTTAGTTAATTTTTTCATTTGTTGTTGGTCAATATAACCAAATTTAGCATACAATACATTCGCATCATTATCGTATGAATCAAAAGACGTGGAGAGGAATAACAAATATTGACATTATTATAGTCAACATCCAAAATAATAAAGTCATCTAGAAAATATTTACAACCATAGCAACTCGTATATAAATATAAGTTGACACCATTATTATGGAAATTCAAATTAAAATCAAGTCGAACCAACACTAAAATAGATACTAAGTTATGAAGAATTTCTAGAACATATAGTATATCATTTATGAGAAAAGTGCATTCACCACACATAACTAAGTGGAAGGTGCCAATTTCTTTAACTTCAATTTTCGAGTTATTCCTTACATAGATTCATTTTGTTATAATCAGTATTCATCGAAATTCTACAAAGGTTTCTCTATCATTTGTTACATGATCTGTTACTCCAAATTTACAATTCACAAAGGATTATATTCAGTTAAAAATACAAAACTTGATACATAAACAAAGCTCTTAAAAATCTTAAAAATATAAAGGGTGTTTAACTTCTTTAGTTCGCCACAATTGCTAGCATAATGGCATTTCTTTCTACAGTTGTAACACTTCACCCTTGACATCCTTTTCACACAAGGATGCTTTCCTCTTTTATATTGGTTAACTCTTTTCTTCCTTGAAGAGCTTGCTCTCTTGCCTTTCCACTTTTTGAATGATCAAGATGCTTGCACTTGGAGCTCGAAGTCCTCTGTGAGCTAGAACTAGCATAATAAACATCAGTTTCTAGCTTAACGGCTAGGAGGCGGTCCTCTTTTAACTTATGGTGATGCACTACATCATAAACGGTTTTGATGTTCTTATTGTGAGTCGGGTTTACCTTCATATGCTCCAAACTTTGAGGCAATAAACAAATTATTGCTTACTTTTTGAATGATCAAGATGCTTGCACTTGGAGCTCGAAGTCCTTTGTGAGCTAAAACTAGCATAATAAACATCAATTTCTAGCTTAACGGCTAGGAGGCGGTCCTCTTTTAACTTAAGGTGGTGCACTACATCATAAACGGTTTTGTTCTTATTGTGAGTCGGGTTTACCTTCATATGCTCCAAACTTAGGCAATAAACAAATTATTGCTTATACTTGCTACTAGTTAGTCAGAACGTGACCGGTATATTTCAACTCATTATTCATGTTTGGCATCTTTCTTAGATGTTGTTTCCTAATTTGACCATGAGATTTCTTGTACGAGTCAAACTTTATAGTGAGCTATTTCAGCTTAGTCATCGATGTATGATTAAATCTCATTGCCAATGCTTCCCATATCTCTTTAGCATTCTCAAAACGCATGAACTCTCACATGATATCATTCTACATTTTTTTGTTTTCCATGTAGCAATTGCATTCTTATCTATTTTGTGTTGTGCAGTGTTTCAATCTTCAAGATTTTCCATAACCATGTTAAGAGCTTCTTGTGTTTCTTGCTCTTCCAGTATATATTAGATTTTCATATGCCATATTTCATAATTATCGCTATACAGCTTCTCTCATTTATTCAATTCAATGGCTATGCTCTTAGTTGCCGAAACCATTGAATTTGAACATATTAGACACATATGCATGAATTATTAATGCTTATCATTTATGCATCTATTTTGCATAAACTAATCATATTAATAAATAAATTCAAATAAATTTTAGAATCTAAAGGTCATTATTGTTTCCAATCATTGATCGGAATCCTAAATTAAAATTTGTCATAATATAATCTCCTGCAAAATAAGTCATTTGAAGCTACTATAACTTCTATGAACTACTTACGAAAAATAATAATAACAGAAGCAATTGACATTGATTCATTAACTTAAAAAAAAAACACATTTTACATATTGTAATGAATATATTAGGAGACACGACAACATCAACATTGAAGAAACTATCTATATGAGATATCCATAAAACATCCTAAATAAATACCAATTCAATTACGCCAAGCTAACCTATGAACTTGGAAATACTTTTCAAAGAACTCAGTAAACTTAAGTTCCTTCTTTGGTAACTAAGGGAAGACAAACGAAAATCCCCTAGGTTTTCTTTCTCACACATTCATTCCCACCAAGTTATACTTATTCCTAGGTTCGAAGTTTTCGTGGCCTAAATCCTATAATATTTTTTCAAAAAAGCCATTACAAGTTTCTTATAATCCGAAATCACGTTGACCTTATATAGGTGATTCAACATTACTTGCCATTCGGATGGAAGAATTTTAATTAGGGATAGCACCATCTCAAAAGCTGGCATGAGATAATCGTTCCAAACGATTCTTTGTATCATCTTATTGACCTTAAGCACTTGTTCCATTATATCATCACTTTCCCATTGATAATCGGCCAACTCAACTATCATCCTTGTAAGTCTCGCCTTTTGTTCTTCGATAATATGCAAATAGATGTACGCATGTGACGGGGAGGCATTATTCATGCAACAAATGCAAGACAAAAGGTATCACACATAATTCATAATGAATAGAATTGAAAAACACATTTTATGTTTTTTTTCTCTGGTCAACAGTCAATGGTCAAGGTTAGTGGTCAACGGATGATTGGGCTAGGAGTTAACAAGTCACTAGGTCAATCTAATCAAGTCAAGTTGGATTGACTGACCCAACGGCTAGCTGACATCATGATGATGTCAACCGCATGTGCCTCAGTGTGTAGGCAACCATTGACTGACATCACGATGATGTCAGCCACGCATGTGGTGCATGCACATGGGTAGTGCAAGGCAACCATTGACTGACATCACGATGATGTCAGCCACGCATGTGGTGCATGCACATGGGTAGCCGCTTGCACGTGTGTTGCACGACTGTGGGGTGAAAATCGCAGCATGTGTATTGCACATGCTAGTGGTTCTACGGGCCTGTTTGGTTCAATTTTAGAAAAATGGCTTTGCATTTCCCTAAGTATCTTTAAAGGAATTGGCATTTGATGAAGGCAAGAGTGTTTGGATACTCTCATTTTAGTGTATTTTGCAAAGTAGCTTTGAGGTGAAAAGAAAAAGGAAAAAAAGAAAAGGAAAAAGGAGGAGGAGATGTTGAAGCAGAGGGTGAAATGATTGGGAGGCAGCCGGAGCTGGTGGTTGTGGTGGGGGAGGCAGTGGGTTGCATGACCCAAACATCACCGCCTGAGGTTGCGCAAGTCTCGCGACCCAATAGCTTGAGGTCGCTGACCTCAAGAATCGCGACCTAGCTGCTTGAGGTCGCGCGACCTGAAGACGGCGATGCGTGGGTCACGCGACCCAAGCGGCGTTGCCTGAGGTTGCGTGACCTAGGCGATGGCGGTGCGTGGGGTCGATGCCCGAGGTCGCTTGACCTCAGGTGACCCTTCTCGACGACCAAATTTGGCTGGCGAAGCCCGCGGCTGAGCTCTGCCGGCTGAGCTTCATTGGTGGAGCAACAAGTCCAAGGAGGAAGACAATGAACAATAATTTTTTAGGGTAAAAGAGGAAAATGTAATTAATCAATGAGGGCAATATTGGAAAAAAAAATTAAACTCCTATTTAGCATTCCGAAAATGCTGAAAGTCCAAAGCAGGTATCATTAAACCCCTATTTAGCATTCCAAAAATGCTGAAAGCCCAAAATAGGTCCCTACCTGCTTTGAGACCTGCTTTGGGCTTTCAGCATTCCAAATTTTGGCATTGGGCAAATGACACCTTAAAATGCTGAACCAAACACTTGATATTTTTCCCAAAGGGCTTTGGGGGCTCAAACCCCATGGGGCCTATGCCTAATGCCCACGTGCGATGCACATGCCGGCACCTTGTTGCTTCCGGCTGTGTATAGGGGCACGTTCGATGTCCCCCAGTGGCATGCCACCCGTCAATTGTCACATCTCAATGAGAACTTCAACTCTGCACTTTCAAAAACAAATTTTGATATACGAAAAAATCAAAAAGGGGGGTGAATAGTACATTGGTTGTCGAGATTATACTCAAATTCTGGCCATAAAACCAAAATAACGATCGGGAAACAATAACACTATGCTCTGATACCAATGATAGAATCAGATCCTAAAAATGAACAAATACTTGAATGATCGAATAACAAAAACAAACGCGGAAACGGGCTCGAGGATATATGTAACACTGATCAAAAGGCACATTACTAAGACAAACGTATCTTATTTGTCACAGATTAAGTATTTGTTACAATCTCAAGAGGGATGGATTGAAGCCTTTGAGTTCCATTCTTGAGAGAGAACACGCTGTCGTCAAAAATAGAAAGAACGTATGTACTATTTCATATATACTCAACGTTCTTTTTTTTCTTCTTTTTATACAGCAGTTTATTTTACTTAAAAATAATTGTCATTTCTCTTATAGGCCCTTCTCTCATAGGTCAAGTTTGGCCCAACATGGGTGGACGGGCTTGGGTTGGCCCAACAAGTTTTATAAAAACTCATCATTTTGTTTCATTTCTTTTTTGTATTCCTTGAAAGGAAAAACGTACTATTTAAAGTTACATGTCCACTGCTAATGAGATATTGAGCAACAAAATGGAGAATATTGGTAAAAATTAAACATAAATCTAAGATAAGGCAAAAACAAAAATCTCCACTTGCCAAAAGCAACAAACTATAGAAGAAGACGTAAAATGAAAAAAAAAGAAAAAGATATGAAACATTATAACATAGAACACGAATTATAATGTTTCATATCTTCTTCATTCATAAAAGATTGTTTCGAATGAGTAGAAAGAATCGATTGCTGAGTTCAAATGAGTGGAGAGAAGATGAAGAGATTGCCTCTAAAGAGATGTAAATTGAAGATTCGAGCAATAATCTAAGATTGAGGGAGAGAGCGAGACTCTTGAGAAAGGAAAACGTTGGAAGAAGAAGAGGGGCATTTATAGTTATATACCTAAGGTTTGGAGAGAAAGAAGAAGAAAGGATATATAGAAATTTTAAAACTTATCAGGAAAGTGCATATGAGTTATAAAATTTACAAAAAAAAAAAAAAATGGAATCAAGTGCTAAAAATTGTCAAATTAATAGAATTAAATCATTACAGGTGGTAAAGGCTTCGACACGTTGCTCGTGGGCATGGAAGAAAATCCTCCAACTTAGATCTGAATTTCGACTAAAATTCTGCTGGAGGATTGGAGATGGGCGAAGGTTTCCCTTTGGTTTGACCATTGGCATCAAAGAGGTCCGCTGGAGTTTATTTGTTCGAGCAAACTATATTGGATTCGGGGCTTCCTAGGTGTGCAAGCATTGCGCAGATCTATTCTCTTACGTAGGTCAAGTCTTCGGGGATTTGTATTAGATTCTTGGAGCCAGCTCCTTCCGCTCCTTTCCGACGGCCGGATAGATTTATTTGGAGTGACAATCCGTCTGGTCTCTTTTCAGTCGCCTCAGCTTGGCATATTTTCAGGAGAAGGAAAGCAAGGGTGGATTGGTCTTCCTTTATTTGGAATAAGGCCATCACTCCGAGATACCAATTCAATCTTTGGCTGATCATAAAGAATCGTCTCCCTACTCAAGCCTTCCTTATGTCTTATGGGAGAATTGGGAGAGAAGTTTGTGCCTTTTGCAAGCTCACGCCATACTCTATTGATCACCTCTTCTTCGGTTGCTGCATCACGACTAGTATGATTTACTTTTGGGCTTCCAAGAGTAACCTCACGTGGAGGAACAGGACGTGGGTGGAAAATCTGCAGTGGGCTATGAAATTCCTCTCAGGTAAAGACTTCTATCATTCCATTGGTCGATTCTCTTTCGGTGCTCTTTGCCATCTCATTTGGAAGTATAGAACGACATTCTCTTTAGAGAGCATCCGGTCGTAATTGCGGCTGTCAAAGAAGCATCTCATTAAAGTTGTCAAGGATAAAGCCTTAACTTTCAAGAATGTGGAAGATTGCCCGAGAAATAGGAGGTTACAGCGGACCTGGGGCTTTGACCCTGCTATTTTCGATTCTCCTATGCCGATTGGCTAGACCTTCTTGATCTAGCATGGCGGGTACCTTCTCCTGCTCTCGCCGCTTCTCCTGGCTAGCCTGCACTTTTGATGGGGCCTATCTGGATTCGTCGGTGCCTCGCCCTCTTGGCGTCTTTTGTTGTAGTTTGGAGTCGGCCCTGCGTGGCCCTTCGTGTGGTTTTCTTTTTCGTTTTGTTGGTTGTTTTCGGCCTGCGTGGCCGTCTCTCTTGGCTTGCTTGTTTGGCCCTGCTTGCTTTGACTTGCTTTGCGGTGCGCTTTTGTGTCCGGCGCCCTTCCACTCGATTAGACGTTGTGTCTTCTTGAGTGCAAGTTTTGTGATGCCTAATATTGTAAATTGGTTGGTTAAAGCTCAATATATTATTACCCTTTACCAAAAAAAAAAAAAAAAAAAAATCATTCCGTTAACTTTGTTTAACTTGGCGAGATGGAAAATCTTTGATATAAATTTTTAAAATATTTTCTTTTTCCTATGTGGCAAGACATGGCCAAAACGATGTCGTTTTGGTCCAAATATGATTTGTAACGCAAATTTTATTTTATTTAAATAAAAATATGCTAATTTTTTTTTTATTTAAAAAGAGAGAGGAAGAAGTAGGTGGTGAGGGTGCCACCCCACCATCTTTGGGAAGGGCTAACGATAGTGGGGGAATGGTCAGCGAGATCATTGAGCCTTGATGACTTTTGCCCGATTTGCGGAAGGGCCTATAGGCCCTCGCTACCTGCTTATTCTTCTTCTTGTTCTTGTTCTTTCTTAATATAAATTTTAATTTAATTTAAATAAAATTTATATTGAAAATCACATTTAGACCAAAACAATGTCGTTTTATGAGAAAGAAAAGATTACAAAAAAGTTACGTTAGCATTTTCCGTTAGTCATGTTAAAACGAGTTAATGGAAATACTCAATTACACAAATCTAATAAGTTTTATGTAGTGAAAGTTTTAATTTTCAATTATACTTTTATGACATGTTTTAGGACTTTATGCATATATGAAAAAGAAAAAAAAAACTTTAGGAGGGAGGAGAGAGATGTGGAGACTACTATGATGGCAACGTGGGAGCTAATCCAAGGGTGCATTTAAAGCAGCTATGTTGAAATTGCACTCTCATTGATAGAGATAATGACATGAATAATTTATAAATTTTGAAAGTTTTGAAATGACATTATATATTAAGCTAAAATTCAAATAAAAAAATTAAAAATCACATTACATATTGATTTAAAATTCTGAGCTAATTTTCCATTTTCACTCATTAATTTGTCTGGTCGTTTTGACAAGAAGGAAAAATGTGTGGTCGCAGATCCCCTAATCGAAACTGCATGTAGCTTGGCCTGGCCTAGAAACCCAAAACGGCGGGTCGTGCGCTGCTCCCAAAACCCTAAATGGAAGCCTCAGTTCGTTGGGACTCAGAGACAAAACCCTAATCAGGTAAGTTCTTGATTTCCGCAATCCCTTGGCCCCTTTTCATGTACTCATTGCAATTGCAATTGCAATTTTCTACTTTCTCTCCAGCATAAGCCGTTTCCCAGCTCAATTTCGAAGCATCATTTGACTCGCTTCCGGTCAACCTTTTGCACAGCGCGAGAACGCACAGGGCCTAGCCATGGAGGTGGATGCCGACGCCGGCGGCGGCTCTCTCGTCCTGCTGAAGCAAGGTGCAGAAGCTGTGAGTGAGAAAGTTCCGATCTTGTTGCATCGATTTGCTGAATTTCCTAGTTTATCATTTTGTATGATTGTTGAGAACTTTGCTTGTTTAATATGAGCCGATAAGCCGCTCTCTGATTCTTAAGTCTGCTGTAAATACCCATCGTGGTAATGTATTTGGTGGAAAAATCTGATTTTTCAGAGGGTTTTCGAGTCAATTTCGTGGGGAGGAGGTGTATCGTCAAAGAGCGCTTCTCGAAGAAGTACCGGCATCCGTCCTTGGACTCGAAACTCACTTCGAAGCGCTTGAATGCGGTTAGTTCGATAGACATTGTGTTTTCGTATGCGCGTTGAGCTCGTGCGTGAAGCGGGTGTTGCTGTGAATGCTGGATCGGTCCGCCTTACTTGTCCAATTAACTATGGAGCAGGAAGCTAGGTGCATGACGAAAGCGAGGCGCTTGGGGTCGCCACTCCTGTTCTTTACGGTGTGGACCCGGTGCTGCATACTCTGACGTTTGAATACGTGGATGGCCCTTCGGTCAAGGAT
Organism: Eucalyptus cladocalyx; assembly: GCA_017140615.1. Classification (NCBI taxonomy): domain Eukaryota; kingdom Viridiplantae; phylum Streptophyta; class Magnoliopsida; order Myrtales; family Myrtaceae; genus Eucalyptus; species Eucalyptus cladocalyx. The sequence continues at coordinate 42,572,048 of CM029522.1, forward strand.
GTGTTTCTTGAGTTCGGGTCGCATGGTGTTGTGGAAGAGCGTTTGGATGATATCGCTGCACAGATCGGCGATGCAATTGGGAAGCTTCATGATGGAGGTCTGGTTCATGGAGATCTGACCACGTCGAACATGTTGATCCGGAGCAGCACTAATCAGCTGGTAAAATCTTTAGCTTCATACCTTAATGGGTAGGAGAGTTGTGAGAAAACTAAAATCCAGTTGAACACAGAGAATAAACAATGTGCGACAATCTTGATATATCATGCTCAGTCACCTATTCTAGGCTAGTTATGTTGAGCTATGCTATTCTGAGTGTTCCTCAAGGAAGCAGCCTTTGCATCTTTATTCATTTTTACCTTTGCGGTTTTTGTTCTATAGATACTGGTGTCCAGCTTTGAGTGGCATTCGACATTCTTTTTAATTTATTTCCATACGTTGGTGCTGGCATAGAGTTCTTGTTGACATTTCATCGAGAAATTGTTCTCATCAGTCTGCACATTATCTGTCATATTGTTTCAGGTCCTTATTGATTTTGGTCTGAGCTTTACATCAACGCTTCCAGAAGATAAAGCTGTTGATCTGTATGTACTTGAGAGAGCGCTGCTTTCCATGCACTCGTCTTGTGGAAATGTGGTATGCCGGGTGGTCTTCTTATTTCTTTTTTTATTTCTATAGTGGTGTTTATTCTGTCCGTGGCTGGGCATTGGAAAGCTGCAGTCTTTATGAATTGCTTCATCGTTTGAAATGAAAACCAACACGACTGATCTGAATTGGTTCTGAAATTGGGACTGCATTACATGAATTGCATAACTATTGCAAAGTTTTTGAAAAATAATTATATGTTGAAATGACTTTCATGAGATTGGTTCTCTCCTTTCTTGAAACTTGAAAGTGATTTCAATTTGAGGGGCTGTCTTGGGAATGTGTTGTGAGGCACGAATACATTTGGAACTAGAATCTGAACAATGCGTTATGTTGAATGTCATTTAGATGGATCGCATACTTGCTGCATATCGGAAGTCCTCGAAACAGTGGTCGTCTACATTGAACAAACTAGCTCAAGGTGAATCCTGATCCTCCCTTCGCTTTCCACTTTAGGAGGAAAAGCGACTGATTTAGTTTATTTACATTTTTCTTCTTCTCACTTTCTAATAACTTATGCAGTGCGGCAAAGAGGTCGAAAGCGTACGATGGTTGGATAATTGAGCTGCTCCGCAATACCTGTGGTGAAGACATTGATAATTAAGTGACTGATATGCGAATGAGCTACATTACCCTTTGATTATGGTAATTGTATTTTCTATTGAAAACTGCCAATGTCAATCAGTGACATATTTATAGATGGTGTACGATGATCGGTTGTCCATGTTTTCTTTGGCGTACCACGGTTCCCTGAATTTTCATATAGCAGATAAAGATAGATTGGATGACTCCTGATAGTTTCATTCCTTTGAACCTCTATAATTAACTAACATGATTTCGGGGATTTGAAGTAATCATTATAAGCAGAATGCTTTATCTAGCACATCTGAAGCCACTCATATTGGTGCAAATGTTGCGTTCTGGGATTCTTAGGCCCCTGCAACTGAATCCTGCTCCAAGTTTGTTGTCTGGGCCTCTCATGATTGTCTTTATAGGAGGCACTGCAGGATCTGCAATTTGATATTTTTTTTAGCTTCATTTTGGGCAGTTACTTGAATGATCTTATCGCAGAAGTTGAGGTTTTCACTTAGGTTAGCAATGCGAAATTTGAGGGCGACATTGTTGCCTGGAATAGTTCGAGGTACCATCTTTTCTTTCTAATATATTTTCTGGTCAAGCTTTGTTATTGTCTTTTTTGTTCAATTTCTCTGCTTCAACCGGCTTCTTATTGAGCAAATTTGTCGGCAGTGGTTCAGGTTACCATTTTCTTCTGTGTTTTTGTGCACATTGATGATATATCTTAACTGACGGGAGACTGGAACAGATTGAAGCAAGTTGAAATTGAAGCTTTTCTCTTTATGTTTCTTTAGACTAATTACTCGATATGCGGATCAAAATTTGAGTTTCCAAGTTTTAAGTTGAGTGGAAATATGGTTGTTGATGTATATGAATAGAGTGTCTTGTAGAAACTTTAGAATAGAATTCTAAGCTGGGACTTTTCTTAGTTCCTTCTGCAACTTGCTGTCTTGTGGAAACTCTAAAGTTGAATTCTAAGCTGGGACCATTCTTGGTTTCATCTGCAACTTGCTTTCCCTTTTATACACAAGACACGACAGATGTGAATGGTCGCTCGTTGCGTGTTCTCAAGGCACATGGTCCTTAAAACATGAGCCTGGCACGGCATTATTTTTTGGTCGGAGCGGAGGCATGACTTGACGGATATTACATAGCAGCCGCAGACTGGCTTTAAACACTTGCATGGTTATGCCAAATTCCACAAGACTGGATTGTTGATGAATGTCCGGATTACTTCCCTCATATCCCCCTGACGTGGATTTTCAAATGTCAAATTCCCAATGCGCGTCTCGTGGACTTGATTTCGTTTTCACTACAATTGACCGAACTGTGAATGGTTTTGGTTTGTGGCCCGAAAACAGAGTATTTAGCAAATACGTCCGCGGCAATAGAACCTTTGCTTCCCCTAAGTTGGTGCTAATCGTAGCAAGCCAAGATTGGTCTGTTGCATAATTGAGGACGAAATACACTAAATAAACTTGTCGTCCCGTTCTTGGGGACAAGTCTTGATCGACCCTTAACATAAGGTTCTTCATAGTTTCGCTCTCAGAAGACAAACTAGAGGCTGATATTCAATACCTCCGCCTGATCTTTCTGCCTGTTCTGTTGGTGGAAGATGCTTTGGTGGTCAAGTCCAATTTACTACTTCGACTTGACCTACCAACCGAACCCCTTTTAGCAGTCAAGTATTCATGTCCACCCGATCGGAAAACAACAGAAGAAGGGGCCGAAATGAAGACTACGAAAAGGAGGTGTGGTCAACACACGTAAAAACCGAATGGAAATCAGCAAGTTCTTACAAGGAAAAATCATCAAATTGGTCTTACACTTTAGCCCTTCAACCACGCAACTATATGAACACATTTTTAACACATAAGAATCCTAAGAGGCTGATAATATATTTTTATTACAGCAATAGCTTTGGTCACCCTTCAATGAACGAAAGAGAAAGGGCTTGAGGACTTGGGACTCGATGGGTGTGACCTGACGTAAGGTCCCTACACTCTCTCCCATCTGTCACGTGCTTGTTCTGCAATTGGACCGACTTCAGCGATATCTCCCATGGCACGCTTGTGAACACATCTTGGCAATTTCTTAGGATCCATCGTTTTGACTTCTTTCCAGTCGAAGAAAGGTTGTGGATGACATCAAAGTCACCGCCTTGCAGCTGAGTGCAACGACTCGTCTTTTACCAAGAAAGATGCACCCGCAAAGTTCATGGTCACCGCCTTGAAGCCAAGTGCAACGACTTGTCTTTTACCAAGAAGGACGCACCCGCAAAGTTCCACGCGACAGTGACGTAATTGGTGGGGGGAGGGAAGCAGCCAAAGGACCCTGCTTCCATCTCAACTGAAGTCCATCCAACGCGTGGAAGATTCTTGGAGTTCTTGAGGAGCTTATCGTCTGGGTTGGATGATTGCTTTTGCTCTATGCTTTTTAATTTCTTTATCAGGTTTCACACTGGAACTGTCTTGTGGAAAGTGCAGCAAGTGTAAAAAGGGTCTTGCCCAAGTCATGGCAAAGTCTTCCCCCAGTTTGGTCCTCTTCGCTTGACTTTGTTTTGGAAGTATGCTTCATTATCTAGCTGTGCCAGGGATTATCTCATGGTTTGCACTTCATGTGAAACTCTGGCTTGGCATATTATGGTATCTCATATCATGCCCTAGTTTTGAATTATTCGAGTCATTCGAGACCAGATAAATCGACTTTAGCTTTGTGTCATATTGATCAAGATGACAATGTACCGGGGGCCATGTTTTTCTCCATTCCTCTTAATTTCATCCTATCAGTCTTTCAAGTGTTGGGTTGCAAATTATGAACGATAGTGAAATTTACATGTGAATGACGTCCCATTAGCAAATAATGTATGAGCTGGCTTGACTTTGTTTTGGAAATATGTTTCATTATCTAGCTCCACCGGGCGTTATCTCATGGTTTGCACTTCATGTGAAATTGTGGCTTGGCATATTATGGTATCTCAGATTGTGCCCTAGCTTTAAAATGATAAGAGTTATTTAGGATCAAATAAAGTGGCTTTAGCTTTGAGTCGAATTGTTCAAGACGGCAACATGCCATAACTTGTGTTTTTCTCCATTTCTCGTGATTTCCTATCGCCAGTCTTTTGATTGGTAAATTACAAATTATGAACGGTAGTGACATTTACTCTGTTAAGTTCATATGTAAGTGATGCTCATAATTGATATCCCATCAGCAAATAGCATATGAGCCGGCTTGACTCTAAACAAACTAGAGCCAAATCCAAATAGGCAGGCTTATTCACACATTCAAGCTATTTTTATCAACGAAATTGTCATAATTTTGGGGGATGTCTCGACTTATCAATCAATCCATATGTCCTTCACCCATGGGGGAATTGGCAGTCACGCGAACCTCCGCTCATAACAAGTAACGCCCTTCTCAGCGTCAATCTTAGGCGAGATCACATCAGACCCATAACATTCTAGAGGTGATTCCACAAGTTCAAGAGACGGCTCCAACCCATTTGGGAGAATCCCGCGTCGCAGCACTTTGTTCTGGTCAATGCTCTCGGCTGTCGGGCTGCTCCGACACCATCCGTCGCCATCCGATGCATCCTACGCGAACCAAGTTTCCAAAAAGAGTAGTCGAAAGGAGGCAACGACGAGGTACAAGAAGGACGGGTTAGTCCAGTGCAATAGTACGTCTTCCCGATGTGGATGAAAGCGTGTTATGCGACCAAAGAGTCAAGCACTCGATTTCACACCGCATCGTCAGTAGAAAATCCTCTCACTTCGCAAAACGCATCGAGGCAGGCCCACTCAATAATTGGCAAATACGTCCAAAGGGAAGCGAATCCGACGAAGTCTCGTCAACAGCGTCCAGACCAGACAAACGTGATTAGAACCTAACATTCCGGAGACAATACGTTCATGTAATTCCTTGATAACAGATTGATGTGATCTGAGGTTGTAAGTATTTCGCCGGCCTGTCTCTTCGAAGGTGTGACTTGTCACCTACCATGACTTCGTAATGAAATAGGTTTGAGTTTATGTACGCCGAGAAAGTAAGATGTGGCCGTAATTCACCGTGATTTGGCCGATGGCCTATGTTCATCGACTGAGCAGGGCAAGAAAGTTGCTAAGCTCGGATGAACTCGAGATCTCGCTTGCACCCAAAAATCTATTTGATTTGATTATAGATCGGATGTCCTATATATGTGGATATCGATTCACAATCATCGACAGCAATTCCTTAATGTTCTCGGGTTGGGACGAAGGACAAGCGTGCCGGCGGCATCCAAACGATTCCTTTGCCTTGCAAGCAACCTTAAGCACGCGGATTTGAGATTTAGGGAAAACAAAGGAAACACTTCTCGCGGTTTGATGATTTGGTATTTTCTTTTCGGATACATTCGGCAGCATTGGCCTTCATTAGTTTCTTTGCATTCACACGCGGTACGACTTTTTCAAATATTCTGATTTGACACACTTATGAACATGATTGAAGTATGTAACGAATTAAACCGGGTTAGGTAGAACTGCAGTCCTCTTGACTCAGGTACTTTAATATATTACATTCGACTTAGACTCGAGAACTCAAAATGGTTAATTTCCGACTCGAACTCCCTTTCCACCAAGTCCTACTTGAATAGTTTTGAAAAACGCTAGATGTATGGAGGATTCCCCATCGAAGCATGTCTGTTAAAGGATGTGTCGAAGTTTGATTAGGTGTCTAAATAAGTGGGATCATATATTTAATGATGGGAAAATGACATTTAGCTCAATCTTCAATGTTGTCCATAAACTTTTAATTTGTTCAATTTAGTCCTTGATTTATTGATAAAATGATCGATTTAGTCCCTAAACTATATGACAATGTTCAATATTATCGTTCCATTTATATAAATTAATATAATATGCCGAAGATGGCTTCTAATTTGTAAAGAAAAGTTACACGTCAATTGTCCACATAAGATATTCATCTCAAATCAAGAAAAGAAATTTCCGTGTGGGTATCATCATGAAAGTGCTCAAAATGAAAACTCCAACAGAGGTCGCCAATAAAATGAAAAATAAATGTTGATCTTTATAAAGTTTATGATTAAATTGGCACAAGTGAAATATTTAAGGTTAAATTAATAAATTGTTAAAATGTTTAAGATTAAATTGATATAATTGAAAAGTTTAGGATTAAATTGACTATCATACAATAGATTTAAGGACTTTTTGGATAATTATCTTGTAATTTTTCATGAGATTACGGGACTAGATAGCCTGAAGCCCGAAAACAAAATGTTCCATAATATGGGTAGGAAATCTTTAAAGTAAAGCCTAGAGCGTAGGGGTGTGCATGTCGGTGGCGGTTCCCAACCTAGAATCGGGAACCGCCCGCTAAGGACCGGTTCCAAAAAATTGGAACCGGATCCACCCATTTGTTGCGTGGATCCACCGGGAACCGGATCGATCTGTCCCGGTTCTGGGTGGATCCATGGAACCGATCTTGACATGAAACAATTTTGGTTTTCAACATAGAACGACTACGTGACATCAAAGCAAGCCAAAGAAAGAAAAACCAAATTTAAGTATGTGGAGATGTGGATGGCGGGAGAAGTAAACGCAGCAAAATGGCGATAGGATTAGGAGCCGAAGACGAAGGAAATGAGATGAGATCTAGAATTTCTTTTAATAATTTTTTTTTTTAATATTAAAAAGGTTCGGTCCGGTCCCGGGTGGGCGGAGTGGGCAGATCTGCGCCATGGGCCCAGGAACCGGACTGGTACCCACCGTTCCCATAAATAGGAACCGGGAACCGGACCAGTTCCCTCAAGAACAGCCTTCAGTTACAGGCGGTTCGATCGGTTCCGGCGATCGGCGGTTCCCGAATATTTTGCACACCCCTACTAGAGCGGACTCAAAATCTTAAGAGCTGGGCGACTACTCCTCCCTGAAACAAATCCCCTTATCATCGAGCCTAGCAGGCAGAGTTTCGAAAGGGTCCGACGTCGGTCAAGCGGACTCCAATCAGTAGGTCAAAGTCACACCTCATCCTCTCTCGGATTTACTTTACTTAGGAAGCAAAAAAAAAAAAAAAAAAACCAAAATTATCTCGGTCTTCATTCTCAATTGGTCAGCACATATGAAATGGACAAAGCAGCACTCCAACTCCTACGTCCGTGTGAACGTTTTGAGCATCGAACACACCACTTTGGATCTTATTTTCCTCGTATCTCGGTCTCTCGTTTCACACTCATCATCGTCGTCGAGACAAGGAGAAGAATCGAACATGTCTTAACAGATGGAAATTTCCTGACGATCTCTCCGTCATTCTAATCTATTCCCTCCTCTCTCTCTCTCTCTCTCTCTCTCTCTCTCTTCATATTCTGCTTATTATTAAAGCGCAAGTCAAAACGTGCCCAACCCTGAAAATTTCTCCGCAAAGGCCCCCTCCTCTCTCTTCCTTCCTTCCTCCTCATATACACATCAGGATCTCTCTCGCCCCACCAATCATCATCATCGACCAACTACTTGTGATCCATATACAGAGGAGCAGAAGAGAGAGAGAGAGAGAGAGAGAGAGAGAGAGTTATGAGTAATGGAACAGTGGAGAATGCTGTGGCCAGCCTCGGCAGAGGTTCGACTTGACCTCTGATTTCAGGCTCAAGTTCTGCAAGGGCACAAAGAGGTTAGTCCAGCTCAATGAAACAGAGAAGAGGACGCTGGTGATCCCCGGCTTCGGACCCGTACACAACGTCCCCGCTGACATACGATGCGACAAGGGCGATCGGTGCCGGTACCAATCCGACATCCTCGAATTCAGCAAGGTAAAAAAGGGAAAAAAGGAAAGAAAAAAAACCATCCACCCGCCTTCTGATTTCTCTCGAACCATGAACTTTTGTCTGATACACCCGCTGGGCGATTCGGGGGGCGGCTTTGGATAGATGTAGTGCCAGATTTTGGTGACTATTTGCATTTCTGCGTGTTTTCAGATGTCGGAATGGTTCAACCAGAAATCGGCGGTACTGGGGAAGATCCCCTCTGGTCTGTTCAACTCGATGTTCGAGTTCCAAAGCAACTGCTGGGCACACGACGCAGCGAAGATCAAGTACTTGGGCCTCGACGGCTACTTCATCGTGCTGTTCAACCTCCACATTGACCGGTACCCGCTCGTCCTCGCCGACGAGGTCCTCGAGGCGGTTCCGGCAGCTTGGGACCCCTCGGCTCTCGCGAGGTATGTGATTTTGACACACGCCTGCTATGGTTTCTTGAACGTTAAGTTGGCCTTGTTTTAGGATCACAACTGCTTTATGAGTAGAGTAGGATTTGGCATTCGCATTTCCTCGCTATGCTGCTGCTTCTTCTTCTTCTTCATCCTCCTCCTCCTCCTCCTCCTCTAGTTGACTTTGGCCATTTCCCTTCCTCACCAAACTAAAATATTAACAAACCTTTGAATTATCAAACTGGCAAACTCAACTTATTTTTACAGAAAATGAATAACTTTAAAAAATATTTTCTTTTGATAAAAATGAATGAATGAAAAATATCTTCATCATTTGTAAAAATATTTAGGTATACATTTTGCTGATAATAAAAATAGTTTTTATTGACTAATTACTTCAAAAGATACTAAAAATCATTTTTAGGAAAAATATTCTTCATATAATTCATTTCTATGAAACAAATCAAGCAAAGTCTATATAATACTCAGAGAGGGAAAAAGGGAGAGGAGACCATAAATCTTGACCCTTAATTTCTGAGAAAACATCAGCCACATCCCTTAATATGGAGAAATTGCCTAGGCGGCTGGGCTAGGTGATGTGTACAATTAATGCCCACATTTCCCTAATGAAATTTCTTAGGAACGGCCAAAAGACCATAAATCTGGACCCGTGACTTTTGACGAAACATTAGTCACATCCCTTAAAATTGAGAAACTACCTAGGTGGCGGAGCTAGGTCGTGTGTACAATTAATGGTCATATCCAACCCTCCAATGAATTTCCCTCCTAGAACAACAAGGGGCACAAATTCAAATTTTCTAGATTCACATCACTGTCGTGAAAGGGAGAAATGATTTATTTCCGGGCCGAGTTCCTTGTCCCCCCCAGGCATTCAATTTCTAAACGAAGTGCCCAGTGTTCGACGGTACACGTCGTAGGATTACTATACAACGTAACATCACGAATGCTAAATTCCAACATCATTTGTACTGAAACGAGCCGCCCCCGCACGTTGTTCTTTCTTCCCAGACCTTACACATTCCCTGGCCAGAAAAATGACAAATCTCTGGATTTCTTCGTGGCCTAACCTAACTTGCGAAATAGGGCATGGGGAGAAATTATAGCCAGATCATCATGTAAAGACAAAGTCAAAGGTGGTCCGTAGGACTGACCCTTCCATAAATATGAAAAAGCATAAACGAAACCGACACCTGTCGCGGGCCCCACCGTAAGGAAATTGGCTGGCCCGGCGCACCAATCAAGGCACCCCCGGGAAAGAAATTTTCCCAAGTTTGACCGCGTAGGGACCTGGACTCGGTCCGGGCGCCAAAAAGTCAACGGAATCGACGGCCTAGGATGGGGGGTCTTGAGGGACGCCGCTAGGGCGGACGGCTGGGCCATGATCCCGCCCGTGGAGAAAGCTCGCGCCGGGAATCGCGATTGCGGGGCTGGCGTTCGGTGCGAAAGCTCAACAGATGTTTGACACTCCATCGAGACTTTACACTTCAATTTATTTCATTATAAGGTATAATGAAAATTTAGAAATGGTCAACAGTAGCCGCAGGGTTTCACTCTTTTATATGTAAAATTACCATTTTATATTAGGGATGAGCATAATTCCAAAATGAAATCTAGAATATGAAAGATTTTGACTAATAAAAATCATCTGGTTCCAAGTTAAAGTATATATGGTATATTCTTAGAATCTAGAACCTAAAATAAGTTTTTATATTTTTCTTTATCTATGTTTTTTATTGATCTTTTAATATTCCATAGAGTTATATAATCTAAAATCACTAGTTCGAGTTTTCATTTTATGATTGAGATTTTTATTTTATTAATATTTCATATTTTTTGTATATCTCGAATATAAATTATAGTTAATAAATTGTGAAAGTAAATGATGATTATTAAATATGATAATTTATTGCAATCATTCAATTAATAATACGGTAGAACTTGACATAATGTGTAACTAACTTTAGAATCTGACGGGATAAGTTTCAAGTTTCAAAAATAAGGAATCTGTTTTAGTGGTTCCCTTCGAAATTTGAAATCATTTATCCTTATTTTACACTAACATATTTTAAGTTAGCACTAAATCAATTGATTTTTCCATTACGAATATTCGTTTGGAATTACGATTTCATTAATCAGAATTCCGAATGCTTCATTAGTATCGCAATTTGTTGAACATTTTCGTGATTAATAAATAAATTTTCAATTTCGCAAGAAAATAATATATGTTTTCTCTCCGTCTCTTCAGATTTGTAGAGAAATATGGGACCCACGTGATCGTGGGGCTGGGGTGGGAGGCCAGGACGTGGTGGTGGTGAGGCAAGAGAGATCGTCCAACTTGGAGCCGTCGGATCTGAAGAAGCACTTGGACGACCTGGGCGACCAGCTCTTCACCGGGGCTTGCGCCTTGGCTCCTCTTCACTCCAGGACCAAGGAGTCTAAACACCACAAGGTATATTCACTCTCTCAATAACCCTCTTTTTTTTTTTTAGTTTCATTGGTGAAATCTTTTTAATGGGCATCGTTAGATTATCATTACTATTATGATTCTAATTTCGCCCTTTACTTCGTCGCGACCTTCAGACACCGCAGGCCTTCAATCTGTTCGATTTGCAGCCGATCGCCTTCAATGAATTGCCGACCTGCAACTCCAAAGATGTAGGTTTGGTCCCTCGTGATTTTTCTTTTTTCCCATCGTGATTTGGATGATGATGATGATGAACTGTTCCCTCGATTTTCGCATTGAATTTGGATGTACACGTTGTCAACGAGGAGAGAATTCCGCACGGAACAACAATGAATAGAGAGACAGTTGGTAAGAAAGAGCATGGGAATTAATTAAGCAAGTGTTGAATTTAGGGTAACGTCTATGTACAATGGATTTCTCACTTCAATAGACAGCTTGGTCAAGGTTACTATTATGGGTCATTGGCTTGGGTACGAATGTCTACGTTCAGGATAGAAGGGTATCACTGAAATAAAATTCTTTCTAAGACACATAGAATAAAGAAGCCAATTTTGACTAACTATTCAAAAGAAAAAAAAAATATCATTGCAAGATTTGAATCTTGAGAAAATGAAGAACTGGAACTGGATTCCCTTTCACACATTCAAGATTGGAGTACTCACCCTTATAAGATTAGATTTTAATTACTAATTCTTAATAATTAGATTTTTCTTATGTACTAACTCGATTGCATTTTTTCCATTCGCTTTTCTAGCATTTCAAAATGTTATAATATGGATATTCTCTTAGCATGAAAATATATGACTATATATAATTAGTTCGTAGCATTAAGTTGCCATCTCCAATAAATAATTACTACCACCGATTAATTACCATACCTTCTCCTCCTCCCTATGTTACCGTTCCTCCTTCTCGACATGACCATCGTCCATTGCTTTATCCCTCCACCGCCACCGCAACCGCTCTTCCGTAGCCGCAACCACCGCTGTCACGGGGCTCGACCATTGCAAAGGCCGCCGCCACCGGTCATCGCTTCTGGATCGACTCTTTCGAGCTACTGGCACCATCATTGGCATCAGAGCCAATTACCATTGTCATCACGATCCTCTTCATGAAGGCCCTACATTAGACCCATTTCATACTGTCACGTAGATGTGCATTGCTGCATGTTTCAATACTGCGATCAGTTCTGCTCATCGTCGCGACAACTTGCAAAGCACGATTCTCACGACCAAAATTTGGTCCGGCAAATGTATTGCAGGGAATCACGGTGATTAGCTCGAAGAGAGGGACCTGAAGGCCGAGAGCCACTGCGAATGGCTCTTGACCGTGCCTTCGATGCCGGAAGCCATCCACTTCAGCTTCATCCCCATCACTTCTCTCCTCAAAGGCGTCCCCGGCAGCGGCTTCTTGTCCCACGCCATCAACCTCTACCTCCGCTGTACGTTTCTCACTCAATTTCGTTCGGTCGAGCTCATATTTACTCACCCGTTCTCCTTCGAAATCCCATCAGTTTTTTCGTGAATCATCGTTCTTTTTTCGGGATTCTTTGCAGATAAGCCTCCGCTACGTGATCTGCAGTCCTTCCTGGAGTTCCAAACCCACAAGCTTTGGGCTCCCATGCACAACGACCAACCTCTCGGTCCGACCACGAATAGAGCCACTTCATCGCCTTCCCTCAGCTTCGGCTTGATGGGACCAAAGCTGCATGTCAACACTTCCCAGGTACACATCGCGTATCTGCTGAACTACTTACGATCGTGCAGTAGTTGTCTTTGCAAGTTGGATGCACGCATAGAGCTAGATTGGACCCAAACATGTTGCAATGACGTCTCCTTTGATATAAGGTCTAGGATGTTTCAAAAGTAGAGATCACAATGTATATTGATCATGGAGATTTGATACAAACTCGAACTGAACCGCATGATTAGGTCCCTGAGAATTATTGTTTTCGTTCGGTTTCAGGTTGTAGTAGGGAAGAGGCCGGTCACGGGGATGCGGTTCTTCCTTGAGGGGATGAAATGCAACAAGCTAGCCCTGCACCTCCAACACCTCTCCAACACCCCATCCATGCTAGAGAGTTTGGTAGATGACACGCCGATATGGCGAGGATCGGAGGAAGTTGCCCCCGGCGATGCCTACTTCGAAGGCATCCAAGGGAAGAAGTTCTCTCACATATGCGTTGCCCATATTGAATATTTGCCGCCCCCTGCGAAGGACGTTGCCTACATCGTGACAGGTGCCCAACTTCACGTGAAGAAGCACGACTCAAAAAACGTTCTCCATCTCCGGCTCCGTTTCTCCAAGGTCTCGCACTCGTTCCTAGCGTCTCCTACCTGGGACCGTGGGTCCGAACACTCCCAAAAGTCAGGGTTGCTTTCGGCAATTAGCACGTCTCTCGGGGAAATAGCGCTGCCAAAGAGAAAAGTCCGGTAATACATATGGACTCCAGCGTGTACCCGACAGGGCCGCCCGTGCCAGTGCAAACACAGAAGCTTCTGAAATTCGTGGATACATCGCAACGTTGTAAGGGGCCTCAAGATAGTCCGGGGCATTGGCTAGTGACCGGAGCTAAGTTGGATTTGGAGAAGGGAAGATTTGCGTGCATGTCAAGTTCTCCTTGTTGTACCTAATTACTGGAATTTGAAGAACAACAAAAGGATCGAGATTGAAGTTTTTTGAGTCTATTACGGAAATATACTAAAGGAGAAGAGAAAAGCAGCTCTCTTTGATGCCGCAATGGCCACATTCAAAGTGGAATGAAGGATGGTCGATGCAGTCGTCAATCATGCCATGTCTGTCATGAAGGGGAATGCTTCGGAACATGGTGAGATGATACGAGATCGATGATGTAAATGTGAAGTGCGTGATTCATATTTCTTTCATTTGTTTTTGCCCTTAGTTGATGATGAAGATGTTAATATGTATATATGACCAGAAATAGTTGGTCCTTTCTTTTCCATTTCTGGTGACAAAGCAAGCATAGTTTTCATTACTAAATGTAAGCAAGCAAAAGTCAAATATTTACAATTCTTTTTGGGTTTCTGTAAAGGTCATTTTGTGCAAGAGCATCTTCTTCATGGTTATATTTACTTTACTCAAGTTCCCTCTATCGATCGGATCACTGATATCTTCACCAAGACCCATACTGAAGGACGTGTCTCGCTCTCGAACGCAAACTCGCCCAACATTACGTAAGTTTGCCTCACGTAGCCATCGATTGCATACTCAATAGAGGTGGTTAGGTGTTGCCTTCAGATCAGTGCTTACTGTCAGGATTTGAAGTCAGAAGTCATCACCCTGTTGGTACGTTATCAAGGGAAAACAGAAAAAGTCTTGACAAAATCTGAAGTAGAAGAAGAAGAAGAAGTGGGGAAATTTTGTATTCATTCATTGTATTGTGTAATGTACAAAAGAATCCCTATATAATACAGATGACTAGTAATAAAAAAGAGAATGATTATATTTCTCTAATCTACGAGTATCGGATCTAATCCTAAATTGACTATAATAAATCTTCAGCGTCCCTTGAGATATTCTCCCCAATCAACATCATATCTTCCAACAAAGTCAATTGCTTATCTTTCACATAATTGCCAGCTTCAGTGCATAATCCTAATTCCGTGATTCTAATTGGAAATGAACTATCTTCTGAAATCGACGTGTTAGGATTTTATGCTCTTGGTCGTTGCTTGCCAATTAAATTTCAATTGACTTATCTCCATAGAAGGAAAGAGAGAGAGAGAGAGAGAGAGAGAGAGAGAGAGAGAGTAGGTAGGCCGCACAGAGAGACCCAAAATTTATTTGCTACCGCATCAATCACGTTTCAAGAATCTGCATGACCCACGAATAGTTCTGATCTGCGAGTTTCCACATTCTTCTCGCACTTGGATTGATTCTGTTGATCTCATCGCCCCCCTTGAACTAAGGGTCTGTAAGAGATTAGTTCTCGTCCTCTAAGCAAAAACCATGTTAAATCTCCTCTTCTAACAAGCGCAACGCACCAGCAATCCGATGCAGACCATGCGGGTTCAGACAATCATCGAAAACTCGTCTTCTTTGAACCTAGAGAAGTTTCAGAGGTCGCTCTCTTCTCTTTCACAAAAGGAAAACTACATTACGCTTCGTCTTGATTCAGAAGCAACAATCTTTTCGGTTGAAGATTTGGACATTTTGGCCCTGTCACGTTCGTAACATGACACAAAGAGTTCGGTCACGTTCCATCACAACACTGCTGCAACATCTGACTTTGGGTGGCGACGGTGATTGCTAGCGGTGCTGTGATGGCTCTGTATTTGATTGGTTTGCAGGGGAGAGAAAGAGATGACCGGAAAATCAAGACTGGAACACGACCCACGGACATTATAGCATGCAATTCAGCAACTTGACCGCATCGACGCATATGTCTGCCATAATCGTCTAATATTTTGAAACTCGAGATGAAAAAGAAAATGCTCGATTGAACGATGATTAAAAGTTCTAGTACTTCCCATGTAAAACGAACTCTTGCTTTGAAATTTGGTTCGAACTTCGCCAGTTCTTCCATTAAGATATGTATCATTTCGAAGCGCTAAATGTCACGAGCGCTTAGCCTTCTTTTTGCTTGAAGATACTTCGAGTCCTTCCCATGAATTGTAATAAACAGCTTGTAATGCGTTTCCTTTCTTTAAAGATCAATTCTGCTAGAGTAAGGAAATGCAGTTGCAAAAAAAATAAAAATGTTGAAATAGTTTGTTGTCATAAAAGATGTGTCACTTGATTAAGAGAATAGGTTAACTAAGATAGGTGACTCTTAGTTAAGAGAATATCGACTCTTGGTTATGAAAAGATGTGATTCTTTATCCCAAAAAGAGGTTATCGGTAGTTTTTAATAGAAGTTATTCTTGAAATGAAGAGTGGTGATGGTTGGGATAAGGTATCTATTCCTAAGAGGTGTGTTGATTGGTTATCTATGAATAAAGACAAATTCACATATTATTTATAATAACCACAACTGTTTATAAATATTTCTTATTCAGAATTCTCTTTTGTTCTCTTTTCATACACGTAACCTTAACACATTCAAGATAAAATTCCAAGAGAGAATTGAGCAATTACTGAACTCATTTTTCTATAGTTTTAGTATATATCGTGGAGGTATATTTGTTCTAAACACAACAACAACAATAGTGGGGGCAAATAATACTTTGAGAACAGTGGTCATCATCACGCATCAAGGCATCAATGATCTACTACTGCTTTTCTATCTTCTTCACTAGACAAATTACCCCAACAAAAAATGTGGGACTTGCACCGAGATTCACTTGAAAAAGGCCAGTTTCTTTACAGTTTTTCCATTGTAATTGATTCTAATCACCATATCACTTATACATCAGTCTATAATATTTGCTCGTCAATTAGACATTTCTTTTTCCTTAGCTATAGTTCCAATAAGCAGATAATATCCCACTAAAGGAGTTTTGAGGAAACACTCAAGAAGAGTAGTATATAAGAACTTGAGTACTTCAACCTAAAACACACACACACACACACACACACACACACACAGAGATTTCGAAAAGCTGAAAATGAGCAGCGGCACGGAGTTGGCGGAGGCAGCGGAATACACGATGAATGGCGGAGATAGCACATATAGCTACCACAAGAACTCTCGCTTTCAGGTACTTCATTCATTTGACATTAAACTGGATGCTGCTGCATTTCCATTTGCCATTCATCAGGCGTCTCTGGGCAGTTGCCATGTCTCATTAACTGCTCTTAGCATATTAACTAGGAAGTATCGATGTCAGTTTGCAATAAAATTCTAACACGTGGTTCGTAGAGAGCGGCGACAGATGTCGCCAAGGCCACCATCGAGAAGGCAATCATGGAGAAGCTTGACATCAGGCGATTCTCTCCCGCTCCAACCACATTCCAAATTGCAGATTTGGGCTGTTCGTTGGACCAAACACCTTTGTCGCGGTTCAGAACATCCTAGAAGCCGCTCGACGCAAGTACGTCACGCAAGGCCTCTCCTCTCAAATGCCCGATTTCCTAGTGCTGTTCAACGACCATGCATCGAACGACTTCAACACCCTCTTCGCTTCCCTGCCGCCTGATTGGCAGTACTATGTGTTGGGGAGAACTCGGGTACAACAATACACCACGTCCAAATGCAATCCAGGATCAATTTCTCCCCCGAAGCAAAATCAACTAAGAATTTCTTAACCCCCAGTAACAACCAGCAATGTACAGCCTCACAAAATGCAAATATAACGCCAAAATAATAAGTAGACAAAGCAAATAACGACACCAAGGATTTAACGTGGAAAACCCGATGCGGGAAAAACCACGGACCGCCCAAAAAGCATCCACTAATCACCAAGAATAGTAGGATACACAAAGTATTCTTCTCTAATCACACACTAGAGTCTCAACATCAACATTACAATCATCTTCTTCTCACCACATAGGTAGACAAACAAGTTTGGAGCAAGAAAACCTTAACCGCAACTAGAGAATTTGGAGACGGTTCTCGATGAACAAAAACCATCAACTCGTAGCCTTCGGTCTCACGAACAACATACTGAAATTTGAGCCGATTCCGACAACATTTGGCCTTCGAATTAAAGCCGCAAAGTTGCAGCGCTCTTCTTCTATTCTCTTTCTCCTTTGTGCAGTTTTTGTTTTCTCTCTCTCTCTCTTCGTCACTTTTCGGGCGCACACCCCACATATGACAACTCCACTTCTTTTTATTATTTTCCTTTTCTTTTGTTTTTTTTTAATGCTGGCTGGGCCCCACATGAAGGTGGACCCAGCCAACAAATCTCCCCTCCACCTCATGTGGGAAGATTCGTCATGCCCGCTTTTCTTCTACAAGCATCAAGCTTCATCACAGGCAAGGCTTTGGTCATCATGTCGGACTTATTGTTGTCGGTATGAACTTTCTCAAGTAGGAAGAGCTTCTCTTCTAGCTTTTCTCGGATCCAATGATACTTCACATCAACATGCTTCGATCTTGAATGAAACACCGGATTCTTGATAAGATGGATGGCACTCATGCTATCGCAATATAGAACAAACTTCTCTTGCTTCAAGCCCAACTCTTATAGAAATTTTTGCATCCACAAAAGTTCTTTACCTCCTTCAGTAATAGCAATATACTACGCTTCAGTTGTAGACAAAGCGGTACATTTTTGCAATCTCGATTGCCATGAAACAGCTCCCCCCGCAAAGATTATTATAAAACCCGATGTGAATTTTCGGAATCAACATCACCGGCATAGTCCGCATCCGAGAAGCCACTCAACTCGGGCTTTGCATTTCCATAACACAAGCAAAGTGTAGAAGTGCCTCTAAGATATCTCAAAATCCATTTAACGAGAGGTCCAATGCTCCTTACCCGGATTAGAGAGAAATCTACTCACAACACCAACCGCATGAGCAATATCCGGTCTTGTACAAACCATGGCGTACATCAAACTACCCACGGCCGATACATAAGGAATTTTCATCATCTCAACCTTCTCTTTCTCACTTGAAGGACACTCATTACTACTCAACTTGAAATGGCCTGCAAGTGGAGTACTCACCGGTTTACATGTGCTCATATTGAATCTTTCAAGCACCTTCTCAATATACTTCTCTTGAGATAACCACAGTTTCTTATTCTTCCTATAATTAGTAATTCTCATGCCTAAGATTTGCTTAGCCGGGCCTAGGTCTTTCATTGCAAAAGCTTTACTCAACTCATTTTTCAAGCTCTTAATTTTCTTGGCATCATGCCCAACAATCAACATATCATCCACATAAAGTAGGAGAATAAGAAAATCATTATCTGAGAATCTTTTCATAAAGACACAAGAATCGGAGTTTGTCTTACCATATCGTTGTTCTTCCATGAATGACTCAAACTTCATATACCATTGCCTAGGCGCTTGCTTGAGACCATATAAGATTTTCCTCAATCTACAAACAAGATGCTCCTTGCTTTCAACTTCAAAACCCTCTGGTTGCTCCATATATATCTCCTCTTCTAGATCTCCATGAAGAAAAGCCGTCTTTACATCAAGTTGTTCAATTTCTAAATTCAAACTGGCGGCCAACCCAAGAACAACTCGAATAGAAGACATCTTTACAACCGGTGAAAAATCTCTTCAAAGTCTATACCCTTCTTTTGACAAAAGCCCTTCACAACAAGTCTGGCCTTGTATCGTGGTTGTAAACTATTTTCTTCCGTCTTCAACTTATACACCCACTTATTTGTGAGTGCTCTCTTACCCTGAGGCAACCTCACCAATTCAAATGTGTGGTTCTCATGCAAGGATTTAAGCTCCTCTTGCATGGCTTCATGCCACTCATTCTTTCGTTCACATGATATAGCCTCTTCATAAGTTTTTGGCTCCCCCCGCATCATTGAGTAACACATACTCATGCGGTAAATATTTTTGAGAAGGCCTACGCTCTCTTCGAGATCTTCTAACTTGAGGTAGGATAGATTGCTCTTGCTCAGCTATTTCACCGTATCAGCTGAAGAATCAACATTATGTGAGAACTCACCATCTTCTTGACTTCCATGCACTTCTCCCCATGATTTCTATCAACATTAGAAGGATTTGGGCTGAAACTAACTCGAACGTTGAGCTGTATTCTTTGGTCTCTCCACCTTGTCAATGTCTTCAATAGTTTGATACTCACAAAACACCACATCTCGGCTTCTAATGACTTTCTTTGCAACTGGATCCCATAACTTTGTAGCCAAACTCTTCATGTCCATAACCTAAGAAGATACACTGTTTAGACTTATCATCAAGCTTGGATCTTTCATCTCTTGGAACATGCACAAAAGCCCGACAACCGAACACTTTTAGATGACTCGTAGGAAACATCTTTGCCACTCCAAACTCTTTGCGGAACATCCCCCTTAAGAGGAACCGATGGAGATAGATTTATCAAGTCTACTGCTGTTCTCATCGCTTCACCCCAAAATGGCTTAGGCAACTTCGCATGAGAAAGCATACACCGAATCCGATCATTAATTGTCCGGTTCATTCTCTCTGCCACTCCATTATGCTGTGGTGTTTTTGGAACAGTCTTCTCAAGCTTGATACCATAATCTCTGCAATAGTGTTCAAATGGGCCTTTATATTCACCACCGTTATCAGCCCGAACACATTTCAACTTCTTCCCGGTTTCTCTTTCCACATTGACATGAAATTGCTTAAAAGCCACAAGTACCTGATCTTTAGATTTCAAAGCAATAGCCCACACTTTTCTAGACCAGTCATCAATAAATGTCACAAAGTATAATGCACCTCCAAGAGTTCTAGCATCCATGCAACAAATATCGAAATTAATGTGAACTAAATCAAGTACATCGATTTCTGTGTGAAGAGGAACTATGAAATAAGAATCTATGTTGCTTACCAATCAGACAATGAGTGCATTTCTTTAGATTTTTCTCCTTCAAAGATAAAAGGTTCTTTCTAGCAAGAGTTTCAAGTCCTTTCTTGCTAAGATGACCCAGCCTCATATGCCATAAATCAACCAAGGAATCCTTCACTTTGCATTTACCTCTTCTTTAATCAAGTCGGCTTGCATGGTGTAGAGAGAGCATGTCTTCTTACCTTTTGCCACTACCATGGAACCTTTAGTCAACTTCCATTTGCCATCAAAGAATGAATTACAATAACCATCATCATCCAAGGCACCTGTAGAGATCAAGTGAAGTCGAATATCCGGAACATGTCTCACATTTTTCAAACGCAAATTACATCCGACATCAGTTTTCAAATAAACATCTCCCATGCCAATAACATTGGAAACATCACTATTTCCCATCCTTATGCAACCAAAGTCGCCGCCGCAATAAGAAGCAAAGTAATCACGCTGTGAGGTGACATGAAAAGAAGCTGCGGAATCAACAACCCACATAGAGTCTTGGCATGTAAAATTCACATATCCGTCATCACATACAAACACAATATCGCCATCAGATGCAACCGCCGTTGTAGCTTGTTTCTCTTCTTTCTTTTGATCTCCATTTCTATCATGGAATCTATCTCTTTGGCAACCAACACTCTTTTGCATAATGTCCCATTTTGCCGCAATTATAACACTTGACACTCCTTCTCGGTCTTGATTTCGACCTTCCTCTTGACTTGCCTCGGGTATCATTTCTTTGAAACCTTCTTGATTGACTTCTCCCCCTGTTTTCTATAACAAGAGCATCTGATGTAGAAGCATAATTCAAGCCTTTTCTTCTTGTTTCTTCATTGAATAAGCTTTCTTTAACCATGCTCATAGAAAGCACACCAAAAGGAGTTGAGTTATTTAATGCCACAACCAAGGTGTCTCAACTATCAGGAAGAGTACCGAGTAATAAGCATGACTGCAATTCATCACCAAGATCAATCTCAAGATTTGTCAATTGATTTACAACATCTTGAAATTCACTCAAGTGTTCCGCCATGTTACTCCCCTCCTTGTATCTCAAATTCACAAGTGGCTTAACTAGAAGAGCTTTATTTTGTGGAGTTTTTCTCTCATAAAGATCTTGTAATTTCTTCCACAAAGTGTTTGCCCTCGTTTCTTGAGCAACATGATGAAACACACTATCATCAATCCATTGTCGGATAAACCCAACTGTTTTCTGATTCATTCTATCCCATTCTTTATCTTCCTTATCTCCTTTGGCTTCATCACCCTCAATAGGATCAAATAAGTCTTTGCAATATAACACATCTTCCATCTGAGGCTTCCAAATAGAATAATTCGAGGCATTTAACTTAAACATGGTGCTGCTGGTTTCTTCCATTTAACACTAAAATTCAACCGTGCTCTGATACCACTTGTTGGGGAGAACTCGGGTACAACAATACACCACGTCCAAATGCAATCCAGGATCAATTTCTCCCCCGAAGCAAAATCAACTAAGAATTTCTTAACCCCCAGCAACAACCAGCAATGTACAGCCTCACAAAATGCAAATATAACGCCGAAATAATAAGTAGACAAAGCAAATAACGACACCAAGGATTTAACGTGGAAAACCCGATGCGGGAAAAACCACGGACCGCCCAAAAAGCATCCACTAATCACCAAGAATAGCAGGATACACAAAATATTCTTCTCTAATCACACACTAGAGTCTCAACATCAACATTACAATCATCTTCTTCTCACCACATAGGTAGACAAACAAGTTTGGAGCAAGAAAACCTTAACCGCAACTAGAGAATTTGGAGACGGTTCTCGATGAACAAAAACCATCAACTCGTAGCCCTCGGTCTCACGAACAACATACTGAAATTTGAGCCGATTCCGACAACATTTGGCCTTTGAATCAAAGCCGCAAAGTTGCAGCGCTCTTCTTCTCTTCTCTTTCTCCTTTGTGCAGTTTTTGTTTTCTCTCTCTCTTCGTCACTTTTCGGGCGCACACCCCACGTACGACAACTCCACTTCTTTTTATTATTTTCCTTTTCTTTTGTTTTTTTTTAATGCTGGCTGGGCCCCACATGAAGGTGGACCCAGCCAACACTATGCAGCCGGCGTGCCGGGGTCCTTCCACGGGCGGGTGTTCCCCGATGCGTCGCTCCATGTGGCGCATTCGGCTCATGCACTTCCCTGGCTTCGCAAGTTGCCTGAGGAATTGCTTGATGCGAACTCCCTGGCATACAACAAGGGGAGAGTCTACTACATCAGTGCTCCGAGTCAAGTGCTTGATGCCTATGCGGCTCAGTTCGCAAAGGACACGGCGATGTTTCTAAGCGCCCGAGGAAAGGAAGTTGTGAGTGGGGGCATCATGGTTCGCTCCCGCTGGAAGAGCTAACGGGATTGCCCATTCATGTGTACTTTCGGACGTGATGTTTGATCTTTTGGGGGCATGCTTGATGGACATGGCAAAGGAGGTAAGAATGGAGAACTATACGTTATAGTTTCTGTACTTACCTCGTGCTTTAAATATATCTGCATATCAAAGATAATGAAATTAGGTATGCATAAAATGCTCAAGTTAAACCAACTCTTTTTAACAGGGTAAAACAAGCGAGGCTCGTGGATTCATTCAATGCTCCGGTGTACACTCCCTCTCCCGAGGAGATGACAGCGATAACCGAGCGAAATGGGTGTTTCAGCATAGAGACAATGGACTTAACCCCTTTCAATGCCAAGGTCGACGGCTCGCGCGCTCATGCCATGCTCGCACGATGCACGTGCGTGCTTTGGAGTGGAAGGCCTTATCGGCAAACATTTCGGAAGTGAGATTGTCAATGAATGGGAAAAGTGCCAAAAAAGTCATAAACCTTTTGGCTGACCAATTTAGTCCTAAATCTTTTTTTGGTGCCGATTTAGTCCTAAACCTTTTACATTATTGCCAATTCAGTCATTTCCGGCCAATTTTGACCGGATTGTCTTCTTTGTGACGCCCGCCGCCGACATGGCCTGATCAGCCCTAACGTGTATAATTTTTAATAATATTTTAATATTTTTGAATATTTTTCATTTTTTTATTTTTATTCTTTTCTTTTCTCTTTTTTCTTTTTTATTTTTCTTTTTCTTCTCATCTTCTTCCTCCAGCCCACGGAGCTCGACGACCCGCCGGAGGCGATGGCCGCGGAGTCGACCCTCGCCCGCCCGGTGCGAGGCCGCCCTCGCCGGTCTGGAGGCGGGCTCGCCCTACCGGATCTAGCGAGGGTCGAGCCTCGCCCATGGCCCGAGGGCGAGCCCCCCGGCTTGGCGCAAGGCCGACGGGTGGTGGTATAAAGATAGATGTTTATACTAGCTAATAGTATATAATAATTGTGAATAACTTATGTTTGAATTAACTTGAATATTGCGAGATATGGGGTATTCTCATATAACTTCTAATTCGATCGACTCGCATAAGTATTTGGTTAGTCATCACTCGCCCGTCATAACTAATTCTATCAATATTTTTTGTTATTTCCTATCATTACCTCATCACTTGATGTGTAGAAACATGTTATAAGAATTAGCAACATGAGTACAATGCATTATTGGTTCAATACGTGGTATAGTCGTTGTTGATGTAGACCTTTTAAATTTTTAAATTTTTCTGAATTTTTTATTACTTTTAAAAAAAAAATTCCCAACTATGAGCTGACGACCTTGCCAGCCCACAATTGGGGAAAAACAAAAACAAAAACAGAAAAAATAATATAAAAAAACAAAAATAAAATAAAAGAATTATTGAAAAACTTAGAAAATTTTAAAATAAAATTTTAAAAATTTAAAAAGTGTCCAAGTTGGTGTATATTGTGCCGTGTGAGATGATTGGCGTCCAACTCAATGATAAAGAAATGACTAGACTTTTCTTGGCCATTACTTTTTTTTTTTTTATATGATCTCTTTAGCAAGGAAAAATCAAAGAGGGAAACAATGGGCATCCTTGGTAGGCTGTCCATGAGTCAACAAAGGCAGGGTGACCTCCAACGGTATTGAAGAAGGAAGATGAAGGGGTTGGTGATATTCTGGCGCAATTAAATTCAGTTGGATGAGGGATGGGCACCCGAGCGGGTCAAGAAATTTGGAACTTATTTTTCGAGCAAGAAAAAATCATTAAATGTCTAGTTCTTGCATTTTAGATTACTCAGAAATTTAGAATAATTTCTAAAATTCTATTAGTTTCTTGGAATTTATTTTCCCCAAACATAATAAAAGGATGAAATCGAAACTATATATGTGTGTGTATAAAGGGTGAAAAGGCGTAGGTGCAAGCTAAAAAGAAAAGAGAAAAAGGGCATGGGCAGAGGCATAAATCAACATGTAAAAGTAAGCACAATTAGAGCGTGAGCGGTTTCGGGCTCTGCGACGAAGTTTTACTTGAAATTTGAAACTTACTCCGTATAAGTTTTACTTGAAATTCAAAACTTACACATTGGAACATATTTCTCATTTTTTGAAATTTAGAACCTACCTTATAAATTTTGGAACTTGGAACCTACCTTATCATAAGTTTATTAATTGAACAATTATATTGACTAATCACTATTTATTATTATAATCCACTAATCACATTTTATATTTAGACATACGAATAATATGAAATACTAACAAAGTAAAAATCTCATACATAAAATGGAAATTTAAACTACTAGTTTTCATCAAACATCATACCAACAAAAACACAAAAACCTATTCCTGGTCTCAAGTCCTAGATTCTAGGTTCCATATACTTAGAACATGGAACCTACTCATAGGTTCAAAACTCGAAACCTACTTTGTATACCTTGAAATCTAGAACCGGACATATTTTCACCGATTTGGTTCTAAAGTGCCAGATTCTACCCTAGAACTATGCTCAGTCCATAGCACAACATCAGGGAAATGACAAAGGGCAAAACAAAAACGTGCATGAATGGGAAAGAAAAAAATCACATGTACGCATGTGAAAAAGAAACGAAATGAAGCATGTTTCAGACAAAAGAAAATCGAAGGACAGACAGAGGCAATGTTTGTTCAAGCTACAAGTCGGTGGGAATTCTCGTTGGAGTATGGAAAATATGGCCATTTTATTGTCAATTTTGGCGGCTGAAGAGAAGACATTGGCACCGCCACCACAAGATCACAAAGCCAAAGGACTACATGTCTTCAGTAGAACCTTCGAACACCGATAAGGTGGACTGGACAAACATGACGTTATGTTATGATTGCTGTGCCAACAGTTGGACAATATACTAGAAAAGCTGTAGATGGAAAGCACACAAGGAAGAGGACATAACCAGAGCACTAGTACCTAAAACTGAACTAGCAGAGAGAGAGATGAGCAGCAGTGGCTCGGAGGCGGTGATGGCGGCGGAATCATACCCGATGAACGGTGGAGACGGCACATTTAGCTACAAAACGTACTCTTCCTTTCAGGTTCTTCATTGGGCATTAAGTAGATGCGTTTCCAAGCAACCATTTCCTGATTTCATGGAATAAGAGCTAAATGACAGAATGAATTGCTCTATCTTTCGCTAAGCTTTGCCGGAATTCAGCTTTTGAAACTACTCTCCGGTAATCGATTTCTTGTGATTTTTCATGGCTTCAATGACAAGTTTCGAATTATCAAATATTAAACTTACGACTCTGAGATGCATCTCAGAGAGCGGCAACAAACGTCACCCATGCGACAATTGACGAGGTCATCGCAGAAGCTCGACTTAGAGCGGTTTTCTCCGCTCTGAATAGAACTATGCATCAAAACCTTCCCTAAAATCCTGTTTATTTATCCATGCTAAAGTTTTAAAGCCAAAACCATATTGTCATATCAGCATGTCTTGGCTATTTCCTTTTAAGCTCGATTATCATTGATCGTGAAGAAAGAAGTCATGTGTTGACAAAAACTTTAACCGCAGTTCTTATTTTGTCCAATTTTAGTTTGCAATTAAGACAAGAAGATTGTTACTGCTCATTAGATTGCAATATGTTCGTATCAGAGTTTTAAGAAATGAATTTTGATATATAACATCAATTTATGACGACGGCAGTTTAATTTTTCTTTTGCACGTTTTGCGGACCTAATAAAGCTATTATATGTTGTATGCGAAATTGCATGAAGCTAATGGGGAAGTTTTTTTTTTTTTTTTTGGGTAAAGGTAAGTGTAATAAAAAA